>OU343161.1:224539928-227039928 GCA_910595825.1 Philhelius pedissequus | reverse complement strand
CCACATACAAAACTGCCACGGTAGCTGCCTTAAATCGCTACTATGTAACTCTGGAACTTACGATATACTTGGATTCACTATGGTGACCGAAATCAGCAAGCTTTACCTAGCAAATACTCTGTGAATGCACCCTTACTATGTCGCTTAGGCCTGATGCTCCTGGCTTACTGTCTAGCAGTGTCACCATTTGCACCTACCTAGTCCCTGATCAGCCCACACCCCCTTCCGAGTGTTTTACCCCACTCTTCCAGTTCTTGAACTGACCAACCATCTTCATCTTGGTAAGTATGGGCTTCGTTTCCAGTTCAGTAGAACCTTCCGGTTACCGCTACCACCTCAGAGCCCACGTTAACTATTTAGATTAGCCGCCTAGTGCAGAATAGCCTCATTAAAGGGAGCTAGACATTCCTAAACGTTGTCCGTCTTTCACCACGAGGAGGAACTATCTTGGCTCATCACGACGGACCAGGAAGAATGGCTCCATTGTAAAACAACTTCCCGTATATTCCCTTGAGGCCCGCCGATCAGATTTCCTGAAAGACACAGAACGATACAAATAAATTCATGTTGATTGTTGATAACTTAATCGTATCGCCTCACTAGTGAGAAAACCTCGTCAATTTTGGCTTATTCTTATTAAACGGCCGCGTATTTCTCATGCGTTACGCGTATTGTGTAATAATGCAACTTGCAAGTTATAACAAGAAACAAGTAGCCAATAATTTCTTATTAGGTGGTTTGTCATTACTTATTTTCGAAACGTTCGCGCAAATAGACGTTTCAGAATAGGCGGAAAATCAGGAAAATTTCGTATTTTCATATACCACAAATGATGAGTACCCTATTTGAATGTCTTTAATCTTTTTCTTTTTTTGTTTGCTTAATTTTGTTTAGATTAAAAGAAAATAACATAACAAATTTGCCGCCACCTACAAGTTGGCGCCCTATGTTCGAGCCTCACGAGCCTAGTGGTTAATCTGCCACAGATTTGATATTTAAATTGTGGCAGTTTGTACTGAAAATGCCTATAGCAGACTCTTCAGAGGAAGGCCATAACCGAACATATGTATTGATAAACCCAAAAAGATAATCACCAAAGAGATGATTCCCGTAGGAGAAACTATCTTCAGGGAAATTTGCAAGCAAGACTTGCTCGCTTATCTTATTGTTTGATTTGCACATCTAATTTGAAGATTTTCGTCCTGTTAAAATACTTTTCGAATCAATACGTTCGTATTTCTATTGTCGAACCAGAAATTTTGGGTTTCGTTAAAGACATATGACTTTTGTTTCAGTTAAGCTAATTTTTCGGGAGAAAAATAGTTGCTCATCACTCGTACGTTCCACGACAATAATTAAAGTTTTTAATATTCTATTGGCCAGAACAAGTCGGTTGGCAAATTTAACCAGGTACACCCAAATTAATAAACATGGACTATTGAAGGTCTAGGACTTATTCTGTGGAATAAGTGCGAAATTCTATTAATAAAACACAATGTCTGCTATTTGACATTTACAAACTTAGTAATTTGGTAGACAATCGAAGACGGTGGTATGTCTAGTGATGGACTAAGAATTGACATTTAAGAACAAAATTTACAGGGACAAAGAATAAAAAGAGATAGAGTTGATACTTATTGTAGTAGATTTTGTTCGATTTTTTATTAATAGAACATTTTAGTCCATGGTCAAACTCTTATTCCATGGTTTTGTAGGCCCATGGACTAAAGATGGCCTAAGCGTTTTTTTTATTAATAGGGCTGGTAGTGTTTATATTTAAACCACAGATAAGTAATACCAAGATGGGATAATCTTTCGTACGTTTCACCCTCCAATACCTATTGTTTACATTGTTGTATTTGTAATTTGATTTCGTGTCGATGAATAAATGTGAATTACTATTTTTGGGGTGTGTTGAAAACTTTATTAGGTATAGGACATACTCTTTTATTGGTACTACATTTTAATTATGTGGTTTGTATTTACCAATTGGGATTTTGATCCGTCATTGCGGATTTTCCTTTGAAAAAACAACACAAACATTTCTCTTTATTTGTATGTGTGTGTATAATATATTCTGTAGAATAAACAAAACCGTTTGACGTTTTAACAAATTTAGCTATATTTTGGTGTGTGTGTAAGTGCGTGTTTTATCTTTTATCTACTAGAAGTAAAGTCTAAAAATCTATGAATATGATCCCGGATCAAAAACAAATCTATCATTTTGTTCAAAAAGATCGCGAAAACTGGTCCGGATTCAAAATATCGATCCATTTTTTTTAGTTGAAATAAAAACAACATTGTCCCAAAATAGGTAATTTTGCTGATTCAAAAAAAAATTAATTCTGAATTTTTTTAAAATTTTATTGACATTGAGTGATATTCCATTAACTGGATTAACAATCGAAGAATCGTGGTTCAGCCTTGGTTCAATATTTAAACTCGGTTTAACTTCTATGAATTGTTGTATACAATCGAAGCTTAGTTGAACTTTCGATTCTTGTGTTTTCTCTTGTGCGTGTATTATACTTTGTCAGCAAGACTTCGAAATTTCGTGCGCTATTAGAAAGCGGGATTTGGTATTCATTTTCTAAGAGTTAGTTGTTAAAAATTAACCAGAATTAAATCATGTGATAATAAAACGCAGCTATAATTATTTTTAGTTTATTATATCGCTACTGTAAAATATAAAAACGAAACTTCAAATTTGATTTTCATAAAAATTTGACGTTAGACAAATTTTAAATCTTTTTGGTGTTCGTAAAGTAGATAAGATCTTGCTAAAAATGTAAAAATTGTTTTGACGGTATAAAAATTATTTTGTTCAGAAAATTTTCGATTTTGTCCAGAAAAATTGATGAGTTCCACAAAAAACTGACAATTTTAAATAAGCCTTTTTGATACTGGATGTATTTAAATCGTACCTTATTTGTAATGAATTTGCTTTATTGTATTCAATTTAAAGCGTTTGAAAAAAAAGAGTGTGTATACCTACTTATGTACATTTCATTTTTTCTTTCGTAATTCTAAGTCAGCTACAAAATATTTCAATTTCATGAAAAACGGTTCAAGGAACAACGAAGTTGACATTCTTTGATACCGGCGATACGTACATGCATAAATACATCTTCCGATTGTGCAAATGTCACCGTCATTCGAACTTTGATTCATAGTTAAGCAATATACATTACAAATTATACTACTCCGTATAATTATATAAGTCCACGGAGTAAACACACTGAAGCACACATTAATACAACAGAGAAAGCCATAGAAAGAAAGAACAATATTGTGGGTACATATTTTTTTTTAGAGCGTATTGTGTTGTGTCGTGTCGTGTCGTGTCATCAGCTTGCAAATTTTTACCCCCAACTTCACAAAAGAAGTCTTACTTCAAAAATTGAAGCTGAATGCATTAAAGATGAGCCTTTGAACTAAATGTTTGTTCTATACTTTTTGAACATACCCATCGATTTTAACCAAAAAATGGCTGTTGGATGGACGATACCATTGCTGGACACTTTTTGGATAGTTGAGTGCGTTTCGTGCGAAGATTCGTAGGTACCTTGTTATTAGTATTGATATAATTAGATATTTCCAATAATTTTGGATTTTTTGTCCCTTGTTACGATTTCCTATCGTGTTCTTAAATATCTTGTCCCATAATTTGAGAATGATTTTTATATATTCTTGGGATATTTTTAAAAATCAGAGCTTTTCTGTCTGGAAATTAGGGAAAAGTCATGAAAAACTAACTGAGAATTACGAAACATAATGTTTTCAATAGGAGGTCTTAACGTCTAGTTTTTTTTATGTGTCGGATAGCTAAACGAAACTTTAGTCAGATTTTGTGAAACAAACGCTTAAATTATTAATTAATATTGGGTTTTTATTTGAATATTTTGTCCTTTAGGGATTTTATTTGGTTGGTTTTCTTCTTTTTTTTTTTGATTACATAAACATTGGATAAAGAAGTATATTCGTATAAGGACCTTATCGTCACCATTTCTTCATAGAGTCCTAACGCCTGTTAATTTGGTACAGAGCATTAGTCAAGACTTGGAATTATAGAGGACCTTGAAATCGATAGAGATAGAGATAGTGACATGATAATCAGAACTACCGAACTGGAAATGAGTGGCTTTTTTATTTAGTTTTGGGTGGCAACAATTAGTTTCGTCATTTTGAAAAATATGAAATATGAGAACGACTAGGAATGATATAAAGTTCGCCGGCATTATTGCGTGGAATATGGAAAAAAATAATAAATATTTTACTAAACCCGTTTGGTATAGCTACAGAGCGAAGATTTTCTAACTCTACATGCCATTTTGAACATTGTTGCTCGTTGGGCAAGGTATCCCCACGATCAAACAATTCTTTCGATATTCAAATGTATGTCTACACTTTATTAAAACTCTTGAATTTGGTACCGGTTGCGCATTATATGAAAACTCCAAGTAATCCTGATATTCCAAGTAATAAATATGTTTTAGCAGTTGGAATGCTGTGGAACGCCAATATTTCAACACATTATAATATTTCAAAAAATGGCAGGCCTTTTAAAGCCAAGGTTCTGTTGGACTTCTCGAAATCCTTTAACACGGTGGCCGTCGCGCGGTGGTTGTATGTTCACCTGTCAACCTCATGGTCACAGGTTCGATCCCTGCCGTAGTCTATATCTTTTTATTTTTCCATTAAAAACCAATTCTGAAAATAAATGTCATACAATGAGTTGCTGGTTTACTCATTGCAAGCTGTTTAGGCATAGAACTAACAACATGTGATTGAGTAAAACTAGTATACCGATAAAATATGACAAAAGGATAAAAAAATTAATGCGAATTATTAGAGAGATCAATAAATAAGACACGGAAATTTCTCTGCATTAGTTCAGCCGCCATCCCTGGAGATAAAATCAGAGACAACAACCACTTACAGTCTCCGAATATCGCGCCACACATCTTTCCTATTATTCTTTCTCTTCCTTAACCTCACTCTCACGCCCGCGCTGTGATGAGACATTTAAAGTGTATTCATAATCCCTTGAGCGCGTGTAGATTATAAAAAAAAAGAAGTTAAAGTAACGTTAGTAAAATCATTGAAATGTAATTTACACGCTTTGTAATCTGTAGTTCACTATTTTTTTTTTTACAAATCAAAGCTTCACTAACTAAAAGATTATTTAAGTCTTAATGGGTAAGCAGTTAATATATAAAATAAAATAAAATAAATAAAAAATACTTAAACCAAACAATTATGAGAAAAGTATATTACACAATTGTCATACAAACTTGCGTTTTCCCTTGTCATCAAATCTTCAAAAGCCAATATGATATTATGTTCCCACCAACCGAAATCTCGGATTTCGTTGTTTTCAGTTGAAATCTTTTTATTTCACCATTTAGTTTTGTGATATCGAAATGAGAGATTTCGTCGAAATCTCAATTAAATCACATTACCAATGCAGGCCACTTATAATGAACGAGTCCATTTTAAACTTCAACATACTTATGTGCAAATTACGATCTTTCAGGAGGTAAGAATAGAGAGTACTTATGACTTTTTATTTGACATTTTTTGAGCTTGAAAAAATACACATGAGCGCGCGGCTTGGGCTGATGAATTACAAAAACAAAAACACTGATGTTAGTTGTGCTTTTCGGAGACGAAATCGTGGTGTTGGTGGTGGGAACCCGGTTGCCGTTTTGGTAAGATCCTTGGAAGGTTTTGAAAATTCATTTAAAGATTTGTAATAAGAAAACACTTGCCACCCCC
Source organism: Philhelius pedissequus (assembly GCA_910595825.1). Lineage (NCBI taxonomy): Eukaryota > Metazoa > Arthropoda > Insecta > Diptera > Syrphidae > Philhelius > Philhelius pedissequus. The sequence goes on along the minus strand of OU343161.1, from coordinate 227,034,150 downwards.
CTAAAATGTTGGTTTTAATTAACAAAAAAGTGGAGAACTTCTGAATTTGACTAGAAAGAAAGATTTACTTTTCCAATTCAAAGACCATAGAAATAAAATACCTTATTAGATTTAGAAATGTCTATTAATATTGGCAGTTGCCCCTCTATTTGCACTATTATATTAGATACCTATTGAATACTATTGTAATAATGTTGTGTAATGCATTTTTATGAAAAAAAACATGATTTTTTGATAAAAAAAATTGTTTCATCAGTGAAAAATAAAAATAAAACAAATAACAAAAACTATTTATTTGTAAAAGCAAAAATGTTCATTGATTTGGCATAGCTTAGTTAGGTACCTAATTGTGTCTTAAGGACAACACTAATCCACCAGACACCAGAATATGAGGAGCTAGATCATACGTTGTCAACCATTTACCTCAAAGACAGAATTGCACACAGGTCCAAGTGCTCTTAGTTGTGGAGTGGAACTAAGCTTTTTCATCGCATTAAAGACAAATAACGGGCGGTAGAATATTTTAGGAAAGCTACTAAGCCTTACGAAACCAAATACCACAGTTATGAGTTGGAAATACTTGTTGTCGTTTATGCTTTTAAACATTTTCGAAGTTTTATATGTTAGATCTATGATTTACTATAAGTTGCGAAAAAACACTTTTTCAAAAATTATTTTGTTTTGAAAATTAACTTGTCTTAGTCGAATACAGATGGCATTGCACAACAATAAATAAGACAACTAAATTATATCCATTAAAAATACTTAGTCGAATTAATCTCCACAAGTTGGACTTTTATTTTCTCAATTAACTTAAGAGCCAGAGTATGATGATATAATTTTAATTAGAGAATTAGCTGATCAAAATATTAAGGAAAATGCAACTAAAATGAAAGTTAGTTGATCGTAATGAAACTAAAGAAACACGACTGGAAATATATGAACAAAATTTCAGTATACAAGCAATAAGATTCGGAAGTCCAAGCTACACTCTAAGAACTGCGTGTAAATTTACCATGAAATTGTATGTAATTTTGAGTGTAAAAGTGGGCAAGATGCGTTTTTATACACATGACAATAGGAAACAAAAAAAATTAACACATTATGTTGGATATTACAAACATTTGTTGCAATTTTTCAATCACCATTGTTCAGTATTAAACTAATAATGCTTAAACATTAGACAAATATTGTTTAAATTTAAACCCCTTATGAAAACTACACATAAAGTGTTTGTACTTAAACAATCAATTTTTGTATTAACTACCATTTGATCTAAGTTACACATTTTATATGAACATTTGCTATTCGCTTGTGACGATTGTTTTTACTTTATTTGAAATTATACACAAAAGGTTTAACATTTACACATTAAATATTTAGAATTAATACGTGCGTAAAAATACTGCAATTATGGTAGGCAACAAGGTTCCTCGCTTTATGATAGTAAAATTACACAAAAAAGCACAAAGATAAAAGCTTAAGATAGTTATTACTGTAACACGAGAATAACTTAAGCCGATTAGTGTTCAGGATGATGTTTATCAATAGATTTAAAAGTAAATTTGATTTCATAGAAAATTAGAGATAGCTTGTTATCTATTTGGATTATTTGATATTTTGTTGAAAGTTTTTATTTGAATCGGACAATAGGCATGTTTGAGATTACTTCTGTATGTTTTAAATTTTGACTTTACTTTAATTGTTTTGTTAATCAAAGTAAAATTTTGTTGTTATTTATTAACAAAATTGACTTCGTTTTAGATTTTGACATGATTAAAACAAACTGGGAAAAAACGAATTAAATTGTATGACGATTTTACTGTTTTTTTTTATAACTTAATTATAAACAATTACAATCGGCGAAGGAAACTAAACTGTTTTTTTCTCAATTATTAAACCTTTTGTTTATTGTTATTGTTGTAGAAAATTACATATTGCATATTTAATTTGGAGATGTAAAATCGAATCTATAATAAAATGGTAATGTTTCTGTTTAAAATGTTTTGTAAATTAAAACAAAAACATATTGGTCAAGAGTGTTGCATATTGCAGGCGAAGCGTCGGGGAGCCACCTTAGATCCCCCCCCCCCAAAAAAAAAACAAAATCGCCATCGGCCGAAATCCCCTAAAAATTATATATATTCAACAAGACGAAATCCCCATGGGTATATAAAGAAGCACTATGGACAAGATCCCCATTATACTTCTTTTTTGTCAAAATCTCCAAAATCTCAAATGATCCCCACTATATTTAATTATAACTACCTATTATATTTGTCAAACAAAACTAAAATTCAATTTATAAACTTCACTAATTTATAAGATTTATATCTTACCGTGCAAGCTTTACGAAAATAAACTTAAAGTAAACTAAAAACTAAAACTATTTTTTTGACTTTACTTTACTGTTTTTATTTTATCAAACAAAAGGATAAAGATAATTATTATATAATTATTACATATAATTAATAAATGTTGTTAAATTTGACCTCAAATTGAGGTCAAATTCCCTTTGCGTTGCTTATGTTGGGTCGATTGTTTATTTTGACACGAAATGTAAAAAGTTTACTTTGAATTTTTTTGTTAATTATTCTTAATTTTATAATAAAAAAATAATGGATTGCAAGACAATATTGAACAACAATGAAAAACGACTTCTAGTCGTTGCAATTAATCCATTTATGCGGTAATTAAAAAAAAATCAATGTAAACTTTTAATATTTCATGTTTAAATAAACAACCCCTGAAGAAGATGGGAAAATCCAACGAAACCTAGGGTAAAAATATGAAGTAAAGTTATTTTATTTGCAAACAGAAGAAAGTGACCAAAATAACCAGAAAAAACGTTTGAACACCAAGTCATACAAATAATTGGTCGAGTTAATTAATTAAATTTACTTATTAGTTATGTAGGTACCTAATATGGTTAATAATTATTATTTGTTGTATATTACGTTTTTTTATTTTCTGTTTAAAATGCATTATTTATTAGTCTAATCTGATTGACGAAATAAAAATATAAATAAATAAAAAAAACCAACGAATGCAGAAAAACTAATTTTCATTTACCATAATGTGGTTGTAGAAAACGTACAATATTAAATTGTTGTTAGCCTCTCTTTATGATATGAAATAAAATCAATCAGATCATACAACTTAATATTTTGTTAGTTTTCTTACTGAAAAAACGACTATCCGGTATTCGGCCGGATACAAATAGATTATTCGGCTCCGGCCGGATATTTAAAAAGGAGCCGGATAGGCCGGATACCGAATACCTACTGGATATCCGTCACATCTCTAGTTTTTATTTTATGCCCCTTTAACTTTTTTTCTTAATGTCAATTCTTATTCCCTCACTAAACCGCCGCCGTCTTCGATGGATTAGGGAAGGCGGTAGGCATAAGTTTGTAAATGTCAAATACCTAGCAGAAATTCTGTTTTATTACCGTTACTAAATCGTGCTTTTTAATATGGGTGTTAGACTAAAGACTACGCTATATTTATATAAGTACATATACTAAATACTAATATCTAACCCTGGTATATGTACTAATCTGATTTAAATTGTAGTAAATCCATACATATTTACTTACTTTTTAGGTATTTGTACCTACCTAATTTAATTTAAATGTTTTAGAACTGTCTCAAGGCTAGGTAGGTACATCTCCTGATTAAGAAACAAGTTATTTTTTACAATTGCATACAAATATTTATTTAAAATAAAAAAAAAATCATACTGAAATCATGAATAGGACTTTAGTTTCTATGATCAGAGAAATTTATAACCCAAATCAAAAAGTTGGAAAAGCATTAAATGGCCGGATACTGTTACATCACCCCTAGGAAAGAGCAAAGAACACTTTCTAATTATCATATTATGTACAGGGTGGCACACGAATCGTGCTACAAAAATAAAACGTAATAACTTCTTTTCAGTGTGAGGCATCGGCTTATTTTTTTTATATTTTAGGCTACTATTTAGATTTATCAAAATGAATTCTTGGGTTACTGAAAAAAGGATTTAGACAGTGCAGTGATACTATTTTTGCAGTCCGTCATTTCCGTCCAAAGGGAATTTAGCCTGGAGTTTGGCGGTACTCCCCCGAGTAAATAGACCATTATTAGGCCGGTGAATATGTTTGCCGAATCTGGAAGCATCAGACGAAGACCGTATCATCGAGATCCCAATGTTCGGATTCAGGATACAATCGTGGCTGTTGCATCGGCAATACAGGCAAATCCAAGTGTTTCGACTCGAAACTTATCTGGCCAAATTGGAGTTAGCAGACGGTCATTACAACGGATAGTTCATGGTGACTTAAACTTGATTCCGTATACAAAGTCCAAATTACAAGCAAGTTAAACCCTCAGGATTTGCCTGTTCGCCTGGAATTTTGCCGAAAAATGATTGCAATGGCCGAAGAAGACAGCACATTGATCAATTGTTTGTTCATGCCTGATGAGGCCCATTTTGACTTAAACGGCAATGTTAACAACAAACATTGCCGTATATGGAGTGAATCTAATCCAGAAATGCTCCATGAGACGGAACTGCACCCAGAACGAGTCACTGTGTGGTGCGCAGTTTCATCAAGGTGTATTGTCGGGCCATACTTCTTTGAAGAAAACGGTGTAACACAAACTGTCAACGGGGACCGTTATTTAAAGATGTTGAAGGAGTTTATTTTACCCAGAACTTCGCCGAAGACGTATCCCTTTAACAGGATTAGGTTTCAACAAGATGGAGCAAGTACACACGTAGCCACACAAGTTATGGCGGAGCTCCAACGAAAATTCCCAAACAAATTGATATCCAGAAACTGCACTTTCCGCTGGCCCCCAAGGTCACCTGACCTGACTGCACCATACATTTTTTTATCGGGTTATGTCAAGCAGGAAGTGTACAAAACGAAACCAAGGAATTTGACTGAATTGAAGCAGTCCATTAAGACAATAATTTAGGCGATTCCAATTTCAACCCCTCAGGCCGCAATGAACAATTTTCTGATCAGGTGCCGCATATGCGTGGATGAGCGTGGAGGTCATTTGCGGTCTATCATCTTTAAAAACCATTAGTTATTAAAAATAAAATTTAATTTTTAATCCAATAAAAAAAAAATTAATGAAATACATCGATTAAAATAAAAGTCATTTAAATTTCTTATTGTAGCACGATTCGTGTGCCACCCTGTAGGTATATTTACCTAACTGATTATAATCTAAGAAGGTTGGTATAGGTACCCCTAGGATCTTAATTTCGATTATACCTATCTAGGTACCAGTGGCGTAACTATACCATCTGAGGCCCGTGGCAAATATTTTTAATGGGGCCCTCCGACGTCCAAGTAAAAATAGTCACGTTTGAACTTAATTTTAATGAACCACTGATGCAAGTAGTTACCCAAGACTATTAATAATATTATGTGCATTTTATCTAATAAGTCTTATTTTCAAGAGCATAGGTTTATACCAACAAATATTTATAATGAAATAACAATTTATTTTCAATACGATTTTTTTTATTAATAAAATTGTTTTCTTCGAGCTTTCTTTTCCGCAAAAGTATCTATATCATCATCAAAGTTTAAAGATCGGGCCATAGAATTTTCAATAGACAGAATAGTCAAGTTACGTAGCCCATCTTGTGCCATACAGTTTCTTCAATAGGTTCTTAATCAATCCGAAATTTCTCTCCGGTCCGGGATCCCAACTGAACACTTGTGTGTGATTCTGACTATTCTGAATTTTAATTAGATTGAAGGCGTGAAAAATAATTATGTACGTGGAAATATTCAAATCGTTTTTGCACAATTATGATATAAAAAATGACAGTCGAGTTTGACGTTCAAGTATATATGAATGTGTGAGGGCTTCTGGTTTTGATTCTGATTTCAAATCCAGAAGCAAAATTCTCTTCTTTTCTTAAATAAAACTGACATAATACTCGATAAAATACGTTCACTTTAAACGAACTTTCTGGATTTTGAAGACGCTCATATTCGCAAAGTTCGTCAAAATAGCATTTTATCTTGGACCATTTTTCTGCTACACTATTTTTTCACTATTCAATAGGAAATTTCGTGATTTAAGAGAAACATTTTTTACCCCTATTATAACGTTCAAATAGGCACCTTATACCATTCCGGCCAAATGAAGTTTGTCAGCAAGATTTTCCGTTTAATCGCGAAATTTCCTATCAAATAAACTAAAATTCATCAAAATCCGCGATAACAATAAGATACATTTTTGCTTTTTTATAATAATAAATTTTATTTAACATATTTTCGTCAAGGGGTACAAAGTTCATTTTATTCGTATAATTGTTAACTACCGATTTACATACCTATAAGTTTTTAAAATCCGCTATGACGGGACTTTCAGTGTCACCGGCTTCTAGCCTATTTGGTTAACAAAATGAGGAATGCCCGACCGTCACTAGCTCGCCCGCGTCACCAATGTACCATGACAAAAAAAGATGCAAAATGGATCCGTTCTGAAAATCGACATTTGTTTGTTTTGAATGTGTTGAAATTTAAATGATTACTTTGAATTTGTAAATGGCCTTTAGTTGTGTTCCACTTTGATTGATTTTAAGTACTTAAACAAATTATAATTTTTAAGTAGGTACTTAGATACAAAATTTTGTTAAGCATGTTAGGTTATTTCTAAACTCGTGGCCTATTGGGCCGGAGCCCTCTGGGGTCGGGGCCAGTGGCATTTCGCCAGCCCTGCTACCCTATAGTTAGCCACTGCTAGGTACAAAGATACCTACATTCTTAACAACAAATCCATTTATTATTGAACTTATTCTTATTTGGTAAAAAGTTATCTAGGCTCTTCTAGTTAAATTATACCTAGGTATAGGTAGGTAGGTACATATATTTTTCGTAATTATTGAAATTTATTATTAAATTTTTCAATTTATCAAAAATATTGACTTCATACATTTATAAATAAGCCAGAAATCGCGTCGCATCGTTAGGAATGTGTACCTAGGTTAAGTACCTATTTTGTATTGAAAACACAATTTCTTAAAAAAATTGACTAGGTAGTTAGGTACAGGCTAAATACAGGATTCAGCTCTTAAAGCAAATTCACCAAGAGTTTCAAAATTTAATTTAAATATATCTACATCATACTTACCTACCTACCTACTACGTGTTACAAAATTCAGACGTTATATTTAGTGTGGTAGATAAATACAGTTGTTTAAATTCACCATAAGGAGAAATCTAAAGATTTATCGAGTTATAAATTAAATTCATCATGAATTTCGAAATCGAATCCGAAAATGAGACAGAGAGCGTGAGAGAGAGTTAAATTTTCTGAGTTGTTGAAAGAGAATCAATGATGGTTATTTGTGAAATGAGAATGTGAAATTTACTAGTAAAAAAATAACAACAACACTTAATACACAGTTAACACTCAACACTTCTAGTTTCTGTATCGCCTCGCGCGGATTTGTGTGTTGGATTTAAGATGAGATGATATTTTTACCATTTTTCGAATTCTCTTTTCCGATTCATTTCTCGTTTCTCCAATTTGGGTCCGGCTCTATTGTGTGTTTGTCAATTTTTTGTACACCACGCCCCCTTTGATTGCTTTGCTTACACACGCACACATCGTTGATTTGGGTTTTGGTTTGGAGTGTGGGTTATGGCTATGGGTTGTTTAAGCTACCTCTGTTCTTTTCAGAAGCCGGTTCTTATTTCTTCGTTCGCAGGTGGCGGCCCACCGCCATCCTTCTATCATCGTATCGGTCGGTCGCACTCGCAGGGCAATTGCCACTAGTTTTTGAACTCAAGATTATTTGTTTTGAGTTATTTTTGTAATAATCTTTCGATTGTTGATGTTTCTTTATTTTGTTGTCGGTAGGTATGTGTATACACATGTTGGTATATTTATGTAGGTACATTTATATAAAGGTAAGTACCTACTTTTGTTATTTTAAGGAATTGATGCACTACTGTCGTGCTGATTTTGTTTTATTAGCGATAGGTTTGTACATACATATACATATCTACCTTTACCTACCTACATACATACATAAACCTAGAAAGAGGGATTTTAGATTGGTAGGTACCAATTGGCATTACATTTATTTTATGATTTAATTTTTTTTTTGTTGGAATTTCTTTTTAGGAAACACTTTATTAGGTCCCTTCCTCAGCTATCTTGACAAAGGGTAGGTGCCTAACACCTACCTTCATATATAAACCTTATGTATGGATAGATAGGTAGGTATCTACCTATAGCGTATAGGAACCTACTTAAATGTCTCCAAGTTAATCTTGATATTGATATTGATATTGGGCTGATAAGCAATTTTTTAAGATAAGGTAGGCAGATAGGTACGCATATGTAGGTATATGCTTATATAAGGAACGTATAAAGGTATACGTACATACAACACTTACAGTAGGTACATATGTATGTACATTTATACGTGATATACTTGCCTATATTTAAGTAGGTGCCTATAGAATACTAAGAACAAAATATCACATTATCCAGAAAGTTACTTTATAAGGTAGGTAGGTAGGTACCTACCTATAACTAGAAGTTGCAATTAAATCGTATAGATATAGGTACCTACCTATACATAATTTGAAGATTTAGGTAAGATGGGGTAGGTAGAAAGGTAGGTACCTAAGACACACGGGTTCTTAAGGATATTGAACTCTAAAAAAAAGTTTTAATGATTTTTAGTCTATCTATAGGTGAACCTGTCCAAATCTAATGGCACGCTGCGGGAAAAAGCGAACAGATTTTGGATGCACGACGAGTTTGCTGTTATTGTAAATTTATAGTTGACTGTTCGAAGCATCAGCAGATATAGGTTATGTAGATTAGCTATAACCTACACACCGTTTTCAGACCTTATAATGTTCTTAAATCTGTCAATACCATTTATAGGGAGCATTTTGTAGATTTCAAGAATTTTCACTTGGCTTTAAGACAAAATTATCACTTCCCCAAATTATCTTAGCGCTTTTGTATTTCGCTTTATTTTTGAAGAGGCAATTTGTTATTTTGCTAATATTTATGTAATTAGTGGACTATTATTTCATGTTATATATGTAGGTATTACTTCGCCAATCATTCACATATACGTGGCAGCAGTGAGCTGTAGGTATTGTTAATTTACGGTATCTTTGTTAACTTGATTGTGAATTTAATTTAAATTATTTCGTTTAGCGTTATTTAGCTTTAAAATTTGTTTGGCTAGCGATCTATAGGTATACTTATATATATGCTAGCAAATTTCGCGCAAATCTTATATTATTACATTAGCCACTAACCTTACAGTTGTCAGTGCTCACGACTGGTAGGGTAAGGTCGGATGATATAGGACCCTTTCAATATATCTGGCACTTACCCCCGGTTTCACAGTGCAAGTTTAAACCTTGAACTGAGTTCAATTTGTAGTTTAAGTTAACCGAGATTATTCTGCCGTTTAAACTTCAGTTCAGCGATTTTATTGTTTTTTTTTCCCGAAAATATTATGAATAAAACAAAATTGTGTATTCAAATGTTATCGAGTTGTTATAGTGATTTTGAATATTATTTTATTTATTATTCTCGTTGTTTCGCGTGTTTTTTTGTGTCAGAGAGAGAAAGGGAGGACGAGGCAAGAAAAATGCTGCCAACTATTTTTATAAAATATATAGTTAAACGAAGCGCAACTGATCCGAAGATCAGATTTCACTGTGAAACCGGACGAATTAAACCAACAATTTAAATTCAGTTTAAGGTTCAGTTGATCTTAAGTTTAAGCTCCCACTGTGAAACTGGGGGTTAATGGTTTAATTTTAAAACAATAAAAATATTCAAAAACAGAAGTGGGTTACATATCCCCCAACCTTACCATAGCATTTGTCCCAAAGTCTAACCCCCAGTTTTACAGTGCGAGTTTAAACTTAAGATCAACTGCACCTTAAACTGAGTTTAAATTTTTGGTTTAATTCGTCCGGTTTCACAGTGAAATCTGATCTTCAAATCACTTGAACTTCGTTTAACCATTGTATATGAAACCTATAGTACTACTATGAGACAGAATTTTTTAGCTAGTAGTTCCGTCGATGAGGGCGCTAGTTTCTCTTTTCTTGATATTGAATTGTTGATGTGGAACAAGAAACGGTAGAGGCAAAAACGAAAAAAAGAAAGGGAGACCGTCGAAACTTATTAGTTCTGACAACAATATAGAGGGTAAGGGAGAAAACCGAATAAGCTGTTTTCGACATGGCAACTTTCAAAATATGGTGGGTATAAATAAATTATATCAAGGCTATTGCCGTATACATGTATTTGAATTAAGAATGTATATGGTTATTATAGAATTTATTTAAATTTTTTTTTCAAATTTTGGATGTTTGGTGGATTTTAGGATTTTGAATTTCAGCAACGTTGCTACTTTTCACCTTTTCTACGCGGAAATAGCAAAGCAATGTTGAGATATTTCAATATGTTTTGTTTAGGTAGGTACATGTGTACCCAGATACCCATCTACATACAATATGTATGTACATAGGTACTTATTGTTCTTTTTCAATTATAATATCTATTTAGAATAATTTAATTTTTTCTCCACATTTATTTATTAGGAAATAAAGTAGGTATATATAGGTAGTATTTTTTAAAATTTTTTTTTGACTAGCGTAATTATATATGTAGGAACTATTTTACAAGTTATGGATTTGAAAAAAATCGAACTCCAGATTTTGATCAAACTTGACATTACGATGATAGCGAAGACGAAAAAATGGGTCCGCAATTCCGTCTCTCTGTTTGTCGGTCCTCGAGTTTACAGCCAGTTTTTTTAAGACGAAAAATGACAGTACCTAGCTACCTACCATACTTTTTTTTTACCAAAAAGGTAAATATTATCTTTCTCAAAAACGGCTCCAACTATTTTTATAAAAAAAATCAGTTCATTAATGAAGGGAAAAGGTATTTTTTGGTAATATATTTTTTTTTTATGCAGAAGCTCGTAGAAAGTTTAAACACTAATGTAAGCCCAAATTAAAAAAAATTAAATTAAAAAAAAACATTTTTTATTGAAAACTTTATTTTTCAAAAACTGCTCCAAGAATTTTCAAAAAAATGTGTTATTAAATTAGGATAGTCCAGTTTTAATTAAAAAAATATTTTGCTTTGCGTACTTCTTAATGGTACTTCTCATAGAACATACATAGTAATTGGGTGGTAATGTCGGTGGCAATAGCGCAGTGGATAAAGTGCTTGATTGCTAACTAGGACGTGTGGGTTCGATCCCCACGCTAGGCGCATTCTTTTCTATACCAACGAAAATCTAAGTCGATAATCCAACTTTACATCCTAGCGTTTACTTACATAACAATCATAGTAGAACGTGCGTTCGTAGTGGGTAGTGATGGATAAACAAATACATAACAAATTATATACAATTGCAATTCATTAAATTCTGATCAGTTCTATATACCGTGCTTTATTTTTACTAAGCTTAATACAAGCAATTACTTAAAAACTAGAAAACAATTGAATTCTTAAAACAAAATTAAAACTAAGGGGAATATAACAAAGATTTGATTGAAAATTGTAGAATTATTAGCTTTTCGAAGCATCCTTGTGATAGGTTCGTTTTGGCCCTATTCAGTACGATGGAAGGGCTTCCAGAACATTGGTATGGACCTGAGACGACTATGGTTTACGTTCCGTAAAATTTTTTCATGTAGAGCTGGGCTATCAATACCACCATTCAAAAGCTGATGTATAAAAATTATATCAGCGTTATCACGACGACGGTATAGCGTTTGTAGGTTTATTAACTTAAGACGATTTCCGTAAGGAGGTAAGTTAAATGGGTCTTCCCATCCAAGCCCGCATAAAGCAAACCTGATGAATCTACGTTGAACGGCCTCAATACGTTGAATATGGACATGATAGTAAGGTGACCAGACTGGGGAGGCATACCTATTCAAGAAGAGGCCTAACAAAGGCAATATAAAGGGATTTTGTGACGTAGGTATTTGAGAATTCTCTTGACCAGCGTTTAATGAACCCAAGAGTAGAATTTGCTCTATTAATGACGTTGTTTATATGTTGACGAAATTTGAGCTGGTTGTCACAAATTACACCTAGGTCACAAATGGAATTGACTATCGGAATTGGTTGATCATTTATAAAATATTGTCGTTGCGACAACAACAGGCGTTTTTGGGAATAGGTAATGGCTTGACATTTACTTACGTTAAGCTCGAGGAAGTTATGTTGGCACCAAATAAAGAAGCAGTTTAAATCTTTTTGTAACAAATGAGCATCTGTGATTCATAAAATGTGTTTTGATATCCGCATATCATCTGCGTAAATCTCAAGGTCAGATACTGAGAGAATGAGCTCCACATTATTAATTGTTAACAGGAAAAACAAGGGTCCTAAGTGACTTCCTTGCGGGACGCCTGATGTTGAACGAATAGGGTTAGAAGTGCATGATCTAAAAATAACTGTGTATTGGCGATAGCTTAGATAGGACTGGATCCAAGATATAAAGGGGAGGGAACCTGTATGCTTTAAGTTTGAAAAGAATAATGTTATGCGAGATCTTATCAAATGTTTTGCTAAAATGAATTGCAATTGCATCAACTTCATGACCATCTTCTAAAGCACAAATGGTATTAGAAACAAACTCAGTAAGGTTAGTGATCGTAGACCTTCCTTTAAGAAAGCCATGTTGTTTCGGAGAAAAGAGTTGCATGCAATGAGGGAGCAAGGTGTCATGAATTAAACTCTCGAAAAGTTTATGTATGCAAGAAAGTTTGACAATAGGTCGATAGTTAGAAACATTATTCTTACATCGTTTTTTATGAACGGGGATAATGAAAGAGTACTTCCATTGTTTCGGAAACACGCTATATGAGATAGATAGTTGGAAGAGAGCTGTTAGCGGTTGGGCTAGTTTTAAGACACATTTTTTAAGGACAATAGGAGGAATCCCATCGGGGCCAGACGAGAAGTCTTCCTTAAGTATAGGTGTATTTTATCAACTACTGAGGAAGGAAAAATGACAATCGATGATAAGGTAGTTTTAGTGCAGCCGTTCATAAAGTTGAAGTAGTTATGACCTATATCTGTGTTATATGAAGAAAATGCCGGATTAAAGAAATCAGCGAAAAGGTTAGAGATAATTTTCGTTTCGCTACGAATTACATCGAGAGTGGTCACCGGGAAACTGCCAAAGAGATGTTAAGAGCGACTTTGGCTACGCAGGTTGTAACGTTGCGCTGAAGGTCCTGTCTCTTGTGATGTTGCTGTTGGTTTGCAAGTTGGGAGCAAACTATGCTCAATTAGATCGACCTTATGGTATTGATTATGGGATCCCATGGTTTCGACAACTTGAAACTGTTGTCACAATTGAAATTATGGTGTCGTTTAATTTCAATCGCTTCGCGCACCAGACGAGGGATATAATGAGGTATGTTGGCTAGAACCTTGGCTTTTTCGAATTGGATCCAGTGGTGTTCATCTGGATGGTCGAGGATGTGCTCACATATGGCGGACTTCTCCCTTTGGTTTTTGGCAACCGCTCTGATGTGTTATTTCAGACGTATGGCTATGCTCCTTTGAGTTTGTCTTACATATGAAGACCGACAGCTGCAGGGTACTGCATATACTCCAGGTGTTTCGAGGGGGAATTTATGGTGATTGAAGGAAATTTATCACCTTTTTGGGTGGTAAAAATATAGTGTTTACACCATACCTATTATATTATATTCCCTACCCTGTCTGATACACCTCGTACATATGGCAGGAAAGCTTTCTTCTCTAAAAGGCTATCTTCCCTTTCTTGCGATGAAACTGGCTTCCACATTCTTTGCTTTTTTGAATAGCCATTCGCTTTAAGGACATTATCCAGCAGAGAGAGTTCAGTGGCAAGATGGTCGTTGTCACATATCCTGTGGGCACACTGAACAAGTGTCGACACCACAGATCTTAATTTGCTGGATGGTGGTGGTAAGTAGCTTGTAGGTAAATACAAATTTTACATCAACTCTCACAAATACATAGATCATTTTTTCTAATTGAAAAAAAGGTCACTATACTTTAGCTGAAGATCGCTATCGACCACGTCGGACATTGACGCCACCTAAAGCGTGTGTGAAAATTCTTGTTAATTTTCTTAAAATTTGTTGTAAGTGTTCTTTAAAGTTATAGCTGGAAGAGCGTCCCTTGTATTTACCAAGCAATATAAATCTGCTCAATGTTTGCAATTGTATTTCTCCTGGCCTTAATTATTGTGTCAATCTATGAAACTTAAATCTTGAAAATACAAAATCCAGGAATTTATTTTCCGTAATCTACAAAATTTATATATGTAAAATCAAAAATGTGTGCTGTGTTTTAGGTTAGAGTAATTTTATGGAACCAGTTTTATTGGAGAGCAGTAATTTGACTGGACCGCTAAAAGGGTTTCAAGGCCTTCAACGCACTTCTGGGGTTCCTTGTACCGCCGATACAACCACGTTTCTAAACAGGCACCTATGTCAACAGTTTTTTTTGCCAATAGTACTTTGCTATTAAATGATTTTGAGGTTTTCAAGATTTTTGATTTCGGGATTTTGTCAGCCTTCGCACACTCCATGAACTTTGATTCACCAAATCCATTATTTAGTAAAAAATATTATGGAAATTGTATCTATATGTAAAGTAATTATTATCGTCATGCATCAAGACATTTTAAGCTGCCATAGTTTTTCGAAATACATCTAAGGCTAAGGTCTTTTACTAAACGTTTTAATTATTTCGACTTACAGTTTCAAAATTAAAGAACATATAATATCTATTTTAATCGAACACATATACATACAAACTTTTTTCTCAAACGTTATGTTCCTTACCTACATACATTAGGCAATAAATTGGAGAACAGATGAATTTCAAGAATTGAATTGATAGTCTTCCTATTTGTCTGGTTTAATTTAATTTTATAATTCTTTTGAAAAAAAAACCGGTATAGGTACCTACTTTCTTGAACACTTTATATTGATGATGGCCATGTCTGTCTAGGAAAAAGTCAAATCTCTTGAATTGGGCAATGCAACCCTTTTCAAACAATAACCTTAAACATCACTGCAGCGCGATAAGAAAAGGAATACAATATCCTTGTACCGAAGAGTTGGTGTCATTTGCATAAAATAGTAATTACTATTGCATTCACAGGATTTGAATTTGAAACAAACATTTTCTTTGAAATATTCTATATTTTATATCAATCGAAGGGTTGCTGGTGCTCTGCTGGATGGACATGTTGCTATATCGCGCCGCAGCCAACAAGGACGATGATGACGGCAACGACAATACTCACAAACGAATATATACAAGCAGTTTCCTATACCATACCTACATTGAAATAGAATAAAACACAAACAAACATATAATACGAATGAATGGTAGCAGTTTTTTAATAGGCGGGCGAATAATCGTAATCATACGAACTGAATCGAACCCGAGTATAATGCCAGGATCTGCATTCAATGACACGAAAAATATTTAAATTGATCGAATAAACGAAGAACCGGATGTCCTTTGCATTGTATGAACATTGGTCTTTTTTTTTGGAATATTGTATGAAATATGATCTGCGAAAGACTCGATATAAAAAAGGGTTGTATAGGTAGGTACCTATACCTAAAGGTGTTGGTTTATAATAAATCGTGATGTGATGCATTGAATTGCGTCATAGTCTTGCAGAAGATATTTGGTTTTATTTTACACAAAAATTTGCATTTGTAAGAATTGCTAATGATAGCTTTATAGAAGGGTTTTCGTTGTTTTGTAAAAAAAAAAACTTTTTTAGATAAAAATTGCCTTCCGGAAAATACGCCTCGCATAAAATTATTTGTTTGGCCAGGTGTTATGCTCGATCTTATTGTTACAAAGTTCCAGCTTTTATTTTTTGTAAGTTTCTTGCTGTTTTTCTCTGCTCACAGTAAGAAAATAAGACGTCAATGAAATGGGTTCGGATGGAGGGCAATTAGTTAAAAAAAACGACAATATTTCGAGATTTATTGACATTTCTAACGAAATATTTTCTGGCCATACATATAGATATGTATATATTGGTGTATAAGTGGTAAATTTATTTAAAGTACAAATATTTTCTTTTGTTATTTCCTAAATGAATCTTGAAAATGGTGATTTTTTCACCAAAATTCAGTTTACAAAATACAGCAGAAAATATACTGGAATATATTATAATTTCAACTTTTTGACACATAATTTCCAATACCAGATTTCCAATTTTCAAATGTGTCTGTTTTTTTTTGTAATAATTTTAAGCAGAAATATTATGATGTTTTGTAAGATACGCATCATTAAAAAAAAAATTACTAGAATATTTATGGCTGGGGAATAAACCTCAGTCAGAAAATTACCGAAAATTTGAGAAAAGTGGACCAATGCAAAATTTCCGGAGCAGAAAATATTTATTATTTCTAAAATTTCTTTAATAAACTACTACACTAACAGAATTGTGGACGAAAAACTTTTTCATCTGTGTTGTATCAGGAAAACTTGATGGGAGACTGAGAGAGAGTGAGGTTTGCTCCTGTTTGCTATAAACAACCATCAGGAAAAAATATTCACTTTCATATTGTTTCAAATATTCTTAAGCAACATTACTAGGAACATGAATGCATGCCAATATAATGAAAATAAAACCCGAAAAAGATGAATTTAGAACGAAGAACGGAATTAGAAACAAGAAAAAGAAAGAAAAGAAAACAATTACAATTATTTACAGTGACCAAATAAGATGACGGAAAATCCTATTTTCTAATCTATAAATTAGTAAATAAATTACCTTTCCGAAAAAAAAATTAAATACAATTTCAATTTCAAAGATTCCAATCCAGGGTTGTCTTGTAAACAAAATTTCAATAAATGGAGAAAATTTGCTCCTATCGAAGCAAGGTTCCAACACTACATACGTTTATGCTTCGTAACAAGTATTCGATATGTCAAATTTTCGGTTAGTTTGTTGAGTAAATCTGACGGGATTGGCTAGATCTATCCAACATTCATTCATTCATTCATTTTCTCGAAAAAGACACTATATATTACCTTGAAAATAAAATTTGATAACTTGTTTAAACGACTTTACTCCATTGTGGATTGCCGAATATATGTATAGGTGTTGCAAAATTTAAAATTAATTTGAGGAAATTGGAAATTTAAGGACTTTTTAAAAGCTGAGCTAAGACCTTAAAAGCAGTTTCACCAATAGAATAAGGTGATGTGCATTGGTGTGAATTATTAATTTTCACACCTATAATCAGTGATTGATGAAATTCATTACCTGGCTCTATTTTTCCCACCATTTGGATAATTAGAACTTCAAAACCAATGTGCGTTGGTATCTCCTTTTAAATTATTTCTCAATCCACATTATGCCACCCACCATTCCGTTGGCACAAAAACTGCTCTGTGATATTAAATAAAATGTCTATAATATGTTTTGAAAATTTTGTACTACGATTTAATTTTTGACATTTTAAATCCACTTCAAAATTGTACAGTAATAAAAAATAATAGATATTAAAAACAAATAATCAAACATTTATCGAAGTTAAGTTTAATTAAGTTAAAATAAACATTTCATTTTCTTTCAGAAAAAGGACAACAAATCGGTGCCAATTCCAGGAGAGGTGAAACAAATAAGATCCGGCATCCCGAAAAAATCGCCATCCTCGAGCTTAAGAAGAAGCTGGAGCGTATGGCAATTAATTTTTTTATGGATTTGGTTTGACGTGAAAACCGCTCAAGAAAATTAGCCCCAAACGCAATGTGTCGTGGAACTTATGAGTAGCAACTCTACACTAAAAAGTACTATCAAAAGTTTTCACGTTAAAAATGTATACAAAAAATATATACAAGGTGGTTTTATAACCTCATCATTCCAATATCCCTTTAGCCTAGGCTGAGTTCGTAATAGTAAAACTTCTTGTTTTCATTATGTTGCTGAATTTGCACAAAAATGGCAGAAGAGAAAATGTGAGTATTTTTACTTGCGTTATAGGGCAAGTTTTGCATTTGGAAAAAAACTCGAGATTTTAATTTTAATCATACTTTACATTACGATAAGACCACCAAAATAGAGGCTGCTGCAATTCCGTCTGTCTCTCTGTAGAACGATCTACAGCTTGAACGGTTGAAGCGATTTTCTTCAAACTTAGTATACTTAAGCATTTTAGATGATTATCTCAAAAAGGTTTTTAAATCGTTTTTTTTTAAATGAAAATATAACGGTACTTGCCACACAATTTTTTCTACCATCCTAATTATCTCGAAAATGGCTCTAACGATTTTGATAAAAAATAGTGTGTGACCTACTTTAAGTACACCTTAGTACATTTTTTAGAAAAAAAATTAAGGAAATTAAATATAAAAAATTAAGGAAAAAACGACTTTAAAAATATGTTTATTTTATTTTTTTATTTATTTTATTTCTTTTAAGAATGTTTTGCATACGATGTGCATTTTATTTTTTAATTAAATTTATTTTTCAAAGCAAAAAATCAAAATATTCAAAAACATTTTCCTTAGATTGCATTTTTCTTCGATTTTTTAATTTTCTTATTTCTGCCAATTTTTGTCTCATGCTTTCAAAAACGGTTTATTACGCAAAACTTATAGCAATAAGTTTTAAAATATATATTGTTGATAACCATTTTTTAAATGTATATGTACTACAAATCAAATCAAAAGGTTCTAACAAATAATTTATATTTCTCATTTTGTCAACGTTTGCTATTCATTTAAAATAAAGTATGATGACTGCACACATGCAGTTGTAATTATGGTCATAAACGTATTTGAGCATATTTTAGGCAGGGTATAAGCAACAAGGCCTGCAATTACGAACTCAGCCCTAGTCTTAAACTCTGAATTAACTAACTGACATTAACCTCAAATAAGTTAGTGGGTTAGGCTAGGCTATAGATCATAGTAAAATGAGATTAGATGGTCTCAGTATATGAATAGGCTTCTTCAATATAATTTACTAATTTTGTTGTCAAATACACGAGCACACAATTTTTTCAAGTTCGCCCCTCACCTTTTATTCTAAATTTTCTAATCTGACGAATTGATATCCTTTGTTCAAAACTAAAATCAAACTTACTTGTTTCACTGAAACAGCTAAACCACTTTTCCGAATAAAGTAAAATAAAACTAAATAAAATATTACACTTGTATAAAAAGAATGGATACAACTACTAACTTTTCAGCTTCTATAATGTTTCGGTAAGGTCTCATCGAAGTTTAATTGAATTACCGAAAGTTAACCGATTCTGAAATGTAAGTTGCGTATCAGTTATAAAGCAAATAATGCCCACCTTGATTAAAAATTTCTTACATTAAAACCGTTCCGAATTTGAACATTTCCCAAAAGTTTCGGGTGTTACTACAAAAAACACAAGTTATAGTATGAGTGATGTATGTTATAGAGTGGTGCCTTACAAGGTTTAATCTATTCGTGCGGCAAGAATGCGAAGGAAATCTAAACAGGATTGTTTTAAGGAATAAGTTTTTTCTTAAAAAAATTGTTAATTGTAGTTTTTCAATCGGTTTGTCGTTTTGAAAACTCGTGTTGTCTAATGTCGTTTGCGATTGGTTATTCGGAGTTAATCCCTTTTCACTCCTTATGTTCCATTTCTATAGAATGTGAAAAATTGGGATTTAAAAGCGTAACTCTGAACAGCCAATCGAAAACGACCTAATTTTCACATATATACATGTAAAATTATCGAAAGTCGATATTCGATTTCTTTATCAATTTGGCATGTGATCCTAAGCAAGAGACCATGGTATGAAATCACTCCGAATTATGACTCCGAATAGTAATGGAAGGGTTTTGTAATGTTGAGCTAAATTTGTTCTAGAACTAATTCAAGGAAAACGATGGATTGTAATGTAGAGACTCTAAGTAATAAAAGGTAAGTCAAGGATGGACCACAGATTCCTAACATTCAAAACAAAAAATTATTCAAGGGAATAAAATTTGTAGAATAGTTTTATAAATGTGTCTGCTAACGTAAACTCGGAACATTTATGTTGGTAGCAGCTCACGTATACCTATAATTTGTATATTTATACGTATCTATGAGAGAGTAGCTAGAGAGTTGTGGGTAAGAGCCTTTCTATGGTTTTCACCGCAGGATTAAAGATATAAGGTTCTTTTAAGCTTCAACGATCAACACAAAGGCGGAATTCACAGAAGCCTTCCGTGATGTTGTAGTAGATAGTAAAAAAAAAAAATACTCTTCTATATCCTGCTATGGATAGGGTGAATACAGCTAAAATTCTGTTGACATTCAACGTAAACCAACATTTCCGTTCCTGAACCACTCGTGCTGTCAAGGAATCATTTAAGTGTTGTGAATTTCTCTCTTAAAAAAGAAACAACTGAGACTCTCTACAACAACTTACATGCTCAATGTACCATTATATTGCCACAAACATAATCCTCTTCAAGAACTGATGTTCTGGGATTTTTCGGGCTTGCTGCATGGTCAATAACAAACTATAAGCGCCATCTGAAGTAATGAACATAATATAAACCAAATATTTCACAAGCTTTTTTCCCAGCCCAATAAATCATTGACTATTCATGAATACATTGCGTCGATGGTGTCCTTGTTAGCTATACAAATTTATTACAGAATGTCTTTCTCTCTCCTGAGTAATTAATATAAGAATACGATTTTTTTTTAATTTTCCAAAACACGTTCCTTTATAATATTGAAATAAATAAAAAAGACCGCTGTTCTAAATTGAGACTGAGATAGATTTATTGTTCTCGTTCTATCATGGGTTTAAGCAATTGATTTGCATATGAAAACAAAACAATCAAATTGATGATTAAAATATCCTTTCCAGCGTATGCGATAAAAAACCATTTCAATTTTCGTTTGAGTCTCCAGTTTATTGCACATTCCTAGAAGAGCAACAACAATAACAATATACACATACAATCTGTTTAATATACCTTCAATAAATTTGCATATGACCATGGGTACCTATACCTATCGAATCTTGGGCGATCCTTCAAGATGAATAAATGAAAATAATTGTAAAAAGGATAAAATTCCTTAGACCAAAGGTGCGTGTCTTAAAGAACATCTGCGTGTGAGGCGTCCTAAAGAAAAAAAAAATTATACATTATAAAACAACGCTGGCGGTTCCTTATTCCTCCCTAACTCTCAAATCTCAAATGCTTAAATATATGCATCAAACAGCTGAAAAGGATTTTATATTTTCGAATATTATATTCGATAGTGGTGTGCTATTGCTATCTGTGAACGTAATCAGTCGATTCAGTTTAAAAAAAATTTGCATATCAAGACGGTATTCCCTGTGTCTATATAGGTGTAGATATGGATTGCATTCACACATATTTTTCTTTGCAACAGGATTCGCATTGACTGCTAAGCTATTACCATGCGCTACAATGTAACCGATTTATTGTCCTTGGATGGGTGATGATGATGATTAGGTATACAAAAAAAGGGACAGCCGCGATATTGCCTACATATGTGCACTTTTTGTTTGTATCTTGTCGTACTATTGAGTTGATCAACCACTTTATGCAACAACGATGCCCCGTTAATTGCCATCAATATGCAGTTAAATCATAAACTAGCAATTGTGTATGTTTGTGATCAGATGGAGTGCCAATAAATCACAAGAATCCTTTACACTCTCTTTAAATTTAAATGTGATTTTTATTTAAATTTTGTTTGCATCGCACGAAACACATGGCGCCTCGACAAAAAAAAAATAATAAACTTTCGTGCAACACTCGAATAGCCCACATAAATAGATCTATTTAGGTATATCTGGACCTGCCTGATGCCTATTGCCAGAGTTTAACAATTTCAACAATATCCCAAACCAACAACTCGTTACTCTGATAAGAATCTGAAATTTTAAAATCTGAATCTGATACTGATCTATAGATACGGATACGATGCGATGGCTAGGCTAAAAACTGAATAGGTTTGTATTTGTATTGTTGTGGTGGGCCGTGGGCTGTGAGCACACTGGTCACAGGGCGCCCATTTCCTGTTATTTATTTGCTGGTTTAAATAGACTTTTCTTTCAATTTGTTCGGATTGTTGTTATTGTAAATATGTTTGTACGAGCTACATATTGTATTGCTACGCAGTGTTCAACCAACAATAAATAAAACGTTAAGTCCCTGATGCACAAATGGTGCACACAACAATAATAATGTGCATAAAAAAAAAAAAAAAAAAATGGGAATGAAATTGAGCTGCTGGTCTTCAGTCAAACTTCAGCAGCATTGGAGCATCCACATTATACTAAATGGTAACATATCCGTCTTTGGCACGAAGCTATGCTTATAAGACACGGTGATGCAGCACCTACTTCTGCACCCCCTTTTTCTGCTAGGTATAGATACTGGTGCTGGTGCTGGTGCTATTGCTGGGTCTACTAGATGGAAACCATACAAATATTGATGTAGATACTTTTGTAAATCTTTTGTATGCATTCATCAGAATTCAATAATAGAGAAGAACGAACGAATGAAACTACCTTCGACTGTATGTTAGTTGCTTGGTGCTCGCTTTTTCCGAGGTGTAAACTAATCCCGGTCAGATCATGCGGTCGTTCCTTGGAGCAAAACTACTTTTCGCCACCATCGCGCCGCGCACCGAAGCCCCCAATCTAAAAGCTTAAGAAATCATATCGCACATTCAGAGTTCGCTTGGGTATCGCCGTATCGGGTGCTATAAAGCAATGCAAAATGCAACTATGAAACAAAATCTATCTAAAGCATTTATGATTATTATTATTATTACAATTCTATAAATGCAAACAAGAAGAAAAATGGCCCGTTTGTTAGTTTCGTAAGTATATAAATGCATGCTATTGCCAAACAGTAGTAGCACATACCTATAGATACTAATTGCAATAGATACTCGCCATAATCTAAATATTTGTGGAGACTTTTTTTTTCTGTATTCGCATGGCTAAAAAAGAGGGTCGTTCTCGAAATGAGATCTACTAGCTAAAGTATTAAATGTACATACATTGTGTTTTCTCAGCGTGCAATGTCGTTTTGTAATAAATTTATTATTCGTATATTACCAATGGAACCGATGCACATCGTGTGGCATCGTGGGAGGAGACAAGATTATTGACGATGAATTTTCCACTTCTCAGAAGTTGATGTTCGAGTTTTTTTTTTTTTTTTTAAAGAGTTTCGACTTCATCTGAATCGATAATAATAGTTGAGTAGACAAATTAGATAATAAGACATAAGGAATCACTTGTTATTTGGTCAAGTTTCAATTCAAGGGATCTTGAAATTCGAGTGAACAATTTTTCCTCCGTGATTTTTTTTTATTAAAAAAAAGTTAAAAACCTTGTTAAGCTATTATATGCTATATGCTATTATGCACTTAGATTTGCAGTATATATACATATTTTCTTCACAAATAATTTTATAAAACTAGGTATGCAAAACTTCAAGAAAAAAATTATAAGGCATTCAAAACTGGATTCGCATAGGGGCTTTGAAAAATTCAAGTTAAATTTTTTAAAACAAATTAAAATTTGCTATTGCTGTACAAAAAATAAGAAGAAAATTTAGTCGCTAGCCAAACTTGCAAGTTATAAACGAGTCTATTATTTTATTAAATTAGCTGAAAACGTATTTTATCTTTCAATATCGTATATCTAAAAAGTTGTGTCAACTTAGTTTTTATGCACGAACTGTGACTGATTTAGGCTTGTCCAGCTACCTACCTACTGTTCATAAAAATTGGATAAACACAATGTACTCTACAATATCCTTTAAAATTAATGTATGGTTAGCAAACTGCTTGCGTATGCAAACATTTAAGCGTTTAAGTCTTAGAGTATATTTTACTAAAACAAGTTACTTAAGTATATGGTAACAATTGCTATGGTTAATTTTTCCATTTTACCTTTGTATATGAAACCTATAGTGAGGGCGCTAGTTTCTCTTTTCTTGATATTGAATTGTTGATGTGGAAGAAGTAAATGTAGAGGCAAATACGAAAAAAAGCAAAGGAGACGGTCGAAACTTACTAGTTCTGGTAAGGGAGAAAACCGAATAAGCTGTTTTTGCCATGGCAACCCTCGAAATATGGTGGGTATAAATAAATTATATCAAGGCTATTGGCGTATAAATCAATTTAAAGTAAGAATGCATATGGATATACATGCATGTATAGGTTATTACAAAATTTATTTTAAATTTTTCTTTAAAATTTTAGATATTTGGTGGATTTTAGTATTTTGAATTGTAGCAACGTTGCTACTTTTCACTTTTTCTATGCGAAAATAGCAAAGCAATGTTAAGATATTTCAATATGTTTGGTTTAGGTAGGTACATGTGTACCCAGATACCCATCTACATACAATATGTATGTACATAGGTACTTTTTGTTCTTTTTCAAATATAATATTTATTGAGAATAATTTAATTTTTTCTTCAGACAGTTTTATTAGGAAATAAAATAGGTACCTAGGTAGTATTTTTTATAAATTTTTTTTTGACTAGCGATATTATATATGTAGGTACTATATTACAAGTTATGGATTCGAAATAATCCAACTCGAGATTTTGATCAAACTTGACACAACGATGATAGCGAAGACGAAAAATGGGCCCGTCTCTCTGTCTGTCTGTCCTCGAGTTTACAGCCTAAACGTTTTTATTAATAAACATGTCTCAAGTTTTTTTTCAGCTTCTTTAAGACGAAAAAAGACAGTTCTTACCTACCTGCCATACTTGTCTTGACCAAAAAGGTAAATATTATTTTTCTGAAATTTTTTTTTTCTAACAATTAAACATGACATTACGATCATAGAGAACACCAAAAAAGTGGGTCCCCTAGTTCCGTCTGTCTGTCATTCTGTCTGTCTGTCCTCGAGTCTACAGCCTAAACGGTTTGATAGATTGTCTTCAAACTTGGTACTTATTGTTTTTTTTCGGTAGGTAATATGCCCACACGGTTTTTCATTTTTTTAAGACGACAAATAACAGTAGCTCCCATAAATTTTTTTTTGCCAAAAACAAAAATCTTATTTTTCTCAAAAACGGCTCCAACGATTTTTATACAAAAAAAATGAGTTCATTAATGAAGGAAAGGGTACCTTTTAATAATTTTTTTTTGAAAAAAAAATGTTATTTTGGTACCTCCATTTTTTTGGTTTTTCGATTTTCTCGGAAACGGTTAATCTGATTTTTTAAAAAGTTTTTTACGCAGAAGCTCCTAGAAAGTTTAAACAATATTGTTTTTTATTTTGAAAATTCAAAATTTCGGAAACGACTTAATAGATTTTTTTCGAAACTTCGTATTTAGTCGTTTTTTTGACATTATCTTAAATAGTTAAAAAAAAACTATTTCTTTAAAATATAAAACAACGGTACCTCCAATACAAATGTTAAAAACCGTTAAGAAAAAAATTTATTTCTCAAAAACGGCTCCAAGAATTTTCAAAAAAAAATTATTATTAAATTTTATTTTATTTTTTTGGATTTTGTAAATAAAAACAATATTTTGCAAAATTAAATATTTTGATGATTTTTTTAAATAATATTTTCAAATGTATATACATATGTATGTATGTATATATTGTTGAATACTCATTTAAAAGAAAAATAAGTAAAAAACGACTTAAAAAAATATATAATACATATTAATAAACAATTCTTACTTAAAAATTCGTCAACTCGATTTTTTACGAAATTACTTGTCAAATCTGAATTTTCAAAAAAAATATTTTTTTTTTTCAAAATCCAAAAAAGATATTAATATAAAATAAAAAAAAAATTGTCACAAGAACAATTTTTTTTGCACAATGATTAACAGAAATCTCAAATTTTAACTGTTAAATTATTATCATGTTTGTTCATTTGGTAAAAAAGTTTATATTATTGAGTAGTGACCCGTTGCACACAAGTGTATACCTGAATATTTAAATATTCCCTACAGCCATCAAACAATTTTCATTCTATCTGCCCATAGAATAAAAAACACACACACACAACCAGCTCCTACTCAACAAAAAAATTCTCATAAAAAAAACAACAAAAAACTATGAAATAAATTGTTTTCCTTTTCTCCTCTAACTTATAATAAATTTTGTATATATTTCTCTCATTAATTTATTATCACACTATTTCCCTTCATACGCATTTCCATAACACACCAACACTACCTAACCTCCGATTTGGTAGTGGAACCCATGATGACTAGTAGAACTTATTGCAGGCTGGATGAATTTCGTCGTCATGATTTTACGAAAGCTGTAATTATAAATAAAATTGAAACAATTTTAAGCAGCCTGATTAAGATAGCGCATATAATCAGTGTGACCAACTTGAAACATTTGACTACAAAAACTGCAAAAAAAAATGTAGGAAGAAAATTGCCAACTCTGGAAATCTTGTTGCAATTAGAACGCAAAAAAACGTAAATTAAATGCCTGGACCAATCGAACTTGTCTAAGGGTGACTTTTAAAATACCGAGTGTATATTTGTTTGTAGTTTTTTTTACTTTAGTATGTTATTTTAAATAACTAATTAAAGCTAAAAAAGAATTTCTATATTTATCTTATTAATCCATTTCCCAACAAACAGAAACGAAAAATCAGGTATCAGAGTTGTTTATCTAAGTAGGCAAATTATATACATTTTTTACTTTAAATGTTTTCTTCTTCATTTAAAGAATCTTCTAAAGTATCTCAACTTTCTTGTCCTTCTCTTACGGTATTTTTGATGAAGCAGCTTGTTTGATTATATTAGGAATAGGAGGACTAATTAAGGCATCACAACATTTCTCAGATAAATTATTTCGGATAAAAGTATACTATGTATTTAACATATATCAATTTTCACTCGATTAATTCGTTGATTCTTTACAAGATATATTAAACTAAACACTCTTTCAACTGCAGCATCTGAAATAGGCAAAACTAAACACGAATTAATAAAGTTTGACAACTCTTTGTAAGGGTTTTCATTTCGGTGAACCTATTTACCTCGCATCAAAACTCAACAGGATTTTCAATATTCTCAATTTTAATATTTAGATTTATATGTGGTTCCATTGCGATTCAATTTTTGGAAATAAGTTCAGAATTCATGTTTAAAAAAAAAATCTTTTAATGGTTGCTTATGAATCCGCAAACATTTTTTAACAGAAAATAGTTTACTTGCTGCAAAATTCGTAGATTTTGTGGAGTTTGCGATTGGAGCTCTGTAATGAGCGATACGAACTCATGATTGATTCAGTCTTATTTTTTAAAATAATATTTTATTTTAGAATTTAGATACATGAAAACCTGCTAGATTTCCTGTAAAACCAAATTTCCTGCTAAAAAAAACTGCCGGTAGGATTTAAAAAAAAATCTAAAAGTAACTAATACTAAATTGGCCACACTGAGCATAATCCTACTTAAATATTTGCTAAGGATATATGTCATCATTGGACAAATTTGAACATTTAGATTTGGAAACAGATTTTAGAAATCGTTGGAGCGGTTAAAAAAAAATTTTGTTTTCGTGTAAAATTTGGAAAACATTTTTACAACTTCAATTTAAAGAAAAGTTCACTAAGGCACCAGTTATAGCTTTCAATGAAACTCATTGAAAACTTTGACTATCAATTCGGATGTACTTAAGCAAATAAAACTGATGTCGTTTTGGTACCAAAATGAATGTAATAAGATATATAATATTTTTTGCCAAACAAATATTTTTGATAGAGTAAATAAAATATTTTTTGACAAAAAATATTATATATATTATTACCTTAATTTTGGTACCAAGACGACACGTCAGTTTTATTTGTTTATGTGCCTCAGAATTGATAGTCAAAGTTTTCAGTGATGAGTTTCAATGAAAGCAACTGGCACCTAACCCATTTTTTTAAATCGAAACATATCTATTTTGAAAATCTGAATATCCAAGATTATTTATTATTTTCAGGTGAATTTGTATAAAAATTAAATGCACGACTGCATCGGACGTACCCGCTGTTATGTGCGATCACATTTTAAGAATAAGGTTCTTAGTAGCAACGGCTAACTATATTTTTGAAGTCGTTTTTTAACTTAATTTTGTATATAAAAAATGTCTTAAATATTTCTCAAAAAAAAAATTAGGAATACTTTTAATATTTTTAGTAGGTATTTAAAAATATAAATTTCAAAAAAGTATTTAAGAAATATCGTCAAAAAAAATGATTTTTTTTTCAAAAATCCAAAAAAACTATTTTTCGAAAATTTTGGTATACAGTATTATTTATAATTCAAAGGACGTCCTATATAATATTATCGAAATCCGTCGAGCAGCTTAAAAGAAATTCCAAAATAAAAAAAAAAATTGGTTGTTGGCATGTCCCTAGCGTTAATATAAACAAAATTATGTAAACAAAATTGAACAGATTTTTTCTTATCAAAATCGTTAGAGCCGTTATCGAGATAATTAAAATGTTAAAAACATTGTATGAAAGGTACCTTTCAGTCCTTGGTCCTAAAGAAAACGAATCAAAAATCAGCTTGAGACAATCATCTAAGCCGCTTAAAATCCAAGCTTGAAGCAAATGGAGTCAGCCGTTTATGCTATGTAAATCGTTGTACAATCAACAGGCAAACGGAATTGCGGGAACCAATAGTACCTACTTACATATGTATATCGCAAGTAAGAATAAATTTAATCGGTTCATCCATAATGAGAAAGTCGAAAATATAAAAGATATTTCTATGGAAAGTACCATATCAATAAAAATGAAATATTTTTTTTAGTTAAAAGTAGACTGCACTAATAAATATAAGAACGCACACATTTTTTATCAAAATTCTTGGAGTCGTTTTTGAGAAGAAAAAACAAATTGTCTTAACGGTTTTTTTTAACATTTGTATATGGTTAGCGGGAAAATGTTTCTTTTTTGAGTAAGTAGGTATCTTAGAAAATGTCAACAAACTACTAAGTACAAAGTTCGAAGAGGTTGGCTTAATCCTTTTAAGAAAAATAATATTTAACTTTTTGGTCGAAAGACAATGTATGGCAGGTGCCGTTATTTTGGTTGGTATACTTCAAAAAAACAACCGTTTAGGCAGACAGGCAGATTTGTAAGACCCACTTTGTTGGTCTTCGATATCATCGTAATATCAAGTTTGGTCAAAATCTCGTCATATATTACCTACATATTATAACTACTATATCTCAACGTCTGTTGAACTTCCTAGGGTAATGACAGAACTCTATAGACATTTTGTTTTTATGATTGCTCCTTTAATATACAAGGGGCTACTATGGGGTACAACAAACACATCGTAAATCGATTCGATATTTTAGTATTCGTGGAAGATGTCTAATTAATATAAAGGGCTATCCATTTCGCGGTTTCAAAACTATAGGGCTGGAATTCGACATTTGTCAAACTAAGTTGTTAAACCAACTTTTTTTTCAGTTGAAAGTCTGACATTTACAAAAATGGATTAACTATCGCAAAACGCATAAAAATGGTGATTCTGCCACAGCCCCATATCGTGCTTTAAGAGGAGATTATGGTTTACATAATCGTCAAACTAGGCAAGCAATTGGCAAAATTATAAAGAAATTTGAAAAGACTGGATTGATTATAGATATTGTAAGGCCTTTGCATCATCGTTTCGCTCGTACCGCTGAAAATATCGCTGCTGTAAGTGAAAATGTTGCCGAAGACCTGAATATGTCGATTCCTCGTCGTTCTCAGGAATTAGGACCGTCTTACAGCACATTATGGCGTATTTTGAATTTGGATCAACAACTGAAGCCAGCTGACATTCACAACGCCGTAGATACGTCGAATGGGTGCTTGAACAACAGGCGGTGGACGTCGATTTTTCGGACAAAATTTTTTTCAGCGACGAAGCACATTTCTCACTCGGTGGGTATGGTAATAAACAAAATTGTCGTATTTGGGGTTCTGATAATCCTCAAGTAATTGAAGAGAGGCCATTACATTCACAAAAAGTCACTGTTTGGGGCGCTGTTTGGTCCGGAGGTGTATTGGACCTTACTTCTTCGAAAACGACGATGGAACGACTGTCACCGTCAATTCGGAGCGTTATGGTCATATGATAACCGACTTTTTTTTACAGTACAAAATGTTCCCACGCCAGTGAGACAAAGAAGTGCCCGTAGTGTCGAGAATATTGCTGCCGCTGAGACTTCAGTTGCAGAAGGCCCAAATGTGTCTCTCACACGTCGTTCTCAAGCGTTGGGCATCTCTGAGACATCCTTGTGGCGAATTCTGCGAAAAGATCTTGGCCCACATCCTTACAAGATTAAATTGACGCAAGAACTGAAGCCGCTTGACCACCAGAAGAATCGTATGTTCGTGAATTGGGCTGAGCAAAGCTTGAAAATGATTCTGATTTTCATCGAAAAATCATCTTCAGCGATGAGACTCATTTATGGCTGAATGGCTTCGTCAATAAACAAAATATGCGGTATTGGTCAGGCAGCAATCCACACGTACTCCATGAGTCATCATTGCATCCCGAAAAATTACGGTTTGGTGTGGTTTATGTGCCGGCGGCGTCATTGGGCCGTAATGATCAAGACCGGCACGTTACTGTGAATGGTAACCGAATATTTTTGGCCCCAATTGGATGATATGGACTTGGAGGACATGTGGTTGCAACAGAACGGCGCCACAAACTACACAGCGAATGTCACAATCAATTTATTGGAAACCAAGTTTGGAGAACGTGTTATCTCACGAAATGGTCCAGTCGCTTGGCCGCCTCGGTCGTGCGATTTGACGCCGTTAGACAATTTCCTGTGGGGCTACGTCAAGTATATGGTCTATGCCAACAAGCCAGCGACGATTGATGAGCTTCATATAAATATCGAACGTGAAATTGCAGCAGTATCCGATTTATGCTTGAAAACCGTCGAAAATTGGGTTCAGCGTCTGGACTTCTGCAAGCGTGCCCGTGGTGGCCATGCAAAACAAATCGAGTTCCATACATAATGACATCGAACGTACTTTCACAGGAATAAAGAATTTCATTGATAACCAAAACCGTTTTTGTTTTATTTAAGAAAACTATTGTAGCGCTCTTATTGAAAAACCCGATACATATTTCACTTTCCTTATTAGTTGATAATTAGTATTAAATATTTAAAACCTGAAAGCTGATTATAAATTTAAATTCAAATATTACAAGTCATAATTGATTCTCAGAGACCCTTTCAAATTATTTTTTATGTTTTTTTTTCTTCTTGCTCTTAAAAACAACACGTTGTACTTTTATTAAACTTAACACAAATTAACACATCGTCTATGCGAAAAGAATTTTTGATAATGTTTGTTTAATTTATTCATACAAACAAATAAATTAAGAAAAGTGACAGGGTCACTAAAACCTTTTGTTTATTTAAGTCGCTAACTTGAACGAAAGTAAAAATATTACCTTCAATATGTGTACTCTGTGGAATTTAGTGTAAGTTATCTCTATTATCTCTGTTGTTATCTTTAGTCAATAAACAAAATAAAACCTTATATGGTAACATTATCCACTATTAAGTATAAATTAAGTAAAAAATTTATCCAACATGGAAACATTCACTTAAAACAAAACTGATGAGACATACAAAATTCCATTAGGTGTTAATCATCACATTGTTTCGTTGATATGTATAAACTTTTGTGTCCGAAATCAAATCTAACCTAATGCAACAATCCTGTATATATTACAGCCAAAGGCATGTGTGCAGGCAAGCTTGATTTAAAGCACGTATCCTCAGTATAAGGAAACTGCTATAGCCAACGTGAGAATCGAATAAACAAGACAAGGGAAGTTTTGTGCAAACAAGGGGTAATACATACCCCAGTATTTTCTACTTATAAATCGATGAACTGCTTGATTGTAAGCCGGCCTATGACTATGACATGCACAGTATGTACACACACGTAGCTTAAGTAGGTGAACTCTTTATTTGCTTGGCGTAGTTTTACAAACTTAGATACATCAAAAAGAACGTTGTACTTTTTCGGCAAGCCGTATCTATAAATTCGCATTCGCATTCGCACCCATATTACCCCTAGTAAAACTGCAAGGGAGGATCATACTTATGCACACCATATAGGAAACTATCAAAGGAAGCATTAAAGAGCACATCAGCAAAAACACATTCAACAGTTGCAGGCCCAAAACGAGGATTATACCCACAAAACTACTTGAGCAACCACTCAAATGCAGGAAAATACAAAAGGATATCAATTTCAGGCTATTGAGATTTGCGTGATGCAACTATATTGCAAAATATTTATGCAGGGGCGCTGTTGTGTTCGATGCCTATGTATTATGTTTTGTTAAATGCAGTCCCGTAATAGGATGAAGAAAAGGGATATATCCTTTTGATTTGCAAATAATGTTTCTGCTATTATCAGTTCAGTAGTGCACTATTTGTATTTTCAAAGGATATGGTTTTGCTTGTTGTTAGTAGTTGTTTTTTTTTCTCTGAACACGCGTATCATTAATTTGCATTAATTCCATATCAGAAGGTCGTCTGTGTGTTCTGATGTGTGCCAAAAAAGGACATTTTAATAAATGTTCATATAGTAGGTAGGTAATACGATTGAGGTTGACAGTTTTCAATTCGGATATGGAATTTTTTGACGTAATGATCCCCAAGCAAATGGAACGAGGTATTATTTTTGTTTTTACGATAAGAAGGATTGTATTTATATAATGTGTGTGTCTTGGAATGTATATCCTTATATTTTTTTTTTAGCAATGTCGTTTTTGGACAGATTTGACATTTGAGGGTTTCAATTCGAAAGGATAGATTGTGAGACAATCCCTAATGGTTTTTGTAATTTCCCAAAAAAGGGTTTTATTAATGATAGTTGCGATTTATTGTATACGACATACGAGTGTTTTTGTGACATTATAGGATGCTTTAACAAGAGAATGCGCGAATTCGTGTAGAGAACAAGTGAAACTGGGAGTTATTTGTTGGCTATAAGTATGGGGAATTGGTAATATGATTGATGAAATCTAAATATGATGTACACCTGGTTTTACAAAAACGTTTTTCAATCTACTTATATATGAAGGCAAAAGGAATGATTTGGTATGCTAAGCGAAGAATGTTTAGAAAATATATCATTTATATTTGTTAAATGATGCTATTGATTTTTAAAGAATATGTGTGCATGTCTTAGTTAATATACAGTATGTTGTCCCTCAAGGTTCAGTTATTGGTCCTGTCTTATATAATGTCTCCACCTCTGATTTTCCACAGCTACCATTTTGTGAAACAGGGATTTATGCAGACGACACCTGTATACTCTTTTCGGATGAGTTTGGTCTTAATATTGAGACCGATCTTCAACATGCGCTTGAAATTTTAATGAGATATTATCACAAATGGAAAATTAAGCTAAATGCTGGAAAGATAAAATCAATCTTTTTCACCAGAAAAAGAATGCGATTGTTTCTGCCCGGTAACGAGCTGAAAGTCAATGGAACTTCTATAAAATGGGAGTCTAATGTGCAATATCTAGGGATATTGCACATAATAAAACAGTTTTTTTTTTTTTTTAATGCAACCTGAATTGCACGGCACTAGTTTGGCACAGTGGATTTGAGAACCAGGTATTGACTGTCTCATTTTAACCCATGGGCGGCATTCAATTAAAATTGGAGGTATAGAAAAGAATGCGCCTAGCGTGGGGATCGAACCCGCACGTCCTAGTTAGCAATCAAGCACTTTATCCACTGCGCCATTGCCACCCACAGTTAAAAAAGTCAATATTGCAATTAAAATGCTATATCCACTAATAAATAGAAAATCGCATTTAAGTATTGAAAACAGGATTATTATATACAAGGTTGTTTTTCAAGCAATTTTGTTATATGGATGTCAGGTGTGGGGGGAATTGTGCAATTTGTCACATTAAAAAACTCCAAGTATGCCAAAACAAAATTTTAAAAATGATGTTTAATCTACCCCTGCATCATTCAACTAATGATGTTCATAGTCAAGCAGGTGTTGAATTGATTTGCAGAAGAATTCGAAAATTAACTGATAGCTTCTTAATTAAATGTGATATTTCTGATAACCCTTTGGTAGTTCAATTACAAATAACGGGTGATTTTTTTGCTACTTGGTTTTTGACATTTATATTTTTGACAGATCACACATGACAAATTCCACGAATATTCGACATTTCGATTCAGTATTGCTTGCCATTTCATCGTGAATATACTTACGCCTGAACAACGTTTGCAAATTATTGAAATTTATTATCAAAATTCGTGCTCTGTGAAAAATGTGTTTCGCAAGCTACGTCCGGCAAAATTGTCTTCAGCGACGAGGCTCATTTTTGGCTAAATGGATACGTGAATAAGCAGAATTGCCGTATTTGGAGTGAAAAGCAGCCAGAGGCAATTCAGCAGCTACCAATGCATCCCGAAAAATGCACTGTTTGGTGCGATTTATGGGCAGGCGGCATCATTGGGCCGTACTTCTTCAAGGACGATGAAGGCCGCAGGGTTACGGTCAATGGAGAAAGGTACCGTTCGATGATAACAGATTTTTTTTTGCCGAAAATGCAAGAATTGAACTCGGTCGACATGTGGTTCCAACAGGACGGTGCCACATGCCACACTGCACGCGAAACCATGCATCAATTGAGAGGCGAATTTGGTGAGCAGTTGATCTCACGTTTTGGCGCAGTCAATTGGCCACCAAGATCATGTGATTTGACCCCGTTAGACTATTTTTTGTGGGGCTATGTTAAGTCTATTGTCTATGGGGACAAGCCAAACACGATTGCTGCCTTGAAAGCCAACATTGAACGCGTCATTGGTGAGATTCCGGCCGAAATGTGTGAAAAAGTTTGCCAAAATTGGACCTTCAGAATGGACCACCTGAAGCGTAGCCGCGGGCAACATTTAAGTGAAATTATTTTTAAAAAGCAAATGGCAGAAATTGATTTATTGATCCAAATAAAAATTTGATTCACTTTTTACAAGTTTCTGGGTTTTTTTGAATTTTCAAAAACCAAGGTCTTAAAAAATCACCGTTTATAAGGATTCATTTATTTAATTTTTCGTTTATATTCAGTTATATATATGTTTAACCCATAATTTATTAATTTATTTATTTATTTTTGTTGATTGTACTTATATTTATTTATTTACTAGCGGACCAGGCGAACTTCGCCTCGCCCCAATTTAACGCCATCAAATGAACTGCAGTGCTATAATAAAACACAGATACATAGTTCAAATTTCAATGTGATTTATTTGAATGGATTAAAAATAGGGAGAGAGTGATATGATAAACAATATTTTTCGATTTGATTTCAGGCGCAAAAACAAACAACAAAAACCGTTTACCAAGCTCCTTTTTCTTCACTGCTAGTATTGCCCGATCACAAATGCAATCGAGATTTTTATAATTTCTTGCAATGCCCAGGAACACTTTACTTTGGTGATGAGTTTCTCCTTCGACGTTGTTAACTCGCAAAAATTTGCCGGGAATGATATCAATCCAGTCGAGACATTAACAGAAAGTTGTCCATTGCCAAGTTCTTGAGACACAAACAGTGTGGCAGCAAAGCCATAGATTGCAACAGGCAACGAAATAGATCTTGGTCGAATTATTGCCAGAAAACTAAATGACGAATGTCTTGCATGTCCCACCGGGAGCATCAAGAAAGTAAGTGCGATTGCGGAATCGTATTCCAAAGCAGCGCGATTGAAGTCTACATTTACCACTTTTCTTCTTCTAATAACTTTTTGTCGAATTTGTGGTGCTGATTTTGCAGTTTGAAGTCGTGCAATATGGGCACGTACCTCTTTCGTTTGATTATCACGGATATTCTGATTATTTATTGCAAGGCGTGTACGTCGTCCAAGGTTAGATCGGAATCAGTGTTATAATACGCAAAACTCGAATCAATTTCAGCATGAAAAATAGCACATTTTCTGAATAGAAAATTATAATGTGAAATAAAGACACCTGTCAAATCGCTCACAGCCTAAGTCAATGTATAACGCACTTGTCTTATTTGTTTTAATTTAATCTATTTCTTAATCGAAATAATTGTTGTACTTAAATGAAGGTTTTTGTCATATATTTTCCTTCAAAATAAAACTATTTTCTTTTTGAATTGTAATCATAATGTTGTAAAAATAATTCTCTGTGTTAACTGAGCGGTAGCAACCAAATACTATTTTAAGAATGAAATAAAATATCTACCTATGTGTGCATGTATAAGTATACTGAGCTGATTGGAATTATCTCAGTTTGAATTTCTGACAGTGATATCTCTGTCAAATTGATTGGCAGATTGCAAACTGTCAGTTTCATGTTTTTTTTTTCAGTATATAGTCTTTGCAATTATATCGGACACTTACCATATATAGAAAAGAAAGTCAACCATTTTTGACTAGGCGAAATTCATACAAGGGTTGTTTTTTAGCTGCATGAGAAGTTCCGATGGTTGTTGTCTGTGGTTTGACAGTTGAGAATGTTAAACTCTGTTGACTCTTCTGTTCAGTAAGGTTTGACAAATCAGCACGAATCGGCGGTTAACGCCGCAACAATGCTTCCAAATTGTGGAAATTTAGGTACTTTGATAAAATTATTCTGTTCGGGAAGTTCATAGAGCAACATAATCGGTCTAGTGAGCAAGCAATTCGTGTAGTTATTGATTATTTTCACACTAATTTTACTCTTCTCGATTCAAAACCATATTAACGAATCACCATTACATACATTAAAATTAACTGTAGGGTGCGGTTCACATGCTGGCGGTATCATCGTGCCTAATTTCTTTCGAAATGAGGAAGGTAGCTCTAGCTCTGCTAACTGATTTTTTGTTTCCAAAATTAATCAGGTTAACATCCATGACATTTGGTTCCAACAATACGGCACAACTTTCTATACAGCGCTCTTAACCATAAATTTATTGCAAAATCAAATTTGGTGAAAGCTCTATTTTCAGAAGTGGCCTTCGTTCGTGCGACTTAACGCCTGTCGACTACTTTGTATGGGGCTGTGTAACTCGTAGCCGCGGCGGACATATGCCGGAAATCATATTTAAAAAATAAATTTCATACAATTGTCTTCCATATTAAGATTGGATAAAAATAAAACATTCATTCCAACAATATTTCGATCTTATATTATTATATAAAGTTCTCAAGCTCTTAAAGAACATCCTATATACAAAGTACAAGTATTATAGAGAGTATAGTGGCTTTATTAAATTTTTTTGACAATTTTATTCTGCTAGGATAAATGTTTCTTATGGTCTTTCGATTGGCAGTCCAGAATGACAGTTGTTATTCTAAACAGAACTTTAACGATTCTGGATTTCATTTCAGAATCTAAAACAGAATTACTAATACAGTCACATAATTAAAATGTCAAAATCATCGGGTTGATTTGTTTTGTGTAATTTCGATGTGTTTATTGAATTTTAACTACTTTTCTGGTAAAATAACATAAAAAGAAGCAAGTTAATTATTATTGATACAATAAAATGTGTATCTAAATTGAAATCAAGTGTTTTGGAAATTCTTTTTAGCCGATGTGATTTTCTTTTAATTTAATTTTCACAAATACAGTGATACATACAATTCAGAACCAGTCAAATTGTTTCGGGTGTTTTATTGGAGGAACGTGTTCTGAACGTGTAAAACAAAAATAATTAAAATGTAAATCGGTCTGAAAATTGTTCAAAAAAAAAAAAATGAATACAATAGACGAAATGCCGGCTTGATACTTCACTTTTTAATGCAAAATTTGGTATATAGTAGCACACAGAAATAATAAAGTATCAACATTTTAGATCCAGAAAAATGTTATTAGGGCATATCTTATCTCTCCGTATGGTTGACTGCTTCGAACAAAATTTTTATCACCAAGCCATAAGAAAAGTGCTCACTCAAAATAATATTGCATCTGTTTAGGAAGAGTGTTGCTGAATTCGAAGTAGGTACCATCATTTCTGTAAAATTTTCCGTGAATCAGACCAAAGACAACTGATATTGTTTTCGGCATTCAAACTAGCCTGCAAGTTGGCCTCCAAGATATTCTGATTCATCTTGATTATTGTCCTTGTATGATGCATGTATCCGTAGGTCAATGCTCGGCAGGGTAATATCTTTCGGGAGTTTCCGTTTTCTTTCAAGATTGCGTATATTGTGTATGCTTGTAGCCGAATTATACATATTAGGCGTTTTTCTTTTTTCGTTCAGAGCAGATTATTGTCCTTGTATGATGCATGTATCCGTAGGTCTATGCTCGGCAGGGTAATATCTTTCGGGAGTTTCCGTTTTTTTTCAAGATTGCGTATCTGTATTGTGTATGCTTGTAGCCGATATTATACATATTAGGCGTTTTTCTTTTTTCGTTCAGAGCAGAGCACTGAACAGAGTTGAAACACATAAATTATGCACTGAGCTTGTTCCAAACAGAGCAAGCTCTGAACACTTATATGTTTTTTAAACACACTTGCACCACACAAATCAGAACACATTTTTATTTTAATCATAAAAAGCAATATAACACAAATTATACCCTTTATTTTAGACTGATACACACCCAGATACAGAAAATCAACTAGCGATCACCTTCTTTCGCCAACTTATGTATCTAATTTATTTTTTTTTCTTCCTATTTTCCTTCTTGACACACATGGCATTTTGTGCGTTCAGCAATTTATACTCACATGGTCAGTCAATTATCTTCGAGCACGTCGAGTGCGATCTACACATGTTCAGAACAAGAAAAGAAACACACATTTGGATCTCTGCATGCTCTGAGTTAAAAACAAACACAAACAGATTTTTTGACAACTCGGACTCTGCTCTGAACTAAAAAAGAAAAACGCATTTTATTGAGGAGATATAGAGTCGCAAATGATTGGACAAAATGGAAGAGCATTTTATCTTGGATGCCATTCATTAGAACTAGCCCTGGTGGACCGTAGTTGTGTTTATAAACTAATTGGGGACTCGAGTGAACCTAAAAAAAATAAATACGTTTTACATACTAAATTAATAAAATGCATGACTGGATCTCACGAACTTGCTCTTATGTTCGATCACATCGTATGCAAAAGATTTCTATTAAAAATCTAAATATACTTTTAAAGTCGTTTTTTATTTAATTTTTTATGTATACAAATTTTTTTAAATTTTTTTCAAAAAAAAATTGGTACGACAATCTTAAATATCGAATAATATAAAATTAAAAACAATAGATTAAATCGGCTGAATCAAAGAAGATATACATGATTCAAAATTCTGAAATAAATATTTAGATAAACTAATTTGAGCTAAACAAAAAGTACGCCATTTTATTTCTTGGATAAATTTGTATTTATGAGAAAAAAATTTAAAAAACTGTGGAGCGGTTTTTGAGTGAAAAAGTTTTTTTTTTAACTTTTTGAAAAGAAAACAATTTTAAATTTAAAAACGCCAATTCATAGGTATTTGGCAAA
Source organism: Philhelius pedissequus (assembly GCA_910595825.1). NCBI lineage: Eukaryota > Metazoa > Arthropoda > Insecta > Diptera > Syrphidae > Philhelius > Philhelius pedissequus. The sequence continues at coordinate 226,994,583 of OU343161.1, read as the reverse complement.
TATATATATAACTGTAATTTTAAAAGAAAAATAATGAGCAGTTTTCAAAATATAAATTTTTTAAAATTACTACTTTTAAAAATAAAAAAAAAAATTAATTTAAAATATTGGTACGCAGTATAAATTGGGCAACCTAAACCTATATATGTGTGAAAGAATTGGTTAAGCCCTTTATGAGATAGTCGAAAGCAAAAAAACGGTCCTATGGAAAGTACCGTTTTTACACATTTCATTTTTTTTCAACCATACGATATGTCATGCCTAACAACCTGCACTGAATTTTTTAAATCAAAATTGTTAGAGCCGTTCCGAGAAAAATGGACTTTAACGTAACGGTTATATAGCAGGTACCGTTATTTTTTGAGCTAAAAAAATGTCAATTTCCCCTCTGTACAATACCTAAAAAACTCTATATACTAAGTTTGAAGCAATTCAGCCCACCCGTTTGGGCTGCAGGTCTATATATGTATATATGTATACAGACATACAGACGGACAGAATTTTTAGACCATCTTTTTTCGTCTTTGCTATCATCGTAATGTCATATTTGATTGTTATCTCAATACATTTTTTTTCGACGAATGCATAGTTTGTAAAGATGTGATGGATATCCGGTAGGTATTCGGTATCCGGCATATCCGGCTCCTTTTATAATATCCGGCCGGAGCCGAATAATCTTTTTTTATCCGGCCGAATACCGGATAGTCGTTTTTTCAGTAAAATAAACAACAAAATATTAAGTTATATGATCTGATGGATTTTATTTTATATAATAAAGATGTGCTATCAGCAATTTAATATTTTACGTTTACTACAGCCAAATTATTGTGAATGAAAATTAGTTTTTCTGCATTCATGTGGACTTTCATTTTTTTTAAATTTTATGTACTTTCATCAATTAGAGTTTATATAAATACTCAGATAAGACTAATTAATAATACATTTAAAACAGAAAATAAATAAAACGTAATATACAATAAATAATAATTAACATACTAATAGTTTGTTAAATAGTCTATAAGCTTATCATATTTTTAAACGCACTTCTACTAAAATGAAAGTTAAAATCTATGTAACTCGAAGTGTTATTAATTTCCCTGACACTGCGAGTTATAGACTCATTGGAGTTTGAAGGCATAACTATATAATCTATGAGCAATCTCATGAAACAAGGTTCGAGATCTAAGATCAAAAGAAAAGGCGTTTGGATCGATTAGAGCTAACAGATCAGGACAATCTATATGATACGATAAAATAGCATAAAAGCGAACATCTGGCGATTATTTTCCAATGTCTGGATGCCAATAAGCTGGCATCTTACTTTATAAGAACACATTTCGATGTTCCATCTCATTTCGTTTATTATTATTACTAATCTAGTGCATTTTTTGAATACTCTTTATTCTAATAGTATAGATAGATATTGTAATATGGATATCAAACTACGCAGCAATATTCAAGAATCGACTTAACATACCTAAGCAACTTAAAGGGATTTTAATGTATAAGGATCTCATTTAAATCAAAAGCGCTTCGATATATGAAACCTTACATGGAGTTTCCTTTATTATCGAGAAACTTTATTTGGTTAATAAAGTTTAGTTTGGAGTCAAAAATAACTCCAAGATCTTTTTAAATAAATAATAAACGATTTTGTTTGTTTTCGTATACCATGTCAACAACACTTCTGCCAACAATAAAAACAAACAATTATTTGTGATCAAAACTAGTATTTAGTAGCAATATTTGTTAAAAATCCAGAAAGTAATAAACTTCTCTTCTCAACTACCAATCTCAGTAAGAATTCACAGAACATTGAGGACAACAAATGGGCTATATATTTGCAGTGTAAAAAATAAGAATATCTTGTGGAAGTGGATGAGAAGGAAAAAACGCATGTTTAAGTTGGTTTTACGCTTACCGGTTTGATTTCCAGACCACCAAACTTTTAAAATTTTCATTTGGGCAGATAACCGGCAGTCGAATATTCGGCTATCCGGCCTAGCTGCCGGCCGAATATCCGGTATCCGATATCCGGCCAAAATCAATATTCGGTACAATTAATTTAGCTTATAGTACTTATAATCGCAAGTAAAAACAACATTCATACAGTAGAATCTCAGAAAGATAAAGGGATATAAAACAGGCCCCGTTCATCCCCGTTCTAAACATAAAAATTTAGTCAGAGTAGAAGATAGCCAAACATAAAAAAAGTTAAAACACTACCCAGTACCATTAACAAAGCTAAATAGGCACAGTGACTTAAATAAAATACTACGAACTGATGGCAACGAAATATAAAATAAAATAAAATTGGAAATAAAGCGTTCATCTTTTCGAGTCCCCAAATTTTAATCCGTTCATCTTTCCGAACTGTTCATCTTATAACGGGTGATTTTTTTGCTACTTTGTTTTTGACGTTTATATTTTTGACAGATCACACATGACAAATTCCACGAACATTTGACACTTCGATTCAGTATTGTTTGTTATTTCATCATGAATAGACTTACGCCTGAACAACGTTTGCAAATTATTGAAATTTATTATCAAAATTCGTGCTCTGTGAAAAATGTGTTTCGCAAGCTACGTCCGTTTCAGCGACGAGGCTCATTTTTGGCTAAATGGATACGTGAATAAGCAGAATTGCCGTATTTGGAGTAAAGAGCAGCCAGAGGCAATTCAGCAGCTACCAATGCATCCCGAAAAATGCACTGTTTGGTGCGGTTTATGGGCAGGCGGCATCATTGGGCCGTACTTCTTCAAGGACGATGAAGGCCGCAGGGTTACGGTCAATGGAGAAAGGTACCGTTCGATGATAACAGATTTTTTTTTGCCGAAAATGCAAGAATTGAACTCGGTCGACACGTGGTTCCAACAGGACGGTGCCACATGCCACACTGCACGGGAAACCATGCATCAATTGAGAGGCGAATTTGGTGAGCAGTTGATCTCACGTTTTGGTGCAGTCAATTGGCCACCAAGATCATGTGATTTGACCCCGTTAGACTATTTTTTGTGGGGCTATGTTAAGTCTATTGTCTATGGGGACAAGCCAAACACGGTTGCTGCCTTGGAAGCCAACATTGAACGCGTCATTGGTGAGATTCCGGCCGAAATGTGTGAAAAAGTTTGCCAAAATTGGACCTTCAGAATGGACCACCTGAAGCGTAGCCGCGGGCAACATTTAAGTGAAATTATTTTTAAAAAGTAAATGGCAGAAATTGGTTTATCGATCCAAATAAAAATTTCATTCACTTTTTACAAATTTCTGTGTTTTTTTGAATTTTCAAAAACCAAAAATCACCGTTTATAACCGTTCAGGTTTCCGAAATTGTACTATATACGTATGAATTTGTGTGAAGTGATAGCTCAGAAGTTGAGAAATATCTAAAATCGTTGTACAGCCTAAGGGTAATTTGGTGGCAAAAGGCAATACTTAATAATTTAAATTCTGAAAACAAAATTTCATTGATTTTTATTTAGTATAAAAACGAATTAAAAAAAAACTTTTCCAATAATTAAGGGTATCTACAATTATACCACACAAACGATTTACTAATGTTAATATACTTTATATAAATCTGTTTGTTTTCCTTGTGAAAAAATCCCACACTTTGAATGGTCGTTGTTGTCATAACCTAATATTACTCAAACTCAACCTTTTAACTCACGGGAAGTCTATACTTAACCCATAGCTTAAATTCGAACAAACTTTGAACAATGTAAAGTTCCCACAAGTGACCTTAAATCAATTTGCTACTAAATACTAGGCTAAAACACAAAACAAAAAAAAAAACAACAAACAAACGATCTGACCAAATTATATCTAATAAGAATAACAATGAGATACAATTCGTTAGCGTTAGATACTTTGATTGACTCTCTTCAACCTCGTTAATAGACCAGAACTATAAAAATTCACATCAATCTATGTGGTTTGCTGCCGTGGTCTCTTTGGAAAAAAGTCTCAAGCACCCAAAGAGACAACACTTACGCCATTGCAAACAATAGCATTAGATCAACCGGTGGTCTTGGCTTACACTCCCCCTTATTCATCGTCGTCAGTCGTATATAAATCGCATATTGGAGTTGCATGCGTGATAAAGTTATTCTCTCATCGAAATAGATGAATATCCATAGCGAATAGCAAAGAATGATGAGGTTATACACTGTCGCAAAATATTGTAAGGGTTTTTGTGCAACGAGATAAGTTTACTAATTATGTAAAAAAGATAAGTTTACGTAAAAGTTTGCATGAACGCCTTTTTTATTTGCGATTATAGGTATTATAAGGGATGTTATTTATTCGTAAGAAAAAACATTTTTTTCCCAACAAGCAAACATGACATTACGATCATAGAGAACACCAAAAAAGTGGGTGTCCCAATTCCGTCTGTCTGTTTGTCTGTCTGTGTGTAGAACGATCTACAGCCTAAACGGCTGAACCGATTTGGTATAAACTTGGTACTTAGGTGTTTTAGCTGATTTACCATCTTAATTATCTCAAAAAGGGCCCTTACGATTTTGATAAAAATTGGTGTGTGTACTACTTTGGGTATGGTCAACATATCGGCCAAAAAAGTTTTTATTGATTTTTGACTTCTCAAAAACGGCTCAACGGATTTCGATAAAAAATTTTATACATGAGCTATAGTATTGCATTTCAAAATTTTCGAAAAATATTTTTTTGGATTTTTGAAAAAAAAAAAATTTCGATCACATTATATGCAAAAGATTCTTAATAAAACTGCTAAATATATTTTAAAGGTTTTTCACTTAATTTCTTATATATAAAAATGCTTAAACTTTTTCTAAAAAAAAAAAAATTGGTATGAACATTTTAAACATTTAATATTTAGAAAACGGATCGACATTTTTTCTGAAATTTTGATTTGTATTTATATTATTAAATGTTTAAAATTTTCATACCAATTTTTTTTTTAGAAAAAGTTTAAGAATTTTTATATATAAAAAATTAAATGAAAAACTTTAAAAATATATTTAGCAGTTTTATTAAGAATCTTTTGAATATAATGTGATCGAACATATGAGCAAGTACGTGTGATCCAGTCGTGCGTTTTATTTATAATGTTTTGGGTAAATGTAATGTACTTGGATCAGTTGTTCGTTAAACGTCATATATGGTACAAATATGTCAGATGGGCCCGTTCAGATTTCGGAGTTATTTTTAAATTGAGAACTTCCCCCAAAAACAATGCTAAATCAGAACGAGACATTCGAAGCGATACAAAAATTGTAAGATTAGCAATAATAGAGTTTCTCTGTTTATGCCTGGAGAAAAATGAATATGTCGGAAATAAAAATTTAGGAAAAGTAGCTTTCATAATTGCTAAATATGCAATTACAGTAAAAACCCTTTAATTCAGAATTCTTTATTTCGGAAATACATTTTTTTGAGATTCGGTTTTCATTTTGTTTTATGTAAAAATTAAATTAGCAAAAATTAAGTAACGCAACGCTTGAACACTTATAGGAAGCAAAAAGATTTCAAATATGTATATATTGGGAGACTCCCGGCAATTCACATTTATAAGTCGGGGAAAAAGCGTAAAAAACTGTATTGGGGGAATCTAGGTAATCCACATTTAGATGTTGTTTGGGAGAACCCTAGTATACCAGTACAGTTTAATTTGGCGGTAAATGGTAGTCGTAGTCCTTAAGCACACAGTGGATATCTACATATTTCTGCATAAATAAAAATTAATTATAATTCAAGTCAAATTGACAGTCAGGCAATCAATTAAGTAAGTTATCTAAGTTGATTTAGAAAAATAAACAGGACTTCCATAAAAAGCAAAAAAAAAAATTACTAATTATTAATGTGTTTTTTCTTATAAAAATAATGAGAAAACAACTTTAAAAAAAAAATTTAAATTTGCCTGAAAACCATTAATCATACAAAAAAAAAAATTGTATGCTAAATTATAAGAGTTAAAAATTCTTGATCGGATACAAATAATCTTACTAATCGGACGTCGATTAGCAAAGATAAGGCAAGTTTAAGGAAAAAAGAGCTAAGATAATAAAAACCGTTATAACTCTAAGACGGAGCGAAACCGAGAAAATTACATAATACTTTTTTTCGACTCAGAATGACCTCAGGAAAGCATGTCTTATATCTGCGGCGGTGAGTGTGGAGCAAACTGTATATTTTTTTTGTGTATATAGCTTTTAACGGCCTTTAGTCCAACAAAAATTGGCGTTTGGTCCCGGCGATCTCACATGGACTCATCAGTTGACTAGTGAGGACCTTTGTCAATACGCAACTTTTGCCAAGTTCAGTTCATCTTACGTAGATTTCGTGAAGAACATAGTGTGAACTATATCCAACAAGACTAGAATTCCTAATCATTAAATTGGAAATTTTAGTTTTTTGCCCATGGCCTGGCATTATTTATATAAGAAGTTGGACTAAAGGCCGTTAAAAGCTATTTTGAATCAATTTTATTATTTATTTATTAAACTTGGCAGTTCATTTACTAAAAGGTAAACTTTACCAAAAAATAAACTTATCTATACTCTGTTCAATTTATATTTTCAATACAGGGAAGATAGGATATTTGCCTTTCACCTTTACTATTATTGATTTCTAAAAGCTATGTCTATTTCTATAAAGCTTTTCCATTTTCCATGGTTGCCGTAGTGAGCATTATAAATTGGCATATTTCTCTCACAAATGTCATGTAGGGTTACCAATTGTTAATGTAGATTTCATGAACAGAAACATGTACATCGTAAACTAAAACTAAAAAAAAATAAACTAAATCCAAATAAAAATAAATTTTAAATGTAAATAAACACTGCATAAAAATAATAATGTCACCTCAAATTGCACCGCACTATTTTAAATATTATATTTATATACACGAAACCATCTCCACTTTATTTTTAATTTCATGAACAAACAAACTATTTATTTGGTAATTTAATGTTGCAATTAATTAATGAACCGAATCAAAAACTTGGTCAAATACTAATTTATCCTTAAAAGAAATACCCAACAAATAATATATAGGTAGCTGCATTTTAACCGTTTTCAAAAAAAAAAACAAAAGATGTAAGCAGAAAAGAACGCAGCGACAACACCTTTTTCCTTAAATTTAAAACATATGCTCTCAAAAGTTTTAAGAAAGCTTCGAATCTGAAAGCTCCATAGCGAAAACCAAAGAAAAAGGTATTAAAATTTCCATCAAGGGACCAATGGTAACTCTTAATTAATGTGTTTATTTCTTTAATAAACACAATAAGCGAGAGTCAAATTGGTGATCAGTCTCCTCTAACTCTCTCAGCCGGGGAGCAGACAGGTCATGGCGGAATGTATGTGGGCTTATGGAATATTTCAGTAGCAATTTCTTAAGTTGTGTGCCATGCAAAACACCAGACGGCACTAGTGTGGTTGAAAAAGCTCTCTTATAAGGCCTGTACTGAAAATATAAATTGAACAGAGTACATTATTGTCTTTTACGACGTTGCATAAAAACCCCTTGTGTGATTTGTTTTAAAGGAAACACGATTTAATGGCGGTTTATCTCTGACTTTCAAAAAAAAAAGAAAACGTTTAACAATTGACAGTACCATAGAACAAATAAGTTAGAGTACATATAATACTCATTGTAGTAGATTTCATTATGAATTGTCGGACGGACACTGTAGGTATTTTTATTGATCGAAAATTTTTACGCGCAGATTAACTATCGACCGACTCTATGGGTTCGAAAAGTCGTGGATAAGAGGTGAAATAAATGTTTTTATTTATTAAGAAAGTTGGGGTTGGCCGTGGCGCGATAGTTGTGTGTTCGCCTGTCAACCATTAAAAACCAATTCTAAAAATAAATGTCATACAATGAGTTGCTGGCTTACTCATTACATGCTGTTTAGGCATAGAACTAATAACATGCGATTGCGTAAAAAACCTAGTATACCGATAAAATATGACAAAGAATAAAAAAATTATTGCGAATTAGAAGGCCCATAGCTAAATAAGATATGGCAATTTCTCCGCATTAGTTCAGCCGCCATCCCTGGAGATAAAATCTTAGACAACAACCACCTAAAGTCTCAGAACATCGCGCCGCACATCTTTCCTATCATTCTTTCTCTTCCTCAACCTCACGCCCACGCTGTGTTGAAATATTTTAAAGGGTAGTATAATCTCTTGAGCGCATGTAGATTATATAAAAAAAAATACAAATCTTCCGAATTTTGTTGCTATAATTTTATGCATTATTTTCCAATAATCCAAATTCATCTGAGGTTAATTTTCCCCTCTAGCAAATCAAACATTGGAAATTAAAAAAAAACTCAAATAAATTGTTGATTATCTAAAATTAAAATTCTATGTTATTTTTCACTGTGTACCTATGTATGTATGCCAAAATATTGTTGGCAGTAGTTTTCAGCCGATTGCTCCTATAAAATTTTCTTGCCTCAACTGCTTCTACTGGTTATATGTCATTAAATCTTCAGAAGGTGAATCAACTATTCCCACGATCTCATTTTTAGTGTTTGATTTCTTCCTATCCACCAGTTGGGTAGGTACTAAGACTAACCACTCCATTATTCATTATTGCGCAGTTTCATTTGATTTCGCTCGTTCAGCGGAAAACAATAAGCAGGTACAAAGCCCCAGCAACTAAAAGTGGTAATTCAACTGAACTCAGAGAAATTTTTATGATTTTTTTTTTCGTTAGATACTATACCTATGCAATTCCAAAGATTTTCTTTTGCTGATAAGATTGGCCCATCTATGCGAGATTGGCTCAGCTATATAACTTCAAGTTGTTCCATGGCGGTTAATGTGGGAAGCATATATGCACCGCCTGATGTTGCGTTTATGCGCACAGACTGAGTATGCACATTGAAAGATAGATTCAATGATGACTAACAAAGTACATTGCAAGCTTTCAATTAATTTCTACTACATACTTTACCAAACGGTTGGTTGAGTTTGAATCTTCACTGATATATGCAAGTATTTATCTCAATACATATTCGTATCCATCAGAACGTTGCATGTGATTTTGAATTGATTATCTAACTTCTTGCATTAAAAAAAATCAAAAGTAAGATGAATAATAAGAAGCATTCAAAATCTTCGAATCCCATATGTCATTGATCGGATCACGATCCGCGATTATTGTATAAGGTCCTTTTTATATGCAAAATACGACCTCGACATCAGAAAAGGGGCGAGGATAGCTAAACAACGAGTTTTCGATACCATTACCCACAGTTATCAGGAATAATTTTTTTTCTTTCTCCATTCACTCTTGTTTGATATTGATATATTCTTTATGTTTGTAAAGGTCTAGGATCCTCTGCACCTTGATTGAATTCTTTCAATCTATTACCACTCAATGAACCTTTACCTATCTATGGGAATTATGTTAATTTGCCTGTTTTGCATATAAATAAAATGTTTTTAGCTTGGGCAAAGGTTTACTTTCGATTTTCCCACAGGATGCCAAAGATAAAAATAAATGATTTCACTTATTCATATGCGCAATTAATTAAAAAAAAAAACAAATAATTTTATAACTTTATATATAGTTAGTTTGATTGCCGCATTCAAAAACTGGAAAAAATACTGTTGTGCATATCAACAATAATATGTACCTATTAATACTTTATTGTTTCCATTTTCAATGTGGTATAAGGAAATGTTACGGATTCCCTAAAAAAATTACACGTTTAGATTTTGATTTAAGTAAAAAAAATTTGTTTGGAGTTTTCCGATAGTTAAACCAAGATTCAAGGTGGAGCAAATGTGAGGCAAGTTAGTATCAGGCGTTATATTTGCAAGATCGAAGAGTATTCGATGATAACACTTAATGGACATTTCCGCACAAACTATATACTTTTCTTTTTTGTTAATTCTTACTTGCCATATATTTACTATTATTAAGAGTTATGGATTTGTAAAAAAAATCGAACTTTAGATTTTGATTAAACTTAAAATTATAACGATAGAGAACACTAAAAAAGTGGGTCCCGCAATTCTGCCTGTCTGTCTTCGAATCTGCAGCCTAAACGGTTGGCTAGATCTGCTTCAAACTTGGTACATATTGAATTTTCGGTAATATGCCCACACGTTATTTTCTTTTTTTTTTCAAACAATAAAAAGCTACCTGCCATACATGTTTCTTTAAAAAAAAAAGAAGAAAAATCCTATTTTTCTCAATAACAGCTCCAACTATTTAAACAAAAATTAAGTTAATGAAAGGAAAGGTATACTTTTTTGGTAATTTTTTTTTTTTGAAAAAATGATAGAACAATTATTTTTAGTTTCCGATTTTCTGGAAAACGGTTCAATTTTTAAAAATATTTTATGCAGAAGCTCCTAGAAACTTTAAACACCTAATTTTTTCAAAAAAACTCAACTCCTATTTCAAAAGCGACTCATCCGATCTTTCGAAACTTCGTATTTAGTAGTTTCTAAACATTATCTTGATTAATTTAAAAAAAAAATATTTTCCTACACAAAAAAAAATATATATCCCATACAAATGTTGACAAAAAATGTTAAGAAAAAATGTATTTCTTAAAAATGGTCCTTGAATTTTGGTAACAAAATGTGTATGTTCCTAAATTAGTACAGTCAACTTTTAAGTAAGAAGAATATTTTATTTCACGTACCTATACTTATTAACGGTATCTACTTCCCATGTGGAACCAATTTACTTATTTTCGTCTTTCTCACAATTGGATGAACCCATTTGAATTATCTGCATACCTACTCAAATTTTCAAAAAAAAAAATAGTTTTTTGAATTTAAAAAAAATAAATAAGATACATTTTTTTTTTGAAAAATCCTTTTTTTTAAACTAAGATTTTATATTGTATATTAACAATAGCTTCAAAATGGGACATACATTTTTTTTTTATAAATATGACCGTGAATTACCCGGTAATTAGTTTAGTGATAATTTTATTTTTCTCTTGCAAATTATTTATACAAAATATGTTATCCTCATCAGGTAATTCTATTAGAAAAATAGTGTTCCTAATAGCGATTCAAATTGTATATGAGAGAATATTCCCCTCATTCAGCTATCAGACTTCTTGTCCCTGACACTTTTCGAAATTTGAATGCAAAAGAGAAACAAAATATCCTGTCTTCGAAAAAGGATCCAGGCATAGGGACAAGGAGTCATCGACTAATCGAGCAATGTACATAATATCAGAATATTCTCTTTTTTTAAATAAAAGAGAAAGAGAGTCAGCGTAAGACCAGCTGTTGTGATTGTGATCTACTGAAAAAACATAAAGGGGTTGAAAATTAAATTCATTTTAGTTCAACGCTCAACGAGGACTAGGACAGCAGCTTGTAGCAGATCACCAGTAATAGTTCATTTTGCGTTAACAAATCCTTTGTGAAATTGTCTCAACCCTCAAAAAAGGTGTACCACGACACCATGCAATTTAAAATATGTGATTCACTCACTGATTCACAAATTCATATACAGATTAGTATGTTAATTTTTTCTCAGTCATTATTATGTTTAACGGTGTACAATAAGACGAAATTCAATAAGCAGAGTAAAGACGAAAAGACTGAGAAAAGGTTGGAAAATCTATTTTCTTCAATATTTTATTTATATTTCATAGAAACTTCAATACAATATCGTTTTCGAAACATAAAATTCGAAAATACAAAACCTCTAAATCAGGAAGAGTATTTTTTGAAAATACATTTCTTACTTGCGAATATAGGTACTAGGTAGGTGATTTTTTAAGAGCTTGGTTTTTGAGAATTCAAAAAAACACAGAAACTTGTAAAAAGAGAATGAAATTTTTATTTGGATCGATAAATCAATTTCTGCCATTTACTTTTTAAAAATAATTTCACTTAAATGTTGCCCGCGGCTACGCTTCAGGTGGTCCATTCTGAAGGTCCAATTTTGGCAAACTTTTTCACACATTTCGGCCGGAATCTCACCAATGACGCGTTCAATGTTGGCTTCCAAGGCAGCAATCGTGTTTGGCTTGTCCCCATAGACAATAGACTTAACATAGCCCCACAAAAAATAGTCTAACGGGGTCAAATCACATGGACTTGGTGGTCAATTGACTGCGCCAAAACGTGAGATCAACTGCTCACCAAATTCGCCTCTCAATTGATGTATGGTTTCGCGTGCAGTGTGGCATGTGGCACCGTCCTGTTGGAACCACATGTCGACCGAGTTCAATTCTTGCATTTTCGGCAAAAAAAAATCTGTTATCATCGAACGGTACCTTTCTCCATTGACCGTAACCCTGCGGCCTTCATCGTCCTTGAAGAAGTACGGCCCAATGATGCCGCCTGCCCATAAACCGCACCAAACAGTGCATTTTTCGGGATGCATTGGTAGCTGCTGAATTGCCTCTGGCTGCTCTTCACTCCAAATACGGCAGTTCTGCACGTATCCATTTAGCCAAAAATGAGCCTCGTCGCTGAAGACGATTATGACGACCATAAAACCGGACGTAGCTTGCGAAACACATTTTTCACAGAGCACGAATTTTGATAATAAATTTTAATAATTTGCAAACATTGTTCAGGCGTAAGTCTATTCATGATGAAATGGCAAACAATACTGAATCGAAATGTCAAATGTTCGTGGAATTTGTCATGTGTGATCTGTCAAAAATATAAACGTCAAAACCCAAGTAGCAAAAAAATCACCCGTTATAAGGCAAGTTATGCATTCGTCGAAAAAAAAACTGTTTTGAGATAACAATCAAACATGACACTTCGATGATAGCGAAGACGAAAATTCTGTCCGTCGGTATGTGTGTCTGTCAGTCTGCCAGTCTGTATGTATGTAAAGGCACCTACAGCCCAAACAGGTAGGCCGAATTGCTTCAAACTTTGTATATAGAGTTTTTAGGTATTGTATAGAGGGGAAATTGATTTTTTTTAGCTCAAAAAATAACCGTTACGTCAAAGCCTATTTTTCTCGGAAACGGCTCTGACGATTTTGATTTAAAAAAATCAGTGCAGCTTTTTAGGTATGACCGATCATATGGTTACAAAAAAAAATTAAAATGTCTAAAAACGGTAGGTACTTTCCATAGCACCGTTTAATTTGCTTTCGACTATCTCGTAAATGAGTTAACCGATTCATTCGAAATTTCACACATATGTAGGTTTAGGTTGCTCAATTTATACTGCGCACCAATTGTTTTAATTAATATTTTTTGTATTTTTAAAAGCATTAAACAAAATCATTTATATTTTGAAAACTGTTCAATACATTTTTTTCAAAAATTATAGTTAGATGTATTTGCTGAATACCTATGAATTGGAGCTTTTGATTTTTTTTTTTTAATTTTCAAAAAGTTTAAAAAAAACTTTTTTTCTCAAAAACCGCTCCACAGATTTTTAATTTTTTTTTTCTCACAAATTGAAATTTATACAAGAAATAAAATGGTGTACTTTTTTTGAGATCAAATTAGTTTAAGTATTTTTTCAGAATTTTGAATTATTTTTTCTTAGATTAAGCCGAATTAATCTTTTGGTTTTAAGTTTATATTATTAAATATGTATTTAAGATTCTCATACCAATTTTTTTAGAAAAAAAATTAAAGAAAATTTTTATATATACAAAATTAAGTAAAAAATGACTTTAAAAATATATTTAGATTTTTAATAGAAATCTTTTGTATACGAAGTGATCGAACATAAGAGCAAGTTCGTGCGATCCAGTCGTGCATTATATTTCTTATGTTGAATAAAAAGACACATTTTTGTATAGAAGAATTTTGTATAGAAGAATTAAAAATATTTTATGAGGACAGCAATAGAGCAATGTATCTACATTGAAGTTTTATCAAATATTTTCTTTGTAAATACTTCAATGCACAGAACTCTTCCTATAATCTCCGAACTTGGCAGCAGCTACATCGAAACTAATATTAAACATTCGGGCCTTACTTACTTAATTTCTTAAGACGGAAACGCTAATGACGATATTTTTAACGTTTTTCGTATTTTATTAAAAAAATTACATAAGAATTTATAGAATACTACCATTTTGTCAGGCCATAGAAATGATTGATTTTGACATGTACACAATTTGTGTTTCTAGTGTACCGTTATCTTCAATATAAGATTGCTTATCTTACACAAATACTTCTTATAACTCGCAAGTCCATAAACACTTTGTTGTTACCTCATTATCACGTATAGTGACACAATCTTGATTTAACTGTGCAAATATAGATTTATATAATAGATATGTGCCTAAAGTTGTTAGATATATTCGCAAAACTTCCAAACCTGTCTCGTTCATAAGAGGTTGTGTAACTTGTCAAATAGAAAAAAATAAAACATGCAAATAAATTCGTAAATTCAATAATTCAGTGATGGGTGATTTGCAGTTTTCTGTGCAAAAAAAACGGTTAATAATGGTAAGCACCTTGTAAAAATGTAAATAACTATAATAATGGTAAAAAAAAAACAGAACAGAACATCGTCAGTGTGAAAAAATCCTGTATGTGAAATAATAAATTTCTGTCAAAGTGCTACAGCATCTTTTGCAGACTCTGCTGCAAAATGGCTACCATTGGAAAGGTCTGAAAAAATTAGAATAAAAACGCAGAACAAATTCAAATTTCGTGAAAATATGACACTGTTTGGATATAGAAATTCTAATAACTTGCCAAATAGGGACCGTTAATAACTTTCTTTTGAAAAAAATTATCAGGGAAAGAAATAGAACATTGGCATAGTTTTAGACAGAATAGCGGTCTTTTTGAAATATAGGTACCTTATGAAAAAGAAATAAAGCAACCTGATGTATTTTGGAGCACTCTGGAAATAAAATATAGACGTTTTTCCAAATCCATATGCCATATGACTAACAGTTTTTAGGATGAATTGGAATACCCAAATGCCTTCTTATAGTACTACTAGATGTAGTCTTCTTGACCTTCATAGTTCATACATTAAAGGTTCGCAGAAAACATTTCAAGATGTGGTGTTCATTCGTTATGTTCTCAAAAACCAGATATAGATCGCTCTTTTCTACTGTCATTGGTAAAAATATATATTCATGTGAGAGGTCTCAGAATACGCCGTTATTTCCTTGAACCATATCATAATAAAAACGCTATGGGCTAGGTTAGGTTAGCTTGAGAGGGGCATGCGCAGCTCAAATACTACTGCATACACGGGGGCCTATTGGTCCATTAAGATCCCCATTCACATAGAGATGTCCCTATCTGATGTTTCTTGAAGATTAGTTCATTAACGAACCAGCCCGTACTCTCCATATATTTTTTCATACCATTGGCACATGAACTAGGTTATCTAGTTTATCAACAAACCTGTTTCCCAAGTGTCGAAAGCGATTTGTGTGTAGATTTGGATAGTCGCAAAGCAGGTGTTTAATGGTTTCTGTTTCATCAACATCTTACAGCTCCTACAGAAATGTTTCCGTACCTTTGCCAGATAGATCCATGACCTTTGGTACTGTGCTTCCAAGAGCCCATATCTTTTAGTCGAAGTGCATTCTGGGCTGCTGTACACAGTACACCTTATTTACTCGTCCAGGCCTGGAAGATTTCATTTATAAGAAATTACCTTTAGGACCGCTCAATACAAGTCTAATTGGTTTCATGTCTGAAATTCACAAAATAAGTTCTGGTGTGCCCCAGGGCTACGTTGTGTCTCCAACACTCTTTCTTATGGTCATCAATAATCTCTTGTCTGAACTTTTCTAATCCAATATGTTTTTCTGCTGACGGACAATGCCCTCAGTTTTTAAGATTCAATCCCATGTCCTTCGGATGTAGAACTTCAATGACATCATATGATAAGCTAATTAAATTCTGATCTGTAACGCTGCAAGAAATTCTTCTCCCCTTCAGATCTGGAATAAGTCTTTAAGCCCTTCATTCGTCCAAAACTGGAATATGACTCTCAAATTTGGGCAGGGGCTCGCAAAACTCATTTGAATCTTTTAGATAGAACTCAAAATAGAGCTCTATGAATTTTAGCCGATATAACTATAATGTAAACATTTACATCTCTACAACACCGTTGAAATGTTATATGTCCCCAATTATTCTATCACTATTTTTATAAACAATATTCTGGAGAAAAAACCTCTTGTTGCATTCCTCCCCATAAAATATTTGACCGCAGTACTCGAGCTTTTAGGAATGCTCATCAGTTTAACCTTGACTTAACTTCGGAAGTACTGTCAAGTACAGAGATTTCTTCTAAGTCAGTGTTCCCAGACACTTCAAGTGAAATTAGGTGTTCCAATTTCCCCTTTCCTGCCAGCGACAATCCCCACAAATTCCCCTCGATAATTACAATAATAAAAATGTACGTAAAAATCAATTCTTTTGTTTTGTAAACAAATAAAAATTAAATACATGTATATGCAATCTCAGTCGATCTTACGTCTTTTTTCGTGACTTGGTTACCGCGCAAAATTAGTTAAACATAGACAATATGTCTGATCCACACTCTGCCAATTGGCACAAATTGGGCACCAATTTCTGCCAAAACCTGTTCCAGACTTACAAATTTGGTAGTTTTTGGCAGAATAGAGCGCTCTTGAGAGAGTAAAATATTTTCCCTTCCTGACAATTGCTTGCCAATTCCTGCCCAATAAATTTTTGTAGGCAGCAATTTGTGGGCAGAAAATTTACAATTGTCAGACTGACGTTTGTCATAAACGAAAAAAAAAACGGTTCGTAGTTGGTGTGGAAAAATATTTGTTGAACAAATAAAATTAATTTAGAAACACTAAAATACATAATAATTAGTTTGATGAGAAAAAAATGTGAATTTACAGCAAATAAAGAAATTAAAAAAAAAAACAAATGTGTTGACGTTTAAAAATTGGCAGAAAATTGTGCTCAAGCTGTTCCAGACTTTTTCGGTCTTTATCTCTGGGAATTTTATCCCCACCCTTCAAGTTTTGGCAATCTACCAATTTATGCCCAAAAAAGTCTGGATCAGACCTAATATTGCTTTGAATGATTAAATTTGTTTGACGTTTGTATAATATGTTTTGTCATTTTAGAATTCTTTATTAGTTTGCTCTTACCGGCTGTCATTGCCGAATTGCATGCTCAGCAATACTACTTTAATGGATTGCCCTTCACCGGCTCAAGCCAGTTCTTGAAATCAGGAAGTTTCAACCAACAGACTTGAAATATTTTTCTAATTTTCATTTTAGATTACTCATTATCTGCAATTGATTATTAGAATGTTTCTAATAAAATCAAACACTGATTTTTTAACTTAAATTTTGTTTTAAGAAGCAAACAAAGATACAAGAAATAAATATCAGCTCTAAGCTCACAGATTTAAAGATTGTTTTGCATTTCGAAATTGAAAAAAGAACAATCAAAACAATCTTCCTATGGTAAACACACAAAAAAAGCAGAAGAGACAAACACATTTCCAGTGAATGGAATATAAATGATATTTTCAGATTGCGCATGCTATATGCACTTGTGTTAGTCTGAGTTTTGAGTTTTGAGTATGCACACTCATCTGTAAATCATGCATATTTTGTTTGCTGATAACATTTCTTAAAAATCAAAATGGAGTACAAGTTAGATTCTGATTTTTCCCATATTTTGTTGGAGAAGGCTATGGATTCCCCCATTTCCGTTTCATTAAATTGTTGGTCGGGGAATTCCCTTCGATATAGCATCATTGGCTTACTGTCTGACAGGGTTAGAACCTAAGTTGTAAAATTTCGGAGCAGATTTGTAAAAAAAGTGGAGTTAATCAAAAATTTCCGGAATAGATTTGAAAATGAAAGAAAAACTCAGGTTTTCAATAACTGTACTAAGCAAAAAAGATTTATTTTAACTAAAGTAAATATTTGTTTACAAAATAAAATCACATACCTATAATATTCCATTTGTTTCAGACTTCAAAATCTAAGACTATCTCTTATTATACCTACAAAATTTAATTAGAAAGTACTTTTTATTAACTGTATTTTTTGTTTTTGAAAAACTAAAGACTATCTTAACATATATAATAATTGTATTTATTAATAATATTTTAAAATTAATTTGCATGAAACAACGCTGTCTTTTTCTTAACCACTTTCTGCTGGATTCCCATTCGGTTTTATATTTTTGTTTGTATTTTGGAAGAGCTTTATTGCTGTCGGATTCGTCGCCTGAAACTTCATCTATAATCATAGCTGAGGTATTTTTTGTTCGCATTTTTCAGAGTGAAAAAATGAATAGATCTCAAAAAACCGGCGTGGTGGATTAGATTTATTTTCTTTCTCAAAACTGGAGTAGATTTACTCCGATTGGAGGAAGGTTCTAACGCTGCTGGCTGAACAGAATGGACATGTCGTCGATCCCGCGGCATCTTGATCATTTTAATGGTAGTCAAAACCACGCTTGCCACCTGGAAATAAAACTTGTGATCAAAATTGAAAATAAAAAGAACCAAACCAGTAAAAAGTGACCATAATAATTAAAATCTTAAAACTGCATAATATACAGAAAATTAAGTTTAGCCTTATTTGTTTCATTTATTATCATAAATAATTAATTAGAAAATAACTTCAATAATTAAATAAATGAAAAGGTACCAAGTAATTCACTAAATTACTTTAAACTTTATTGGCAATGTGATCACCCGTTCTTAATAATTAATAATAATTTAGAAATTCGAATGAATTGCTAATTCGATAGAATATACCTATCTTTCCATTGGAGTGAATATTGTATATTTTGACATCCGAGTGGCCGTGGCGCGACAGTTGTGTGCAAGCCTGTCAACCTCTTATATTCCATTAAAAACTAATTCTAAAAAAATGTCAGAAAACGAGTTGCTGGTTTACTCATTACATGCTGTTCAGGCATAACACTAACAACATGTGAGTGCTTAAACTAGCAAACCAATAAATATGACAACGAAATAAATAAAATAATGCGAATTATAGGAGACATACATAAATAAGACACGGTAATTCTCTCCGCATTAGTTCAGCCGCCATCCCTGGAGATAAATCTGAGACAACAACCAGCTCTAGTCTCAGAACAGCGCGCTCCACATCTTTCCTACCCTTCTTTCACTTCTTTCGCCGGATGACCGCCCTGTGTTAAAAAAACATATAAAGGGTATTCATAATCCCTTAATCGCGGGCAAAATTATACAAAAAAAAATCATTTTCAGTCAATTGCACAAAATGAACTTGAATGAATCTTATTTTCAAAGCCAGCTGTTTGAAATTCACTGACATTTATATTTGATTTAGTATGACCAAAATGACTTTTTTTCGTATAATTTTTTTTTCACGAAAAAGTTGGTCGGAAAATAAATCCTTATTATTACAGAAACACAAAATAAATTAAAGTTGCTTAGTAAATCTAAGTATTTAAAAAACAACAAATTAATAAAAAGTTCATATTTTTATTTTGAAGCATGTATGATATAATGGCCAGTTTATTGATACGAAAAAGAATCAAAATAACTATAAAACTTTTGTATAATAAAAGGCTAGATTTTTGCTGAACTTTAATTGTGTTTAAAAATTTTAACAAAAAAAAATGTTGTTTTGCAAACAACTCCAGTCTTTATTAACTTTATAATATAATATTAAATAAGTTGAAGAAACGCCGATTGCAATTGTTTTGTATGTTAAAAGTAAAGGATGAAGATAGCGAGGAGCATTTAAATAGGAAAAGGATAGTGGATGTAACAAATCCATTCGAAATTTAATTTTTTTTAAAGTGATATTTATAAGAACTATGAAGCTCGAAGTGCTCGGGGCAAAATGTCTGCATTTTTTGATAAATTGTTTGAGTTTGTTGTAAATAAAATTGTTTAAATTTGTAAAGCAATACTCGTTTAACTTATTTTTAAGGTAACTGACTTTTTCCCAAAATTCAGATATGCACATTTTATGGTTATGATTATTGTGTGAATCAATTTCCATTGCGTTAAAACATCTTCAGGATCATCCATAAACAAGTATGGAAAATTATCTCTCAGAGTCAACATTGAAACTTCGGAATCCGACAGGATACTTTTAGATGTTATTATTGAGATCAAATCTTAGTAGCAGTTATTTTAAAATGTTCTAAATAAAAAATGTGAAGCATTTGTTTTAATTTAATTTTTGTTAAAACTAGTAAGGTTTGATTTTTAAGAAATTCCTCAGCTTCATTTCCAATGGAAACTTCTTCATAGGATAAATAATTGTCTCTGTTCTTTAAGGAAGATTGGGGTTCATCTTCTTCTGTGGGGATTTCAGTGATGTTTTTAAGTCACAATAAAAAACTTTTAATAATGTTGTTTTAATTTTACAAGGAGGACTTTATAATATATCTTATTTGATTTGTTTTTAAAAAGAACCAACAAGCGAAATAGACGGATACACTTAAACATTTAAACGCAAACATATTTTAAACTTTCCATCTGCCAATAATTTTCAAATGAAGAAAATGAATGCATTCAGCCTTCGTCTATTCAGTGGTTGTGGATGGACAGTGCAATGCGTTCAATTTAACACATGCATGGCTTACATTAGAAGATGAAAATAATTGCGCTTGTTTTTGAGAACATGAAAATTATATGTCGAGTTTTTTTATTTCTGCTTCAAAAAAATGGCCAGATGGATAACAAAATTATCAAGTGCTCGTAGAAGTATAAAATAAAATGCACGACTGGATCGCACGTACTTGCCCCTATGTTAAACACAAAAAAAATTGGTATGAACATTTTAAATATGTAATAATATAAATTTAAAAACAAAATTTCAGAAAAAATTGTGCACCCGTTTTCGAAATATTGAATTTTCAAAAAAAAAAAAAAAAATTCAGTATTACTGAGAATTCAAAGGAGATCCTCAATACAAAATTTGATCGAAATCGGGTGAGCCGCTTATGAGAAAGTCAAAAATCAATAAAATGGTTGTATGGCAGGTACCGTTAATATCAAAATATTTTAAAATTTTTGTCCTCCAAAATTTAAACCATACTCAAGGCAGTACTCATAGCAATTTTTATCAAAATCGTTAAAGCCGTTTTCGAAATAATTAAGATGGTAGAAAAATTTGTATTGGAAGTACCTTTATTTTTTGGGCTAAAACAACGATTCAAGAATCTATTTTGAACAATCACCTAAAACGCCTAAGCACCAAGCTTGAACAAAATCGATTCAGCCACTTAGGCTGTAGATCGTTAACAGAGAGACAGACAGATAGACTGAAATGCCGGACCCGCTTTTTTGGTGTTCTCAATCATCGTATGTCAACTTTAATTAAAGCATCGAGTTCGATTTTTTCCCAAATGCATAACTTGCCCTATAGTACCTATATCGCAAGTAAAAACACTTTATTGGGTACCGTGAACGAAGGCTCTAGTAGAAATAGTTTCTTTTTTGAATCTGCATTTGAAATTTTGAACATTAACGCGTTGAAAAACTCCAATTCTTGTGGAAATGACGACATTTCAACCGATATACTGTAAAAAACAGGAGTGAATATAATAGTCATTTTAGCACATATTTTTAATTTGAGTGTTTTCCAGATAATTTAAAATTTGATTATATTATCCCAATATTTAAAAAAGGACTCAAAACAGACACATGTAACTATCGACCGATTTCGTTATTGCCTTCTATCTCAAAAGTTTTCGAAAAAATCATAAAAATAAGGATCCTGCGTTTTTTGACTAATCAAAATTTTCTTAGCCTTCAACAATTCCGATTCAGGACGGGTCTATCCACAGAAGATGCACTTTTGGACTTCTGTTGTTTTATACAGAAAGGTATGGATAACAAAACATGTTGTGGTGCGGTTTTCGTTGATATTACCAAAGCTTTCGATATGGTTAACCACAATATACTTTTAACCAAGTTGAATTGCCTTGAATCTTATTTAAGAAAACGTAACCAAAAAGTTAAATTGAACAATGCCTTAAGTGTATCTAAGAATATCAATGTAGGTGTTCCTCAAGGATCTGTCTTGGGCCCCATTTTGTTCTTAGTTTATATTAACTCCCTTTCCGAACAAACTTTTGCGGGATCCGTAAAAGCGTTTGCAGACGATCTTGCCATTGGGTATGATGCAGCTAATCCTCTTAATATAGTTGCTGATATTAATCATGATTTACATATATTAATGTTGTGGTTTGCGGATCATAAACTAATTATAAGCAATAAAACAAAACGTATGTTTTTTAGTCACGAGTCTATTGAATCGCTTGATACTAAAGTTATGTTTCATGACCCCTTTGTGTAAAATACAAATTAAAAACAACAATTGCTTAAGGTTAAATTATATGTCCCTTTATTATTCGAACGCCGTTTGCAGTGGCAATTACGTTTATATCGATACCGTTAAGCGTTAAGCATTTTAAGTATCTAGGGGTTACAATAGATTAACATTTTAAATGGAATGACACTTCCATAATTTGAAGCAGTACTTCTTGTCCAGTATTCGATGTTTCTATCGCCTAAGAGAATTTTGTTCTAACACTACCCTAACTACAGTGTATTATGGACTGTTTCATTCCATGCTACAATAGGCGTTTTTCTTTTTTAGTTCAGAGCAGAGTCTGAGTTGTCAAAAAATTTGTTTGTGTTTCTTTTTAATTCAGAGCATGCAGAGCTCCAAATATGTGTTTCTTTTTTCGTTCTGAACATGTGTAGATCGTACTCGACGTGTTCGAAGATAATTGACTGAGCATGTAAGTATAAATTGCTGAACGCACCAAATGCCATGTGTGTCAAGAAGGAAAATAGGAAGAATAAATAATTAGATACATAAGTTGGAGAAAGAAGGTGATCCCTAGTTAATTTTCTGTATCTGGCTGTCTATCAGTCTACAAAAAAGGGTAGGTTTTGTATTATATTGCTTTTTATGATTAAAATGAAAATGTGTTTCGATTTGTGTGGTTCAAGTGTGTTTAAAAAACATATCAGTGATCAGTGTTCAGAGCTCGCTCTGTTTGGAACAAGTTCAGTGCGTAATCTATGTAGTCGAACTCTGTTCAGTGCTCTGCTCTGAAAGAAAAAAGAATTCCTAATATGGAATAAGATGTTTGTGGGTGCTTATCTTAACAAACTGCAGCAGTTAAATGTGCTTAAAAAGTGAGCTATAGGAAAAATGTTCAACTCCCCGCGCTTGGCTCACTCCACTTCATGGAATTATTTCGAAAAACAAACATTTTACCCGTTCGTCACTTATTTTATTATAAAGTTCTAAAAATATTGTTTAAAAGAGGTGGATATTTGCAAATCCCTATTAGTAAGTTTCATAACTTAAGAAGCAATACTCGCTCTGTTCCAGTCTTGTCTTTTAGAACAACACTTTTTAGAAACTCCTACACTATAGTAGCCCGCAAATTATTCAATAAACTCCCTGAAGATATGCGTAACATAAGAATTCCATCTTTTTTCTTAAAACGAATTAAATCATGGCTTCTTACTTACAATGTTTATGAAATCGAAACTTTGCTGCAGACGTTGTTTGATAAAATTTCATGATTAGTTTTCCTAAATTGTTTACAATATACATAAATCATTATTCAAAATTGTTATTTAGAGCTTTGCTAAGTTAATTTATTTTTGAAGACGTTAAATTTTATTGCTAATTTTCAAATCAATTTTAATAAACTAAAAACGTAATTTGTTACTTTTCACCCCACATTGTAATTATTCACATTCCATTTAATGTTTATGAAACGCAGCATTAGCTCTATTTTTAATTAAATATAAATGCTACAAACTATTCTGTAAGACTTAAAATTGTAAACTTATAGATTTAAGTAATTATTAAAAATTATAAACGAGAATATGAACAAATAAATAAAAAAAAAACTATACTTTATTAGTTGTATTTCTTAATTTGTATGTTGTCATTTTTGTCAAATTCTTCTTTTATAACACATCAACCAATCTATTTAAATCAATAAATTAATAATGCAAGAGGTACAAAAATATGTAGAGGTACTTGTTTATGAATTTTTTGAACAAAAAATTATCTCTTAAGAAAACTCTGTTAAATCTAAATATGTTGAGTGTTGGAAAAATATAATAATTAGAAGCTCGTAAAAATAATGAGCAGAAGTGTACAACTATGGTGTGAACTTTATTTTTCGCAATTTCGGCTGCAAGCTGGGTTTTGTAAATTTTCTCAGTGTTTTTTGTCTTCGTTTTTTTTTTTTGGTTTATTTTTTTTTTGCCGTCGTCGAGTTGTATTTTTATTAAAAGTTGTCGTGTAATTAAAATTATTTAATGACCGGTTAAACAGGTATATACAACAAAAGAATGTTCATAATTTGGCAGAATATGTGTGTGGTTTCAATGATTTTCTCTGTTTTTTTTTTTAGAGTTATTCCGAAATAACGTTTAATTAAAAGTAGTTAAAATTTGATTGCTACTGGATTTGATGTTATATGGCACTACAAATGAACTAATGGCAATTCTTTTAAATAAAATTCTAAGTTAAAATGTGTTAAGGAACAACACATAAGCCATTTGAATTTCGAACATTCGATAATTAAATATTTAATGGATTTACAGAGAATAGACAATACTAAAAAGGAAACAAAATACATATAACTGCTTACTCAATTATGAAGATAGCCTTCTGTATCACCTGGCATTTAAGGTTGAATCATACTTCATACATGTATAGTTTTAGTTAAAAGTAAAGTCGCTCAATAAGAGATTAATTATCAAAATGACTGGGCAAATGTATAAATTATGATTTGTTTAAGTATCGAATGAACTTTAGATGAATATATTGTTAAACTTTAAGAAAAAAATTAAATCATTATTGGCTTAAGGTGTATAAATCGATTTTTTTTTATATTAAGAACAAAATAACCAAAATTTATTCTATAAAACAATATTATTGGTACTGTAAAAATATTGACCAATTTTATTTAAACACTACTTCTTTGTTTATAATTATATGATTTATTTTTCACACAAAACTGCAACACTGTTAATATTTGTTTTGTTTTGTGTATTAGTTTTTGATATTTGGCTGATAAGACTCTCAAATATCAAATGAATGATTTCACAATCAAAATAAGAAAAAATTTATTTTACAAAATACATTTTTCTTTTTATATTTTTCTATAACCCGTTTTCACAATACGTACCTATCTGTTATAAAAAAAAACTACATTACTTAGTTATTTTTTTATTTCGTAATCATTTTTTCATTTAGGTTTCTCACTGCATAGTTTCAACAAACCCTCGAGAAGCTCCTTTCTACAAGCTGTATAAACATGGTATTTCGACCAAAATTATAACTGCCATTAGAGCGAGCTACGAAGAAAATGTTGCGAGGGTATGGGATGGCAATTTCCTTTCAGACGAATTCGGTACTTCGATAGGCGTTAAACAAGGCTGCATTCTCAGTACTCTTTTATTCATTTTATACATAAATAACGTATTTGATACGTCAAAGGAGGAATCTTTATAGAAGGGAAACTCATGCTCGGTTTGATGTTTGCAGACGATATAGTCTTTCTAGCCGAAACCATAGATGGAATGCAGTTGATGATAAATAGACTAAAACGCTATTGCAAAACCTTTAACTTAACGGTTAACCTCTCTAAGTCAAAAATGATGATATTGAGAAACGGCGGCGGCAGGAACTCTAGAATGGAGAAGTGGGTTTTTGAGGAAACTCAGATAGAAATAGTCAAGGAGTATAAGTATCTAGGAATCTTAATCACCTCAAACCTTAACTTAAACAAACATCTTCAGGCTAAATTAGCGGAAGCTAAACGTGCTATGTGTTCAGTGTGGAGGAGTTGCATCTACAAGAAAAGTATTTCTCACATAGCGAAGCATAAAGTTTTTCGTACAGCAATAATTTCCATTCTATTTTACGGAGCTCAAGTCTGGGGCTATCTTTATTTTGAACCAGTTGAAAAGTTTCTAAGATTTTTTATTCGGAGCTCGTTTAAGTTGCCCAGCAGTTCACCGAACAATATGCTCTACCTCGAAATAGGGATAGCACCGCTGTTTTTAGATACTCTTAAAATGCATTTCGATTATATAGCAAGAGTTATGGCTATGGACCAAGAAAAAGATTCCAAAACTGGTAATGTCGCAAATGATTAATTACGGTAGAACTTGTTTTAAAGAGTGGACAAAATTAGCAGCCGAATGTTCGACAACTTTATCGATATCAGTCAATGAAAATCCTGAAACAATTAAACTAAAATTCTACGACCTGATTCAGAAAACGGGAAAATTGGCTTATGATAAATTTATGAACGAAGCAGAGTCGTCACAATATCGTGTCTACTATAGCAAACTGAATCACTTTTCAAACAGTAACACCTACTTTGTTGTTCATAACACTGCGGAAAAAATCAGGAGAATATTTAAAGCCAGAGGTGAGCTCATCGGTCTGAATTTTATACCTCATAGACCGGAATTACCATTGCTGTGTGATCTATGCAATCTTAAGGTGCGAGAGGACATTTTTCACTTTCTCGGAATCTGTTCCATATTAAGAGAGTTACGCAGGCGTTACTTTAGAGTCGAAATTCTGGACTTATCTGAAGCAATCAACATTTTGAATGGAGTACGAGGCTGGGACCAGCTAAACAACTACATTTTAAACGCTATGTGTTACAGAACCTGCATTATACACGAAGATTTTTAAATTATTTTTATAAATATACCCACACATTATAACGGGTGATTTTTTTGCTACTTGGTTTTTGACGTTTATATTTTTGACACATCACACATGACAAATTCCACGAACATTTGACATTTCGATTCAGTATTGTTTGCCATTTCATCGTGAATAGACTTACGCCTGAACAACGTTTGCAAATTATTGAAATTTATTATCAAAATTCGTGCTCTGTGAAAAATGTGTTTCGCAAGCTACGTCCGTTTAATCGACCCACCGAGCAGGCTATTCAGCTCATTGTGACCAAATTTCGCACCAGTTTCACTTTATCCACCAAGATCATGTGATTTGACCCCGTTAGACTATTTTTTGTGGGGCTATGTTAAGCCTATTGTCTATGGGGACAAGCCAAACACGATTGCTGCCTTGGAAGCCAACATTGAACGCGTCATTGGTGAGATTCCGGCCGAAATGTGTGAAAAAGTTTGCCAAAATTGGACCTTCAGAATGGACCACCTGAAGCGTAGCCGCGGGCAACATTTAAGTGAAATTATTTTTAAAAAGTAAATGGCAGAAATTGATTTATCGATCCAAATATAATTTTCATTCCCTTTTTACAAGTTTCTGTGCTTTTTTGAATTTTCAAAAACCAAGCTCTTAAAAAATCACCGTTTATTATTAGTTTTTATGATATGCCACAGTGTTTTTCATTAATATTCATAAATTAAATTTAAATGTCAATCTGGTAGACGGCTTTCGGCATATTTTAAAAGAATTCTAAGCTATGTATATTTTTGAAGTCAATAAAACTAACTAACCAATTAACTAACTAGTTTCAAGTGAAAATATATAAATAAGTAAGTAAATAAATAGATAATTAATTAAATAAATAAATATCAAACCAAATAAATAAATAAATAACTAAATACATTTGATAAATAAATATATATACATTTAATATATAACTGAATTAATATATACATACATAGATACAAATAAGAAGGTATACAAATAAACTAATAAATTAACAGCCAACAAAGTACATAAATAATTTTAAAAAGACAATCGGTTTACGTTACAAATGTCGCTTACGAGCCGATTTCCAGCAAGACTACAGCTGATTATAAGTCTCTTAGTAAGTTTTTGAATTCTTACGTTAATCAATACAACGCCCGCTCTTCTATGAAGGTAAAAAATAAACCATATATTTTCTGAATACCGTTTTATATTCAAAGGATTATTGGTTTTAAGAATTAATTATTAGGTATTATTGATTAAATTTTATACCTAAACTCAATCATGAAAATTATGTCAGTTCTGTTTTTTGAGGTTTGTAAAAGAAAAATTTTGTACCTTTGTTATTTCGCTTTGATTTGCGCAGTTTCCTATTCTGCGTGTATTTGTTTACAAAAAAAAAATAGATAAATTTATATTTACATATTTGAAAAAAAAAAAAAAATAATATAATAATATCATGTGTCTCAAGGGTATCTCTTGAACTCGATTAGACTCTAAAGATATTAACTGAATTTATTATAGCGGTGGTTTTTTTGAGACCACGAGATATTGGCACATGTCGTTTCTACCAAAATTTCTTCTAAAGAAATTTCTCGTTCAAATATACCCATCTTAGCTGAATCCCCTGTAGAAGAAAGAGCAGGAACCTAACAGCATATGATGGTCTTGCGACATTCCTATTAAGCTTATTAAACACTTATCTCAACTTACTTATATTACGTTTGTTTATTTTAAATAGGAAATCTTGGTGGATTTAATTGAAAAATAGAAAATTTTCTTTTATTCATTAAGAGATTTTTAATTATCACACCTTTAAGAAAACCGACATAACTCAACTCAAAAAACTTGCTTCTTCAGAAAATCAGTTTAAAGTTTTTGAGTCGGTCAAATTTTCATAATGTTATTTTTTTTATTGTTTTAAATTATTTTTTTCCAATTATGTTTTCAATTTTAGTTAGTTCCAAATTTTATTTAATGAAAACAAATTTTAAAAATAAAAAAGGATACGATTAGGTTGTAAAAATGAAGACCTAAAAAGATCTTTCCAAATTAGGTCACTTTTCCAGAAACAATTTATGATATTCAGACAAGTTTTTTTTTGTTTCCGAGTTAGTTCATAACAGCTTTGTCAAATATTATAATGACTTAAGTTTGTAGTTTAGATATAAAACAATTTATTTTTTAACGATTTCTAAAAAATATTTTCTAGAAAAATGGCATAACAGCTCTTGTATACTTTATAGAGGTCAGTTCACAACAAATTACTGGAAACGGAAATCAGGGAATGGAAAGAATACCACCACTACTACACAACGATCAATCCAAATAAAATACGTGCTATCTACCCTACACAAAATCCAAAAGAAATGATAGCGAACTTTGTCCGGCTTCGACTGGGTCACACTTGTCTAACACATCAACATCTACTGAAAAAAGAATTACCACCGACTTGCCCCAACTGGTCCTTGCCTCCTCTCCTCAAGCGAAATATTTAAAAGAATGAAATCGAAATCAAACATTATAGATCCATTACAAGAACCTACCCAATCTAATATTGTAACTATAAATAAATTACTAAATTTACTTAATATTAAGCTATGATTTCATATTTTTACCAAAGACCCGATAGTATTAAGCTGCTAGTGCTCTTATAACTTATTCATTAATGGAATATTTTTTATATGTTATTGATAAAAAATAAATAAATAAAATAAATAGTTTATAGAACATTTACCGATTTCTAATGATCTTGACTCAACTATCTCAAGCTTCTATTCTATTTTGATATGCGTTAATGAAACAGTTCCTAAAAAAAGATCTATTCCTTCCAATTCTTTTTGTCATCCTTGGTTCACAAAAGAACTGAAATGTATCCCAAATAAGAGAAACTAAGCTTGGAAAAAATACATTAGGTTCATGACGGTAGAAAATCAAGTAGTTTACATTTCCCTTTTTGAAGAATTCAAAAAACTCTCTTTCGAACTCTATAACGAATATCTGGAAATCATGGAGCGTTCTTTGAAGTTAGACCCCAAAAACTTCTGGAAATTTATAAATTCTAAAAAGAAATGTGACGGGTATCAAGTAAACCTCATTTCTAATAACGTAATCTTGAATATAACTTCTGAAATCTGTGAGGGATTTGCAAGTAATTTTAGCCAATCCTTCATTGATTCTCCTGTAGTTGTTGACGAAAACTATTTTCATTTTTTACGAAATTGTCCTCAAGTATCGTTTAACAATATTACAATAGAGCGTGAAAAAATGTTGAGCTTTTTGTCACATTTAAATGAGGACTATTCTATTGCACTTGGTTGAATACCACCTGCTGTATTAAAAAAATGTAGGTCCATTTTAGCTCTTCCTCTGAGTAATATTTTTGAACTATCTTTGAAATTAGGTAAATTTCCTTTAGTTTGGAATAATGCATTTATAACCCCTGTTTATAAAAAGGGAGATAGAACCAATACTATCAACTATAGACCAATTTCTAAACTTTCTTGCATTTCGAAGTTGTTCGAACAAGTTGTATGTGATAGTTTGACATTTATATGTAAAAATATTATCTGCAAACAACAACATGGTTTAATGCAGAAACGGTAACGGTCTACTGTTACTAATCTAGCTGTCTTTTTGAATAAATGTTTAAACTCCCTAGAAAGTGGTCAAGAAGTTGATTGTGTATACACAGACTTCTCGAAAGCTTTTGATCAATTGTTTCATGAGATTATCAAGTTTAAACTTAATTCATACGGGTTTCCTCCATCTTTCATCAAGTGGATATCATCGTATCTTGAAGATAGGTCATATCAAGTCAAATTCAGAAAGTCTTACTCACTATCCTTTATTGCCAAATCAGGTGTTCCGCAGGGAAGCCATCTTGGACCATTACTCTTTACATTGGCTATTAATGATGTTCCTCTTTGTGTACACAATAGCGAAATTCTTATTCTTGCAGCCGATATGAATATTTATAAAAATATATCATCTTCAAAGGATCGAACTCTATTGCAAGAGGATATTAACCACATTGCCTTGTGGTGTGAAAAGAACAGTTTGAATCTTAACCCGACAAAATGTCAACCAATGACATTTTCAAAAAAACGTTCTCCTTCTTCTCATGACTATATTATTTCACGGCACATTTTAACTCGTGTTATAACTGTACGGGACCTTGGAGTTCTCTTCACGCAAAATTTAGACTTTTCTGTCCATATTAATATCATAGTTAACAAAGCCAATTCAATGTTAGGATTTATTAAACGTGCTTTATGCAACTGCTTGGTTCGTCCCCATCTTGAGTATGCATCGCAGGCTTGGACTCCTTTTTACGATGTTCATATTGAGAGCTTAGAATCTGTTCAAAGAAACTTTACTCGTTTCGCATTGAAAGGGCTTCAGTGGAGTGATCCTTCTAATACCCTCCCTTATGACCAACGTTTATCTATTCTTCAAATGCAAACACTTGCATAGAGAAGAACTAACAATGATTTGGTATTCTTCCACCAAATAATAACTGGCGTTACAAATGCACCAGACCTACTATGTTCAGTTGATTTTAATTATCGGGGATTAGGTTATAATCTCCGTGGCATCGACTTGATTAAAGTCCCAACACATACGACCAACTATGGGATGCATGAGCCTTGACAGGTATGGGTAGACTTTTAAATTCGAATTCGAAAGTTTTTGATTTCAATATCAGTAAAATTAAATTAAAAAATCTACTCAGAACCAGTGTTCCACGCTCCTAAATGTTTTTTTGTTTATTGTTATGTTCTTGTTTTGTATTGACGTAATATTATATGTTATATTTTTATGTTGTACTTGTTTAAGTGTTATTTGTAATAGAGTTTGCCTACTAACAACTAACACTGCACTAAATGATGAGCCGCTGGTATAACACAGTTTTCTGTGTGACCATTGGTCGCAAGACGGAGCTTGCTATAAGCTCTCTTCGACCAATTCTGATAGTGTGAAAAAAAGAAACTCATAAAAGTGTCATTTCAAAAATAAAGTTTTTTCAATTTATCAAGAAAATTGAACCATTTTGTTTTTAAATAGAAAAGTATTACAAACCACTACTTTCTTGCACCCAACACAAAAAAATTCTGTTTCCCGTATATAATCACATTCGCTCCTGACGAAACACTGGCACTTACTGAGTTATGTCTGTGTTCTCTATTGGCGAACAATGAAATGGGACAAAGTACAAATTGGCACAAGATCCATCTAACGGGATTCTGAAGAGATACAGTTATGCCGATTTTACAGAACGATAGAGCATGATTTTTTTAGTCGATTGGTATCATTAACTCGAAAATGGAGTTTTTTGAGTTATCGCTGTGTTCTTAAACAGCGACGATATGTTTTTTTTTAAATGTAATTTTTTATTTAAGTTATAGTATTTCGAGTTATCAAACAAAAATTACATGTAAGCTTCAGACTTCGCGCTATTGCCAACTAATTCCATTCGAGTTATCAAATATTCGATTTATCGAAGTTCGACTGTATTTTCAAAGTCGTTTTTTACTAAATTTTTTATATACATAATTTAAAAAAAAAATTTTAACTTGGTACCACAATTCAACATATTCAATAATATAAGCCTAAAAAGAAATTTAAGAAAAAATCATCCATCTGTTTTCGAATTATTGAATTTTCACAAAAAAAAATATTTTTTTTTTCAAAAATCCAAAAACAATATTTTTCGAAAATTTTTGTATGCAGTATTATATGTAATTTGAAGGAGCTTTTAATTAAAGAAATTTATCGAAATCCATCCAGCCGTCTATGAAAAATTTCAAAATAAAAAAAAATGGTTGTATTTATAACAAAATATGTAAACAAATTTTCCGACCAAAATATAGGGTATACCCAAAATAGTACACATACATTTTTTTTTATTAAATTCATTAGAGCCGTTTAGAGATATCTAATTAAGTTGGTAGGAAAATTATATGCAAAGCCGTTATTTTTGGGGCAAAAAATGATTCAAAAATCTATTCGAGACAATTACCTAAAATGCTTAAGTACCAAGTTTGAAGAAAATCTCTACAGCCGATAGGCTGTAGATCGATCTACAGATGGACAGACAGACAAACAGACAGATACGGAATTACGGGTCCCACTTCCTTGGTGTTATTCATCATCGTAATGTCAAGTTCGTTTAAGGTCTCGAAATATAGATTTTTTTCCAAATACAAAACTTAGATTTAAATTTAAAATTATATATTAGATTCATAAGTTCTCACTATCTTATAATATTTAGGCCCGTTTGCTGATTCAAATCATAAATCCTGTTAATAGCTAAGTTGCACATAACTTTTAAGTTATACATAAATTTATTTATGTCGCACGTAAGAATCTATGTGAAACTTAGCAAAGTATTAGTTTAAAAATACACCCAAGTTCACTTCGCACTACGATGCCATCCGCACGCTTCTTGTAGTCGTCTGTTGGCAGTCGCGAATTATTGGTGACGGCCAACGATGTTGGTGGCTGAGCAGCCGCTAGCTACCTCCGGAACAGTTGGAGAAACTGCAACTTGTAGAGCTTCTGAATTGACAACTGTCCTTGCAGTTGAGTCTTTCGGGAAATCTGATCGGCGGGAATATACGGAAAGATGATTGGCAATGGAACCATTCTTCCTGAACCGTCGTGATGAGTCAATATAGTTCCTCCTCGTGGTGAAAGACGGGCAACGTTCAGGAATGTTTAGCTCTCTTTAATGAGGCTATTCTGCACTGGGCGGCTAATCTATCTGTTTGAGGCGTGGCTATGAGGTGGTGGCGGTAAGCGGAAGGTTCTACGGAACTGGAAACAAAGCCCCTACTTACAGAGATGAGGACGGTGGTCAGTCCAAGAACTGGAAGAGTGGGGTAAAGCGCTCGGAATGGGTGTGGGCTGGCCGGTAATATAGGTAGGTGCGAATGGTGACACTGCTAGTCAGTAAGCCAGGAGCATCAGGCCGTTAGAGGGAAGAGGTCGTCTGCCTGGGTAGACGATCAGGTATATGGAGGGTAAGGAGTCTGCCCGGGTAAGCGATCTCAGAGAAATGAAAGTGTATTTGCTAGGTGAAGCTTGCTGATTTTGGTCAGTCTAGCAAATCGTAAGTTAAGAGCTAAACACAGCAATTTATGGCAGCTGCTTCGGCAGTATTGTACGTGGTTCAGTAATCACAGAAGTAAGTGCGTAGCTAAAACTACATATTCAGGAATATCAGGTCTAGAGGATTGATAGATGTATGGCACTTGTGCCATCATCTCCTTGCGCACGCAAGGGTTTATATTATTCCTTTAATAATACATGCAGTCCTTGAGTAAGCTTCGACTTATTGATCACGTTTGCCATCTTTCGGGATTTATCCTGATGGGTGGTTATTTTTGGGGTAGTGGAGGCGCGAACCAAGATTGCTTGGGGAAACATTTCCACAAAAGTTAAGAACGAAAGTTTAATATGGCTAGTTGTGGGATTCTAGCCATGTGACAAGGTCTATATGGCCTTGCTTTTAGTAGAAATACGATGATCCATTTATCCCGATGGTGAGGAATAATTTCTACATAGGGTTCCCTTGTCCCTAAGTTGAGCAGCAAAATATAAAAAAGGGCAGGATTATCGTTCCTGGGTAGCCATTCGCCAAAGAAAACCTGGTAGTGCATTCTTCACTTAGGTGGACGAAAAGACTCCAGTAATATCGTAATTCGGTACTGCGGGGACTTGTATCCTACTACTTTGCCGCTAATGCCCGAAAATACAAGTTTACAATACAAGAGCTCGCAGTGGCTGTGGTTGCTATA
Organism: Philhelius pedissequus; assembly: GCA_910595825.1. NCBI lineage: Eukaryota > Metazoa > Arthropoda > Insecta > Diptera > Syrphidae > Philhelius > Philhelius pedissequus. The sequence continues at coordinate 226,960,148 of OU343161.1, read as the reverse complement.
CAATTCGCGTATACTATGAGCGATCGCTCATAGATAGGAGTTTGTTGCAAGGAGCACAAATGCCTTCTCGTTGAGTCCGTAGGTGGGTAGGCCCACTTTGTAATTATGCCTTAACTGGCCGGTGTACACGTTAAACAAAACCACTGTTCAATCCGTGCAGTTGAGTTGAGGTTAATGGTGTAGGCTGTAGGCGACAACGAGACAAACATAATTTCTACGAATTTTGAGTCAATATCTTCTTCTATTGACTTTTGACACTTCTTCGGCGGTACGATACAGGCTTCTAAAATCGTGGCGTCCACTTCTATTTGAATACATCGGGTTAAGTTTAATGGCAAACGCCTTCGCGAGGCGAGGTTTGAAAAAAAAATGCAATTTGCACAAGCACCACTACAACAAGAGAAAAAGCGAGAAACATCGCAAAATATAGTTCCACTTTAATTGCTACAATCTTTCTTCTTCTTGGATATTAAGGTCACTCTGTACTCAGATTCGGACGCGGCTTTATGTAATCGAAGCCTTAATCAGTTATTTATTATTCATTATTCTTTTGTTAAACAATTTTTTTGTAATCAAATGAAGAACAATATTCATTTTTCTGGTATTTTTGTCAAAGAATTCAAATCTCCGAAATTTCAGAGATGTTAACGTCATTGTCAAGCACATTATTTATTTCTTATGTTTAATGATTTCATAACTAAAAAACCAAATACCTATCCAAAAATTGTGTTTAAAAGTGCTTCTATCCCTTATGTCATACATAAATATTTTATGTGCTACTTTTTCTAAAACATAAACTATGTTCGACTTAACTACTTTTATGTTTAGGTTTCAGTTTGGTGCAAAGGTCTATGTATTACTTAAACGTTTATGTGGAACATAAACTCTTTTTAAGTTTCTTATCAGCCAACGGGCCTTAGATGCAGATGAATTTCAAAACCAAACCCATTGGAACTAAAACAAAAGAAATGTGCGATTTTAAAATTTGGTTTGTTTTAGCTTCTATTTTCAATATATTTTCTGAAAATATAAATCTACTATAGGAACAAAATTAATCTATTGCAAGGTATTTCCAAATCTACTTCAAAAATTACTGGCAACGATGTTACATTTTACTAACTAAATACCTACTCTTAACAAAACTTTGTACATAAAAAAAAATGAAGCAACTAAAAGGAGGTCAGCCGCAATAATCATCGATCACACACACATGCAACAAATATAAGTACAATTCCCATTGAAAATCTCACGGGGGAGGTTGATTCTAGGTAATAAAAAAAATGCGGTCTATTGTTTCTGGTTTGAATTTGAACCTGATGACTCCTTCTCGGTTTTTCGCCCGCACAGCCCACACATGCTTAACAAGGATTGAGGGAGTGAGTATCGAGGTAGAGGTGGCAAAAGGTTAAATTGAGCTTTTTTTTGTGTAACCGCTGTTAACCTATAGGGAGGCATTGATAAATGTTCTTTAAATACCAACCCCTTACTATACAGTCATAGTCATTGTTCACCCTTAGAACAGAAGTCCATTCATCGTCACTGTCCAGTGGAGAGCAGAGAGTATAAAGTAAAAGCGACCCCTTGATTTTTTTGTTTGCTCCTTACTTTCCGATTAAAGTTCCTTTTTTTCTTTCATTGACTCGTTTACATGGCCGCAAAACAATCATCTCCATGGTGGGATACAAATGGAGGTCAATCAGGGGGTTGGTTAGTTGCTTGGCCGGCTAGCTCTGGTTAACCGCTTTTCATTTGAATTCGTTTATATTAAAGTAAGGCCATTGGGACATTAGGACATATGTCATGGCGGTGTCCAGCGGAGATATATAGGTATGTGCATACACCTACGAATGGGAGATCTTTGGTGTCGATAAAAAAATCCTGAAATGATAGCGACCCGCAGCATTACATTATGTATAGTTATAGCTTGTCGAAGTCGAATTCGATGAGTGGCTTTGTAGTGGAATACATATATTCAAATTAATTTCACAAATATTGTGCGCACCTTGAACACAAGAACCAACACAATCTTGTCTTGACATTACCCTATGTAACATTAAGCGCTACCCGTCGCTACGCCGACCGTCGTTGGTCGAACGGACACCTGAAGAGGAAAACTGATGTATTATAAGTCGATATCGTAATAAAAAGGCGGGAAATTATACCCGATGGGATAGTATTGCTGCGGTTATTTTTCGTTTGCATGTACTCGAGGATATTTTAAAAGATCCTTGGTGGATTGGACGGTGTGGCAGCATTGGGCCATGACTTTCCAATGGTCAGCGCTCATTACAGAGGGTGGGTTAGTAAATAGTTTCGATTTTCACTTAGAGCACATGCAAGTCAAGTAGCGGTCGGTCGTCGCGTCGTGGTCAGCGATGACCATGATAGTGGTTATAGTTTGTTATTAGCTCTTATGTATGTTTCGAGTAATGATTATGTAAATTTAGCCAAGTATTGTATAATTCGAAATGTCGACTTGAATAAGGTAACTCCGAACAGTTTAGTACATGTTGGATTTACTTTGAAATATTATAACTATCTTATAACCGACAGACTTTGCTTTGCTACTTGTACATACTCAGGTTTTAAAACTTACATTTATTGCTTATAATATGTATTGTTGTTTTTGTATTGTTCATATTTCTATAATCCTATATCGGGTTATAAGTTAATTAATTTATTCATTCAATAAATTAAAACTAGGATTGCTTTAAAACACACAAGCAGGGCTCTGAATAAATTTCTTACTAAAATTTTGACATCAAAATTATAAGATATTTTTGGTTTTTAATGTTAATTCATTTTTATTTAAGTTTTTAACAAACTTTAAAGAATGGGCATTTTATAAAAATTTTAAATAATAATAATTCTCCTTTTTATATACATGATAAGTTGTCATATAACGGGTGTTATCTTTAGACGTGTGGTTTTCAATCTGGCAATACTTTTTTCGGAGTTGGTTTTTTTTGACAGCTGTCACTTGATTTATGCTCAGTTTGGTTTGCCATTTCATAATGAAAAGACTCATTCCTGAACAACGTTTGCAAATCGTGCAAATTTATTACCAACACGAAATTGCCACCGACAAAATTGTCGTATTTGGAGTGATCATAACCCACAATCCACTGTTGAGATGCCGTTACATCCTCAAAAAGTCACTAGGGTTATTCACGATCCGGTGCAACTGGTCTAGTATCATTGTAAAAATGCAAAAGTGCAAAAGTGCAAAAGTGCAAACTTTTTTTTGCACCACAGCAACAACTTACACTGACTAAGATTTTACAACACTTTTGCACTTTTGCTATACCCTAACCCTATTGCAACAGAAAAATACAATGGTGCAAAATTTCTCTGGTGTCGTTAACAGTTTTGCAGATGTTATTTTCTGTCAGAAATGTTTGTGGTCAAACTGATTTTGCATTTTTACTCCAGAGTTGCAATAGAATAGAAAAGTTGCGTTCATGATTTGCAGAAAAAAAATTAAATTTCGCAATTTTACACATTATTGTTGCATCGGATCGTCAATTACCCTACTCTTTGGTGTGCTCTGGGCAGAGGGAATCATTGGTATATACTTCTTCAAAAATGAAGCCGGCCATAATGCTACAGTCAATGGAAAACGCTATATAGAGGCATGATTAATGACTTCTTCGTGCCTGAATTGGAGGATGTATATGTGGACGACCTTTGGTTCCAACAAGACGGGGCTACATGCCATGCAGCCAACGAAACAAGCGATTTATTGAAGGAAACTTTTGGTGAGCGCATTAATTCGTGTCGTGGGCCCATGGCGTGGCCTCCAAGATCGTACGATTTAACACTGCTATTTCTTGTGGATTTATGTGAATTCCCTTGGTTACATTATCAGAACACCCTCACATTATTTTGTAATAATATTAAACACCCTATGATAATGAAGAAAGATACAAACTATCTTCCTATAAACAAAATGTAATGCTCACACAATGATTCATAATTTCATCTCATAGCGGATGATGATATCTGATATTATAAATATAAACTGCATATCAGCACATTTTGCCTTGAGTAACTTGTGTGCCCAAATTATCATTCATGATTCAAATAGAATTTTTGTGTCAGCAATTTGAAAAGATAAAGACAGAGCAAAGATCTTCAGTCGAAGATAGATTTGCTGAACAAATATTTTATAAGTATTAAGAGGGTTTCATCGATTATGTTAAGTTCAGTACGTGTATTTGAAGATTTCCCCCCACCAGTGGTAAAGGATCTGAAGCTTAGACTTTTAATAAATATTATTAAAATTAAAATACATTCCCGTGTTTCATTTAATTGTTTTAGAAAGTGATCTTCTGCGATCACATAAAATATATTTTTTTTATTTACATAAAGAATCGGAAACGAAATTACTTGTCAACACAGATAAGCCCGATTGACGTCTTGGAAGAGAATGTTCGGCACGTTATTACATACGGCCCCAATTGCTGTGGTAGAAAATTTGGCCTGTCGGCTGGAATTTATTAGTAAAATATATTGGCAAACCCTTATCTTAGACCTCAAAATAATCAGAGAAATCTGTTATTTAATATATTTTGGCTTTAATTGTGTTGGTTTACTTGGCAAAAGTTATTTATTACTCAATTTTGAAATAAAAACTTGCCAAGTAAACCAACACAATTTAAGTCACTAAATATTGAATAACAGATTGCTCGGATAATTCTGAGGTTCTTCCATTTTACTCTACTTAAAATATTTGATATTTTACATTAATAAACTTAGAACTTGGGATACTTTTACGGTTGACTTGTTACACAAAGGTTTCGTATATAGAAGAACTTGGGTACTTTTTAACATTTATGTTTTTGGTTTTATTATTTTTATCAGGAAAGGTGGGTAGAATAAACGTCCAATGAATGCCTCATAAGATAACGTAAGTCTTTAATTTATGCCTTTTGTATGTATCTACTACAAGTCCTACCCCTCATTAGTTAGAATTGATAACAAGTGGGTGGATGAAAGGCCCCTGCATGAAAAATTTCATAATTTCAACTTTTTTTGTATACACCTGAAAGCTGACTAGCTGAACAAACATAATCCTGCACCAACCGGAAGTGCTCTCAATATATTTAATATTAATTCTGTGTTTTTCCTATATATCTCTCTACAAAATTTCATCATTCTACGACAACCAGTAGTTATCTACATAGTTGATATAAATTCTATTCAAATGTGCAGGTGCCACGCCCCTGAATGTAAAATCTCAAATTTAAAAATTTTGCCTTTGCCTGCACTTAAAGCCCTACCGCTGTACAAAATTTCATCATTCTACAACAATCAGATGTGCTCCTTATAATTGGTATCAATTCTATACAAATGGGCGGTTGCCACGCCCCTGAATGCTAAATCCCAAATTTTTAAATGTTGCCTTTGCTTGCACTTTAAGCCCTTCCGCTGTACAAAATTTCATCATTCCACGGCGTAGAGAAGTGCTCTAAATAATTTATATCGATTATATGAAAATGGGTGGATACCACGCCCGCTGAATAAAAATTTTAAATTTTAAAATTTTGCCTTTGCCTACGCTTTAATCTACGACAATCAGAAGTGCTCCAAATAATTTATATTAATTCGACAAAAATGGGCGGGTACCACGCCCCATGAACGGCAAAACTTAAATTTTCGATTTTTTCCTTTGTATACATCACAAGGCCCACCGTTATTTTTTACTTGCGATTATAGGTACTATAATGCAATTTATGCATTCGTTATGTAAATTGAAATTTCTTTTTTAGCTCAAAAAATAACGGTACCTGCCATATAACCGTTACGTCAAAGCCAATTTTTCTGGGAAACGGCTCTAACGATTTTCATTAAAAAAATCAATGCAGCTTTTTAGATACGACCGTCTAAAAACGGTACTTTGCATAAGACCGTTTTTTTGTTTTCGACTATCTCATCAACGGCTTACCCGGTTCTTTCGAAATTTCACACATATATAACCTTATAATGCCAAATTTTTGCTGCGTACCAATATTTTTAATTAATATTTGTTTGTATTTTTAAAACCATTTTAAAGAAAAAAAATTTAAAAAAAATATATTTTGAAAATTGCTCATTAAATTTTTTTCAAAAATTATATTTATAATGTATTTGCTGAATACCTATGAATTAGCGGTTTTGAATTTTTTTAAATTTTTTTAGTTTAAAAAACAACTTTTTTTTTCTCCAAAAACCGTTCCACAGATTTTTTTTTTTCTCATAAATTCAAATTTATCCAAGAAATATAATGGCGTATTTTTTTTTGAGCTCAAATTAGTTTAAGTATTTATTTCAGTATTTTGAATTATTTTTTCTTTGATTAATCCGATTTAATTTTTTGTTTTTATATCATAACTTTATGATTTTAAGCTGTAAAATTTGTTTGTAAATTAAAGTATTTTTTTTTTAATTGAAAATCAAGTTTGGTTGTACGGTGTAGTTCCACAAAATAATATATACGTAATTACTTAGTTAACAGGTAGCACCACCACCAACAGTTATATCGGCTTCACGTTTATACACACCGAGCAATCACACTTACACCACCCTTTTGTCGTTGACTCGTCAAAAATTATCCTGCCGATGAATAACGAAAAGTCCAAATTAAATGGCCTTAACGTGACTTTTTAATGTTTTGTTGTTTTCATTTCGGTGCCCACTTAGGTAATATACGATGGATAGTTATAAATATATTTATACCCACATAAGTAATATTATATAGGTATATGCGTGTATAAGTACAATGGTTTTTCACCTACATATATGTTAATTGAAAATTTTATTTTGCGGTCATTTGGGTGTTTGTATACTCGTATGATTGTGTTATGTGTGTATTATGTATGCTATCGATTTGAATATTAATTTGTTATGCTTGACAGAGAGACCTTAAGTAAATTTTATACATTTGATGGGTTTAACTTCTATAATATCCCATGAGACAAGGAAGGACATGGATAGTGTTGAACTAATGAAAATCATCAGGAATATGTGAGTGCTGATGAAATTTATAACTTCGTGACGAATTTCCGCTTTGAAATTCATTTATCACGATGATCTAACTCCAAGTTATATTATTTTTTTTGATTAATCTTTGGTGGAGTGGATTTTTAGAACTGAATTTAAATGTAAATTTAAGTCTATTGCTTCATAATATATAACGGGTGATTTTTTTGCTACTTGGTTTTTGACGTTTATATTTTTGACAGATCACACATGACAAATTCCACGAACATTTGACATTTCGATTCAGTATTGTTTGCCATTTCATCACGAATAGACTTACGCCTGAACAACGTTTGCAAATTATTGAAATTTATTATCAAAATTCGTGCTCTGTGAAAAATGTGTTTCGCAAGCTACTTCCGTTTTATGGTCGTCATAATCGACCCACCGAGCAGGCTATTCAGCTCATTGTGACCAAATTTCGCACCAGTTTCACTTTATTGGACATTAATCCACCAAATCGTATCCGTAGAGTGCGTACCGAAGAGAATATTGCTGCTGCATCCGCCAGTGTTGCTGAAGATCGCGATATGTCCATTCGGCGCCGATCGCAGCAATTGGGTTTGTGTTATTCGACCACCTGGAAGATTTTACGCAAAGATCTTGGTTTAAAGCCATACAAAATACAGCTGGTGCAAGAATTGAAGCCAGGCGACCTACCACAATCGGTGAATGGGCCTTAGAAAAGTTGGATGAGGATCCGTTTTTTTATCGCAAAATTGTCTTCAGCGACGAGGCTCATTTTTGGCTAAATGGATACTTGAATAAGCAGAATTGCCATATTTGGAGTGACGAGCCGCCAGATGCAATTCAGCAGCTACCAATGCATCCCGAAAAATGCACTGTTTGGTGCGGTTTATGGGCAGGCGGCATCATTGGGCCGTACTTCTTCAAGGACGATGAAGGCCGCAGGGTTACGGTCAATGGAGAAAGGTACCGTTCGATGATAACGGATTTTTTTTTTGCCGAAAATGCAAGAATTGAACTCGGTCGACATGTGGTTCCAACAGGACGGTGCCACATGCCACACTGCACGCGAAACCATGCATCAATTGAGAGGCGAATTTGGTGAGCAGTTGATCTCACGTTTTAGCGCAGTCAATTGGCCACCAAGATCATGTGATTTGACCCCGTTAGACTATTTTTTGTGGGGCTATGTTAAGTCTATTGTCTATGGGGACAAGCCAAACACGATTGCTGACTTGGAAGCCAACATTGAACGCGTCATTGGTGAGATTCCGGCCGAAATGTGTGAAAAAGTTTGCCAAAATTGGACCTTCAGAATGGACCACCTGAAGCGTAGCCGCGGGCAACATTTAAGTGAAATTATTTTTAAAAAGTAAATGGCAGAAATTGATTTATCGATCCAAATAAAAATTTCATTCACTTTTTACAAGTTTCTGTGTTTTTTTGAATTTTCAAAAACCAAGCTCTTAAAAAATCACCTTTTACAATATATACAATATATACATGCACACCTAACCAGGTATTAAATGTTCATGTAAATGCTTTACAAGGAATTAATGTTACCTTCTTTGAAAATATATTTAGCTAACGGGAAGAATTATATTTGAAATCGTTCAATCAAGCTGATGTCACATACCATAAACATATCCCTCAGGTGATATGGGACTGGCCGTAAACCATTGCAGCTGATCAGTAGGGTGTTACACTCATGATTTACCCATAGAAGAAATAGTATAAAAACAAGATGGCGGATGTTATTTTGTATTTTTACTTGCGATATAAGTACTATATTGGAAGTTTTGCATTTGGAAAAAAAACGAATGCGAGATTTTAATCAAACTTGACATTACGATGATAAAGAACACCAGCCTAAACGGGTGAAGCCATTTTCTTCAAACTTGGTATATAAGCGTTTCAGGTGATTGCGTAAAATAGATTTTTGAATCGTGATTTTTTTAGCCCCAAAAATAACGGTACCTACATGCCATATAAATTTTTTTACCATTTTAATTATCTCGAAAATGGCTCCAACGATTTTGATAAAAAAAAATTGTGTTGTTTAGCTTGAGCTTTGAGCACCTTTTAGCCCTTTTTGTTTACATATTTTGTTATTAACGGTTCCTGCCATACATTAATTTTTTTGATTTACGACTTTGTCATAAATGGCTTGACGGATTTCGATAAAAAAATGTACGTACATTTTCAACAATATTGCATGCCAAAATATTCGAAAAATATTTTTTTTGGGATTTTTGAACAAAAAAAAATATTTTCGAAAATTCAATATTTCGAAAACGTATAACGATTTTTTTCGAAATTATATAAAAATATAATTTATTTAATAATTACATAAATATACATCATTTTATCAATAATTACATAAAATTACCATAGCAAATTTTATTCCGAAAAGGAATTAAAAGAAATTGTTTAACCGTAGACCTACATTTGGTTCGTTTTCGACACATTTCTGTTGTTTTATCGAAAATATTAAAATAACTACTTTATATATTTGGCTGTTTTTTTACTTTGTTCAATGTACCCTAATGCATAGAATTAAAGGTGTTTTAGATTTGAAAACATAGTTGGCTATGCTTTTTTTCAATTTGAGTATTTTCTGTGAGAAATGATTGGGTCGTTTTCAACCCGCTATATGAAAACTCATTTCGTTTTGGATTTTCGTTGTGGTTTCATTGTGCCGGTATATAAAATCGTTGTTTTTGTTATTGCAACAAATAAAAAATAAACATTTCGATTAAATGTCGAGTTTTTCGTCAAATGACTGTGATTTTTCCGCGGGTAGTGATCAAGATTTTGTGCCTGACGTTGAAACAGATAACAATGAAAAGACAGATTCATCTGAATCATGGAATAAAGGCGAAGAAGTAAATTTAGATTTGGCGGGTCCCGATTCCCAGTTTGTATTTAAAAGTGATATAATTTGGAGCCTAACTCCTCTAAACCCATCATTTATGTTACAATTTTGTCACTTGCATGGTTCACTTTTGCTGAAGTTCATGCTTTCAGTCGCGCGAGCTCGGTCCGAAAATATAATTTCATTGAAAGCAGGTTTTACTCGTTACGCAATTGGACGCGTCGATGCTCTAATGGATTCATTTTTGTTATTTTTTCCGATACAAATCGAGAAAATTATAATAGAAAACACAAATAGTTATGGCCGCTAAAAATTTGGAGACAAGCATAAGGAAATAAACAAGAGCATGCTACATGCATATTTAGGTGTCTTGATTCTCGTGGGTGTTTACAAGTAAGTTTATTTTCAAGGTTTTTTCGGTCTTCGAAAATATCGATGGTGTTGTGCATAAAGGGCCAATCTGATATTTTAACAGTCAACAAATTAAGGCCGAAGATGGAACATTGCGTCCGAAACGTGTCGCTAATATAAAAATAATAATGTGTGAAACGATTCAATCGAACAATAAAATAAAACAAATTTAAAAATGTTAACGTGTATATTTTAATCATTAATAACATGATTGAAAATATCAGATTGGCCCTTTTTGCGCAACACCATCGACTTGTGGATTTTCTTAGATCTAAAACAGAACGAGTTGAAAATTTGTTTGACGCAGATTTTGGTCGGCCAATATTCAGAGCTTTTATCTCTAAAGAAACATTCCAAGATATCACAAAACTTCTGCGATTCGAAGATCCGACTAGTCGAATGCAAAACCAACATGCAGACAAGGACAAATTTGCTCCAATTAGATTCTTATGGGACAAATGGGTTGAATTGCTGTCATTGTTCTATAACCCATCGTCCCGAATAAACCTGAAAAGTACGGGTTGAAGTTTTGGATGTGTACTTGTGCCGAAACGTCCTACATTTGGAAAATTCAGCAATATTTGGGAAAAGCAGTTTGAGGTGTTGCTGAACGCAACCAAGGTGAGCGCGTTGTCCTGGATTGGTAGAAGGATTGAAGGGACACAACATCACTATGAACAATTTTGTTACATCTAACGACTTGGGCCAAAAACTTCTTCAAAAGAATATGGCTATGGTTGGCACTCTTAGGAAAAACAAAAGAAGTATACCACCAAAACTTTTACTTAAAAAAAAAGCCGCTGTTTCAGTCGACATTTACATTTACTGAAACAACAACTTTAGTGTCGTATATGAGTAAAAAGAATAAGTCCACCATCGTACAAAGATCAATGCATCCCAGCCCTGATGTTGGCCCCGAGCACAAGAAGATGCCGATGATAATTCAATTTTATAATAAGACCAAAGTTGTTGTTGATAATGCCGACAAAATGCTCTCTGGGCTTAGCGCAAAACTCAAAACAAACCGTTGGCCAATGTGCGTCTTTGCCAATATAATAAACATTTCGGCATTGAATGCTTACGAAAATTGATCCAAATTGACAGACTTCGAGGGGGAAGCACGCTCGAAAAAAATGTTTACATGATCTGGGTGTCGAATTGGCTAGAGAATATATTTGGGGCTGGCCGTGGCGCGATAGTTGTGTGCTCGCCTGTCAACCTCGTGGTCGCAAGTTCGATTCCTGCCGTTGTCTATACCTTCTTATATTCCATTAAACGAATTCTAAAAATTGTCATAAAATGAGTTGATGGGTTACTCCTTACATGCTGTTCAGGCATAACACTAACAACATGTGATTGAGTAAATTTGTATACCCATAAATATGACAACAAAATAAATAAAAAATAATGCCAATTATAAGAGACATAAGTAAATAAGACACGGTAATTTTGTCCGCATTAGTTGAGCCGCCGTCCCTGGAGATAAATCTGAGACAACAACCAGCTGTAGTCTCAGAAAATCGCGCCACACATCTTTCCTATCCTTCTTTCTCTTCTTTCACCGGATGCCAACGCTGTGTTAAAAGCATATAAAGCCCATTCATAATCCCTTGAGCGCGTGCAGAATTATAAAAAAAAATGTCAAATCGCTCAAGAGCACCTAGGGCATCATGCTCGCTTGTCCTTCAGGGGCCCCTAGCTGGCTTATCTTCGACGATAGTGACTACAACTAAGTGGCCCAGAACCGATTCGTAGCGAAAAAACGTGGCAGATGTGCTTTATTCACAGAAAAAAAACAAAAACTAAAGACAAAAAAACAGAGTTAGTCTGCATCTTCTGCGGCAAAGACGTGTGTAAGAATCAACATAACCGTAATATTTGAGTAAAATATATTGAAAACATTTAGATGTACATATTTGTTTTTGATATTATCAAATAATATTAATAAAAATAATTAGGTTTTGTAAATCGTATTCATTTTTGTTTTCATTATCTTAAAAAATATATGAGGTCGAAAACGGCCCATTAAGGGAAGATCAGTCGTTTTTTTAAACGTAGGTTTACGGTTAATACAAAATATTATATATATTATATCAAAATATATCAAAATATTTGTATAAAATACCTATCTTGTTCATACAATGTGATCGAACATAAGAGCAAGTACGTGCGATCCAGTCGTACATTTTATCTTTTTAAGGAATCTTATATTATTGACATGAGATATTTTTGAAATTTGTTTGTTTGCAAATAATTTGGATCGAATACTTGGAAAGTTATTAACACATTCTTATTAAAATTTAACATTTTCGTTTAAATTGAACAACAATTTACAACATATAATAATTCTTAACTGATTTTAAAAATGTCACATTTTCTTTTATTCTGATAGTGTATTAAATATGTCATCAAAAGCATTGCCATACAAAAGAGTATCGAATGGTTTAAAAAAGGTTTTATCAATACTGACATCATTAATGTTCGACAGATTTGTGCAATAGTCGATTTTTGAGATATTATCGATAACATTGTGGAGCACAAAATACAGTAAGCCCCGTTTAATTTTGTCATCTAATGTACACATTTTAACGCATTTTACAGAGCGGCGTAATTAGAAGAAACCCGCTTAATGGATTTAGAAATTTATTAAAATGTAGGTATATATTTGTTGACCAATTAATCGAATAAAGTTCTGCTTGTTGCAGTAACTTACTAATTAAATATACCTCGCTACAGAAACCTACAAAACTTTAAATTCAATAAATTTACTTTGGGGATCCTGGGGATATAACTTTTTGATAATCAATTCAGTGCATTTCGGAAATCGTTTCATCTTAGTCTATCCACAATACATTTTTTCATCGCACCCGTGTTCGTCGTCGGCTTTTAATATTCACAATGAACTCTGTCCTCGAATATCATATAATCACACAAATCTTTGGTCTATTATCGCGCGTTCGTCTTTGTATCTAGATAGTGTAAATCTTAATGTCGGTGGAAATGAAGAAAAAATAATAATAAAAATATGACAAGGAAAGTTATGTCCGCCCAAGTATAGTGGTCTACTTTGTGCATTTGGCATTTCTTATAAAGCGGCTATATGTGCTTGTAGTATCTGTTTCTGTTGCTGTTCCAGCGATCAGCATCTTTTGATCTCGACTCAAAGTTAAATATTACACCAGAATGGGTGATCACGTACGCAGAATTCACATTAAATTTACAATCTGTCTGTTTTGTTTTACCTTCTTAATTTTATGGCTATCAGTGAGTTGGTATAGGTAGGTATAGTTTCTGTGTTTAACATCCAGGCTTCCAGTGAAGTAGTTTCAACACCGTGGTATATTGCTCCGTTCAATGCACATGACTTTTAATTGGACCTTGCCTTGCACTTATGATCAAACCTAGAGTTTTTCTACAGACAATGCTTTGCAATTATAGTTCATTCAAAGGATTCTACTCGGAAAATATAAGTTCAAACATTTAGACGAACTAAAATATTAGTGGTAGAAAAAGATGGAGAGAATGACAAATAACCTACAAGCATAGTGTTTTCTTCGACACTTTGTTTAAAAAAATATAAATTTACTTAACAAATATTCTCGTTTTAGTTGAACGTCTTAACGATTTTGAAATTAGATTCTAGTGGAAAGAAGAGACAACTATCTACTAACAAATATAATTTTAACAAAACTGGTTGAAAATAAATATAAGAATACGAAAATTAAAAAAAATTCCACGCATTTTCAGACCAGCATTTACGCACATCTTATAATTAAATCCAATTTTGTATATGCAGATGTCAAGTCATTAGGAACCCTCGCCAAAAACTATTTTTGGAATCGAAAAGTTAAGAATCGTTTTATAAAATATGTATCTTAAAAGAAGCTATTATTAAAAATAAATTTAGACGAGGAAACAATACAGGTGTGTAGGAAATTACTTGATGTTGAAAAAGAGTTTCATAATGCTTGGTAGTGTGCTCTATTATGCATTTTTTTAAGGCCAAAGTTGCTTATTAAACTCCATCCAATCCTTTTGACCGAAATTCAAGGTTTCAATAAATAATTGGTTATCCGATCTTAACAACATTATAGCAGGTACCTCCCAAAGTTCGGTGTTAGGTCCAATCTTGTTAACTATTTTTACTAATGACCTTTAATGTTCAACAAACTGTGAAAAATCGATCTTTGCTGACGATACCTGTATTTTTACATCAGATTCAGTTGGTTTCACTATTGAAACCAACCTGCAATCAGTGCTGAAGTATTTTTTTGATCGGAAGATAAGATTAAAGGACATATCTCGAGACATGCCTACAGTGTGAAAGAAAATTAGAGTTTATATGGCCCCGTAGGTAACGGGCAATTGACTTCCGGAAATTAGTTGTTGGCGCGGAGAATATTTAACAATTTCAAGGGCAAACAACAGTTATAAATTGGCAATTCTCTAGATTTGCCCAACAACAAATGCTTCAAAAACCCAGGTTATCTTTTTCACGTAATAATATTTGAGTTAATGGAATAAACAATGAATGGCGTACAAGTGCTAAATATATACAAAAAGTAATAAAATAGATCAAAATTACTATAAAAGTCACGGTGGTTTGATACTAACGCTGGTGTTAAAGCAAGGATGCCCTCTGAGTGCTTATTTGTTTGCATTGTTTATTAACGATATTGGCAAATATCTTCCTGGTGGGATTCGAATAGCTGACACTACAGTCAATGTTCTTCTGTATGTAGACGAACTGGTGATTCTCTCAGAGTCACCAGAAAATTTGCAGCATATGATAAATCGATTGTCAACATACTGCAGCACATGGGGAATTGCAATAAATGCTGAAAAATCCAAAATCATGGCATTCACAAGATCTTCTCACAGTTTGGTTAGAGAAAGATGGATCTTCAATGATCATCGTCTTGAATTCACTAAAGATTACAACTATTTAGGCGTCAAGTTGAACAAAACAATGGTTTTCAAAAACCACTTAATTGAAAAATCGAAGTCTTCACAAAGCTTGCTGAATATGACAGAATAATATTTTCTCAAACCAAAATGTATTGTTGTCAGCTAAATACAAAATATTCGAATGTGTTGTTAAAACATCTCTCTGTTATGCGGCACAAGTTTGGGGAGCGGATGATTTTGAAGTTGCAGAAAAGCGCCAAAGAAATTTCATAAGAAAAAAATTTGAATCTACCAAATGGAACACCTTACTACGCAATTTATTTGGAAACAGGAATGGCTTAACTATTTACTTACACCCTTAAGCTGCAGACAGACTACATCTGTAAAGTTGCTTCACATCCTGATGATCGTTTGACTAGGAAAATGCTCCTTTATGAAATGCGGAATAAGGACTGGTGGATTGTAAAGTGGAAAAATATTGGCGATACCTGCGGAGAAGTTATCCAATTTGATTTGAATAACTTAGTTCAACTAAAGGATCAGCTTTACAACGTAATTCAAAAATATGAGGACTTTGTTCGAGAAAAATTTGTAACAGAAGCTATGCAGTCTGAGAGCAGAATAATTTACTCACAACTCAATCATAACCTGATGAGCAATAATTACTTCCAAAACGCATTCCGTTATAAAGAAATATCGCTAATATTCAAATCCAGATGTGAACTTTTAACCCTAAATGGCAGGCAATACAACGGAAACTTCCAGCAATTCTGTACCGTCTGCAACATTAAAGCAAAAGAAGATTGCTTCCATTTTATAAACATTTGTCCAGTATTAAAACACCAAAGACTAAAGACTAAATTTCTTCGGAAAAAACAGCGTACAAGAAATAATAGATTTATTAAATGGTGTAAATTGGAAATTATTTTACGGTTTTTTAAATTGAATTTATAAGTATCGCAATCTTTTAATGACTGAATTCATTTAAATCAATTCATTTAAATGTTATTAAAAAAATTAAACGTTTTATATACTTTGCCAACTGAGCTGACGGCTATGTCAGAGCTTTAAAATTCATTATGTTTATTCAAATTGTAATAAAATATTGTTTAATAAATTAATTACTTACTTACTACTACCTACCTTACTATAAAATTCGTGTATCCCTTTATTAAACGCAACCCTTTTATAAACGCTTCTGATATTGAAAGACGTTTTTCAAGCAATTACTTGTAATGGATAACCTGCTTAGCGAATTTGTGCTAAGAGCCATATTGGTGAACCTCAACTTTATTAAGGGATCTAGGTTCTTAAAATGACAGCAATTGAACTTGACAATATTCTAACAATTGAACCAGTATAGGAGTAGCAGTTGGCTTTGTTTTGATAACGTGTTGATTTCAAACATAGACGACAGCAGGGATCGAACCCGAGACCATATTGCATATTATTTATTTATTTTGTTATTAGCTGTTTCTTAATATATTTATTGATGATTAACATTATTATGGTCATGTTATAAATAAAAACCAATCGTATTTTTATTATTTATTAATAAAAATTATAAATATGTACGTCTTATTTATTTGGTTTTATAAGTAGAAATCCATTTTATATCAATATGTTTGACAAATTTTATTTATATTTTTCCAAGAGATATAAACTTTTATTAAAGCAAAATAAAACTTAAAGATTTTATTTCATTAACTTATAAATATTATGATATAATAATATGATATATTCTTACAACTGGACCTTCCTGATCACTTTGATCGACTCGATCAAGAAATTAATTTTAAAATTTTAACATTAAATAATATATAAAAGTCAATTACTAAAGCATAGAAGAAAAATTAGTAAAATATGGAGCTAGAATTTAAAATATGAAAATCATGCCAAAAATGTGTTCAGCATTTCGGAATTTTAATCAGATGCTTGAAGGTAATCGGAATCAGTTCGGAATTTTCAGAATGGTCGAAATATTCTATATTTTCGGAATGTTCAGAAGTTCAGAAAATTTCAATGTTTTCAAGAGTCTGAACTTAGCCCTCAGATTCTCTTTTTTTATAACTGTCTTGAAGCTGTGTTACCTTTGTATAGGTGACGAAACTTCAATATTTTTTACTTGAGATTATAGGTACATTACGATCATAGAGAAGCCTAAAAAAGTGATCGCCAAAAAATGTCTGTCTATCTGTCTATCTGTCAGTCTGCCAGTCTGTCCGTCTGTATGTATAACGAGCTACAGGCTAAACGGCTTAAGCGATTACCTTCAAATTTGGTATGTGTGATTATTTTGTTATTCCTCAGAGGAGAAATTGAAATTTTATTTTTATGCCGAAAAATAACGGTACCTGCCATATGACCTTGAAGGAAAATCTTATTTTTCTCTAAAAAGGCTCCAACGATTTTGATAAAAATTTTTGAGAATTTTTTTGTTGGTAATGGCTTTCCTTTGATATGAACCAAGTTTACAGAAAAAGTCTATTACGGGACTTCTCATATAACATATTTTTTTTTTTAATTTTTGGCTTTCTCGGTATCGATACATTGGATTTCTGTTATATTTTATATCTGGAAATATCTAAGAAGCTAAATTAATTTTGCATATCAAAATTTGGAATAACTTTTTTTTTAAATTAAAATTAATTATTGAATTTTTTTTTGAAAAATCAATATTTTTAAAACTAATCAAAAATAATAATTTTAAATTTTATATTCACATATACATTAATAGTCTCTAAAAATTGCATACCAAAATTTCAAAAAAAATTTTGTGTACAAAATTTTGTAAAAAAAAAACGAAAAATAAAAAACAGGATTTCATCAAAACCCGTCCTACAGTTTTCGAGATACTTTTTTATAAAATTTTCATTGATCCGTGGCATCTAATGGCGTTCTTCATTTTTCGAAGAACCGATTAAAGTGATGGTTTTGGCAGTTTAAATTGGTTTAAAAAACGAATTTTCCCACCTATACACCATTCACTATCATTATATACATGTATGTACTTGTACATATTTACACTATTACCCTCCCAATTTACATAACTAAAATCCATTTAAACATACATTTGTAGGCAAATTATGCATTCGACAATTCATTATACTACGAATCAAGGCAATATTACCTACATGGGCTTTAAATCTGCATAGGATAACTATATAGGCTAGCTACCTACCTACCAACAGCGTCATTGAGTAACACCAAAGTTGTTAGCTACAAGTGCAAGTTTGTACGATCCAGTCGTGCATTTTATTTTAATTACACCATGGAAGTAATTCCCTTTTATTTAAGAGTTGTAGAATATTAGGAGTATCTGATGAATATCATAATTTTGATCATATGCTAAAAGGAATCGAAATTGACGGAATTAAAGAAATTGACAGAATTGACGGAATGGACGGAATTAAATAGCTACATGATTATATTCTTACAACATTATAATTTTTCTTGTATTCAATTTTGTTATCTCTTAAATTGCATCTGTAAGGCTTTTCGTTTATTAATTTTATATACACCCGTCTGAGTTTCAAAAGCTTAAGTCTTTTTTTAAACTTAAGCTCGACTTTAATTCGCAAGCTGCTGATTTCGGCGATGTAAATACTAACAGCATCATAACCTCGCTTATTCCTCCAGAAAGTGAGGAAGCATATGTAATGAAGTTTCTTGTAAACAAATCCTCTAACTTAAGAATTAAAAGGTTTTCCAATAGTAAAAAGCTCATTTTAAAAATACAATGCAGAGCTGCCGACATCTGCACCAGTAGAAAGCTTTTCTTTCATGCAACCATTTTAGATTTACCTAAAAACAATAAAATAAATGACAAACAAATTGTAATGCGTGTATTCTGCAAAACAAATTCTCAGCAAAAATATAAATAAACTATTTCTCCATTTTTTATTTTTTACCACATTATTTATAACAATATTGTTATATTCCTAGTTTTAACTCGAAAAGCATTGGTAACTTAGTAAGTATTAGCTCTGAATCTCTTTTTCAGCTACTTCAACAACTTTTTGAATTCGTATGCGTATGTTTTAAAATCATAGGTCACAAAATAACTGTTTTATGAATTAATTTTTTTCCAAAGTCTATTACATGGTAGTTTATATATTAAATTATGAATTAAAAATGGTACTATGTACTTATAAAACACCTAGTAACTTATGAATTAATTTTTTTTCTTGGGATATATGTAAGTATGTATAGGTAGTATAGGGCAAGTTTTGCATTTTGGAAAAATATCGAACTCGAAATTTTAATTAAAGTTGCCATTACGATGATAGAGAACACCAAAAAGTGGGTCCTGCAATTCCGTCTGTCTGTCTGTACAACGCTCTACAGGCTAAACGGCTAAAGCGATTTTCTTCAAACTTGGTATTTAAGCGTCTTATGGGATTGTCTGAAATAGAATTTTGAATGTTTTTTTTTTAGGTTCAAAACTAACGGTACCTGCCATTAAATTTTTTCTACTATCATAAATAACTCGAAAACGGCTCCAACGATTTTTATAAAAAAAAGTCTGTGCACTAGTTTAGATATACTCTACATTTTGGTCAAAAATGTTTTAAAACTATTTGCAAGAGCGAAGAGAAATAACAGAAATCCTCTTCATTCATCAACTTCTCTCAGGTTCCGTTGACTCTGAAACCCTCTACAACTATATATTTCTCAACACTAACCCCTGTAACCTAAGAAACCCTCACCTCTTCTACCAGCCGACTCATCGTACCTCTTATGGTTTCAATGAACCTATTACCCGATCGCTGCGAAGGGTTGATTTAAACGAAAACTGTTTCGACTTCAACCTCAGCACTCCCAGCCTAAAAATCCTCCTGTTAAATCGTCCGCCCAATTCAACCCAATCATAGCCCTTAGTTTCATAGCTTTAAGTAAGGCTAAGTTATGAAGCTTGTATTAAGCCAAGTAAATGGGGGTATTGCCCCACCAAAATTAAATTAAAATTAAATTAAAAATGATTTACGGTACCTGCCATACAACCATTTTTGATGATTTCGATCAAAATTTTGAAATAGAAGGTCCTTAAAATTATAAATAATACTGCATACTAACATTTTCTAAAATTATTTTTTAATATTTGAAAAAAAAATATTTTTTTTTTTGAAAATTCAATATTTTGAAAACGGGTGGATGATTTTTTTTTGAAATTTTGTTTTTATCTTTATATAATTAAATATATAAAATTGTCATAGGTATCAGTTTTTTTTTAATAATTTGTATACCTATTTATACATAAAATTAAGCAAAAAGCGACTTTGAAAATATATTTAGATAAGAATATTTTGTATTAAGAAGCCTTTTTTTTTATAAATTCATTTTTATTTCATATTAACTTAGAACTATCTTAAAGCTAGACAAAAGTGTTTAAAACTAGCCTAATTATCAATAACTTACAACTAATTTACTGGCCCTTTACGGGCGCTCTAAATTAAACAATAACTCTTAGAACTAATGTCTTTCGACCTAAAAACTATTTTAATTAAATCTATTTTTTTTTTATTTTATTTTATATTTCAAGGAAACTTTTACAAGAAAATTTGGTATCTTATCATTTTTAAGAAGAAGCCTTTGCGTACGATGTGATCGAACATAAGAGCAAGTCGTGCATTTTATTTAATTCATTTAAGTCACCTAGTTAAATAATCTTTAATTCATAAGTCACTAACTTTGGAGGTTGTCGTGGCGCGATAATTTTGTGCTCGCTTGTCAACCTCTTGGTCACAGGTTCGATAAATGCCGTGGTCTATGTCTTCTTATATTCCATTAAAAACCAATTCTAAAAATTGTCATAAAATAAGTTGCTGGTTTACCCATTACATGCTGTTCAGGCATGACACTAACAATTGAGTAAACTACTCATAAATATTACAACGAAATAAAACAGTATAATGCGAATTATAAGAGATATAAATAAATAAGACACGGTAATTTTCTCCGCATTAGTTCAGGCGCTATCCCTGTAGATAAAATCTAAGACAACAACCACCGTCTCAATACATCGCGCCACACATCTTTCTATCCTTCTTTCTCTTCTTTCATCGGATGCCCGCGCTGTGTTAAGAACATATAAAGGGTATTCATAATCCCTTGAGCGCGTACAAAATTATAAAAAAACTGGCATTTGTTAGTAATACAACATTCTTATAAATAATTAGTACCAGTAGGCAAGGCAGTTAGATTTATACAATAACCCTCACCCTGTAAATTGTGCAATATATTTTAAGAAAAAACAATATCTGCTACAATAAAATACTAATACAAAATTCAATTCTATAAAAATATTTATTTCTTAATAAAAAAAATAAATATCTAGGTAAATTCAATTCAATTTTATATTTTTAAGAATTTAATTTCAGCTTTGTTTTATTTTAAGAAAATTTAACTTAATCATTTCAATGTTTCCTAAATGTTGCGCTAGTAGCTCGTAGATTAAAATAATAAATAAATTACCATTTTAATGAAATTCTTAAGTCTACATAATTTCAATGCAAATATGTAATTACAAGGTAATATTTAATTAAATAGGTAGTAAGTTTAAGCCAACAAATCTCAATAATTAAATCTTTAAGTTTTGTGGATGTAAACTAAATAGATAAATAATACTAAAATGGGTTAAATGTTCTCTTGTATTATGGAAATGCGTTGCAGAATGCACTGCATTCCGGCTGCGCGACCCTTGACTGTCCTGACTACGAACCTGCTTGTAACCTGTAAATTCAAAATGAATACACGATTATATCTTGTTTCCTAAAAAAATTCATTTGCTTCCCAACGATATTAAAAGCCCTCTTTCAGCTGTAAGTCGTTTAGTTCTATTTAAACATCACATCACAATGCAGACATAAACCTACTTAACTGTGTATAGGTATCTAATTTGTTACAAAAAGATGTATTTGTATATACCTACGTATGTACTATATACAATCATATACAAAAAAATACCACAGTGAAACGACGACGTTAATTTGAAATGCTGAACTTGACATCGCTGCTCACTTAAAGTAAAAAAGAAAAAAAATACATTAAAATATATATCCAATAAGAGATTTCGAGGTCAGATTGAGAGACCAATAACAATGGCAAATAAAATTTAATAAAAAAAAAAATAAAATGGAAAAAAAAGCAGTAAAAATATATATTATCAAATCACTCCTCAGCTTTATAAACAGCTATGTACACATAGATATACCTAGGTATAACATTAGCACAGGGTTGCGATTGTCAGATTGAGGCGAAATGATGAAAACTTTCGGTGACATTTGTGATCCTTTTAAATTAAATTTTATTGTATTTTGCTCCCTAATTTAGGGCAAGTGAGATGAGTGTAAACATCTTAAAAGGAAATGTGACAAAAAAATGACGAGTTGAATATATGTCATTCAACAGATGTACATACTCGTATCTCGTATGTAGGTAGGATCTAGTTGCCAGACGTCCCGGTTTACCCGGCATGTCCCGGATTTCAGGATTAAATTCAACTGTCCCGCCGGTTTTGACTCAATCTAACAAAAAAACAATGCCCAGTGTAAATATCTATCATTGATAGAGAACAATCGCTACATTATGATTTAACCTTAAGATATTGCAACACAAAAACTTATATTTCTCGATTGCTACTGATGCAAGTAACATGAAAAATCGAAAAATATTTCCCATATGCATTCGATTTTTCTACGAAACGGGTATAGAAAATGGTCTCCTTGATTTTTTAGAAAACGACGATGAATCTGCTAATCAAGTGTCAAACATTAGAGAGGAAACTATTAAAAATAAATTGCACGACTGGATCATACGAACTTGCTCATGTAGCTAACACCTTTTATGTAGCTATGTATGCTTTTATGTAACCATTGAGGTTTTGTTAGTTAGGTATAGTTATCCTATGCAGGCGTAAAGCCTATGTAGGTAAGATTACCTCGATTCTTAGTATAATTAATTGTGGAATGCATGATTAAATGAATAGTTACATAGGTACCTACCTACAAATGTATATTTAAGTCTAAATTATGGATTTTAATTATGTAGTTTGGAGAGTAAAATATATCCACATATATAGACATATTGATGGAACCTAAGAATGTTGACATGTTCATATAATAATGAAGGATAGGTGGGCAGGTAGCTATATGCATATAACTTTATAATTTAGGTGCACTATGCACACATAAGATTAATGTGATTCTTAGACACATATATGTATATATACATAAATGTATGAGGGCCTACATTCTATTTAGTATTCAGTGACGTACGCAAAAATACGTAAATAGGGAATAATAATAAGGTAGAAATAAATGGATAATACACATACTTAAATGTTTTTATATTGCTTAGTCGTTATAGTTTGGGGGAAAACAAAGATGCAGTTTGAACTCGTTGATAAATGATAATATATCAAAAAAGAAATCAAAAATCGTTGGAGCGGTTTTTTAATAAATTAATTTTTTATGTATAAAATTTTGAAAACATTTTTAGAAAAAAAGATTTTGAAACGCCATTTTGAAGATATTATTAATATACATATAAAATTCAAATTAAAAAAAAATTCTCTGACTGGTTTTTGAAAAATCGATTTTTCAAAAAAAAAAAATTTATTATTTTTTAAAAATCGAAAAAAAAAATTTAATCGGTTTATCCAGTATTGGGAAAGTCGAAAATATGAAAAGTGGTTCTATGGGAAGTACCGTTAATAAGTAGGCAAAAAGAAATATTTGTATGCTTAAAAGTGAACTGTATACTAATTTTAGAACACACAAATTTTTTTATAGAAAAAATCTTGGAGCCGTTTTCGAGAAATAAATCTTTTTCTTAATGATTTTTTAACATTTTTATGGGAGGTGCCGTTGTTTTCTATTTTAGAAAAATAGTTTTTTGAACTATTCAAGATAATGTCAAAAAACTACTAAATACGAAGTTTCGAAAAAATCTATTAAGTCGTTTTCGAAATTTTAAACGCGTTCATTGTCTTCTTCATCAATTTTTTTGAATTTGTAAAGCGGACTGAATAATGTCATTATCAGAAAAGCCGTAGAAGAGTTAATTTTGACCAGTTGCCCACTTATTGATTTAATCTGTTGGAAGTGCTACCATCTGGGTCAATGATTCTTATTATGCCATGAATTATTCTGTTTAAATCAGCAAGCGAAGAATCCAAATTAATTTGTTGGTGTTTCACAGATTCACATAGTGATATAAGGTCTTTATTATTCCATAGGGACGCCAGGTCAGGTCATTAGACTACTGCAATGTTTGTATCATCTTCCAGTAGAATGTGGGTCAACAGCTGCTTTTTATATGCTACCTATATATTCTGGATTAAATTTTGATCCATCGACTGCAATAATGCTGTATAATAAGGCGGTAAGAATAAGACTCTGAAGTTGGGAGCAAAGTTTATTTCATCCTCTTTAGGATGAGATGGGGCATTATCCAAAACCAAAAGTGCTTTCAAGGGCAAGTTAATCCCCGTCAAAAACTTTTTCACATTTGGAATAAAATTATTCTTGAACCAATCAAGAAAAATCGTTGTAGACATTCGGTCTTTTTTGGTAGCTTTATATGCTACTGGAAGATTAACGTTCTTTAAAGCCCTGGGATTAACGGATTTTCCGAAAACTAAGAAGGGTAACTAATGAGATCCTGCAGCGTTAGAACATGGCATACAAGTAACGCGATCTTTGGATATTTTTCTGCCAGCAGCAGATTTTTCATTCGCATGAACACATGTCGTTCCCGAAAGAGCCCTCCTCATCAGCATTATAGGCCAGTTCTTCACTTATGTTCATTTCTTGAATCACTCTTAAAAATTTTTCTTAAAAAAGTTTAACAGCAGCAACGTCGCTAGATTCTTTTTCGCCACAGATTTTAAGACACCGAATCTCATGGCGCAATTAAAATTTTTCCAACCAACTAGAACTTGCTACAAAATCTTCCTTACCTGTCATCTCTTTGTAAAGAATTTGGTTTTGTTTTGAATTATATCTCTTGAAATTGGCACATGATGATTTCTTTGTTAGATGAACCATATCAGCACCGCTGGGTGCTCACCATGTCTGATAATTTTTCGTTGTCTTAAAGCAAATGTTAAATGTAGTTGTTATTCTTAGACCTTAAATTTTCAGCTTACTTGATCCTTGGAATATGTAATACTACGTTTCCAACGACCACTAAACCGAGATTTAAGTAGATTTAGCTAAATATCATACAAATCTTGAAGATTTACCATACAAATTTTAATCTTCTCAGATGAAGATTTAAAATAAATCTCATTTAAATCTTCAATCGAACTACCCTACTTCCATATCGAAATGAACACATTCATCGGGAAAGTGAATTTTTTTCATCGGTTGACACAGATGAAGCTGCCTGTCTCACTTCTACATCATAAGAGAAAATGAAAAGATATATGCATTTTGAATAGGGCTGTCAAAATTAATCTACTTTTGAAGCGGTGGAACCACATTTTGAGATTAGTAAATCTACAAGAGATTAATGTTCGGTGGAAACGTAGTATTAAATACAAATTCGGAATTTTCATGCGCGCACTAAAGGGGTTTTGAATACCCTTAAAATGAGCAAGCCCAGTGCGAGATGTTCATTTTTCTATGAACAGCAGGTGACTTCGAGACTTTGATAATGTCTGCTACTTGCCTAACTGATTTGTCAGTTTCAATATGATCCAATATTTTATATTTCTCAGAAAGTGTCAAAGTAACCTAATTCATTTTCCTTGTGGAAGCCATAATAAAAAATAACTTATGTTTTGAGAAATTCAATCCACACAAAAAATATATGTCTTATCCTTAAAGAAAGTTCACAATAAAATGTAATAGAGCATGAAAAATCAACGACCGCAAACATAAACTTTCAATGAGTAAAATTGCAACGGTTCAAATTAAAAGATTCAAGAGCCAACTGCAAGCGAAAAACTAAATGGGGATTTCCCGTAGTCGTATGAACAAACATGTTTCCAAAAAACGGAGCCAAATTATATATGCACATTGTACATACTCATTTTAATACGCTGGCACTGTGCGGACTGCAAATTTTGAAAGTGTCCGAAATATAGAGGTGTCCTGACTATGGAAGTGTCCGGGCTAGTGAGGCTGTACTGTACAATCATTTAAAAAATAGTGTGATAATTTTAAAGTATGAGTTATTATTTTTAAGCTTTATCGATGAATTTTGTTTATTTTTTGTTGAGCTGTTATTTTCTATTTAATGATTAAAAAAAAACGTACCCATGTAACGTAATATTCAAAAAGTTATTTAATTAACAATTAATAAGAGAATTTATTTATTTTGATATAAGAAATGATTTTTTATTTTGTCCCGGGAAAAATGCTGAAATCCCGGGATTTATCATTATTTTAGCAATTTTTCACGACGACCTGGAGGAAAAATATGGCAACCCTAGTAGGATCCCCGTTTGTGTGATGATGACTTGGCGCGAAAATTCATAATTTTAAGAAGGTATGTGTATACATTGTACACAAGCCAGCATTTTATACCTATTGAAAAAAATTCGACAACCGCACCAATTTTCATTGCAGGTGGAATTCCAAAACAAGAACACGGTCGACTAGATAAAAGAGGGAAATCCCTATTTTGAAAGAAGAAATCGATTGGTGACCTCTTCTCCCTCTAAGCCTCTATACCCTCATTCGAACAGTAATTGAAAGTCACCTTGGTTCGTGATGTGCTCTGGCTTTGTCGCTGTCATGTAATTAAGAAGTTAAAGTCTCACCTGTTGAACCTGCGCCTGCGGCTCTGTTTCCGTATTTCATTGTTTATGTTTTGAACACTAGGTTGTTGATTGCCACGCTTCATTTGCCACTACCGCCATCCACTACCATACTAAACTGGCCACCAAAAACAGACCAGCAGCACTTTGAGGACGAGTCATTTTCTGAGTTAATTGGAGTTTTTCTATCTCTCCTTTGGTCAATTAGAATTCCACCGCAGTCAATCGCACTAGCATATACTCGTATAGGGGTAACTGACGCGACCTAACGTAACGCTTGGTTGCCGCATGGATCTGATTGTATGCACTGATAATGACAAGCGAAGGGATCGAAGGATTCTTAAGCCTGAACGAAATACAAATTTCGTAACGAACTATCGGTCAGACGGCCGCGCCGCACCACGCTGACTCAAATAAAAGTTGATGGACAGTGGTATGATCGGTTAGAAAACAGTAATTTAATTGGCATAAATTAAAGGGACACCAAACAGTCATCGTTCGATATTTATGGGGGTCGAGCGTAATTGAAATAAGACATGCTTTATTTTTGTGTTTTTGGTTCTACATACGAACATATTTAGTTCATTATAAAGAAGTCCTCTCAAGTCCATAGTACCTATACAATGAGAGCCATCGAGCAGTGAAGCGGTGCGTGCGCAGGTGCTCAGCCGCCCGTCGAATTTCAATTCCCATTTCCATTTCCATTTGATATTGGTGCTGGTGAGCTGTAGCTGTAGCTATAGGTCTGTTCCGAGTCAGTTCCGAAATGGGGTCCACATATAATATTATCCCCCTGTTTTTTTTTTTTTTTATTTTTTTATGAAATTCAATTGAATTCAGACTATACATCTCCTACGGTCGAACGATCTCTGCCTATTGATTTTCCCGAACATGTGTGGAAGAGTATGTTCAGTGACACCATTAACAAATAACAAGACAGAACACCACTAAGCATCTCGTCCCGCGTAACAGAAATGTTGATGTTTTTATTCCACTGCGTCAATGTTATTGTTTTATTTTGTTCAATTTCCGGCCAATATTTTACAATTTGAATCGAGTTCGGTGTGAAATTTCACACCTAAATGGTTAAATGACCAAATGCGGGGAAAATAACCAAAGCACTTCACATTCAATTAAACGTTTTAGTTGGGTGCGCATGTCAATATGGTGAACCGCAAATTACGGACAATGCTTTTGCAGTCGTCACTGAATTCGTATTTACGAGTAGGCCAGTTCGTGAAATCCAAAAAGATCATAGTCATCGAAATTTCAAAACACAAAACAAATGGGAGCTTGAAAGAACAATAGTGTTTGTTGGTTTGAGATTAATTGCAAACTGCTGCGAATTTATTGTCTTTAATTAAATGTACGACTAAGTCGCACAAAATCGCTTTTAAAGTTTGAGTTGAGTTGGAAATGGCAGTTATTTAACATTTCGGGCTTATCTTCCAGGCATTGCCTAGACATATTGATTTTTCGGTTCAGTTTAGAAGCTTCTGGTCTTCAAAATTAAATGTAGAAGGAATTTCCACAATCCTAATTATATTGTGCGCTATCTTCTTTTTTTGGCTCGATCGATTTGAATGAAATTTTCAGCAGATCTTAGGTCATATTTGGTTGGAGTGTGCATATAAGATATCAGTTTGCCGTGCGATGTCTAGAACTAGAGATATGACCAAAAATGCACTCACGTGTTTGTTAAATAATATATTTCTTTTTGTATACACACACTTTTATTTGACTTATCTTTGTTGCCTCGTGTATGAACACAATTTTAGGATTTGATTCCCATTAAATGGATTTTGATATTTTATTTTGACGAACTGTCTAGAATGTTCCATGGATTTTTTGAACCATTTAAATGTGGAAAATTCGTTGTGAAGTTTGGAAAATTTCGGTTAATTGTGAATTTCATTGTGATAGAAGACGTTTTGCGTGCATTTTGGGTGGAGAAGTTTATGATATATATATATATATTAGATGACGCTGTGCTGCGATCAATGCCACAACCCGATAAATTGCATTATACATTGACTTAGGCCGTGAGCGATTTGACAGGTGTCCTTTTCAAATTATAATTTTCTGTTCAGAAAGTGTGCTATTTTTCTTGCTGAAATTGATTCAAGTTTTGCGTATTATTACACTGCTTCCGATCTTAAATTGGACGACCTACACTTTTTGCAATAATAATTAATCAGAACGTCCGTGATAATCAAACGCAAGAGGTAGATACGTTCAGAAGAAATAAATGGAGACGTGCCCATATTGTACAGCTTCAAACTGCACAACTCGACAAAAAGTTATTAAAGGAAGAAAGTTGTAAATGTAGACTTCAATCGCGCTGCTTTGGAATACGATTTACTTTCTCGATGACCCTTGTGGGACATGCTTGTCATTCATCATTAAGTTGATTCTGGCAACAATTCGGTCAAGATCTCTTTCGTGCCTGTTGCATCCTATGGCATCTATGGCATTGCTGTCACACTGTTTGAAGGCGGTCGAACTGCACATTCCTCTTTGAAGCTGGCGATGAATTTTCTCACGGTTGACAATCCAATAACGTGCACAATGACCAAGAATTCGGCGTCAGCGAAATTGATGCGAGAATGCAAGATCATAATTTGGGAAGAATGCATGATGGCGCATAAACGAGCTTTGGAGGAAGTTGTACTAACAATGAAAGATTAACAAGGTGATTCGAGATGATATTGCTCAGCGCAGATTTTCGTCAAAAATCCCGTCATCCCCAATATACTGCTGCCGATGAATTTAAAGCATGCTTGAAATCGTCGTCTTTGTGCCGCCATGAAAGGAAGTTGAAATTGACCACAGATATGAGAGTGGCATTGCACTCTCAAGACGACTGCTGGCGCTTGGCAATGGATACATTTCTGTTAATGTCTCGTCTGGATTGATATCATTCCCGGCAAATTGTTGCGTGTTAACAACGTCGAAGGAGAAACTCATCACCAAAGTAAAGTGTTCCCCGGCTTTGCAAAAAATTATAGGTAAAAATCTCGAAGAAATCGAAGTTCGCTTGGTCCGCTAGTTATTTTATATATTTAACGAGATTTTAAATGTGTTATTAATTTGATTTGCTTTTTTAAGAACGCAAAAGTTGATATATAAGTATTTATAGAATTTCTAAAAATAATATTATGGAATACTTCTAACCAGATGTAAAAAAACTTTTGATACAGTGTGGCAGAATGCACTCATTTTCAAGCTTATTATAAATGAATGTCCCGCTTATTTAATTAAGATTATTGAAAGTTATTTTAAGTGACAGTTGACAGACAATTCATAGTTTCAGTCAACGGAATATCTAAGTTCTGTTTCGAAAATTATTTCTGCTGGCGTTCCCCAAGGATCTGTCTTATCATAATAAAATAATATAACTTTAACTTTGATTTTTATATACAGGGTGGCTGATGAATATTGATGCATTAAGAAACTCAAATAACTTTTATTTCAGTGTATGGAATTAATTTTTCTTTTATTCATGTTAAAACTCATTAAATTTTTTTAAATATAGCTTAATAAGTTTTAAAAAATAATGGAATTTAAATACCCCCTGTCCGTTGATGGATGTGTGGCATCTTACCAAAAAGTTGTTCATTACTGCTTGGAGAGTTGAGAAAGAGGAATAGCCGAAATTGTTTCTCGAATGAATTGCTTTAGTTCATTCAAATATGTTGGTTTTGCTTTGTAGACTTCATGCTTAGAATAATCCTACAAGAAAGTAAGGTCAGGTGACCTGGGGGACAACGGAATATGGAGTTTCTCGATATTAGCTTATTGGGAAATTTTCGTCGCGATTTTGTTATAACAGTCCGGGCTATGTGAGAAGTTGCACCATCTTGCTGAAACCACACAGAGTTGAAAGAAATTCTCATCTGGATAGAAAAACTCACTCAATATGCTACAGTAACGGTCTCGAGTAACCGTAACGGTGTGACCGTTTTCTTCGAAGAAGAAGGGCCCGACAATGCTGAGTGATGAAACTACAAACCAGACTGTGACACGAAGTGGATGCAATTCCGTCTCATGGAGTATCTGAGGGTTGAAACTACTCCATATTCGACAATTTTGTTTGTTTATGTTGCCGTTTAAATCGACATAAAAAGACAGTTCAACATGTTTCCGTCCTCTTCCAACATTTTAAGCATATTCTGGAAAAATTCCAAGTGAATCGGCAAGTTTGATTCATTCAGTTTGTTGGCCATTTGAATTTTATATGGGAGTCCCAATAATTGTGCATAGTTGCGATGCAGTGACTGTCTGCTTATACCCATTTGAACAGATAAGCTTCTTGTCGAAACTCTTGGATTGCTTTATATAGCAGCAGCTACAGCAGCGATTGTTTCCTCCGTCCGAACTGGATGGTTTCGATGGTAAGGACTTCTTTTGACTGTCCGATGCTCGGCAAAATTGTTAACAAGTTTCATTATGGTCTATCTGCTCGGAGGATTGCCACTAAACGAGCGCCTATACTCTCTTTGAATCGAAACTACTGAATCTAGTGCGTGATAGCGGCGGACAATCCAAATTCTTGTTTCAGTGTCCCACTTATTAAATTTTGTTAAATCTAAAAATAATTTGCAAAATAAAAAAAAAATTAACAAGATTCATTAAATAGAAAAAAATTATTATTTTTTTTTTTTGGAAACGACTTTCATCAGCCACCATGTATTTAATTCAATTGTTAACATCTTTATCCAAAGCTCGATAAATAAATATCAAGTATCAAAATATTAAAAAATAAAATGCACGACAGGATCGCACGTACCTGCTCCTATGTTCGATCACATTATATGCAACAGATTCTTAATAAAACGGCTAAATATATTTTTAAAGTTTTTCACTTAATTTTTTATGTATAAAAATTCTTAAACTTTTCTTAAAAAAAAAATTGGTATGAACTTTTTAAATATTTAATAATATAAATTCAAAAACAAAATTTCAAAAAAAAATTTTTTTTTAAATCCAAAAAAACTATTTTTTTAAGAATACATAACTTGCCTTATAGTACCTATAATCGCAAGTAATATAAAATATCAAAATATCACCCATCATATTTAATATATTTACGTCCCAGTCCTTCAAAGTTGTGAAATTTGGAATATACGCTGATGACATTGTTATATACTCATCCGATGAACATCCTTCGAATATAATGAATAATCTTTAAAATGCTCTTGTCCTTATTTTCGAGGATTAAAATTAATATTTTTTCATTCAAAAAATCTGAAATTTAAATATAAATAACTGTGATAAGCTATGGGTCAACTCTGTTAAGTACTTAGGTGTAAATCTAAAATTGGTACATATTAAACTTTTATACTGGTTGGGGAAACTGTGCCGGAATGCATAAGAAATAAAATGCACGAGTGGTTTGAACGCACTTGCTCTTTAGCAAACAACTTAATGTAGCTAAACATTGAGGCTGTTAGTAGGTAGGTAGTCTAGTTATCCTATGGAGGTTAAGATTACCTTGATTCTTAGTATAATGAATTGTCGAATGAATGATTCAAGGAATAGTTACTTCGGTGTCTATACCTAGCTACCAAAATAAAAATGTATATTTAAATCTAGTTAGGAGAGTAGGGTAGACTGTGTAAGGTTGAAACAAAGGACTGTTGGAAAAACACAAATATTCCAGGAACAGTAGACGGTACGCGAATGTTTCTAAGGTGCACACGAAGCGAAAACATATTCGAACAATCGTCAATCTTGCTTAGCACGTGGAAAGTTGCAGTTGTTTGAAGGAGCACTTTTTATATATAGATAACCAAAAGTAAATATTTTTGTGCGTGTTGTTTTTTGTATAACTGTGTTTTTATTCATAGTAGAGTATTGAGTATGTGTTTGAAACGGAGAGTGTAGAATGCACCGCTGTGACTTGTTTCAACGTGTTGACAATGTGACCATAATTATATACATTTTTGTAACTAAAGCGGGGTTGGGGACGGTTGAAACATTTTGTATGGGTACGGTTGAAACAAAATATTTATTTAGTTATCTTTCTTTCCAGACGCCAAGAGTTCGTGCAAGAAAGACATTCAGAGGACAAACTGACTTGACAAAATGCAGTAATGCCTATGATGATGTCAAAGCAGGCGATTCCTTGCGAAGTGTGGCGGAGAAGCATGGTGTAAATCACTGTTTGATTCATAGATCCATACGAAAGCGAGATGCTTCTGATGAGGGAGAAAATCAAAGCAAGGGATATACAGGGTGCCCCGTAAGTCAAGTTACTTAGGATTAAGTAATAAGTAAAAAGACTTCAAAATTTGGAAATTTGTCACCACAATACTTAAAAATGTTGCCTCCCTAGGGTATTGATTTTCATTACCTACTTTTCCAAATATTCCAATTATTACGTAACCAATAGAGATGATTTTTTAAAATTCCTTTTTTAAAATACCCTGTAACCGCTTGACGTTGACTTACGGGACACTCTGTATAGAACACAACAGTTTTTACGGAGGAGCAAGACAGATCTGGAGAAAAGTGGATACAATGCACTGTCTGTAAACTGTCACGAAAAGTGCACAGAAGGTGGAATCTTATATGTTTGCTTACTTTTAAAATTGCGACTCGGAATTTTTCGATTAATTTATTATTTTTGGTGAAAAATAATGTTTGAAGTAAGGTTTTCTTTCGGTCTATTTTAAAGATTATTTTCGTTTAGTTGGTTTTGTTTGGTAAAGATGTGGATTATTTATTTTAGATTTTATTTTATTTTATTATTTATTGTAGATTTTTTTTTAAATTTTCTTACATGAATTATTATTAAATAAAAATTAAATATAACTTCTAAGACTACAATATGTGATAAGTATTGTCAAACATTGTCATATTAATACTTAAAAATAAAAAATGAATTTAAAGTGTTTAACACAAGTTTATGTTTATTATTTCCATGTGTTTCAACTGACCGCAATCGCTGTTTCAACCGCCCCTGGTATGGGTACAATTGAAACAAAATTGATTTTATTTTAAATTGCATGTTTTATGAAAAAATAATGCACCGATCACTAAAAAGGAAACCTGCTTTTTCTTTGAACATGCCTTATCGCTCGGCTTACAGAAATTAATATTATAGACGATATAAGCGAAATTGTCGCAACCGTACCCAGTCTACCCTAAAATGTGTCTATAAGAATATAAAGGTGGAACCTAACGTTTTTTTATTGCTAAGTTGTAGTATATAGAGGGGAAAAAAAGATAATATTTGAATTCGTGGATAAATGGGAATATATGAAAAAAAATTCGAAAATCCTTGGATCGGTTTTTTTTTTAAATAATTTTTTATATATACAATTTTAAAAACATTAAAAAAAATTGAAACGCCATTTTGAAGATATTATTGATAAACATATAAAATTAACATTTCAAAAAAAATCATTGGCTGGTTTTTGAAAAACCGATTTTGGTATGGAGTTTTATTAATAATTTTAGGGAGCATTTGTATAAAAAAAATTAGGGAAGCGTACGAATGGTCGACAAAAAAAAATGTTGACTGGATAAATGAAAATTTCCTCGACTGTTCAACTGTCGACTGAAGTTTGACCGACAAAAAAAAAGTTGACATTTTAAATGCAGACTATCTAAATGTCGATTGTAAGTTTGTCGGTAAAAAATGTCGATTGCTATCCAAAATACAATAAAATAAAGCAAGAATGATTTCTTTTATGTGGAAACTAAATTTTCTTATTAATTCAATCATAAAAATAGAAAACAAAAACAAAAATGCATAATGTTTTTATACAAAAACATACATATTGTGTAGATACACATACACAAAACTTTTCATCGCAACGTTAAATGGATTGGAATACTATTTAAGAGATTGATTTTATTATAATTATTTTTATCATTTAAGATATTTGACAGTTGTTTCTCCTGTTTTAAAATCGACTTTTTGGGCTCTCTCCTTTCTTAAATTTGTCAATAGACTGTTTGACAACAAGGTACTCCTTTGTAATCAATTTGATTTAGGTAATGTAACCCGGCACTCCATTTTTTCTTTACTCATTGAATGACTAATTTGTACTGTTCTTTTTTTACCTTTAAACCAATCGGACGTGTTTTGCCTAGCTCCTACTTGAGACCTTTTTGTTATTAAATTATAATTTTTCCGTGTCATCATTTTGTTTCCTTCAATACGTTTCCCAACCTCTGTCGGCTACCTGTACAAAAATAATAATATAAAAAAAAAAAAAAAAAAATAAGCAAAAAAAAAAAAATAATAATATTCGATTCCGTGTCGCTTTTGACCTATATTCAGTCAGTCATTAATTAAAAATAAACAAATTTTAAAAATGGAAAAGTGCGGTAATGTGGAATGTGCAGTTTCTGATAGCGCTGCAAAACTGATTGTGTGTGGTGGGTTATGCGGAAAATCTTTCCATCCCCTTTGCATCGGGCTTAGTAAGCGATCATTAACTTATTTAAATGAATACCTGCACAATTTTACATTTTATTGTGATGAATGTAAGCAGATCTCACTGTCTCACATAATGCTGGCAATAAGATGTCTGAGCGACAATTTAAACCAGATTTCATCTGATTTGAAGTTGTACCACAAAAAGGGTAGGCAAGAATTGGCCAGATTCGATGAAGTTTTAAAGAATGCCGATGAGTTGAATACAACCACCATACAGTTGCAGAACCTGAACAAGCTCACGGCTATCGAGAAGCAGATTGCCACTCTGACACAAGTTGTCTCAGATATCTCTAGCGACCATCGAATTGAGCAGAGTTTTCAGTCATTTAAAACTGAAATT
The DNA here is from genome assembly GCA_910595825.1 of Philhelius pedissequus. NCBI lineage: Eukaryota > Metazoa > Arthropoda > Insecta > Diptera > Syrphidae > Philhelius > Philhelius pedissequus. The sequence continues at coordinate 226,924,408 of OU343161.1, read as the reverse complement.
CAAAAATCTCTCAGCGAAAATCTAACCACCCTATGCACTTCTTCAGGTCAACAATTGAGTTCTCTGAAAATCGCAGTAAACTCTGTGGAAGCTCATCTTCAATCCATCTCACGTAACACTACACCACTTCCGTGTCAACATGATCCATTGCTCTCTGAATTAGCTGATAGATTTGTGGACATAAGCAATGACCTTGCATTAAATAGGGTATTGATCACCGACCTTTCCGACGAAGTAAGAGTGCTTTCCTCTAACAAAATCCATATGCCTGATCAGCACCAGAGAAATACCTCCGAATCCAACATGTCTATACTGGCTGAACTAATGGACTCCAACCTCACTACAACAACACCTCTCTCAGTTCCTACCACCTCTCCTGCAGTCGAATTGGAACCTACCATTTCCCCCCCAACCGAGCCTACCATAATCCGTTTGGGATCCTCATGGACTCTTTCAGAATGGAACACGAGGATAATGAAACTAAACAACAACAACACTTCGATCTTCACAGTAAGGAACACTCCAAAATCAGCCGATAGCGTCTGGTTAGCCAGTTTTTTCCTTCGGAACTACAACATAAAGATCTCTAACATCCAGAAGATCTCTACCCCAAACAATACTTCATTCCGGATAAGCATTCCCTCGTCCTATGAATGGCTGTTTACTAACCCTTTCGGTAAATCAATTAAAATTGGAAATATGTTAATTTCTAGTTGTAATAAAAAAAAAAGTAACTCTACCCATAGATTAGAAATACCTGTTCCCAAACCCCTAAACCAACTTTCTAATTCTAACTGGTCTTTTAAAACCCACATCATGCCTAACTTCGTTCCCCCCATCCAAATACCCTGTATCCCCCAGCATGCCCCAATCCCGCAACCCAAGCCCCATAAATCAATCCAATCCAAAATCAAAGACAAAGTCGCCACTTATCCATCCAAGCCTCTTCCTAAAAGGGTGTCGTTTAATATCGAAACTACTCCTTCCAAATCATCTGTATCACCAAACTCACAAATCTCTGACTCTTTTTCAAGCTTCGACATGACGTCCGGAGCAAAATACCCTAATTTTGTCAGTTCTCACACACTTAATCCAATCACCCAGCCTCCCTCAGGAGCATCCTCCTACATTGACCCGCTCTTACCCCCCGCAGTCAAACTTACTCAGCAAAACATTGATTCAACAGAATCGCGATACGCTCTCTCTAGACTTAGAGACAAAAAAACCTTTGAGAACATACGCATCTTTTTGTCTTATCTTCACGACAAATCGGACTCCGTTTGCTATGAGGGAAAGACTAGGACAAGCGTTATGGTCTCTATTCAACAGGAAGGACTTCCCACTGACGTCACCAGTCTCAAAAACCTCTATGTCAAATACCATGAGTATTTTAATTTGCCTCCTCAAAAAGTTGAGAGTGATCTATTTGCTTTCGGACAATACATTCACTCAAAACGAATTTCTCACCTTCAACGTAGCAGAGCCGACCATCAAAAGTTTTTTCGTCGATAATTCAGCCTCTCAGAACCTACCTCTTACGTTTTATTACCAAAACGTAAGAGGACTTCGCTCAAAAACAAGAGCTGTCCTTCAACAATCCCACGCTCTTCCCTTTGAAGTATATGCCCTGACTGAAACTAATCTTATCCCTAGCATACACACCCAGGAATTGTTCCCATCTACTTTCAATGTTTATCGAGATGACGACCAAGTCCACGACAGTGATGACTCCCCTTGCCGAGGCGTCCTACTAGCTGTCACTAAAACATTGGACTCATCCCTTCTCTCAATATCCTCCTCCCCAAGCCTTGACTATGTTTCAATCAAAATAACACTACCTCATAAGTCGCTTTACATTATCTGCGTTTACATATTACCATCGCAACCACTCGAATCTTATGAACTCGCAATCGAAACGATTGACAACATTTCAGATTTGTGCAAATCCCATGATGAGATCCTAATTTTCGGTGACTTCAACCTGCCATATCTTAAATGGACCTTGTCAGACGACCAATCGTTTTACATTGCCTCAAACCCCACCTCTGCCAAAGAATGTCTCTTCGTTGATAGCCTAGCCGAATCTTGCCTCTGCCAAGTAAGTGGAATTTCAAACTACATGGGTAGGCAACTTGACCTTGTGTTTACAACAGATCCCATCAATTCCGCAATCTCACTTTCTCCCCTGCCTCTTTCAACCATTGATAATTACCATCCACCCCTCCTTCTCTCATTTTTTCTCCAGTCTTCAACTCCGCTTAACCCCCCTTTACCACCAGCTTCATACGATTTCCACAAAGCAAACTTCCGCAAAATTAATGAATATCTCAATAGAATTAATTTTAATTTTGAAAATTTATCTGTAGAAGATGCCACATCCGCATTCTACAGAGAAATACATTATGCTATATCCCTATATGTTCCCCTTTCTAGACGTAAAACTTCTTCCACTTCTCCACCTTGGTATAATCACAGGCTCCGTACTCTAAGAAATAAAAGAAACAAATTGTGGGCAATCTACCTTCGCACTCGATCTCCTTATAACTATTCATCTTACCTTGGTTCTTATCTACACTTCCGCGAGCTTTTCAACACCCTTTACCAACGCTATTTAATCGAAATGCAATCTAACATTATTAATGACCCTAAGTCTTTTTATCAATTTGTCAACCACAAGAGAAAATCTGACGGATACCCATCCTCCCTTTCTTTCAATAATGAAACTTCATCTGAAGCGCTCCCTATAGCAAATTATTTCGCAAGTTACTTCAAACAATCCTTCACGGTCGATTCTTTTGTTCCAGACACTGCTTATTTCTCGTTTTTACCGCATTTCTCTTTTAGTCCATTCCTCCCGCGTTTTTTTGAAACCTATCATATTGAAGAAAAGTTAAATCATTTAAATGATGAGTATATTCCTGGCCCCGATGGTATCCCTGCCATACTTCTAAAGAAATGCTCCTCCACTCTTTCTTTTCCCCTCTCCAAAATCTTCAGTTTGTCCATATCACAAGGACATTTCCCTCAAGTATGGAAAACGGCGTTTATAACCCCTATTCACAAAAAAGGTCCTAAGTGTGACGTGAAAAACTATCGTCCCATCGCTAAACTATCGCATATACCCAAAATATTCGAAAGCATTTTGTATGAAAACTTAAGTTTTCATTGCAGGTCTCTCATTTCCCCTAGACAACACGGGTTCCTCAAAGGCAGGTCAACAACAACAAACCTCGTTGACTTTGTTTCATTTTCCCTCTCAGCCTTGGAGAATGGAAAAGAGGTCGATGTTATTTCAACAGATTTTAGTAAAGCTTTCGATAAAATCTCCCACAAACTTATTCTTTTTAAACTTTCCACCCTCGGCTTTGAACCGGTTCTGTTGAGATGGATGTCTTCTTATTTAGAAAACCGTTTTTACAGCGTTCGGTTCAGATCCGTCTTATCAAGCCGTTTTTTAGCTACATCCGGTGTCCCCCAAGGCAGCCATCTAGGCCCTCTCCTCTTTATTCTAAGCATCAATGACATTGAAATGATAGTCAAACATTCCTCCCTTTCACTCTACGCAGACGATACTAAGTTTTACAAGGTAATTTCTTCTCCTGAGGACTCTTCCCACCTCCAAGACGATATCGACAATTTTTCAATATGGTGCTCCAAAAACTGCTTGGAGCTTAATATTTCCAAGTGCCAATCAATTACCTTCTCACGTAAACGCATCAAATATCCTCCCCGTCTCTATCTTCTACACAGTCAAACCATTCCCCCCGTTCAGGTGATCCGTGACCTTGGGATTATTTGCGACAATGAGCTGAATTTTCTCAAACATATCGACGATATAATCCTTAAGGCAAATTCAGCACTTGGCTTTGTGAAACGTTGGTCCAAGGAATTTGCTGACCCCTACGTTACCCGATCCCTTTACATATCATTTGTTCGTCCGCTTCTTGAATACGCTTGTCAAGTCTGGTCGCCTTACCAACAAGTGCACATTGCCAGAATTGAGAGCATACAACGCCGCTTCGTTCGATTTGCTCTTCGAGGTCTTAATTGGAATAATCATTTAATATTACCTCCTTATCAAGACAGAATCAAACTTCTCAATCTGAATTCGCTGAAAGATCGAAGAGAAATATTTGACATTCTCTTCATTCACCGAATGTTTTCGGGTTCCATTGATTGCACAGCCCTTATTAATTCCATCTTTCTAAATACTAACCCTCGTAACACTCGTAATCCTCGTCTATTCTATCTTCCCACCCATCGAACCTCTTATGGCTCCAACGAACCCATCTCCCGAATGCTGAGAAGCGTCAATTCCAACGCTTCTTGTTTTGACTTTAGCATCAGTACTCCCTGCCTAAAGCTTCGTCTCCTAAGCCTCCCTACCAGTTAATTTTAGTCTTAGCAATTAAGTTTATTAGTTTTTAAGTTAGATTAAGAAAATAGCTTGTATTAAGCCAAATAAATGGGGGCTTTGCCCCCACCAAAATTAAAAAAATTAAATTAAAAAATTAAAAATACTGAAGATTGCAACAGGTTGATATCAATGAAATAAAACTGGCTTGTTTATCGACAGTGGCAAAGTGAATGTTGTTCACATGTGAACTGTCGATCTTTTATCGGTCGATATTTCTAAATCGACTTTATAAGAGTCGACATTTTGATCAGTCGGTATTTTTACCGATCGACATTTTGAAAGTCTTAATGTCGACTTTTTTTAAATTGACATTTTAAAAATCGGCAAATTGTACCAAACCCAAAAAATTATTTTAATCGGTTCAACTAATGTTGAGAAAGTCGAAAATATGGAAAGTGGTTCTATGGGAAGTACCGCTAATAAATATCTACACAAACAAAAATATTTTTATACTTTAAAATGGATTGTACTTACTAGTTAAAGAACAGACAAATTTTTTTTTAATTCTTGGAGCCGTTTTCGAGAAATAAATTCTTTTCTTAACGTTTTTTTTTAATATATGTATGGAAGGTACCATTCTTTTTTATTTTAGGAAAATAGTTTTTTTTTTAACAATTCAAGATAATGCCAAAAAAGTTCCAAATACGAAGTTTCGCAAATATCAATTGAGTCGTTTTCGATTTTTTTTTTTAATTTCCAAAAATTTGTTTGAAAAATTTTGGCTTATAATAGTGCTTAAACCTTCCATACGGGCTTCTACGCAAATAATTAAAAAAAATCCAATCAGAAAATCGAAAACCAAAAAAATGGTTCTACAAGAGGTACAAAAACTAACCATTTTTCCAAAAATTACCAAAAAGGTACCTTTTCCCTTTATTAATGAACTGATTTTTATTTTATAAGATCGTAGGAGCCGTTTTTGAGGAAAATAAGATTTTCCTTTTTGGACAAATCGATCCAACGCTTTAGGCTACACACTCGAAGACAGACAGACAGACGGAATTGCGGGACCCAATTTTTTGGTGTTCTCTATGATCGTTAATTCATGTTTTATTGTTAGAATTTTTTTTTATTTTATACGAATGCATAACTTGCCTTATATTACTTGTAATCAAGCAAAAACCAGAAATCTTACAATACCAAATTTTAAAAATGACCTTTAAGGTTCCCTGGCATTTTTCACTCAGGAGCTACACGACCAGGCAAACGCATTAAAAATACACAGAAAAACTAACCGGATAATCCGATTTACTTCAAGTTTCAGTACTGATCAATCATTATTATGCGACGAAAAATTAAAACTTTTTCAACTATCGTTGAAAAATTTAATGAACGTCTATTCTGTTTTATTCAATGTACGTCATGTCTCGCTAAGTAGGGCAAGTTTTGCATTTAAAAACCATTTAACTCGAGATTTTCATCAAACTTGACATAACAATTAAAGGAAACGCCAAGAAAGTGGGTCCCTCAATTCCGTGTGTCTTTAGGTCGATATACAGCCTAAGTCGCCTGAAGCTATTTTTTGGTACTTAAACTAATTTTAGCCCCGAAAATAATGGTTCCTTCTACACAATTTTTTGTACCAAAATTGTAAATCTTAATTATCTCAAAAACGGCTCTAACTATTTTGATAACAAAAAATTATTGCTCTATCATAGGTGTGGTCTACATTATGATTTAAAAATTTGGTTACATAAAATGTTATTGACGGTGTCAGCTATAGAATCATTTTATTTATTTTCAACATTTTCATTAACGGTTTCACGGATTTTGATCAATAATTTTGCACAGGTATTCCTTCAAATTTAAAATAATAAAATTTTCTAAAACTATTTTTTTTGTATTTAAAAAAAAAAAAAAAAAAAATTTTTTTTTGGAAAAATTTATATTTCGAAAATAGGTTTACAGTTTTTTTTTTGGAAATATTATTAATTACTTAAAATTGTCATACCATTTTTTTTTAGAAAACAATTTAAGAAATTTCGTATTTAAAGAATTAAGTAAAAAAAAAAACGACTTTAAAAATATATTTAGCCGTTTCTTCTATGAATATTTTGCTTAGGCTTGCTACGTTATCGAACATAAGTGCAAGTAGGTACATTCGATCAAATCGTGAATTTTATTTTAAAGTTAAATTCGACGAATACTTCTATTTTATCCTTACAATGACATTTTACTTTTAACTATTTCAAAAAAACTGCTTAGTTTTGTTTTGAATGAATTGTGACTACTTAGCTCCGTTTTCAGTTCAATGTCTTTATGTTCTCTTAAAATTGAGAATTGAGAAAATTAAAAAAAACATGTTATTAAATTGAGGTGTGTTCGGTTGTAAAGTAATACTAAATATGTAAATAAAAGTGTTCAAAGTTAGTCAACTGCCAATAAATTTCTAAAATGCTTGGTGAATTAAAACGCCCGGCCATTAGAATTTTTTTCATATTTTAATGAATTCAATTTTTAGAACTTCTAAAATTTTTAATATCAAATGATTAGACATATATTATGTAAATTCGTAAATATGTAGGTATTTGTATTATACAAGATACTATCTCTGTGTATTTATCTATTGAATTTTTTAACCGAAGAAAAATCCACAATAAAGTTAGTAAGCATAATAAAATGCATCTATGTCTCCTCGAAAAGAGTCCTCTTAGCATATTTTAGTTTTCAGTGTCTGTACGGTTGAGCGGCTCGGTCGTTTGTTATAATTATCTTACCTTTAGTTTTCCTATATACCAATACCAACAACATACACACACGTTCAACAATGATTCACTACCAGCTTCATTAAAAATTCACAAAAAGTCCACAATAATTAATAATAAACGATAATTGCGAGGTAGAAAAGGAGCTAACAAACTGCTGCTGCTCCAACTCTTCGTCTTTTATATGTATGTATGTATAGTTATATAGATAGGTATTTACTATGAATAAATAGGTATTCAGTACTATATATGTTTGTGTATCTAGAGATAGAGATATTACAAAGACCCTTTAGTGTATTATTGCCGCATGCTGGTTAGCCGGGTGCTGGTTTGCTGACTTAGTTTGTGAGAAAACCCAGAAATAGAAGAAAAACTTTGTTCTGACTTTTCCTGATAAATACCTGAAAATTGGAAAATAGCAAGAAACGAAGGGAATCGAAGAATTCGCCGCAGATTCGCGTGATAAGACAATGTAAACTTAATAAACTTAGTTTGAAAGTGTACTTTTGTACCTAAAGATACTTGGAAATGGCTTTTCTTTTGGTATTTTCTCGAAAACGAATACATACCTACTTATAGGAAAATGTTCCTACATATGTTTTTCGATTTATGACTGGGAGATCATACATTCATGCCAATGGAATTTATTAGTTATGCGGTAGTGCGGTAGTACGGTAGAGAAGTTCCAACGTTGTTCTTAGATGCAAGTAACGATTTGATGATGTTATTTAATAAAATGAGAATTATTAGTGCAGGTAGACTGTAAATGTGGAAGAAAATGAACAAAGGCTTGAATGGATTGAGACTTTGAATTAATTGATAGAATAGCAAGTCTATACAAATTGTCTGTGTTGTTCTAGTTATAGCATAAACAATTAAAAAGGATTTAAATTTGACTATTTGTTCTAGTATTTGTGGGTATATATGCGACTCACGGTATTCCATATCAATATCATGCAACGTATTATACAATTATATATTAAGGACAAAGATTATAGAGAAAAATTATTTGAGTTTAGCCTTTAAGCACTAATACCTAATAATAAAGGGTTATCCATTTTGCGGTTTCAAAAGTAAACGTAAATAAAACACATATAAAATATTTTTTTTCATCATATTTCTTTTTTATTATAAAGTCTGAACGTTGACATTATGTGTGAAATACTACATCATTTAAATGACCACCAAGCGAATTGTTGCAAGCATCGATTCTTTTGAGGTAATTTTCAACCACTTTTTGACACATATTGGGCGGTATCTCAGCCATAACTTGAGGAATGTTGGTTTTCAAGTGCTCAAGAGTTAAAGGTTTATCTTAGTAAGCACTGTCTTTCGCGGAGACCCACAAAATAAAGTCCAGCATAGTCAAATCGCATGATCTTGGTGGCCAGTTAATATCGCCACGAGGAGAAATTACGCGGCCAGGAAATGTCTCTTGCAATAAAGCCATATTCCCTCGACTTTTGTGGCACGTGGCACCGTCTTGTCGAAACCACATATTCTCCAAGCCGTATTCTTCAATAGCAGGCAAAAAAGTCGGTTATTATATGACCATAACGCTCCGAACTGACGGTGACAGTCGTTCCATCGTCATTTTCGAAGAAGTAAGGTCCAATCACACCTCCAAACCAAGGAGCGCCCCAAACAGGGACTTTTTGTGGATGTAATGGCCACTCTTCAATTACTTGAGGATCCTCAGAACCCCAAATATGACAATTTCGCTTATTAACATACCCACCGAGTGAGAAATGTGCTTCGTCGCTGAAGAAAATTTTGTTCGAAAAATGGCTGTAATCCCCCAGTTGGTCAAGCACCCATTCGACGTATCTACGACGTTGTGAATAGTCAGCTGGCTTCAGTTGTTGTGTGAGCTGGACTTCATATAGATGTAGGTGTAGATCCAAATGCAAAATACGCCATAATGTGCCGTAAGACAGTCCTAATTCCTGAGAACGACGAGGAATCGACACATTCGGGTCTTCGGCAACACTTTCACTTACAGCATCGGAATTTTCAGTGGTACGAGCGAAACGATGATGCACAGGCCTTACAACATCTGTAACCAATCCATTCTATTCAAATTTTTTCACAATTTTGCCAATTGCTTGCGTAGTTGGACGACTATGTAAACCATAATCTCCTCTTAAAGCACGATATGTAGATGTGGCAGAATCACCATTTTTGTAGTAGGTTTTAACAATTTGTATGCGTTGTGCGATAGTTAAGCGATCGATTTTCGTAAAAGTCAGACTTTCAACTGAAAAAAAAAACAATCGGTTTAACAAACTAGTTTGACAGATGTCGAATTCCAGCCCTATAGTTTTCAAACCCCGAAATGGATAACCCTTTACTACTAATATTATAAATGTGAAAGTTTAGATGGATGGATGGATGTTTGTTCCAATTTCACGCCAGAACGGCTGAACGGATCTGGATGAAATTTGGCTCAAAGTTAGATTATAGTCTAGAATAGCAGCTAGACTACTACAAATAGTCAACATAGCTTTTGTAAGAAGCCAACAGAGACACACACACATGTTTCTGCAGTTCCAGTATCCAATCTAGTATTCCAGTAAACCAAAGTAAGAATCGTTTTTAGGTTAGTTTTATGCTTTTGTAATTGAATGTCAATTATTGTTAAGTTGAAAAAACTTATTAATACCATAAATGTGAATAAATGTTTGCATGATTAATCCTTATCAATCCATCAACGACTAAACGGATTTGGATGAAATATGATAGGTAGATGGCTGGGGCATATACATATGTAATTTCTATCCCGAAAAAATAACGGTTCTTATGGGAGAGGCTTAAAAATGAGAAAAATATAATACATGTGTATTTTGTCCGCCTTCACGCCTCAACGACTGAACGGATTTTAATGAAACTTTGTAGGTGGATAGATGGATGCCATTAGATTCCCGTTGGATAGAAAGTCCGTAGCGACGCACGGGCATCTGATAGTTGCGGAACTATTAAGTCGTGTTGATATCGATGACATTTTGAAGCGTCTTCGATATAGAGCTTACATCCTGAATATTGAAATCAATAGGTAATCGTTAGTCAATTCTAAACGAAAATCAGTTGGGATTGTAAATACCATGAATTTCAGAGGTATTGAATCTTCGGATTTAGACATTACAGTCAAATTATTTGCAAGTTTTTTTTAGTCAGATTATACCAATTCTGATTTTGGCAATAGTTCGCTGAACTACGTGGATGGATAGTAGGGTTGATATTGGATCCATCCAGTTGAGTAAATCTGAAGTGAACCCTGCGTTGAAATCTCTTAAGTCTAATTTAGATCTGGTCCAGATGGTATTCCCTCCATGTAGTGCCTAAATATTGCTTTGAATCCTTTTGTACTCCAAAATTTCAGCAATTCCCAAGTTATTTGAAAGTTTGGCGAACAATTAGCTGGATTTTCTAACTGATGATTATTTATCGTTACTGTTACTGTAACTAACCTGACCCATTTTACTTCTATGGAACAAAAATTTCAAGTGGACTCAGTATACTGAGTCAGTCTGTGGACCACCAAACCCTTATTAAAAAACGTGAGGTGTTCGGCTTTCATTCTCAAGCTCTCCGTTGGATTTCAACATGTCTATCTACTATCTTGTAGAACACAACAAGTTAAGATTGGAAATACATGCTCTAACGAATTTCAGTTTTAGGTACTTTCGGTGTCCCTAAAGGTAGCCATCTGGGTCCACTTTTTTTTATTCATAATCTTCTTAAATGATATCAAATCTATTTTCAAATATTGTAAATGCTTGTTATATGCTGACAATCTTTAGCTATTTTTAAACGTTTTTAGCTTAGATGACTGTCAACTTATTCAATACGACCTGTATTCTCTGTCCAATTTGTGTCACATCAATGGCCTTAAATTGGATTAGAAAAGTGTAATACAAAAATTTTTTCCAAAAAATGTCTGAGTTTAAAATTTAATTACGCAATTAATTCTGGGCCTCGAGTATGAAAGACTTAAGCGTGGTACTAGACTGCTAATTTTCTTTTAAAAGCCATTTCGATTATTTGGTCCCTAAGGCCAATTCGTTAGTAGGCTCCATTAAACGAAATGGAAAAGACTTCAGATATCCATTCGCGTTATTACCCTTGTGTATATCTCTTGTCAAATTACTTTTGGAATTTGCAGATGTTATTCGGAGCCTCGAAAAGATTCATTGTTTATATGGTCAGCGCCTACCTACACTTCACAAGTTGGTTCATAAGGCGATTGATGTGAGCACAAATTAATTCAGATTGATGAGGTTCAAGTTGCTTGAGACAGCCGCAGGACAATCGACAAAAATTATAAAATTTACGGGCCGAATCTAAATTAAAAATTCGAATCTCCTACTAAATTATGCTTCACCAAGAAAAGACAATGTGTTTATATGACAAACTCTAATAACGCCAACTCAGTACGCAGGTCACATTGACCCATTGACTATCTAGAAGGATACTTAAGTCGCATGACATACGCATCTACTTGATAAAGTCTACTGTCTACTATCTGGCGAAATATATTTGAAAGAACTAAATGTTCCATTTATTCGAATTTATTAAACGCTCTAATTAAAAAAAAAATGCTTAAGTTTATTTAACATTTTTTGTCAGTGATAAATATAAATAAATAAATAAAAAATCATCATCATCAGAACTTATAATAAAATTGAAAACATTAAATTTGTGGGGAAGGTATCAACATTTTAGTGACGGTCTGCTCACCACAATTTTGTTGGCGAATTCCGCATGTAAAGGATGTGATTCGTTTGTTTAGCAGCAGCCACACAGTTCTAAATATCCTGGGTCTGATATGGTGGCTTAGGCTTCTTGGAACAATCTCATTCTCGATATATATAGCCTGCTCGATTGGCCCGAGGATAGCCACCAAGCCAGTTTATTCTTACTTTGCGCCGAAACTATGGATTCGTCAACATGCAGCGCTTTAATATTCAAATGATGATCCCAATTTTCATTTTAAAAATTTTATTTAGCAACCTGTAAGATAAAAAAATAAACCCGATTAATTACATAGAAAAAAAAAGTTATTTCGCTTTGTTTTGATATCACGATTCGGTAGCCACCCTGTTCAAGATTCAGTTTTTTTTAACCCTGCGCCTCCACAAACAATTCTAATATTAGTTTTTTTTTCAAAAATTATTGCAGAAATTTTTATATGAGTATCTGTATTCAGTGGGCAAATTATTTTATGAAATCTTATTGAAAATCAGAGTGCCAAGCAAACAACACCAAATTATTTACATTTTCAACCTGGTGTTCAAACTCAACCCATCAATATATACATGTAAAGGTAAAAAACACACAAATGTCAGTCGAACTGACATTAAACGTCAAATTATTTCTTCATTTATTCCCACAGAGATGGCAACAAATAAATACTGAAACCGATTTTGTAAAATAATTTATTTCATGAAATCTGTGGTCTGCATTGGAGATTTCCATTGCATGTTCGATTTTCTCAAAGATTATTGCTTCTGGAGGCGCTGGGTAAGGACAGAGAAAAAAATGTCTGTAATTATTTCCAACATTTCTGCCAATTATTTCTAGCATCCCAACGTACACGAAATCCAAAAACGCTCAGAAAAAATAATTTAGAAATATTGCCAGAAATCTCTTATCTTTTTTCGTAACTGAGTGTTTCTTGTGGCTAAAACGATGAAATAAAAAAAGTACAAACAAAAAATAAACGAGAACATTTTCTGACTCCTTTTTGATTTGCATTTAACCCATAAGTAAGAAAGCGAGGAAACTTGTTGCCTAACATAATTGCAGTATTTTTACGCACGTATATTAATTCTAAATATTTAATATGTAAATGTTAAGCTTCTTGTGCGTAATTTCAAATAAAGATTTAAAGTAAAAATGTGTATTTATACACCAAAGATTTTTAAACTTAAACCATATATACATAATTTGTGTTTAAAATTCAACAAAGCTTAAGCAAGTTTTTATATATAAGCATAAAATGTGTAAATTTAAACTTTTTATGTTCAAATTTATAGCGATATTCGACAAGCAATGTGTTAGCTTCTAAGAAAAAGTTGTATGAAAATGCTTAAAATTAAACTCTATGCATGTGATTTCCCCACTTCACAAATTGCTAACCGCATGCGTACAACTTTTTGTTTCTTCTTCTTTCTTCTTACTTGCGATATAGGTACTATAGGGCAAGTTTTGCATTTGGAAAAAAAAACAGAACTCGAAATTTTAATCGAAGTTGACATTACGATGATAGAGAACACCAAAAAGTGGGTCCCGCAATTCCGTCTGTCTGTCTGTAGAACGATCTACAGCCTAAACGGCTGAAGCGATTTTCTTCAAAATTGGTATTTAAGCGTTTTAGGTAATTGTCAAAAATATATTTTTGAATCGTTGTTTTAGCCCTAAAAATAACTGTACTTGCCATACAAATTTGTCTGCCATCGTAATTATCTCGAAAACGGCTCTAACGATTTTGATAAAAATTGGCGTGTTTACTACTTCAGATATGTTTTACATTTTGACCAATTTTTGTTTAATATTTTGCTATTAACGGTACCTGCCATACCACTATTTTATTAATTTCCGACTTTCTCATAAACGGCTTAACGGATTTCGATCAGAATTTTTATACCTGAGCTCCTTCAAATTTTAAATAATACTGCATTTCAAATTTTTCGAAATATAATTCTTTTGGATTTTTGAAAAAAAAAAAAAATTTTTTTGTTTTTGAAAATTCAATATTTCGAAAACGGGTGGACGATTTTCTCTGATATTTTGGTTTTGAATTGAGATTATTAAATGCTTAAAATGTTCATAACAATTTCGTTTTAGAAAAAATTTAAGAATTTTTATATATAAAAAAATTAAGTGAAAAACCACTTTAAAAATACATTTGGCCGTTTCTATTAAGATTATTTTGCATATAATGTAATCGAACATAGGAGCAACTACGTGCGATGCAGTCGTGCATTTTATTTCTTATGGGAGAGCAAAAGATTCTATATCCTGTTTTCGCCAAAACGGTCTGATTAGAAACTTGCAAATGTATCGTCATCGTCACAAACGAATTGCACATGTCCACATAAAATGTGTAATTTACCTCAAATGGTAGTTAATATAAACATTGATTGTTTAAGTACTTTATGTGTAGTTTTCATAAGGTGTTTGGATTTAAACAATATTTGTTTAATTATAAACATTGCAGGTGTAATATGTTTAAGCATTATTAGAAAATTTGCCACAAATTCTTGTAATATCCAATATAATGTGTTCATTTTTTGTACCTAGCTATTGTCATTTGTATAAATACGCAACATGCCTACTTTTACACTAGAAATTACATAAAACATCATGGTAAATTTACACACAGGTTTTAGATTGTGTTTGTCGTTTGACCATTCACTGCAATGAACAAAATAGGTAAATTAAAATTGCGAAATTTTGTCGAAATTCACGCTGTGTTAAAACAACATGCCGGAAATTGATTAAACAAAATATAAAAATTACTCTGCGCGTACATTCCTCTTTTGCATGCTGTCAACTATTCCTGTTATTGCTTATACCTAGCATAAATGTCAACACCCAATGACATTTGCGAACATTGTCGTATTACCATTACTCCACCTTGTACATAATTTATATTGTGTTTTGTCTAGCTACAAATACAGAACAAATTTGTAAAGGTGTCTTCGTGTCCATTTGAACGCAAACCAAGAAACTTTTAAAGGATACCCTAAAATGAGTCTAGTCTTTTGTATTTGTTCTATTTTTGAAATCACAAATTGTGCAAAAAACATACATATCTATATGCAAATCAAATTGAGTCATCAAAAAACTAAGAAAGCTGACTAATCTGTTCAACACATTACTACAGACAATATTCCGAAATAGAGTGCTAATATTGAATTTTGATAAAAACTGTTTCAAATCAATAGAATTCCCCCCCTCAAATTAACAAACATGGAACTACAACAGAAATATGTAGGTAAATTAAGACACGCAACACAATGCCATTTCATGTCTCTCCCCATCAAGACATTTTTGACAGTCGAAGAATAAGAAAATTACCTTTTCCTGTCGAGGAAAAAATAAAAATAAAATAAAATCAAAAGGAAAATCATTTTCCACTCTCTTGCAACCGATAGCAAACTAGTACCGCGACGCGATGATGTTGGAGGAAATTTCCCCCTTCCCCTGTTGGACTGGGTGATTATTTTTCCATGTTTCGTGACATAAAGCACCGTTGATTGATTTGATCGTTTCACTGAGTGAACGAATGACTGTGATTGATTGATGGATTGATTAGAAGTCATGCATGTAGCTCAGTCAGTGCCACCTAAAGGCTAATGTACGGCAACAGAGGCATTATACGCCGAACGACATCACACAAAATCGAATAATATAAAGTTCCCACACGGAAGTTTAGCATGAGAAAAGTGAAAATCACTCAGCAATTAAATTCACCGCATAATACACCATTAAGTTATAGGTACCTGTACAAACTATGTACTCTCGTGTCGTATATAGGCATCTACACTTTTTCTTCTGTGGTGGCTCATAAGACGGCCGCGGCCGGAAGAGGTCATAAAACAATCGTATTTAATTAGGTATACAAGAGTTACTTCGAACTTTAAAAGTACCTACCTACCTGAAATTTTTAAAGCTAGCTAGCTATTTGGAAAGTTAAATCTTTTCGTTTTTTTTTTTTTATTTTCAATTTCCCAAAATATAATTCTATGTAGGTAAATGTTGCAATAGTAACAGGAAATGAAAATACAAATCAAACTCTTCATCACGCGCATAGCTTGACAACATTTTCTAATCAAAAATAATAATTCGTCAAGAAGAAAATAAAAATGATGCTCGGGTGGGGTCTGTTCATCATCATCATTATAAGCAATTTGAATTTAATGACAAAAATAATATTGGATATGTCAAATAGTTGTAGTTATAAGCACAAAAGAAAAACTCTGGCACCCTTCTTTTACGTATCTCGTTCTCGTGTGTCATTTAATATTAATTTCTGAGACAATCAACCAAAAAAAAAAAAAAAAAAACATAGAAAATGTTAGTCAACAAAATAAAAACTTTCAAATCAAAGGCAAGCAGGTCGTTGAATTCATAATTATTTACTAGCAGCTCTTAAGTGTGTGCAGTCAGTTTTTCCTTCATGCTCAGTTGGATTTGGTTTTAATATCACCTTCACCATACCTACGACATTTTTTTCCTTCCATAATTTCTTCCAAAATATATATTTAGAACTCGCATATAAATGTATTTATGGGCAATTGATAAATAATTGCCGAAGATAACTTTTGAGAAATATATGTTATGTAGGTATAATGACGTGTAGTGTCGCGGTGTGGCCGGCACGGTATAAAACAAGACACGGTAATATACTAAGCAACATTTCTTAAGCTATTATCTACCCATCAGTCAAACACGAAATTATTTAAAAATCTTCAAGAGTCATGCTTTCGAATTATATATATAAAACTTATAAATGTTTTTCCTCTTGGGTGGTCCATATTATAGCAGTTTAGATGGTGGTCCTTTATTTTTCACAAAAATAAGGAAAAAAAGGAAATAAATAAGGAATCGATGGATCTATATATCAGCTAAAATTGAAATGGAAGTTAGTGATTATTACGCACCTGGAAAAGAAACCTAATTCGTAAATTATATAAAATGCGCGATTGGATAGCATTTGATCTTATGTTCTTGCATAAGATTCTTAGTAGAAACGACTTACTATATTTTTAAAGTCGTTTTTTATTTAATTGTTTATATACAAAATTTTCGAATATTATTTTCCCTTTATTCAAAAAGGGTGATGAATTTGATGCTATTAACTACCGTGGTATATCATTCATGAACTCTGTCGTGAAATCTTTACTGGAATAATACTCCACAGACTAACATGCTGGGTAGAGAAAAATAAATTGCTCAGCGAGAATCAAGCAGGCTTCAGGAAAGAGTAATCAACGGTAGATAACATTTTTTCTCTAACATATATTGCCAGGTCATATCTGGAGAAAGAAAGGAAGTTATATGGTTTTTTTGTGGGCTTTAAAGCTGCTTTTGACTCCATCGACCGAAAAGCACTTTTCTATAAAATTAACTGTTTAGGAACGTCAACAAAAATGCTGAAAATAGTAAGGTGTCTGTCGGACTGCAGTATGAGACGGAAATGAAGTTGTTTTTTTTTTTTTTTTTTTTTTTTTTAATATAACTTTGCACGTGCTCAAGGGGTTATGAATACCCTTTATATGTTTTTCTTAACACAGCGCGGGCATCTGGTGAAGAAGAGAAAGAAGGATAGGAAAGATGTGTGGCGCAATGTTCTGAGACTAGAGCTGGTTGTTGTCTCAGATTTATCTCCAGGGATGGCGGCTGAACTAATGCGGAGAGAATTATCGTGTCTTATTTATTTATGTCCCTTATAATTCGCATTATTTTTTTTTTAATTTATTTCGTTGTCATACTTTATGGGTATGCTAGTTTACTCAATCACTTGTTGTTAGTGTTATGCCTAAACAGCATGTAATGAGCAAAGCAGCAACTTATTTTATGACAATTTTGAGAATTGGTTTTTAATGGAATATAAGAAGACATAGACAACGGCAGGAATCGAACCTGCAACCGCGAGGTTGACAGGCGAGCACACAACTATCGCGCCACGGCCACAACTGGTGTTAAACAAGGTTGTCTGTTAAGTCCACTTCACTGTTTTGGAAGACATTTCTGCTGCTCTTCCAGGAGGAATCAGTTTTGCTGGTGTTGGCATCAAAACACTTATGTATGCAGATGATATCGTCATACTTGCGGAAACACCGCAACTGATGCAGATGATGATCAATAGACTCCAGGGTTACTGTCGCCTTTGGAACCTCACGGCTAACACCGCTAAATTATGAATTTCCGGAATGGTACAGTTAGATATGCCAGAAAGAAAAATGGTCCTGGGAAAATATGGACATAGAGCTGGTGAGGGAGTATAAGTACCTGAGAGTTCTAATCACGCCCAAGCTTTCCTTTAAAAAGCACCTGCAGGGCAAATTAGTGGAATCCAAAAAAGCCATTAACTGTAATTTGAAGGGAGTGCTTGGTAACAAACACGTGACCTCAAGTGCCAGGTATAAGCTCTTTGAAGCGGTGATGAGGTCAATCCTGTGCTACGTTGGACAAGTATGGGGATTTCTGCAGTACGAGGAGGTAGAAAAACTATTAAGATTCCTCATCCAGAAAATGTTTCGACTCGCGGATAACACCCCTACATAAATGCTCCATTTAGAGACTGTTGTTTCCCCTCTCCATATCTATTCGCTGAAACTTCATCTTTCCTATATCAAAAAAGTTATGGGTTTCTAAGACCATCGGCTGCCGAAAATCATTGCGATGCAACTACTTAATCAAAAATCGCAATTTTTTGAGGAATGGTCGCGACTGGGGATGCTTCACAACAAACAACTGCTGGAGAGAAGTTGGGAGACCTGGGATGAAGGCTTCCAAGAATTACTGGGAAAGATCGAAAATTCAAATTTTTCAAACTTCATGGAGCTTGCCCAAATAAGTGAGACATGAAACACCTACAATTTCCTTCGCCACAATCTTGGCGTCAATAACTATTTTGATGATCGTTACTCCTTAGATACAATCTCTACTATTTTCAAAACCCGAGGTGAACTACTTCGCTTAAATTACCGACCGTATAGTCCAGAAGATAATCAAATGTGCATCCTTTGCAACCTCAGAAAAAGGGAAAATGCATTTAATTTTCTAGGAACCTGCCCTATCCTTACGACGATCCGACGAGCGCACTGGGAAAACAAGTGTACTCACTAAACGAAGCAGTTGATATTCTAAACAGAGAAAATTGGAATGTATTATATAAGGGGTATTCACGATCTGGTGTACCAAGTCTTGTAAAATTGTAAAATTTTATTTTTTTACAACAGACTGTGAACACACCTTTACTAACCTGTAGCAACACTGAAGCAAATGTCAAAATCTGTTTCACATTTGTTCTGAAGAAGGCTTAAGTTTGTGTTAAAAAATCTTACACCCTTGTATTTTTCTGTTACAATAGGGTTCGGGTATTGTAAAAGTGTAAAAGTCTAAGATTTTGACATTCAGTATATTTTGTTGTTGTAGTGCAAAAAAATGCTACACTTTTACACTTTTACAATGATACAAGACCAGATATACCGGATCGTGAATACCCCTATTGTTTCGTGAAAACCGCATTGAGATATCGCAATCAAATTATAAATGAAACTTTTTAAACTACGGAAATTTCAAGATAAAATGTGTCTGTTAAATATTATCTCATAACTAAATGAGCCTTTGTAAAAACTTAAAAACCAATATAAATAAAAATCAATAATTGTAAATATTATTTAGTTAACTCTTTTTTCAGGCTGACGGCAAAAGCCAATGCTTATATTTGTGAAATTTTGTAAACAAAATAATATTGAAGTTAATAAACACATTACTACTACTACTACTACAAAATTTCATAAATTTTTTTCCAAAAATATTTGGTATGTCAATTTTAAGTATTTAATAATATAAACTAAAAAATATAATTTCAAAAGCAATTTTTCATCCGATATCGAAATATCGAATTTTTCCCTATCTTTCACTAGTGTCGTGCAATGTAAGTTGCATTTAAAAGACCTTAGGTCTTACAGGCATATAGTTAAAATTATTATTATTATATTATTAGAAAATCCTTTGAGCAGAAGGATGACCAGAAACATCCTACTTATCTGCTATCTCTAAAACGTTATACACTCTGCCTTCAGACTTCTGGTATACGTATACGAGCACCAAATATCAGCCGTGTTTTTCGACATCGCATTTGCCAGACCTCTCATCTCTTTATAATTATGGATAGTAGACCGCTCAACTAATTGAATGCTGTCAAAATTGACACTAATAATGTTTGTTTCACCAAAATACCGATGTCTAATGAACCATGGGGCTTTGCTACCTTTCGCTCTTTTAGTAGGTTGAAAGAAACACCTGTAGAGAAAAATTTGAATAAAGGGACGAAGGTAACCGAAAGATTAATTTTTGTTGTGGTGAATTTTTCCCGTACCAATTGAATAGGACGGCTTCCAGTCTAAAACACATAACAAATATGCAGGTGTACCATTTTAAATGGTCTTCTTTCTATTCCGTTGCTCTAGCAAAATTACCAGGTTCATTCCTCCCCTTAAACAACTCAACCTTCGCGCATCAACGAATACACATCAGTTTCATCTTGAGTGCAATTTCAGATGTACCGTCAAGTACAAGAATTCCTTTTTTACCAGAACAACTTTATCTTTCCCTCAGATTGTGATTTTGAAAAAAATAAAGATCATTGTGCTTGACATCCCCGGTATCTTTTCTAACGCTCGTAATGTGTGTTCAACACAGGGCCAGTAACCTCTTTATTGAGTGCAAATTATTGAAAAAAGTCGTATTTATCTCAAACGTTGATGTGTTCATGTTTTTTTTTTAATGTTTATTTTGCTGGCGTGCGTAAGATAGGATAGTTTTTAATACTTAGTACTTTAAAATAACAGTACTTGCCTTACAATTTGTTCTACAATCTTAATTATTTCAAAAACGACTCTAATGATTTGGATACAAAAAATGTGTGCACTATTTGAGTTATACTCTCCATTTTGGTAAAAAAATGTTTTAATATTTTGTTATTAACGGCACCTGCCATACAACCATTTTTTTTTATTTTGAACTTTTTCATAAACGGCTTGATGGATTCCGATTAAAATGTTCATATAAGTCCTTCAAATTATAAATAATGTTCGTAAAAATATTTTTTTTTTATTTTTGAAAAGAAAATATTTTTCTTTGAAAATTCAATATTTCGAAAACGGTGGGTGATTTTTTTTATTTTGTTTTTAAGTTTATATTATATTTAAAATTCTCATACCAAGTTTTTTATAGAAAAAAAATTAAAAACTTGTATACTTACATATGTATATAAAAAATTACGTAAGAAACTACTTTGAAAATACATTTAGATTGTTAATAGAAACCTCTTGCATACGTTGTGAAGGAACATAAAAGCAAGTCAGTGCGATCCAGTCGTGCATTTTATTTATTTTTTTTTTGTAAATGGAATACAAAATAAACTGTATGAATGAATCGCACCCGCACGTACTTGCTCTTGAGTTCGATCACATTGTATGCAAAATGTTTCTATTAAGAATCTTAATATAATTTTTAAAGTCGTTTTTACTTAATTTCTTTATAGGTAGGTACAAAATTTCTTTAATTTAAAAAAAAAAAAATTGGTGTGAGCATTTTAAGCATTTAATAATATAAGTTTGAAAACGAAATTTGAAAAAAAAATCATTAACACGTTTTCGAAATATTGAATTAAATTTTTTTTTTTTTTTCAAAAAATTAAATTATAATTAACAAAAATATTTTTCGAAAATTTTGGTATGTAGTATTAAAATTAAAATTGATCGAAATTCGTCTGGCGCTTACGACGAATTCGAAAATTAAAAAAAAAATGTATGGGAGGTACCGATAATAAAGAAATAATTTTAAAAAATGCTTCGTCTAAAATTAATTAAAAAAATATTAGCAAAATAATATACATAAGATTTGTTCTGCGTTCTTACCAGCATCGTCCTCATATCCAGCAACAAAACGCGAATTTAAGAGATTAAATTCATTCCTTTCAAATTTGTATTCCCAGGTGATTTGATGACTTTTAAGTCAGTTGACACTATGATTGATGAAAATGAGATCGTCAATTTTCCGACTGAATTTTTAAATTCTCTGGATATGACTGAAATGTCGCCACATAGCTCTGACTGAATATTGGTACACCGGCCATTCTTTTGCCTAACTTAAATTCACCAAAATTATGCAACGGTGTACGAAGCACTTGAATCAACGATATTGACTGGAAAGTTTAAAGGAAAATTCCTCCTATTACCCAGAATACCTATGATTACATTAGAGTCAACAATACCTTTCAAAAGGCTATATAATTCCCGATACTTTTGGCTTTCGCGATGACGATATATAAGCCGCAAGGCAGACAATGACAATTTGTGGCTTGGAATTGGAGAATCCGAAATTTTTGACAGCACATTTTACATTTTTAGACGTGATAGATACGCTAATCCCAATATTCAATCTGTGGGAAGTGGAATTTTGATTGCTGTAAAGTCTTGCTTCATCGCTAGTGAATGTTCCTGGAGTGTTTGACAAAGAATTTATCTGCATTAAAGTGATTTTAAAAGATAGAAATGTATATAATGTCACGCTTTATATTGTTCCTGGAAGTCCGTACGATGTCTATGCTAAAGCTTTCGTTTACTTAAGCTTAGTGAAGGAAGTAATGGATTATCAGGACGAACTTATTTGTTTAGGCGACTTCAATCTTACTAACGTTGCATGGTATCGCTGCCCTGATACTAATCCAATGTTGAGAACTGAAAATCTTAAATTTGATGATTCAAAACTACTTGATGATTTAACTGCTCGTGGACTTCATCCATTTAATGACGTTTTAAATACCAATGGTAAGATGCTTGATCTACTATTTACTTCCATTGATGACGGTATTACTGTTGAAAAATCAATTGAGCCTCTAGTAAATGAAGACAACCATCATCCTGCGCTGACTTTAACTCTTCCCCTAAGCTCATATAATTTTGAAAATGAAATTTGTGATAATTAGTATACTTTTAATTTTAAAAAGACCGATTTTATTAAACTAAATACCTCGTTATAACATGTAGACTGGTCTTGTCTAAATAATTGTTTAAATGTTAACGCTATGGTATTTGCGTGCAATAATACTCGTATTTTGTTTGATTGTTTTCCTAATTCAGTACCTCTTCTTATTATAAAATCAAGATATTCAGTTCCAAATTAGTGTGATAGTGAAATAAAAAGCCTTAAGAATCGAAGAAACAAATTATAGGCCAAATACAAAATTTCTCCATGTGATACAAATTTCAATATTTACTGTGAAGCAAGAAATGAACTTAACAGAATCTTAAGTTTGAATTGTTTGAATTATATTCAAAAGGCGCACAGAAATCTCAAAATGAATCCAAAGCAGTTTTGGAACTTTATAAATAGTAACAGAATATCTTGTCCTTTACCGTCTGTACTCAAGTCAAATGACATTTAAAGCCATGACTCTCGGGTCATAACACAATTTTTTTCGGATTTCTTTCAAAGCGCTTTCAACGGTGATACACACAACTGTGATATTTTAAGCTGTTATATTTCGAACTGTGATATATTTGACGAAAAGGCTAAAAGCGTTGATCTTTTAAAACCATTTACTTACTTGACTGATATTAACTGTTAAACATTGTATCAACGCACACTAAAATATTCATGATTTCTTTTATATACATATTACACATTTACATTAATATAACACTAGTATATAATCTATGTATGTAAGCCTTATGAATTTCAACTCTTTTCTCATTCTCGAATAAACCGCCTTTCTGTGCTGAACTTAAAGTAAAACCGTGTCGCCTTTTTAATTTACTTAACAGGTTATGGGCCCAGAGAGTCCGATGTTGTATGTTTATTATTTGAGAATCTAGAATAAAAAGAAAATTAAAGCGCGTTCTAAAAGGTTTAATAAAAACAAAAATTTCAACAATTAATTAAAACTCAAGGTAAGAACAATGCACGCCGTATCTAATTCTAATATAGAAAAACTTGGAGAAGACAATTACGAGTCTTGGAAGCTTCAAATGAGAAGCGTTTTAATATGCAGTGATCTCTGGGACTATGCAAATGGAACGAAAGTTTTTGTTAATACGGCAGATGAGGCAGAAAAGGCAAAGTGGAAGAACAGAGATGGTAAGGCACAGGCAATGATATTCCTGGGAGTTAAAGAAAGTCAAATGAGTTATATTCGGAAGTCAACAACATCCCACGAAGCATGGAAAGCCCTCGAAAAAGTGCATACATCCAAAGGACCTACGAAGAAGATTATGCTGTACAGGAAGTTGTTTCAAATGAAAAAAACAACATAATAGCAGCATGCAACAGCACTTGCAAGATTTCCAAAATCGGGTAGATCAACTGGAGGAAGCGGGAATCACCATTCCAAAAGAATTACTTTCTATCATGCTCCTCAACACTTTGCCACCAGAATATGAAAATTTCTGTGTTGCCATAGAGACAAGAGATGATTTGCCCGAAGTAAGCACTCTCAAAGTAAAGCTGTTAGAAGAAGACGCAAGAAAAACTCATAGTTTAAATAGCTACGATGAAACGGACACACAAGCGTTACTGTCACAAGAAAAGAATCATACAAAAAGAAAGACACAATCAACGGAACACAAACATCCACCGTTTTTGCATAAAAAGAAACAGTTTCAAGTCAAATGTTATTCTTGCGGTAGAATAGGCCATATAGCAAGAGAGTGTCGTGCTAAAAGAAACGGAAAAACAAATAACAAGTATGAAAATGCTATGAGTGTAGGTGTTAGTAATATAGACATTAGTAAATACGAGAATGCTATGACATCAGTAGTGTCGAGTGCCGATATAAATAACATCTTATATAAAGTTTGTTGGTGTATCGATAGTGGTGCAAGTGCACATATGTGCAACGATAAATCAAAATTTGTAAAATGGGAGAGCTGGGAACGAAAGCAAATAAAAACCGCTGGGCAAGAGACAATCGAAGCATATGGAATAGGAACTATATTAATCTCTGTGAAGTGCATGAGTGGAAAAATAATGAACATACATATGCGCGAAGTGCTTTTTGTACCGAATTTACGTCATAACCTACTGTCTATTTCACAAGCCACAAAGAACGGTTTTACATTTACTTTTGATGAAAATCAAGTCACGATTACAAAGCACAAATCATTTTATTTGAGAGCACCCAAAATGGGAAAAATCTTCGTAATTGCAGAAGCAGGTGAAAATGATTTAACTGATAACGCGTTTTATTGTGAAAAAAATGATACTTCAAATTTGATATTGTGGCATCAGAGGCTTGGCCATTTGAATTTCAAACAATTACGAATGATGCAAGATATAAATTGTGTGGAAGGAATAAATTGCAAATGGACAAATGAAGACGTAAATTGTGCTATATGCCAAAAAGGAAAAATTTGTCAGAAAGCCTTTAAGTCCTCGCAAAATATTGCTGAAGAAATCCTTGACATAGTACACACAGATGTTTGTGGTCCCATAAACGTCAAATCCCTGGGAGGTGCCCAATATTTTGTGACGTTCATCGACGATAAATCAAGATACGTCGAAGTAGAAACCCTGAAGTGTAGAAGTCAAGTATTAAATGCATTCAAAGATTACAAATTACGAGCAGAACGCGTTACTGGGAGAAAAATTAAGTTCCTGAGAAGTGACAACGGAGCAGAATACTTGTCAGCAGAATTCAATCAGATTCTAAGAGATGATGGCACGCAGAGACAGCTTTCGGTTCCGCATACTCCACAGCAGAATGGAGTAGCCGAAAGATTCAACAGAACGCTTTTAGACATGGTAAGATGTATGTTAATAGAAGCCGGCCTCCCAAAATATTTGTGGGCTGAAGCAGTAAGCACAGCTGCCTTCATTCGGAACAGATGCCCAACAAGCACCCTTGGTAATAAGACACCTTTTGAAGCATGGAGCGGCAAGAAACCTGATGTAGGTTTTCTGAGAGCATTTGGAAGTAAGGTAATCGCGCTAGACAAGACACCTGGAAGAAAGAAGCTAGATCCCAAGGGAAAAGAATTTCGTTTAGTTGGATATTCCCAAGAGTCAAAAGCGTATAGACTTTGGGATTTCAACACAAAGAAAATAATACGGAGCAGAGATGTTAAATTCTTTGAAGAGATAAATCCCAATAATTACACAAAACACCACAAGGACCTGACGCCGCCGCCACCACCAATTGAAGAACATGATCAAAAACTCCAAGAACAGGAAGAAGTAAAGCAGGAAGATCTAAACATGCGAAAATCAGATGAACGGGAAGATTTAAACATCTCATCGAAATCCAACAAACATGAAGAATTACACCTCAATTCAAACATCGATGAAAATTATTCTGCAGCGAACAGTGACATAGGAAAATATGAACCATCACCATCACCTTTCATGACTTTGCGATGTGGAAAGAAAAAAAACAATCACGAGGTAAATTTAGCTTTTAATGATTTACTAATTGAATCCTTATCTTTTCATGAAGCCATGTCCAGAAGTGATCGTCAACTATGGGTAGAGGCGATGAACTTAGAGTTACAGTCTTTAAATAAAAACAATACTTGGATTTTGGTCGATCGCCCTCAAGACAAAACAGTCCTTAGCAATAGGTGGGTCTTTCGTATCAAGCGTAAAGAAGATGGATCAATCGAGCGATACAAAGCTAGGCTCGTGGCTAGAGGTTGCGAGCAGAAGGCAGGAGTGGATTATAACGAAGTATTTGCTCCCGTCGCACGGTACGAGACGATTCGTACACTCTTCGCTTTGTGTGCAAATATGGAATTACACTTGCACCAAATGGATGTCATCACAGCATATGTCCAAGGGGAGCTGAATGATGAAGTGTATATGGAACAACCTATATACCCAAACAATGAATTTAACAGCTATAGTCGAGAAAAAGTATGTAGACTCCTGCGCCCACTTTATGGCCTTAAACAGGCAGGTCGACAATGGCATTTGAAGTTAGATGCATTTTTAAAGAAGATAGGCTTGAACCGAGGTTCATCCGATCAATGTTTATACTACAATAAACATCAAAACGCAACTATCATCATCGTCATTTATGTAGACGATTTACTGATTGCATCGGATGACTTGCAACTACTGAACAGAACAAAAGTAGCATTGTCGAAGGAATTTGAAATCAAGGATTTGGGCAGAGTCAAGAGCATACTTGGACTAAATGTCAACAGAGAAGGAGATACTGGAAGTATTAAAATCAGCCAAAAAGCATATATCGAGAAACTACTCGAGAGATTTGGTATGTCCGATGCCAAAACTGTGTCAACACCTCTAGAAAATGGAGCTTACATGAATCAAAAGCTGTTGGCAACAAAGGATGATCCAGATGATCCAGAGAAAGTCAATGTACCCTACCGGGAACTAATTGGTTCTCTAATTTATCTTGCGAACGCTACACGTCCCGACATTGCTTTCGCAGCGAGTTTCTTAAGCCGATTCACATCAAATCCAACCACCACTCATTGGATATCGGCAAAGAGAGTTTTGAGATACCTGAAAAGGTCAGCCGATTTCAAGCTCACTTATCGGAAGACAAGTGATGACCTTTTTGCATACGCCGATGCTGATTGGGCCAACGATTGTGAAGACCGTCGATCGTGTTCCGGATACATATTAGTGCTAGCGGGAAATCCTATATGTTGGAAGTCAAAAAAACAAAAATCGGTAGCGCTGTCTACGATGGAGGCAGAGTATATGGCACTCTCTGAAGCTACAAAGGAGGTTATTCATATGAGACGATTACTAAATGAACTTGATGGATGCGAGATGAAGAAACCAACAGTAATCTTTTGTGATAACCAGAGTGCCATTCGTTTCTCTAAGGATAACATTCAACATTCGAAATCCAAACATATTGACATCCGATATCATTTCTCTCGTGAGGCACAAAATAATAACGAAATCGAAGTGATGTATAAGCCCACTTGCGACATGATCGCCGATATCTTAACAAAGCCTTTAGATAAAACTAAACATTTGAATTGCCTTGAATTAATGATTAAAATTTAAACCTAATTATTTGAATTTAAAAAAAAAAAAAAAATTGTAATCTGAATTATAACCTTTTTAATTAAATTAATTTACTATTTTTGATATTTTTAATATTTTTATGTACATTGATAGGAGAAGTGTTAAACATTGTATCAACGCACACTAAAATATTCATGATTTCTTTTATATACATATTACACATTTTGCATTAATATAACACTAGTATATAATCTATGTATGTAAACCTTATGAATTTCAACTCTTTTCTCATTCTCGAATAAACCGCCTTTCTGTGCTGAACTTAAAGTAAAACCGTGTCGCCTTTTTAATTTACTTAACATTAACTTTAATATTACTACTGACGAAATTGTAAATTTTATATCTAATCCTGACGATAGTTGTGTACCAGGCCCTGATGGTATACCTTCTACTATCTTCAAAAACTGTGTCAGTCACTTGTCCTTGCCTTGGTCAGTTTTATTTAACTATTCAATGTCTTCTTGTATTTATATTTCTATCAGATTCGAAAAATTCTTTCATAATCCCTCTTCACCAGAAAGGTAAAAAAGACAAAATTAAAAATTATAGACCTATAGCTAGATTATAGGTCATTCCTAAACTATTCGAAGCTATTATTTGTGAATCACTGTGTTTTATGTTAAATCATTATTGTTTCAAATCAACATGGATTTACAAGAGGCCGATCTACAGTAACTTTTTTAATGGAATTGGTGGAAAATTGTATTGACTTATTTGAAAACAAAAAAACAAATGATTGAGTCTTCACCGACTTTAGTAAGGCGTTTGATATACTCTCACATAGATTTTTGTTATTTAAATTAAAGAAGCCAGAAACTAGAATCGTATTTATTGGATAGATCTTACTTTGTACTTTTCAACGGCTTCGAATCAAATAAGCTTACAGTAAATTCTGGAACACCACAGGGTAGCCAGTTAGGCCCTGTTCTTTTCATCTTATTTATAAATCTGTGTTCAAGTTTTCAAACTGCCTTATTTATGTTTCAATTTTCAAAACTATTTCAAATACTCGCGATTGTGAAGAGTTGCAGTGCGATCTGAATTCGTTTTTTGACTGGTGTAACCGTAACTGTTTATACCTTAACATTGATAAATGTAAAACTATTAGTTTTACAAAAAAGTTGTCTGTTACTTCTTTTGATTATTCGTTAAATGCTGTTTTTTTTAACATGCGTAAGCGATATTGGTGTCATTGGTGTCTTATTTGATCAAAAACTTGAATTTATATCACGCATCAACTTAATAAGTAATAAAGCTAATTCCATTCTTGGTAGGATAAAAAGACAATTTTCGAATCCTTTTGTTACGAAGCAGGTTTTTATAACTTTTGTTCGTCACATTCTTGAATAGGCTTGTCAAGTTTGGTCTCCCCACTATGAGTGTCATAAAACTAGACTAGAACAGGTACAAAAAAGATTCCTTAGGTTTGTGCTCAGAGGTTTAGGCTGGGCTAATCCTTACGATCTCCCACCTTATCATAGTAGACTCAAACTTATTGACATGCCTAGTCTTGAGAGCAGACGTTCTTATTTGTGTATAGACTTTATTGTAAAATGAATAAGCAGGAAAATAGACTCTCTGCACCTTCTGTCCTGTGTTCACTTCAACATTCCCCAAAGGAACTTAAGGAATTTTTCCGAATGTATGCATATTCCTAACTATCGCACCAATTATGAACGTTTTTCTCCTTTAAACAATTTTTTGTATTTGTTTAATGTTCTCAATAATATATATATAAACTTGTTTAATCAAAAAATTCAACTTTTTTTCACATAAATTGTAAATACAACTTTTATAGCTAGTAATTAGTTAATTTTAAATAATTCTCCCATGGTCAGATCTATGTTGCATGCTCACATGTTTTAAAACCATCAAATTTATTTGTTTTAATAAAATACAGATTAACGAGTAATATCGTTCATCCCTTAGTTCTTATAATTAATTGAAAGCAATTACTCCTACTGATTAGAATCTTTACCAATCACTTCCTTAACAATACCAATTTTAATATCTTATAATCATGCGCGCAATACAATTAAGTCGCAGCAACGCTCAGCCGGGTCCGCTAGTATAATATATGTAGATTGAACTATACTAATTTGGCTTTCATAGTATACTTAGTTGATTCTTTTATGACTTATGATTTTTTTAATTTTTCGTTTCTTTAATTTCTGCCCAAATTCGAAAGCTTTAATAATGGTGTTTTCTTATAATAAAAGCATGGGTTAACACTTTTAAGAAATATGACATGTAAATAAACAGTTGAAATTTTTAAGGATACCTACTTTGTTGATAAAATTAGTAATTCGCTGTAAAATGTTGGAAATATACCTTAACCTTAAAAACCATGAAAATTATATTCAAGGCATGGACCAGCAGTTTATTAAAACAAACAAAGAATCCTTTAATGCAGTTTACTGCAACCAAATAGTTGTAGCTATTTTCTATTAAAAAAAATAAGAAAAAAACAAAATCGCTTTATAGCAGCTGCTCGTTTTTTTCTGTAGATGAAATCAGTGCGAAAAGGCAAAAGATTAAGGACAACTCTGGGTAAAACGCTTAAATTATAAGCTCATATTGTAGGGCATTTTCTTCAAAACCTAAATTAGTTAATTCTTTTGACCAACCCAAATAAATATTCATGTTGTATATGATCATTTGAATACCAACACAAGGTGCGCGCCAGTACCCTTGCCACGTTTAAAATCAGTTTTGATGCATTTGCTTACTAAAATAATTTATAATAAATATTTACCTACTGATTGGAAAAAATAGCCCAGGCAGGTATACTTACGCACATATACTTAGTACATAAATGTTCCTGTGTATTAAGGATACAAATTCCTTTCAGCTCATATCGCGTGTGGCCTAACGAGCTGCCAATGAATTTATAGCTTTTGTCCTTCATGAATTTTGAAAAATAGTTTCATTAATTCCACGCATCGAATAATTCCAATTGAGCATCAACGCCTTTATTCTAGCTGCCATCGCCAAAGCCATAACCAGAGTTGAAATTCCATCGAAAAAGCCCAACGGTCCTCTCTAAGTACTTTTTTTTACGATCGTTATTATTGGTATTATTACTATTATATTAACTTATAAATATTAATGAATTGAATTTTCCTGCTCACAAGTAACAAAAAAAAAAAAAAAAGGTATATGAAAAGAACACAACCACCAACGATATCACCTGTCTCACACGCAACCAACCAACCATCAAGCATTCAGTCAGCCCGCAAACACTTTGACCAGTTTTTATGAAGGTTTGTAGGTATATAGAGTCCGAAGGGAACAAGACTCCTCGGCCCCTGTCCTACCATGTCACATGGATACCTGCGGCATGGATTATTTATAGAAGAATAGGGCGGCTGCTATAGATTTTATTGCCAAACCAACGAACCAATCCACTCAGCCATCATCATCATAAATTTTATTGTCATAATCGTATCTTTTCTATATGAAGCATAAAACAGGAGGAGAAGACTCACCTAACCATTCACACGCATTCATTACGCTTCTTCGGCGGATTCGGATTCGGGTTCGAACTCTCGAAGTCTGTCTTTATTTTTCTTCCTCACTATTCGGCTTCTAGACACATCAGCAGCGCACTCCCACAAGCCAGCCCAAACACATACTCGCCACATTGGGTACGGTAGTAGGTATATCTATAGAAAATCCGAAATGCAAAAAGACAATTGGTTGTTGGGGTTTATCGAGCCGTGACTTCATTAAGGAATTATTAATAATTACCGAGTCAGAAAAGAATTTTCCTTTTGGCAAACACAAACAATGTTTCGATGTCTTCGTTGTTTTTTTTTTTTTTTTTTTTTGTTACCTGCCTGTTGTTTTAGTAAGTGGTGTCTAGGTCTGTGCTTGGTGTATCTTCATATCAATGGATACCAAAGTAGGTTCTTTGAAAAAAAAAAAAAATTAAAAGAAAACACGGAATTCATAAGATCCAGGTGTGTGGTGGCCCGGGCGATCATAATCATCATCATAGTCATCATTGGTGGAAGACTATCGAAATGCATTGATCTGGCCAGGGTAGTGTGGAATAGAAGAAGTCATGTGCACTGTCGTCTGTTATCAATAGGTGCCTTTAAGCATTGTATGTACTAATTGTATAAATGTTGACATTGAGTGAGTTTACAAATTTTTGTATTCCAAGGTTCATATGACTCGGCTAAAACTAAAATTATTTTTACTTGCGATTAGTATAGGGCAAGTTTTGCCTTTAAAAAAAAATAGAACTAGATATTACGATGGTATAGAACACCAATAAAGTGGATGCATCAATTACGTCTGTTCAACGATATACGGCCTAGGCCGCCGAAGGTATTTTCTTCAAACTTGGTACTTAAGCAGGTCAGGTGATTGGGTCGATTCCTTTTTACTTGCGATTATAGGTAAAGGGTTATCCATTTTGCGGTTTCAAAAGGATAGCGCTGGAATTCGACATCTGTCAAACTAAGTTGTTAAACCATTTTTTTTTCAGTTGAAAGTCCGACATTTACGAAAATGGATCGCTTAACTATCGCACAACGCACAAAATTGTTAAACATTACTACAAAAATGGTGATTCTGCCATAGCCACATATCGTGTTTTAAGAGAAGATTATGGTTTACATAATCGTCCAACTACGCAAGCAATTGGCAAAATTGTGAAGAAATTTGAAGAGCCTGGATTGGTTACAGATATTGTAAGGCTGTGCATCATCGTTTCGCTCGTACCACTGAAAATATAGATGCTGTAAGTGAAAGTGTTGCCGAAGACCCGAATGTGTCGATTCCTCGTCGTTCTCAGGAGTTAGGACTATCTTACGGCACATTATGGCATATTTTGCATTTGGATCTACACCTACATCCATATAAAGTCCAGTTCACACAACAACTGAAGCCAGCTGACCATTCACAACATCGTAGATACGTCGAATGGGTGCTTGGGCAACAGACGGTGGACGGCGATTTTTCGAACAAAATTTTCTTCAGCGACGAAGCATATTTCTCACTCGGTGGGTATGTTAATAAACAAAATTGTCGTATTTGGGGTTCTGAGAATCCTCAAGTAATTGAAGAGAGGCCATTACATCCACAAAAAGGCACTGTTTGGGGCGCTCTTTGGTCCGGAGGTGTGATTGGACCTTACTTCTTCGAAAACGACGATGGAACGACTGTCACCGTCAATTCGGAGCGTTTGGGCTTATGATAACCGACTTTTTTTTTGCCTGCTATTGAAGAATACGACTTGGAGAATATGTGGTTTCAAGAAGACGGTGCCACGTGCCACACAACTCAAGCGAATATGGCATTATTGCAAGAGACATTTCCTGGCCACGTAATTTCTCGTCGTGGCGATATCAACTAGGCACCAAGTTCATGCGATTTGACACCTCTGGACTTTTTTTTGTCCGTGCTTATGCAGATAAGCCTTTAACTCTTGAGCACTTGAAAACCAACATTCGTCATGTTATGGCTGAGATACCGCCCAATATGTGTCAAAAAGTGGTACAAAATTAACTCAAAAGATTCGATGCTTGCAACAATTCGCGTGGTAGTCATTTAAATGGTGTAGTGTTTCACACATAATGTCAACGTTCAGACTTTATAATAAAAAAGAAATATCATGGAAAAAAAATATTTATACATGTATTTACGTTTACTTTTGAAACCGCAAAATGGATAACCCATTACTATAAGGCAATTTATGCCATCGTCGAAAAAAAAGTTTTGAGATAACAATCAAACATGACATTACAATGATAGCGAATGCGAAAAAAGATGGTCTAAAAATTATATCCGTCTGTATGTATGTCAGTCTGTCAGTCTTTAAGCTTTGGCACGTTATAACTTAAGAACGAATTGACATAGGAAGTCGGTAATATGTCATTTTGTAGATAATTTTGTTGCC
This sequence comes from Philhelius pedissequus, assembly GCA_910595825.1. Classification (NCBI taxonomy): domain Eukaryota; kingdom Metazoa; phylum Arthropoda; class Insecta; order Diptera; family Syrphidae; genus Philhelius; species Philhelius pedissequus. The sequence goes on along the minus strand of OU343161.1, from coordinate 226,890,576 downwards.
TTACTCTCTTACGCTGTTAGAGTTTTTTTTTCAGAAAAAATACAGATTTTGGGAGTTATTAAGCAAAATATAAAAAATAGAATTTTTCATATGGCAGCATTACCCTCCTGGTTCCACACTTAATTTTTTTTTTCATAGAATATGTTTTTGCAAACATAAATAAAAACAAACAAAAATCCCCACTCAAAAACATAAATTTATTACATTTTTTTTAAATTAATATACTACACCCCAAATAAAAAGTGCCTTAATCTTTTTTGTGTAGAATAACATTAGCTACAATGCGTACCTACAACTTTTTTCAAAGGAATCTTTAGTTTTAGAGTAATTTTGAAAAAACTTAATTTTTCCCCTCCCCACCACCTAAAAATTTTTGATCCACACCAAATTTAGGGTACTTTTTAGGACATTAAAATGAAACTCCCCAACAAAATTCAGCTTTGTCGGAATTTTTTCCAAGTTTCATCATTTTGTTGTCTAATTTTCCTGAAATAAGAGGGGAAATTGAACTTTTTTTAGCTCAAAAAATAACGGTACCTGTCATATGATCATTACGTTAAAACCTATTTTTCTCGAAAACGGCTCTAACGATTTTGATTTAAAAAAATTAGTGCATCTTTTTCGGTACGACCAATCATATGGTTGAAAAAAAAAATTAAATGTCGAAAAACGCCACTTTCCATAGGACCGTTTTTTTGCGTTCGAATATCCTATAAATGGCTTAACCGATTCTTTCTAAATTTCACAAATATATAGGTTAAGGTTGCCCAATTTATACTGCGTACCAATATTTTTAATTTATATTTTGTTTTTATTTTTAAAAGCGTTTAAAAAATAAATTTATATTTTGAAAACTGTTCATTAATTTTTTTTTCTCAAAAAGTATAGTTATATGTATTTCCCGAATACCTATGAATTTGCGTTTTTGAATTTTTTTTAAAAAATGTTTTCAAAAAGTTAAAAAAAAATTTTTTTTTCAAAAACCGATCCACAGATTTTTAAAATTTTGATCTCATAAATTCAAATTTATCCAAGTAATAAAATGGCGTACTTTGTTTTGACTTCAAATTAGTTTCAGGATTTATTTAAGAATTTTGAATTAATTTTTCTTTGATTATATTTATTTTATAATATTTAAGAAATTTTGTATATATACAAAATTAAGTAAAAAACGACTTCAAATATATTTAGATTTTTAATAGAAATCATTTGCATACGATGTGATCGACCGTAAGAACAAGTTCGTGCAATCCAGTCGTGCATTTTATTTTTGTTTTACATATTTTCAATCATTTTATTGAATTTCGACATTATCTGTTTCTCATAAACAGCTCGACGAATTTCGATCAAAATTTTTATATAGGAGGTCTTTCGAATAATAATAATGCATAGGTACCAACATTTAAAACAAATATTATTTTGAATATTTAAAAACAAAATTTGAAAATTAAATATTTTGAAAATGGCTGTTTATTTTTTTTCTTGAAATTGTTTTTAAGCTTATATTGTTAAATACTTAAAATTGCCATACCGATATTTTTTCAAAACTAAATTAAAACATTTTGTTTATAAAAAATTAAGTACAAAAAAGCTTTAAAATATATTTAGCAGTTTCTTGTGCACACGATGTGATAAGAGAAAGTACGTGCGATTCAGTCTTGTATTTTATTTCTGAAGCAGATCATCGATTTTAGCAGCTATTGCCATATATATATATATGTAAATACTATAGGGCAAGTTATAAATTTGAAAACAAAAAATCGAAATCGAGATTTTAATTGGCATTGGCATTGCTATGATAGAAAACACCAAAAAAAAGTATGTCACGGAATTTCTCCTGTCTGTAGGTGAAAATATTTTCTTCAAATTTGGTACTTAAGCTTCTTGGATCGATTCTTTTTGAAATATTTTATTTTAGCTCCAAAATAACGGTATCTGCCTTACAAATTTTTGAGGCAAAAATGGTAAATCTCAATTATCTCGCGAACGGCTTTTTCATAAACAAAATACAGTTTACCATTAAAGGTAGTTAGGACATTCTATGTTTTTGTCACTAGTTTTATTTTATTGAAATGTTAATAACGGTACCTGCTATAGAAAAAACGGCTTTTCTCGATTTGCGGCTATCTCATGACTGGCTCAACGGAAGTCAAACAAACTTTTTATGCATAAGGTCCTTCAAATGCTAAATGATACTGCATACCAAATTTTTGAAAAATATTTTTTGGATTTTCTGAAAAAAAATTAATTAAAAAAATAAAAACGGATGGAAGATTCTTTTTTCGAACTGATGTTTTTAACTTTACATTATTATATACTTAAAATTTCTATACCAATTTTTATTTTAGAAACTTGCATGGATTCTTCCCGAGATTAAGCAACATCTTTCAAAAGCTCATAGTTACATATATTATTCAAAACTGATACTTTAATAGCTGTAGGGAAAAATATAGAACTCGCGATTTTGACCAGACTTGACATTACAGTTATAAAAAACATGAAAACAGTGAGTGCAGCTATTTCGGCGATTCCCCAGATCCCCAGAATTTGTTTTAAATATATTTTAAGTCCCACAAATAGCTATCAGTACCTGCTATTTCATTTTTCTACCGATTTCAATCAAACGTCTTATACAAGAGATCCTTTAAATGCTAATTAATTTATTATTGTATGTAAAAATTTTTGAAAACATTTTTTTTGGCATTTGAAAAACAATATAAATGTTCTTAATTCAATAGTAGGAAAACGGATGGAAAAGATTTTTGATCGAAAATAAGATCGTACTTGCGGATCGCATTTTAATTAAACGCATTTTATCCTAAGCGAACTCCGGATAACTGAACAAAATTTCACTTAGGTCCCAGTTATAGCAACCAGCGAAAATATACCAGGAAAATCTGAAACAGTTTGAAAGTGAATATTTTGTCCTCCTATTTCGTCCATGAGAGGAATTGGAACTCAAATTATTGGAATCATTTGTTCAATTAGCTTTGAAGTGGCAGTCAGATGGCACGAAAAATTAATTTTTATTAGGAAAATAATTAAATACATTTTTAATAAAAAATAATCGTCCTGTTGCAAATATTCTTTGGCAAAACGTTCTCTGTATTATTTATTCTCTTAATCTATTAACCAAGAAAAAAACATTTTTAATACAAGATCTGCGCTTGGACGCAGACTTAGAGCACTAAGAATCTCAAGCACTCTACGTTTTAAGAAGTGAGAACTTTAAAAATTCAAATAATATGTTGCTATCAAAATTGACAATCCAGTCCAAGGAAATTGGATTAATGTTAGCTTATGTCAGTCCAACTGATTTGTTTCAGTGTAATTCAGTGATTCTTGTCGTATTTTTTTCCAATTAACAAGTATTTTTAGTTAAGCGGGTTTTAATGAGAACTGAGAAAAAATAGTTACGGATATTTTCAGTAAACTGTATTACAGAAGTATATTAAAAATTTTGAATGAAAAAACAACAATTTGAATGTTGTAGCAACATTTTTTTTGCTGGAATTATAGCTATTTAACGGCTTGCCAAGGCTGATCATCAAATTCCTTTGTTTTTATTGATATCTACTTTAATTGAAACACTTCTTAATTGGCTAAGCCACCAAAGCCACATGATCTAGTGGTTAAAATAAACACACATAAAAAAAGTTGAAAATAACGAATTTTTTTTTAGACGTGTGGTTTTCAATCTGGCAATACTTTTTTCAGAGTTAGTTTTTTTGACAGCTGTCACTTGATTTATGCTCAGTTTGGTTTGCCATTTCATAATAAATATAGTTACTCCTGAACAACTTTTGCTAATCGTGCAAATTTATTACCAAATAATGCCTAAACGAGATGGCCACCGATGCCGATTTACACAAGAAAATTTTGTGCAGGGATGAAGCTCAATTTTGGTTAAATGGGTACGTTAAGAAGCAAAATTGTGTTTATTTTTTGTATTTATTGCAATTCGTTAAATGCTTACGTGAACAATGTTTATAAATAATTAATTAAAAATACTTAACAACTGATTTTCCAAACTATTGTAAAATAATGTTTTGAATTAAAATTGTCATTTGGTGAAACCACTTGAAAATAAAATTTATTAAATATTTCAATTAATTGATTGAGAGGGCTAGGAGCACCATAGTTCGATCTACTAAAAATTTGATTGAGTGGTCTTTGAAGTCGTATATTTGAGCGACTAAAACTAAATGTAAGACGAAAAAGTATAGATGGTGATGATATTGATCCATTTATTATTGCTGCGATAAAACAAAATTCTAAATATTTTCTATGATTTGTCAAGGAAGGAAGGTTAATATAAGCAAGTCTTTGGGAATAAGGGGACAGAGGGTTTCCACGGAACCAAGGAAGAAAACGGGGACAAAAGGGCAAGAACCTCCTCTGAATCTTCCTTCAATTGCTTTAAAATTGTCGTATTTGGAGTGAACATAATCCACAAGCCATTGTTGAAACGCCGTTTTAACAGCAAAAAGTCACTGTTTGGTGTGCTCCATGGGCTACATTTCTTTAAAAATAAAGCCGGCCATAATGTTACAGACAATGTGGAACGCTATAGGGCCATTATTAATAACTTATTTTCATTTCAACTGTCAAAGTAAAATTGCGATTCTAGTTAGCTCTCTTATATTTTTTAAATTTGAATAAAATTTAACTGGTTTTTGGTAAAAACAACACCAGAACTTTGTGTTCACCATTTTCAAATGACATTTACAATAGTTTCGCGAAGAATTATCATTAAAAACGTTGAATTTAACTATTTTCTAAATTCACATCAAGTAAATTTTAATTGCGGTATCATAGTTCGTCGATGAACCGTAAACGAAATTTAAGCGAAATATCACCAGAACAAAGCACGTCCGACAAAAGGAACTCAGCATCTACGCCTATAAAAATGGGAATAGGAAATCTATCTGTTGCTGATCTCAAAAACATCTTAACCGACACCCTTGATTAAAAGCTTAGAAATTTAGCTACAAAAGATGACTTTTTAAGTCTTTCCAATGAGCTGCTTTCCCTGAAGCAAACTAATTCTGAACTCAATAACAAGCTATCAGTTATGACGGAAAGATGTGAGCTTCTGGAAACACAACTGGAGATTCTTTGTCGCAAAAACAACTCCAAATCTAAATTAGTACACCTTCCTGTGGATGCAGAAATCGATGCAATACAATTAGCAAAACATACTTGCAAGGGGCTTCTACAATTAAACGAAGGTGAAGAAATCTCTGTAAAAAATGTTAGACAAATTCGCAACAACAACAACGAAAGAGGTACTGTCATAATGGAACTTCCAACCGCGGAAATCACAGAAAATCTTATTGCAGCCGCGCACACTTTAAAAGGCTTTGGATTTAGTGTTTTTCGCGAACAATCACTTCTATCCCGAAAGAAAAGAAAATTGCTGATGGAGATAAAAAACAAATTATTGCACACTAACCCAAACGCAAAATTTCAATTAAGAGGAGACAAGTTTGTTTACAAGTTGTCGCATGGCTTACTTGTCAAATCAACAGCAGAGAAGTCATTTCTAACTGACCTGTTTAGTAACAACTAAAACAAATACTTTGACAGCAGCCAGGGACTGAAGTTGGATATGTTTTCGAAAGATCCAATCTCATCCAACAACCACTCTCAAGCGCCATCTACCGTTCAAAGGATACAACGGGTTAGAGATACTAGTCAATAGGTAAATACTGTCGTCTGCCACTACTTAAATAATATACTGAATAGAATTAGTATATGTTGTTATAATATTACTGGGCTCAAAAACAAACTTTTACAACCAGATTTTTTAAGTATTTTCAAGATTTTGATATCATAATTTTAATTGCAACTTTTATTGAAGCTCATAACCAAAATCATTACATAAAATATTTTAAAGATTTTAAGGTAATGTTCACACCTGCTATAAGAGTTAATAATAATGGACGAGTCAGTGGGGGTATTTTATACGGTATTAAAAAACATCTATTAGAAAATTTTGTAAGCTTTAAAACTATTGAAGAGAAAATAATTTTTGACGTGATTAGTAAAAACCAACACTATTACATTATACCTGTTTACCTGAACTGTAGTAACTGGGCAAACGAATTCAATCAGCTGGTAGATTTTATGAATAGAAACACATATGAGAACTTTTTGATTATTGGAGACTTAAATTCTAGAATTGTTAAATTTTTCTGACAACTTTTTAGATTCGCGTAATATTCTCTCATTTCCAAAAAACTCAAAAGATGATATTTTAAATAGTAATGGAAGATTGAATTTATTACAGATTTCGGATTATACATATTAAATGGTTGTTCTAATAGTGATAAGGCTTATGATTTTGCTTTTGTAAGTAGCCAAGGGCAATCCATCATTGACTTTGCCGCAATGTCAACTAACTGGCTGGATTTATTCGAATATTCTTAGGTTGCTATCTTGAACTTTTTAGCCCACTTTCCTATTATTGTCAAAATAAAAATTTCTGAGTCAATTCAACGTGCAAACTCCAACTTTTTCAAGCTAAAATGGTCAGGAAACAACGCAACGCTATATAAAAAAAACTCTTAAATGGACATACGTGCTCTTTAGTTCAGCAATCTACTCACACGGTCGAAGAAATAAGCCAAAGTATAAATAAAGTTATTATAGCTGCAGCTTTTTTTGCACATATAACTTCTAAAAATTTTATAGCAAAAAATCCTTAGTTTGACAATGATTGCAAGCGCCTACGAAAACTCTCGTTTGTTTATTTGAAGTTCTTTTTAGAACTACCAATTCACAGTTTTTCAAAAGTTATTACTTACGATTCAATAAAAATTACAAAGATATTTGTAAAACTAAGAAAATATCTTATTTAAGAAATAAAGCCGAAGACTAGAAAAAATGCACCAACTCTAAACAGTTCTGGACTACAGTACGCCAACTAGGTGGACAGTCTCAAGGTGTAAAATTTTCCTTGGAAGCTGGCTGCTCATTTTAAAATACTACTCTCAGTTAACCAAAACATTCACACCTTCGAGTATGCTTTACCAGATAACCGCGTGAATGAACTCGATGTCGATTTTTCTCTCTTGGAATTGGAAACTGGCATTGATGGAATTCCAGTAAAATTTTACAAGAACAGCACAACGGATTTCAAAAACTACTTGGTCAAATTTTATAATAAAGGTTACAACTCCTTGTCTGCTCCTACCAATTTCAAAAAATCCTTGATTTTTGCAATATTTAAAAAGGTTAATGCCAACGAAGTCGAGAATTATAGAGGTATTTCAATATTAATTTCAATATTTTCAGCAATTTTGTATAAACGGCTATCTAAGTGGTTAGAAAATAACAATCATCTAAGCATTTTTCAAGCTGGTTTTCGACCGGGTTTTTCGACGGAACAATTAATTTATATATAATTTAATTTCCAGCATGTCTCAAAAATTTATAGATAACAAAAAAAAACTTTACACTTGTTTTGTTGACTTGAAAGCTGCATTTGACAAAGTCAACAGACAAGCCCTTATCTATAAATTAGCTTGTATGGGTATATCTCGAAAATTCCTTTAAATGTATGAAAGACTAATTTCTTCGACTGACGCAAGAGTATGGGATGGTTTGAGGTTCTCAAACCAATTTGAAACTTCGGCAGGAGTACCTCAAGGCTGTATTCTCAGTCCGTTACTATTTGCCTTATATGTAGACGACGTCTGTGACAATCTTCCTGGAGGAGTTAGTTACGCAAATACCCTAATAAAAGTTCTGCTATTTGCAGACGATCTAGTAATTTTCGCTGATAAACCATCAACACTTCAAGTGCAAATAAACCGCCTAAGTCCGTTCTGTGATACTTGGGGTCTTCAAATAAATTCTTTAAAAACTAAGATTTAAATCTTTGAAGGTATTCAATCAAGAAGACGGCCGGAAGAAAAATGGTTTGTCAACATGGTCAGTATTGATATTGTACAGGAATTTAAGTACTTGGGTGTCCTTTTGACTTACAACCTAAGCTTTTGTAAGCACGTTAAAGAAAAAAGTCGAGAAGCTAGACTAGGTTTAAACATAATGTGGCCAACATTTTTTTCAAACCAAAACATCGATTTAAGATCTAAATATCAGGTTTTTAAAGCAACAATTAATACACGCATGACATACGGTGTCCAAGTCTTTGATTACAAATATTTTGATAATTTTGAACTCGTACAAAGAAATTTCTTTAAAAGACTTTTTCATTCACCCAAATGCACTCCAAATTATGCAATATACGTAGAATCAGGTATAACGCCAATCTACATTAAGAACTTGAAGACTAGCGCGGATTACATTGTAAGAACAATAAAGAGAAACGAAAGATCACTCCATAGAATTTTATTAAGGAACTTGTAACTAAGAAATGCGACTCCGTTCAAAGAGTGGAAGCAGTTGGCACTTGACCACGAACCAGTTTTACATCTGTCAGAAGATCGAATTGAAGACTGGCAAAAACAGTTTGCAGAGGTTAACGCTCTAGTAGACCAAAAATTATGTCAGGATAATCTAGCCAAAGCATCTAGGGTGATTTTTTGCTACTTGGTTTTTGACGTTTATATTTTTGACAGATCACACATGACAAATTCCACGATCATTTGACATTTCGATTCAGTATTGTTTGCCATTTCATCATGAATAGACTTACGCCTGAACAACGTTTGCAAATTATTGAAATTTATTATCAAAATTCGTGCTCTGTGAAAAATGTGTTTCGCAAGCTACGTCCGTTTTATGACGAGGCTCATTTTTGGCTAAATGGATACGTGAATAAGCAGAATTGCCGTATTTGGAGTGAAGAGCAGCCAGAGGCAATTCAGCAGCTACCAATGCATCCCGAAAAATGCACTGTTTGGTGCGGTTTATGGGCAGGCGGCATCATTGGGCCGTACTTCTTCAAGGACGATGAAGGCCGTAGGGTTACGGTCAATGGAGAAAGGTACCGTTCGATGATAACAGATTTTTTTTGCCGAAAATGCAAGAATTGAACTCGGTCGACATGTGGTTCCAACAGGACGGTGCCACATGCCACACTGCATGCGAAACCATGCATCAATTGAGAGGCGAATTTGGTGAGCAGTTGATATCACGTTTTGGCGCAGTCAATTGGCCACCAAGATCATGCGATTTGACCCCGTTAGACTATTTTTTGTGGGGCTATGTTTAGTCTATTGTCTATGGGGACAAGCCAAACACGATTGCTGCCTTGGAAGCCAACATTGAACGCGTCATTGGTGAGATTCCGGCCGAAATGTGTGAAAAAGTTTGCCAAAATTGGACCTTCAGAATGGACCACCTGAAGCGTAGCCGCGGGCAACATTTAAGTGAAATTATTTTTAAAAAGTAAATGGCAGAAATTGATTTATCGATCCAAATAAAAATTTCATTCACTTTTTACAAGTTTCTGTGTTTTTTTGAATTTTCAAAAACCAAGCTCTTAAAAAATCACCGTTTATATCAGCCTCGAGAAACCACTACAAAATATTGAACCATCAGCTTCTTACCGCTCATAACTACTTTTGTAATAATCTTTCGGCCATTCAAATAAGTTTCATTTTTAGAAAGAGAGTCGAAATCTTAAATCTTAATTTCATCCCGCATCGACAAGATTTGCCACAGCTCTGTAATCTTTGTAATAGAAGAGAAAATGGAGATATTTAACACTTCGTGGCCAAGTGTCCCATTCTTCAAGAGGTCCGAACTTTAGAGTTAGCTTTTTTACTTTAGAATTTTTTTTTGAAATCCTTAATGGAGAAAAGGGATGGTTATGCTTAGTCAAATATATTTAAGACGCTCTTAATTATAGAAATCAATTCCCTAGCTGATTGACTCGATTACCTATTTATTTAATTTGTTAAAACAGTAGTTTATTCCAATTAAATTTTCTTTTTTTGTGTTTTAAATCACTTCAAAATTAATATCACATAGTCTAGAAGGCTAATACCTGTAAAATAAACACATTAAACATTAAATCTATTTTTGAGTTCCAAATCATAAATTGGTATTCCTAAATTGTATATTATATAAACTAATTCTTATTCTAAAAACTATTTTATTGTATATTATTTTTTATAAACAATCTTGGTTTGTTAAATCAATAAAACTTATTCAAAACTTATTTGTGTTTCAAATCACGTAAAAATTGAGACATATATTATGAAGAAAAGAATAGTTAGCTTTTTGTACAAGTTTTTGATAACTTGTATTTTTATTATATTTTTATTTATGCATATCATGAGAAATGTCATTTCAGGCAGAGGGCAGCGTTGCCATGACCTTATTCTTATATAAAATTTTGTAAAACCTTATGATGAAAAAATAAAGAAAGAATCTATCTATCTCTCTTAACAACTTCTTCGTGCCTATATTGGAGGATGTTGATGTGGACGACCTTTGGTTCCGACAAGACGGCCGGCGCTATACATGCAGCCATTTTAAAACATGAAATCATTTTTAAAACATAATGGCAAACCCTTATCTTTATAATAAATCTAAATTCTTTGACATAACATTATATGCGTTTTTTTCCTTGAAAACGACACTTCTAAGAAAACACCCATTACATATGTATACTCGTTTTATTTGCCCCAAATTTTTGCTCACTGAACCTATAAATAGCCATCTCACTAGAATTTGGGGAGCTAGAGGAGAACTCCTAGGATTAGGCTGGAGAAGGCCCGGTCCACACCGGATTGAAATCGGTAAATATTTATTACTAAATAACTTAAAAGTTTCGTGGTGGGTACTAATGTATTTTTTTACATTTTTGGAGAAGTTAACCAACAAACAGTTTCCTATAATTTCAATTAATATTCATTAAATCTAGTTTATTTTTCTTCGTCAACCTCAAACCAAAACCACTACACGTGGAGGTACTAACTCTGTTTTTAAACTTCATGTTGATTCGAGCGTATCTCCCGCCTTACTCACCTAGCCACCATAAACAAGAAAACCAAATTGAACACCAACCTCTATATCTTCCTTTAAGATTCACATAAATATCGCCTCTAGATCTTTTGTTCTGCTCAAACTACTTCGAAGTCTCATACATGATTTGGAGCACCCGTATATATGTATTTAATTTTATATTAAATCCAACGCCCCCACTATCTAATTAACTCAGGTGGCCAGAGGCAGATACAGAACTTGCCTATGAATTCCCCTTGCAAGTTGCAAGACAATGATGACAATCGGGAAATAAGTCAAAGACCACATTGGGCCCTTAGCATTCAGGCGTTAAGAACGCGCATGAGTATGCGTCTAGAGCTTATATTTGAATTTATAGCGAATATCTATATCTATTGTTTCTTGGTCGACGCCTAGATGATGTTTTTCTTCACACATCCAACGCGCGACTTGAACTACTGATTTCAAATTCAAGATAGTTAAACCTAAAGGTCTATATATATATAAGAATAAGGCGTTTCACTTCGTTGACTTTTCGCATATACATATATTATCTACTTGCTCTTTATATACTTCTATCTTCCTATAGATTAGAGCTTCTTCAAATGTTTTATAGGTATTAACCTGATTGGTGTTGATCATTTTGTGGTAGGTATTCAGCTTCTGGAACTACGAGTACTATAGCTCCATGTAAGCATGACCTCCGCCACAATTTTTGGTTAACATGAACCCGAAAAAGCTTGTGTCACACACAATTGCTGGTAGAAAAGATAATTGCTTTGTATCGTATTTCTTTTTAAGCAAAGATTTAACCATGACCGAGATGGTCTTTGATTTTCTTTATCGAAACCAGATCGAGGTAATTTTCTCTCCAATTTTTTTTTTTTCAAATAAGAAATCATTTTTGTATTTTTTGTTTTTTTCTAAGCTAAAGACCAGTTTATTTTCTCCACTTAATCAAAGAAAGTCCAAATTTAAGATTAATTATTCGAAACCTTATATAAAATTAATTAAAATAGGCCAATTGTGTTGTTTCGAATTAATTATGAATTTTAATAGTTAAAAAATATTTGAATGTTTCTCACAACGTTTTTTCTATAATATTTTAAGAATGATTTGAATTGACTACAATAAGATACATTTTTGTCAACAGTATTTTAATTTATTTTTTTAGTTTAGTTTTATTTTTTATTTAAGAGCTTAATTTTAAGATTTACATCTTTTCTTAAAAAAAAAACTTAAATTAGTACGTAGGTAATGGGTAAATAAAAAAAAATTAATTAAATAAATTTTGAATGGGATGGAATGAAAAAACATTTAAAGAATAGTGTAAAACAATATATTTCAATGCTATCAGCTAGCTGTTAATGCTTTCGATTTCTTCTGATGTGGACAATCGTGTGGTATTAGCTTGTGATCTTCTCTTATCTACACTAGACTTATATCATCCTCCTCTTTTTCTCTCTTTTTCTTACGAATTTTCCAAGAAAGTTAATCTATCTGAAAATCCACTGACATTCAATTTTAGAAAGCTAATATTCATAAGCTCAACAGCTTGCTTAGATCTGTTTACTTCAATAGCATACTTCTCACCGCTGACACCGATATCGCCCTTTGCAATTTCTATTCTAACGTTTTCAACTGCCTTACCCTATCTTTCCCTTTGGTTCAACAAAAAATTACTTACTCTTCTCCTCCGTGGCACAGTAGTGACTTGCGGGTTTAAAGAAATAAAAGAAATAAACTCTGGCGGATTTACCTATCATCTCACTCCGCCGCCGCCGTTGATCTTTGAAGCTATTAGAACGGCAACTCCCTTTTCTCTGAACTTTGTGAATCTCCTTACCCTAAGAGATTCTTTCATTTTATCAATGCGAAAAGAAAGTCTGATAGCTACCCCTCTACCTTAACTTATTTGAATACTAGCTCCGATGGTCCAAAAATAGTCGCCAATTTATTTGCCCAATTCTTCCGCCAATCTTTCTCTGATATCGACCTTCAGCCTTATTTAGAATACTTCTCGTTCTTAAAATCTTGCAACCAAACTTCCTTACACCCCATTACCATTTCATCAGACGTTGTTGAAGGTAAGATAAATAATCGAATGAACGATTATTCTGCTGGTCCTGATGAGGTACCTCCTATAATCATGAAAAAGTGCTGTTCCGTTTGCACTTAAATAAGCCCCTGACCGCGCAATTTCAACTTTCACTCTCGCTTGGAGTTTTTCCTGCTCTTTGGAAAAAAATCTTTTATAATTCTTATCCATAAAAAAGGCCCGAAGAAAGAAATTTCCAACTACCGCCTTATTGCTAAGTTAGCTTGCATCCCGAAACTCTTTAAAAGTATCGTCTATTATTAAATTTTGTTTCACTGCAAGCATATACTCTCCCGAAACCAACACAGTTTCGCCAAGGGCAGGTCTACTACTACCAACTTCTTAGAATTTTTTTCAGGAACCTTATTCTTTCTTGAAAAAGTTAATGAGGTCGCTGTAATTGCAACCGATCTTAGCAAAGCCTTGGACAAAATTTCACACTCTTTGATCGTTTTCAAGTTAAATGCCCTAGGATTTCAACCCATATTCGTTTCATGGGTTCAATCATACTAAAGAGATCGGCAGTATAGAGCAATCTTTAGATCATCTGAATCTGATACCATTCTTGCAACTTCTGTCCTCAGTCGACTTTTTTATACTACAAAATGATCTTAACCGATTTTCAACCTGGTGTCTAAAAACTTTCTTGTGCAACAAGTATAAAGCCATCACATTCTCCAATAAGCGCTTTCCACTTGCTCCTAGGACGTATCTTATCGAAAATGTGCCTGTCCCTTGGTTGATTTATTGTGCGGTCTAGACGAATTGAAGATAATTGAATTTTCGTTCTCACATTGATAAGGCCATTAAGAGAGCTAACTCCGCACTCGGCTTTGTGAAACGATGATCAAAGGAATTCTCCGACCCTTTTGTCACTAAATCTCTCTATACTACACTTGTTATGCCACTTCATGAATATGCAAGCCAAGTCTGGTCACCCTATTACCTTAATCACTCTCTGCGAATAGAAGCCGTTCTACGTAGATTCCTTTTTTTGCCCTCAGTGGCGTTCCCTGGTCTGATGCACATAACCTGCCTCCCTACCAACATGGTTTAAATTTAATTAATATGGACTCCCTCGAATTTCGCCGATGAGTGGCTGATATTGTCTTCACCCATCAGCTCTTAGCTGTAATAATATCAATTGACAAGCTCAAAAAATCTCCCTCCAAACCATACATCTATTCCAAATCAAGCTTCATTTCATCGCACCAATTATGGTAGCAACCTACCTAAAACCGTATGCTACTTACCTCTAATAGCACAACCTATTCGATTTCCATTTAGCAAAGATAACCTCAAAGCCTCCCTTTACCGTGTCTCTTAACGGTCCTAGCCTTAATAAATAATGTTAATCTTAAGTTAGTTAAGTAAGAATAAATGTAAGTGTTAAGTTAGAATGTAAGTATGCTTGTACTAAGATAAATAAATAAATTGTACATTCTTTGTACCACTTGGTGAATTTAGAGTTGAAGAATATATGAAGAAGAGAAAAAAAAAGAAACAGAAACAGCGAGACCGACAGCATCCAACAGAGTCAAGTCCAAAATCAAGTTAGGTCGGGGAATACTGTTCATTCACTTTTTTCTTAAATGTGGTGTATATATATTTTTCTATATAGTACATATGTAATGATATCACGAAGGAGTTAACCTCATATTCATCAAAGATCTCTTATCCGTAACTTCTGGTCTAACATTTTTTTTGCAGATGGCCGACAGTACCCTCAGCTGTTCATATTCGTTGCCAGATTCACACTCATGTCCTTCGGATATGCAAATACAACGGCAACGTATGAAAAGCTCATTACTTTCTAATCTAGACAGAATTATAAATTGAGGAAACTCAACCCCAATGCCGCTATCCATGAGCGAAATTTGCAACGAGGAAACCGAACAACTTGCAATTATCTTACCAATTTCTGTGAAATGATGACATATTAGATGTCTCCAAGAACGCTGTAAGGTGTTTCCAAGAAATAATTCTCCACTTCTGATTTGGCCTACATCCGTCCAGCTTCAGTACAACTGCGCCATATTTGGACAGGTGCTCCCAAACGTCACTTGACTCTCTTGGATGGAATACAAAAGAGAACTTTAAAAATAATTATGTGATGGAACCAAGGTTACCTCTGAAAAACGAGTCCAAAAAGAGAGTCCTGACAAAAAAAGGAGTCCTTTACAAACTATAAGAAAAAACATTCTATCAACAAATATATTCTTATATATTTTATAAACATAACAAAACAATACTTTTTTTCAAAATAAATAAACCACTTAAAACAATTCATTTAGGGCCAATTTTTCAATAGTCAGTTAAGCCGTCAGTTAGTACATATTCTCCAGCAAAAATCAGTTTTTCAACAGTCACATACAACTTAATCTACGAATAAAGTTATCTGCTTATTTCAGAACGGAATAAGGAGTTATCTTGAGGAATAAAATAAATAGGTATTTTCGATGTCAAAAACACTTTGAAAAATTATTGCTTTGAAATAAACGTTAAACAAAAATTTATTTCTATCAAAAGTTCGATACTCGAAATAAAAGTCATGTTCAAATTAAATTATTCTATAGATCAGGGGTGGCCAAACTTTACTCCAAGAAGAGCCGAATTCTAATAAACTGTCGTGACGGGAGCCAACATAAAAATAAACTATCAAAAACAGCAGTTGGTATGGAATTTTTATTTTTTTGAATACGTCTTCAAACATAAACATACATACATATATGTATTTAAATTAAGTTATTGTTTGCTGGTAGATGGCATGTGTGTTTGTAACTTAGCCGAGCATTCTCTGAAAATGGGTGCATAGTTACTAAGCGCGGATCGAATTAATTCCGTTTAATGCTCATTTGTGCTCAAATACACGATGTCGAAGGCCTACTCCAAATCAACCAGACAGGCACCCGTACACTGCTTTTTAGATTTGTTCTATTGGATTTGAGAAAACAGTTTAGACGCGGCATGAATTGTGTGATGTCCCGCCTTAAAACCGAACTGATTATCTGGGATGATATTTTTGTATTCCGGCCACTTGAACGCGCCCTATTAAATATCTTTTTAAGTACCTTGCTGATATTCGGAAGAAGACTTATTGACCGGAGATTCCGATAATTCCAATTACGGCCGGATTTGAGCTGTCCTTTCCATTTTTCGAGAGAGGATACACGACAGCTGTCTTCCACAGCACTAGATAATATGCATTATTCAGCGCATTGTTAAACAGTATAAATATCAACTGCTTCCTGAGGCAAATGTCGTAGTATAACGTTGGATGTTACATCGACTCCTGCTGACTTCTTTTTATTTAATGAATCGAAGATGAGCTGGAGTTCATTCTTCGAAATTAATAGGGAACTAGGCGTTTGCCAAATCTTCATCATTAAATCAGGTGAAACCAAAGTTCTCAGATCGCCATTGCGTTATATCGTTCCGCAGCCATAGGTGTGATGAAGCAGAGCTCTATTCTCCAGGTCATGATTCGGGCAAATGCTAGCATTCACCTTGTATTTACTCAAATAAATAAACAATTCAGTTCTTCTTATAATACTAAAACAAATTAACAAAGTCAGTTAATAAATAAAAATCTAAAAATGTTAATTTTTGGGAATAGTTTGCCTATATTTCTGAACTAAGATTGGGCCAGGGAACCAATCTTCTATCTGCTCATCTTCTAAAACGTTTCAGTTAGAAAACATGGATTGGCAAAATTGATCAAATGTGGATTGTAAGTATTGTGTATATACTCTAATCTGTTATAAGAAAAGAATTAATACACTCATAAGCAGACAAAATACATGAGGTTGAATTTTATACATGAGTAAATGTAGACAAAGATTTGAATGAGCCGACAAAGGGCTTAATTCAGAGAAAAATCCGAACCAATACAGAAGAAAAGCTTTCAACTAAGAAAGAAAATTATTTAAATTGTTAAAAGGAGTCCTGCATTTTAAAAAGGATTCAATTTTCGACTATTTTACAAAAGTGGCGTTCTGGGCCCTGTTTCACAGATCATACACCACATACAATGTATGATTTTCAAAATTCTGCTTTATTATTTCTGGTTCACAGAATTTGTAGTATGATTTGTTGTCATACAACAATTTATGAACGAAAACTTGACTGGAAGTATTTGAATGTTGTATGAACCTGTTTCACGGAATTTATTTTAATAAGTCATACAGCAGATTGATGTCAAATTTATTATACATTTCATACAGCGTATTAGTTTGCTGTTAAATAATTTGTGTTATTTGAAAAAGTTTACAAAAAAGCAAAAATATTCCAAAGTAAGTAATTTTTTAACTATTTAGTTTATTATTTTAATATTTTCTTATTTTTAAAGGAAGATTCATTCTTCGAAAAAATAAAAAAGACTATTGTTGCTTTTGGGAAGTTTGCCGGTTCCGTGGTTAGTAAATTGGTTATTTCCGATGCTGATAAATGAGTATTATATACTTATGTGTGCATATGTAGGTACATAAATTCCTAAAATGAAGGAGGTATTTATCATAAATAAATAAACTGTGATTGCAGTAGTCGGAGGGAAATAAATCTTTATGTTTCTGCATTATGTGTTAGTTTTCTTTATTTATAATACTGGTATGACTTTACTTATGTTCACTATACTAAATAAAAAAAAATTAATTAAAATAGTTTAAATAGGTTATAATTCTAAATCATTCCACTGTATCTTTAGTTGCAAAAACGTTTTCGACTTCAGCATCTACAGCTGAATTGCAAGTTGTAAAGTGCGCCATTTATGTTCCCAAGCGTTTTAATAATATAATCTAAACAAGCTCAACACACATTCTAGTCATTGATTTTTTCAATAAAAAACGACTCTTCCACAAAACATCTTCATCAACAAATAGCAAATTCAATGTCTCTTAATATAAAATTACACAATTGGTTTGTATAACTTTATTTCACGTTTATAATATGACAATTCTTTAAATTTTTTTTAATTGATTAGTAATATTGTTTTGAATTTTAATTGACTAGTAATATCAAATTGAAAAACAACGAAATGCCAAATCATACATTTCATACAACAAAACAAAAATCATACAACACTTCCAATGAAATCTGGGAAACAGAAAGTTGTATGTATTGTATGATGTATTTGGAGAATATATGTTGTATGAAATGTATGTGTTGTATGATCTGTGAAACAGGGCCAATACCTTAAAAAGGAGCCAAAATGAGGCAAAGGAGTCCCAAATGTAACCCTGGATGGAACAATAACGGACACAATTGCATCTCTTCAACACCGTCGGCGGCGTCGCAAGTAATTCGTCATGCCTTTCATTGTTTTAAAATTTAAAATTTCTAGATGGTGTTTGGATGAAATAGGCAGTTGAATTCAACCCCTAGAACTATTTAACTGTAATGCGCGCTCCAGTTAACCCATGAGTCCAACTTCGGACGTACTTTCAAGTACAGAGATTCCTCGCACTATAAGAATGTGGAACATTTATTTAATATTATTTTTTTAATGTGCATCGGATATTAATATCACACTGCTAGTGCGTCTTACAAATAAGGATATCTAAGCTTAAGCTTTAGGTACATGAAACTGCTTAGTTTAAAGCTAATTTAAAGTTTTAAATACATAAAAACGCAAATTTCGACTAGTGTCAAATTAGAATTGTTTTAGTATCAAATTAACTTTAATTTAATTATTTATTTAATTTATTATTATTTAAATATTCAATTATTTATTTAATTTATTTTATTATTAATTAAAAAATTAAATTAACTTGATATATGAGAAGTATATTATATCCATACAAATTGATGATGATGTTAAAAATCTTATGGGGAATTTTTTCGTCAAAAATATTGTACAACCTCTTAAGGTCATTTTGTTAAATGATATCTAGAATTATAGAATGTCATATTTTAAAGTTCAATAACCAAACCTGATTTAATTTCAAACAACAAATTTAAAAACTAAAATATATTTTATAATAATTATGTTCACAAAAAAAAAATGCTAGTAAATATACCACATAAGATATATAACATACATAATTTAGTCCTTACCATTATTTCAGAGGTATCTATCTACCAATAGGTTAAAATATATTTTATATTCGAATCATAAAATCCCTCGTCCTAATTAGGGGTGTGGATGTAGATCCATATTTGTACCACAGTATGACAAAAATTTCGATTCAAAATTTTTACAACGTTCGGGTGTCCTTTTTTTGTTATAGGTTAACCAAAAAAAAAAGAAATAAAACAAGACAGACAACACATCTCGACTGTCCGTATCAGGAATTTAAATTGTCTCCTGCCAAAGAGGGATGCGGTTGAAGGTCCCAATATAAATGATTCCCGCAACAAAGGATAAATAAATAATACACAATAAAAAAGAACAGCATGTGACTAATATATTTGATAGAAATCGTTCGTCGTTAAGCCACATTAGATATGAATGTACTTTTTTTTTTGTTGAAAAGTTGGAATTTCCTTCGTTTCTTGTTTGTTTGTTGTTTAAATTGAAAAATAAAAATACCCAAATAAAAGGTATGAATTCCGACTGAACGAATAAACACCCTCCCCCGCCCGATTACAACAAACGACATCGCGACGACGAATAGATTTTTGTTTTTTTGTTTGTGTTTTTTTTTTACAAGGACACGTGTCTTCGTCAAGGGTTTGACCACCATCAACGCGGCCAAGTTGGAAGTTTCAGTATTTCTTCCACCCCATAACCCACAAAATCTGAAGGCGATTTGCAGAGTCAATGTCCTGAGGGGTGAATCCAAATCCAAAACCAACACCATCGACCGTTTGAAAGTCAAAAATTGGATCTAGTTTTAAGGAAAAAATTACCAGAAATTCTATTGAAATTTTATGCTACATAAATTCGGTGTATCCTTGCGTCCTCGCTTTCCCGTTTCCTGTTTTATAGGTTTTTGATTTGAGCAATCAATTCAAAGTGTCTTGTTATGGACTCGTTTGTATATAGTGAATGTGAAGGTGGAGACGACGGACGGCTATTGTAGCTATACTACAGTAATGAGATGCAATAAATGAATTGAAGCGATTTTCAGGTACATTGAGTATCCAATTTGTTTAGTCATGATCTTTTTAGAATTTAATGATTTTTTTTTTGTTCAAAATGCGGATTAGATATTAGTGCATTTATTTAAATTATTTAAAATATAACAACCATCTACGGGTAGATGTACATATAGCATGTTATGTTCTACACGTATCTACAGGGGTGTGTTGTAAAAAGTTGGTCAAGCCTTTAGGCTGGGGCGACACCAATTTTAAACCAAAATTGCAAAGAAAATGAGTTTATTGAGAACTTTCATAATCTTTAATTGGGAAAATAATAGAGTAGTATTGTTGCGATACATTTTTAATTGCGATATATGTAGATACTATAGGGCAAGTTTTGCATTTGGAAAAAAAAAATCGAACTCGAGATTTTATCAAAGTTGGCATTACGACGACAGAGAACACCAACAAATTGGCTGCCACAATTCCGTATGTCTGTCTGTACAACACTCTACAACCTGCACGGCTGAAGCGATTTTCTTCAAACTTGGTATTTAAGCGTTTTAGGTGATTGTCCAAATTAGATTTTTGAATCGTTGTTTTAGCCACAAAAAATAAAGGTACTTGCCATACAAATTTTTCTACCATCTTAATTATCTCGAAAACGGCTCTAACGATTTTGATAAAAATTAATGAGTACACTATTTTGGATATGGTACACATTTTGGAAAAAAAAACGTGTTTTAATATTTTGTTATCAACGGTACCTGCCATACGACAATTTTATTGAATTTCCACTTCCTCATAAACGGGTCAACGGACTTCGATCAATTTTTTTTGGACAGGAGCTCCTTCAAATTCTAAATAATACCTACTGCATATCAAAATATTCGAAAAATAGTTTTTTCCCTCAAAATCCAAAAAAATATATTTTTGTTTTGAAAATTCAATATTTCGAAAACGGGTGGACGATTATTGCTGAAATTTTGTTTTTGAATTTATATTGTTAAATATTTAAAATGTGCATACCATTTTTGTTTAATAAAAAATTTAAGAATTTTTATATATACAAAATTAGGTGAAAAACGACTTAAGTAAAATGCACGAGTAGATCGCACGAACTTGCTCTTATGTTCGATCACATCGTATGCAAAAGATTTCTATTAAAAATCTAAATATATTTTTAAAGTCATTTTTAAATCAATTTTGTATAGATATACAATTTTTTTAAAATTATGTTCTAAAATAAATTGGTATGACAATATTAAATATTTAATAATATAAACTTTGAAACAAAAGCTTAAATCGGTTTAATTAAAGAAAAAATAATTCAAAATTCTGAAATAAATACTTAAACTAATTTGAGCTCAAAAAAAAGTACGTCATTTTATTTCTTGGATAAATTTGAATTTACGACAAAATAAAATTTTAAATCTTTGGAGCGGATTTTGAGAAAAATTTTTTTTTAACTTTTTGAAAATATTTAAAAAAAAATGCAAAACCGCCAATTCATAGGTATTCAGAAAATACATATAAATGTAATTTTTGAAAAAAATTTAATGAGCAGTTTTCGAAACATAATTTTTATAATTTTTTTTTTTAAATGATTTTAAAACTACAAAAAGTATGAATTAAAAATATTGGTACGCGGTATAATTTGGGCAACCTAAACCTATAAATGTGTGAAATTTTGAAAGAATCGATTGAGCCGTTTATGGGATAGTCGAAAGCAAAAAAACGGTCCTATGGAAAGTACCGTTTTTATACATTTTTCTATTTTTTTTTCAACCATATGATCGGTCGTAGCTAAAAACCCGCACTGATTTTTTTCATCCAAATCGTTAGTTTCCGAGAAAAATAAGTTTGAATGTAACGGTTATATGACAGATACCGTTATTTTTTGGGTTAAAAAAAATTTCTGACAGATTGACAGATAGACATACAGACGGACAGAATTTTTAGACCATCTTTTTTCGTCTTCGCTATCATAGTAATGTCATGTTTGATTGTTATCTCAAAACCTTTTTTTTTGACGAATGCATAACTTGCCTTATAGTACATATAATCGCAAGTAAAAATACATTTGGCAGCTTCTGTTAAGAATATTTTGCATGTAATGTAATCGAACATAGGAGCAAGCACTTGCGAACCAGTCTTGCATTTTATTTACATCGCTTTTAATGCATTATGTAGAAAGGTACAAGTTACGATTATAAAAATACATAAATAACAGCAGTCTTAGAAAAAACAGGTCAAAGTTAATGTTAACATAATCATTCCAGATAGTCTTAGTACTATCGCAAATGTACACTGCAAGCCATAGGTATAGAAGCGGGCATTGTTTTTAAGGATATCTTCTAATTTACTCCAGAAAATGGTAAAAAGTATACAAATTTCTAAACGTAAAAACTGGATTCTTTCACGTACTAATTTTATATATGTATTGAAGAAAAAAAGATAACTACCTGAGAGAAGAAAAGCTATTATTATTAATATGTATTATTATTAATATTTTTTTAACTGTAGGACCTTAAGTCTTGTAAATGCAATCTGAATTGCAACTTCAACGGATAAGTCAGAAAGAGTAGAAAGACAGGAAAAAATGTATGTTGGAACAGTGGATTTGAGAATTACGTTTTTATTATTTGAATTTAATCCACAGGCGGTATCCAATTAAAACTGCCGCAGGTATAGACAAAAATGCAGCCTGGTATGGGGCTCGAACCCACACGTTTAAGTGAGCAGTCAAATACTAAAGTGTTTTCCAATAAGAGAGGTTATTTTGAATAGCCCGCTATTTCGGTAGTTGTCATTTTTAAAGCTGTAATTTTTTGACATTTGACAAGTAGGAACTACGCCATTAATAAAAATGGAACGATAGAAGCTTCAACAACTCGTTTAAATTATTAACATCTACTATAAAAATGGTAAAAATTTGACAGATTCGGTTCTTAAAACTAAAACATTTTTTGGTCGTCGTGAAGCACCTTGTCGGACCGAAATGCAGAAATTGGTGGGAAAATTTGAGCTGTTGGGACAAGTTAACGATATAAAGAATAAGGCCAGTGTTAAACCTCTGATCGTTTATCTCTAAAATTGCCATTTTGATTTGAATGTCAAAATGACACCTCTTATTGGAAAAACCCTTATATCTACTGAGCTATAACCACTCGTCAAATCAGGGTGAAAAAGAGTTGTCGTGCTAAAAATCCATGAAGTTGGTTTAAAAATATTGTTTGTTTTCGGAAAAACCAATTTCAGCAACAGTTTGTAACTGCTTCTAGTCATTTCCCTGTATCATGACGCCTCCTTATCTGTTGTGATGCCGGTTCAAAAATATTTCTTCCCGCCTTAAGTCGTGAAAATAATAATTATTATACCCATCTGGTCGATTAAAGTTAAACTTCTTCTTATCAGAAAAACGTTTCGACTGCCATTTGAAATCCAATTAATGCGAATTTTTGCGAAATCTAAGCGTTGTTTCCTTCTAGAATCATTTAGTGGTAATTTTTTTCTTTGATTTCAGACGCTTTAATTGCTTAGAGTGGTGAAAACAGAAGAACCGTGTATAAACTCGCCCCAACTACAGCTTTATTCTTGCTCTTAGCAGCTGAGTTATCTGAGTTTGATATGATACTTTGAACTATTCGGGTCACACGAGGTGTTAAGGCTGACGAAGTATTTCCTTTTTATTTTCTCCCGAAAGCCGATGGATTTTTGACATATTGCCAACTGCATTATCACTACATTGAACTTTGCATTGAATACCCTTCAACCCTTCAGCGTGGTGAACATTTATTTCGATCCTTTCCTCCTAAGTCATACACTGTTTCCTTCCATTTTTCTTTAAAAAAAACATGGATTTTCTGAGCAGAAAACTTATAATTACATTGCTGGAGACGTTTTGACACAAGGTTTTGTAAGCCCTGAAATAGGATCTTTTAACGAGCACGAAGGATGAAATTGTATTATTGTGGGCAGGGATACTGAATAAATGATGAGCAGTAGCTACACTCACAGAAAATGGTTTAAAATATCTCCAGAGTGACTCACATATTTTTAAGTATTTTCAAATTATGAGCATAAATCACATTCATCAAATTAAATGGTGGGATGTCTAGAATTTAGCTGCATATTAAGTTTTAGATAATTTAGTTTCAGATACAATGCGTGAGGTGTGTTTCTGACCGAAGCTTTTTTCGTTTATATTATTGAAAATTTTCACAGAACAGACAAATGTTGAAGTTTGCTTACTCATCTTCAACAATTGGTTTACTGGCTTCGTTTTCCCGAAATGTCTATTCAAATGCCTTATTTTCCATTAGAATAAAATGCCATCTTTGTTAAGAATTGATCAGTTATATTTTAATTATATATGATGAATTTTATTGGGCTTTCTGATCTTTTTATTTTTTATGCAATTAATAAAAACAAATTAATCCATTTTTAAAATTGTTCCCGACATTTCGTTGGTAATTTTCCAACTTCTTAAAAGGGTATTTTTTTTATTGGACTGTTGTCATTTATATTTATAATTTTGAGTTAATTTAAATATTTGTTTTGCACTATTATATTTTATTCGACGGAAAATAAATAAATAAATTAATTAATTAAAAACAAAGACAAAACAAAAATTATCAACTAATATCACAGAAATATTTAATTAATGATGCCATCTAATTAGTTGCGAATTATTGGTAAATCGAACTATTAAATTTTTTTAAATTTAAGCCTCAATAGATGAAAGAATAAAGATTTCTGCCGTTCTTTTAGCATTCAGATACTTGTATCAAATCGCAGACATCAGGATACATTCAAATTTCGTCATGTAGTTCAAAATACATTTTACATCTCTATGAACTTCAGCAGTATATGTGAACTCACTTAAGGGCGAATTGTTAACTATTTTACAACTCGTCGGTCGGAAAATCCAAAATTGACCATTCCTTAGAGGTGGGTCTAAGTCCAGCTTTTAGAGGAACTATTTTAATTCAAAAGTTGGCCAACTTGCCATTTGAACATTTTCCTTGGATATTTAAAACGTATGACATATATGCCAGTAGCCAATGTCAGTTTTACAGCGTTGACATTTGAAAACGTATTTATTCATTGATCGACAAAGCAAATGTACTAATAATATCGCAAAATACCAATCATATACTGTACCAAGTCCAGTACCATATCAAATCATCATATGCCTTCTACCTATTGCCTTTCGTACTCCTTTTATATGCATGGCAAAATATTTTGCATCGTCAATTCTTCCTCATTTGGCACAAAGTCAAAAATGTTGGATCGTTATCGCAGCGAACACATTTACCTTTCGACAATGATGTACAATGGAGAAGATAGGGCTGATAATTTGGTCGAAAACTGATAATCTCTTGATCTGAGCCAAACTGAATACTCAATACTTTATATGCCACTGGAACAAGAAAATAATAGAATTCCCCCGGGGTTTCTCAAAGCTACGAAATCCTTGGTCGGATTTCTCTGACAAGAAAACATCCTGCAACAGCAACAACCACAGCTAAGCAGGCCTTAATTAACCATTTTTGTTGGGATCCTAACCCATGAGCAGAATCATGTTCTCCAGCATAACTGACTTGTGTAGTGGGTGTCAGGTTAAAGACTCGGGCGTAGGAATAGGCTCATTTAATTTTTTTTTTGAATTCCTCACCTAGCCAGAATTTGAATTAGGCCTCGGAGAATATTTTTTCCACGATCTGAGTGACATATTGTCACTGCTGATATATAACTTCCAAAAATTTTCCCAGATTTCACTTTTGGTTCAGGTTCGTACGTTGAACGTTAAAACTTAACATTACGATCATGGAGCATGGAGAACTCCAATAAAGTGGGTCCCGCAATTCCGTCTGTATGCCTGTAAATTGATTTAAACCCTAAACAGCTGAAGCGATTTTCTTTAAACTTGGTACTTAAGCGTTTTAGGTGATTGTTTTAAATAGATCTTTGAATGTTTTTTTTGTAGCCCCAAAAAGAACTGTACTTGTCATACAATTTTGTCTACCATCTTAAGTATCTCGAAAACAGCTCTTACGGTTCTGATAAAAAAGAATGCGCATTACTTTAGCTACATCCTACATTCGGATCTACAATTTTGCTTACATATTTTCTTATTGATATCAAACTTTCACACAACCATTTTTTTTTATTTCCGACTTTCTCATAAACGGCTCCATGGATTTCGATCAAAGTTTTTTATAGAGGAGGTCCTTCGAATTCTAAAAAAAACTGCATACCAAAAAGTGTATCTCCCATTTCCGCCTGTATGTCTGCCTGTCTGTAGAACGATCTACAGCCTAAACCGCTAAAGCGATTTTGTTCAAACTTGGTGCTCAGGCGTTTTGGGTGATTGTCCAAAATAAATTTTTGAATCGTTGTTTTAGCCCCAAAAAGAACGGTACTTGCCATACAAATATTTCTACCATCTGATTTATCATGAAAACGGCTCTAACGATTTCGATAAAAATTGCTGTGTGTAATACTTTGGGTATGGTCTACATTTTGGCCAACATTTTTTTTTAAATATTTTGTTATTAACGGTACCTGCCATACAGCCATTTTATTGATTTTCGACTTTCTCATAAACGGCTCAACGGATTTCGATCAAAATTTTTATACAGGAGCTCCTTCAAATTTTAAATAATACTGCATTTCAAAATTTTCAAAAAATACATTGTTGTAAGTTCAATATTTCTAAGGACGATTTTTTCTGAAGTTTTGTTTTTGAATTTATATTATTAAGAGCCAATTTTTCAATAGTCAGTTAAGCAGTCATATTCTCGAGATAGAGCAAAAATCAGTTTTTCAACAGGCAGATATACAACATAATCTAGGAATTAAGTTATCTGCTCATTTTAGAACGGAATAAAGATTTACCTGAGGAACAAAATAAATAGCTATTTTCGTTGTCAAAAATATTTTGAAAACTTATTGCTTTGAAGTAAACGTCATAAAAGTGACGTTCAAATTAAATTATTCTATGGACTGTTTTTTCTTGATTGAAAAATTCGATGTTGTTATCCGGTTGTTTAACAGTCAAGTAAGTTTATTCCTCTGGCACCTAACTGGATGTTTATCTGGAGATTGAAAAATCGGCTCTAAATATTTAAAATGTTCATTTCAATTTTTTTTTAGAAAAAAAATTATGGATTTTTATATATAAGAAATTAAGTGAAAAACTACTATAAACATACATTTAGCCGTTTTTATTTAGAATCTTAAGCATATAATGTGATCGAACATAGTAGCAAGTAATTGCGATCCTGTAGTGTAGTTTATTTATTATTGTAATGATTTTTTTTATATTGTAAATATGATATAGTATATGTTTATTATTTTTCTTTTTTTTAAATTATTTTTATATTATATATGTGGGTGGCAATGGCGCAGTAGATAAAGTACTTGATTGCTAACTTAGACGTGTGGGTTCGATCCCCACGCTAGGCGCATTCTTTTCTATACCTCCAATTT
This sequence comes from Philhelius pedissequus, assembly GCA_910595825.1. Lineage (NCBI taxonomy): Eukaryota > Metazoa > Arthropoda > Insecta > Diptera > Syrphidae > Philhelius > Philhelius pedissequus. Next base: position 226,863,038 of record OU343161.1, on the reverse strand, counting down.
TAATTGGATACCGCCCATGGGTTAAAATGAGACAGTCAATACCTGGTTCTCAAATCCACTGTGTCAACAAACAAAAATTCTCTCCTATCATTCTCTTTCTTCTAACTAGTGCCATGCAATTCAGGTTGCATTTAAAAGACCTTAGGTCTTACAGGCATATCGTTAAATTAAATTTAAAAAAAATATGTTTTTAATGTAAATATATAATTGAGCTTATGAATAAAAATAATTTACGATATTTGCAAGTTTTCTGTATCTTTAAAAGCAAGTTTAAATATAATTTTATAAAGACTGATGGGCATACTGGTGAAAGCTTTAAATTCAATATCATAGTAGATATACCTACTAAGTGATAAAAGAATAAATGAATGATCTTTATTAGTTTTAAAAATTAGCCACTAAGTTTACATTTTTACAATTTTGAATCTTACATTTTAACTACATTTATCAGAGAATTTTTTAAAAAATTAATTAATAAAAAAATTATCTGAGGTATAATTGCACTATTTTAGTATAATAATTTTTAATATAAGTAATAAGTTTTTATTTGAATATGTTTATGTTTTTAATTTCTCTTGGTAGACTGTTAAAGCCATGGAAACCCATATAATAAATAAGATAAAAACACAAACATCGTGAACTTTTAATTTTCCCAGACCATTCCAGTGACCAGTATGCAGGGTGGAGATAGCATGAAATGCTACACACCTGTTTTTTTAGGGCGGCGGAATTTTCTTAATTTTTTATTTGCACACAGGTAAATATTAACTTATTCAATTAATGTAAAAAAAACTAATTTAAGAACTCAACGATAGGAATTATTAGCACAGCACTTTTATTTAGATAAAGTTAATGTGGTATTGTTGAGGATAACCACAACCCTTTATAGTATGGTATGAGGGAAGGGAGAAATGTCACCATATTCATCGTCTGTAGACAACATCTATCCCTGTAAAGAATTTTGAAATTTCAGTTTCGATTTTTTGTTTTCATTTTATTCCCTTTTTTCGTACTTTATCTTTATGAATAAGGCTCCACAAGAAGATTCATGAATAAAAAGGGGCATGCAAGAGTAGGACTGTAGTAATTCTGTTGATGATCGAAAGAATGCTCACCGTCCTTCTCTGAGTAAATTAGAAAATGCGTGCTCAGAAGCTGTGCTGATGCCTTTTTCGAATGAAGACACGACAAGGATATGCCCGTATATCGGTTCGGTTCGGTTCTGTTGTGTTCTTTTCTGTTCAGTGGGACCCAACATGGAAATATATACTTCACAAAATGACTTTTGGTATTTTATTTATATTTTTGATTATTTAATAGCGGTATGGTATCGCAAAACCCCAAAAGGATGTCGCAAACACATATCTACTGAATTTAGCATGAGCGAACGCAGCACTACTCGTATTCCGTATACATGGTGTACGTTGTATCTTTGCTCGAAGCTTTAACGAAAGGGTGCTCAATGAAGACTGAGACTCGGAGAAATACCATCTCTTCTGCAACCCCCTGTTGGCAGTTGGGCCTTCACAATTTGGAGTATGGGGTGTGTGGATTAAAAGCACTCGAGGAATCCTTCAATATATGAACATTTTAATTGCATTTTCTTGTTGAGCGTATAAAATTTTATCGTTTGGAAATTTTCAATTCTGGAAACGAACGAAAAAATAAAATTAAAAAAAAAAAAAAAAACAAATAGAAATACAAATACAAATAAAACTGAGACAATCTTGTACACGTACGTATTTATGTATACATATCTACATATATTAGCATGTGCCTTGAATTGTAGCTTAATCTGTCATGCGAAACATTTTTATATAAAACGATTTCATTGCCGTTCTGTTCAGTGTCTGTTCATCATATTATCTCTTGGTATTGAAACTGAAGGGAAGTTAGTTTCGAAGTGAAATATTTATTGACTGGTGTGCATATTTATTATTTTCCGGTTTGAAAAAAAAAACGCAAAAAAATACTTAAGCTTAACAAAGAAGTGCTAAGATGTTTGCCATACTTTTGTTAAATAAAATTTGGATAATTGCAAGAGTACCCACCTATTTAGTATAGGTAGTTGTTTTTATTACCTAAATAAAAAAAAAAGAATAAGACGTAATTTCATAAAGGAAATATTTAACCTTTGACTACCAGTCGTTAAACTGAATGAAAAGATTAAGAAACATATTTTAAAAATGTATAAAAGTTTATAAGTTTGATGACAAATAATAAAGAATAAATAAGACAAATAATTATTATAAATTTAACCTTAAGAGCAAACGCTATTAAAAAAATTTAAATAGAAATACAGTTCAAATTAATTTTAAAAAAATCAGTTTTTAAAAATTCTTTCAATACATCTTATCTTATCTTATTCTTATCTCTCTTCTTATATATAAAGAACAATCCAAATTATGTTTGTGCGCTATCTTCTTTTTTTCGGCTCGATCCATTTGAATGAAATTTTCAGAAGTTCTTAGGACATGTTTGGAGAGTGCATATAAGAAATCTATTAGCCGTCCGATGGATGCCTAGAACCAGAGTTATGACCAAAAATGTCACTTACATGTTTGTTCACACCATCAGAATTGGCCGAAAGAGCTTATAGCAAGCTCCGTTTTCCAACCAATGGTTTGCCAACACAGAAAACTGTATTATACCACCGGCTCATCATTTAGTGCAGTGTTAGTCGTTAGTGGGTAAATTCTATTACAAATAACACTTACACCATTACAAATTGAAAATATAAACAAATAATATTACGTCAAAAATAAGAAACAAAAACATTTAGGAGCGTGGAGCACTGGTTCTGAGTACGAGTATATTCCTTAATTTAATTTTACTGATATTGAAATCAAGAATGTTTGAATTCCAATTTAAAAGTCTACCCATACGTGTAAAGGTCTCATGCATCCCATAGTTGGTCCTATGTGTAGGGACTTTAATCAAGTCGAGGCCACGGATATTATAACTTCCTCCCCGATAGTTAAGAAAAACTGAACATAGTAGGTCTGGTGCATATGTGACGCCAGTTATTATTTGGTGGAATAATACCAAATCATTGTTAGTTCTTCTTTGTGCAAGTGTTTGCGTTTGAAGAATAGATAAACGTTGGTCAGAAGGGACGGCATTTGAAGGATCACTCCACCGAAGTCATTTCAATGCGAAACGAGTGAATTTTCTTTGAACAGATTCTAATCTCTTAATATGAATATCGTAAAAAGGAGTCCAAACCTGCGATGCATACTCAAGATGGGGACGAACCAAGCAGTTGTATAAATCATGGGTAAAATTTGGATCAACAAATTCTTCGGACCAACGCTTCATAAAACCTAACATTGAATTGGCTTTGTTAACGATGATATTTATATGGGCAGAAAAGTCCAAATTGGGCGTAGAGAGAACTCCAAGGTCCCTTCCAGTTATAACACGAGTTAAAATGTGCCGTGAAATAATATAGTCATGAGAAGAAGGAGAACGTTTTTTTGAAAATGTCATTGTTTGACGGATTAAAATTCAAACTGTTCTTTTCACACCACAAGGCAAAGTGGTTAATATCCTCTTGCAATAGAGTTCGATCCTTTGGAGATGATATATTTTTACAAATCTTCATATCGGCTGCAAGAATAAGAATTTCGCTATTGTGTACACAAAGAGGAGCATCATTAATAGCCAATGTAAAGAGTAACGGCCCAAGATGGCTTCCCTGCGGAATACTTGATTTGGCAATAAAGGGTCTTGAGTAATAATTTCTGAATTTTACTTGATATAAACTATCTTCAAGATACGAGGATATCCACTTAATGAAAGATGGAGGAAACCCATATGAATTAAGTTTAAACTTGATAATCTCATGAGATAATTGATCAAAAGCTTTCGAAAAGTCTGTGTTGCCGCGTGTATGCACACAACTACAGAACTTGATTCCCATTAAATGGATTTGGATATTTTATTTTGTCAAACTGTATGTTCCATGGATATTTTGGACGATTTAAAGGTGGAAAATTCGTTGTGAAGCTTGGAAAATTTCGGTTAATTGTGAATTTCATTGTAATAGAAGACGTTTTGCGTGCATTTTGGGTGGAGAAGTTTATGATATATATATATATATTAGATGACGCTGTGCTGCGATCAATGCCACAACCCGATAAATTGCATTATACATTGACTTAGGCCGTGAGCGTTTTGACAGGTGTCCTTTTCAAATTATAATGACGAAGTTCGCTGGGTTCGCTAGTATTCTATAGAAATCGTTGTAATAAAAAAGGGCGTGCTATCATTTTATTTCTAAGAAACAATTTCAAAGAGCTTGTAAGCATAATTCCAAAGACATCATTTTTAACTTATGTTACAGAAATAAGGAATTTTGTTCATACACATATTGAATTTGAAATGCATAATTTGAAAAAAAAAAAGAAATACAGAATTTTGAAAACTAGAATTTTATCGGCTCCCAATACAAACTTCTGGCGTTTGGTCTGTTTCTCCAAATTTTGAAAAGACTATCGGAAAGTACCTAATTTCTAGGTCTCCGGGCGAATACTCTTTAATGGAAAGAAGGACGGGGCAAATGATTTAGTAATCTAAGTGTAAATTGTGTATGAAGTGAACATTATTATTTTGAATTATTTTCCTTATCATATAGTTTCCTTAAACAATCAATACTCGTAAATGTAAACAATAGAAAATGTATTCTTTGTATCTGTCTTAAGTACAGAGATCCGTTTCTCTTTTAAAAAATATAAAAATTTACTAGATTTTAAGTTACTATTTTCCAATAGATAATAGATTGCAAATGTTAGTTGCATCAATAAAGTTTTTCACTATAAAAAAGAAAAAAAAATCCCAAACCATTATCTCTTTTGATCTTAACGCTAAACATATAGCGCTGGTTAAACAAGTAAAACTGAACTAGTTTTTGAATTTGCTGTAATTTGGAACAAAATGTTTTCTGAAATTGCAACGAGTGGGATATTTGATTTATCCAACGGTTCTCCAACTAGAAGCCACTAAAGTTAAAAATAAGATTCACGACTGGGTATTTCGATAACATCTTAAGCACGAGATTCTTAGTAGATATACACCTAAGCAATATTTTTAAAGTCGTGTTTTACTTAAAAAAAAAACGTGTAACAAAAATTGTCCGCCCGCTTTTGAAATATTGAATTACAAAAAAAAGGTTCTTCCAAAGAGTTAATATAATATTATTTAGAATTTGAATTACCTCTTGTACAAAAAGTTAATCACACATTCTAGAGTCGTTAATGAGAAGGTGGAAAATCGAAGAAATGGTTCTATACTTTAGTAGGTGACGTTTATTTTATGTTCAAATTTTTGTTTGGCCAAAATAAAGGCTATACCCCATAGAAGTAACAAAATCGTTAAAGTCGTTTTCTAGCTAATTAAACTTTTTTTTGTAATGGTTATGTGGTTATGACAGGTACTAGTGCCCGTTTTGTTTTGGCCTAAAGAAAGAAGATTTTAAAGAAGAAACCAGGGAGTCACATACGACTGTGAAGTACCATGCTTGAAGAATATGACTTTTGCGACTTAAGCTCTATATCGACCTACAAGCAGACAGACGGAATTTTGGAATTCACTTTTAACATCCGATTATAGGGAATAAAAGGCAAGTTATGCATTCGTAAAAGAAATTGTAACACTCAAACATGACATTACGATCAGAGCGAAGCCTAAAACAGTGATCGACAAAAAATGTCTGTGTGTCTGTCAGTTTGTCCGTGTCGGTGTGTATAACGAGCTGCAGCCAAAACGGCTTATTCGATTACCTTCAAATTTGGTATGTCGTATATGTGATGTTTTTGGCATTACTCAGAGGAAATTGAAATCTTTGGAGGCCTAAAAATAACGGAATCTGTCATATAACCATTGAGGAAAACCTCTTTTCCCGAAAACGACTCCAACGATTTTGATAAAAATGTTTGAATTTTTTTTTATTTTTTTAACGGTATAGCGGATATAGCGATATTCGCTTATAACGACGGAAAATTTGTCTCCCATGAGTGGTCGTTATAACCGAATTCTACTGTATTCGGATCGCATCGATTTGTCGCACCACTGTACGCGCAACCTTAGTGCCAAATTTAATAAAAATCTCTAGCAAAAAGCTGCTATAACGATCTTCTTAATAAGAAACATTCTGTGTCGATCTTGGTGCTTTATTGTCCTCCTTGATGGTGCAATCAACACCTAGAATTTCAAAAATGTTATTCATATTCATTAAATTAATTAATTCGATTGCAAATAATATAACAGCAACCAAACTGCATCACATTGGAATACGTTAAAAATATCTGCTTAATAATATCTACAAAAAATATGTAAGACTCTTAAATACAGGTAGGCCTCACTTAACGCGTACCTCTTTTAACACGGCCTCGTTCTAACACGTTTCACTTTTTGCGAACAATTTTCGTTTAACACGTTTAAAAGCCTCGTCCTAACGTGGTATCGGAAACAAAACAAATTTGGTGTCCTTATTTTAGATATTATGTACATATTTTGTTTGTAGATAATTGCATATTTGTTTTCCAATTCATGCATAAGTTATTCATATTCATGACTACTGTTTTTTTTTTTAAATATGAATAAACTGAAATAGGGACTTCCCTATTATTAATGGGGTTTTCGATTGGAAAATTTATATTTTGATCTATAAATTAATTTTATTCAGATTGATTTTTATTTGTTGTAGCATTGGTGCATAATTTCTGTCTGTGAACCAGCTAGCGGTAGCAGCTGCCAAATAGTGACTCGAACTTTGTTTTTAATTTCAAGTTTGTAAGACCGAAAATGAGCTGGACGAATAAATGAATTCAATTTACTGCTTCCATTTGAAGTAAAACTATTTTTATTCTTTCTTGCAACCGAAACAAATTATTACCAAACTGTCAATTATGATGCATATTGGTTTTAGTAAAAGAGGGATAGATTTGCAAAATCTATCTGCAGTTCTGCAAAATTTATTTAAAATCAAAAAAAAAAATTGATTCTTGCTAACAAACGAAAACCCCATAAATGTATGTAATAACGAGGAATTACGGATTTTTTCAGCAAAAAAAAAAAACAACATTGATTCATTACCAAAACGGCCATTTATGGCTTATTTAAGCAGTGATGATGAATGATCTGCGATGTTCTTTTGTTCAGTTTAAAAGAATTGAACTGAACTTGGCAAAAATTGCGTATTGACAAAGGTCCTCACTAGTCAACTGATGAGTCCATGTGAGATCGCCGGGACGAAACGCCAATTTTTGTTGGACTAAAGGCCGTTAAAAGCTATTTTGAATCAATAATTCAACAAGTCCAAATATTATAGTGCTAAGTCTTCTACTTGGCTGATGCATTTCAGTAGTATATAGAATTTGTATTATTAAAAAAACCTTCTTAAAAGAATTATTATTCTTTCTTTTTTTTAAAGTTTTATAAGGTTTATATTGCAGAAAAAAGGAGTTATGGTTTATGTTTTGTGTTTTTGTTTGTTCATTTTATGCATGGTTCCAATTTCGATAAATAAAATTCTTCCCTTGGTTTTTTTTGTATTATTTGAATTCATGGAACGTAACCCCCCATTTTTGTACCGGTTTCTTGTTTCGATTAACAAGATTTCGTTTAACACGGCATTTTCCAGGAACGTAACTCCCGCGTTAAGTGAGGCCTACCTGTATTTCAAAAAATGCAGACTGTAAAAAAAGTATTGCATTATCGTTTGGCCTCAAAATGATTGGAGGACAACTGACTTAAAATTTGACGGGAATGTTTTTTTAAGCTTCAAGTACCTAATTAGGTGAAACCGAATTACAAATCCAATCTTTGAAATTCAATTGACTGCTATTCAATAATGATTGCATTCTTTTGCATAAGATATATACTCTTTTGAATTACTATTATAATATCAATGAAAGAATGTCATGTTTATAAAGGGATCATGTCTCTGCTTAATAGCTTATGAGTAATTTCTTAAAATCGATTTTTTCCATTGCAACATCTGGCAGTATATTCGCGAGACTGGCGTCTATTTTGATAATTCGGTACTCAGATACTCAACAAAACACTACTTTCTCCTTTCTGAATGTAAGAACGTAAGTAAATATATAGCATCGATAGCCACTGTTCTATACTCTGTTCTATTTCTCTTTATTTCTTTAAATGAATTGCTTTTATTGGCAAAAAAAAAAACGATCACAATATAGGTACATACAACAGATAGTCTCCCTAACTACAAATGAACATTATTATAATTGGATAAGCACCACCATGCAACATGAGAAACTTTAAGATTAAGATGAATTCCCAGAATCATATATGTAGTTTTATAGAATTAAATTTGAATTTTGTCTCCCCATTGACAGTTTTGATCAATATCAAGACACACATTCTATAAACAAAATATTCCAAGAAACCGATACCAATACCTGCTTCTGCTGCTGCTTCGCTTCGCCTACAACAATAATTTCATTTGTCTGCTTCGGGATATGGTATAGTTTGATGCTTCTGTGGAATCAATTAATTGAGTGATAATTTAAGTTCTTCTTTATGCTTTAACGACAACACAAAAAATTTATTAATATTCAGTTCTTCATTTCCAATTAAGTCGCGCGCTCTTAGTTCAGTGATCTTTGCCTTAAGCCGATGAGAAGCTCATTTAATTAATAACATGCGACACCCCTATATCGAATATTTTAATTCGAATGCAACGGTTTTGTCTAAGCGAGAAAATCGACAGCAACAACACAAGAATCAGTGTTGTTATATTTTTACTTGCGATACTATAGGGCAAGTTGTGCGTTTGGCCAAATAATCGAATTCAACATTTTAATCAAGCTTGTCATTACGATGATGGAGAACACCAAAAAAGTTAGCCCTTAAAACAATGGTACTTGCCATACAATTCTACCATCATAATTATCTCGAAAACGGCTCTGAGGATTTTAATTTAAAAAAAAGTATGTTCCCCGCTTCAGTTATAGTCTACATTTTGTTTTTTTTTTAATATCGACGAATTTCGATCAAAATTTTTACATATTAGGTCATTTGAATTATAAATACTAGTGCTAATTTTTGAAAAATATTTTTTTGGATTTTTGAAAAAAAAACATTTTTTTTTAATTTTTCGAAAACGTGATTTTTTTTGAAACTGTGTTTTTAAGTTTATATTAATAAAAATTGCCATTTCAATTTTTTTTTAGAACAAAATTAGAGTAATTGTGTATATAAAATATAATAAGTAAAATATGACTTAAGAAATATGGATATTTAGATTTTTAATGGAAATATTTTGCATACAATGTAATCGACCGTAAGAGCAAGTACGTGCGATCTAGTCGTTCATTTTATTTCTGAATGTACAGGGTGTACGCAGGGAAGGAATAGTACTACTTTGTTTGTTTATAATTTTTGATTAAATGAAAGAGAATAGATCTTATATTGATAAATGTTTTATTTAATGTCGACAATTATGTATGGAATATAATGTCAGGTAAATGTCCGCCTCTGTTTGTCTCACAAATGCGAGCCCTTTAGACGGCATTTTTCATTACATTCTCACACAAGCGTTTCTGTTTTTTTTTTGCATAAACCTTGCTTTTCAGATATCCCCACAAAAGAAGTCCGGAGCAGTCAAATCAGGCGATCGTTGAGGCCAACCAACATCACAATTTCTTGAAATAACTTGTTGTGGAAAGAGGTCTCGCAGTAATTCCATTGTAATCCTGGCTGTATGCGATGTGGCACCGTCTTGTTGATACCACATGTTAATCAAGCCCAAAGCATGAAGTTGTGGCATCAAGAAGTTTTAAGTCATATCACGATATCGCTCCCCATTCACAGTTACCATTACGCGGTTTTCGTTTTCAAAGAAGTAAGGTCCAATGATTCCTCCTGACCAAATTGCACACCAGACTGTACTTTTTGTGGATGCGAAGGTGACTGATGAATAATATGAGGGGTTTTCATTGCCCAAAACCGACTATTCTGTTTATTCACATATCCATTCAAATGAAAATGTGCCTCGTCACTCATTATGATTTTTTCATGAAAATCTGGTTTGTCATGGGCTAGCTGTAACATCCTATTTGCATAGTACGGCGGCGTAAGTGTTCTTGTGGAAGAAGCTCTTGTGTCAACTGAATCTTAAATGGAAACAAATGCAAATCATTGTGCAAAATCGTGGCCAAAGTTGTTTTTTGATGACCAAGCTCCTGAGCGCGCGTCGAATTGAGGTTGATGAATGGTTTTGAACACTTCCTTTAGCAGCAGTAATGTTTTCAGCCGATCTTGTAGTACGTTATGGTCCATGCTTGAGTCTATCACCTACAGACCCTCTTTCTTCGAAATCATTCACTACGTCATTTCTCCCAAAAATTTCACGTAACTTTCTCATCGTCAATTAATTTAATTTACAAATCATTTGTCATTTCAGTGCTCCATATGAACACGATTTAATTAAGTTTTATCTTTGACTTAAGTGCAATACGTGTATGTTACTAATACAAACAAATGTTTGCAATTTGACTTTTATACTTATGTCTTCTATAACCCACCGAACAAGGAGGCTGTTTACCGAAGGAATTAAGAATTGACATTTGACAACAATTTGTAGAATCATAGAATAAAAAAAAGTTTACTAGATTTTCTTCATTAATTTTATTAATCAATCATTCTAATTCGCGGCTAAATTTCAATTCTATGGTCAAGTTAGGTCGTGGATTAGAGATGAAATAAACGTTTTTTATTAGAAAGATAGAAATGCAGACTAATATACTCGTAATTGTTTCTACATTTGAATGTTATCTATTGCTCTGGAACCCATCATTGACCGGGGTATTATCAAATCGCTTACGGTCGCTTACAGTTTACACTTTAGTTACGGTTTACATTACAAGTAGGTTCCAGTTATATAACATCACCGATCATCTTAGAAGCAATATTTTAATTTGTTTCAAAATATTAAAGAATTAATCCGGCACAGACATCATGGCTGTTTTTTTTTTTATTAATTCTACCATGTGATGTATTTATTCGATGCAGCAAACTATGCTCCCCCGTACTAAGCGCTGCAGAAGCAGCATCATCAAGGCCATGGAATGATTATATGAACAAATGTACTTCGTGTTTATTTTTTTAATTTATATTTTTAACTTTAATAACACTTAAGGGACTTTTGAGAAACCCGCATTTCCGTTTTTGCACATCTTGATGTATGGAAACGACCATCAATGGAGTTGGTCTTGTTGTGCCAACTGCAGATATAAGTTTAAATGACTTAATGCTTATAGGGCGTACAAATGACATCCAGTCAGTTGAAGGAGTAATCGACAGATGGTTCTAATCTAGATTGATAATAATTTCTTGTATATTTGTTAAGTTAGCCATTCTGGAATAAACAATGAACATGCAATGTTTTCACTAGAGCGATGTACAGTTATAATACTTTATATGGTTTTCCATTCGCAAGAAAATCGAACTCGAGATTTTAATGAAGATTTTACATGACATGTAAAGGGGAGAATTTTTTGCTGCCCATGTTGTGAAAAAAATCGAACTTAAGATTTTAATAAAACTTGACAGTGAGATGTTATAGAGCACGAAAAAAGTGGATCCCGCAATTTCATCTGTCGTTCTGTGTGTAGGTCGATTTTCTTCAAACTTGGAACTTAACTTCTTAATTGATTTGCTCGATTTACAAATTATTGCAACTCAATTATTCTTCGGATGAAAAGGAAAAGTAATTCCCAGTATGTTCTTATTTTTGTTTTCCTTGTAAAATTTTTACTTTTCTTTATTTGATAGTCACGGGAACACGGCTAGAAATAGTAATGGAACAGAACAAAAATTAAAAATAAGCGCAAGAACACAAAAAATATATTCATAAATTTATAGATAAAGACTGGCTATACATTTGGAGATATTTTTTATAATCTTTGACTGTACAATTCCATTAAATGCTCCGGGAATACTGAAATATAAGCATTTCTTCGGGTTCGGCCAAAAAAATACGGATCTACTAATTTTATTCAGGCCCGTTTGCTGATACGAATCATAAATATTTATGTTCTACTTAAATAGCTTAAGGGCTACTTCTTCCTCTGTGAAAACTGTCACATAAGTTCTTAAGTAGAACTTAAATGCTTAAGTTCTGTATCAGCAAACGGGCCTCAGAATCAAAAAATAATATTTTTTGTTGCCCAATGGAAGGATTTAATTGTCAAAATCCATGTTTTGATAGATTCGTGTCAAAAACGAATTTGATTCTTGTACCAATGGAAAACCCCATTGTATTGAGGTTTTCAATTAAAAATCGATCATTGTTTTTTCAATCCAGTGCCTTGAATAAAATTCAAGCTCCTCGAACTTTATATATTTTTCACTTTTTGAAAAAAAAAAATCTTCAAAAATATATGATATTTTTTTCTTCAGAAAATATTTTTCTTTAATTTTTTGTTATGATCGGAAAAAGTATTGTTTAAGAAAGATAAGGAAGCGGTTTGCTCTGTTTAAAGTTAGACGACCTCTTTAACGTTAAAGTATACTTTTTGTAGTTTAAAATTATCAAAAAGTCGACCCTCATTTTAAAACGTATGTTACGTTAAAATAATATTACTTATGTTGAGAGTCGACTCGCATTTTAAAACTCATTTAGAGTAGGGTATAAATGTTTAAGATTTTGGGCTAATATTATATGTTTTATTTATTTTGCTCAAACATTCTATTTGAAAATTTTATTGCAAAACCTTGTTGAATGTGCGAAATTTTCCCACGGGTCTTTTAGTCACTATGATAAGAGTATATTTATTTATTTATTTATTACCGTCATTCAAGTTACAAGATTTTATGAAGACTACACATTAAAATTAACTTTCAATATATGTATATACAATTTTAAAAAGATAAATTAATTAAGTTAAATATACGTTATAGTATTTGCCATAAGCTTATCAATTTTCTTTTAATTTCATTTCTATTCATATTAAAATCAATTGCATAATCAAATTCATTAAAATCAATGCACGCATTAGTGATTGGACTGTGCCTAGCATAACTTGTACTATGATATGGAACATATAAAAAATCGCCATTTCTTGGTCGTAAACTACGAACAGGTGCATACATATTAAACATTGACAACAGCACTGGACAATCAATAATAGAATTGAGAACATCATAAGCAAAGAGTACAGAATTTAATTTTCTTCTCAAAATGAGAGGTTTTAGGTCAATGAGAACACATCTGCTTTCATAACATGGAACACTTAAAGAACCAAAAGTTGTAAGGCAAACTTAGTAAATCTTTTTTGAACTTTTTCTATACGAAGGATACTTGACTTAGTGTAAGGATTCCATATAACGCTACAATACTCCAGCAACGGTCTTACAATACTCGTGTAAAGAGTTTTAATTGTATAAGGATCCTCGAAACATTTTGAATTTCTGACTATAAAACCGAACATCGAGTTTGCTCTAGAAATTATATGATCGATGTGAAGCGAAAAATTTATTTTCGAGTCGAAAATCACTCCGAGATCCTTCTGATAATCTACTCTTTGTAAAGAGTGGCTATCAAGCTTGTATTCAAAACCGAAAGGATTCAGTACTTTTGAATAAGTCACAACACTACATTTGTTATTGTTAAAAAAGAGTCCATTCATCTTACACCATTGAAGAATTTTATTTAGATCAGCTTGGACATTATTTGCATCAGATAACGTATAGTCAGTATAGTCTGAGTTTTTTTTGTCACAGAACCGTTTTTTTTTTCATTTTCGATTTGAATAGAAATTCTTATACCGAAGGTGGTTCGAATTCTTAATACTGCTGCTTTGAAAAGTTTTCGAAACATAATTTGTTGAATTTTTGAAAAAAAATCTATTTGCCTTTTTCAAAATTCAATATTTTGAAAACACGTGGACGATTTTATTGGATTTTATATTATTAAATACTCAGAATCGACATAGGCTCACATTTTTTTGTTTTTGATAAAAAAACAACATTTTTTTTTTTAATTTTAAAAATTTAAGTAACAAAACAAAAAAAATTAAAAATATATTTACCCGTTTCTACTAAGAATATTATGTTTGTGATCGAAATCGTGCATTTTATTTTTAAATGTGTCTACTTATTAACATAACTTTGGACATTCTTTAATCTCTCTGATCAAAGAGTGTAGAGAAAATGTACCTACATTAATTAACGTTTTAGAAAATAGTTAAACGCGTTTAGATATTGAATAATGAATAGCGGCTACAAAAGGATAAAGACAACAATTGATTATTTTGACAAACAAGTTTTTTTTTTGTAATTTAACTAAATATATGCCTGTAAGGCGTAAGGTCTTTTAATGCAACCTGAATTGCACGGCACTAGTTTCAAAGGTTTCTTCATGAAAACAAAATATTTTTCTCTATGGTACCTTATAAGCTCACTCCTTAGGCATATCTTAACAAAAACAAAAATTCATTAACTTATTTAAGACAAATTGCCTACTGCTTATCAGTAATGCCAAAAACTTAAAAAAATTTCATGTAAAAGAACTATAATGTTATTTGCCATTTTTTTTTTCAAAATTATTGAAAAATAATGTCAACTACCAAATACGAAGTTTCGAAAAAGTCGATTGAGTAGTTTTTGAAATTTTGAGTTAAAAAAAAAGATTTTTTTTTCATTCACTCTTGTCAGACCCTCCACCGATATGTTCTCGTATTCTCACAAGGGCATTGGAACTTAAATCTTTTGGAAATTTTTTTATGAATATGAATTTACGCAACGTAGAATAGACCCTTAATAAAAAATAATTCGCTGCGTAAGTATTTAATCGTTGCTTAGTGTCCATTTAGCTAATGCTATTGAATACGACTGATAATATTTTTAAAGCCGAATTCGCCACAAGGTTCTGAGATCATTTTAAAACTGATTTTATAAATATTTAGAACTCAACCTAAAAGTATAATTGAGTTAAGCACTTAAGGTCTCGGTGAAACATAGTTCTAAAAATTTGGAAGAATTCGGTTTCTTCGTTGGCAAATATTTTTTCTGAATTCTGTTATAAGTTATATTAAAAAATATGTATATCGCGAGTTTCAAAGTCTTTAGGCAGGCGCCTATATGCTACGGCACATATAGGGCTATGTAAGTCCATGACATCGGCCACTGCCTGACCACTTATACGACACAGAGGACTCAACAAGGAGTTAATATAATTTTAACCCTCGATTTCGAGAAAAACTGTTGACGTAAGAAAACATTTCACAAATTTTGCAAATGGAATTATTTTAAACAATATCCATATAAATTTAAAATAATAATTTAAAACATTAAAATTGCTATTTCATATATTTGCTCTTTTTTACTTGCTATATTATGAAGGTACTATAGGGCAAATTTAGCATTTGGATACAAATCTACCTCGAGATTTTGATCAAACTTGAGATTACGATGATAGACAACAATAAAAAGTGGGTCCCCCAATTCCGTATGTCTGTCTGTCTCTACAAGATCCACAGCCTACACAGCTGAAGCAATTTTCTTCAAACCTGGTTCTTAAGCCTTATAGAATTTTTGAATCGTTTTTTTTTTTTAGGACCAAAACTAACGGTACCTGTCATACAATTTGTGCCAGCATCTTAATTTTCTCGAAAACGGCTATAACGATTTTGATAAACCAAAATATATGTATTGCTGAAGGTAGGTAGTTATATTCTTCCTTTTGGTAACATTTTATTTTTTGACATATTTTGTTATTAACAGTACCTACCATACAGTCATTTCTTTTCATTTTGAACTTCGATTTCGTTCAAAATTCGTAGATAGGATGTACTTCAAATTATAAATACTACTGCATACTAGGGCTGGCAACGAGACGAGACCAGGCGAGACTTTTGTTAATCTCGTCTCGGTCTCGTCAAAATCGAAAAATTTCAGTCTCGTCTCGGTTTCGGTCCAGGTCTCGCCTAAGCAAGTCTCGTCTCGGCCTTGGTCTCGCCTTTTTCTCGAGAAAATTTTAATGTCCGGTCTCGTCTCGGTCTCGGTCTCGGTCTTGGTATCATCCTTAGTCTTGGTTTCTTTCGTGTTTTTTTTTTGTAGTAAAAAGATGTTAGATAAAGATAAGACGCATTGTTCGGATTGCAAATATAGAGTATGGTTGTGGTATCTCAGCAGATCGTCGCGTCGGTAAGAGAAATGCGGGAAAATGTATGAAACAAACTCGTGAGTCTGTTTTGTCTTTCGAGTTAAATATTAATAACATTTTGGATGAATTGTGTAAGTAAATATATTTCATAGCAAAAACAAATAAAATATTAAAAAAAAGAGTACATACATACAACCCTCGATTTTTTAAAAAACAAAATAACCGGTTTTGTCAAGCCACGACCTGTCAAAAACCATTTAAGGATGTCTCCGATTTAAATTAAAATGTCTCCGATAAAAAAATTAAATTTTTCGATTTAATTTAATGTTCCCTAAAAAGTTGATTTTACACATTTTAGGTGAAATTTCGAAAACAAAATATTGCTCAAATGTCAAGATATATTAAGCTGACTACCTTTCAAGTCATGAACTGTCAAAATCATTTGAAGCATCGCTTTGGATTAAAAAACATCTACAAAATTCAAATTTTACCTAAAAAAAATCGAAATTTTCGATTTAATTTATTGCTCCCTAAAAATGTGATTTTAAACCTTTTGGGTGACATTTGGAAAAAAAATATTATCCAAATATCAAGATATAGTAAGTTGCCTACCTGTCAAGTCATGAACTGTCAACATCCATTGAAGCATCGTTCCGATTTAGATGGATTAAAAACCCTCTACAAAATTCAAATTTTACCTCAAAAAATTCGAAATTTTTTCCTCCGGCAAAAGTTGATTTAAAGCCTCTTGTATGCCATTTGGAGAAAAATATTATCAAAACGTCAAAATATAGTTCGCTGCCTACCTGTCAGGCCATGAGCTGTCAAAATCCATTGAAGTGTTGCTCCGATTTTAGTGTTTGGTAGCGTGAAAAATCGTTCGAATTGGTACAAATGTTCACATTTAGCTCTCAAAACCCATAGAAAAAAAAACCCAAGTTTGGGAAACTTGGTGAAAATCAACGTACAATATGGATCTCAAGAATTCGGTCACACTTGGCACATGCACGTCTTTTCCAACTTTATTGTGCTTGTCAATTATGAATTATGAATCTAATAATGATATATCCTTGTATTTAATAATGATATATCCTTGTACGTTGCTTGTGCTAAACAAATCATAAACTAGAAATTTTGTTCTGCAGTACGTAGGTCCATGAAGCTAAGACCATAGACTTCACTTGAAACGAGTACGTTTTACTTGGGCAAATCGAAAACTATGATTTTAAGTTGAATTTTATTAGTTGCGTATGAAAGCGCTCTGAATGGCTTACATTTTGGACGAATTTAGTTTTCAAAGGTGTGTGATAACGTAGATAATAGGCTGTGAAGTAACGTTATCAGACACCTTTGAAGAGCCGTATTTCCAAGATAAAATTTGAATTTTGTACAGTTTCTTTAATCCATTTTAATCATAGCAATCCTTCAATGAATTTGACAGTTCATGGCTTGGCAGTTAGGCAATAAACTATCAGCCCTATTCTGCTATCTTTCGATTCACGTGAATTTTTCACTATTTAGATATTTACAAATGTCTTCTATCTTTTGAGTCCAAAGCTTAACTAATATTTTTTTTATTTAATTCTTAAGAGAATCTAATTGTTAAAATTTATTTTTGATCGAAATTTATATACTTTTTGAAACAATTCGTTTTTTCCGTCGGATAGCAGAATACAAATATTCACGTGAACGTTTAACAAAATAGAACTGTATATTTTGACGTTTTTAAAATATTTTTTTTCAAACCTCACACAAAAGGCCTTAAATAACCTTTTTCCGAAGCCAAAAATAAAATCGGAAAAACTTCGAATTTAAAGCGGAGCCATCCTTCAATGGATTTTGTGAGCTCATGGCTTGATAGGTAGCAAACGAACTGTATTTTGACGTTTTCATAATATTTTTTTTACCAAATGTCATACAAGAGGCTTAAAATCAACTTCTTCCGGAGCAAACATTTTTTTGAGCCAAAATTGGAATTTTAAAGAGGGTGAGGTTCTTTTAATACGATTAAATCGGAGCGATCGTTCGATGGATTTTGACAGTTCATGACTTCACAGGTATGCAACTTACTATACCTTGACATTTGAATACTAATTTTTTCCCAAATGTCACCCAAAAGTCTAAAATCAACTTTTTCCGGAGCAATAAATTAAATCGAAAAATTTCTAATTTTCTGAGGTAAAATTTTACTTTTGTAGAGGTTTTTTAATCCATTTAAATCGGAGCCATCCTTCATTGGATTTTTACAGCTCATGGCTTGACAGCTAGGCAACGAACTATATTTTGACGTTTTGACAATATATTTTACCAAATGTCACCCAAAAGGAAGCAACGCCATGCATACATAAATCGTACGCATTCTTCTCTGGATTTTCGCAATGCGCCTATCTCTGTATAACTATGTACATACATATATGGTTTGATATGTTAACGCGCATATAATATTTCGCAAAAAAAACTTGTGAATATTATAAAAATTGAACATGATTAGATACTAAAAAATAATGAAATAAAAACAAAATTTTCTTATAGCGAAAACCGAAACCAAACCACCGAGACCGCCGAGACCAGCGAGACTCTCGTCGAATTTCGGTACCAAAAATACGGTCTCGTCTCGCTCTCGTCTCGGTCTCGTTTTCGGTACTTTTAAAGGAGTCTCGTCTCGTTGACGAGACCGAGACGAGACCGAGACTAGTCTCGGTCTCGTTGCCAGCCCTACTGCATACTAAAACTTTCGATTTTTTTTTTGAATTTTTGACAAAAAAAATGATTTTGAATGAACAACAACAACTTGAGTGTGCTACCACCAAGTTTTTCTCATATTATTTTTGGCTGGAATTATAGTTATTTTACGACTTTCCAAGGTCGATCACCAGATTCCTTTGATCTAATGGTGCTGGTCTACTTTTTCATTTTAATCGAAAAACTCCTTGTAACTTTATGGCAAGAAATAAGCTATAATTCAAGTCAAAAATAATATGAGAAAAACTTGGTGGTAGCACACTCAAGTTGTTGTTGGTCATTCAAAATCATTAAAATAATACAAAAAGTGCTTTAAAAGGCAAGTATATGATCGTACAAAAATTGAAGAAATTAAAAAAATATATTTTTCTTGAATACCTTTCAATACATATTTCGAAAATGGATAACGATTATTTTTCGAAATTATATTTGTAAGCTTATTTTTGTTTTGTTTATAAAAGAATTAAAGAAATGTTGTATTATAAAAATTTAAGTAAAAAACGATTTTAAAAATATATTTAGCCGTTTCTACTAAAAATCTTGTGAATACGATGTGATCGAACATAAGAGCAAGTACGTGCGATCTCGTCGTACATTTTATTTCTATATAGGTACCACTTAGATGTTATTGCATTATAGATTTTAATTTTAATGCACTCTTAAGAGAAAATAAAGTGATTGACTTAAGACGTTGTTGCATTGGATCGCTTAACTATCGCACAACGCGGTGATTCTAAATATAACAGCCACATATCGTTCTTTAAGAGAAGATTATGGTTTACATAATCGTCCAACTACGCAAGCAATAGGCAAAATTGTGAAGAACTTTGAAGAGACTGGATTGGTTACAGTTGATGCCTGCGCATTATTGTTTGCTCGTACCACTGAAAATATCGATGCTGTAATTGAAAGTGTTGCCGAAGACCCGAATGTGTCGATTCCTCGTCGTTCTCAGGAATTAGGACTGTCTTACGGCACATTATGGCGTATTTTGCATTTGGATGTACACCTACATCCATATAAAGTCCAGCTCACACAACAACTGAAGCCAGCTGACCATTCACAATGTCGTAGATACGTCGAATGGGTGCTTGAACAACAGGCGGATTACGGCCATTTTTTGAACAAAATTTTCTTCAGAGACGAAGCACATTTCTCACTTGGTGGGTATGTTGATAAACAAAATTGTCGTATTTGGGGTTCTGAGAATCCTCAAGTAATTGAAGAGAGGCCATTGCATCAAAAAGTTGCTATTTGTGGCGCTCTTTGGTCCGGAAGTGTGATTGGACCGTACTTCTTCGAAAACGACGATAGAACGACTGTCACCGTCAATTCGGAGCGGTATGGTCATATGATAACCGACTTTTTTTTTGCCTTGGAGAATATGTGGTTTCAACAAGACGGTGCCACATGCCACACAACTCGAGCGAATATGGCTTTATTGCAAGAGACATTTCCTGGCCACGTAATTTCTCGTCGTGCCGATATCAACTGGCAACATTAATGACATTACTATGAACATTCTTTATTTAAATATATTAATCTTCGCTGATGACTTTAAACTTTAGGGGTGGCCGTGGCGCGATAGTTGTGTGCTCGCCGGTCGACCTCGTGGTTGCAGGTTCGATTCTTGCCTTTGTCTATGTCTTCTTATATTCCATTAAAAAACAATTCTAAAAATTGTCATAAAATAAGTTGCTGCTTTGCTCATTACATGCTGTTTAGGCATAACACTAACAACATATGATTGAGTAAACTTGCATACTCATAAAATATGACAACGAAATAAATAAAATAATGTGAATTATAAGGGACATAAATAAATTAGACACGGTATGTCTCTCCGCATCAGTTCAGCCGCCATCCCTGGAGATAAATCTGAGACAACAACCAGCTCTAGTCTCAAAACATCGTGCCACACATCTTCCTATCCTTCTTTCTCTTCTTCCACTGGCTGCCCGCGCTGTGTTAAGAAAAGAATATAAAGGGTATTCATAATCCCTTGAGCGCGTGCAAAGTTATAAAAAAAAAAAAACTTTTTAATGGTTATACAAATCCGAGTGTATACTTGTTCTTACAACATGATATTGATAGTGTCTTCGAATGGTGCACTTCAAATGGAATGGAATTAAATAGAAGGAAATGCAAAGTAATGTCATATCATATTCAAGATCGAGAGAACCTATATTGTCTTCCTATTTTATAGAAGACTGTTTAATTGACCGAATTGAGACATTTAATGACTTGGGTGTTTTATTTGACATGAAACTGTCATTCAATCCTCATATTGAAATGATTACAATTAAAGCAAGGAGCCGGCTTGGATTAATCAAGAGATTTTCAAAAGAATTTAATGATCGTCATATTTCAAAGATTCTGTACTGTTCACTTGTCCGTCCCGTCTTGGAGTATTGCAGCTGTGTTTGGTGTCCTACTTACGAGGCTTCCATTACTAAAATCGAAAGTGTTCAAAAACAACTTCTATTATTCGTTCTCCGTGATCTTCCTTGGGATCCCAATCAACATTTACCACCATATGAAAATCGTTTGAAGCTGCTCAGCCTTTCTACGCTAAAGAAGAGGAGGGAAGTGAATAATGTTCTTTTCCTTGTTCGACTTTTATCGGGATCAATTTATTCTCCAAACATCCTGAGTATGCTAAACATAAATTCCCCTCCGAGGTTAATCCCTAATCCTCCATTCTTTTATATAACTTCCGCTAGAGTTAATTATGGATTAAATACATCTTTAAATATTATGTGCAAAAAAAATAAATTGTTTAAAAAAATACAATTATCCTGTTAATTGTTTTATTGTATTTTGTATGTAAAATTTTATTTCTTACTCGTATGTTAGTAAATTTAAACTTACTGTTATATTTATAAATACATTTTTTTAACAACTTACACATCGGTCTGCAGTTGAAATAAATAAATAAATAAACCCTTAACTCTTGGGCACTTGAAAACCAACATTCGTCAAGTTATGGCTGAGATACCAACCAATATGTTACCAAAAGTGGTCGAAAATTACCTCAAAAGAATCGATGCTTGCAACAATTCACGTGATGGTCATTTAAATGATGTAGTGTTTCACACATAATGTCAACTTTCAGACTTTATAATAAAAAAGAAATATCATGAAAAAAAGTATTTTATATGTATTTTATTTACGTTTACTTTTGAAACCTCAAAATGGATAACCCATTACCTTATTTATGGCACCACATTATATGGCGCATTATGAAGTTTTGTGAGTTAGGAAGCATCTAAAGAATTGTGTTAAAAAAAACAACAAATATTAAAAGAATACTGTCAATAAAATAATTATTATAGATATTTATTTTCCTTTCCGATGTCAGAAATATCATCTTAAATAATAATTTGTTATCTTGTGCTCATTCGGGTTTTCGCCCAAATCATAACTGTTCTACAGCAATGGTGAAGGTACTCGAATTGACTATATTGTGTTTGCTGGACTTCTCTAAGGCGTTTGACAGAGTAAATCACGAAATCTTGTGTAAAAAGCTGAATTTGTACTTTGGTTTTAGTGGTAGATCGGTACGTTTGATCAAAAATTACCTCCAACAACGTAGTCAAAGAGTTAAAATTGGTGAAATTTTGTATGAATCAACGAATATACTAGCAGGTGTACCGCAGGGTTCTATATTATGTCCTATGGTGTTTTGTTTTGCATGTTCATCAATGATCTCCCCCAAGTGTGCCAGAATGTCATGCTGCATCTTTATGCAGATGATGCCCAAATCTATCTCTTTCGACCATTCAACTTGTTGGAAGATCAGGCTTGGAGATTTAATGGAGATCTTTTGAGGATCTATAATTGGACCTTGTGCAATGGATTAACTCTTAATCCTTCCAAATCTCAAATAATTACAATATCTCATCCGAAATTTGATGTAAGGAGACTTCCACCTTCTCGTTCCCTACTTGATTTTGTAGATAATGTCACGAATCTGGGCTTCAAAATTAATCGGACCCTTTCTGCTAAAGATCATATTAATCTCTCTGTTGGCCGAATCTATTGTGGTCTTCGAAAGTTAAACCTTTTCTCGAATCTAACTCCTACAGACACTAAGCTGAGACTTGTCAAATCTTTGTTACTACCTATTATTGATTATGCTGCAGTAGTTTACTGCAAGCCTGATTCGCACTCGATGCAAAAACTAGTTGTTGCTTTTAATGATATCGTTAGGTATGTCTATAGTTTGCGAAAGTCTGATCATGTGTCTCAATATCATCAATGTGTCTTATACTACGTTTTCACCTACCACTTAATCCAGATTTAAGTGGTTTAATCATAAATCCTCTTGAAATCGTTTGAAATCTTGAAGATTTACCATACAAATTCTAATCTCCTTAAATGAAGATTAAAAATTAATGTATTTGAAATCTTCTTCGAAGTAGCAGATTGTCAAAACAAACAAACCTTATATCATAGAACGCACCTATCCAAATGTCATTTTCTCAAATGACAATCAACAAAAAAAAACTGTCAAGTTAAAAGGGGAATTGAAGTGTTTTTTTTTAAACAACAAGGAACTTTATCTGGTTGGTGGTGAAGTAATTTTAAGGAATAAATCATTTAATTACGATTATTCGTATTATAGGATGACCAGAAATGTGGCGGTGGGGAAGTTCCAGCTTCCAACTATTGGCTCTTACCGTGCGGGTCTTTGGAATAATCTCATCTACCAACATCTCAAAGAGAACCTTTTAAAATTTGCCGAATCCTCGTTAGTATTTTTAGCACACAATATAAATCAGAATATTATTATATTATTTTATTAGTTAGACTTGAAGACCATCTTTTATTTTTGTTTTTTAAGGAAATAACCCAAGGATGCAATGCGCGTTGTAAGTGCTCTGCTTACTCAACTGGATACTATTAAAGAATCGCCGAATGTATTATGATTTGGGCCACATCCAATTTAACTTCCAATATTGACCTCGCCTTCTTCGATCGTACTGACATTAAACAACATTCAACACATTATTGGACTTCTGTCAAGTGCAATCTATCAAATTTTCATATCTATATTATAAGAACTTATTAGTGTCGGAATTATGAAAGAAGATTTTATTCAACGATTCAATTATGATTGCAATAATTGTAAAGCTAGTGTTGGTGTAAGTGGACGTACTCTTAGAAAGTTGCCATTATTAAAGCACGCCATATTTGTTGGCAATGTCACACATCCAATCGAATTGGAAAGGTTTATTCAAGCCATGCATCGACTTTTGGAATTCAAAATCAATTAAACTCAATACTACTTTGTTTTTATTTATTGTAAGATATAATACGATGAAAACTAGTATCTCCATACTCTCCGTTCATAAGCTGGGTTTTTGACATCATATATACAATTTACTTTTCGTAATACTTCGTTAGTTTCGACATCCCTGTCCAGCCCATTAATATATAACTCGGTTATTGGCGGCGATTGTAAAATCTTCGAACCTATCACAACGATGAGTGGATATCCCATTCTCTTTGATTCCATTAAAAGCTTGCCAATCGTCAAAGTGTATTCTGTCATCCAGATTGATATCGTCTTGATCACAAATCTTTCTCAGATTATTGAAAAGTTACTGTTCACAATTATAGGATTCATTTTGCAACTTTTTCTTCCTTCCTAGAAACAATATTATTTTAAGTTGTTTTGTTTTTTGATGTTCGCTTCACATTCATACCTTATTGCAGAAATTATGCATACATGAAAGGTGCAATTAGTTAGTTAAGTAAGTTAGTTTATTTTCTGTCGACTTAACTTCAAGAGATGCAGCCAGAAGCCTGCTTATACCGATATATTCAATGCACAGATTTTGGGGGTTTCCGTTTGGATACATGAAATGTATGGACAGTCTGAAAAATAAAATTAGAAGCGTCCTCTTCGAATTTACCTATGCTTGTTGTATGTTGTACTTACCGAAATTATTTTTCTTGTTTCCAATGATTTTTGTTTTCTCTTCTCGTATTGGATTTTGAATGACAATTCAGAGTGAAAACGTCAAAGTAATCTTTTTTTCTCTGGTGAAACACTTGAAGATTAAGTTTTCATTAGACTTAATTTTTCTTTTTTTTTTTTTTTACATACATAAACATACATCTTTTAGTCTTTATTTTTCTCTTTATGTAAATTATTGGTAAAACTCTTAATAATTTTATCATATATTATCATTAATACAGTTTAAATTTTTTAGCATGCATTCTTCTGGTATTGGCGATGATTTGATTTTGCGTTCAATGCTTAGGGTACTTTGCAGTCAATGTATGGGGTTTCAAGTTTGTCACATAAATGCTCAAAGCCTACGAAAAAAAATTGATGAATTTAGATATACTTTTGATGGTTCTGGAGTTGATGATATCTGTGTTTCTGAAACTTGGTTCCCCATTAATTTTCCCAACACTATGTTTCACTTAAATGGTTATAGACTTTTTAGGGCCGATCGAGGTGGTAGAGGAGGTGGAGTGGCAATTTATGTTCGTGATGGTATTACTTGCAGGATAAATAGTGCATCAAGCCCTGGTTGTGCAATCGAGTATATTTTTGTGGACATGATATGTGGGGAAGATAAGCTTCTGCTTGGTACAGTTTACAGACCCAATAGATTCGTTTATCTTCACCTCTCGTATCTCTGATGGAAGAAATTGCTGTGATGTCAACTAAGATTGTTTTATGTGGGGATATTAATAGTAACCTATTAGTAGAAAGCACCTTAGTTAACACAATGAGATCGTTTAATCTATCACCGGTTAATGAACATGAGGCTACACATTTTACTAATAGCTCTAGTTCACTACTTGATGTTATTTTTGTTAGTAACATGAATGATGTTCTGTTCTATAACCAACTTGTCGCTCCTGCCTTCTCAAAACATGATCTGATTTTTCTCACTTTTGATTTCAATATAATTACACCCCCAACAACTTTCCAGTATCGAGATTTTAAAAATGTGAATTATTCTGCTCTTGAACAAAATGTTTCTATAATTGATTGGGATAGACTTTACTCTATGCCATCTCCGAACGAACAAGTCGAATTTTTTCAAACTAATATTGAGTATCTCTTTAATACTTTTGTTCCCCTTAAACGAAAATGTTTAACACATCGATCCCGACCGTGGTTTACTCCAGAAATTTCCTCTCTCATGTACCGTAGAAATCAAGCATACCTTCGGTGGAAAAGATATAGGTTGGAAGATCTTCACAGATCATATCGGTTACTACGAAACCAAGTTGTTTGCAAGATACGCACTGAAAAATCAATTTTTTTCAAAAATCGCCTTAATTTATCTATTAATGGTCGAAAATTGTGGAGCAATCTACGCAATTTTGGTATTGGTAAGCAAAAAATTCTAACTGTCATAAC
Organism: Philhelius pedissequus; assembly: GCA_910595825.1. NCBI lineage: Eukaryota > Metazoa > Arthropoda > Insecta > Diptera > Syrphidae > Philhelius > Philhelius pedissequus. Next base: position 226,836,771 of record OU343161.1, on the reverse strand, counting down.
ATTTACATTAATGAGCTAAATAAACAATTTTTAACGTTGCCCTCTACATCTTCAGTAGATTCTTATGAGGTATTTAACGAGGGTAATTCTCCTACCTCTCAATCTGCTTTTAAGTTCTCTGTAATTGAGTCTAGTGAAGTTGTTGAAAGCTTTATGTTGGTTAAATCAAATGCTATTGGAATTGATGGTATTCACCCTGTTTTTATTAGAGCTTTACTACCAATACTTTTGAATTATATTACATATTTGTTTAATACAGTGATAACAACCGGCATCTTCCCTATGACTTGGAAGCAAGCGAAGATAATCCCCGTCCCACAATCATCTAATTGCAAGGACTTTCGCCCAATCTCTATACTTCCGTTTCTTTCTAAGGTCTTGGAAAGGATTATGCAAAGACAAATAAATACATATCTTAGTAGAGTCAATTTCCTTACACCTTTTCAGTCTGGTTTTCGTCCAAAGCATAACTGTTTGACAGCGCTACTGAATGTGACTGAAGACATTAGGCAAGCTGTTGATGACGATAATGTAAGTTTTTTGGTCCTTTTGGATTTTTCGAAAGCTTTTGATACAATTGACCACTCGATTCTCATTCGTAAGCTTATTCATCAATTTAATTTTTCATGTGCTGCTGCTTATTTGCTTCATTCATATCTAAGTGATAGAAAACAGGCTGTAAGTCACTCCAATACGTTGTCTTCTTTCCTGCCGGTCTTGAAAGGTGTTCCTCAAGGATCAATCTTAGGCCCCATTCTCTTCTCACTTTATATAAATGAATTGCCATCGATATTGAAATTTTCACTAGTACAAATGTATGCTGATGACGTGCAACTTTATTTGAGTAGTCCACTAGGTCTTATTGAAAATTGTGTCCATAATATTAACCAGGATCTTTTAAGTATCCATATTTGGTCCCAGAAAAATGGCCTCTTTTTAAACCCAACGAAAATTAAATGCTTAGTTATCTCTAAAAAGCCTATTGATCTTTCTTATTTCCCCCGCCTAATGCTTAATAATATTGTTATTGACTATGTAGAAACAGCTAAAAATCTTGGTATCACTTTCAACATATCTTTAACATGGCAAAACCACATAAATTCAACTGTTGGTAAAGTGTACGGTGCTCTTAGGGTTCTTCATGATTCCCAATACTTAACTCCGATAGAAACTCGTAAGATGTTAGCTAAAACCTTGATTATTCCACTCCTTACATATGGTTGTGAAATTTACTGTAACTGTGATGCTGAGAGTAGACGAAAGCTTACGGTTGCTTTCAACAATACAATAAGATACATCTACGGCCTTAAAAGATATGACCACATCTCCGAATTTGCTCCTACTCTACTCAATATGCAGTTTAAGTATTTTTTTCAATATCGAACACTTCTTCTTCTCTTCACTATTAAACAGACGCATCAACCACATAACCTATATTACAGATTACAATTTCCTACTTCTAACAGATCAAACACACTTAACATCCCACGCCATACATGCCTTACTTCCGAGCGGCAGTTCTTTGTCAACGCCATTCGCATATGGAACTCTTTGCCAAGTGATATCAGAGGTCTTAGTAATGCTAAAATATTTCAGAGTAAACTAAGTCACTAATTTTCTTTTCTTTAAATTTGTGGTTTTACCTTTAATACTTTAATACATTAATAATTTAAAATTTGCAGTTATTTTTAATTTTATAGCTTCATTTATTTGTAAACTACTCAGCTTTCATTTTAACTTCATTTTAATCATTGTTCTAATGTAATTATATTACTTTGATCTTGCTAGTTAGCTTTTATTCTTATTCATGTATACATTATTAAAGCTATCACTTTTTAATAAGATATTATATCTTAATGTGTATAGCATATCGATAAATTGAATAAACTAAAACTAAACTAAACTCTGGAACTCCCTACCTGTAACGGTTAGACAAATAGTAGGAACTACTCAATTGAAAAAGGCTTTATTTCAGAATTTTGTATAGTGTAGGAATCAAACAGCAATTTGAAGGATAAACTGATTAGTTACTAGTATAAAAAAAACAAAAATTATGCAGGCATTTATCCTAATTTATGGATTCCATATAGATGTATATATCTATCTTATTATTATTATTAACCTCAATCCGATGTTATTTGTTTTAACTTTAACCATCATAAATAAATAAATTGAAATTGAAATTGAAAATATATATGCATACATATGTCCTCTATCAATTTAGTGAATATCAATAAAAAAAAAATACAAATATTCATAATAAATCTATTCCAAGGCAAATATTTTTTAGTTGGTCATGATATGATATCCACCCCTATTGAACAAGAAAAGCAGAATAAAACAAAACAAATCTCTAACAAAAAAATATTAAAGATACTATCAAAAACATAGATACTTAAATATTTTAATAAATGCCTAGACTGTAAAACACTTTGCGGCCAACAAACACCCCCACGTTTTTAAGAACACATTTTCCCAAATTTATGAGTTGGAATTTCGTTCGAATTGACTTGATGATATTTTACTATCTAATCTTCTCTTCCGTATTGTCAACTTAACATTCGTGTGCACAAATAAAACCATTTCATGTCAAATAATCAGCGATCAAATAATAATTTATTTACTACTATCTTAATTCGTACATAAATGTAATACAGACAAACAAAATTATTCATCTCTGGCTTGTTGGTCTTTTTAAATTTGAACAAAAAAACATTGAATTCCATCCAAAAAGTCAAAATTTTATAGACCATAAATTGTTGATAGTATTTATTTATACACAAATACACAAAGCAGCGCATTAAATCGTAATGCACACAGAAACCATTTGCTATTGCATTGCAACGCAGCAGATATTATTTTTGGAAAGTAAGACTATACTTAACACTTAATTTCGCTTCTGTGTCTCAGAGATTTGGCTAATTACTTAATTTCATTCGAAGACACCAACAAACAAGAGTAGAAGAAGCGTCTGGTCATAATGCCCGATCCTCAGACAAGTCATCACCGATAGGTAAGGTAGGTATCTACATTTATTTTTTTTCTTGCGACCGACGCGACGTCTAGAGTCTAGTCGGTTGAATACAGAAAGTTGTGAGCCATAGAGAAATTATTGTTGTTTATCATTATTAAGAATTTATGTGAAAACACGTCATCTAAAATGTGTAGGTGTGGTGGGCCATGAGCCTAAAGAGTTTCCCTACTTAATTTTGCTCTGTCAGCAATAGTGCTTCTTGTAAGCGTTACTAAATTTGATTGTTCATACATTTTGGTGTTTATTCAACATGTACCTGTTTCCGAGAAAACATATTTGATCCGTGACACATCGATATATCTACACTAAACCTCATCGATCTGTCTCTGGGAGAGTATGCTAGCGCCGATAACTCCGAATAATTTCCACGCGCGTGCTAAGATCCGCATAAACGCATCCAGATACAAAATGCAGATCGAAGATTAAGCAACATAAACCGAAACACATAAAAAAACTGTTGTCTCCATCGGACGACCATCAATGGGATGGTAGGTGAAGGTGACTGATGAAGGGGCGATGGTGGCGTTGGAGCATACGGAAAAATTATTAATTCGTTGTGGTAAAGTTATTGGTCGGAGTTGGACGAACTGAAATGTTTATTCGATTCCATGACCAAGATGTTTTATTGATAACGGTGCCCAAACAACGATGAATGTATCGGCCCGGCCCAGAGCAGAGGAGTTGGGTATTGGTATTATGTGGCAGTGAGCTTGGCTCCTGCTGATGCTGATGCAGTTCGGTTTTCATCGTTGATGATGGTTATGACCGGTGTCGCTTGATTGCCGTACAAGCGACACAACGACACGATACATTGCGCGTAAAACAGTTTTTACGACCTCCTGATCACCCGTTGATGATTATGGATTTCAAACATTATTTTAGGAATTTTCTTTGTATTTTTCTATACCTATCTATCCTCCTCCAAGAATATTCATGTGTAGCTATGTATTATTAAGTGATTAGAAAAAAAAAAACAACATGGCGTAAGGTTCCAATAGCGCAGCGGCCCGATATTCATCTGAAAATAGTCAAAGACTAGAAGCAACAACAGTCCAGCAGTCAGCAGAAGCTACCTATACAAAATCAAGGAAAACCCCCATGCGAATGGATATATTATTTGCAGATAATGTTCTAATTAGTTTGAAACGTTTTCCACCCGCCACAGGATATCGCGCACGATTCGTTGTTGTCATAATTCGCAGAATATTTAGTCATATTGCGATTGTGCAGTTAGATTTTAGTTTATTGGATTTTCACATGAAACCAGCCAAAGCCAAGCCAAGCCAGGCCAGTCGAGGCAGCTCGGCTCGATGCATCCGATTCGACTCCTGCCGCACGTGGGACATTGATTTTCTCACCCAAATGCCCAAACGCCAAATACTAAACAAAACCAAGTGCTGCCACTGCCACTGCTACACGGATCCTCACAGAGGCAAAATGAAACAACTGCGCGCGCTGTGCAAATTGTTCGATGATCGCTTGTTGTCTGGATATAACGTCGCCCGTCGCCTTTGCTGTACGTCGTCGTCGTCAGTCGTCGTTCGTAGTCATTCTTGTCTTTGTCGTTGTATTTTGGTTTTGGTTGGACGTTGTGGAGACCTATCACTGATAAAATCTCAAACATTGACTTGTTTCCCTTTCCGTTTCTTAATCTTGTGTTGGCCATAAACAATGCCAGGCGTACAATACTTATGCCAGGCTCAGGCGCAGGCAGTAAGGGAAGCAAACTGCCAACAACAAAACCCAGTAACAACAGCAGCAGCAGCAGCAGCAAAATTCGCATGCATGCAGTTTTAACACAAAATAAACTAACCACTGACAAATTTAGATAGTCAGATAGACAGGCAGAGATGCGGAGCGCAGGACAGATAGAGCAACCCGAACCACTCAACAAGGCAGTAGCGTAGAAGAATAATGTGAGGCCTCTTTCAAAAATGTTGGGCTCGGTGCTATGTCTATTATACAAAATACATTTTTTTTTTGTGTAAGAATTTTGTTATTTCTTCATAAATAATAAAAAATAAAAATAATAGTTAACATCAAATTTATAACAGTATTTGAAAATGAATTATTCGTGTGTTTATTTTGGAAGCTGGTTCTCTCTTTTTTGAAAATACCGATCTTTTTTCAAAACGGTGGTGCCTGTTAAACTAACCTTGATGAGTTGTTGTTTTAATCATCAGCAACATTTTAAAAACTATTCATGATCCGTGTCTGCCGAATACAGAACCTAGAATGATTGTTTTAATAGTCTGTCCATTAAGCTAATCCTTACAGATTTTTAATGATTTTTGGCCAAGAAATTTTCCGATTTGTAGCTTTTTGAAGCTTTAAATAACACATTTATGAATTTGAAGTACATATACATATGTGAAGGACTTTAAGGAGGGTCATTTTTTTTATGAATAGGGCAGGCCCTGATCGGCGTCAACCAGGCGATGCCCAGTGTTGTAACTATCTCGTACACATCAATTGTGCTTATTTTACCTCCCTGCGGTAAACACCGGGTACTGGGCTCCTCAGAAAGAGGAAGTACGGCGGATGAGTCCAAATAATTGGACCAACGGCGGCTTCAACAGTCAACAAAGCAGATGCAGTAATGAGCTACTTCGACGTATTTGGAGATAAGGTCATTGGGACAATTCAATGCAAGTCAGGACATTGAAATAGAGATGGTGGTGGATGAGCCCTTAATGGACCAACGGCAGCGCTCATATCCCTGAAGCGGGTTACTGACTCCGGACTTTCCGGCTCCTTTCGTTCAAGGAGTCCAACAAATGACCTAGCCTTCCAGGTTGGGGGTTGTGCGTGGGGTAACAACCATCCCATGTAAAAATATAAGTTGCGAAGCGACCAATAGCTCGGAAAAGGAAGGATTAACTGTTGACGACCCGGCAAAATGCATTAAGGACAATGACCTTCGGATCTGCACGTGGAATGTTAGAACTCTTAACAGACCACGTGCAGCAAAAACAACTAGCGGAGGCCCTAGACTGCTACAGAGCAAAAGAAAGATGAAAAACTGTGACGTATACTACAGTGATTGTGAAAGAAGACCACAGCATATATTTAGATGCGGATTCGTCATAAGCGGCAGACTTAGGCAAGAAGTCTTGGGCTTTCGACACGTGAGTGAGCGTCTTGTACCAATCCGTATCAAGGCTAAATTCGCCAAAATTAGTCTAATATGCACTCACGCCACCAAGGATCACTTCTACGAGCTCCTCTGCAAAACATACGAGCATTTCCAGTCCACTAAATACTACGTAAAGATCATACTAGGCGATTTTAATGCCAAAATAGGTAAAGAGGAAATCTTTGATAGGACTGTCGGAAAACATAGCCTACACGACACAACGTCTGAAAACGGACTTAGGCTAATTGACTTTGCGGAGGCACGTAACGTCACCATAGCAAGCACACGGTTTCCTCATCTCGACATACTCAGGGATTTCGCGGCATCCAGATCAAATACCCGTCAATCAGATTGATCACGTTGCGATCGATGCAAGACACGCCTCCAGTATTCTGGATGTTCGCACCTTCCGAGCAGCTAACATCGACCCGGATCACTACCTTGTTGCAGCCAAGGTAAGAATGCGAATAACCCGAACGTCCCAACAACGGAGTAATACTGTGAGGAAGTATGACGTCGGAAAACTGCAATCGCAAGAGACCGCCAGAACCTATGCTGATCGAATATCCGGTAATCTCTCAAGAAACCTATTGCCGCCAGCATCAAGTGCCGAAGACCAGTGGCAATGCTGCCAACAAGCCATCAGACGTGCCGCAACTGATGTGCTAGGTGTCACCAGACCTCCACCACGAAACCGCTGGTTCGATGAAGAATGCAGGCAGGCACATGCTGCTAAACAAATGGCATATAATGCGGCGCTGCAAAGAAGGACGAGAGCTGCTCGCGAGCTCTACGAGCAGAAAAGACGGGAAGAATACCGGCTTCTTCAGAAGAAAAACAGAGAGAGCATGAGAAGCGCGCGATCTTTGTTTGTATGGCAAATAGGGAAAAAATTCCAATTTTTTTTATTTATTTTTTGCGGTGTTTGATAAGCTATTCTTTTCATTGTTAATCAGAGAAAACAGTTCTATAAATCGTTTTCTTCGTTTCAGTTTTGCGTGCGGCTATGAGGGACTTAGGAAGTTCGACAATATTGTTTACCCAAAAATCATCTGTTTTTACTAATGGACAATTTGACTTACTGTGGTTTTATTTATAAGGATACAATTATGAGACTCACCATATTTGTAGTTTATTAACAAAAGAAAAATAAAAAATATAAAATTGCTCAAATTTTTAAAATGTGACATTATAAAAAATAATAGAGCGAGTGGGAAAAGTAACCAGATAATGTGAACTTTTGTAAGCCTACAAAAAAGCTCCGCTGAGCTCCGGTCTAAAATTATCATTTTCTTCTATTGTCTAATATTTCTGTAAATTTCATTGACAACTACAGAAAACTGCCGAGCAAAGTAATAAAAATAAGAGTTGAGGAGCGACTTCTTAAAAGGCAATAAAATCATTTTTTCGGACTTTGAAAACAAGTGAAAACCTGAAATTATGTGCAAAATTACAATTTTACTTGTTGTTTTTTTTTAATTTTCTGTGAAATGACTACACCTAAATATTTATATTCTCTTTTGAAAACTCACTCCTCAATTTTAAGAATTTACTTGCAGGCTGCACTGCTTTCGTGCAGCGCTATATTAATATTGAAAGTTTTTAATACCACAGCAACAATCTGGTGGTCTATTACAAAGAAAGTATGAATTTGTTGTAGACAACCAAGTTATTTTTGTTGCATTAAAAACTTTCAATGTTAATATAATGGTCCGCAAGCAATGCGGAAAGAGTATATTTGGTTGTTTGTATATTTAACATCTTCAACAATAACAAAAAAAGAAATATATAATAATCATAAAAATAAAATGAAATAGAGTTGTTAAATTTTTGTTTTACCGTTTTTCCCCACTTTGTTTTAAAAACAATAAACTGGGTTGAAATCATTTTTTTAGAAGTAGGTTGAAATTTTCACTGGTTGTTTCTTATCCTATCCTCCACATGCCTGAAAATTTCATAAGAATCGTTCAAGTAATTCAAATTTTATTGAGCTAAGAACAAGTCTATATAAAAAATTACAAAAGCTTTGTATTAAAACGAGAAACAAGAGGGCGGGACAATTGGCGGAAACTAATAGTGTAAACTTGTCTTATCATAGACTATCATTCCTAAAAATTTCATTAACATCGGTTTAGTACTTTAGTTTCTTATTAAAACAAAATATAGGCATGTCAGTGAGCGGAAATTAATAGACAAAATTTCTCTTGCCATTGATTATCATTCCTGAAAATTTCAATAAAATCGGTAAAGTGGTTTAGTTTTTATGGAGTTTTTACGGAGTTTTTCCGCTCTCCCATACAAACGGCCCCACTGTGTGGCAGTTCTTGAAATCCCACATTCATATTCCTTGAAGCGTGTATGATTGAATCAAATGCTTAGAATGCACATTGAAAATCCAATCAATACACATATTTTTAAGTATGTAAAGTAATAACCAACTGTCTTTGTACTACCTACTCCAATTGTAAGAATCCGTCTGGTCTTCGTCAAAAAGTTTTTTTTAATTTTTTTTTGTATAAAACCTTAAAAATGCTCTATGAGGAACGAAAAATGCGTGCTCATACGAGTGAGAGATTCTTACTTCACTAAAAACACCTCTTCCTCCCGATTTCAACTAAGTTGAAACTTATCGAGCAATTTATTTTTAACGAATTTAATTAACGTGTTGCAGGTACCTATCTGGTGATAGTTCCTAGTTATACCGCGATTTTAAAGCAGTGTTCAGTCTATTGCACCAGGTCGGAAGGCTTAGTCTTCGCAGGCGCCGGCCGCCGCGCCGTACTAAATTTGTCTTATCGAGAATTGCGATTATGGTATTATTACACTGTTTCAATAGCCGTTTTCTATGATTGCAGGCAAAACTTTTTATTTCATCGCGGACCGTGGGAGTCCGAGATTTTAGCAGTTTATTTTCAAATGTTTGCAAAATATTTAAATTAGAATCTCGACTACAACCACAGAGTTGTATAGTGTAAGTCCAGCCAGGCTTAATCACCTGCCTGTACAAAATTAACTTGTTTTCGAAACTGATCCTACAGTATTTCCCGAACAACCAGAATATATTTCTGAGTTTATAATTTAACATTTTTACATGCGATTCCATTTTAATTTCGCGTCCAGAGTAATTCCGAAATATTGCGCCTCTTTAGCGAACGTAACTCGAACCGCATCTATTAACAAATACCGGTAATGTATTAATATTTTTCACACTTAAAATCCACATGGGGGTGGCCGTGGCGAGATAGTTGTGTGTTCGCCTGTCAACTTCATGGTCACAGGTACGATCCCTGCCGTAGTCTATGTCTTCTTATTTTTCCATTAAAACCAATTCTAATGACTACACCTTGTTGTTGGCTTACTCATTACATGCTCTTTAAGCATAGAACTAACAACATGTGATTGAGTAAACCTAGTATACCGATAAAATATGACAAAAAATAAAAAATTAATGCGAATTATAAGTGACATAGATAAATAATACACGGACATTTCTCCGCATTAGTTCAGTCGCTATCTCTGGAGATAATATATGAGACAACAACCACCTTCAGTCTCAGAACATAGCGCCACACATCTTTTCTATCATTCTTTCTCTTCCTTAACCTCACCCTTACGCCCACGCTGTGTTGAAACATTTCAAGGGTAGTATAATCCCTTGAGCGCGCGTATATACAAAAAAAAAAAAAAAAAAACATGGACTGATTTTACTTCGTTGAGCGATATCCGCCATGTTTTTATCCAATAATTGACATTATTCAGAGCTTTTTGTAATTAAGTCGTAGCATTATTTATCGTTTGGCCCACTGCTAGTATTGCAGTGTCGTCAGCACTTTTGATTTCAAAAAAATATGTTTGTTTTGTGGACCACTGCTAACTTCTACAACATCACCATCCGGTAATAATTCATTACATTTAAAACATGTATCATTCATTAAGAACTGTTATTGAGCAGAAAACTTCTAAAATAACGTGTTTAACAGTCAAGAAATAATTTTGAATCTGAACTAAACTAAACCCAGTCCGACAGGCAGTAGCATGTATAAAGGGACGAGTCGCGCAACAATGAAATACGGAACATCTGCCAGTCAAGGTCATTCGGGTAAGTTATTGTAGATTTTGCTAAGTTGCTAAACCTCTATAAGATAAGTATATTTTTCCAGAAACGTCCTAATATCAGATAAAAGTTTTTAAGACACTTACAAAAGTTAACAAAAAGCAATCGAGCTTACGCCATGGTGTACGGTATACAATACCGTATGTGAGTGCATTATAGTCGCTTTCTCAGCGCTCTACTCCGAAAACGGTTGATGTTACAGATAACTGAAAAAGACATTTCTTGTAGATAAGTATACGAGGAACAATTTTTATAGTGGCCACTATTGACTTCCGAAGAATAGATTGCGAGAAATTTGCGAAAAACTGATTTTCGTGACCTTATGAATTTCATACATTTTTTAGGCACGATATCGATGTCGATTTTTTACATCTTCATTAGAACACCGTAATAAAGGTGTATACAAAAATTCAGCTCACTAGGAATTTTTCCGCAGATAAAACCTAAAATGACTGGACTAAGAATGCTAAGCAAAAACTCCCAAAACTATGTACAATCAAACAGCAACGACAAAAACTTCTGGAAAGCTAGGCGTCCAGCATGCTTAGAATATTGGAAGCTAATACCAGAATTAAACAGCAAAACCCCTCAAACAGTTGTAATAACTATTTATACTTGGGACTTGAACAAGAAATGGCAAGGGATAACTACTCCAGTTCATTTTAAATCTGGACTTGTTTCACAATTGTTTAACAATTAAAACCAATTCACAAAAAAGGAGATAAAACTGATCCTGCAAATTATAGAGTAATTTCATTGTTGAATTCTCTTCAATGAAGGCGTTTACTTAAGTATTGTCCAATCGATTGTATACCTGGTGTAACAAATCAACCTATTAAGTGAAAATCAATCAGGTTACTGAAGAGACTATTTAACGGTTGACCAAACCTACACACTTACCAATATTGCTGAACTTTATATAGGCAACAAATGGTACTAATTCTTTGATAATGTATTATTATTTGATAATGGTATCAAATAATAATACAAGGCAGAAATATTGTTGGAATTAATTTTTTATTAATAGAATTTTGTAGATAATTTCAAGGCATTTATTTTTTAAATATAAGATTTCCGGAATATGTGCACCGCGACCACGAGTTACAAAGTCCATTCGATCAGTCCGATTTTTGGCTACTTTTTAGAAGATGATCAATAACTGCACGAATTGCTTGCTCACTAGGCCCATTATGTTCACCGTAAAATGGACGAAGTGCTCTATGAACTTCGCGAACAGATTTATTTTTTTCCAAAGTAAATTTCCATAATTTGGAAGCCATATGAACTAAAATGTTAACAGAATTTAACATTATAAACTGTCAAAACAACAACCTTCGAAATTTTTCATGCAGCTAAAAAAAAAACGCCCGTTAGGTCGAGTGCTATTCTTGCAACTAATCAACTATTTTTCTGTATTGTATTGTCACCCACCTTTGTTTCGTAAGTTAGAACTCAAATTTAATTCTTCAAAACGTTTCGCAAGCCTTAGAATATTTCGAACCAATATTATCAAATTTTACTTGGTGTTTCTTAAGGCAAAATATCAATCTTAGAAATAACATTTTCTTGCATAATAATCAGTCAATAGGTTGGAAAATTAATGCTTCCTCGTTCCTATTAAACGCGTTTCCAATCAGACTTCTTACCCCAAGTTTTAAATTTAAGAAAATTAATCAAATATTAAACATTTCAGTAAATTGTAAACAGTTGAGTAACGCCACTGGATTCGAATTTGGTGAGAGTAAGAGCACTATCTTGTCAGTTTTCATACAGCACAGATAGGATAGGAGGCAGCCAAACCGAAGAGGAGGAAATCGAAAAGAAATTTATCCTGAGTCAAGCTTTAGGTTCGACTCTGACTCTGAGCTGTCCTGTCTTTTTGTAGGCAATCATTGGCGCTCATGATTTTCAACTAAGAGCACTTTTAGTCGACATACGAACATCGACTCAGATGAGGTCAAGAACTACGGTAATATATACACAGAGCTGGAATTTGGGCGCCTTTATGTTCTATTTGCAGGCATAACAACTTCACGGCGAAGCGACGCGACTGATTCATTCATTCCTCGCGCATTTGGATTCGATCCAAGCTGCACTATCAGTAGCAATGGAGTTCCATGTCCGACACGAAATCCGTGATCGGCAATTTGTAGAGTGCGATCACTGTATACCGAATGCTGCTCTTGTGTTTGCTTAGGTATGTATGTAGGTATTTATTTTTTGCAAACTGCAAGCATACGACAGAACAAATTCGCGACATCAGTAAGCTGGGTAGCATGCTGCATTCGCATTTAACAAGAAATTTCGTCTTAAATTTCATTTGGGCTCGCTGTTTCAGATTACTCTCGCGCAAGTGAGTTGGATTTACCGCAATTAGTGCGTGCTGATGCTGTCGTGGAATACGCCACACTTACATGTGCAATATGGGATTCACAATCTTTTGTGGAGATGCTGAGGAATTTCGCGTCAGCGCCAGGGGGACAAAACCATAAAATTGGATTCCAGCATTCGTAGAATTTTTCTCCTTTATTTTGTCTCGTTTGATGAAGAATTCACATTGAAAAGGTCGTGGGTGGATTGAAAGGTTTTAGATATTAATTTCGAACCTGAATCGTTATTTTTTTTTTGTTTGAAAGAAACTAGATACATACATACCTATTGTATTCGAAAAACAAAAAAAATAAAAGGACCCTACATTGAGAAACCAATTTGTTTTTCTTTAGCGTTTAAACCCAAAAATGAGTGGGATTCGGGGTAAAGAACACTTGAAGCGTTGAACTGAAGAAGGGGTTAAGAGATATTTTTAATAATTGTATCTTTCCTAAAGCATGTATGAATTGTATATACATATGTAATGTATATATACAAAATATTTTACACGTCTTAAGCTACTTTGAATCAATAATGCAAAAAGTTCAACAAATTCTAACAGTCTTATTCAATAAAATAAGCCTAACGCATGTCTGTTTATGCAGTGGATAAGGACTTATGCAGTCGCTATGCAAATCCTTATGCAATATACATTTGTTCTAAAACAATTTTTTTAAAAACAAAGCATTCATGTTTTCCCTTTGTGACACATAAGATACTTTTGCGAGTTGAGACAATACTTATTGGTTCTCAAAAAGAAGAGTCATTGGTGCATGCCAAAAATACAAATTTACTCACCCTTGAAAAATTGGAAATTGATATTTGAGATGTCAAATGACTTTTTGATACAAAATCACTTTTATGTAGATTCTAATCAACAATCCAACGCGCTTAGCTTATGTTGCCGCTATGCAACGTAACATAAGTTTATGAATAACATTTTTTGCGATTAGAGAAATTATGAAGCGAACATAGTCTTATGTACTCGTAATGATGATTTAATAAATAAGGCTGCAAGTCTTCTACTTTGCGGATTTTTTAAGTAAATAGAATTTACGTATGTTATAAAAGGGAACTGTCTGAGCTAAAAACTCACCACTTCTGGTTTCCTTGATGGTTAATTGTCACCTTTTTTGATGCTAACTTTTCGAACCTATAAGAACAATATTAAGATTAGAGCTTGAAATAAATTAAGCTATTTGAAAACGACACGGAGTAAAAATGGGATTAAAAAAAACAAATTTCTTGATATGGTAGTAGTGAAAATTCTATATATAAATTGTACTGACGTTAACAAAAATTGCGTATCTACATCAAGTGTTTTATAACTGGCATCCTATTATTTAGGTTGTACCGCAATAGGCGTTTTTCGTTTTTGGTTCGGAGCAGAGTCTCAGTTGTTAAAAAATTAGTTTGTTTTTATTTTTCAATCAGAGCGTTCAGAGTCCAGGAGGATGAAAAACTATGATGTGTACTAAGATGATTTTGAAAGAAGATCACAGTGTATATTTGGGTGCGGATTCGTCATAAGGGGAAGACTTAGACAAGAAGTCCTGGGCTTCCGATACGTAAGTGACCTAGTTCTTACAATCCGGATGATTGCAAAATTCGCCAGTATTAGCCTTACATGCACTAACGCCCCCACAGAAGACAAGGATGACGCCACCAAGGATGATAGCCAAAGTAAGAATGCGAATAACCCGAACGCCACAACAGCGGAGTAATACTGTAAGAAAGTATGATTTCGGAAAACTTCAATCGCAAAGGACCGCTAGAACCTATGCCGATCGGAGATCACGTAACCTCTCAAGAAATCCGTCTTCAGCATCAAGTGCCGAAGACAAGTGGCAACGCTGCTAATAACCCATCAGAGATGTCGCAACGCGAGCAACCATCTCCTTATCGATTTTAAAGCCGTGTACAATAGCACTTATAGAGACGAGCTATACAGAGTCTTGTCTGTGTTTGGCCGACCACACGTCCAACTGTGCAGGATGACTTGAAACTTTTGATGTCAAAAAAGGATTCTGACAAGGTGATGAGCTATAGTGTAATTTCGTCAAATTAATACGTGGACCCAACTTAATTGTACCGGCACAATTGCTAGCAATCATGGCAAAAAAGAATTACCTGTTGTCCTCTTAAAGGGGCACAGAACTCCGACAGATTGGACAAAACATCACAATAGACAAGTACAACAGTGAGGTAGTTAGGGAATTTGTTCACCTCGGATCCGTTATAACATCTAACAACCTAAACCAACTTGGATTGCGAAACTGGATTCAGCTAGCCAAAGACCGAGCTATCTGGAGAGGTATGTTGGTTGAGGCCAATGTTCGCCCCGAACTGTATCGCCACATAAGTAAGTAAGTATAAAGACCTGATAAATATACCTTAATCAAATAATCTATCCCAATAGTTTGCTAAATCGACCTTTCACCAAATTTTAGTTTAATTTTATTCAAGTGTACATACTACTTTTCGCGTTGAATTTTATCAAATTTGTCGGATCATTTCCGATACAAGCTTTGATAGCTCATTAACCAAATGGTAAACTTTCACAAATTAAAAACTTATTCAGTCTTACATCGTTCCATAAATACCCCCAAAATAATGGCTTATATAACTTTATACAAAAATAAATAAAATATACGAATGGATCAAACGTACTTGCTCTTATGTTCGCGATCAAATTATATGCGAAAGAATCTAAATATATTTTTAAAGTCGTTTTGACTTAATTTCCTACATACAATTTTTTTAAATTTCTTTTCTAAGAAAAACCTGGTATGACAATTTTAAATATTTACCCCCAGTTTCACAGTGGGAGCTTAAACTTAAGATCAATTGAACCTTAAACTGAGTTTAAATTTTTGGCTTAATTCGTCTTGCTTCACAGTGAAATCTGATCATCAGATCAGTTGAACTTCGTTTAACTATGTGTATTTTATGAAAAATAGTTGACTGCATTTTTCTTGCCTCGTTTTCCCTTTCTCTCTCTGACACAAAAACAAACTACAAATAACGGGAATAATAAACAAAATAATATTGAAAATCACTATAACAATTCGATAACATTTGAATACACAATTTTGTTTTGTTCATAATTTTTTCTGAAAAAAAGACAATACAAACACTCAACTGAAGCTTAGACGGCAGATTAATCTCGGTTAACTTAAACTACAAATTGAACTCAGTTCAAGGTTTAAACGATACTGTGAAACCGAATAAATTGTTGATCTGAAGTTTAAACCAATAGTGGGGTTTAAACTCGCACTGTGAAATTGTCGGTTAATTATATAAAATTAAAACCAAAATTTCTAAAAAATATCATCCACCCGTTTTCGAAACGAATTTTTCGAATTTTCAAAAAATATATATATTTTTTTTTTTCAAAAATCCAAAGCAATATTTTTCTTTATTTTTTATAATTTTCCACACGTTCAAGGGATTATGAATACCCTTTTTATGTGCGAGCTGTTAAAAAGCATTAAAAAAAAACAATATTTTTCAAAAATTTTGGCACGCAGTATTATTCATAATTTGAAGGACATCCTACTTAAAATTCTTTATCGAAATCTGTCCAGCCGTTTATGAGAAAGTTCCAAAGCAATTAAATGGTTGTATGGCAGGTACTGTTCATAACAAAATATTAAAACAAAATTGCTGACCAAAATATAGAGTGTGCATAAGATAGTGCACACAGTTTTTTCCATCAAAATCGGTAGGACCCTTCTCGATATAATTATGATGGTAGAAAAAATTGTATGGCAGTTACCGTTAGTCTTGAACCTAGGCAATCACCTTAAAAGCTTAAATACCAAGTTTGAAGAAAATCTCTTCGGCCGTTTAAGCTGTAGAGCGTTGTACAGCCAGACAGACAGACGGACAGAATTGCGGGACCCACTTTGTTGGTGTTCTCTATTATCGTAATGTCAAATTTCATTAAAATCTCGAGTTCGATTTTTTTTCTAAATGCAAAACTTGCCCTCTAGTACCTATATCACAAGTAAAACGGATAAAAGTTTGATGATTCACTTTCCGAGAGCTCTTTCTTGCTTGAAGTTTATCTCTTGAAGTGTGATAACTTCTTTATAAAAATCACCAATAGGAGTAAGTGTTTCAAACAATTTCAAAACTATTCCGATTTTTTACTATTGCTAAACTGATATTGGCTTTACCAATTAACCTTTTCGTTTTCAAAACATTAGGGCTCTGAAAAATTACACTCCGCATCTCATTTTTATAGATGTCGACAAACTATGTTTTTTTGAATTTTTCGAGTTTCTATGTTGTAACTTTGAAAAAAAAAATGATGTAGGTATCTCATAAAGGAAGTATGCATTCGTAATAAAGTTTATCTATATATTTACTGAAAAATAAAATCTGAATAATGTAAGTCCCAAACAGAGTAAATTTATTTTTAATAAAAAAAAAAACTATAGATACTTTACTTACTTATACAATAACCAAGAAGAAGACAAAAAAAAAATTGCCTTTGAATTGACTTTCATTCAAGGATAAAAATTACAACAGAGAAGAAAATCAATTGTGTCTCATAACTGCCATTTCGAATTACTCCCATTGGGAAAATATATGCGAATATAAATTGTCATTCAAGAACGATTGGTATTTTAAAATTGCCAACAACTGTGCGCTGCTAGAAGGGTTCACTAACTTCGCCTTCCAACACATTCCTTCACCCGTTCACCCTCATAATTTAAGACGATTTTCACACAACGTCAACAGAAGAAAAGTTATTGAAAATCAAATAGACTGTATTCTCGTGTGTGGCTATGAATATGCAGGAAGCGGGACGTGGAGTATGTATGCTCGACAAAAAGCAGCTTCTGTCCTCCAACCCTATTTCTGCCACAAAGGGTTGTTGTCGGGGGTGATTTAGTAGAAAGTAAAGAACTTTAAATTGCTGTTTGATCGTTCACTTTTGGGTAGGTATTTCTGTTCAACAGAATGTGTGTAGGTATTTTCTTAAAAAAAAAAAAAAAAACTCGAACGAAAAAAAAATAAAATTGGGGGTAGGTGGCAGCAGCAAGTATAGCAAATGGCAAATGGCAACTGGCAACCCCCGTATTCGCATTCCACACACATTAAAATTGAACGGAATTCGAGAAGAACGTCTTAATACGTTTTGATGAGAGCACCAGGCACCACGTCATTTGCTTATCACACTGCGCTTGACAAACAGGATGCAACTAAATAAATCATAATCTACCTACGATTATTAGCAGATGTCTCGTACGCTACAATAAAAAAGAACAAGCACGAAAACTACCAGGGAATACAGCAAATATTTAAATAACATGGTGGTATCAAATGAAATCACTTGCTGGCGTGATCGTGCAATGAATTCTTCTGATAGTCTTAGATTATTATTATTGAAACTATGTGCGACTCTGATCTAAATGGAGACATGATGATGATCAAGATGATCCGTATGATGAACCAGAGGCATTCCATAGGCATTATTAAATGATTACCCCTGCTAGTGGGATATCATCATAATATCTACTATGTATGTATGTTTCAGTGTCTCCAATTATCTCAAACTGGCAATCATATCCAATCAATTGACGCCCCCATCAATCCCTCCGTATGATCTCTGCAACTTTTATGTATAATATGTTCAGTCTTGTTTTTTTTGTGGCTCTTGTGTTGTGGATTAGCGCGCGTTTTTTTTGTTGTTGTTTCAATTGAATAATAATACGTTGCGTTATGTTTACGCACTTGTTGCGAAGTAAAACGATTTTTCATCCAGAAACTGAGAAATGACATGCCGGGTATCAGCTTAATGGTCGACTACTAAGTCAATTATTTAATCGATTTTGGATATTAAAATGCTTGCAAATTGTTTGCCACATATGTTGCACATATTTAGAAATACTAATGTTTGAGAACTTGTATGCTAGAAATGTTTAAATGCATAATTGTTTATCAAAAAAGCTAAATCCTTTTAAAGGTGGATTTTTGACGTTCATTCGAGTAGCGAATTTGGTTTTGTTAGTTTTGTTGATACAATTCATAGTTGGATTAAATCTCGATGGATGTGTTCATGGAGCAGTTATAATTATTAATTTCCATTGGGTATACAAATCGATTTTTTTGATATTTTTTTAAATATTTATTCTAACAGACCCGGCCGCGCGATGCTGCAGTTTAATTGTATTGCGCTCGTGATTATTAGATAATAAAATTGGTATTGTTAAGGAAGTGATTGGCAAATATTCTAATTAGCATACTCTGTTCAATTTATATTTTCAGTACAGGGAAGTTAGGATATTTGCCTCCCCCCCTTACTTTTATGGATTTCAAGCAGCTATCTCTATTTCTATAAAGCTTTTCCATTTTTCCTGGTTGCCGTAGTGAGCATTATAAATTGGCATATTTCTCTCATAAATGCCGGCAGGGTTTCCAGTTCTTAATTTAGGTTTTATGAACAGAAACATGTACACCATTAGCTAAATCTAAGAAAAAATTAAACTAAATGTAAATAAAAATAAATCTATCTTTCTGCACACCCCCAAGAAGTAAGATAGTAGGCGGGTTTTTTTAAGTGTTGCCCAGAATGCCTAATCTATTTTAGCGTGAAAATAAATCGCAGAATAAAAACGTATAAATAAGGTATAATAAGGAAACTTAGGAAGCCATTTTAAATGTAAATAAACCTCAAATTGCACCGAACTATTTTAAATATTATACGAAACCATCTCTCTTTTATTTTTATTTTCATGAACAAAAAAACTATTTGGTAATTTAATGTTGCAATTAATTAATGAACCGAACATCAAAAACTTGATCAAATAGTAATTTTTCCTTAAAAAAATTACCCCACAAATAATATATAGCTGCATTGTAACCATTTGTAAGCTGAAAAGAACGCAGCGGCAACACTTTTTCTTTAAATTTCAAATATATCCTCTCAAAAGCTCTAAGAAAGCTTTGATTCTAAAAGCTCCATAGCGAAAACGAAGAAAAAGGTATTAGAATTTCTATCAACCAATCGGACCAATGGTAACTGTTAATTTATGTGTTTATTTCTTTAATAAAGACTATATAAGCGAGAGTCATATTGGCGCTCAGTCTCCTTACTCCTTTCAGCTGGGGAACATACAGGTCATGGTGGAATGTACGTGGGCTTATGGAATATTTAAGTAGAAATTTCTTAAGCTGTGTGCCATGCAAACACCAGTCGGCACCAGTGTGCTTGAAAAAGCTCTCCCGTAAGGCCTGTGTTGAAAATATAAATTGAACAGAGTATATCAATCAGTGATTTACATTAATTATAAGAACTAAAGGATAAACAATATTACTTGTTAATCTGTCTTTCGTTTAAGCAAATAACTTTGGTGGTTTTCAAACACGTGAACATGCAACATAGAGCTACCATGGGAGAAACACGGATTCTCCAAGTCCAGGCCGAAAATTGTCATTGTCTGCCCTTGTAGCTCATTATCATCATCGTGAAAGCCAAACGTATTGGGAATTGTAGCATTTTGAAAGGTATTGTTGTTTCTTATGGAATCATAGGTATTCGAGGTAGGACGACTTTTCATTTTCCAGTGCATGCTTCAAGTTCCTTTCCGGTAATTCTTCTGATGACTAATCATACACCGTTGCATAATTTTGGTGGATTTAATTTCCGCAAAAGAATGATCTGGGAACCAATTTTCAAACAGAGCTTGTGTGGCGGTATTTCTGGCATATCCAGAGAATTTAAAAATTCAGTCGGAAAATTGACGATCTAATTTTCATCAATAATAGTGTCAATTGACAAGGCATCAAATCATCTGGCAATACAAATTTTAAAAGAATACATTTAATGTCTCAAATTTACGTTTTGACGCTGGATGAGGACGATGCTGGTAAGAACTCACAACCCATGTTAAGTACATAATATTAATTTGCAAATAATTTTCTTTGAGTTCAGGGCGTCCTAAAAAAATAGTCTCAGTACTGAGGATGAAGGGAAGGAAACATCTTGAATCTATAGCGAAGAATTGGAGGAATTTGGATCTACCGGATATTCAACAGCAACAAGAAAGAAAGTTTCAGTGTCTTGGCGCAGCCATCTTGGATTCATTGTAAATAATATAATCATAAAAATCGCCAATAAATTTGCCAAATTAAAAACTTTTCCACCCATGCGTACATCACCAAGCTCAAAAATGGTAAATTAAAATAAATAAAAGCTTCTTGCCATTTTGAAAACAAAACACAACAAAAACATATAATAATTATGTACGTACAATCATATGAAAAAGCATGAATCAAAGAAAACAAGATTACGACACTTCTTTGATTTTCCTATTTTATTGACGTCATTTGTGAAAAAGAATCTGCAGATTGTTGTTGTTTGTTGTGTGTGGATTAATGGATTTTATTTCACATATGACGTCAATAAAATAAGAAAAACAAACAAGTGTCGTAATCTTGTTTTCTCTGATTCTTCACAGAACAGTTAGAATTTGAGTGTCTACATACTGCATTGCACAGATATTTTTTTTGAATTGAATTTTATTGAGTCTTTATGGTTAAAGTTTTTTTCTTATTCTTATACTATTCTTATTTCAGGTTTAATATTAGTACATCGGCGGCTATAACGTATTGCATGCTCTATCTATTGCTTTGTATTAAGTTATACAATGTTTGCCTCATGGCGGTCGATAAAATGTTTTCCCTTTTGCTCAAACAGGGGTTATAAATATATACTTTTGCGCGTGGCGCTTTGCCACTAAATAACCTAAAATCCTACCTAATATAAAAATAACTATGTACAAACCTACAATAAAATTACTTATATACGTATACTAAAATATGTATACATATATACAAGAGACATACGATAAATTGCATTCTTTTTTTTTTTTTTTCGTCTATAGAGCGAGTTTTTCTTTTTCTTTTGATTATTTACATGTAAACGGTGATTTTTTAAGAGCTTGGTTTTTGAAAATTCAAAAAAACAATGAAACTTGTAAAAACTGAATGAAATTTTTATTTGGATCGATAAATCAATTTCTGCCATTTACTTTTTAAAAATAATTTCACTTAAATGTTGCCCGCGGCTACGCTTCAGGTGGTCCATTCTGAAGGTCCAATTTTGGCAAACTTTTTCACACATTTCGGCCGGAATCTCACTAATGACGCGTTCAGTGTTGGCTTCCAAGGCAGCAATCGTGTTTGGCTTGTCCCCATAGACAATAGACTTAACATAGCCCCACAAAAAATAGTCTAACACGGTCAAATCACATGATCTTGGTGGCCAATTGACTGCGCCAAAACGTGAGATCAACTGCTCACCAAATTCGCCTCTCAATTGATGCATGGTTTCGCGTGCAGTGTGGCATGTGGCACCGTCCTGGTGGAACCACATGTCGACCGAGTTCAATTCTTGTATTTTCGGCAAAAAAAAATCAGTTATCATCGAACGGTACCTTTCTCCATTGACCGTAACCCTGCGGCCTTCATCGTCCTTGAAGAAGTACGGCGCAATGATGCCGCCTGCCCATAAACCGCACCAAACAGTGCATTTTTCGGGATGCATTGGTAGCTGCTGAATTGCCTCTGGCTGCTCTTCACTCCAAATAAGGCAATTCTGCTTATTCACGTATCCATGTAGCCGAAAATGAGCCTCGTCATAAAACGGACGTAGCTTGCGAAACACATTTTTCACAGAGCACGAATTTTGATAATAAATTTCAATAATTTGCAAACGTTGTTCAGGCGTAAGTCTATTCACGATGAAATGGCAAACAATACTGAATCGAAATGTCAAATGTTCGTGGAATTTGTCACGTGTGATCTGTCGAAAATATAAACGTCAAAAACCAAGTAGCAAAAAAATCACTCGTTATATACATATATAACATTTAACTTTTATTTGATGAGAAGGGAAATCTCAGAATTTTTAAAATTAAATCTTTTTGTTAGAATCAATTTGAATTTTTAAAATTATATTATTACATTTTTTTTAAATGAATATGTTCTTTTAATTACATTATTTTTTAATGAATATGTTCTTTTTTTTTTGTTAGAATCAATTTCTTTTCATACCTATTTGTCGCGAATAGGTTAATAGATTATACATATAGAAAACACTTGTACATTTATGTATGTATATTTATGATAGACATATTTCATTGTTGCTTGGTGGAATTGTTGTAATTTTGATAGTTCGATTCGAGAACTTTATTTTGCTCCGTTTGTTATAGCGGCTTTTATGGTGTGTCTTTTGTGGGTTTCGTTTTCGGTAGCTCCAATTTTGCAGGAAGGGCTGCTATGTAATATGCTATCCTGAGGATGCTTCAGTTTTAATACAGCATCTTCCATTGCGGAAGATGTGCGCGGTTGTGATCAATGTGCGAAACCTGGAACTGGGAATTTATGGAGATTGGTTGGCTTCTTCTGTTGCTGTCCCGATCGTTAGTTTCGACACATCACCCTTACGTTTGGTTGGTTAATTTGCACAACATTTATGAAGGCACGGTTTACTTTTATGTGTAATATTTATTTGTTTAAAACACAATCACTTTTTTTTCTTTTTTTTTTGTTACTGTTTCATAATTTTTGATATGTGACGAGGCACACACACGTCCTTTCCTGGCGGAAGCCAGTAGCCAACCTCCACAGATATTTGGTTTAACGTTTGACGCACGTCATTTATTTTAGGGAGGAGAAAGAAATCGATCTTTAGTGGCTGCGTTCAGAATTACTATTTCGATGTCTTCATTCAGCATGCAGGAATGGAAAAGATAAAAAGCTTAAGTGCAAATTAGAAAAATGTGTTAGGAATTCGATTCAAAAATTAAAATCGCCAAAAACGAGAAATATCGTTTTTTTAGGATACATCGCCACACAAGCCAGTTTGGCGATAAATCGCCACATCTAACATGTAGACTATATATGAAAATCGGTTAGATAGTTTCGTGTTTCGGAGTCCATCGAGCACAACAACGTGACACGAGAATTATATATACAAGTTAACGCAAGAAATGTTTGCATCAGCAGATAACTGTCCCACATCCAGATTCGCTTCCCACGACTCATAAGAATCACCAGGTGACTACGTGAAGGAATGTGATGACGAGGCGTCTGGAGACAGCACATGCAACAGCAAATTGCAAACTCGGGTTGGATAGATTAAGTTACTTTTCAGTTAGATTTTAGGAAACTAATTCTGTCATAAGTTAGTTCGTAAGTAGTACTCAAATAAAGAGGTTCATCCTCATAAAAATAAAAAGTTTGTGTTTTTTTTATAAAATTTAAAATAAAATAAATTTAATTTACATAATAGATTTCTAAAATCTCAGTTAACTCCATTTTTTTAAATACCTAAATATAAAAATCGCTTCCCATAGATCAGCGAAATCAAGCATCGTTGCGCGTGGTTAGTACTAAGATGGGGGACCGTCTGAAGCCAACCACGTGCTGTTGATATGTGTTTCTTCTGTTGTGTGTTCTTCCTTTCTCTGTCTCTCTTTGTTGTATTAATGTATGTGATGTTTAAAGCCAATGGTCTTCGTTGCCAGTGCTTCAGTGTCTCTACTTCGTAGATTTATCTACGGAGTAGTATAATATGTAATGTAATGTAATAAAATTTCTTTAATCATCCTTTCATTTTGTAAATAAATTAATGATTTTAAATGTCTTTCTTTGGTTTATTTTAAAGTGTGAAGCTGATGATGGGTATGTAAATCGTGCCGAAATGCATTTTGTGAAATTTTTAACGTCTAATGAATAAAATATTTGACAAGTGCTTGGTAAAAAAATATATTTCGTCCCGTTTATTTATTTATTTAAACAAAAAACGTTTTGTAATCAAAGGAACTTAACATTAAACAAAAAACATGAAAAAAAGATGGAGTACACTTTTTTGTGATATGTCATCAGACAGGCGGGAAAAAATCAAACACATAAAAATTGAGATTGACGCCGGTTGTTCTTCCTCGGTAGTAAATATTTATCAGTTTATTATTTTTCCGGTTCAGTGCTCCAGTGCGTTTCATAAATAAATCGGAGAGCTCAGATCAAACTCTACTTCTTAGCAGGTCTTCCTCAGAGAGTACTAGACATGTTAAGGCTCTGCTCAGTAGTGTGCCCAGAGCTTATTGAAAGTGCACTGAACTCAATCATTCAGACTGGCTTGACTATATGAATAAATATTTATGTTGCCTAATAACTGTTAAAGTTTCTTTTGAAAGAAAAATTTCTAACGAGTATTGGCCTCACTTTTTGGAAATGGCCCTCAGAAAGGCCCTCAAAATCATTTTCTTTGTGGCAACGTGTGGCAGTTTCCACAAACGTGAATTATTCAGCAATTGTTAAAAAAAGGGAACAAAACTTGTTTCTGAATAATATAACACCATACAAAATTAAGTAAAATTTCATTCGATTTTAAAATAAATTAATGAGAAACAAAAACAACAAAATTAATTAATTTTTCCAAAAGAAAAAATCATAAAAAAAAATAAAAAAAAAACCGAAGTTGTGAATGTGAAAATGAATACTAATGGACAAATTTATATAAAACATATACGATTTTTAAATACTATTCGATTCACTTGACTTTTTCAATAAGCTGTCATTTTACTTTAAAATACAAACGAAAGTATTTTGTTTTGTAAAAAAAATTGACAAAGGACAGTAGTAGCACAAGTCATATATTGAGAGATGAACTATAATTTTAACACATGAAGTGAGATGTAGTTCAAATTTAAAGGATTTTTAACTTCAAATTGATGAGTTCACAGAGAATATTTTTAAGCATATCTAATGCAAATTTTATTACAGAAGAAGGTTTTTTTCTTGAAATTTCACTTAAATTAACATATAGGGGATAAACAGCATTTTGGTATGAAAAAGGAGAACTGTCAACCTAGAGGAGGATGTCTGGCAACTCTAGTTACAATCCCGGTATTAACAGTTATACAATTTTGAGATGTTATTCTTTTAAATGTGGTTTCTGATTTGTTAAATTTAATTTCGTTGTAAAAATTCTGTTCCATATTATATTTGGCAGTTTGATTTCTATCTCACCTTTGGTTCAAGTTCGAAAAAAATTCATCACTCAAAAGTCGATATGTTATAACAGAGTGTTGCCAGAACTATAAAGGGGCAAAGTCTGCTTTTTGTTATCGCTGTTTAATTTAATTTTTGGTTTCTTCTTGCTAAGATGCTTTTACTACATGACAACGTCAGTCGCATCTGTTGGCCAATAACGTCGCTTCGCTACTTGGACATACATTTTTGTGCCCCTTTTCGATGTTTCTATACATTTTCATATAAATGGTAAAATGGTAACTCTTTTTCTTACTCCGCTTATGTAAAGTGAAGTCTGCTGAGTGAATATCGAATTCAAAACAAAACGTATTCCGAAAATAAATTTGTTAATTGAATTGAAGAATAAACATCTAGCTATCTATCTATACTTTCATAATTATTAAAATTATGAAATATAAAGATGAGGTAAGTCTAAAATTCCAGTTATGTATTGCATAATTTTGCTAAAATCCAATACCTTTTCGTCTGTCGCATACCGGAAATGGTAAACTTCGATAAATTTTGATTTCCATTGAAAGCTTAAATCAAAAAACCAAAGACGCCTTTTTACTTTGACCATAGTCTACGAACAAGCCCATGCATTTATAATTTCCTTTTTATTGATGCAAAATGAATGTTGGAATTTAAAACTGCAAACGAAAAAAAAGCCAAAAAATAAATAAATTTTGACAAAAAAATTACTATTAGTAAGTTTTTATACTTTCTTCATTTTACTTTGCACAAAATTCTTTTTTTTTTTTCGTGTGATAGCTTTGCTGAAAACTGAAAACTTGGCTACCGCGGATGCGTTTTTTTGGGATTTTCTTACCGTACTATATACAGAACGGCAAAAAAACACACCACTAATATACTAATAGATATTAAAAATGTAGTAACGGCTTTTGAGTCTTTTCTCATAAAACTTATACTTTTGAGAAAAAATTATTAAAGTACTTATGGAAAGTGTTATATGGAATGTAATGTGTTTTTCCCTTGAATGTAGGTAAAATTGAAAATTGGCATTTTGAACAAAAAATTATTTTCGTTAAAATTTGAAACATTTTAAACAAAATTGGCTACAGTTTTTATGGATACTTGGATGCATCTTTTAAAATTGATTTCTACAAAATAAAGAGTGAATGTGAGTGTAAGACATGAGCTACCTATAAACAAGTTTCCGTGGACGTAACCTATCATGCTGTTAACGTTTCTAGGATTGTATTACGATTGGGAGTCTGGTCTTAAATCGGACTGTAGTGCCAGGACCATTAATATTATCGTCCTTAGTTAAATTAAATTTAACTGTACATAAATCCTACTAATATTATAAATGTGAAAGTTTCTATGGATGGATGCGGATGGATGTTTGTTGCTTAATAACGCCAGAACGGTTAAACGGATCAGAATGAAATTTGGCACAGAGATAGACTGTAGTCTGAAATAGTACACAGGATACTTTTTATCCTGGTAAAATGTATGGTTCCCGTACGATAGATTTGTTTTAATTTTTATAGAACTCATAATAACATATCTTTTCATTCACAAGAAGCCAAAATGCACGTACACATACACATATGCACACACACACACAAGTACACAAACATTCACGAAAAATGGCACTGAACGGTTCCTATGGGAGAGGTTTAAATATGACAAAATATGTGTTTATTCCGCATTCATGACTTAACCTTTAAATGGATTTTAATGAAATTTGGTAAGCAACTTCACGATAAATTGAATTATCCTACAAAAATTATCGATTCAACTGGGAGTGTTTGTGTATTTGTTCCGCTTTCACGCCTCAAGGAAGGCTCAAACGACGAACATGCTCGTCGAACATGGTCGGTTGCCTTAGCCCATACACGGCGAACACATTTGCCGAACATTCATTTCCTGCTGATTCTTCAAAGTGTTAAAATGTGCGATTAGCCATGCTTTATTTTTCCCAACTTTATTTTTGTAGTTTTCACTTTTTGAATCCAATATAAATTCTTCGCTTTGTTCGCGAACATGGTCATACACGACGAACATCGAAGCCAACGAACACGACAAAATCTAAATTTTTCGCCAATAGTGAGCGGTTCGCGAACCAGCGCATATACGAGAAAAACATAGCAAGCACCAGCATTCTATAGGCGAGCATGTTCGTCGCTGGTGCCTTCATTCTACGACTGAACGGATTTTAATGAAATGTAGTAGGTGGATAGATGATATCAATAGATTCCCACGTATCCGTAGCATCGCACGGGTATCTGCTAGTAAATTATATATGAATACAGGGTGGATATATGCGATAAATATCAAAATATCAATGTTTTATTTAATTCAAATTTAATAAAACTAGCTATTTCATATTCGATTCGCATGGTAGAGTTTTTTTTTTATTTTTTAAATGAAAAACTATTTTACCAAGCCCCACAAAACATTAACCAATATATTACATTCAGTTAACATGTTAACTTCTCACACAGTCTAATAATATTATAAGCACCTACATTTACATTTTGATGGAATTAATGGATATTTTATGTTAATTGATTAAGGTCAAACACTATAGCAAATATTATCTTACACTTACTCACTGGGGCGTATACCCAAAGACAAAGAAAGCCAATGGAAAATATATTTTGAAAAATATTCTCTCCCCCATTTTTGTTGGTGTTTCTGTTTTAATTGCAGATCAATGAACGAAACAAAAAATTAAAACTGTGTTAAATATACAACTCATATCATTTTGGTTTCTATAAATGGCATAAATTATAGATTATCATAAGCTGTTTTATTCAAGTTAACATATACCTGTTAGTGTAGAAGGTGTAGATTTTGGATCTACGATCGCATAGAACTTTAGCTAATGGCGGAAGCGCAAATGACCCGAAACGAATGTTTTTTTTTGTTTTGTTTTTTTTTTTTTTGAGTTAGATGTTGGCTCGAGTTTTCCTATCACTTCGACATGTTTTTATTTGAAATTGACAAAGAAAAGACGAAATATATAAACAAATATTCTATTTTGTTAAAAAGGGTGTTTTTTTTAGAAGCAATGAACTATATTTAAATAAAACACATTGGTATTATTTGACCGATAATTATCGGTTTTCGTCAAAAAGCTACATCAAAACCACTAGTTTTCCAATACAATTTAGTGTAGCTGCAAGTTTTTATAAGCCACTGCTCTGGTTTTTGCGAAAACTAGTCAAAACGACAAAAATATGAAACTATTCAGCTCTCAATCGGATTGTAGATTTGTCTCTAATTACAATCATTTATCCCATGGTACAATTTTCGACAATTCAGCAGTTGACATAGAACTTATAAGACAGCCATATACCAACAAATTTGATATGCCATTCAAAAAACACGTAAATGTGCACTGTGTAATGGTTTTTGAAAAATTTTGCCGAAAACGGGCTTTTATGGTTCGATGTGAAAATACTATATCGATCGAATAACTGTAAATTAATTGCACAATTTTCTTACGTTTATTATTTTCGCCACATTTCACAATTGCATAAATCTGTCATTCAAGAAAGATCTCACAGGGTTTTCGTAGTGTTTATTTTAAATGATCCCAAATATGAAAGAATAGTATGTATGGCAGCTGCCATAGGAATTTTTATTTAATTTTTTAATTTATAAAATTAAAACAAAAAAACAAAAAAGATAACTTTTTTCAACACCACCATGAGGTAAGGGGGTGGCCGTGGCGCGATAGTTGTGTGTTCGCCTGTCAACCACATGGTCACAGGTTCGACCACTGCCGTAGTCTATGTCCTCTTATTTTCCATTAAAAACCAATTCAAAAATAAATGAGTTGCTGGTATACTCATCACATGCTGTTTAGGCATAGAACTAAAAACATGTGATTGAGTAAAACTAGTATGCCGATAAAATATGACACCGAATGAAAAAATTAATGCGAATTATAAGGCACATAGATAAATAAGACACGGAAAATTCTCCGCATTAGTTCAGCCCCCATCCCTGGAGATAAAATCTGAGATAACAACCACCTACAGTCTCAGAACAGCGGGCCACACATCTTTCCTATCATTCTTTCTCTTCCTTAACATCACTCTCACCCCCGCGCTGTGTTGAAACATTTAAAGGGTAGTAAAATCCCTTGAAAAGAGGCGCGTTTTTGAACATTTTATTACTTTTTTCTTTTTCGTTTTTTTTCGAAACTTAAATCTTTTGAAATCTTAGGAGGCATTTCGAACTTATTGCACAAAGCTCTAAAAAAAACACACCTCTTCAAAAATATTCGAGTTAAAAATACAAATTACACTAAACCTTAAAATAAATACACCTCTTAAAAATACAATTTACAAAAAAAAAAATACTTTACTTCCCATTAATTGACGGCACGCTACGAAAATCTGCGAAAATTATATTCTTCTTCAAAGAAACTAGCTTAAAATTTTGTTCCTGCATTTTAACGTATTTTTCATGCATTAAAAAAGTGAAAAAAAAATAAATTTTAAAGATCTCAAGTCAAAAGCACCCCAACAGAAACCAAAGGAAAAAAAAGTGAACGAGTTACCAAATGGACACGTGTAACACTGAATGCACATCAATATTTAATGGGGGTTTTGAATAACAAAAGCAATTCAGTTAGCAGTCCGCACTGACGCAGACGCACTCAGATGTGCGCTCAATAGGACGAAAAGTCTGCGTCAGATGCATAATCAAATTTACAACACTTTTCATGTAGAAGTTCTTTCAATTTAGTATCGTACAAAAATATGACACGCTACTGATTTCGAAAAATGCTTTCCCATAAGACGTTTGCTGCCTTTTTTTCTTGGACAGAGCTTTATAACATATGTATGTGCCTAGAAGATGACAATGACATTGATGTAATTAAAACTGAATTTAGTAGACATAACTGTTGAAGTTAATGCTCTACACATCAACTCAGCATTGCTTAATTTTAATTTATCAAATATAATTTCACTCTACAATATGATTTTTAATGAAATATTTTTTCATTCCCCTAAAAAGATTTCAATAAGTTGTATTAAAGTTCTTAAATTAATTTTTCTCAATAAATGTTCTTATATTAAAAATATATATAAGCCTTTGTTTCAATATTAACATTATTTTTTTCAAACTTAAAGCATACGGCGTTGTTCATTAATATCTCCCGAATAGTAAACCTTTTAAAAAAAACAATATTGAGACTAGAGTTTTAGAAAATTAAATTTCCTACAACTTTTACCTTTACCATTTTTGGCAGAAATCAAAAATGGCGAAGTTATTGGCCAAAATAAAATCTTCATTTAATTCAAAATGGCGGCTGAAGCTCCGTGGCGATTTTCCCGTAAAGCGAGATTTAGACTACTAATGACAGCCCGCAGTGAACTGTGAAAGAAAATTGTACGAATTAATTTGTTCCATTTCAAATGTTTAACCCGACTGGACTACTAGTCCCGTTTAGATAGTTAATATACAGTAATTTTTAGATAATGCACTAACCCTATTAGTTCAACATCAGTTGTCCCACAAGGAAGTCACTTGGGACCCTTGATTTTTCTTGTTAACCATAACCAACGTGGAACTTACTCGCTGGTAATCTGAAGTGTTGTTCCTCTACGTGTCGACTTTAATTGTTTACATTTCAACGTAGACAATCGGTCGATAATGTAGACAATAACTTTGACATCTTAAATCGTACAAATAAAATCATTACGAAACGTTTTTGCTTCAATGATAGACAGGTCGTCTTAATATTTTCCATAAAAATATAAATTTCAAGGAATAAATTATTAAATGTTCTTTAAATATAAAAGTTTAAGGCGCGTGGTTGCTAATAAGATGTCTGGCCGACATAAAAACAAATCCTTTGAAGATGAAGATCTAGGCCATCACTTGGTGAAAACCAATAATAAATACTCAGCTCTTTGCACAATATGCAACAAAACTCTGCAAAATACTTCTGAAAACAGTCTTCGCAGGAACAGGTATGGAAACATTTTGCAAAAGGAATCGATGCATACCTCAAACAAGGACATCTGACTCGTATGATGTCTCAATGGTATTCTTATGATATTTAATATTTAAAGGCCACGTCATTCAACCATTCTGTCAGAGTAAAATCAATAGGGAACATTTAAACCCTACTCTAAATTAGTTTTAAAATAGGAGTCGACTCTAAAAATAAGTTTTGAAAAAAGGATCCACTTTTTGATAATTTGAAAGATAAAAGTATACCTTAACTTTACGTTAAATACGTTGTCTAACTTTAAACAGAGCAAATGAAAAAATGAAAGAAAAATGTTTTCGAAGAAGAAGACTATAATATTTTTGAAGATTTTGAGCTTTTTAGAAAACCTAAGCTTTTATAAATTTATAAATATATTTTGTGTTCTTGTGCTTATGTTTAATTTTTATTCTGCTCCATTAATCTATCTGTCAAAACAAGGTGAGTTCAACATAAGTTTGATTAACTTAAGAGTTATTTAGTGTGTTTAAAATTTAGACAAAGTTAGACAAGAGCTGGCAACTAGACGACTGCTTTAACTAGAGTTAGGTTTATTCTGTAAACGAGGACTGTTTAAAATTTTGCGCGAATAACTTTGCAAAAAGGATTGAAACCGGAGACCTCCAAATTATGTGAGAAATTTGTTAGTTAACGATTTGATTACTGAACCAAAATTGCAAGGTTTAGTGGCATTTTTTAATTTTATTACTAAATTCCTCAAATTTTAAAACTTGCCCAGTATGAAAGCAGTGAAGTGATCCAATGGACCTATCAAATTTTAGTGAGTAGGTATCATAACAGAATAAATAAATTAAAGTTGTTCGATATCTTTAATATAAATATTTGAAACTAGAACTTTTATAAACATAGAACCAGATATTCAAATGTTTAGATTTAGATGAAATGATTTTATCACGACAATCTTGTGCTTACACACATGTTTTTGTATTACCTATAGAAAAACTTTGTTCTTTATTTTCAATATTTATGTTTTGTGGTTTGAAAAATTTTAATAAGAGAAATTATGATTTATGATGGTTTTACGAATTGTCTACAATGTCTACATTGTCGACACATTTATGTCGACAATTGCGCATTGTCTACATGTAGACAATCATGTAGTCTACATTTCTAGTCTACATGGCACAACACTGAATCTGACACATTTTATGCATCGCAGATGCTCAACTGTTACAAAAAGTCTTAAACAGCTTCTTTTCAATTGGTGTCGGCATAACTTTTTTGAGCTTAACGTAAGTAAATGTCAAGTACAAGTCATTACTTATTCCCGAAAACGCCTGTTCTTTTCGCAAGGACAATATTTGATAAATAATCAAACCAATTCTGATAGTCAGCTCTATTTATAACCTAGATGTTATATGGGACAACCAACTCAACGTTCATCAACGCAATTTCTTCTCTTGGGTTCATTAAACGCTGGTCAGGAGAATCCTTAAATCCCTACGTCACTAAGTCTCTTTATATTACCTTTGTTAGGCCCCTTCTTGAGTATATCTCTCCAGTCTGGTCATCTTACCATCATGCCCATATTCAATGTATTGAGGCTGTTCAGCGTAGATTTATCAGGTTTGCCTTAAACGGCCTTGCTTTGAATATAACTTACCCATATAACTTACCTCCCTACTCAAATCGTCTTAAACTATAATATAACTAAAAATTTTATCATGGCGCGATAAGGCTGACATAATGTTTTTTACATCAGCTTTAGAGTTGTGGTATTGATAGACAAGCTCTGCATGGAAACATTATACAGAACGTGAACCATATCTTCGGGTCAGGTCCCCCAATGTTCTGGATACCTATTCCCTTCCATAAATTCCATCTTTTCATTTTTGATCTGAGTCTTAATGTAAATTATATTTGTGTCGGTAGCCATCGATTAATATTTTGCGTCTTATAGCGAGTTTCATTCAAGAAAAGATCTGCTCTTTCTGACAAAAGTTTTCATCTTTTTGAATATTTAGAGTTTCATTCCAACAATAAGAGCATGATGAAATGTTCTGGCTGTCTTTTTTACGATTCATATTGTTTTTGTTGTTAATAATATGAAGCGTTTCAAGAGTATACGGCTTGGAGACATGTTTCTCCCTTTCCAGGATTTCCACTGTGTCAAAATCTGGTTTTTGTCCATGCTCAATGGAGTGTAAGGCCAATGCTGTCTTCCCAGTACTTTTTAAATTAATGTCGGATTTGTGGTTGGAAATTCGTTGACGAAGAAGTTGTTTCGTTGTACCGATATAGGAAAGATTGCAATTTTCTTCCGCATTGCCAAGACAGTTAATTTTATAGACTACGCCTGTGCACTTATCCTTTTCCGTTTTTGTTTTCATGTTGGTAAAAAGAGGTGCCAACCATTTAAATCTCGAACACCTATAATAATTCAACCAATTGGTCAATAACTTAACAATAAGTATAATATAAATGGTTATCCATTTTGCGGTTTCAAAAGTAAACGTAAATAAAACACATATAAGATATTTTTATTCATGATATTTCTTTTTTGTTAGAAAGCTTTAACGTTGACATTATGTGTGAAACACTACACCATTTAAATGACCACCACGCGAATTGTTGCAAGCATCGATTCTTTTGAGGTAATTTTCGACCACTCAAATCAACAGATGTGCTTAATAACATTTTTTACACTGGAGAGATACCAAATCAGTGCAAAAAAGCTGTAATCTTTCCTCTACATAAAAAGGGAAATATATCAGATGCAGCCAATTATCGTGGAATCTCCTTTCGTAGTGCCTTCTACAAAATATTTGAATGTACGTCAACAGGGAAACCATCGAAGTTGTTAAATCCTACAGGCACTTAGGAATAACTGTTGCTAATAATCTAAGCATTGAAATCCACCTCAAAAACAAACTGGTTTACTCATTACATGCTGTTTAGGCATAGAACTAACAACATGTGATTGAGTAAAACTAGTATACCGATAAAATATGACAAAGAATAAAAAAATTAATGCGAATTATAAGGGACATCGATAAATAAGATACGGAAATTTCTCCGCATTAGTTCAGCCGCCATCCTTGAGATAAAATCTAAGACAACACCCACCTACAATCTCCGAATATCGCGCCACACATCTTTCCTATCATTCTTTCTCTTCCTTAACCTCACCCTCACGCCCGCTCTGTGTTGAAAACATTTAAAGGGTATTCATAATCCCTTGAGCGCGTGTAGTTTATAAAAAAAAAAAAACTTGTTACAGCGAAAAACGCTATGGAGTAATTGTTTTTCGAATAAATTAATAGCACACAACGTTAAGTATGAGGTATTTGTTGCAGTAGTCGAGTCAGTAATGCTATATGGAGCGCAGGTTTAGTGATGCGAAAAGTACGGAACAGTAGAAAAACTTCTCAAGTTTTTATTATTAAATGATGCTTTTGGTTACCCAATACAACTCCCAACTACATGATCACACTTGAGACATGCCTTTCTCCCCTCTTTATTAAAACGCTAAGGTATCACGTCGAGTATATTTCAAAGGTGCTTAACATGCCAGATAACAGGCTTCCCAAAATTTTACCATTGGATGCAATAAGAAAGAAGAATGTTTGGTATCAAAACTTGGAAGAACTTGGGAGTTACTGCGGAATACACTTCAGTCTGCCGGAAGAAAACATAGTTTACCATAAAGATATTCTCTTAGACCTTGTTGCGAAGGTGGACGAACAGTACAGAACGGACTGTATCATCTTCAGTAAACAGATTTTTTTTTTTTAATTATAACTATATGCCTGTAAGACCTAAGGTCTTTTAAATGTAACCTGAATTGCACGGCACTAGTTTGGCACAGTGGATTTGAGAATCAGGTATTGACTATCTCATTTTAACCCATGGGCCGCATCCACTTAAAATTGGAGGTATAGAAAAGAATGATGCGCCTAGCGTGGGGATCGAACCCACACATCCTAGTTAGCAATCAAGCACTTTATCCACTGCGCCATTGCCACCCAGATCCATATACAGCAGTCTTAACCATAACTTGTGTGAACTTAACTACTTTCGTACCGAAAATAAACAGGTGCTCATTTCAGCTTTATTCAAAATGAGAGGCGAGTTGAAAAATCTGCACTTTATACCACACCGAGAGGTTCTTCCAATTTACTGCAGCCTATGTAATCTTAGAGAGCGTGAAAATATCATACATTTCATTGCAAAATGTCCTGTCTTATGTGAAATAAGGAGACATTTTTTGCACAGCAGCTATAAATCGGAAGAAGAAGTACTGGCCTTACTCAACTGCGAAGCTAATATTAATGAACTTTTCAACTATTATCAAACTGCGATGGCGTATCGTATTCAAATTATAAATGAACAATTTTAAAATTGTTATATGTATGTAAACAAAATGTGTAAACTTTAAAACCAAATATCTTGTATTTTCTTGCCTTTAAACAAACTACTTTTAAAGATGTTTATACAAAATGATGTCAATCGGGCAGACGGCTTTAACGATTGTTGTAAGATAATTTCGGAAATTGTATACTTAAATCTTATTATAAATCTAATCTAATCTAATCTAATCTAATCTAAATCAGAAACTCCTAACTGAATCCCTCTTATATCCTTGTTAGTCTTAAAATTTAATTGTTTTCTAGTTTTGAAGTAATCGCTTGTTTTATACAAATAGTGTTTGTAGTATAGTTGATTTACAACACTTTTTCGTTAAAAAGTCAGAACGCACTGGAAACTTGAGCAACTTCTTTTTTTTTTCAACTGCATCGTCATTGTTATCATATTATTGTTATATTACTTAATCTCATGATTCTGAAACCTAAAGGTTCTTCGAAATTACTGGGATGATATTAAATCAGATAGCTATGTTCTTAAAAAAATATGAATTTTCAAATTTAATTGCTAATCTTAAAGGGTGGTCCTATATTTTTGTATCTATGCGTTTTAACCACCTTATGATAAAATGACAGTGCAACTATAACCTACCAGTTTTTAACGACTTTACTTACACATATCTTTTTTTTCTTTTGATGACAGATAATCGGTTTTCGCAGGTGTACCTGCACATGAATATGATATTTTAAAGACCCAGAGTCCTTTTTTATGTATTAGAAGGAATTACATCGTATTTTTATGTTTTAATCTTCTAGAAAATCAAACAATTTATAGCTTTCTTTTTGTTTACTTTTCGCAAAGGATTTTTTATGTATATATTTTTTTTTTTGAATAAAATAATTAAAAACCTCATAAAGTGAAAGGACCTTCTGAAGAACAGTAGTCTACATGGTAGCCCAGTAATTGATTTCTATGTAGTTTTTACGATCAAGTCGAACATAACCATCTTGTTGTCGCGTCGCGTCGGTCGGTCGGATGGGAAGCAAGGAAAAAATCTTTACAAATTCACATCGTGTTAATTGGATAAATATCTATGTTTTGGAATCTGAACAGAGTCATTTTGATGGCTTATCGGCATGGATCGGCCACTGGCACTACTCTGGAGAAAAATGGGGCCAGGCCAATGTATAAAACAATTGTGCTTATCTTAAAATCAACAATAAAATCCATAACCAGAATGGAATGGAATGCAATGAAATAGCTCTCGATGGAGGCCATAATGAAAGTTGTGTCCTTTTTACGTGCCATCACACAGGCCTCTTCTAAAGGATGTGAAAGTCATGAAATAAGATTTATGTAAGTACGTATAGTTTCGTGGAGAAATTCTGGAAAGTATTGAAGGCCTATAAAGATTTGGAGTACATGATAATATTGTTAACAAAAAAAAATCAATTTTACTTGCCAATAACGTTTTAACTGAACAACGCTTTCGGTTAAAGTTGTGCATACCTATAATCTATAATAGTAAGTATCATTGGACAATGTTGATACAGATACGCATTCATGTATCTCAACAAATCATATATTCATAATCCATCAATTTAAGTTAAAGTTTATTTGATTTCATAATTGTAACTTCCAAACACCATAGTTGGTCGTCGATCTCGTACTGTGGAAGTGTTAAGACGTTTTCGGCTTCCCAGTTTTTCCAATTAAAATTCGTGTGTGAGCTTAAGTTCTAAATTAAATCAAGATTTCATAAGTGGTGCAGTAGCACAATAGTAGAGTGGCCGACCGAGAATCCGAGGGTCGCCAGTTCGATTCCCAGGAGGGCATCAGAACTTTATCAGCTTTTTTTCACAACCGTGAAGTCGTTAACTTTATTGGTTGGGAAAACCAACAAAGGAGGAGGAGTTTAAGCACCGGGGCATCGAAAGGTGTCCTAGGGCCAATGAGGCCAGCGATGGCATCAGCTGAGGGAACATCGAAAGATGTTCCAACTACAAGCAGTGATTCTGCAGCAACAACATCAACAGCAATAACAACAACGGCAACATCATCCGATGCTAATCAAAAGCGCAGAAAGAGGATCAAGTGCGCACCAAATTTGGTAAAAAGGAGATCCACGGCCACCTCAGCAAAGCTGCCAGCTGTGGTGCATACGTCCGATATAGACGAGACGTCAGAGGCAGCAAGACAAACCGAGCTAGACACTTCACCCGAAGAGGGTATAGCATATATGTCTGAAGAAGGATAAGGGCACTTTACGACGGGCGATAGTACTGCCTTCGTGAACCTCTCCACATCAGAGGCGTCAGCTGAGGAGGACGAGGAACAGAGAATGGTCGCCCAAATTGAAGCTTTGGAGGCAGAAATTGAAAAGATAAAATGCAAAGTTAAGGCCAGCCAAGAAGCGCGCCGAGCGAGGCAACTAAAAGAACTCGAAGAAAAAGAACAACAGCAGAAAAAAGAACAAATACAAAAACAACAGCCACAGCAGCAGCCAAAACAACAACGGCAAAAACAACAACAACAACAACAGCAACAGCAGCAGACACAAGTCCAGAAACAACCGCAAGAAAAACAGCAGCAGCAGATTCAAAAGCAGCAGAATCAACAGCCGCAGAAAAATCAGTCTCAGCAGCAGCAGTCACAGCCGCCGATCATGAAAAAAGAAAAGGTGCCACCCATTAATACTTATAAAATGGAGTTACAGGATACCATAAATCTATGTAAGTTGACCATAGGTCATAATTTTACTATTAAAAGATTAAATAACGATAGGCATGCTATCCAGTGCTTCACACTGGAACAGCACAAAAAAATTAAAGAGTTGCTAAAAGAAACTACTTTAGTTTCACCCCTAAAACCGAAAAATTTCAAACGGTCCTTTTGAAGGGCATAGATTCCTGCACGGAACCACAGGTGCTCTTAAATGAACTCCGCCAACAAGCGAATGACGATCTCGACTTTATCGGGGTCAAGCCGTTCGCTACAGTTAGAGCTAGGCGGGAGAAGCGGAGTCTTCCCTTCTTCCTTGTTCAACTCTCACCCAGCAGCAAACTGGATAGTTTGAGGAGTATATCCGTCCTCAACTGCAAGGTTGTAACTTGGGACAAATTAAAAAGGCGCGGTGACATGCTTCAATGCATGCGCTGCCAAAGGTTCGGCCACGCCGCAGCAAACTGCGAAATGCAGTCACGCTGCGTTAAGTGTGGAGAGAACCACAATGCAGATGAATGCAAGTTAGGAAAGGAACGGGTCGAAGATAGGACCCAGCTTAAATGTGTACTCTGCCGAGGCGCCGGACACCCCGCTAATTATCGGGGATGCCCGACGTTTCAGCTTATAAAAACCAATAAAGCAGCAAAGCAAACAGTGGTAGAAAAGCGTCCAACAGTGCGCCCTCCTACAACAACGCCCGTCAACCCCCAAATTTCTTACGCCCAAATGGCGTCAGGAAGGGGAAGCACGGTACAGCCTACACCAAAGGTCGCCCAACAGGCCCCCGTGCCTAAGGCGCCGGCGGCACAGGCGGATATTATGGGCGTTCTACTGGCCATCCAGGGCCAGTTGAACGGCCTCCAAAACCAGATCAGGGAGCAGGCGACTAGGGTGGATTATCTCTACTCTGTTTTGCCGAGCTTAACGCAACTTAGAGGTTAAGGGCGCGCTGCCGGAGAGGCCCTTTAAGATCCTAGCTGTGAATGTAAATTCATTGATTAGGACTGAACGTAGAT
The DNA here is from genome assembly GCA_910595825.1 of Philhelius pedissequus. Taxonomy (NCBI): domain Eukaryota; kingdom Metazoa; phylum Arthropoda; class Insecta; order Diptera; family Syrphidae; genus Philhelius; species Philhelius pedissequus. Next base: position 226,797,018 of record OU343161.1, on the reverse strand, counting down.
CGAATTTATTCCAATTGCTTAAAGACATAAGTCCAGATGTGTTTATGGCTAGCGAAACTAAGCTTAACCAGAAACATAAATTGACTAACAACAATTACAATATCGTAAGAAGAGACCGACCCAACTCCACGCAAGGAGGAGGCGTCGCAATCTTTATACGTAAAGGCATTAGTCATAAGGTAATATATAATAGTGATGTGCGAAAATTTCGGACGTTAGAGGCATGCATCATATGCATTCATCTCCAACAGGGGAAGCGAATGTAAGTGATCGCTGCCTATGCACCGGAAACACCTCAGCCCACACAGTTTATAACAGAGCTTGAAAAGCTTTTTGAATGCTTAAGATTGAGCTCGGAAGAGAATTACTATATATTGGCGGGTGATTTAAACGCCAAGCACACATATTGGGGAAATCAAATACAAAATCCTCGAGGTAACCATCTATTTAATTGGATGGGTCGATACAACCTTGAGTATCGCATCGATCTTCTAGCCACAGACAGGCCATCGTTCCCAAGAAGCGGTGCCTATCTGGATCTATTGCTTAAAGACGCAAGACTAACAATTACTGACGCTGTGGGTCAACGGCCAAGAAATTGTTTACGAACGATCGAGTACGACAGTGACCACTGCGGACTCGCCGCCGTAATACAACTTCCGAACCAGCTTATGGAGTTGGAGGAGTATGTGCCTGTGCATACTTACAATTACAGTAAGGTGCGCTGGCCACGTTTCTCCAATGCCTTATTGAGTGAATTACGTTCAAATGGTATATCCCCACCAAATGACAGGAACCTAACAAATACTGAAATCGACAGATACTTAGAACAAATTGACGAAACGATTCTACGAACAATGAACAGAACAATACCGAAATACAAAGAACGTAACGCAACTGACATGTACCGTAACGCGACAATTGACGCACTTCACAGACAAAAAAGTGGACTACTGACAAGACTAAAACGCTTGTACAGGCGGTTTACTGATACACGAGACCTGGAGATTAGGACACTGAAGTCGTCCATCAAAAACATCAACCAATTGATCAAAGAAAATTATAGATTGGCTATTAATTCGTTCTGGGACAATAAAATTCGTGCCGTTAACTCCAGCGACCCAAGTATGTTCCCAAAAATTAATAAGGTTTTTAGAAGAAAGGATCAAAACGATCTTCCGTGTCTTAAGCTCCAGAGGACGACAGAGAACAGAGACGTACTTCTGACAGCAGGCATAGACCCAGAGGATGCCGTACTGGACGATGACCTCTATATAATCGAAGATCCGCAGGAGAGAGTGGAGGCTGTGGGGGCTGCTTTCCAGCAAGTGTACAAGGTGAATGCTAGCATTCGCCCGAATCATGACCTGGAGAACAGAGCTCTGCTTCATCACTTATGGCTCCGGAACGATATAACCGAATGACGATCTGAGAACCTTGGTTTTACCAGGTTTAATGATGAAGATTTGGCAAACGCCATAATCGCCGACCGAAATGGGCCCAGCCCCCTGTCAATTTCGAAGAATGAGCTCCAGCTCATCTTCGATTAATTAAAGAAAAAGAAGTCTGCAGGAGTCGATGGTATATCCAACGTTGTACTACGACATTTGCCTCTAGAAGCAGTTGACATTTATACCACACTGTTTAACAACGCGCTGAATAATGCATATTATCCAGTGCGGTGGAAGACAGCTGTGGTGCACCCTCTCCAAAAAAAGGGAAAGGACAACTCCAATCCGGCGAATCTCCGGTCGATAAGTCTTCTTCCGAGTATCAGCAAAGTATTTGAAAAGGTTATTAATAGAGCCCTGTTCAAGTGGGCGGAGGACGAAAATATCATCCCGGATAATCAGTTCGGTTTTAAGGCGGGACATGACACAATTCATGCCGCATCTAAACTTGTTTCTGATATCCAATGGAACAAAACTAAAAAGCAGTGTACGGGTGCCTGTCTGGTTGATTTGGAGAAGGCCTTCGACACCGTATGGTTAGAAGGTCTCTATCTAAAGCTAACCAGACTAGGTATAAGTAAACCTCTATTGTATATGCTTTATGACATGCTAAATGGTAGAAAGTTTGTTGTCAAGAGTGGCAATGTAACTTCTACTGCAATTTTTAATATTAATAATGGTCTTCAGCAGGGAGCGGTTAACTCGCCGATTCTATTCAACATTTACACCAGCGATCTGATAGGTAGTCTAACTCAGGCAATTGCGTACGCCGACGATCTAATTGCGTACAGAACAGCTCATACAGTTGAGGTCATCAAAAGTCTCTTGCAGAGTGACTTCGACAAGATTCAGCGATATTGTGATGACTGGAAGTTGAAAATCAACTTCCAGAAATCAGAAACTATTTTGTTTAGGACTCCGTTGTCTAGCGCCTCAAGGGATACGAGAAAGAACTGGCGCAAGCTGGTGATCGTAGGGCCACATGGACATCCACTGGCGAGTAAAAGTGTAGTAAAGTACCTTGGCATCTGGTTGGATCAGTACCTGTATTTCGACAGACATATAGGTGCTGCTTTGGCCAGGGCTAGGGGAGCATTAGCCTTGACAAAACGACTGTTTTATAGCAGCCGTCTTGACAGCAGGGTGAAGGTGATTTGCTACATGGCCCTCATCAGGCCGATGATTGCCTACGGATGCCCGGTGTGGTTCAACGTTGCCCCATCTCAAATGGAAAAGATTCGGGTGTTTGAGAGGCAATGTCTTAGACGTTGCCTTGGATTACACAGAACACCAGAGTCGGAGTACACAAGATAGTATTCCAACCAGGTTCTATACAAAGGAGCCAACATAAACAGAATAGATAATTTTTTGTTTAAGCTGATTCGGGGTCACGTTGCAAGAGCGATGTCCTCAACTAACAGCTTAATTTTTGGGGCTTATTACCCCAATAACGAATATTTTGAGATTGCGCGGTTAAGTGGTTACATCCCTCCTGAGGCATTCCTCTATTTAGACAGTCGAGGGCTGATACAGGATGGAGGGGCGGTTCCGCTCATCTACCACGTCAGCCGGAAAACTGTGGATAGGCGACTCCTGTATGGTCGAGACGTCATCGCTCAAGGTGGAGAAGAGCGCCTTCGGTTCAGTAGGACTGTGTCCGATCGGGACCGGAGGGATAGGGCGAAACAGGAGAACCAGTTCTGGTGGCTCTCTGAACAGCATCGTGATATTTAAAGTCGATGAAGATGATATATCTTGGCCGACTTACATAGATTTAGGGCATTAGGTATAGGGAACAGTCAGGGTGGCACCAAAAAAAAATTAAAAATATGTATGTATGCGGGGGCATACGTGCATGTATCTGCGTGTCTACATGTATGTGCGTACGTATATGTATGTGCGCATGCACATGTGTGGGTGGGTTGCATGCTGGTGGGTGTCTGCATGCATATAAAAAATAAACAAAAAAAAAAAAAAAATTTAAAAAACGAAAAAAATGCTGCTGTGGCTGTTCTAGTTTTTAAGTAGTTATAAGTATTATTAGGTAATTTAAGTAGTTTAAGTTATTTTTAGTTAGTATAAGTTAGTTTTATTTAGTTTTAATTTAGTTTATAGGTAAAAAAAAAAAAAAAAAAAAAAAAAAAAAAAAAAAAAAAATGATCAGATACCAAGTTTTCTGTATAAAAGTTTCTTGAATATAAAATAAATAAAAAAAAAATTAGATTTAATTAAAATAGTTTTTAGGTCGAAAGACATTAGTTGTAAGAGTTATTGTTTAATTTAGAGCGCCCGTAAAGGGCCAGTAAATTAGTTGTAAGTTATTGATAATTAGGCTAGTTTTAAACATTTTTGTCTAGCTTTAAGATAGTTATAAGTTAATATGAAATAAAAATGAATTTAAAAAAAAAAACACCATAGTTGGTGATATAATTTTGTTGACAAAATTTGACAGAAATACACACATGTACATGGGACTGATATCTTTCTCCACTATATCACTCACAGGATCCACTAATTTTTTTCTGAATGCGAAGGGTTAAGGTAAGTCACTGTTGGAGTATCTGTGGAACAGTTTCTTGTAGTTGGAATAAGCTGCAATTCGATTGCAAAAGCTCTGAAGCGACAGTCTAGAGAACTACTGCATATCACTAAACAAACCAACAACAAGGAGTTGAAAGGTTTTTTAAATGTGAATTTTAAAATAATTGTTGTACCTATATGAAATTTTGTAATTTGCATAATTTGTTTTGTAAACACTAACAGCCCTATTAATAATAAAATGCACGACTGGATCGCACGAACATCGAATGCAAAACATTTCTGTTAAAAATCTAAATATATATTTAAAGCAGTTTTTTACTTCATTTTTTATATATACAAAATATCTTTAATTTTTTTCCAAAAAAAATTGGTATTACAGTCTTAAATATTATAATATAAACTTAAAAACAAAATATTAAATCGGCTTAATCAAAGAAAAAATAATTAAAAATTCTGAAATAACTACTTAAACTAATTTAAGCTAAAAAAAAAAGTACGCCATTTTATTTGTTAGATAAATTAGAATTTACGAGAAAAAAAATTAAAAATCTGTGGAGGGGTTTTTGAGAAAAAGGTTGTTTTAAAAAAAATCTTATTGAAAACATTTTTCAAAAAAAATTTGAAAACGTTAATTAATAGGTATTCAATAAATATATGTAAATATAATTTTTGAAAAAAAAAGTTTTCGAAATATAAATTATAGAAAAAACTAATTAAAAATACAACCTAATACTATATATGTGTGAAATTTCGAAAGAATCGGTTGAGCCGTTTATGAGATAGTCGAAAGCAAAAAAAACGGTCCTAATTATTTTTTCAACCGTGGAGGGTGGCCGTGGCGCGATAGTTGTGTGCTCGCCTGTCAACCTCGTGGTCGCAGGTTCGATTCCTGCCGTTGTCTATGACTTCTTATATTCCATTAAAAATTGTCATAAAATAGTTGTTGGTTTACTCATTACATGCTGTTCAGGCATAACACTAACAACATGTGATTGAGTGAACTATTATACCCATAAATATGACAACGAAATAAATAAAATAATACGAATTATAAGAGACATACAAAAATAAGACACGGTAATTCTCTCCGCATTAGTTCAGCCGCCATCCCTGGAGATAAATCTGAGACAATAACCAGCTCTAATCTCAGAACATCGCGCCACACATCTTTCCTATCCTTCTTTATCTTCTTCCGCCAAATATCCACGCTGTGTTAAAAAAAATATATAAAGGGTATTCATAATCCTTTGAGCGCGTGCAAAGTTATAAAAAAAAAACAAATGATCGGCCGTAGCTAAAAAGTCGCACTGATTTTTTTTTATCAAAATCGTTAGAGCCGTTTCCGAGAAAAATAGGTTTCAACCTAACGGTTATATGGCAGGTACCGTTATTTTTTGAGCTAATCAAAATATTTCAATTTCCCCTCTGTACAATACTCTATATACCAAGTTTGAAGCAATTCGGCCCACCCGTTTGGGATGTAGGTGTCTATACATACAGACTGACAAACATACAGACATGCAGACATACAGGCGGACAGAATTTTTAGACCATCTTTTTTCGTCTTCGCTATCATCGTAATGTCATGTTTGATTTTTATCTCAAAACTTTTTTTTTCGACGAATGCATAACTTGTTTTATAGTACTTATAAGCGCAAGTAAAAAACGCTTTGTCCACCTTTAGTCCATGGACTTACAAGACCATGGACTAAGAGTTAGACCATGGACTAAAATTTCTTATTTATACAAAATTGAACAAAATCTACTACAATAAGTATCAATTCTACCTCTTTTTATACTATGCCGCTGTAAATGTTTTTAAATGTTAATTCTTACCGAAAGTCTAAGTTGGTAAACGTCAAATACCAGGAACTGTGTTTTATTAATAGTATTCTGCACTTAGTTCACGGAATAAGTCCGAAACCTACCCTAGTCCATGTTTATTAATTTGGGTGTAAAAGTTTTCGCTATATTTATTATATATTTACCTACTAAAAAATTACTTGTTGATATTTGATGAAAATAATTGATTTGTCGGGCAAGTAATAATTTTAATATAATTTCAAAAATGTACTTGTCAAAATATCAAATACATAAGTTTGTTCATGTACGAGGTGGCGTAACAGTTGTAACCCGATGTTGTATTTTTTTCAAGTGAAACCTTCTTTAGCGGTGCGGCATTTTGAATTTTGTTTTATGGCTAAAAAAAGTTAAACTCGCGTCAAGAAACGCGAGCTGATCGAAAATTCGTAAGACGGTGGGAGAGTAGACAGTAGTAGGAGATGAATTAATATCCCCTTTTCTTTCTACTGCGCGGCGAAAATATATGCCTGTTTCGTTTAAGCGCTGCAGGGGGCTTGCGCGAGTAACTTGTGTGTTTGTATTACAGTTTGCTACGCGCAACCATGATGGCTAGGCTCTCTGTATACTCGTAAAATTCGTGTAGATGCCTATACCTATAAAAAGTGTGTTTTTCTTTATTTATTCTGGATAAGGAATAGAATGGATGGAAAATACGTAATTTTAATTGAGATTTTTTGCGACTTTTAGTCCAATTTAATATGCCTTTCTCCCAGGTACTACAGTTTAGCTCGTCAGTTAGATGCTGTAGTACCTTTCTAAGACGCAATATTTTAGTCGATGGCTACCGACACAAATAAAATTTACAGCTTTTAAGCACTGTGAATTATATTCTTCTAAGGGAATTCGATCGAATTCAGACACCTAGAAAATAATACCGTGGTCTGGCTTTTTTGGTTTTAAAACAATACCTACGTATGTACATACGTTTGGATTGTTTTTGCTTTTGCATTTATTCTAAAAATACGTACAGTTTATCCAGAATGAATAAAGAAAAAAAATAAAGGGTTTTCCAATAAGAGGTGTTATTTTGATATTCAAAGAAAAATGGCATTTTTGGAGATAAATGATCGGATGTTTATTTCATTATAAAGAGGAAGGTATGCCGTTAATAATGGAACACAACATCAGCCAAATGGCCGCCAAGACCACGCTTACAGGACCATATCCTTTTCATGAAATTTTCCATAACCAAATCGCAAGGTGGCTGCCCTATGTCCTCGATAGCCTCACGAATTTCATCTTTGAGGTCTTGAATCGACGCTGGGCTGTTGGCGTAGACCTTATCTTTCACGTGACCCCAAAGGAAGAAGTCGCAAGGTGTTAAATCACAAGATCTCGGTGGCCAATTGTGATCACCTCTTCGAGAGATAACACGGTCCGGAAACTTTTCCCGTAATAGATCGATGGTTTCATTGCTTGTGTGGCACGTAGCGCCGTCTTGTTGAAAGTAAACGTTGTCCAGATCAATACCATCCAATTCAGGCCATAAAAAATCATTAATCATCTCTCGATAGCGCAATCCATTGACCGTAACTTTTGCTCCAGCCTCATTTTCGAAAAAGTAAGGTCCAATGACCCCGCGGGACCATAAACCGCACCAAACAGTCACGCGTTGAGGATGGAGAGGCTTTTCAACAATAACTCTTGGGTTTTCCGAGCCCCAGATGCGACAGTTTTGCTTGTTGACGTAGCCTCCGAGGTGGAAATGGGCCTCATCAGTCAAGATGATTTTTCGATGAAATTCCGGTTCATTTTCATGCATTTCAAGGACCCAATCAGCAAAGACACGACGTTGTTGATGATCAGCCGGCTTGAGTTCTTGTGTTAACTGAACTTTATAAGCCTTAAGACCCTAGTCTTTATGCAAAATACGGTGTAATGACGTTTGTGGAATGCCTAATTCCAAAGAACGACGAGGAATGGACAAACCTGGGTTTTCTTCAACATTTTGGGGACGTGCACGGGTTTTATTCTTCACATCACTAACTTGTCCCAACAGCTCGAATTTGTCCACCAATTTCTGTATTGCGGTCCGACAAGGTGCTTCACGACGACCCAAAAATGTTTTAGTTTTACGAACCGTCTCTGCCAAATTTTCACCATTTTTATAGTGAATTTTAATAATTTCAATGCGTTGTTGAAGCGTGTATCGTTCCATTTTTATTAATAGCGTAGTTTCTACTTGTCAAATGTCAAAAAATGACAGCTTCAAAAGTGACAGCTACCGAAATAGCGGGCTATTCAAAATAACACCTCTTATTGGAAAACCCGCTACTATCCGAAATAGAAAAGAAAGAGATGACAACAATCAGATGTATGAAAGTGATGTGATGATGATAAAAAAAACAGGTATCTCTATGGGAAATAGTAAAAATTAAATATTTTTGATTTATTAATTAATGAATACTCAAATTTAATTATTGTTTATATAGTATTTATTTCAATAGTAAAAATATAAAACATGCTGGTGTTCCATTTAGTTTACTTGCTTGGTTTCCGTCTTTTGCTGGTGTCATTTGTTTGCTTGTTTGACATTCTCACATGAGGGATATATTCCGAGAATATTCTTTTCATTCAAATGTATTCCAAACGTTCCGGAATGAATAAAGAATCAACAAAATAGTTTATCCGGAATATTCCGTGGAATAAAGAAACTCAAAAATGGTATTCCGAATATTCTGGGCATCCCAGAATGAATAAAGAAACACACTTAAAGTATTTAAAATATGGAAATTGAACAAAGTGCATCTATTAATGAAAAAAGTGACGAAGAAATAGTGAAAGAAACCGATCGAATAATTAATACATACATACTAGATGATAACCCGGATTCGCTCGGGTGAAATGTGACTCGTAATACACATGTAGGTACAAAATGTAGGTAGATGTTTCTGAAAATATCGGTTCTCAAAAATATTAAAGGCAAATCAAGGCATAGATTTGTATACCATCGTTCATTGTGTTTAATACATATATTAAATTAAAACTGCAAAACTCAAGATGATAAATTGCACAACGTTATTGTTCAAGTTTTCACTTCACCCGGCTCTCCGGGAGTGCAACCAGTTGTTTTTTTTAAGAACCATCGTTCTTCATTTGAAGTGTGGTGTTCTTTTCATTATGTCGAAAAAATGACATCCTGTAAGTGTTCATCGTCAAGATTAATTGATTTATGGCGTTTTCCCTAACTCATATCAGAACTTCCGGCGATAGGTGTACGCATTCTTGACGGATATTCTCTTAGAGGGCTGCAATATTTTGAGACATATTCTTTTGGACTCTTGCCGGCCAGTGTAAATCACCAAGAGCAAGCATTAGGAGTAGTCGATATTAAGAATGGCTCGAGCGTACGTTACACGTGCCTGGAGGCGATTTGTATTGGAACATCTTGAAGTCTTTCACCAAAATTATCTATAAAAACTTCCCAAGATAAAAAATATTTGGGCATCTTCGTCATCTACTTAAGAGAGCTGCGACCGCATTTAGTGTTGTCCAATATTATTCTTCTGAACGTTGTAGAGTTTGCCCGCATTTGTAAAAATGATAGCGCAAATGCAAATGTATAATAAGATGGATGTGATTTTAAATAAATATCGACTTAATCTGCTCTGCTGTCTTTTAAGAAACCGGGGGCAACCCTGCAGGTGCAGTTTCTAGACGAAGTTCTAATTGTTTATGTGCTTCAAAACCTACATCGTTTTGATTCACTGAAAGTATTCACTTTTTAAACACAAAATGGACTAATAAAACACAACCAGGAATGGCTAAATAACTATCGGGTGAAAGATGAGACTAAAAATTCGTAAATGACAGTTTGTTTTAAATGCGTTAAACAAAATTAAGTAGTCCAGTCGGTACCCAAGTAATGACGTGATTGAAAGATTATAAAAGAATTTGATGCAACGAGATATACGAGTCCGAAATTAATTTTTTTTCAATCCGAGTACTGTCTAGGACTAAAAGAAAACATGTGCGCATCGGGACCCCCAACAGAAGTGATAACTTATACTAATCTAAGTTGAACGATTTAATATTGAAATTGCTTAACTTGAGAAAGTTTCAAAAGTTCTTCGTTAGTTTGATTAATTTCAAAAGTTATCCGTATGCGTGAGAGAAAGGGAAGCCAGATAGACTGGCCATAACACTTTACGTAACGAAGCGGTTTACCCTCCCATTAGAAGTTATCACTCCAAAATATATGTGGCGGAGAGTTCTGGCAACACCTGTACTACTCGAGAATTCTAGAATCGAATTGATAGAAGCTGCCTTAAATAAGCCAATCACAGAATGACACGACAACAGGGGATCTGGCAACCGATACTCTTTAAAGGCAGCCACAAACTACGGATAAAAAGATAAACATCTTTTTCCGAAGACCCATTCGCTCTTGTAATCTACTGCGCGTACGGATACAATCGCTCCAGAATAATCGACCAACCTAATAAAAGTATAATTAGTTTTATATTAAAAACCGTGTTTTCTTTCTTTCTCTTAAGGCATCCATAGATTCAAGCGACCAAATATATTTTTTTTTCCAAAAATCCCAAAAAACCCTTGCTTTCGAATATTTTGGATTATTTAGAATTTGAAGGACCTCCTATATAAACATTTTAATCGAATTCCGTTGAGCCGTTTATGAGAAAGTTGAAAACACATTAACAAAAAAAATGGTTTACGCCGTTTTTGAGATAATTAAGACGGTAGAAGCAATTGTACGGTAAGTACCGTTATTTTTGGGGTTAAAAAATCCATTCAAATATCTATTTGAGAAAACTTTTGCATTTAGAATGTCAAAAAACGAATAAATTTGGTCTCTTAACCTCTCTAAGATATATATTGTAAAACACATTCTTTTTATTTTTACACCGTCATTAAGCCCCAGCTTTTACCTAAATTTTAAGACCTTAAGCTTAAAGATTGAACTACTAGAACTGACGATATACACTCAAAACAGCCACCACATCTTTACTTTTTAATGAATTTTAAAACATAACTGTTCTTCTACATTGAACATCGATGATAGGAGTCAAAATAAGCTGACAATTTTGAATGTTTTCCTTCAGTTTTGATTGATTGCAAAGCTTGTATATCTCATAGGGTTATGTTTGATATGTGCACCAAGATATACGCCATACTGTCTACTTATTAATTAGGGAAAAACCAATTCTATTCATGGAACCAGTCAAATGTAATTGACTGATATGTGTAATCTTCTCAATATTACAGTTTTCTAACGGTTAGCGACATTCTAGGAATCCAATTTTTTATCATTCAAGTCAATACAATCTACTCTTGAATATTTCAAATTTCTAGGCCCACTCCTTAAAAAGATAAAATTCTTTTAGTTGAGATGTGTGAGAATACTAATCGAATGTAACGCGTTACGTAACGAATTGTTTTACCCTGCAATAAAAAGTATCAATTCAAAAGTTGAAAACTTGTAATCATAACTTCAGACTAAATTGGAGTCTCTACCTTATAAAATAGCGTGTATGGCAGCTTAAAGGTGTCTGTCAGACGAAAGGCCCACTGTAGGTGTTGACAAGTTCAAACAAAGTTTAAGACACTATCCCCTTAAATATATCACAAAATTAGCTTTGATAAAATATCGTAATTGGGTATGCACTGTTAACACTGATTATCTCCGAAAAGCCCCAGCTTTGAAAATTCGTAATGTCCATTCATTCTTAACTATAATTTGATATCTATTCACAGAAAAAAATTCAGCTATGATAAAATGACGTATGTTAGCCGGCTCTGGGCTCTTAGTCTTTTTTTTAAGGAATACACTTTAAGAATTATTGAAATTTTGTTAGTAGAAATTCATATTTTAGTATTCCATTTAATTAATGCAAGTGATCCTTTGTTAGTTCGTTTTGCCGTGGTAACTGCAAGTAGATCTTACTGATCTACAGACATACGGAACTGCTGGAAGTCCCAACACTCCCAAAACTATATTGGTTTTTCGAAATTGTGTGTCAGTCATAAGAAATTATGACTAATATTGACTTATTCAACAGAACTTGAATGTTTATTCATTTGATAATTCCTACTAATTCATTTCGTCATCCATTCACTTATACTCTTTTATGCATCCGTGGTCAAACCACATAGATTTCCTATATGACCCACAATGTGCTTGAAAATTCTGCATGACATTTAGCGAACACATTTATCCTTTGAGATCTACCATGTACACAATCCCTTATACTTCTTGCAAGGAACTAAGTATTCGTCTTAAGTGACGGACTATTAAAGTACCAGTGCTTCAATAAATTTTCACTTTATACCAAATACCTGTCAAACCAATACATTTCCATCACTATGCTAGACGCCAGTGTGATAATAAAACATACGATTCGACTCGTTAAAAGTCCATTTCGATGCATCGAAATAAAAATTGATTCCACAGACTGATAAACACTCCTGCTTCATTGATACACTCCGCCATCAAACTCAGGCACAATTTTCATAGCGTCCATGATTGATCGTAAATATATTTAGTGCAAAGTGTTGCAAGCCTTCGAACACCTACCCGCTCCCGCAGCCGGAGGAATAAACCAAATGTAAGCAAGATTGTCAACCCGAAGACTGCTCCACTAGTCCGTCACAAACCACATCATTCAAGAGATGCCTCATAAAATACTCACACAGTGATGCTGAATTCAATAAATCAAAAGGCTTTGTCCATGTGCGGTATCACACAACGCCGAAGTAGGTAACTGGAAATCAATCTAATTGAAATTTTATTTTTACACACCTATTAAAAGACGCGCCGCGATATTGGGACTGAGAGCATTCAAATTGCAGGCAATAAATACGTAGGTATGTATATAGTGAATGGATTGTATACCTGTGTCCTTATCACCTGTGATTCATTCCGGGAAGAAGGTATCGCAGAGTATAGGGGCAAACTCGAGCAAATAATGTCATAGGCTCTTTGATCTTTCCATCACTTGGTGGACCAACTTCAAAATTTCTACGGAACTAGAAGCTAATCAAAGTAGATCAAAGGATCGCGAGTATTTGTTTAAGGATTTTGAAATGTATATTTGCAGTAAAAATGTATTTCAATAGAAAACTGATAGATGCCGCGGTCAGTAAATTGATGTTTACAAAAAAAAAAAAAATAAATAAACTAAGTACACTCACAAACGTCATCTAATTTCTTGCAACATACGCGACTTGGCTCATTATTCACATTTGAGATTCACTCCTACGCCGAAAATTGTGTCGCTTATACTGCATATAGTGCGCATACCTGAACCCGGCCCGCGCGCCATAAAGTGAAAACCTATGTTCGGCGTTCTATTCCAATTAACTATCCGCCCACAATTGGTAATGGCAGATTTCCTTCGGCAATGTAAGGCCTGTTTCAAGACTTTTAAAAGGATTACCACCTAGAGAATAGTACGAGAGAATAAGTGCTAAATTTAGACGTACGTCGAGTATTAATTATGACAATTTTGCCTTCTTCTTCTGTGTCTTCTGGTATTACTATCTCTGACGTCCTGTCATCTCTCCGACCACCACCATCCGTATACAATTTAAGACTATAAACGAATTCGTTTTTCGTAAAACGATGTTCGGTCACAGGGTGGCCAGTGGTGGCGGCGCACGGCGGTGGTCGAAGGAGCAGTGAATGTTCCTCATCATTGATTCAATTTTAAGGGGGCTTATGCAGAGTCTTGGTGCGAAATTATTTAAAGTTTTATTTCGTATTCGAAATGTCAGAGTATTGTCAAGTATAGTAAATCACGCACTTGCTCAGTGCCAGTCGCACATAATCCGAGTGTGATTTATGGAAATTCTTTCATCGTTTGGAAAGGTTTTTTTTTGTTTGTTTTTTTTTTTTTTATATCGGAAGAAGGTTAATTAGTTTGTTTTTATCGTGACTCATTTAACTAATAGTAAAATTGCTGCCGGATAGTTATGTGTGTATAAATTTATATATCCGTTTTGCGGTAGCTAAGGTAAAACATAAATGTCAAAAAATTGATTTTTCGTTTGTATGTGAAGAAATGGCAATTTTTAAAAGTTCTGTATTTGGAACTGTTCCAAAGATTATAATAAATTTATGTTAATATTTTATTTGTTTACGAAAACGGAGTCTTGACCTACTGATACATACATATGCCAGATGTATTAGATCGTGATACTTAGACAAACAAATTCTACTGGTATACAGATTAATTAGCCATCCTTTTCAATATACATTTGTGTGTTTACTGTCCATGTATTTTTTTATCTTTTTTCTTATACGGACATATATTTGTCAAAATATAAAAGCCATCTACCAGTCAGACTATGAACTTAATGTTTCATCATTCATCATCATTTCTGTGCTCTTCTTTGTTTCAGATTAAGATCTGAGCTCAAAATTATTTTGAAAAGGTAGCGAGTTTTAATTGTGTATTCTTTTTTTGAGTGAGTGAGTAAGCGAAGAATCTTGGGTACACATTACTACTGTGTGAGTTTTTTGTTTACTAAAAAACACTCCTCTAATTTTTTGTTTGTACGGCTACAGCAAAGTTGTCTTCTCAAGTTGTTTTAATTTAGTTAAGTTAGTCGCATTTGGATGAGAGCAACAAGTGGGGACAACTGCAGTACAGGTGTATCATACAGTATATGGGATACTCGTTATTACACTAAGTTGAATGGTATTGTTCTTTGAAGTCTGTCTCTCCTACAGTGTGAAGAATAGTACAGGATGTCCGCCAGGAAGGTATACTTTTTTGTTTTACCGCCATTTTGGTAAGCATTAGTCTTGACAGTTCATATTTGGCAGTCGTGAAGTAGACACGTGGCAAATTTATTACGGAAAAATATTCGACAACACGTTGGCTGTTTTAATCGTTAAAACATTTTATCAAAATCAATCATCGATTACCCTGACAATGAGAAATTTACGTAAAATTTTTGGAAGAAACAACATGCCAACAAAACGCACTATTTATCGTGTAGTGTATGATTTCGAAGAAAGGGGATCTGTAGTTGATAGGCCCAAACATGGACCACAACGTACTGGAAGATCGGCTGAAAAAATTACTGCTGCTCAAGGAAGTGTTCAAAACAATCTATCAGCCTCAATTCCACGCAGTGCTCAGGAGCTTGATCTTCAAAGAACAACTTTGGCTACAATTTTGCACAAGGATTTGCATTTGTTTCCATTTAAGATTCAGTTGACACAAGAGCTTCTTCCACAAGACCATTTGCGCAGCCGTAAATATGCCAATTGGATGTTACAGCTAACCCATGACAACTCCGATTTTCATGAAAAAATCATAATGAGTGACGAGACACATTTTCATTTGAATGGATATGTGAATAAACAGAATAGTCGGTTCCGGGCAATGGAAAACCCTCAAATTATTCATCAGTCACCTTTGCATCCATTAAAAGTTACAGTCTGGTGTGGAATTTGGTCACTAAAAATCATTGGACCTTACTTCTTTGAAAATGAAAACGGCGTAACGGTAACTGTGAATGGGGAGTGATATTGTGATATGATTGAAAACTTTTTAGGACCACAACTGCATGCTTTGGGCTTGGTTAACATGTGGTATCAACAAGATGGTGCCAATCGCATACAGCCAGGATTACAATGGAATTACTGCGAGACCTCTTTCCACAACAAGTTATTTCAAGAAATGGTGATGTTGATTGGCCTCCACGTCGCCTGATTTAACTGCTCCGAACTTCTTTTTATGGGGATATCTGAAAAAAAAAAAGATTTATGCAAACAAACCAGAAACTCTTGAGTAACTCAAAGAAAATATTCGTGCTGAAATTAATGAAATACCGCGTGAAGTGTAATGAAAAATGTGCTCAAAAGGACTCGCATTTGTGAGACTAACAGAGGCCGACATTTACCTGATAGTGTATTCCATACATAATTGCCGACATTAAATAAAACATTTATCAATATAAGATCCATTCTCTTTCATTTAATCAAAAATTATAAACAAACAAAAATTGTATACCTTCCCGGTAGACACCCTGTACAACGACTGATAAGGAGCAAGTTCTCAGCTGTATAGTTGGTATACGTGAGATATAATTGTTTCTTATCTACCATGGATCATTCAATATTGTTGTGGAGACAGCCCCAGGTTTAAATACTGTACATTTGAATGGGATATTGAAAGTATAGATGTGCCATCAGCAAATGTACACAAACGTGATGCGTGTAAAACATCAGATCAAGAGCATTTCCTTGGTGAATACCAGAATGTTTCCCTAATTCCTGAATATTCCGTCTTGTTTAATTCGAAGCAGAATTCAAGGATTTGATATATTTTTATTCCAGAAATATATGTACCAGATCTTGTCCAAGGCTGGGAACACTTTTTTTTTTTTTTTTTTTTTTTTCGTGGGTAGGTGTAAAACTTTCACAAGGCTCTATGAGGACCGAAAAACGCGTGCTCATAGGAGTGTGAGATTCTTACTGCACTAAAAACACACCCTCCTCCCGATTGCAGCTAAGTTGAAACTTATCTAGCAATTTATTTTTAACGAATTTAATTAACGTGTTGCAGGTAACTATCCGGTGATATTTCCTGCTTATACCGCGATTCTCGTTTAGTACACCAGATTGGAAGGCTTTGTCCTTTGCAGGCGGCTTACTCAATTCGTATCATCGATCATTTCGATTATAGTACTATTGCAGTGTTCTAATAGCCGTTTTCTATGATTTCGGGCAAAATTTTTTATTTCATCGCGAACCATGGGAATCCCGAGATTTCTGTGGAGATCTTCGTTTCTAATGTACCAAGGTGCGCTTACAAATGATCTTAGGAGTTTATTTTCAAATGTTTTTAAAGTATTTAAATTAGAATCTCGCCTACAACCCCAGAGTTGTATACCGTAAGTCCAGACAGGCTTAAGCACCTTCCTGTACAAAATTAGCTTGTTTCGATACTGAGGTTAGAGTGTTACCCGAGCAACCAGCACATATCTCTGAGTTTATTATTTAACTCTTCGCATTTCTTTTTAACATGCGGTTTCCATTTTAATTTCGCGTCTAGAGTCATTGCGAGATATTTTGCTTCGTTAGCAAACGGAATTTGAACCGTATTAACAAATATCGGTAATCTATTAATTTTCTTATACGTAAAATCTAAATGGACTGATTTTACTTCGTTGAGCGAAATCCGCCATGTTTTTGTCCAATCATTGACATTATTCAGAGCTCTTTGTAATTTTGTCGTACAATCATTTATCGTTTGGCCCACTGCTAGTATTGCAGTGTCGTCAGCAAACGTGGCTACGATAGTGTCTTCTGTTTGAGGTATATCACGTGTAAATAATAGGTACAATATTGGACCTAAAACACTACCCTGTGGTAACCCACCCACTATTTCTTTTATATCCGAGTAATCGTTTCCATATCTTACTCTAAAAAGTCTATTTTCTAGATATACTTTTAGAAGCGTATAAAGTGCTTTAGGCAGAATTTGTCTTAATTTAAAATGTAGGCCTTCTGGGCTAGGAAGACCGCCGAACAAATTTTCTTTTCTGCAAGAGTTTTCTCAATGATCAGTTATCCTATGCACTTAGTCAATTGTCGAATGCTTGCTTCTAAATCCGAACTAATGTTCAGGTATTAGGCGCTTTTCTTCTATTATTGCCTGCAGGCGCAGAAGTAATATTCTTTCAAAGACCTTAGATATAACGGGCAGAAGCGAAATAGGTTTATAAGATTTCTTATCATGTGATGGTTTCCCTGGTTTGAGAATCATTTTAACTTCCACAACCTTCCATTGCCTCGGAACGTACTTTAGCCTTAGAGTGGCATTTATTATATAAAGAAGATTAATTAACCCTTTCCGAGGAAGCATTTTGAGAACTTCGGCCGTAATTAGGTCATATCCCGGAGCTTTCTTATACTTAAGCTTTCTTATTTCTCTACTTAATTCGGAAAGGGTAACATTTATTCTAATGTAATTTTCGCTTGAGTTAGAACTTATATTTAAATTTTCGTCAAAAGGTTTAAATGTGTTCTCCAGGTAATCCCCGAAAACGTTTGCTTTCTCTTTGTCGCTTTTTGCCCATTTGTTTTGATTATTCTTAATTGGAGGCGCTGGGAGCTTTGGTTTCTTCGTTACTTTAACAGCTTTCCAGAGTGAGTAGTTGGATTCTTTTCCCGCTGTCAAGCTTTCAAGATAGTTTCCAATTTCAGAATTTTTGAATTCTGCTATCGTCTTTTTTAGTAAATTACACAAGCGATTTTAATTTACCTTGTGTTGAGCTGGGAACACTGATTTTCTTTTTACAAAATTTTTTCAATTCCATAAGCTATTCAATAGACATGATGAATTGTTGAGTGACTCTTTTGGAAACCAACTGATGATCAAAAAGATCTTCCATTATTAAAAGCAGATTCTTTAGTAGAACTTTCTCAAATGCCTCTTGGAAATCAGCTGCAAGAGAAAAATCGGTGTATAATGCCGCATTTACACGAATGGCAAAATGCCATTTTATCCGTCAAATTATAGCCATTTTTTATAGTTATCAAGTAAACGCTCTAAACACTGGCAATAGTTTTGCTAAAAAATATTGGCACAGAGAATTTGGCATAAAATGCTTCCATTAATATGACTTTGTATAGAAGTAGTATAGATTGGTAGGTTCTGGCGTTCGTAAAGTGGTGCAAACACCACCCTATGGATTGGTAGGTTCTGGCGTTCGTAAAGTGGTGCAAAACACCAACCTTCTTGTGGTTTTGATTTGATTGACAGTTGGATGTTCCAATTGTGGTTAGGGTGTTCCAATTGTGGTTAGGGTGTTCCAATTGTGGTTACGATGTTCGGATTGTGATTATGATGTTCCAATTGTGATTTAGTTGTTTATAGTTTTATTTATATATTATGTTTGATGAATGATATATTTTTAGAATTTATTTTTGACTGATAATGATTACAAACGGTATAGTTCATAAATTGGTTCAAAACACGGTTTTGGTTTGATTGTCAGTTGGATGTTCCAATTGTGGTTTAGTTGTTTATACTTTTATTTTTATATTATGTTTGATGAATGATCTATTTTTAGAATTTATTTTGATTGATGATGGTTACAAACGGTATAAGTTGAATTGATTTTCAATTCAAAGGGACAGTTGATTTTTTTTCAAAAAGAAAAAAATGAAGTGTAATATCTGTAGTAAAGTGTTTTCGCGAGATTATACATTGAAGCGTCACATACAAACTATGCATGAGGAGATCTTAAATCATTGCGCGGGTTGTGGCAAGAGATTTACTAGGAAATACAAATTGAAGGAGCATATGTTGAAATGTATAGTTTTGGTTGAGCAGAGGAGAAAAAGTAATGAAAAATTACTTGTGACATCACTAGCTACATCAACATTACGAGTAATATCACCGTCGGAGTCATCATCATCATCATCATCAAAAATGATATGCAAAGTGTGTAATATTGAAATTGATAAGAAACGATGGAAACAACATCAGCGAAGCAGTGTACATAAAATAAAAGAGCAAGTGTTCTGCAGTGATAACGTGTATAAAATATTGACATCATTTAAAGATCGAATTGTGTCATATTCCATCCAAAATGAAAAAGAAGACGATTTGGACGTGAATTCATTTTTTGCAAGGAAGAGAGCAAATATTAAAAATCTTTTGCAAGAAAAAGTCGTAGAGAATGGATCAATTAAATTCAATTTGGAATTATTCGCCGAATTTGTGAAGATTGTTAATGTGGATGATATGAATTTTGATGTAAAGTCAATGATGACACGTATGCGAACTCTTCTTCCATTTGATAATATTGATCAATTAATATCAGAAATGGAGACAAATATAATGGAGAAGCTGGAAGAATTTCAGGAGCGAGACAGTGGATGGACTCTTATTAAGATAAAAGCATTGGAATTGAATATAAATAGATTTCAGTGTTTGAGGGGGTCAAAGCACTTCAAATTACCAGCTTTCATTAATAACAAAAAGGCTGTTATTAATATTCAAAACAATGATATATACTGTTTCAAATGGGCTATAATATCAGCTGTGAATCCAAACGTGTCGAATGCTAATTCCCCATATGTTTATAACATATCAGATATAACTAGTGATTGTATTCCCATTGCTAATATGGTTTTAAATTTTAAAGATCTTGTTTTTCCTTTGGGAATTGATCAGATATACAAATTTGAAGCACAAAATGATATAAGCGTAAATGTTTTTGGATACTCAAATGAAGAAAATAGTATTGAGGGTCCATACTATTTGACTAAAACTGAAAAACCGATTCATATTAACTTATTATTTTGCAAGGCTAACGCAATGTCACATTACGTTTGGATAAAAAGTTTAAGTCGGCTTCTACGCGATAGGATACTTAATGCGAAAGAGAAAAAACTATACTTTTGCAATAGTTGCTTACATCATAATTACAGCGAGGAAAGTTTGCAGAACCATAAGAAAGAATGCGGGGGTGTTGTTACACATATGCCAAAGGAAGGAGAAAACTGTGTAAAGTTTTCAAAAGTTGAAAATTCTATCAATGTGCCTTTCGTGATATATGCAGACTTTGAGAGCATTTTATTACCTGTCAGTACTTGTCTTCCTGATCCAACCATATCATCAACAACAACAACTCAACAGCATGTTCCTTGTGCATTTGCGTACTACATTAATTGCTTCTTTGATAAAAGAAATAATTTAATGAGGACATTTACTGGTATGTTATATTTTTATTTTTTTATTTTTTTATTTTTTAAATATTCTTGTTTTTTATAGGGCCAGATTGTACGAAGGAATTTATTCTTAGTTTATGTGAAGATATTCAACGTCTTTATGCTGATTATTACAAATATGCTGTACCGATGAAAGATCTCACATCGCAACAAGAATGGTGTCAGGAGAACAAAGAATGCTGCATATTATGTGAGAAAAAGTTTGTAGAATTTGAATATAGAGTAAGAGATCACTGTCATATTACAGGTGAATATAGAGGACCTAGTCATAATAGTTGTAATTTAAGATCAGGTCTTCCCAAATTTATTCCAATATTCTTACACAATCTAACAGGCTATGACAGTCATTTGTTTTTCTCTTCATTGAATGCAGTGGAGGGAGAAATAAATGTCATTGCCTTGAATAAAGAAAAATATGTATCAATATCTAAAAAGATACTTGTAGATGAAAAATCACAGACCTACTTTGAAATGAGATTTCTTGATTCATATCGCTTTCTGAACGAAAGTCTTGACTCCCTTTCACAAAATTTAGGTAAAGATGATTTTAAATTAACAACATCATATTTTAATTGTGATAATCAATTCGATTTAATTAAACGAAAGGGTGTGTTTCCCTATGATTATATTAATTCATGGGATCGCTTAGAAATGAAGTCTTTACCGGAAAAATATCATTTTTTTAACAAACTAACTGATGAGGAATGTTCCGATGAGTCATATGAAGTTGCTAATAAAATGTGGTCATATTTCAATTGTAAGAATATGAAGGAATACATGCAAATTTATTTACAAAGTGATGTTGTTTTGCTTGCCGATATCTTTGAAAATTTTCGAAAAATATGTCAAGAAATTTATAAATTAGATCCCTGCTACTATTATACAGCACCAGGTTTATCTTGGGATGCAATGCTCAAAATTACAGACATTGACTTGGAATTATTAACCGAATTAGAAATGTATAAATTTTTCCAAAAGGGTGTTAGAGGTGGTTTAACTCAATGTTGTCATAGATATTCGAAAGCAAACAACAAATTTATGAGTTCATATATGCCAAACTTACCTTCATCATATTTGATGTACCTGGATGTTAATAATCTCTATGGTTGGGCTATGAATCAAACTCTTCCCTATGGTGGTTTTCAGTGGGTGACTGATGTTGAGCAGTTTACCAAAAATTATATAACATCTTACAAAAATAAAGACATTGGTTACGTTTTGGAAGTAGACTTGGATTATCCCAGTTCCTTACATGATGTTCACAATGACTTACCATTCTGCCCAGAAAATATTTGCACTCCGGGAACCAAATCTAAAAAGTTGGTAAGCAGCTTTTATGATAAACGTAAATATGTTATTCATATAGAAAACTTGAAGCAAACCTTAAAACACGGTTTGATATTAAAAAAAGTTCACAGAGTCATTCAATTTAAACAATCAAATTGGCTTCAAAAGTATATTGAATTGAATACTAACCATCGTAAGAAAGCCAGAAATACCTTCGAAAAAAAATTTTTCAAATTAATGAATAATAGTGTCTATGGTAAGACAATGGAAAACGTTGATAAAAGAACTGATGTTAAAATTCTTACATATTGGGAGAATATTGGTAAAAGAAAAGGTGCACGGGATCTAATAGCAAAACCAAATTTTCACAGTGTATCTATTTTTTCTGAAAATATGATTGCTATAAAATGAAAAGGGTAAAAGTTGTCTATGATAAAACCTCTTTATTTGGGCTTCGTTGTCTTAGAACTTTCAAAATTACTTATGTATGAGTTTCATTATGAATATATGAAAGTAAAATTTGATAACAGGTTGCTTCTTAATTATATGGATACAGATTCTTTCATATATACTATAAATACAGAAGATTTTTTACTCTGATATCTTGACTGATTTAGTCACATATTTTGATACTTCTGACTACAATCCCTTGAATGTGCACAACTTTCCGATTGTTAATGCAAAAAAAATAGGTATGTTTAAAGATGAGAATAGTGGAAAGAAAATGGTACAATTTGTTGGCTTACGTGCAAAAATGTACTCCTTTACAATTGATGATGGTACTTCAATTCAGAAATGTAAAGGGATCAAGACGTATGTTACAAAAAGACTAACTATAGAAAACTATAAGACCTGTTTATTTGATAAAATCTCTATTTATAAGAATATGACTACTTTTAGGAATAAGCTTCATATAATTTATACACAAAATTTAAATAAGATGACATTGAACTTTGAGGATACAAAAAGATATATATGTAAAAATAATATAAGTACTTTAGCTTGGGGACATTATAAAATTGAATATGAAAATCAATAAATGTATAAAAAAAGTGTGACTGTTTCTTTTTATTTTTAAAAAATATCTACATATAAAATCCTTGTGATGAGGTCAATGATAATTTTTTTATATAACTACGGGAATCTACACTAACAATAGGTGTCACCACGCTAACCAATGACTTTTTATCATTTTTATTATTAAAATGTGCCCTATAAAAGCAAGCCATCATTCAAATTACCACAAGAAAATTATCACTATGATAACAATATACAAATTGTATAGGTATGAAATTGTTTAAATAAAAAATTCCATGCATGATAGTAAACCATTAAGAAACTATCAAATAAAATGGACACACTAGATAAAATAAATACTACATTATTCAATTCAACCAGTTTGGATCCCTCTCAAATTGAGGAGATGTTAAGTTTTAAAGAGTGCTACGACTCATTCTATTGCGGAGAATTCTTTGATGAAAAAGAATTATTAAATGGAGATTTCTTTGGGATGGTGGAGGAAAACTTGACAGCTTTAAATGAATGCAGTTCTTCTACACAAAATGATGTGGAAATATTCCACTCACTATATTGTGATGAAATAATGCCAATTAAGACGCCTGACAGTTCCCTATACCAATGTAATGAGAACATTATCGCTGCAACACCAACGTTCGTTAAAACGGAAAAAAATACAAAAAAAGAACGTCTCCTCTCTGCATGGATACGTAAGATAAAAAGAGCATTGAAACTTGTGTTTCCAAACATAAAGTGGGTCAATCAAAGGAACAGAGATTGGCCAAAAGTAGGCAACTTTTCATTATCATCGGATAATAATAATTCTGTAAGGTATGGTTTTGTGAAATTGTATGAAGATCATACACACATAATAAATGTTCAATGAAAAAAAAAAATTAATAACCTAAGACTAGATAAATCTGTTTAGACTGATATGATATTTAAAAAAAAAAAAACTCAGCAGAACTTTCAGAAGACACTTTTTTAAGTCAATAACTAATTGCATGAATAGCATACGCATAATAAAAAAAAAAAAACAAAGCTGATATGTGGGTTGTGGTTTATGTAATGACAACATTACTAACTAACTACAGTTTTGAAATAATATAAATAGGGTGAATTCATGTTCCTAGTGGACAGTACAATTAATAATTTGTTTTCTACAAGTACCATCATGGATATTGAAAAGGAACTTGAAACTATAGAGGAGCATAAATTTAAAACAACTATAAAGGTAAATAGCTTGGTAAAGGACTACTTATACGATATTGAACATATCAAAGTGGTGAACACCAAGTACGGGAAAAAGATGCTATGCATCTTCAAAGATTTTCAAGTAAGTAAAAAAAATAAAAAAAATAATATAATAACTTTTTTTTTTGTTTTTAATAGATTTTTCTTCCGGATCGCTATAGAAGCTTATCGGATGATGCTATTAAGACGATAAATAGTTCACCATACACCCTTACCTATTTAGGTCCTATAGGAAGATCCTCGAAAATAAAAATTGTACCAAAAAAATAAATAAAACAAATTTTTCTTTTACATATAATGTAACATAATTAAATGACTTTTTATTTAATAATTTTTTTTTTTTGAATCAACAAAACTGCGGATTAAAAAACTATTTTCCAAGGCACAACAACCAGCAGCGTAATGATGTGGGCATTGTATTGATAAACAGTTGTTTTTTTGAAGAGACTTTAGATTTTCACATCCCAAGTCTTCAATGTTAACAACCTGGTACCAGTTGTCACCAAGGATATCTTCGATCCACTTTGTTTTCTCTAATCCTTTCACATAGATGACTGTGGTTATGCAAATGTTTTCTTTTAAAAACTTTTGCACACTGTTAAAGCTGACCGAACCATCACTCCAAGCCAGATGATGATAATGGTTTCTTAACCAATTTGCTTCTTTTTGTTTATTAACTGGTAGTCTCTCAAAGGGGAATGGTGGTTCGATCAGAAAATTTTGATATTCATTATAGTTAAAAGTAATCGCGAGTTCTTTAGATATAAAACTATTAGTTTCATTTTTGAAACCTTGTGCGTCTATTGTAATAAAATTTTTCGCAACCATTTTTTTTTAATTTTATATTGTTTAAAAAAAAAAACTTTTCAGACTGAACAATGCGTATGGGACGACTGCAAATTTGTAACTGATAAAAATTATACGATTCGTTTTATCACTCCAGTAAGAGGTGTATACTCAATTATACGTTCATGTATAAGTACGCAATATGCAGAAGTCTGGTCAGGGATATTCTTCGTTGTATAAAATTCCACTCTTATATCTATAGGGCCAGTTTTGATAGTTTCGTTTTGGTGTGTTACATCAACTACAATGATTGGCGCGACTTTCTTGAAATCTTCACGCGATAAAATAGGTTGAGGGTCACGCATATAATAGCTCTGTTGAAATTTGATATACATATCGTATAAGATGGCATACTGATTACGATCAAACTTTATATTGAGATCATCATACGGATATGAATCAGAGTTAAGATGCACTTTAACATTACTCAAATCACAGTGCTGAAATCCATTTGCAGACTGGAAGACAATTAAAATAAACCGAGGCCTCTCACTTTGTGGAGAAAGTTTCACATTCCAAAAATTGTGTAGTCCTTGAGATAGTACAGGATTATAATGACAATCCCAACTTCGAAATGACATTGTTAAACATCGTCCGCTGTTTATTGTTTTGAGAATTTCCAGTTTTGAAAAATCAGCCAGTTGTATATGAGGCATCTTCCATGTAATATTAATAATGTTTAATTTTATTTTCTCTTTATCATCAGTTGAAAAAAATGCATCCTTATCAGATTTTGAACGTAGTAATATGAGCTCATGCTTAGAGTTCAATACAATTTTATTGAAGTCCTCAGCAAAGCCCATGAGCATTTTGAGTGGTACGCAAAAATTGAAATACCCATTCTCTAATTTAAAATCGGTCTCTTCAAACCATCCAGCATTTTTTAACATTTTGCTTTCATTGTTATTTAATGAGACATAATTTTTAACCATCGTTGCTATGCCTAGATATCTTGTCCGATCTACTTCTATTCCATTAATTTCATATCGGATCTCATCAAAGAGAAATGCTACGCAATTGTTTTTTAATTTTATATTATGTGATATTGTTCCATTATCCAGCGTTATAAATCCCTCGATATAAATGTAACTTTCGCTAGGTAGCACATAGATATCTTGATTCTGAATCGATATTCTTACTTCATCATTATTTTTAAATGATTGCAAATATGGTGTGTAGCTATGATATTCTTTTTTTATGATGCTCTCATCATAGACGGGCTTTTGTGAAACATCCAATACTTCACTCATTATTTTTTTAGTAGGAAACCTAATGATTTTAAATATTTCTTATTGTTGGTAGTTAATTTTTTTCTTTTTCGCGACGGTTCCTTCCAAACTACTGTTGTTGGTCGTGTGACTGATAGTGAAGAAGTGATGGAGGGTTTTATTTTAGTGTTATTTTTATTGTAAATAATCATTGGTCCTTTGGTTTTAAATGAAGCCTAAGTGTGATGGTTTCTCCACGAAAATTTATTAGATTACCGTTTTGATCAATAACTTTAACAGTTATTGAACTTATCTGTCTGGTGGTTACAGGTAAATAGATGACATTTTTGGGGATTTCATCTACTTTATATCCAGGACTACCATTAAGCGAAAACTCATGAATGGTGTGTGCTGGTGCATTATTAATATATGATCCACTTACAATGTTACATTCAATACGTACTGCATTGACTTTTGTTATGTTGATAGGTAAGTCTGATTCGTACGCTTTTCCTCCTCTTAACATTCTCTTACTAAAACCCAATAATGAACCGATGGTTCTATTTGCACTAAAGTCGATATCATCACTACAATAAATTTCTGTTTTCAATGTATTATAATTAGCATCAATATAAAATTCTCCACTTTTTATTTATACTCTCATAATTTTTCTCCAAGTATGTAGCTATATCTTCGAATTCATACGAGCCAACTGGAAGTTCAATGAATGTGTTTTGTACATGAAACAAATTATTTTCCAAATCAACATTGGGAACAGTGTTATATGCATGAAAATCAACAAGACCGCATTCGTAATCCCTATCCAAATTTATTGATGGAAAGTAATTTGCCTCCAGGTTTGAGATATTCCCAGTTAAAGTTAGCGTTATTGACATCTTAAGCGATAGGTGAACAATGAAATTAAAAGCATATTTTATATATATTTTATAAAAAAAAAATGTTTTATTCGTGTGTGTGTGTGTGTGAGTGTGTGTGTATGTATATATTACAATATATGTTTTTTATTAATCCATGAATTATGGTCGTTTGAAAATCCCAACCATTTTACTAGAACTTTGTTTCCATTGGTATTAAGAATCTTTTCAACTAGATAACTATTTGGATATCTAGTTTTCAACAGCTCAAACTCATAGACTCCTCCCTTGATCACATGGCCTTTATAGTCCTCCAAAATGTATGTAGTTGGATTAGTATTTTGAATTGATTTGATTTTAAAAATTTCAGTCGTCCAATTTGGTGTGTAACCCTTTTCAAAAACATGTTTATATTTACTAATGCGTACACTGTCTCCCTTATGAAACTTTGGTTTATTAAATATTTTCAAGTTGTTGTAAACAGTTTTTAGTAACATATTTTCATTTGTAGAATTTACACTGATTGGTGACATTTTAATGGTTCTATGTTTTGTATTATTGTACCTTTCAATCAATTGTTTGTAAATATTTATCCATTGATATGACCCATGATAACTAAACTCCTTCCACATTAGACCTTTAAAGGTTCTGTTGAAACGTTCAACTATTGATGCCTTTACAATATTAAATGTTGAATAATGATTTATCCTGTACTGCTTCATTAAAAATTGAAATTGTTTGTTGAAAAATTCTTTTCCATCATCAGTTTGTAAGTTTGCTGGCGACCGACGACTCTCAATAAGTATACTTTTCATCGCTTCACTGACACTAGAAGCAGTTTTAGTTTTAAGAGGTACAACCCAGGCAAATTTCGAAAATGTATCTATGATAGTGAGAAGAAAGCGATGACCTTTATTAAATTTTGAATAGATACCCATTTCTACTAAATCTGCTTGCCAAAGATCATCGATTCCTTTCATTATTACTCGACGACGTTGGAAATTCCTGCGCGCTTGTCTATGAAGCTCATCTACTAATCCTTTTTTTATATTTAAATTCATTGCTTTGGTAAATGGCTTTGCTCAAATTTTTTCAAGATTCTTGGTTCCATCAATTGTTTAAACATATAATTTTCAAACCCTCTGAACCTATCTTCAATATAATTGTTAAGTGTTTTTATTTCATTGTTTAGGTTTTCATTCAGCAATTTGTTTGATTTTATTTTGGATTCTAAATCTTTTATAACTTTTTCAATATCTTTAATATTGTTTCTCAAAAGTGTGATTTCTTGTTTTGATTTTAAAGACAACTGACTCAGACTTTCCGAGACAAATTGCTTTGACACTGCATCATTGTCTTCAATAGGGAAAGCTATATTCTTCAATCGTTTAAAATGAAGGTTTATATTTCGATCACGGTCCAAATTAAATCCAATGGTTTTCTTTAGTCTATCCTGTCGTATTATATTATTATTAGAAAAGTGACCAAACTTGTCGACGCTCATTTTGCTAATGATTCTATACATTTATATTTATACAATTATATTGCTTTCTTTAAGTTCTTCAATAATGGAAACAATTTCATTACTGTGACCTGTATGACCTGCCGACTGTGATGAAATTAAAAGTCGTAATCTATCGACGATTTCATTGGGATCATCCCAAAAAATATAGTTAGGTTTTTGTGGATTTACAGTCATGATACCATTTCCTTTATGGAGTGTTTTATCATTGTGTTTATCATTGAATAACTTTTTTATAATACTTCTGTACTTGTATGCTTTTGTTCCTTTAATTTGTTCGTTTTCATCATATTGACGTTTATGTGCACTTGTTATAATAAGAATTTTTTTGTAAATTTGCAAATCGGATTTATTATAGTTTTTAGATGGTGTTTTGTAAAACAAAAGCTCAAAGAGTCCGGGTGTTAAAGACCACATATGATCGTCTATAGAAATTTGATTTGATTTTAGTACGAATTCTTTATTACCAAATTTCCATTTAGCATTTGAATCTCTATGTGGACCATATAATTTATCCAATTTGTTTTTCTGTTCCAATGTTGTCAAATTCAAATTTGTATATACACCACTTTTGTTAGTGTCATCATTTTGTGAATAGAAGGTATCTTCATTACTTAAACCATTTGAATTGATTAAAATCGTATCATCATTATCATCATCTTTTTTATAAGTATGATCAACCGGTGAGTTGCTCTTTTTAAGGGGTGTACTTGTATTACCTTTTAGATGGAATTGTAAAGGTTCAAGGTTGGTTTCTTCATTTTCACCATAATCATAACTAGGCTTTGAATTTTTAACGAGGTCTTTGAGAGGTTTAGTGATTGGTTTAAAAGTGTCTTCCAAAAAGTCTGCTGCATCTAATTCTTGTAATTTAATACTATTGAACTTTTTCCGCAATACATTTCTCGTGTTTATAACATCTCTTATTATTTTCTTATTCATTTTTTTCATTGATCAGATCAGCTTTTTAAATATCAGATCAGGTTGTTAATAGATCAGCTTTAAGATATCGGATCAGGTTGTTAACAGATCAGCATGCAATTATCGGATCAGTTAATAGATTTACCTACTCTCATGCTATTGCAACAGCACATTGTATACTGATCAGAAACGGTTTAATATTGAATATTTATTGTTTTTTAGATATCAGATCAGGTTCTTAACAGATCAGATCAGGTTCTTAACAGATCGGCTTGTAGATATCAGATCAGGTTATTTACAGATGAGCTTTATCAGATCAGCTTTATCAGATCAGCTGTTTAAATATCAGATCAGGTTGTTAATAGATCAGCTTGTAATTATCAGATCAGATTAACAGATTGACCTAGTCTCATACTATTGTATACTAATCAGAAATTGATTAATTTTGAATACTTATTGTTGAATGAATATATCAAACCCTTTTCTATAACGACCCGCATCGATAGGATCGTCTTTGTTTATAACAAGAAATCCATATTTATCCTTCCAACACTCGGTGCACATATTTGAAAATTTTTCAAATTTCATATCTGCACCCACATGATCGTTGTATATATGCTTCATATTCATTTCATCTTGTTTGAACATGATAATCATATTGGCATTATCTCGTATTAAGTGTTTAGGAATTCGTGTGTATGTTTGACATAAATAAAAACAATCAATGTTTTTATGACGCCCCATACAAAAGTATGATCTAATATTGTTTTGTTTCTCACATGCAACATCATCGAAAATAATAATAGAATTATTTTTTGCTTCATCCGGTGGTAGAACATCTTCATTTGCAGAGAATGTATAAAATCCTATACCTTTTATAGGTTGTATTAATTGTTGTAGATATTGATATTTTGATTGATATAATGATTTTGAATATAAATAAATATTTTTGAACTTTACTCCATTTGGACTTTCTATTAAACCTATCATAACATTTGTTTTTCCACAATTTGATGGTCCCACTATCAAAGCTCTTATTGTGTTTGGTAAAAGTAAACTATGCCTCGGTTTCGATAAACTATTAGTATTTGAAAAATCTCTGTTGCGGACAACAAGATCGTTTTGTTGTTTAATGAAACGCATCTTAATAATGAGTGCACACATATACATTAAAACCTAAGTTTTTAATTTAAATGTTTTAGTCTTCAGTACTACGTTCATCAAACTTGATCACCACATTCAATAAAAATCAATAAGATAATAAAAATGGTAGTTTTTTATAAAAAGCCCTCCAGTATCAATCGAAACACAGTTGGAAGAGGACTAATAGATAAAGTTATTAACTCCTTACCTGTTGAACTTCACCTACCAGGCTATCAGTTTTGTGGACCCGGCACTAAACTTAAAGAACGTTTAGCTAGAGGGGAAAAAGGAATAAATTTCTTGGACGCTGCCTGCAGAGAACATGATATTGCTTATTCTCAATCAAAAGACATAAATAAACGACACGCAGCAGACCAAATATTAAGCAACAAGGCGTGGACAATAGTAAAATCCAAAGACAATAATTTTGCTGAACGTGCAAACGCTTGGTTAGTGACAAACGCTATGAATACTAAAGTAAAATTCGGTATGGGTAACAAGTTAAACAAAACGAACATGAAATCGATAAGAAAGAAAAAATGCAATACTGGAAATAAACTTTTCAAGATGGCTGTAAAAAATGCAAAAAAAATTTTGATACAAGAAAAACCGAACGATATTGAGAGCGCAATACAGATTGCTAGGAAAGTTATAGATAATTCATTTAAAAGAAAAAAATCAACGATTCAAATTCCACGCATAATACCGCTTCCTAAAGTTGGTGGATTTTTACCTCTAGTTCCTATACTAACAGCCCTCGGAGCAATTGGAGGTCTAGCATCTGGTGGATCAGCTATCGTTAAAGCTATAAATGAAGCAAAATCTGCTCGAAAGCAATTCGAAGAAGCAAATCGTCATAATAAAACTATGGAAGCCATAGCAATGGGAAAAGGTCTATATCTGAAACCGTACAGGAAGGGATACGGATTATTTTATCATTCACAACCAAAAAACTATTGAAGAACCTACCCAGGCGAGCGCTTACAGACATCGATTTGCTCAGATATACAAAATATCTACCACATTTTAGAGGTGTTTTTATGCGCGATACTTTACCAAGGCAACCTTATCCAATTGAATGTGGCATCGTTAATCTGGATTCTTCTTTCGGTTCTGGAACACACTGGGTAGCATACAAAAAAAACAAAAACGATAAAGAGTATTTTGATAGCTTTGGAAACCTTCAACCACCCCAAGAAATTGTGAAATATCTAGGAAACAACATAAAATACAACTATAACCAACAGCAAAATTATAATTCTTTTAACTGCGGTCACTTGTGTCTGAAATTTCTTTATAAATAAAACAAAAAACAAAATTTAATTTTTTTTTTTTTTTTTTCAAAAATAAACCCGTTTTCTTTATTACATTTTTTTATAAGTATATTTTGATGTACAATTAGATGATGATGATGATGATGATGATGATGATGATGATGATTCTTTTTTATTGTCCATGTATGTTTTAAAAGGGTTCCTTATTACAAGATACTGCAGCTTCTTAAGTGTTGTATCTTTCATTCCAACCTTATCTTTATCCATCCTTCTCGATTGGATGCTGTGATCAAACTAAAAGTGATCCCAGCAAGTTCAGTTTTTCGTTCGCATTTTTATCTCAACTTTCTTATAAATGATTTCACAATCTACGAAATTGTCATATCATATATCTGTTTATACTTTTTAACATCGATCAGTTCAACATCAGATCGGAACTCTGTGTCTTGTGTTGTAAATAATTCAATTTCACCATTACTCATAATTCTTTCGGTGGAATATTCACGATATTCATAACAAGCTATTACCAAAGTACGTTTCTTATAATTACTATCGTATGAACAACGAATTGTCAGATCTAATTGATCATATTCTAACTTAAAATGTCTGTAAAAAATATTTTCACTTTCAATTATTCCTTGTATATCCTTCTCTTTTCTCAACAAATCTTGCCTGAATGCCTCTATAGCCTCTTTGACAGTAAAATATTTTACTTGGGACTTTTCTGTTGTTGTTGTAGTTGTTGTTGTTTTATTATTATCATTTTGTTGATGAATGATCTCATTGATCTTCATTAATTGAAAGGACAAATCAATTTTTAAAGTATCATTGCTAGGTAGCAGCAAAGAGAATTCCAAATTTCCTTTATTCTCAGCATTAGCTGTAATATTTAGTGGTATTGGGATAGCTTGTAATAAACCCAATGAAAAGCAAACTATCAGCAAGGAATATTTATACATTTTGTTTGATTATTCGGAAGAGATGAACACACCTTACCAGAGAAAAGTCAAATTAATACTAAATTAAAATTCTTTAAATTAAATCTTTTTATTTATTCTGTTATTATATAATGACATTATTTTCTTTGCACGTATTACTATACTCTCCATCATATAACAACCACAAGTATCGGGTCCGTCTTGACATGTATCTGATGACCAGCTGCATGTTGAATAATGGTATCCATATTTAGAAGTAATAAGAGAAGCATGAGTGTATTCACATAATTTTATGTAGCAATGTTTAATATCCTCATAATGCTCATCCAACAAAATGTCCTTGTTGCCTATTAAAAAGTTAGAAATTTGCTTCCTAAGCTGATCGAAATTTATGTCCACCATCCTTTCTATTATCAGTTTCAGCAATAATAAGTTGATCCAACAATTTTATGTCTTCTTCATCAATATCACTTAGCTTAGTATCAAAATCATTAAATACACAATGTTCATTAAAACGATTTGTTGTTCTCAGGGGATGAAAACCATCAGTTGTGACTCCTATTAATGTTATTGTACCACCGACTACTTCAATTTTAAGATGCTCATTAATATTAAATTGATATAATATTGATGATAAACTTCCAGATAGTGAATCTCCTCTACACATATTCAACAATAAACATTTATTCTCATCCTCCGGTGTTAGATAAACTGATAAATTACTATAAATTATATCTACTCTTACAATTTTAAAATATTTCCACGATGAGAGGCAAGTGCAATATCGATCACCCGATTTTATAGTTTGAATCCAAAACATCCCTTACACACAAATTCTTCTATAAACATGTATGCAGCAAGTACACCTCTTAGAAGACGAAGAGTGACAATTGCAATTTTTATTACACGTCTTGATCAGATGTATCCAATACATTTCCGACAAATAATGATTAATTCATGATACCAACTCTATTTATATAATTATAAGTGTGCACATCACAGCAAAATAAATCCTAAAAATAGATCATTCATCAAACATAATATAAAAAATAAAACTATAAACAACTAAACCACAATTGGAACATCATAATCACAATCCGAACATCGTAACCACAATTAGAACACCCTAACCACAATTGGAACATCCAACTGTCAATCAAATCAAAACCACAAGAAGGTTGGTGTTTTGCACCACTTTACGAACGCCAGAACCTACCAATCCATAGGGTGGTGTTTGCACCACTTTACGAACGCCAGAACCTACCAATCTATACTACTTATAGACACTGTACTGACGCCGATTTCCGAGTTATGTCATCTTAGAAAAAAAATGAACTTGCTCATTCTATTTTGGCATCTTGCCATTTCAAATGTCAAATCGTATTTAGCCTTAACTACATTCAACACACTTGTACAAAAGTGAAACAAATGCTTTGTTTTTTGCAACAAAGACCAAAAGACAAAATATTGTTTTCACTTTTGTACAAAAGTTTGTTGAATGTAGTAATGTTTTAAGATCTTCTAAAATCAAGAATGCTCCTAACATAAATAGTTTTAGTTCTTGATTTTTTGTTTTTTCTTCTTGATAATTTAAAAAAATCTCGTTATTTTAGTTTTTTTATGGCAGTCGTGTAAATAAAAAAATTCTATACTTGCCAATAAATGTTACTCGTGTAAATACATGTCATTAAAAAATTATTTCCGACATTATTTTGACATTAGTTTAGCAGAAATATTGACAACTTTGTCATTCGTGTAAGTCCGGCATAATATTTCTTTTCGTTCAGGGATTTTCTTGGCTTTAGAACGAAGAATTACTTCTACAAACGTCCATTGACGTGGAACGCAAATTTAAAACAATGTTTTTTTTTGTATGGAAAGCATCATCCTAACCTGGTTCCACGAGAACAATAACCTACTGAGAGAATTAGGTCGGGCTGGCTCACATACCTGATATTTGATCAGATTGGACCTTGTGCAATAACTAATCACATAAAAAAAAAGTATTAACCACTTCATAGGAACCTGTCCTATACTAAGCCTGGTTCGACACCAAGCTGGGAGATGAAATAAGACATATATTAGATGGCAAAAAACTAGGATTCACTCCCCTTACTTACTTAATGGGTTCTCGACCAGTGAATGGTCCCAGGGCATTCATCCGTCCTCCTTGATCCCTCAGATCCAGTCATTTGTCTCTAAATCGGAGGTCCTGTCTGCCTTATCTTCTCGAACATGGGAACTATATAATTTGAAGACCACTTGGGTGGAGCATTATTGTCCATTCGGTCGATATATGTTAACCAATATAGTCGATGTTTTTGACTTTTTGCACTAAGCAAGTAATTCATTTATTAGTTAGGCCATGTGATTATTTTGTTTGCTAATAGCAGGCGTTTGGCCTTATACTCGTCTGCAAGATCAACAAAATTCTACTGTTCTTCAATCGCCGTAAACCAAGCTTAGGGAGCGACGACCCCAAAATTTCAAAATTTATAGGAATACTAGCAGACCCGGTCGCGCGTTCCTGCGACTTTATGGTACTGTTGGTTTCGAACTTCCGTCAAGTGCAGTGGCATTCTTTTCGCTCCGCAAATACTTATAGTTTTCCTTCACCATTAAAAGCCCTAAAAACGAAAAAAAAAAAAAATAACATAGCCCCGAAAACCAATATAA
The DNA here is from genome assembly GCA_910595825.1 of Philhelius pedissequus. Classification (NCBI taxonomy): domain Eukaryota; kingdom Metazoa; phylum Arthropoda; class Insecta; order Diptera; family Syrphidae; genus Philhelius; species Philhelius pedissequus. The sequence continues at coordinate 226,761,486 of OU343161.1, read as the reverse complement.
TTTCAACGCGCGTTATTGACTTCTTTCAGTGTCATCATTAATTGCTGGTTTTTTCAACCTACTTAACTGCCTGCCCCAAATCAGTGCTTACTTAGCCCTCTATTTAAAATTAATTTTGTTTCCTCCGCTTCTTCTGTCGCGAATACCAAAAGTATACCATCGTCATTATCGCCATTTACCTTGCACCTACATTTTTGTTTTTTTTTTTTATTTGACCCAATTGTTGTGAATTTAATAATGGAAAATTGTTTCGCCAATTGTATTGACAAAAAAAATGATGACCTTGTGAAGTGTAAGGGGATTTGTGGTAAATCATTTCACCCTTTATGTATTGGCTTAAGTAAAAGGTCCACTGCGTATTTAAAAGATTATCTACTGCACTTCTCATTTTACTGTGATGAATGCAAAGAAATCTCCCTTTCGCACGTGTAACTTGCCATCAAATGCCAAAGTGATTCAACGAATTCCATCCTTATTAATAATAAACACTTTCACAAAGGCGTCATGAGCCAGTTAAACAAAATTGATGACTTTTCAAAATCGTTCGAGGAGTTAAATGATACAATTGAGAACGTTAATAAACGGTGTCTTACCAAGTTTAATTCCATCGAAAAAAAACTCGCGGCATTAACGGAATTAACTATAAACAATAATAGTGAAGAAAACGGAAAAAAACTTTTAAATGTTTTTAAAACTGAGTTAAAAGCATTGCTAAGTCCTTGTACAACTGCCAACTCAGTACAAACAGTTATAGACAAATTAAATACACTGCGTAGTGACCTCGATTGTCATTTTCAATCTACCTCAAGAACAACAACACCTGGTTTACGTCAACCTGTTGCCATGCTTGAAGATGCCCTAAGTGTTATCAATGCTATGAGTAGTGAATTAATCGAAACTCGTATTAGCATTGGCGAACTAGCGGACGACATCAAATCTGCTACATGTAAGATTGATGGGATAACCGGTCAATTTCAACCTTCTCCCATTGTGTACAACACTTCCTTGCTAGATGAAATGGACACAACTCTACATGAACGTTTTCCCCTACCTGTTATTTCTTTGGCACCTTCACCTTCAACAGTCGACCAATCTCCTTTATCAGTCTTTAATACTACACCTCTGCCTCCAGCTGTCAGTAAACAACTTCCTACTATAAGTCAACAACCTCCTACTTTAAATGCAGAGTCTCCAATCATAGAACCAACACTCATCGAAAAATTTGGAACCACATGGAACTTACCAGACTGGACTAATAGATTAAGGAAACTCAATTCAGCCAATAATAGCTACTTCTGTCTGAGTAACACACCTAAATTTGCCGATGAAAGCTGGGTTCAATCTTTTTTTAAACGCACTTTCTCCATCGCTGTAACTGAATGTTGCCGGACGTCTTTCAGAAGTTTTAAAATCCAGTTTCCATCTAAGTATGACTGGTTGTTTCATCACCCTAACGGATCTTTCCGAATTAATAAGATGAAGATGTCTAAATGGAATAGCAGTTTATCTACAATAAGGAATACTAATCATAACCCCATAAATTATTCCAAAATCCCCTATCCAGATCTCCCTAAGAAGCAAAATAAACAAAATAAATCCCATACTTCTGATCCCAACTGGACTACAAAGGCGGGTATCTTTCCAAACTTTTCTCGAACTATCACTAACATTAACAATTTTAAAACTAATTCGCTTTCTTTGAAGCGCAAATCCCCACAGTTTTCACTGAATCCTCCTGCGAAACGGATGTTTTTAAGCTATGGCCGCACAACCCTTCCTAAAACTTCCTCTGATAATCCTTCTCAACGTAAACGTGTGTCTTTCAATCTCGCATCCCAACCCCATCCTCTAGCAAAAGCCTCTTTTCCAAAAAACACTCCAATCATAGTCAAATACCCGAACTTCATCCACTCTCATACTATAAATCCTTCAAATACTAACACCTCAGATTCTGCCCCATCTCAAAGAATATCAAATGTCACTCCAAAATCGTTACCTTCCCCAATGTTCGACCCAATGACTCCCCCTGCTGTGAAACTTACCAATAGATTAACTGACCCCTCGCCCACAAACACTGAACTCGATGGGCTTTATGTCATGACCAGACTTCGAGATCAAAAACTTTTCGACAATGTTCGTTTGTACCTTGCCTACCTACATGATAAATCTGAATATGTTTGCATTGACGGCAAAACAAAAACAAATGTCATTGTTCAAATACAAAAAGAAGGACTCCCGACTGACCCCGTAGCCCTGAAAAAGATTTACACGCGTTTTCATGAAAACTACAACATTTCTCCGACAACAGTTAATAAAGACCTTAAAACTTACGCCTCTCACATCAGCTCCAAACGTACGTCGTACCTTCAAAGTACACGCACAAACTTTAAAAACTACTTTCGCTCCTAACTCGAACCCAGCCATATATGTCACTCCTAATGTCCCATCCAAAACAATGCCTTGCACCTTCCCAGCTGGCCAAATCCTCCCTCTTACCTTCTACTATCAAAACGTTCGAGGTCTTCGTTCAAAAACTCATACTGTTTTACAACAATCCTACGCTCTATCCTTTGATATCTACGCCCTGACGGAAACAAATCTGGTCTCTAGTATAAACAACCAAGAACTGTTTCCTTCTTCTTTTAACGTTTATCGCGACGATGAACTTAACGGATCTTCTGACGAATGCCCATGTCGAGGTGTCCTACTAGCTATTAAAAACACACTAGACTCATCCCTCATTGCAGTCTCTTCTTCCCCTAATCTCGACTATGTCTCAATTAAGATAAGACTACCCCGTAAGTCGCTTTATGTGATATGTTGCTATATTTTGCCGTCGCAGCCTATTGAATCTTATAAGCTCGCCATTGAAATGGTTGACCACATAATTGCTTTATGTGACCCCAACGATGACATCCTTCTTTTCGGCGACTTTAACCTTCCCCATCTTAAATGGACTTCATCTGAAGATCAATCTTATTATATTGCTTCAAATCCCACTTCTGCAAAGGAATGCCTTTTTATAGATCGCCTAGCAGATTCTAGCCTCTGTCAGGTTAGTGGTATACTAAACTATATGGACAGGCAACTAGATCTTATTTTCACAACCGATCCCATTAACTCTTCAGTATCACTCTCACCTCTATCCTTATCTACTATCGACAATTATCATCCTCCCCTAATTCTCTCATTCTATCATGATTGTCCACTACCAACTAATCTCCCTACAAATCAGTACTCCTTTGATTTTCATAAGGCAAATTTCCGTCATATTAATGAATATCTCAACAGAACTTCCTTTAATTTCGATAGCCTTATCATGAAAGATGCCACAGAAAAATTTTACAGGGAAATATTTAATTCTATTTCTCTCCATGTACCCTTTAGTCGCCAAAAGACATCGGCTGCCTCCCCACCTTGGTATAACCGCAAGCTTCGCTCTTTGCGTAACAAGAGAAACAAGTTGTGGGCAATTTTCCTTCGTACCCGATCGCCCCCTGATTATTCTAACTATTTTGGTTCTTATCTTCACTTTGGCGAGCTATACAACACCCTTTACCAACGCTATTTAATAGAAACACAAAGCAACCTTAAAAATGATCCTAAATCGTTCTTTCAGTTCGTCAATTTTAAAAGAAAATCCGATGGTTACCCTTCCTCTCTTTCCTACAATACCGAAACTTCGAATAATCCGCAAGATATTGCCAATTTTTTTGCCACGTTTTTCAAGCAATCTTTCACCGACGATTCCTTCATACCTGATTCAGATTATTTCGATTATTTGCCAAATTTCGCACTAGGTCCTTTTCTTCCTCCTACCGTCGACCCATATATCATCGAAAATAAGTTGAATCAACTTAATGATGAATATCTTCCTGGCCCTGATGGCCTCCCCGCAATATTCCTAAAAAAATGTTCTTCAGCTCTCTCTTTTCCGCTCTCCAAATTGTTCAGCCTATCATTATCTCAAGGAGAATTTCCTCAGGTATGGAAAACTTCTTTCATAACCCCAATATACAAAAAGGGTACTAAGAACGATATTAAAAACTATCGTCCCATTGCCAAACTTTCACATATCCCTAAAATATTTGAAAGTATTTTGTACGAAATGTTGAGTTTCCGTTGTAAGTCGCTAATTTCCCCTAGACAACACGGCTTTCTCAAATGTAGGTCTACAACAACTAATCTAGTTGAATTTGTATCGTATACAGTCTCAGCTCTAGAAAGCGGAAGGGAAGTAGATGTTATCTCTACTGACTTTAGTAAGGCTTTTGACAAAATTTCACATAGACTTATACTTTTCAAATTGTCCACCCTCGGCTTTGAACCTATTTTCTTAAAATGGATTTCTTCTTATCTGGAAAACCGGTATTACAGTGTTCGTTTCAGATCTGCCTTCTCCAAATCATTCTTAGCTACCTCCGGGGTCCCCCAAGGAAGTCACTTAGGACCTCTCCTTTTTATTCTTACAATTAACGATATTGAATTGGTCATTAAACATTCCCATATCTTATTATACGCTGACGATACCAAGTTTTTTAAGACAATTTCTTCCTCACACGACTCTTCCCTTATTCAACTAGATCTCGACAGTTTCTCAGTCTGGTGTATCAAAAACTGCTTAGAGCTTTATATTGCTAAGTGTCAATCTATCACTTTTTCACGCAAACGCATAAAATCTTGTCCCAGGAGCTACTTTCTTTACAATCAACCCTTAGCCATAGTTGAATCGATTCGAGACCTCGGCATACTATGTGACCGAGAGCTCAATTTCATAACACACATCGATAATATTATCTCTAAAGCCAATTCAACGCTTGGTTTTGTGAAACGATGGTCCAAAGAATTCTCCGACCCCTACGTCACCAGATCACTCTACATAACCTTTGTCCGCCCGTTACTTGAATACGCCTGTCAATTATGGTCCCCATATCAAAAAATTCATATTTCTAGAATCGAGAGCATTCAACGCCGTTTTTTAAGATTCGCCCTTCGTGGCCTGCCTTGGAATAATTCCTTGATTCTGCCCCCCTATCAAAATCGCCTCCAACTAATTAACCTCAATACCCTGCAAGAGCGAAGAGAAATAACAGAAATCCTCTTCATTCATCGACTTCTCTCGGGTTCCGTTGACTCTGAAACCCTCTACAACTCTATCTTTTTCAACACTAACCCCCGTAACCTAAGAAACCCTCGCCTCTTCTACCTGCCTACTCATCGTACCTCTTATGGCTTCAATGAACCTATTACCCGAATGCTGCGAAGGGTTGATTTGAACGAAAACTGTTTCGACTTCAATCTCAGCACTCCCAGCCTTAAAATCCTCCTGTTAAATCGTCCGCCCAATTCAAACCAATCATAGCCCTAAGTTTCATAGTTTTAAGTTAGGTTAAGTTATGAAGCTTGTATTAAGCCAAATAAATGGGGGTATTGCCCCCACCAAAATTTAAAAAACCAAAAATACTGCGTTTAGTTATTAGATATAAAAATTGGTACTGCTAAGGAAGTGATTGATATTCTAATTAGTAATAATCACTGCTTTCTATTAATTAAGAACTAAATGATGAACGATATTACCATTTAATGTGTCTTTTGTTAAAATAAATAAATTTGATGGGTTTTCAATGCGTGGGCATGCAACTATACAGCTGCCCATCCATGGGAGAAACACGCTTTCTTCAAGCCCAAGCCACAAATTGTCATTGTCTGCCCTTGCGGCTCATTTATCGTCATCGCGAAAGCCAATCGTATCGGTAATTTAAGTCTTTTGATAGGTATACCTGATTCTGTTGGAATAATAGTTATTCGAAGTAATATGAGGAATTTTCCATTAAACTTTCCAGTCAATATCGTTGCTTCAAGTACGTTTCCTGTATCTTCTGATGACTAATCGTACATCGTTGCATAATTTGGTGGATTAGAGTTACGCAAAGAATGACCGGTGAACCAATTTTCAGACAGACACAGTTTGTGTGGCGGCAATCCTGGCATATTCATATAATTTAAAAATTAAAAATAAAATTATTTTCATCAATAATAGTGTCAATTGTCTTAAAAGTCATCAAATTACCTAGCAATACACATTATAACCGCTGGTCCGTTGCGTCAACTGACAGCTCGATTAAATACACTCATCAACGCACAAAGTAGCCAAACTTTTAACTTTTAAAATTTCCCATCCATCGTCGACGCAACGGGTTACCGGATTCTTTGGGTTGGGGCCTATATGTATACCAATTTACTTATATTTTTCTTTGATTATAGTATGTTCTAAAGGAAATAAAATGCAGGACTGGATCGCACAAACTGGCTCTTATGTTCGATCGCATGGCAAGTTTCTATTAAGAATCTGAAAATATTTTCAAAGTCGTTTTTTTCTTAACTTTTTATATCAAATTTTTTTATTTTTTTTTCTAAAAAAAACTCTGTATGGCAATTTTAAATATTTAAGAATATTAACATAAAAACAAAATTTAAAAAAAAAATCATCCACCCGTTTTCGAAATATTGAATTTTCAAAAAAAATGTTTTTTTTTTCAAAAATCGAAAAAAAAAAAATTGAAAATTTCGGTATGCAGTATTATTAATTTCCATATTTAATATGAAGGAATTTTCTTATCGAAATCCTTCGAGCCGTGTATGAGAAAAAAAAATGGTTGTATGATCGGTACCGTTAATAAAATAATATAAAAAAAGGGTTTGACCAAAATGTAGGGTATACCTAAAATAATGCACATAATTTTTTTATCAAAATCGTTAGAGCCATTTTCGAGATAATTGAGATGGTAGAAAAAATTGTATGGCAAGGACCGTTAGTTTTGGAACTTAAACAAACTATTCTCAAATATATTTTAGACAATCACCTACAACGCTTAAATACCAAGTTTGAAGAAAATCTCTTCAGCCGCTTAGGCTATAGAGCGTTTTACAGACAGACAGTCAGACGGAATTGCGGGCCCACTTTTTTGGTGTTCTCTACCATCGTAATGTCAAACGTAAACATAGATATGTCGAAACAAGGAAAAATATAAATAAAAAAAAATGCCTTTATCCGGACTTAATTTTTGAATAAATGCTTATAGATAGCAATACTGGGGAAGTTGCGGATATACATACATGCATTTGTGTGTTGATTTTGACGATCATCCACCAGAGGCTGATGCAGTAATTCAAAAATGAAGAAGCGTTTTTTACTTGCGACTATAGGTACTATAAGGCAAGTTATGCATTCGTCGAAAAAAAAGTTTTGAGATAACAATCAAACATGACATTACGATGATAGCGAAAACGAAAAAAGATGGTCTAAAAATTCTGTCCGTCTGTATGTCTGTCTGTCGGTCTGTCAGTCTGTCAGTCTGTCAGTCTGTCAGTCTGTCAGTCTGTTAGTCTGTCAGTCTGTCAGTCTGTCAGTCTGTCAGTCTGTCAGTCTGTCAGTCTGTCAGTCTTTCAGTCTGTCAGTCTGTCAGTCTGTCAGTCTGTCAGTCTGTCAGTCTGTCAGTCTGTCAGTCTGTCAGTCTGTCAGTCTGTCAGTCTGTCAGTCTGTCAGTCTGTCAGTCTGTCAGTCTGTCAGTCTGTCAGTCTGTCAGTCTGTCAGTCTGTCAGTCTGTCAGTCTGTCAGTCTGTCAGTCTGTCAGTCTGTCAGTCTGTCAGTCTGTCAGTCTGTCAGTCTGTCAGTCTGTCAGTCTGTCAGTCTGTCAGTCTGTCAGTCTGTCAGTCTGTCAGTCTGTCAGTCTGTCAGTCTGTCAGTCTGTCAGTCTGTCAGTCTGTTAGTCTGTCAGTCTGTCAGTCTGTCAGTCTGTCAGTCTGTCAGTCTGTCAGTCTGTCAGTCTGTCAGTCTGTCAGTCTGTCAGTCTGTCAGTCTGTCAGTCTGTCAGTCTGTCAGTCTGTCAGCCTGTCAGTCTGTCAGTCTGTCAGTCTGTCAGTCTGTCAGTCTGTCAGTCTGTCAGTCTGTCAGTCTGTCAGTCTGTCAGTCTGTCAGTCTGTCAGTCTGTCAGTCTGTCAGTCTGTCAGTCTGTCAGTCTGTCAGTCTGTCAGTCTGTCAGTCTGTCAGTCTGTCAGTCTGTCAGTCTGTCAGTCTGTCAGTCTGTCAGTCTGTCAGTCTGTCAGTCTGTCAGTCTGTCAGTCTGTCAGTCTGTCAGTCTGTCAGTCTGCCAGTCTGTCAGTCTGTCAGTCTGTCAGTCTGTCAGTCTGTCAGTCTGTCAGTCTGTCAGTCTGTCAGTCTGTCAGTCTGTCAGTCTGTCAGTCTGTCAGTCTGTCAGTCTGTCAGTCTGTCAGTCTGTCAGTCTGTCAGTCTGTCAGTCTGTCAGTCTGTCAGTCTGTCAGCCTGTCACTCTGTCAGTCTGTCAGTCTGTCAGTCTGTCAGTCTGTCAGTCTGTCAGTCTGTCAGTCTGTCACTCTGTCAGTCTGTCAGTCTGTCAGTCTGTCAGTCTGTCAGTCTGTCAGTCTGTCAGTCTGTCAGTCTATCAATATTGTACAGAGGGGAAATTGAATTTTTTTTTTAGCTCAAAAAATAATGGTACCTGCCATATAACCGTTACGTTCAAACCTATTTATCTCTGAAACGGCTCTAACGATTTTAATAAAAAAAATCAGTGCGGCTTTTTAGCTACGACCGATCATATGGTTGAACAAAAAATTTCTCATAAAATCAAATTTATCTAACAAATAAAATGGCGTACTTTTTTTTTTAGCTTAAATTAGTTTAAGTATTTATTTCAGAATTTTGAATTATTTTTTCTTTGACTAAGCCGATTTAATATTTTGTTTTTAAGTTTATATTGTAACATTTAAGACCGTCATACCAATGTTTTTTAGAAGAAAATTAAAGATATTAAAAAACTGCTCTAAATATATACTTAGATTTTAACAGAAATCTTTTGCATTCGATGTGATCGAACATAAGAGCAAGTTCGAGCGATCCAGTCGTGCATTTTACTATTATAACGATATAGAACAGGAGGAAGAAAACCCAGCTGCAATATTAAAAAACCGAAACGGCTATAAAGCTATTTTATCTTAAATTAATGTGTACGTGTCTTAAACTTTAATAAAATATTTAACTAATTGTTCCTTTTTGATTTTATAAAATATCTTTTTAATCAAAGAAATATTCTTTCTGTGATCTTACATAAGAATTTTCGTCTTTTTGTAGATGAATTAGAAATCCAATTTCATTAAAAATTTTAATTTTTTTATCAAAAACTGCAAAAAAATCTTAAATTTACGTAATAACAAGTTTATTTTTACATGAGATATTTCTTTACTTCGTTATATAATGTAGAACTGCAACTCAAGTCAATTCTTAGCCTCTCAAAAATAACTGGTCAGCCATCTAACGTTTTTGGTAACACTTAGCTCATGTCTGATTTGACAGATAATTAGTTTTATCCTTCCGCTGAACGAATATGGTTGTGTGTATGATTGAACAACGCTCGCTAAGTAGGCTTCTGATCGACTTAGAGAAGATGCCGATTTTGCCAAAAAAATCATCTTTTCAGATGAAGCTCATTTTGATCTTGGCGGGTATGTAAACAAGCAAAATTGTCGCATTTGGGACACAGACAACCCGCACCCATACATTGAAAAGCCGATACACCCAAAACGAGTTACTGTTTGGTGCGGATTTTGGTCCAGAGGCATAATTCGAAAATGAGCAAGGAGGGGCCGTTACAGTCAATGGCGATCGTTATCGGGCCATGTTGAACTAATTATTGTTCACAAAAATTGAAGAGGAGGATATTGGCAATATTTGTTTTCAACAGGACGGCGCTACGTGCCACACAGCCGAGGCTACACTCGATGATTTGCGCCCATTTTCAAAAAAAAAGTTATTTGGCGGACCCTATAGATCCCATTTAGGCATTCTACCTTACTTCTTGTAGCGATGGGCAAGTATTGAATTTCCTCTTGTCGACTTTCTATGTTCCTTGCAGGAGTGAGTAGATATAGATAAGAATAATTTCGGTCAACACATCTTAATTCTGTTAACACTGGCAGACTTCCAGATATTGGGAAACCATTTTTAGTTGGTGGGCCTTCAATATTTAACAAATCAATTATCAATGTTGCCATGTCTTTGTCGAATCGATACCTTTCATAAGATTCGCCGTTGGTCAGTTCAAAGGGTACGATTCTTGTCCTATACCGCTTTGGTCTTCTTGTTGGTGGTACCATTTCCAAATCAATTAAGATATCAAAATCTTCTTCAATGTTTTCATCAATTGACATTTTTCTTTATTTTAATTCAAATAAATTTTAGCTGAATAAATTTAAGCTCACCCAAACGTTTGGCCGTGATATCGACCTTTTATAAGTACCTACCTAAAGTATATTCCTAAAAACATATTAGGTTTAAAATGTCCAATTTACCAACATCAACAGTTGCTTAATGAATATCAACAAATTTCCCAATTTCAAGTTTCACAAACAAATTCGTAGTTAGGTAATATAATTTCAGAGACCTTCTCTCGAATATTATTGCAATAACAACCACTTCCATCGTCAGGGCATCACATCAAAAAAATTAATAATTAATATGCAATCTTAGGGCTGAAAAAAAACCATTGAACAAAAATAACAAAAAAATAATTCAATAAATCCATCCCCCACTCGATTCGTTTTAAAAGCCAAAGAAAAACACAACAACGGGAAGAGAAAAAAAAAACCTTAAATTGAAAGTCCTTTCCATTTCATTAAAAATTTATCATATTTCAATCAATTCATCCAACTGTGAAATGGAGTCTATCCTGCCAATAAGTCGTCATGTCATCTCGTTCTCGTCCCGCCAAGAAAGTCGCCTTTTTTTATTTTGTCTTCCCGTTCTTCTTGTTAGCCGCGCTGCAAAATTAAATTGTGTTTAAAAATGTATTCGCGTCAGTAACGGTTGCTCCCTAAGGAATGACTTGGCTGGCCGAAGCGAAGCTGCCACTACTCTACAGCTACCCGCTATCCGCGCTCATCGCCGCGCAACGCGCCGCACCGTTGACTTCTACGTTCTACAACACGCAACGCAATAATAAGAAAAAAACATCAAAAAAAAGTATCGCATCCTGTTTGATATTTTTTTTTGTTCGGTTCCTTGCATTTTTTAACCAGGATATTTATCAGTAGTAACAAAAAATCGGTTAATATTAATGACCGAGTGGTTTGCGAATACAATGAATTTAAAAAAGGGGTGACTTTGTTACAACAACCAACAATAATAAGAGTAAAAAAAAAACAAAGAAATAAAGGATTTTTCCCCAAATTTTCCACCATCGAAAAATTGTTTTCCTTTGACGGGTAACAGTTTTTCTTTCGACGCCCCACCCACCACGACTTACTTTTAATGTTTAAGAATAATAAAACGAAAGGAGCAGAAACAAAAAAAAATACCAAATTGAATTCAAAGTCTTGAAGCTATCCAAGGGAAGTTGGTTTGGCATGAATGAATAGAAACCCAGCGGCCAGCCCAGCACCGACTTACAAAAAAAAGCGAAAAAAAAACCCATGACCATGTTTCAGTCGATGGAAAATAAGTCTATCCGGGAAGTGTTATCCTTTTTTTTACGTGGCGTGGATTGAGAAATGCCAAACACCAATTCATCCACCAGGGGTTGTGAACCAGTAAGTGGGTGGAGGTGATTTTTTATAATATTTTCTTAAAATAAACAATAAACACCATACACCAAAAAAAAGGTACAAGAAGAAATACAAAATCATCGGCCGACACTGACACCCGTTTGAATTGGAATTAGAAGTCTTTCCGAAAGTGGCCGCGGCTGTCTCGGGATTTATGCACGTGTATGCTGTAACCTAGGAAAGGGTTTATAATATTTTTGTTTATTATACCTATGTTTTATCAAAAATTGAATATTAAAATTGTATTAATCGGATTATAATTACAGCAGGACTACATTCTGCAAAACACTTCAATGGACGTGTAAATTTCACACGGAATTTTCCAAATAATTAATTTTGACTAGTATAGAAATGTTTGATTAACTGTCGAAAAAATGCCGAGAAAACGAAACAAAAGCGCTATTCATTTTCTTAAAAAAGCAAACTTCGTCTCACCCCAATTTTACGCCTTCCAATAAGCTCCAATTTCAGTGTGATTAATTTGAATGGAATCGAAATCAGTAGAGAGCGATATGTTAAACAATGTTTTTCGATTTCTTTTCCGGCGCAGAAACAAACAACGATGATGGTGCGAAAAACAGAAAAATTCGAGATTAATCTCACAGACTTCCAACGAATGGTCATGCGATTCATTTCGATTTGCATCGCAAAAGCCAATCGAACGGGAACTGAATCCTCTTGAATAGGAATGGAGGATCAGTTGGAATAATCAGAATTCGTGTGATAAGGACTTCCTCTTCTTTGCATTTGCTCTTGGTGATTGTCGCTTGAATTTCATTGTTCAACAATTTCTTGACGAACGCCGCGTACCGTTGCACAATTTCGGATGATTCAGATTCCGCAACATGATTATCGATCCCTCCTTCAGCTCCGTCCTGATTCTCGGCCATTGTCCACTTTGGATTGTCAACCATGAGAAGATTAATCGGCAGCTTCATAGCGTAATGTGCTGTTCGACCGCCTTCCACCAATGTGGCACAAACCGCAGGATGTGGTATATTAATGAACTTTGAACACCTGGTAATCTTAGAAACAATCTATTGCGGAAATACTTTGAATCCACTTCGTCTGACGACTATCAAAATTTCTAAATGCCTTTACACTATTTTCAAATCTACATTACTCGCAATGAATTCCTCCATAAGATCAAAGCCCAAGTGTTTCTATGAGTTCATCAATATTAAAAGAAAATCCGATGGCTATCGTTGCACACTCTTGTTCAATAAAAATTCCTCTTTAGATCCTTCCATAATCACCAATTATTTTAGAATTTTTTTCCAACACTCCTTTACTGACTGTGCCATCGGATCAGATATTCATTACTTCCACTACTTGAAAAATTCCCCTCAAACCACATTTACTTCAAATCAACATTCAGCCAATTATGTTCATGGTCAAAGAGAAAATCGAAATGCTCAATGATGACTACTCTGCAGGCTCTGATGGGTCCACCCTGTTCAGAATATCCATCTTCCAAAGCAGCTTTCCTCAGTCATGGAAAGTATCATATAAAGGTCCCATTCATAAAATGGTGCCAAAAACAATATCTCCAACTATCGGTCTATAGCAAAGCTATCATGCATACCAAAATTGTTTGAAGTTATTATATATGCTGCATTATCTTTTCATTGTATATTTATTCCTTCTCCCTTTCAACACGACCACTAATCTAGTTGAATTTATTTCCCATGTTCTCTTCACAATGGATACTGGTGACGAAGTGGATGTTATTGCAACTGATTTCAGCAAAGTGTTCGACAAAATATCTCACAAAATTATTATCTTTAAATTACAATGGTTAAATTCATACTTTAGGTCATCACTCTCTATTCCTTTTGCAGCACCTTCTAGAGTACCACAAGGCAGTCACCTTGGTTCACTATTGTTCATTTTAACAATGAACGTTGTTGCTCCGGTTCTTGATTGTGGTCTTTCTATATATGAAGACGATATGAAAATCTATAAAGGAATTCCATCGATTCCAGGTTATGGTGCCCTACAGAATAATCTAGAGGCCTTTTCCCTCTTTTGCAAAAATAACCTCCTTGAGCTCAACGTCAGTAAATGCCATATTTGAACGTTTTCACGTAATCGCCTCCCTCTACCACTCCGAACTTATCGTATAAATTACGAAATAGTACCCGTGGTCAATTCATCATTGACAACACTATTAATAAAGCCAACTCGATGCTTGGGTTCATAAAACGCTGGTCTAAAGAGTTTTCCGACCCATAAGTTCCAAAATCACTTTTCGTCTCATTTGTCCGACCTATTCTTAAATACGCCTCTCAAGTTTGGTCCCCTCAAACGGATATAAGTTGTTCAGCGTAGAGTTATTCGTTTTCCCTGCGTACTCTTTCATGGAATGATAGTTATCTACTACCCCAATATGCTCATCGCCTGCAACTGTTAAACTTTCAGTCTCTAGAAAAACGACGTGGTAGTATTGACTGCTCTGAATTGTTAAGTCAAATTTCATTAAATACAAATCCGTTAAATCCTAGGTCAGTACCTCTTTTCCGTATCCCTTTTCATCGTACAAACTATTCCTATTATAATCCCATGTCTCGTATGCTACGCAATGCCAACAACTTTTCAAATAAATATCTTTGATCTTCTAAAAATGTACTTCGCAATAGTCTTTTGTCCCAATAACTCATTTATCTACTCTCTTCCTTTAATATTTCTAGTAAACTGTCTATATATATTATAATAATAATTTATTATTTTCATGTTTATAATATTACAAATGCTTTAATATTGATTACATTTTTCTGAACGCTTTCCACTCCTGACATTCCTCCTGTATTTGTTTTCTGGCATTCCAATAAGAGGTGTTATTTTGATATTCAAAGCAAAATGGCATTTTTGGAGATAAATGATCGGATGTTTATTTCATTGTAAAGAGGAAGGTATGCCGTTAATAATGGAACACAACATCAGCCAAATGGCCGCCAAGACCACGCTTACAGGACCATATCCTTTTCATGAAATTTTCCATAACCAAATCGCAAAGTGGCTGCCCTATGTCCTCGATAGCCTCACGAATTTCATCTTTGAGGTTTTGAATCGACGCTGGGCTGATGGCGTAGACCTTATCTTTCACGTGGCCCCAAAGGAAGAAGTCGCAAGGTGTTAAATCACAAGATCTCGGTGGCCAATTGTGATCACCTCTTCGAGAGATAACACGGTCCGGAAACTTTTCCCGTAAAAGATCGATGGTTTCATTGCTTGTGTGGCACGTAGCGCCGTCTTGTTGAAAGTAAACGTTGTCCAGATCAATACCATCCAATTCAGGCCATAAAAATCATTAATGATCTCTCGATAGCGCAATCCATTGACAGTAACTGTTGCTCCTGCCTCATTTTCGAAAAAGTAAGGTCCAATGACCCCGCGGGACCATAAACCGCACCAAACAGTCACGCGTTGAGGATGGAGAGGCTTTTCAACAATAACTCTTGGGTTTTCCGAGCCCCAGATGCGACAGTTTTACTTGTTGACGTAGCCTCCGAGGTGGAAATAGGCCTCATCAGTCAAGATGATTTTTCGATGAAATTCCGGTTCATTTTCATGCATTTCAAGGACCCAATCAGCAAAGACACGACGTTGTTGATGATCAGCCGGCTTGAGTTCTTGTGTTAACTGAACTTTATAAGCCTTAAGACCCAAGTCTTTATGCAAAATACGGTGTAATGACGTTTGTGGAATGCCTAATTCCAAAGAACGACGAGGAATGGACAAACCTGGGTTTTCTTCAACACTTTGGGCTACAACAGCAATATTCTCAGTTGTTCTTGAGCGATGTGCACGGGTTTTATTCTTCACATCACTAACTTGTCCCAACAGCTCGAATTTGTCCACCAATTTCTGTATTGCGGTCCGACAAGGTGCTTCACGACGACCCAAAAATGTTTTAGTTTTACGAACCGTCTCTGCCAAATTTTCACCATTTTTATAGTGAATTTTAATAATTTCAATGCGTTGTTGAAGCGTGTATCGTTCCATTTTTATTATTAGCGTAGTTTCTACTTGTCAAATGTCAAAAAATGACAGCTTCAAAAGTGACAGCTACCGAAATAGCGGGCTATTCAAAATAACACCTCTTATTGGAAAACCCGCTACTACGCTTTAAATGTTACAACACAGCGCGGGCGTGTGTTAAGGAAGAGAAAGAAGGATAGGAAAGATGTATGGCGCGATGTTCTGAGACTAGAGGTGGTTGTTGTCTCAGATTGTATGTCCAGGGATGGCGGGTGCACTAATGCGGAGAAATTTCCGTGTCTTATTTATCTATGTCCCTTATAATTCCCATTATTTTTTTTCTTATTCGTTGTCATATTTATCGGTGTACTAGTTTTACTCAATCACAGGTTGTTAGTTCTATGCCTAAACATCATGTAATGAGTAAAACAGCAACTCATTGTATGACATTCATTTTTAGAATTGTTTTTAATGGAAAAATAAGAGGACATAGACTACGGCAGGGATCGAACCTGTGACCATGCGGTTGACAGGAGAACACACATTTATCGCGCCAAGGCCACCCCCTTTCAATTTAGTATTCTTTATTTCTAAGGATTCAAATGTATAGTTTTAAGATATATGATTGATTAATCTAAATAAATAAACAAATATATACAACTGCCAACGCAATTTGATGTCTTGACGGAATTGTTGCCAGAATTAACGAAATGACTAATGCCTTGCCTGTACCACCGGCAGCACCGAGAAAGTAAATGCTCCTCCTTCTATCGTCAACAACCTTCATAACGGAAACGTACACGATTTTTTGCTCGGCATTCGGACAGCTGATCTGGATCATAGTCTTGCTCCTGTAGCATCGAACGATTTGGCTCTGGCATTCCCAATGAGAATATCAAATTGCCGTACATGTCTTTCATCAGAACTATCGCTTCGTTGCGTATTGATCGCAACATAGCGCCATCTATTATTTATCTCCTTACCTTATCTACCAAAAATGCACGCAAAACACCTTTTTTTTTGCATGTGATAAAATGCAAAATTTCATTTTTCCGTAATGCCCGTGTTTTCCACTAATCATTTTCTATTTTTCTATTCGAAAAGCCAAACAAAATTTATTGCAAAACACCAATTTTCCATTTTTCCAATACCCAAACTTTTCCAGAGCAATTACGAATAACTGAAAAAAAAAATTGAGCCAAACTGGTCCGAAAAGGATCGTACAAAACGTATGATGATAAATGGCGAGTGCCAACATTTAGTCCTTTAATCCTGATCTAGACTGAAACTGAACTGGTCAACGGATGATTCCAAATTTTATTGGACAATGCCAATCGTGCTTTTTCTACTTTTTCTAAAGAAATAAATCCTTAGTACCAACGTAAGGAATCACAACAAAAACATGAATGTTAAAAACAAATTAGTGAGATGAAAAACAGTACTACAGGTTCTAAGTTTATGAATGTTCTAAATATGTATCAAATGATCTGGTGTGAATCTGGTTATGAAATAACTAGTTCCATTCAATTTCATAGTTGATTGAGAGGTACCCATGGTATGACAAGTGGATGGTAGTTGGCTCATTCAGCGCCTGTGGACTTTCGCTGGCGATTTTTAAGCCCGCCTAAGAAAATTGTTGATAAAAGTTATCAAACCAAAACAGGTCTTAAAGATATTTGTGTTTTGGAACCATTTCCACCGAATTTATTTTAGATATATTTTCCACAAAGATAGGAATTTTCTTGTTGTTATGTCGAATTGTTCTTATGTTGACATCGGCTGATCCCCGTTCACAATAATTTGTGTACAAAACACCGACATATATAGGTAGGTACATCAAAAAAAAAATACCCACAAAAATACATTTCAAAAGAATCTAAAACATGCTTCCGAAAAAATACAGACAAAAAAAACACATCGAAACATAAACGAAAGCAATTAACTAGGAGTCTTTGTTGTAGTTGGGGCCGAAACATTAAACTTGAAGAGACTCTTTAAAACTAAACACGGCAGCTACAGCTACCTCCTTCGTATGAATGATTGCGGTGCGGTGCGCGAATTATTCCTAGAAATTTAGTGTGAGTTTTAAAGCGAAAGGAAACCCATAACGTCCCGTAATCGAATATGAAGTATGGTGTATATGCGTATGGTGTATGGACTTGGTCTGACCGTGTTTTATACCTATAATATTGTATCACAATTCAAAACTCAGAAGCAACTCGAATTTAAATCTGTGGGATCTCTTATCTTTTTTATATTCTTATGTACATAAATATTTTTCATCCGTTTATTTTTTTTTGGTTTTTGTCATTATTGCCGTATGGTAATAAAAATTCGAGTAAATGACAAAAGCGCACCTTCAGGGTTGGCGGCTAGGAAACAGCTAACGCGGCTGACGGCTTTAATCTTTTGATGGTGTTGTTTTTTTTTTTAATTCATGAATTTTAGAAAAAATCCATTTTTTTGATAATGATCGCTTTCATATATTTATTCCAACAACGTGTTGTTTTACCAGCGTTTAAATGGTTTTTAAGATGAACCGCAGTAACAGAGGATTGATATAAACTAAATCTTAAGGTATAACAACCGTGGCGATAACTTCTAGTCTTACGTTAAAGTTTTATATTGTGGTGGAAAGAACGCACTAGTAAAAATAAATAATATAATCAGTCTAATCATTATTAAGTGAAAAAGGAAATACATACTTAATTAGGTATATGTTTTAGAAAATAAAATGTTGAGTTTATTGTTTGTAAAGCATGATACAAAAGCGGAAATGATGGTATCAGTACCCTGTTTTTGGAAAACCCTTTGGCAACTGGGGCGGTCTCAATTATTTCTGTAGAAAGCGGTTATTATACCGCGATTGCCTAGTCAATTATATCATTTTCGATTGGTCGTCGGGAAGCCTTCCGAATGCTTCTGAAACTGTTCGATTGGTATCAAATGACAGTTCTTCTTCTGGGTAGTGAGAAATTTCCTTCTGGATTTGAAGTCAGAATCCAAACCAGAAGCACGCACATACTCACATATTAAATGTCAAACGAGAATTCAGTGTCAACAACAGTGTTGTGTAGGGATGAGCGATATTGAAAAACATGGATGTTAACATCGAAAGAAAAACAGAAACATCGATGTTTTCCATTTTTTTTTTCAAATAAATGTCGTTAAAAAAATTAATTAAAAATACAATATAATGGGTTATCCATTTTGCGGTTTCAAAAATAAACGTAAATAAAACACATAAAATACTTTTTTTCATGATATTTCTTTTTTATTATAAAACTTAACCGTTGACATTATGTGTGAAACACTACATCATTTAAATGACCACCACGCGAATTGTTGCAAGCATTGAATCTTTGGAGTTAATTTGGACCACTTCTTGACACATATTGGGCGGTACTCACCCATAATTTGACGACTGTTGGTTTCCAAGTGCTCAAGAGTTAAAGGTTTATCTCCATGAACACGGTCTTTCGCGTAGCCCCACAAAAAAAGTCCAGCGGTGTCAAATCGCATGATTTTGGTGGCCAGTTGATATCGCCACGACGAGAAATTTCGCGGCCAGGAAATATCTGTTGCAATAAAGCCATATTCACTCGAGTTGTGTGGCATGTGGCACCGTCTTGTTGAAACCACATATTCTTCAAGTCGAATTCTTCAATAGCAGGCAAAAACAGTCGGTTATTATATGACCATAACGCTCCGAATTGACGGTGACAGTCGTTCCATCGGAGTTTTCGAAGAAATAAGGTCCAATCACACCTCCGGACCAAAGAGCGCCTCAAACAGTGACTTTTTGTGGATGTAATGGCCTCTCTTCAATTACTTGAGGATTTTCAGAAGCCCAAATACGACAATTTTGTTTATTAACATACACACCGAGTGAGAAATGTGCTTCGTCGCGGAAGAAAATTTTGTTCGAAAAATCGGCGTCCACCCCCTGTTGTTCGAGCACCCATTCGACGTATCTACGACGTTGTGAATGATCGGCTGGCTTCAGTTGTTGTGTGAGCTGGACTTTATATGGATGTAGGTGTAGATCCAAATGCAAAATACGCCATAATGTGCCGTAAGACAGTCCTAATTCCTGAGAACGACGAGGAATCGACACATTCGGGTCTTCGGCAACATTTTCATTTACAGCAGCGATATTTTTAGTGGTACGAGCGAAACGATGATGCACAGGCCTTACAATATGTGTACCCAATCCAGCCTCTTCTAATTCTTCACAATTTTGCCAATTGCTTGCGTAGGTGGACGATTGTATAAGCCATAATCTCCTCTTAAAGCACGATATGTAGCTGTGGCAGAATCACCATTTTTGTAGTAGGTTTTAACAATTTTTGTGCGTTGTGCGATAGTTAAGCGATCCATTTTCGTAAATGTCAGACTTTTAGCTGACAAAAAAATTGGTTTAACAACTTAGTTTGACAGATGTCGAATTCCAGCCCTATACTTTGAAACCGCAAAATAGATAACCATTATAAATTAAAAATGACTTCTTCGTTTTGAAAATTTTATCAATGGTTTTGATCGCAATTTTCTTTTCCCTTTTTATATGCATTGAGCTAGATACATATATCCCACTAAGCGTCAATTAAACATAAATATAAATAGTTGCGAATCGCAGTTTCGGTGCAGTTCCGTCGAGCGCGGTCCAACCTTTATAAGCATTAGGTCATAGACAAAAGATATCAGCTTATTTTAAGTCAATGTTTGAATGGGAGCGGGTCGAAATTCTGGCTACAAAATACTGTTTTTCAAAATTCTTCTTTTAAAATGAAAATCCTGTGTTCAAAATTCTGCGTTTTTTCCGTTTTTCTGCTATTCCGAATTCTGCTTCTCAAAATTCTGTCCGTCAACAAAAAAGAAAGAAATTCTGCTTATTTTTATTAAATTTTTTAAATTACAACAGCAAACGAGAAACAAAAATAAAACAAAATAATTCATTTGGTAAAATTAAGTATGAAAAAAAAACTTACAGAAAAAAACAAGCAATCAAGCAAAACCCAAAGAGGACAATGTTTTTTGAAATGCGCCTAAGAACCTAAATAGCCAATCTGACTTAGATCGGTTCTCTTTTTTATAATTCTTTTTATTTGTTTATTTTTCGAAAACCTTTTTTTTTGTTTCTTTAATAGGCACAAACTGAATAATTGCCTTCAGAATTTCACTGACAAAAAAATATATTGTTTTTATTAAGCTCTTAAGAAAGTAAGAGTATGTTCTGCTTATCAAACAAAGCGCGCGCTTTTTAACATTTTCCAAGCCCTTGTTTTCTGTATTATTTGCAGAATTTTTATGAGCAGAATTTTGAAAAGTAGTATTTTGAAAGCAGAATTTTGTCAAAAGAATTTTGACCCCAACCCTTTTGAATGTTAACATCGATGTAGAACATCCATATTTTTTTTGTCTAATATTCGATGTTTTCCCAACATAAATGAACATCGCCCATCCCTACATTTCCATGTCATTGTTTTGTTTATACCGCCGCCGTACACATACACTCACATTTAAATTCAGAATCAAGAATCAAGTGTTAACTTGTTCGATTGAAATCAACGCGTACCATTGACTATCGATTTACATATAAATTTTTCAAATCCGCGATGACGGGACTTTCAGTGTTCCCGGCTTCTAGCCTATTTGATTAACAAAATGAGTGAATTCCCCGACCGACTAGCTCGCCCGCGTGAACAATGTACCCCGACAAAATATAAAACAACAAATGGATGCGTTCTGAAAATTAACACCTTTTTGTTTTTACAATGTGTTGACATTTTAATTATTAGTTTCAATTTGTATATGGTCTGTAGTTGGGCCCCACTTTGATTGATTTTAAGTACTTAAAATTATTATATTTTTTAAGGACTTAAGTACAAAATTTTGTTAAAAATGATACGTTATTTCTGAGCTCGTGGCCTCTTTAGCCGGGGCCCTCTTGATTCCGAAGCCTGTAGCATTTTGCCAGGCCTACCACCCTGTAGTTACGCCACTGCTTCTAACTGTCGTCCAATTGTACTTTTGAAGGTTGTGGAAATATTGATAAATCCATTATGAAGGCGATCGAATTTACGACTTTCTATTACACTGGTGATACGATATGGTATATCTCACAGAATATTGGCAAATAGGTATATTAATATCGTTTTGGAGTAAGTAAGATTATTTGCAAGATAAATGCTTGTGTGCCCCACGGCTCCGTTTTGTCTCACCTCCCTTCCCTCGGTATAGAACATTTACCGATTTCTAATGATATTGACTCAACTATCTCAATCTTCTATTGTATTTTGATGAGATGCATTAATGCAACAGTTTCAAAAAAAAGATCTATTCCCTCTAATTCTTCTTGTCATCCTTGGCTCACAAACGAACTGAAATCTATCCGAAATAAAAGAAATAAGGCTTTGAAAAAATACATTAGGTTCATGACGGTCGAGAATCAAGTAGTTTACATTTCCCTTTTTGAAGAATTCAAAAACTCTTTTTCGAACTCTATAGGGAATATCTGGAAACCATGGGGCGTTCTTTGAAGTTAGACCCGAAGAACTTCTGGAAATTTATAAATTATAAAAAGAAATGTCACGGGTATCCAGTAAATCTCTTTTTATAATGACGTAATCTTGAGTACAACTTCTGAAATCTGTGAGGGATTTGCAAGTAATCTTAGCCAATCCTTCATTGATTCACCTGTAGTTGTTGACGATTTTTTTTTTCATTTTTTACTAAATTGTCCTCAAGTATCATTTAACAATATTACAATAGAGCATGAAAAAATGCTGACCTTTTTGTCACATTTAAAAGAGGACTATTCTATTGGACCTGATGGAATACCACCTGCTGAGGTCCATTTTACCTCTTCCTCTGATAAATATTTTTGAACTATCTATGAAATTTGGTAAATTTCCTTCAGTTTGGAAGAATGCATTTACGTATAATCCCATTATTTAAAAAGTTAGTCAAAACCAATATTATCAACTATAGATCAATTTCTAAACTTTCTTGCATTCCAAAGTTGTTCGAATAAGTTATATGTGATAGCTTGACATTTATATGTAAAATATTATCTGCAACCAACAACATGGTTTTATGCAGAAACGTTCTACTTTTACTAATCTAGTTGTCTTTTTGAATAAATGTTTAAGCTCCCTAGAGTCAAGAAGTTGATTGTGTTTATACAGACTTTTCGAAAGCTTTTGATCAATTTTAAACATTATCAAGTTTAAACTTAATTCGTACGGGTTTCCTCCATCTTTCATCAAGTGAATATCCTATATTCACTGTATCTTGAAGATACAGGGTGGCCCACGAATCGTGCTACAAAAATAAACCGTAATAACTTTATTTCAGTGTGAGAGATCGGCAGTGTGATTGGATAGTGCAGCGATACCATTCTTTGCAGTCCGTCATTTCCGTCCAAAGGGAATTTAGGCTGGAGTTTGGCGGTACTCCCCCGAATAGATGGATCATTATGAGGCTGGTGAACATGTTTTCCGAATCTGGAAGCATCGAACGAAGATCGTGTCATCGAGATCCCAATAATCGGGTTCAGGATACAATCGTGGCTGTTGCATCGGCATTGCGGGCAAATCCAATTGTTTCGACTCGAAACTTATCGATCCAAATTGGAGTTAGCAGACGGCCATTACAACGGATACTTCATGATGACTTAAACTTGTTTCTGTACAAAGTCCAAATTACGAGCAAGTTAAACCCTCAGGATTTGCCTGGTCGCCTGGAATTTTGCGGAAAAACGATTGCAATGGCCGAAGAAGACAACACATTGATAAATTGTTTGTTCATGTCTGATGAGGCACATTTTGACTTAAGCGGCAATGTTAACAAGCAAAAGTGCCGTATATGGAGTGAATCTAATCCAGAAATGCTCCATGGAACGGAACTGCATCCAGAACGAGTCACTGTGTGGTGCGCAGTTTCATCAAGGTGTATTGTCGGGCCATACTTCTTTGAAGAAAACGGTGTAACACAAACTGTCAATGGAGACCGTTATTTAAAGATGTTGAAGGAGTTTTTTACCCAGAACTTCGCCGAAGACGTATCCCTTTCAGCAGGATTTGGTTTCAACCAAATGGAGCAAGTGCACACGTAGCCACACAAATTATGGCGGAGTTCCAACGAAATTTCCCAAACAAATTGATATCCAGAAACTGCAATTTCCGCTGACCCCTAAGGTCACCTGACCTGACTGTACCATACTTTTTTTGATGGGGTTATGTCAAGCAGGAAGTGTACAAAACGAAAACCAGGAATTTGACTGAATTGAAGCAGTCCATTAAGACACTAATTGAGGCGATCCCAATTTCAACCCTTCAGGCCGCAATGAACAATTTTCTGATCAGGTGCCGCATATACGTGGATGACCGTGGAGGTCATTTGCATTTAATCATCTTTAAAAACCATTAGTTATTTAAAATAAAATTTAATATTTAATCCAATAAAAAAAATTAATGAAATACATCGATTAAAATAAAAGTTATTTAAATTTCCTATTGTAGTACGATTCGTGCGCTACCTGTAGGTTATAGTCAAATTCAGAAATTCTTACCCAAGACCCTTTATTACCAAATCAGATGTTCCGCAGGGACGCCATCTTGGACCATTATTTTTTACATTGGCTATTAATGATGCTCCTCTTTGTGAACGCAATAGCGAAACTCCTATCTTTGCTGACGATATGAAGATTTATAAAAATATATCATCTCCAAAAGATCGAACTCTATTGCAAGCGGATATTAACCACTTTGATTTGTGGTGTGAAAAGAACTGTTTAAATCTTAACCCCACAAAATGTCAAACAATGACATTTTCAAAAAAACGTTCTCCTTCTGCGCATGACTATTTTATCTCACGGCACATTTTAACTCAACGCCCAATTTTGAATTTTCTGCCCATATTAATAGCATCGTTAACAAAGCCCATTCAATGTTAGGTTTTATGAAGCGTTGGTCCAAAGAATTTGCTGATCCCAATGTTACCCGTGCTTTATACAACTGCTTGGTTCGTCCCCACCTTGAGTATTCGATATTCATATTGAGAGATTAGAATCTGTTCAAAGAAACTATACTCGTTTCGCATTGAAAGGCTTCAGTGGAGTGATCCTTCTAATGCCCTCCCTTATGACCAACGTTTATCTATTCTTCAAATGCAAACACTTGTACAAAGAAGATCTAACAATGATTTGGTACTCTTCCACCAAATAATAATTGGAGTCACAGATGCACCAGACCTACTATGTTCTGTTATAATATCCGTAGCCTCGACTTGATTAAAGTCCCAACACATAGAACCAACTATGGGATGCATGAGCCCTTGACACGTATGGGTAGACTTTTAAATTGGAATTCAAACATTTTTGAAATCAATATCAGTAAAATTAAATTAAAAAATCTACTCAAAACCAGTACCCCACGCTCCTAAAGGTTTTTGTTTCATATTATGTTCTTTTTTTGTTTATTGACGAAATATTATTTGTTTAAATTTTCATTTTGTACTTGTGTAAGTGTTATTTGTATTAGAGTTTGCCTACTAACAACTAACACTGCAGTAAGTGATGAGCCGGTGGTATAACATTTCTGTGTTTGGCAAATCATTGGTCGCAAGACGGAGCTTGCTATAAGCTCTCTTCGGCCAAATCTGATAGTGTGATCACATTTTACTAAAACTACCGATATATAAAAGTGTCAATTGACTGTTAAGTAGAAATATACCCTCTCCACTGCTCATCATCGTCAATTTACCTGAAATATCATATATTTCGCTTCTAGAGTATTTCCATCTTCTAATCAATAATCACCCAGACTAAAAGTTGAAGAGTTAGAAAGATTTCAGCTCAATTCAATTCATATCAGATATGCAGTACTCTACCGCTGCTGGCTGGCTGGTTGGCTGTATTGCATTACTATAGCGCACACTTGTTATTTTTGAAAAAAAAAAATCAATGTGTATTATAGTTAAACCACAACGCGCCCATATAATAGTCAACTGCATGAAGTTATAAGTTTCAGTTGCTTTTAATGATCTTTTTTCGGACACACACAGCGAATCTAGATACCGATGGTATCTATAACAAATAAAGATTAGGTGATGCGCAACGCAAGGACTCTAGGGTGGTCTCTTAAAACAGAAGGGCTGTCGGGCATGGCGCACAGTGTTTTCGGTTTTTGGTCTTTTTTCTTTGGATTTTCACAACCCATTAAACATTTAATAAGCAAAACACTTTCGCTGTGCGTTTAAATTTAGTTTTATGACATCGTAAACCAACAACCTGAAGCATAGTTCCTTTCATCTTTCAGTCTATTTTTTTTTTATTGTTTTCTCATTCTATTCGGTAGCCAAAAAAGATTAGACTCATCGGCATCACAAGAAAAAAAAATACTAAAATGTTGCCACATGTAGACCTTGTTTGTTTGGAAGATTGATTTACCAAATAAATGATTATATTCCAATATTCTATAGGGTCTAGGCTATGGCGAACAACAGCGTGCGTCGTCGCGGCTCGCGCGGCGGCGTCCAGAGCTCATTGGCCGAAATGATTGGATATTCTCGCGAGGAAATCGTTAAAATAATGAAGCTTCTCGCACCTTGTGGCGTCGTTATCTGTTAAACACGACCACAAATTACACGATCACTGCATGCAGTCCCCATGTTGCATGATGCAACAACCTTTGGACAAAAAATTAACTCAACTTCAATTCTCATACCTATACAAGCAAGTTGAAGGAGATGTTGTTGTGCAGCTCATTCGTACACAGGTGACTCGTTGGTCTTCGGTCGTGCGTCGCCGTCGGTCGTCCCCATGCCACCGCTGACGCCTCCGTTGCACGGTGGAGGAATGTCAAAGTAAAATTTGTTTCCGATGTCAACCGAACATCGGATGACAAACGAATCTCGAAGGCACTTAAATCTTAAGAAGAATTCAAATCCCTTCTGCTATACTCCCCCAGGGTACCTTTGCACATCTTTCGTTTTCGTGCCTGGGGCTCAGTACAACAGGAATGTAGCAGATAAAAAACAGCGCACCCAACATCCAAGAAGCTTCTAAGACTTCTGCTGCTGATCTGACTATTGGCGATTCAGCGGAGGGGAATATAATATGCTAATTTCTTTCGCTCCGTAAATTTATGCATGCCGAGTATGAGATATATCTACCTACTCAAAATAGGCCTTTGTGGGAAATAGATTCCAAATCTATTAGTCCCTTTTGTTGCAATTCTTCGTATCTACCTCCAAATACGTGCTGAATGAACTAAAGTATGAGCACTTGTTAGAATTGGTTTGCTTGATTGAGAGATTATTTATTGCCATCTAAAATTAAATATGCGGTTACTTCGTGTGTCTCACATTCAACATTCAACATTCAACACCACCACATGTGTTTAATGACAAAATTTCATTAGTTCCGCATCAGTAATGCACGCCAGAACGTCAATGATCTAGTGCTGCTGTTGCTGTTGAGTTGATGTTGGGATGACTATGGCATTGACGCTATACTGTTGCTCCTGCTACTTCTGCTGCTGTGACCACCATATAAGACCCGAATGGTGTACCCATTAAAACCCCCGGCAATCACTTGTAATTATGGAAAATTATTGTATCGGAACATTGATGACGACTACGAGTATATAGAATCCATGGCAATGGCGTCCGGCGGGCGGCGACACGGGGTGTTGGAGTAGTGGCGAAATCGACGGAGAGGATATGCGCCGGCGACAGATTATTATTATTCGAGAATCCGATGCAAATAAAATTGCATATATGCTCACTGTCCAACAACACAACCGAAGTCATTATCATCACTTCTGTTTATAATATCCCGCATCTTGTGTGCATATGTGCGCTGCTGTGTCAATTTGAGGGTCCTTCGGCATGAAACAACACATCTTTTGATTATGGATTTTTTTTTCTTTTTTTTTGCGAATCGAGTAAGATCTAAAGAAAGGGGATACTGCTACTCGTTAAAATCAGAAGCGCAACGAAAACTCAATCTTTCAGATATATCTATAAAAAAATGTATATCTGAACTTGGAATCAACATGCGACTTTAATTTTTATGCAAAGCTAGACGCTAAAGATATTTCGATTTTATTGTTCGACGAATTTAAAAAAAAAGAATACAAATTTCAGGCATTAAGAAAAATTAAGGATTCGGATGCTACTTAATTCTTGTTTTTGTCCTGGACCCAAAACAAAATCCATTTGTTATTTTTAAATAGCAAGAAGTACCCAAAATTGAATTCTAGTACGACATTTAGGTTTAATTTGTTTACAAAATATTGGCTTATTTTTCGAGTCGGAAACAAGAAGCCAACTAAAATGCATAACTTTAATTATTACAAATCCCTATGTAAAATAAAAAAGGAACAATACCATGATAAGGAGGCTAAGAAAATTGCGCGATGTGACAATGCTGTTGATTTTGGGAAACTGGAGTGGAAAATAAATGGCATAAGTACGAATCTTACCCCGAACCTTCTTGCAACACATTTTGAGAACTTGCTCAACAAGATTCGAAAATACAGTTTTAGAACATATTTTTGTGTTGAGAAGTATGTGTTGAGAAGTACAGTGGAAAACTTTCAAATATGGAACAAAAAGCTTTATGCCATGTTTGTCGACTTTAAAGCTGCGTTTGATACTGTAGACCGAAACGCCTTATTCTACAAATTGTGTGGGCTGGGTATCTCTTTTAAATTTGGCCGAGCCATCGAAAACTTTTATAAAGCTACAAAGTCAGCAGTGCGGAATGGCGAAGAGCAGTCGAATTGGTTTCATACTAGCTTGGGAGTACGACAGGGATGTACACTTAGCCCAACACTCTTTGCACTTTTCAAAGAAGACATAGTGGACATTCTTCCAGGAGGTATTGAATATGCTGGTATTCTGATTAAGGCCCTGCTCTTTGCGGATGATATAGTCATGCTTGCCAGCTCACCCGAATCACTTCAACTGATGATAAATAGATTTAACGAGTACTGCAAATTATGGAATCCTAAAGTAAATCTGGACAAGTCAAAAATCCTTATATTTAAGAAATGTGGAGGACGATATGCAAGCAACGATAAGTGGTCATTTGATGGAGAAAGTTTTGAAATTGTTAAGCAGTATAGGTATAATAGTGTATATTTTACCAATAATCTGAATATGGAAACCTATCTAATTGAAAAACTCACGAAAGCTAAAACAGCTAAAAATATGACCTGGAAGACATGTTTTATAACCAAAAATATAGCTCGTAGTTGCAAATTTAAAGTGATTGAAGCAGTTGCTGAGCCCACATTATTTTACGCGGCACAAACATGGGGTCACAGAAGCTATGATACCATCGAAAAAATGCTCCGATTTTTTATTAAAAGATTGTTAGATTGCCACAAACTTCACAAAACTACCTAATTATGTTGGAAACCGGATTGACACCTTTGTTCATCAAAACGCTAAAACTGCAGATAGATTTTATTTTATGAGCTTTGAGTTTACTGAATGAATGTTTAACGAAAAAAGCTGTACTTCAAGCAATAAACAGTCGGACTAGCTGGTATATTGAGTGGTTGGAACTACAAAATAGCTATGGATAAAATATTAATCTAGATCATCCTGAACTAAATAATCCAAAGGAAATATTATACAAATTAGTGGCAAAAATAGATGAGCAGTATAGAAGAAAATTTGAAGCAGAAGCAGCCAACTCACTACACAGGGGTATTTACAGTCGATTAAACCACAACTTAGGACTACATTACTATTTTCGGGAAGAGAACAAGATTGAAGAAATATCTATGGTGACAAAACTGGGAGGACAGCTCCTTAGCTTGAATTTTATCCCACACAGAGATGATCTTCCAATACTATGTGAAATTTGCAATATGAAAGAGAGAGAAGACATATTTCATTTTCTAGGAAAATGTCCAGTGCTAACAAGCCGACATGTATTCGGAAGTGACTTCCTATCAGAAGAAATTGTTCTAAACTTACTAAACGAAGCTGATATATCTAGTTTGTTCAGGTATTGCAAGATTTCGTTGGTTTACAGAGAACAAATATTAAACAAAACTTTTTAAATAACCATATGCATTGTAATCTTTAATTGGGACAAAAATTGTTCACTCTATATTATTTATATTTTTTTAATGTCAATGTAAAAACTATCAATGTAAAAAAAAAGCTTATAGTGTATAAAATTATTGTCAATCAGGCAGACGGCACAGCCATGCTTTATGAGTTTTGTAAATAGAAAATTGTATTGTATTGTATCTAAGATGAAACTAATAAAATTTAACTTTAAAAAAAAAACTACTTATTACAAAAAAAAAAAATAATGACGCAACATTTTAAACTGGCTGGCTTTATGACATTCGCATTTATTAATTGCTAAAATTTAAAGTCCTTAGGTAGGTACTAAAATGTTTCTAATTTTCAACACTTTAATTAGACCTTACTGAACATATTTTCATGGCAAATACTGAAGGCGAATAAAACAGGGCAAACAACTAACCAGAAATAACGTTTCGATTTTTTGTAAATGTCAACGTCCCAATATGTGTTTCCTACTTTCCACTAGTTATTCTTTGTGATGCTGTACGTCAGCTTAAAAGTTTTTAAACTTAATAATATTATAACGATAGTCTGTCTGTCTGTTGGACCTAAGGTAATTTTTATAAATGCTAAATTATGGATTTTAATTATGAAAATTAGGAGAGTAATATACATTTATAGGTGGAACCTAGGTATTTAAATATGTACATATATAATGGGTTTCAAAATTTAACGTAAATAAAACACATATAAAATATTTTTGTTCATGATATTTCTTTTTTATTATAAAGTTTGAACGTTGACATTATGTGTGAAACACTACATCATTTATATGACCACCCGCGAATTGTTGAGTTGTTTTTGACACATATTGGGCGGTATTTCAGCCATAACTTGACGAATGTTGGTTTTCAAGTGCTCATGAGTTACGGGTTTATCTGCATAAACATGGTCTTTCGCGTAGACCCACAAAAAAAAGTTCTGCGGTGTCAAATCGCATGATCTTGGTGGCCAGTTGATATCGCCACAAAAAATGTCTCTTGCAATATAGCCATATTCGCTCGAGTTGTGTGGCATGTGGCACGTTCTTGTTGAAACTACATATTCTTCAAGTCGTATTCTTCAATAGCAGGCAAAAAAAAGTCGGTTATCATATGTCCATAACGCTCCGCATTGACGGTGACAGTCGTTCCATCGTCGTTTTCGAAGAAGTAAGGTCCAATCACACCTCCGGACCAAAGAGCGCCCCAAGCAGTGACTTTTTTGGGATTTAATTCGTTCTCTTCAATTACTTGAGGATTCTCAGAACCCCAAATACGACAATTTTGTTTATTAACATACCCACCGAGTGAGAAATGTGCTTCGTCGCTGAAGATAATTCTGTTCGAAAAATCGCCGTCCACCGCCTGTTGTTCAAGCACCCATTCGACGTATTTACGACGTTGCGAATGGTCAGCTGGCTTCAGTTGTTGTGTGAGCTGGACTTTATATGGATGTAGGTGTAGATCCAAATGCAAAATACGCCATAATGTGCCGTAAGTCCTAATTCCTGCGAACGACGAGGAGTCGACATATTCGGGTCTTCGGCAACACTTTCACTTACAGCAGCGAAATTTTCAGTGGTACGAGCGAAACGATAATGCACAGATCTTACAATATCTGTAACCAATCCGGTCTCTTCAAATTTCTTCACAATTTTGCCAATTGCTTGCATAGTTGGACAATTATGTAAACCATAATCTTCTCTTAAAGCACGCATATGTGGCTGTGGCAGAATCACGATTTTTGTAGTAGGTTTTAACAATTTTTATGCGTTGTGCGATAGTTAAGCGATCCATTTTCGTAAATTTCAGACTTTCAACTGCAAAAAAATAATTGGTTTAGCAACTTAGTTTGACAGATGTCGAATTCCAGCCCTATAGTTTGAAACCGCAAAATGGATAACCCTTTATAATAATGAAAATGAATGATGTAGGTGGGTAGGTTAGGTATAGGTATGTGCATATAACTTTATAATTTTTAGGTGAAATCAGTTGCAACAAAATAAATAGCACATTTATCCTATGATTCCTGTAACCAAAGTTTTTCTTACTTTGTTACACTTTAAGAACTGTTTGACATATATAGTAGTAAGAACAACGATATGTTGGAATTATTAAGAAAAAAATAATGAATATTGAATTGAAGTATAAACAAAATTATGGAAACAAGTGAATTTATTATGAGACAAAATAAATATCAAACTTCATTAGAAGAAGATTAACAAATAAAATAACATAACATTTAATCGTGATACAAAGAAAATTATGTGTTAGTATTTAGTCAGATAACCTTTATTTTTAATCACAGCGACACATCAAAGTTACATAGAAAAAACAATAATACTCTGAAATAGTTCAACAGGTACCGAGTACCAGACTAGCTCAGCTCCCTGCTAAAGTTTGTCAAAATTTGAACTAGCAGATCTATTAATTTTTTCTTTATCCACATAATTCCACAAGTTTTCAATAGTATTGTGATCTGGGGATTGAACTGGTATTCAATGACAGCGATATTTATATGGGTAACCATTGCTTCACAGACCTATCGGGCTTACCTTGGGTCGTTGGCCTATTGAAATTTCCACTTCGAGGTCATTTCTTTATCAGCACACTACTGTTACATTGTATTCCTCAGGATTACTTTGTATTTTATTTGATCCATAATACCTTCTACCACCATAATAGAGAAACATCCCCAAACGAGAATGCTACTTCCGCCATGCTTAACACTTTGGATAATATTCCTGATTTTTTCCGGGTCGCACATATTTTTTACCATCCGATACAAAGTGATTAAACTTAACTTATACGTTCCCAAGATATTTTGCCGCAAATTTTGATCATTTGAAATATGCTCTGCAAACTTCAACCGACAACGTGACTAATTGCGTTTGGAGACGTGTGGTTTTCTCTTCGCAATTCTTCCATGCAATTTTTTTCACCGAGGCGGTTTTTAATAATGCTTACAGACACGCTCACACCAAGATCTTTCTCTATTGCTTGTTTAATTTTTAGAGCAGTCATGAACGGATCTGGTTTGCTCATACGGCGCGATGGCAACATCAGTTAGGTTCTTGCGTCTTTCGTTTTAAGCACTTCCTGCTTCTTGACAATGTTGAAGAGCATTAACAACCTTCTGCCTCGAACATGTTAATTTTCGATTTATTGAAAAATTTGTGTGACCCTTCATTTTTTTAAATTGAGAACTCGTAACATAAATGCCTCTGTGAAATGCTTGCCACGATCCATACTACATATTAACAATTAAAATTTTACCAATTTTATTAAAAAAAACTAATAAACAAACTCTTAGCTTTCCCACCACTTACCTTTAAAATGTTTAAAATATTTACCAAAAATGTGTTTATGTTTACAACGAAAACAATATGTGCTATTTACATTGCCTTCACTTGAATGCACCTTGTTTACCTTCTGACTTACATTTGATTTTATTATTAAATATTTTATTTTATTATTTAATATTGAAGAGAAGTAAGTGCTTTACACTGAAAATTACAACTAAAAAGTTCTTTGAGTACACGAACTTATAATTTAAGCATTTTTCAAATTTCTTAACAAAGATGTGCTATTTATTTTGTCGCCACGTACATAAGATTCATGTGATTTTTACCTACTTATAAATTTAAGTGACCCTACATATATGTAACTACTCAGTGTCGTACGCAAAAATGCGTAAAAATGAAATATAATAATGTAGAATTATTTATTTGTTCATTATTCTCTTTTACACAATATAATTACATGCATATACATATAGTTACAAAATATTATTATCTACAATTGATAATAGCTAGTGACATTTTGTATTTTACTTATAAAGCTATAAATAGTTTTAGATGTCACTTTAAAAAAGACAAAATTAATCAATGTGGGGTGACAATATTTTAAGTGTTCCAGGATAATGTCAGAGAACTGCTAAATACGAAGCTTCGAAAAAATCGATTTAGTCGTTTTCGATACATGCATGTACGAATATGTATTGAGCTTTGGAAAAAAAAGTTATGGTTTTTTTAATTTAAAATTTCTAGGAGCGAAAAATTTCAAAAAAATCAAATGAATTGTTTTCTAGAAAATCGAAACCAAAAAAAAAAATGGTTCTACCGACTATTTTTATGGTTTGGTTGGTACCAAAACTAACCACTTTTCAAAAAAAAGATTACCAAAATGTAACTTTCGCCTTTATTAATGAATTGATTTTTTTTTTATAAAAATCGTTGGAGCCGTTTTCGAGAAAAATAAGAGTTATCTTTTTGGCAAAATGTTATTTTTCGTCTTAAAAAAATGAAAAAAGAAGTGTGGGCATATTACCAAAAAAAAAAAAAAAAAAAAAACAATATGTATAAAGTTTGAATCAAATCCATCCAACCGTTTAGGCTGTAGACTCGAGGACAGACAAACGGCATTGCGGGATCCACTTTTTTCGTCTCGCTATCATCGTATTGTCAAGTTTGATCAAAATCTCAAGTTCGATTTTTTACGAATCGAAAACTTGCCATAGGTACACATAAGTATATAATACCAATATATCGCAAGTAAAAAATGAAATAAAGTAAGGCAAATCAAAATATTATAAAAGAATGAAATGAATGTAGAAGAACATTCGGTAGGTATCTAATACAAAAATCAACAAATGCACGACTGGATCGCACATACTTGCTCTTATTTTCGGTCACATCTATATGTAATAGATTTTTATTATAGTCCACGAAAATAAGACGTTCACTTCGAAAAAATTCCGACAAAAACGGATTTTGGTGGAGAGCTTCATTTTTACGTTCTAAACATTTCCTAAAAAGTACCCTTAATTTGGAGCGGATCAAAATTTTTTATAAAAACTATAACTTAAGAACTAATTGACATACAGAAGTCCTTGGTATGTCATTTTGTAGATAATTGTACTGTCTATAAGTTGTTCTTTGAAAATTTTGAGAAAAATAAAGGTTTTGGGAGTTATTGAACAAAAAATTCCCCACTCAGAAAAATAAATTTTTTTGTAAAATTTATTACACCCCAATATTTTTAACCATTTTTCTCCAAATCTATCAACTGTACGATAAAAAGTGTGTTCATGTTTGTCTGGACTACAATGCGTACCTACAACTTTTTTCAAAAGAACCTATAGTTTTGAAGTTATTTGGAAAAAACTGAATTCCCCCCCTCCCCCCTAAAAATGTTTGCTCCACTCCAAAGTTAGGGTACTTTTTAGGAAATGGTTAGGACGTTAAAATGAAGCTCTCCACCAAAATTCGACTTTGTCGGAATTTTTTCGAAGTTTCATCATTTTTACTTTCGATTATAGGTACTATAAGGCAAGTTATGCATTCGTAAAAAAAAAAAAATCTAACAATCAAACATGACATTACGATCATAGAGAAGCCTAAAAAAATGATCGCCAAAAAATGTCTGTCTGTCTGCTTCATTTCATATGAACCAAGATTACAGGAAGTCTATTAACGGTACCTTGCATATAACGTTTTTTTTTAATTTTTGGCTTTCTCGGTAACGGTACATTGGAGTTCTGTCAAATTTTATATCTGAAAAGATGTAAGTAGCTTAATTATTTTTGCATATCAAAATTTTGAATATCTTTTTTTTTTAAATTAAAATAATTTATTAAATTTTTTTTTTTTGGAAAATCAATAATTTTAAAACTAATCAAAAAACATAATTTTAAATTAAAATAGTCTCTAAAAAAATTGCATACCAAAATTTCAAAAGAATTTTGTTTTCAAAAAACGAAAAATAAAAAACAGGATTTCATCAAAACCCTTTCTACAATTTTGATATACTTTTTTATAAAATTTTCATTGATCCGTGGCATCTAATGGCGTTCTTCGTTTTTTTCGAAAAACCGATTTAAGTGATGGTTTTGGCAGTTTAAATAAGTTTAAAAAACGACTTTTTCCCACCTATACACCATTCACTTTCATTATATATGTACATGTATGTACTTGTACATATTAACATTATTACATTCCTGATTTACATAATTAAAATCCATTTAAATATACATTTGTAGGTACCTATTTAACTATTCCTTGAATCATGCATTCGACAATTAATATACAATAAAATCAAGGTAATATTACATACATGGGCTTTAAATCTGCATAGGATAACTATAATAGACTAGTTACCTAGACCTACCAACAGCGTCAGTGAGTAACACTAAAGTTGTTAGCTACAAGAGCAAGCTTGTACGATCCAGTCGTGCATTTTATTTCATCTGATTTTCCTGGACTATTAAGAATAGTGTAATATATGAAACATACACAACTTTCACCTTATGTTCCATTTATGGATATTCTATTTGTCACATGTGACACATCACCAAATATTGTAAGCGACTTTTAATTGTACTGTCACAGATTGAAGTTATATTGAATAAGCCTGTTTCTCTTTATTACATGGCGCAGTCGGTTAATTTAATGAAATGAATTTTTTATATACGAAATTTCTTTAATATGTTTCTAAACAAAAATTTGTGTGTCAATTTTAAATATTTAATAATCTAAACTTAAAAACAAAATTGAAAAAAAATAATCCACCCGTTTTCGAAATACATATTGAATTTTCAAAAAGAAAATATTTTTTTTCTTTCAAAAATAATTTGTTTTTTAAGAAATCCAAAAAAAATATTTAGAAATTAGAATTTAGAACATTTCGATATGCAGTATTATTTATAATTTAAAGGTCTTCTTACGTGAAATTTTTGAATGAAATCCGTCGAACAGTTTTTGACAAAGTCGAAAATCGAAAAAATGGTTGTATATCAGGTACCGTTAATAAAAAAATATTAGAAAAAAAATGTTCACCAAAATGTAGACTATATACCTTAAGTAGTCCACACAATTATTTTTTATCAAAATCATTAGAGCCGTTTTTGAAATAGTTAAGATGGTAGAAAACATTTTATGCCAAGTAAAGTTATTTTTGGAAACAAAAAAAACTATTCAAAAATCTATTTGAGAATATCACCTAAAACACTAAAGTACCAAGTTTGAAGAAAATCGCTATAGCCGTTTAGGCTTTAGTGCGTTGTACAGACAGAAAGACAGATAAAATAGACAGACGGAATTGCGTGACCCACTTTTTTCGTCTCGCTATCATCGTAATGTCAAGTTTCATTAAAATCTCGAGTTCGATTTTAAATGAATATCGCAAGTAAAAATAAGAAGAATGAGATAGAACTTACATGGTTATTTCTGTAAAAGGAATACAGAAGAATTACATTTTCGTAAGCTCTGCGATTTGAAGAACATTTTTTTTTCCATGCGGACGAAGTTGCTGGTAACAGTTAGTATGTACATCTACATACACATACATACATACCTCCTTTCCAACCTCCAAATATTATTGCTGTAGAAAATTTTTAATTTTTGAAAGGTATAAAAACATTCAAATTCTTATCTCCTTTAATTTAACTTAATACTTAACTACTAGACTATATAGCTATGTAAGGAGTTTGTGGTACATATTATGTTTTTTTTATAAGATCATTTTTTTTAAATTGATCCTTCTTGTTTCTTATATTGATATTTCAGGGAGTGGGTGATGATATATTTACCACTTTTGTATGCTTGAGCTCGAGATGATAAAAGTTTAATTTTTAAATCCAGTTTTTGTCGCTTGTGTTGAGCGGTCCATTTATTTACAGCGTGCGCCATTGTAAACGGGATTATGCTAAAACTATTCCCTGACCTAGGTTATTTCGTCACAAATTCTTTATGTCATACTATTTGTATAAGATTGTAAAAAACGAAAGTAAAAGTTGCAGTCAATTACTTCAAGTCGGGAATTTTTAATGAAATAGTACTAAATTGTTACAATTAGCTGAACAACTTAATTTGGCCTTTGAATGTATTGTGGGTATAAAATTAAAAAAAAAGACGTATTCATACTCTACAAGTAGTGTAGCTACAAATGAATATTGAATAAAAAAAAAGGTAAATTATGTGCCACATAACATCTAGCAGCAACAACCCATATAATACATACACATAAACAAAATGTCAGGTAAAATCATCAACACTAATTTCTTGGTTTGATTTATTGATGAGATTCTGCTGCTCCAACGTGTCTTGACATCTTATCTGATGCGAAAATTTATTAGCAACTTATATTGATGCCTTTTCGGTGATTTAGCTGATTGTGGGCCATTTGATTCGTGCTTCGGCGCGGCGTAGTTATTGGCGGTTTCAGGTCTTTGATGTTGCGTGCCTTTTACTTTTGATCTTTTAATAGCTCCTTTATTATTGTTCCCGAGAATTTCGATGAAAGAACTCAACCACAACAAACACATTTATGACTCATTTCTTACAATGGTAAGGTTAAAATGTGACTGATCAACTAGTAATCCTCCACATATGTCAAGCGCGATTTAGTCGCGTCCGCATTCAACAATAATGCCATATCTGAATGTGTTGATCTCAATGGAATCGTGATCATAGGTACACGGGTCAAAGAGTCAATAAACGCTCCAAGAGGTTTGCCTATCCGTACAAGTATGAGCAAACCGCTATCAAACCACAAGCCCTCGCTACCCCGCGCTAATAATCTCTTTTTGATCCGATGAAGTTGTTAATAATATTTAACAATATTGTTATGGAAATGCGTGCTGTGACCGACTAGCTGCATCTCTCATAGCGAAAGCCAACTAACAACTTTACACCACATCGTCGTCGTCGTCGTCGGGCGTGCGGTGCAAACAGATAATAATTTTGACGGCGATGACAGTCACTGCGCTCCACAGACACACAGAGAGATATGGCTGTCGAGGAGGCTCCGCCAAGTGATACTCCGCGGCGCGGCAGCTCCGATTCAATCTTAGCACAATCTTTTGGCTGGCAGACTGGATGATTGTCGGTTAGTTGTATGACGGTAATTTTCTTTATTTGCTTTGCGAAAAATGCGCAGTTGGTATATCTTACCGACGACGGACGCGACGACACCGAGCGAGCGATTCCATATAACGACCGTTTATTGGCCCTGTCAGATGGAATCATCCAGATTCGTATTGTCGTCATATCACGTCATATCACCGAGTGAAGATCAGTGGAGCGTGTTTCGCATGCACAACGACATGTAACCACTTGTAATATGCATTTTTATTTGGGTGAATGTCAAAAAGTATAGGATTTTTTAACAAGTCCAAATGCTTATGCCAAGAATTCAATTCCAATTAGAAATGTTTTTGATATAGTATATAGGCTAAATTAGAAGAGCGTTATTATCTATATACCTACATATTTCTTATTAAATACAGTTTAAACTGTTTTTTCCGAGAAGGTGTGTTGTAAGCATTTCTTGTGACCCTTAAATTCAAGTTATTTATTAAGGACTTTGGATGAGCATTCGGTCGTACAATATAAAGAGCACTTACATTATTTATATTTGTTTTTAAGCTTTCCTTTTACAAATTGATTGGCAATACAGTATTATAACTTTTTAAGAACAATATTCAATTTCTATCAATAATACTACTAGGTATAGGCACATAATGTAGAGTAACAAATTATGTTGATGATCTTTTATGAAACCAGGATAAGATTAATCATTCATTTAGAGCAGATTTTTCAATCTCCAGATAATGATCCAGTTAATTGCCAGAAGAATAAACTTACTAGACTGTTAAACAACCGGAAAACAACATCGGATTTTTCAACCAAGAAAAAACAATCTGTAGAATAATTAAATTTGAACGTCATTTTTATTTCGCGTATCGAACTTTTCATAGAAATTAATTTTTGTTTAACGTTTATTTCAAAGCAATAATTTTTCAAAATGTTTTTTCATCGAAAATAGCTATTTATTTTATTCCTCAGATAAATCTTTAGTCCGTTCTAAAATAAGCAGATAACTTATTGCTAGATTAAGTTGTATCTGACTGTTGAAAAACTGAATTTTGCTCTATCTGGAGAATATGTACTAACTGACTGCTTAACTGATTATGGAAAAATTGCCCCTTAATAGTAATAATTAGTAGTATAAGTAATATTCATTCATTTAATATAAAAGCTCTTAGCATGAGCGAGTTCACGACATATTTATAAATATTTAAGGCAGTGTGTTGGTCTTCAACCGCCATTATAGTATCTAAGTTAATTAAGTTAATAGAAGACAGAAAATGGTTCCTAGTTGCATTAAAATTGTGACATTTTAAGAGGAAGTGCTCGATTGTGTCATCTTCATGCGTATTACAAATCGTAAACATATTTGATGGATCAAAAGTGTGTCTATCGTCATGTAATTCGATCCTATGGGCAAACTTGTTGGAAACTCTCATCTGCGCTATGATTTTGTGGATGAACGGATTATTAGTTACAATCAAGTAAAGAGCCGATGAATATTCTGGCGCGTGTATATTTATTAAGCAAGAAGTATAGTAACGGCAAGAATTTGAGCCATTGTCTTTCCTGAATTCTTCATCTATTAGGACCCTCTTCTTAGCTTCAGGGATGATCTCGTATGATCCTCTTATAATTTCAAGGTTCTGCTGGTCCCATATCACAGGAAAATTACTCATTAAGAGGTTCTTAAATTTGGTTGCCCAGTTTGGGCGTTGATTGTTCGCATTTATTCTCAATATTTCCTTATAACATTTTGTGATTAGGTATTCATCGGAAAGTTTCTTCTAGAAATTCAAAGCTCTCTATTTCATATTCTAAAGGAAGAGTTTCAGTTTCCACACGAACTACATTGCCCAAGTAATTTTTTCAAAACTGTCTTTTGGATTACTTCAATTTTATCTCCAGCATCCAGACCAGCATCGGCACAGTATAGAGCAGTCGATTTAATTGTTGCTTCAAACACCTTGACTCGTCCATCCCAATTTGCCATATAAGATTTTCCATATAAACACTGGCTCCAATAGTTCTAAGATGCAACCATAGCTTCTCGTGATTCACACTATCAAATGCTCCTTTAAGATCAACAAAGATTACAAAAAAAACTTCCTTTCGGTTTCGCAAGGGTGATATCTGCAATCGCACGTATGATAAATAAATTTATTATTATCCACACATCCTCGTCCTTTTCTGAAGCCGTTTTGGAATTCGGGGATTAGATCCGCCTCTTCCGCCCATTATTGGAGTCTGTTTGATAGAATGTGTGTAAAGACTTTCATTAGGGCATTTTCAATAGAAATAGGGCGATAATTTGTTGTTAGCTTGTCTCCTTTTTTAAATACCATTGTTATATTGGCTTTAAGCTGTTGTGAGTAGTTTCTTCCTTCGTTGTCGAACAGGTTTTGAAGGTGTTTTAGGACCTCGCTTGGAATTTTATCTGGACCCGCTGCTTTGTTATTTCGTAATCCAACATTACAGACAATAATTCTTCTATGCTTATGTCTCTATCTAGGAATGTACTCTTATTATTTTTTTCACGTAAAAGTCTTTGCTCCGTCATAATTCCACCATACATTTCTAATAGATACTCGTAGCTTGCATTATTATGTCATTATGATACCAAGCAACGATAACATGCCATATAAATTCATATTTTATTTTTTCATGGTAATTACTGATTTTTTTTAATTCAATATGGTCCTTACAATTTTTGGTTCAGTTCAATGTGCATATCCTTAAAGACAGTCTGCAGTTCTATAGAAATGCTAAAAGTAAAGTATGTTTTAATATAAATAATGGTTCCAAAATTAGTATTATGTTCATGTTTTTTTTTTTTAATTGTAGGTATTCTTCAGTTAGTCGAATAAGTTGGATGCGGTTACCTATTGCAAAATTTTGGATTTACAGAATTTTTTCAAAACGAATTTTGGGATATATATATACATTGTACATTATGATCCGAATCTAATGTTGTGCTTGATTTAAATGACAATATCGTTCTGTCACTATAAAATGGGGTTGACTTTTGGATCCGGCATTAACTGACGTGTCTTAATCTTTAACAAATTTAAAAGTTTGTGTTTTAAATAAATTAAATAATGTGCCATCATAAGTTGTGCAATTGTTAAATCAAAATATAGATAATGCTGTATTGACTCAAAAACATAAAGGAACTGTAACTCACCCTGCGTCACCACAAGCAATAATTTCTTTCATAAAAACGAACATGCAATGGAATAATTGATTGTGTTGGCGCAGGGTTAGAGAAGGAGTCAAACGTACGACATCCCCGTTTGAAGAAGCTATCCGAATTCCATCTAATCCGAGTTTTCTTGCTTTTTTGTGGCATGTAGCGCACATTACACACTCAGCATGCGCATAGGGACGATGCGACGGATATCCTAGAAAATTGAAGCTTAATCTTGATTGCTTATGATATCAGCCCGTAAGTTGCAACCAAGCAGTTCTCCCTACTGAATCGGAACCGATATCGATAACAGAGAAACAACAATGTTCTTTGTCAAACCTAACGAATTCGACAGTTCAACACTCAACAATAAGACTATCCTATATCTTTCAACACATAACCACCGAGATATCGCTTTCTCATTTCAAACAAGAGAAATTTTAATTTATGTTGTATAAAAGTATTGAGCTGTCGCTCTAACCATTGTTTTATTTTTTTATTTTCATTTTTATTTAATCTTAACTTATAACTATCTTAAAGCTAGACAAAAATGTTTTAAACTAGCCTAATTATCAATAACTTACAACAAATTTACTGGCCCTTTACGGGCGCTCTAAACTAAACTATATCTCTTAATACTAATGTCTTTCGACCTTAAATCTATTTTAATAAATTCTAATTATTTTATTTTTATTTTACCAAGAAAACATATTTTTAAAAAAACTCTGTTGCCGAGTTTTTAATATATTTTTAATTTTTTATTTTTATATATTTATTTTTACATATTTTTAATTTTTTCTTATAAACTACCTAAAGCTAGACTAAAAATAATTAAAACTATATACAACTAACTTATACTAACTAAAAATAACTTAAAATACTTAAGATACCTAAATATACCCAAAACCACTTAAAACTACTTAAAAACTAGAACAGCCACAACAGCATTTTTTTTTCGTTTTTTTTAAATTTTTTTGTTTATATTTTGCATACGCATGCAGACACACAGCTACATTCACCCCATACATACATGTACATACGTACATACATATACGTACGTACATACATGTACAGTTACGCAGTTACATGGACATATACCTCCGCATACATACATATGCCACCCCGACTGTTCCCTATACCTAATTACCCTAAATGTATGTAAGTCGGCCAAGACATATATTAATCGACTTTAAATATCACGATGCTGTTCAGAGAGCCACCAGAACTGGTTCTCTTGTTTCGCCCTATCCCTTCGATCCCGATCGGACACAGTCCTACTGAACCGAAGGCGCTCTTCTCCACCTTGAGCCATGACGTCTCGACCATAAAGGAGTCGCCTATCTACAGTTTTACGGCAGACGTGGTAGATAAGCGGAACCGCCATTCTATCCTGTATCAGCCCTCGACTGTCTAAATAGAGGAATGCCTCAGGAGGGATGTAACCACTTAACCGCGCACTCTCAAAATATTCGTTATTGGGGTAATAAGCCCCAAAAATTAAGCTGTTAGTTGAGGACATCGCTCTTGCAACGTGACCCCGAATCAGCTTAAACAAAAAATTATCTATTCTGTTTATGTTGGCTCCGTTGTATAGAACCTGGTTGGAATAATATCTTGTGTACTCCGACTCTGGTGTTCTGTGTAATCCAAGGCAACGTCTAAGACATTGCCTCTCAAACACCCGAATCTTTTCCATTTGAGATGGGGCAACGTTGAACCACACCGGGCATCCGTAGGCAATCATGAAGGCCATGTAGCAAATCACCTTCACCCTGCTGTCAAGACGGCTTCTATTAAACAGTCGTTTTGTCAAGGCAAAGGCTCCCCTAGCCCTGGCCAAAGCAGCACCTATATGGCTGTCGAAATACAGGTACTGATCCAACCAGATGCCAAGGTACTTTACTACACTTTTACTCGCCAGTGGATGTCCATGTGCCCTACGATCACCAGCTTGCGCCAGTTCTTTCTCGTATCCCTTGAGGCGCTAGACAACGGAGTCCTAAACAAAATAGTTTCTGATTTCTGGAAGTTGATTTTCAACTTCCAGTCATCACAATATCGCTGAATCTTGTCGAAGTCACTCTGCAAGAGACTTTTGATGACCTCAACTGTATTAGCTGTTCTGTACGCAATTAGATCGTCGGTGTACGCAATTGCCTGAGTTAGACTACCTATCAGATCGCTGGTGTAAA
The DNA here is from genome assembly GCA_910595825.1 of Philhelius pedissequus. Taxonomy (NCBI): domain Eukaryota; kingdom Metazoa; phylum Arthropoda; class Insecta; order Diptera; family Syrphidae; genus Philhelius; species Philhelius pedissequus. The sequence continues at coordinate 226,717,544 of OU343161.1, read as the reverse complement.
TGCTGAATAGAATCGGCGAGTTAACCGCTCCCTGCTGAAGACCATTATTAATATTAAAAATTGCGGTAGAAGTTACATTGCCACTCTTGACAACAAACTTTCTACCATTTAGCATGTCATAAAGCATATACAATATATGTTTACTTATACCTAGTCTGGTAAGCTTTAGATAGAGACCTTCTAACCATACGGTGTCGAAGGCCTTCTCCAAATCAACCAGACAGGCACCCGTACACTGCTTTTTAGTTTTGTTCCATTGGATATCAGAAAGTAGTTTAGACGCGGCATGAATTGTGTCATGTCCCGCCTTAAAACCGAACTGATTATCCGGGATGATATTTTTGTTCTCCGCCCACTTGAACAGGGCTCTATTAATAACCTTTTCAAATACTTTGCTGATGCTCGGAAGAAGACTTATCGACCGGAGATTCGCCGGATTGGAGTTGTCCTTTCCCTTTTTTGGGAGAGGGTGCACCACAGCTGTCTTCCACCGCACTGGATAATATGCATTATTCAGCGCGTTGTTAAACAGTGTGGTATAAATGTCAACTGCTTCTTGAGGCAAATGTCGTAGTACAACGTTGGATATACCATCGACTCCTGCTGACTTCTTTTTCTTTAATGAATCGAAGCTGAGCTGGAGCTCATTCTTCGAAATTAACAGGGGACTGGGCCCATCGCTCTAACCATCTTGACGAAAATATGCACATAAATGTATGTATTGTAATCTGCACTCATTTTTGTGTTTTTCAACAAATATGAGCCATACCAAGATTATAAATTTCGGCAGCCATTTTGATTTACCTACAAGCTAGTACCGTTATGAAATTCATATTTTTGCACCTGTGTATGATAAAACTTATATTTTTACATCTGTGTGAAACTACACACCAAAAATATTGTCGTTGGATTTCACATTTGTTCATGGATAGAATGTCAAATTTACAATCGCACGAATGTAAAAAATGGCTTTTGGCGGGAGAAATGCACGAAAGTTTGCCATCTTGGTATTTCTCTAATGTATGTATGAGGTTTCAACACAGACGAGATGACTCTGTTTCTATATTTTTCAGATCTAGTTATAAGTTTGTATGTTTAAGTTTTATTGAAATTGTAATTTTTTTTTTGAATGGTCACATCTATAATTTTGTCACGGGTATTCTCAGAAGTGCTTAACCGATTTACTTAAAACCCATTTTATAATTTTCCTTATTCTTTTGAGAATGTTTAAGGATATTTTTAATTTGTTAAATATGTTTGTTGATTTAGATTATTAAGTTTAAACAAAAAATCGTAAATTTTTTTCTCGATGTTGACCAACATATTCAATTATGCTTAACCTTCTTAATATAAAAAAAAGAGATTTTTTATATGAAGTCAAAAGATTTATGCGAATCGTATGCGGGCCTTACACCACACAATATTATTGCTCAAGATATTGGCCACAAATATTGTGTGGAAATGCGTTGTGCTTACACATATTATTGAAAGATATTATTGCCTTCCTGCAGTTTATTCTGTATCGGTTAGTTGTTAAAAGATGACATGCTTCCTGAAAACGATTTTTTAGTGTGCATACTGAATAGGAATCGGTGGTCCACAATGTTTGCACCAATAAAAATTCAATTTTATGAAGTATGTATATATTGAGTTTTGTATTACACGACACAGCATGCTGTGTAATATATTGAATATTGTCCAAAAAATATTAATTTTTTTAAACATTCCACAATATATTGGACAAACCGAAATTACTGCGCAATAAAGCCCTTACACGGTCAATATTACTGCGCAAAACCGAGTACTGCGCAATTATATTGCGTTGGTGTAAGGCCTGCATTAAGCCCAAAATCATTTCTTTTCAAATTATAAATTCATCAAATTTTTGTATTTTCGCATCTATCAATTCGATTCAATCGCAATGACTGGGTTGCTTCTTTGTTCCTTATCGTTTAGGGCATGTGTGCATTTTCCTTAGTTAATCTGCTTCTGAATTTCTGTCCACTCAATTGTTCACTCATCGATAACGTTGGAACAGCAAGTATCAATGTTTTAAGTCTTAATCAGTTTTTGAGCAGTAGAGATGCTTTTAATTATGTACCACAATTTCCGTTTTCGAACAACAAAATAACAGATATAGGAAAACTGGATAAAATTTACAATTTTTGCAAAGCGATCAAAAGAGCTGGGGAATTTAGTAGCATGTGTTCTGTTAATGATAAAGTGAGCATTCCCTCTATTGCCGAGCCACCTAAACTTTTAAAAAGTATGCTCACGGGATACCATCCACACTACAATCAAGGATTTTTGCCTTGTATCATATAAATACACTTTTTCAAATGATACCTTTCGGTGGAAAAGGGTTTTGAAAACTGTTTCAGTGAGAGAACATAAAATTCTTTATTTGGTTACGCAAAGCATAAGTATAAATTTATTGTTGGGTAATAATATAGTTGACATTTTTGTCAGTCTCATTGAGCATTTGATATGCTTTTACTCATATTAAAAAATATATTAAAAGCTTGCGAAGCTATGCGAGCACGGTTCGGCTAGTAGGTATATAAATTTTAAACTGAAGTTAACTACAATGGCCCATATTCATAGTCATATTTTAAACTCGAGTTTAGTTAAACTAATGTCCAAACTTATCACACAGGTTAGACACAGCTACTATTCATAGAGAATTTTGTAGCTCTGTTTAGTACAACCCGACTCTAACATGAATTCTATACAACTCTGCTACAATTTTCCTTCAATCAATCACGAAAACATCGATATGTCAAAATGAGGGGACATAAAAAAACAAATTTTAGAAATATAGTGCCGTTATCCGGACTTTATTTAGGATGAAATACTTTTAGATGGCAATACCAGAGTAGTTGCAAGGATACATTTGTGTGATGATTTTGCCGATCATTCACAAGAGACTGATGCAGTAATTAAATGCAGGAGGAAGAAACGCCATACTACAATAGAAACTAGACACTTTTCAAAAGCTGAAACGTTTCAATAAAATATTTAATTTTTACTTTGTGGATCTATAAAATATCTTTTTAATTTATATGCATGTTTAATTTTGCCCAAATATTCTTTCTTCTTGTAGCGATGTAGTAAGGATTGATTTTTTCCCCTGACGACTTTGTGGGTTTCTTACAGGAGTGAACAATAGTAGCCAAAAAAACTTAATGCTTTTAACACTTGAAGGCTTCTAGATATTGGCAAACCTCTTTTAGTTGGTCGGTCTTTAATATTTAGCAAATCAATTACAAAAGTTGCCGTTTGTTTGTCGAATCAATGCCTTTCTTTCATAAAATTCGTCATTAAACAGTTCAAAGAGGTCGATCGTATAGCGCTTCCGTCTTCTTGTAGTACCATTTCCAAATCAACCAAGATATCAAAATTTTCTTCAATGTTTTCATCAATTGACATTTTTCTTTGTTTTAATTCAAATCACTTTTGTCACAATTTTTTTTACTTTTTTCAAGTATTTATTATATTCGGTAGAGTTAAAACAACTTAAAGAAAACATCTGTCGTGACTAACATTAGACTCGAGTTTTTAGTTTAGAAATGGATTTAAATAGTTTATGAATTACATGAACTCGGGCTTAGCTTAGAAACAACTTAGTAACAACTTATCAAACATCTATGAATATGCGCGAATATATTTATTTTCTGTTTTTTCAAAATTTAAAAAGCCAATATTATGAAGTTTAAGAAAATCTCATTAAAGCTTACTACTTTCAGGTGCTAACAAGGATCAAGTCACTATAATAGTAATAGATGATGAAATTGTCCTATTGACTGATCTTGTCGTTATTTCACGAATGTTTTTTTTTTCAAGAAACCCAGGCGGGAAGATTCCGGAACAACCGTTTTTATCTGAATGTTGAAAATACGAGTAGCCTGTAGCTAGATATTCCTACATGCGTTTAATGGATGCGACACGACGTCTTCAATATTTAACATCGGAAAAACCAAATTATTTAATATCTTTTTTGAAGAATCCAGATTAGAAGAAAGTTTAAATGTGTTTAGAGAACAAAATGTCAACAAGCATAACTTATAAGCAACTGCTGGAGAACGCATATTTTAGTTGCTTTGGTTGGTGGCAGTCGAGATGAGAAAACCATTTCCTGCAAATGCAAACATTTTGTGAAATGTGAGGATGTCGTAGGGTAGGATTTACATAAGTATTCTCTTTTGTGTCCAAACTGCAGCGGTGAAACTTGTGAAAATGTCACTAAAATTCGAGAGTTGCTTGATTATGACGACACAATAAATATTTTGGAACCTAATATTGACAAAATTGCGGAATCAGCATTTAACACCGACAACCCGGAAGACCAAAACTTGACATGTTCGAAGACGGAGCCGATGATAATATGATTGCGTCACCATAAAAAAAATTACTTATAAAGAAAAATTTTTTTCAAGGAACAAAATTCGTGGCTTAGACCTACAGGGGAAACCACGCCAACACAAAAAAAAAAAACACCCATCTTACACTATACCTCCGCAGTGCTGCGGATAAAGGTTTTATATAAATAAAAAAATAGAACCAATTCTTATTCATTAAATTCAAAATGGCGAATATAGCTCCAGCTATTTTCCCGAAAAGCAATATACATATGTACATATACTAAGAGCCGATTTTTCAATCTCCAGGTAAACATCCATTTAGTTGCCAGATGAATAAACCTACTTGACTATTAAAAAACCAGACACAACATAGAATTTTTCAATCAAGAAAAAAACAATCTATAGAATAAATTAATTTGAACATCACTTTTATTTCGAGTATCGAACTTTTCATAGACATTCATTTTTGTTTAACGTTTATTTCAAAGCAATAATTTTTCAAAGTGTTTTTGACATCGAAAATAGCTATTTAATTTATTCCTCAGATAACTCCTTATTCCATTTTAAAATGAGCAGATAACTTTATTCCTAGATTAAGTTGTATCTGATTGTTGAAAAACCGATTTTTGCTCTATCTGGAGAATATGCACTAACTGACTGCTTAACTGATTATTAAAACATTTGACCTAGATAACTAATGCCCCCCCCCCAACAAACTATAGGAGAAAATTGTACGAATTAATATTTCATTGATCCCAGAAGTGGGTCAGAAGTCCGAAAACAGTGTTTCATTAATATCTCGCGAACGGTATGTACGTTCCTTTTTTGGAAAAACTATTAAGACTAAAAAAAATCCTACAAGACCTTTATTATTTTTATCAGAAATGAAAAATGCCGAAGTTAAAGCGAATTTCAATACTTTTGATGTCCGTTTCATGTCATATGCTCTAATACCTATTCATGTTGTTATTTGAAACTATTAAAAATGACGTCAGCTTTTTCAACAATAATTGGATTTGAGATTACAAAAAACAGATTTTTGCGACCCGGTCTTTGATAGTCCTATTTTGTATATTGTTTTTATAGAAATAATCTTAAAATAGAGATAAAGATAAAAAAAATAATCACTAGGCTACCGCTCTATCCGACGAAATACTCTTAATGCGATTCCTGCAAAGCAATTATTTTAAAAAATTAAATTTTGAGACTTGGGGATGGATTCGACCCACAAAAAAATCTTGGTTGTTCATAAAAAATCCATATTTTAATAAAAAAAAAAAAAAACACCCATCCTAAACCAAAATGAAGAAGAAAGATGTCCCATTTTTATCCCTCTGAAAGAATTTCAAACTTTTTTTTTTCAATTACCAAACTAATGATGTTCCTATTAAGGGCCAAATTGAGACATACAAAATGAATAGAACTTATTTGTAGATAAAAGTAATTGAGCGTGCTACACGTCAATTCTGTCGAAATGGAAAATTTTCTTTCAAAAACATCAACAAGAGAAATATGTAGGTACGGTGATGATGAAGCGATACAAGGGCTATGGCAGTAGCAAAAATCTCTGCTCCAAACTAATCACATGATTAATGATTCGTCCGTCACCCGAGGCGGCATGCACACAGCTTTACTAAACAGCCAGACACCACAGCCTGAACAGCAGCGGTGTCCCGATAGTATGTATCGTTTGTCTGCATCAGCTCCACGCAATCTAAATCCAACGTCTTACTCAAGGGATACCCTCGATTTGACGTTATTTGATGTGTGATGTACCGAAATGAATGACAGGTGTCGACAGGTGATGGATTGTTGTGTAAGTTGTTTGGTGATTCGTCCAGACTTTCCGTCATCTCACTTCTGGAAGGTGTACCTACCTTCTTTAAGTTTTTTTTTTTTTTGTGGTTAAAGGATCATTATACAACACTATCAGATCATTGCCATTGTCTTGTTTGTCCATCCATCAGCTAGTTGCACGTTACACTTGTTATATTTATATGATCTGGATTTGAACTTGATGTAATTTTTTGTGGGGATGACGACCTCGTATAATGGGTACTTTGCTTAGGGAGAGTTTGATGTAAATTGTCCAATTTACCAGCAAATTTTCTAAAATCTGGCAAACAAATCTTGACTACATTATTCTACTCGTAACTAATAAAAACAATACAAATGTTGTTTTATTTTGTGTAAAAAAAAATGCATAAGAAATAATCGTGACAGGAAATTTGTTAACATCGAACAGATAAAAAACACCACACACACAGAATACCACAGCAACAATCTTTGAAAAATCGACACAACACTCGTTATGCCCTCTTAAATCTTATTAGGAATGACAATCGATTAATTTGGAATTCAATACGGACAACGTTCCTAAATCATCCCGAAGAAGATGAACGAAATCATTGGTGGCGGCAGATACCTGCGCTTAATATCGACGACCCGAGGACGGAATGACTATCATCTCTTAACTTCTGAACAGTGATCCCACTTTCATATACTTTAACAGTTAACTTTGTTTGAAAAAAAATAATACGGTTCAGTTCAAAGGACTGTGAATATTTTTAGCCTTTGCCAATATTATTTATTAATCATTGGAAAATTGTACTTGGTCTCGCACTGCCAAAACCCTCGATACCTATAACCAGCGTTGGCACCAAGAAAAAAATTATGGAGTCACATTTTTTTCAAAAAAAGTTATATTTTGTTATGTCATATGAAAAGTCAGAGGCACAAAATTTTTAACAGCCTGATGTTAAGGGCTTAGCATGATACTACTCAATAGTTTGCTAATACTAAAGCACGTTAGTAATATCTTCCTAATTTTAAACACTTTTTAACTAGCACCATACTAAATCTATTTTCTTAATAAACTACAACTAAACACACCTAAAATAGTGCAGGAAAGTAAGCGAAGATAACTTTTCGACGTTTGTAAATGTCAAAGTGGCATATGGACTAAGAACGATACTAAAAAAAGAAAGTAGCCATTTTGTGATTTTAACTTTAGTAAAATGTTACGAAAATAGTACGATACTAAACTGGTTTAAAATAGGCAAAGTTCTTTTTTTAGCCCAGTATCATACTAAAAATGATTTAACATATTACTAAATCGACTACTACTAAAAAAATGGCCTTTAATTTTAAAATGACATAGTGGTGAAAAGAGGATTTTGCTAATTTTAGACAAGTTAATCATCGAACTATCTTTTTACATCTTACTAAAGTTAAAATCACCAGACGACTATTTTATCTTTTTAGCATCATACTAAATCCATAACCAAAATAAAATTTCATGGTCCCATATTATAAGTGGATATCGCGCATTCCATAGACTCTGGCAGGACGAGGTTGAGTTATGAATGTGACTTTTTACATTAGCTGAGTTGCCGTCCTTTCGAAAGCGCGTATCTTTCTCTCATTCATAGCATCCAATTTGGGCCTACAGGAATTTGAAGCGATCGATCGGTAGCGAGCTCTGTTCATTGTGATTGTCGATCTCGAAGGAGAAGGGAGCAATGATGGCGTTCAACCATAATCCACACCAAGCAGGTAACAATTGATTTTATGCAGATGAATTGAAATTTGGTGAACCTCGTTTCTAATAATCCAGAGCCAGATAACTTATACTAGCTTTTTGTTAACCTGCCGACACGTGTCACTCGTTCACAATCTCCACTTAAGAATAATGCAAATTCAAATATTTTTTTTTTGCTTTGCTCAAATGAATATGCTAATATTTATAACAAAATGAACAATATACGTAGTAAACAATGTTACAAAGAAGATTCAATCAATAAGCTTGTAGAAATTGCACCTGTCCATTGTTTATTGTTATTTGGAAAGCGATTCTTGCTTCTATTTATTCAATAACTGTATATCAGTTAAGTTTACGTCATTTAAGTTGATTTTCCAAGCCGCTACAGTTTTGTTCGAGTGCTCAAATAGTCGTTCTTGTAATCTTGTATAATTTGTTTTTCAATTTTCAAGATCCAATAATTATTGTGAGAAACGTACTGCTGATATACTAGCACCACACCTTGTTAAACTTGGGGATTTTTCTCGATAACACCTTCAGTATTCAGTTGTATTGACAGAAACTCAAAGAGACAGAAGTCTTTGTAATCGGTCAAAAGAAAGAAATATGGACCAATGAATTCGTTGATTGACCGGTTTTACAGTGCTTTGCCGGCAAATAAAACACTGGAAAGTGAATAAAAAAAAACAAATATATAAGGAAAATTGTAACAATAAGAGAAAATACATCTTTTGGGCTTGAGGGAAAATACGTAGTTTCAAATGTTCCCAATGTGCATTAATCGTCTTTCACATATAAAATAACAAATTTGTGATAGCTACCTATAGCTCATGGTTACACTATGCCATACACGTTCTACAGTCTACAACTAAGAAACATACATAAGAAATTCATTAAAATTGGTCCAATGATTAACGAGTAGTATATTGGTTGGTTACAAAGATTCTTTGATTTCTATCAGATTATTTTATTTTTCAATTTAATTTCATTATTTTATTCTATTTAAATTTTTTTTTAAATTTAAATATATTTTATTTTATTTTACTTTATTTTATTTTATTTTATTTTATTTTATTTTATTTTATTTTATTTTATTTTATTTTATTTTATTTTATTTTATTTTATCTTATTTTATTTTATTTTATTTTATTTTATTTTATTTTATTTTATTTTATTTTATTTTATTTTATTTTATTTTTTTTTATTTTATTTTATTTTATTTTATTTTATTTTCTTTTATTTTATTTTATTTTATTTTATTTTATTTTATTTTATTTTATTTTATTTTATTTTATTTTATTTTATTTTATTTTATTTTATTTTATTTTATTTTATTTTATTTTATTTTATTTTATTTTATTTTATTTTATTTTATTTTATTTTATTTTATTTTAATTTACAGTAGTTAGGTTATAACGACCACTCATGGGAGACAAATTTTCCGTCATTATAAACGAATGTCGCTATATCCGAAAGAATAAAACACATATTGATTTGTTCCAAAAATTGACAGAATGAATAGTTTCCTTACTTTACATAAACTTTGAAGTATGTACCATAAACAAATAACACTTTTCAAGAAAAATAACTAGCACAAGCACAACTGACTCAAATTTATATCAACCAAAATAAAGTATTTATCTAAATATGTAAGCCTAACTGTATTATGCCTAGACACGCAACTCAGGAAAAAGAAAAAAAATGGGAAAATTCTCTTTAATTTTGTTTTCGGTCGTTATATCCGAATTTCATGACAAACAGAGCCCGCCAGAACAGTCGCTATAACCGAAATGGTATTTATAGGCGAAGTCGGTATAACCGAAAGATATTATTCACTATTTAGAGCGAAACCAAACTTTACCTTTAAGTTCCGTCTTTATAACCGAAATTGCGTTATAACCGAAGTCACTATAAGCGAATTTAACTGTATTTAAATTTATTTTATTTTATTTTATTTTTTTTTTATTTTATTTTATGATACTTTGTTTAATTAATTTTTACAATATTTTTTGCATTTATTTAATGTACAATTTATTGAAATGCAAACATCATGTACATTATGGCATCACTGGCCATCTGATCGAAAGAACATAAGAATCGAGAAAACTGCGTGAAACAGAGACTACTTATTGGTTTCAAAGAAGAATCACCAAATCGTGTTTTGTTGTGGTTTTCCTGAAACCATGTCCGATGTGACAAATAAGCGGCAATAAGTCAAAATGTTATATCGAAGAAGTCATGGAATAGTAATTTTACCTGCAGAGAACAATTGGGGAGGCTTATCTTCTCTCACTTTCACTAGGATGTCCATTCTTGATCGTGAGTTGTTATTTGGAATAAAAAAAAATATATATATATCTAAAAAACGGGATCGCCCTTGCCACCACCTGTCGGAATGCAGCCTTAAAGGTGGTCGATAATACATCAACATTGATTTATTAATGGGTCATCATCACACTTACCATTTAACCAGCATCTTGTGGCGTCTTATAAGGTGAGAGCGAGGAATGATCGATGCACGTACAAGTACATATCTATAGGCCCGGTTTTGATGATTGTTCTTCTTTCATGGTGCATTTGGGGATAGTTTAAGTTTTTTTTTTTTTTAGCTCGCTTGTCTAGCATCACACTTCACGCACCTACGCATGCGCGCATATTACAGAATCTGCACATCCTTGTACGATTAATTCAAGTGTCCAATCAACGGGGAAACTCAATTAATTGTGCGAGTTCCTTCTGTTTGAAAACCCTAGCTTTAGCTTTCAATTGGAGTTTCGTTTCTTACTTCTAGCGACTTATCGCTCGTTCTAGTCACACCTCTTATCTTGGAAATTTATCAACACGTAAAAGAACAAATTTGTTGCCATGTAATAACGCATAATGTGCATCTATCTGTATTTATGCATTGAAAGGTTTTGTTGCCTGCATCTCCTATGGCCGTACAAGTCAAGCTGCTGCAGGACGTAGGTAGTGTTGGAAACACCGAAATGCAATAATTGTTTAAGTGAATTCGCGCGCGGACAAGTGGTTCGGAAGAAGGTATATAGCCGCAAGTACCTATCGTTTTGCTGCTGCCGTATTGACATGCGCATCCCGATGGAGTGTTGATGTGCCGGGAGAAATCTGTGGGTAGGATCGCATCAGTGCAGATAAAGCGTGGGCTTGTCGATTTTTGTTTTGTGTTCCCGATGGGGAATCTGATTCAGGATCTTGAAGTGATTATTGAAAAAGGCACCTACCTATACGTAGAAGAGTGTTCGATGTGAGATACAAATCAAACATCATCCGAACTCTGAAGTTGGTCTAAGGAGTTGCTAGTAAAGTTGATATTTTTGCGCATTCACAAAATGTACCTTCTCAATGTGATAAATATTGTTTGTGCGTTTTCGACTTGTTTTTCCGATTAAAAATAAATAAATTCCGTGTATTTGACAGACAACGGATGAACCTTATTCGTGCCCCGTAATTTTCGTCTGCTTATGAGATCTGATTGTGTTGATTTATTAATTTTGGTTACCGATCTATGTAAATTGTTTTACAAAATTAATTTATTTGTTTTAAATCAAATGGCGCTGGACAATATCGAATGTTAGACGTATATATAATTATAGGTTTTGCTTCTTAACACACGTTAAGGGTACAAATTCATTATGGAACTGTCAGAGATACGATTACTGTCAGTGAATTCGACTTGAGTACTGTATCGGCACCATCGCTAAACAAATGGCAACCTCTGGATTTCGATGGGATTAGCCGTTTGGTATACTGCTTTTTTTCGAGAGCACTAAACTATGATTTTTTTGGAAAACACATGTTTTAATATCTGTTTAAAAAAGTAATAAATATACAATTTTGTTTAAACTTAATTCCAATCTCTTTAATCTGGTAATTCAAAACCATTAAAATTATATAAAAAAAGTGCTTAAAAGGTAAGTATTTAATCATACAAAAAATTGAAAGTAATCTCTTTAGATTGAAAAACAAAATAATATTTTTCAGAGAAAGGCATTCATGTTTGATTCAAACATCAAAAGTTTGTCATATGTTTTTGTATGTGTTCAAAATTTTTTGAGTTTGATTTTTGAAAGGCTTGTTTATTTATTTTTATATTTAAAAGTACCTACTTAACAAAACAAATGAATAACACGTTAAAATATTGACAAAAGAAAGAAATTTAAGAAATGTCAAATTCTAACTCGAATCAATTTGAATTGAAATCAAAGGAAATAAAAAGATAACTGTAGTTGCCTAATGATTCTTGCCCACCTTTAAAATTGTTATTGCAAATAAGTTAGTGATATATGTGTGTGTATGAAATATACTTTGTGTTTATTAACTCTACTTGATCAGATAGAAATGATCAAGAAAACCTTGTTTGTCTTATATGTCAGCTAGAAATTATGTAAAAATAGAATCTGTACTTCTGGAGTTCAAACGCTTTTTTACTGTGAAGGAAGCAAGCCAAGGGAAAGTTGGCACAGAATCTTAAATTTTAATTGAAATTTTTTTACATTAAATTAAAAGAACAAATGTAATAAAAATAAATTCAATCGGACAATGGAGGAAGCTAAATGGAATCTGGAAATATAGGATATTCTTATGACAAATGGAATACTATTAATAGATAACATGATCATAACAGCTGATGCTTTATCAAATTTGTTTCAGATTGCTCAGCGTACAGAACAAAAAAAACGAGATGGTAAGGTTTCCAGTTTTTGATCCCGATCATTCAAGGGTTGACATCCTGAAGTGGTGCTCTGACATTGATGCCAGAATAGTCATACGACATACCCCGTGTTCGATCCTCCTTAATTGGTCGATCTAAAATATTATGCTTTTTCAAGCGTGGTTGAGAGATAAAATGCCCAAAATGTCGAGAAATGTAAGGAAATTTGGCGAATCTTCTTTTATAAGTCTGGTGGAGAAGAGGCCTTCTGGAAAGAAATAGTGTGAGCTACATCCCGTTTAAAAAAATCTACCTTTTCACACTTTCTATATTAATTGCATGGGCCCAATTTTGGGAGGGGTACGGATAACAGCCGTTACATTTTGATAGTTGTTGATGCATTCACAAAATTTATAGTTTTATGTCCTTGCAGGACCTTACAATCAGCATTTTACAAATTTCGTTATGTTGTTTTGTATTACCTTGTAGATCTAATGGACAAGTTTTAAAAATATTATGACGAACCTTTTGAGAATTAATCTGGAAGTTCACATGGAGGTTACAAGCTATTAGTCGAGTTCATTTGAGCCTAAATACAACAATCAATAAGACAACCGGATTTTCACCTTTGTAAATACTAACTGGAATCACTGCTTTGTTGGCAAATCTTAAGATTGAACATGGGTATGAAGATGTCGATGCTATCCGTCAATTAGCAGATAGCCGTATTCAAGAAAACGTTTTAAGAATGAAAGCAAGATTCGATAAAGCTAAATGTACGCCAACACAATTATAAATAGGAACAACTGTTTTATATAAAATCAAGCAAATCAAAATTAGATTGATTGGGATTGATTGAGATTAGGATTGTTGCCACATGACAGGTACAAGTTTAAAAATGTTGGTTCTAAGACTGTTGTTATTGCTGTAAGAGAAACTATTAGGCCGATTTCAAAAGCAAATTATAATCGAAGTATGTAATTAAAACTCATACGTATATTAAATTTTATTAAATCATGTTATATATAGGTTTCGTTTGAAACAAAATTGAAGCAGTATGTTGGTTGTTTACTGATTCTATTCTGAAGTTAGTTGTGGGTTGAGAATAGATATTATAAGACATGTTTGAGCTAGCGAGCTAAACCTCTGAGCTTATTAATATTTGTAAGAACAGTCAAGCCGATGGCCACTCAACTGTTATGGTTAATGGTAGAAGATACGAGCGAGCTTAAGTTTTTTTTTTTTTTTAAATTTAGTTATATGCCTGTAAGACCTATGGCCTATTAAATGCAACCTGAATTGCACGGCACTAGTTTGGCACAGTGGATTTGAGAACCAGGTATTGACTGTCTCATTTTAACACATGGGCGGCATCCAATTTAAATTGGAGGTATATAAAAGAATGCGCCTAGCGTAGGCATCGAACCCACACATCTAAGTTAGCAATCAAGCACTTTATCCACTGCGCCATTGCCACCCACAAGCTTAACTTCTGATAACAAAACGTTCCAATACTAAAAATTTATTTGGTTGGATGGTTTCATATAGACGAAATATACTTTGTGTTTATTAACGCTACTTGATCACATAGAAATGATCAAGAAAACCTTGTTTGTTTTATATGTCATCTAACAATTATATAAAAAGAGAATCTGTACTTCTGGAGTTCATAAGTTTTTGGACTGTGAAGGAAGCACGCCAAGGGAAAGTTGGCACATCATCTTAAAGCTGGCACAAAAATATATCATGTATAATGATATTTAGTATTCCGAACTGTATACGCAAACTGGATGATAGAATTATTTCTATTGGCACTTCAAGAAATTGGGTCAGCTTTTTAGTAGCTTGGGAAACAAACCAATAATTTTACTAGCCTATTGCTAACTAGGTACCTACAGCTATTGTTCTAACAATATCCTTTTTGAAGACTTTATTCAATGTACCGGAAAAAAAGGATTATTATAAGGCCATAATTTTTTATTACGAATGCACGCCATCCTTATAAGGAGAAAACATCACCAAGACATCATAATACAGTCAATAGTCGTGTTTTTTTTCCAAAAAGTGATTAACCAAATAAGCAATATTATACATGCAAACAATAAGAATAATAACACCAATGAATTTAATTAAGGTCATCTATCGGAGTGAACATAAATGTTGGGATGTTTCGAGAGCCGAAAAAATATTTTTTTCGGAAGGTTGGTAAAAAGCTATAATGATTATTTTATTATGATGCACAAAATGGGTTTTGACTACCCTTAAAATGATCAAACACAAACGAGCGAAAGAAAAATAGGGAAGTATTTAGGAGAAGATACCGATGCACATTGGTTTTGAATGTTTGAATATAAAATGGGAGGGGAAAATAGAGCCGGGCATACATATTTATTTTAACCAGTCCTGCCCTTTACTTTAAATATAAATGTTTGTAGGGTAATAATGTGCTGTCTTTTTTTTTTCTTAATAGTATATCTACTACGACGTTAAAATTATTTGTATTTAACAGGAAAGTCTTTGAATCAAACGCAGACATATAAAAATAAAATCCACGACTGGATGGCATGTACTTGCTCTTGGAGCACATCGTGAGCACAAGATTTCTAGTACAAATGGCTATAAATATATTTTTGTAGCTATTTTTTCAATTAATTTTTTTATATAGAGAATTCTTTAATTTTCAAAAAAAATTCCATCCGTTTTCGAAATATTGATTTAAAAAAAAAACTGAATTTTTTTAAATACATGTATCTAAATGTTATTCGTAAATTTGATAAAAAACGCGTATATGTTATGTTCCGTTAATAACATCTCAATTCAATTTTTTAATTGATCAAAATGTGGACTATACACCCAGAAAAAAACAACGTACAATAAAAAAAAAAACACTTTTATTTAAGTATATTTAGGAATGATTCGGGGTTAAAGATGAACATTTTAGAATCAAAGTGGAACATAATTGATTCAACGCTTTTTCCTTAATGAAAACGAATAGTTTTCATGCTTGATTTAAATACGTTTTCATTTGATTTAAAGGTGGAATCATAGTAAAATCAATATCATCCAACTTTTAAGCGAAATGGAACATCTTCCATTCTTCTGTGCGACATATTAGATTCAAAGGCATACGTCTTTGAAGGTATAACTTTCAACTTTATTTGTAGAATGATGCATAGTTAAATTAAATGTATTCGGGCTTAAAAATATTACGAACCAACTTTGAAATTTCGAGTACTATCTTTCAATTTTAATTTCACTACGTTTCAATTTTCATTTAAGAAATTTCTAATAGAAATTACTTTGAAATGGAAATGTTTAAGTTTTAATCTTACCAGCCATGAAACGTTGTAGAATTCACTACTTTGCGTTTTTAAAATAACAACTTGGATTCACCAATGATTTACGTCAATCTGAATTTAATAAAAGTTTTCCAATTTTTTTAATAAAAAAAACGATCATTTTGAAATATAAAAATTGTATTTTTATTTTTTAATACAAATTTGAATTTACTATTAACGGCCCACATTTCTTACTTGGTGTTTTGCTTAAGACGTTCTCCAAATAATCTAATGTATAATAAAATAAACAAATTTTTATCAAACTATTATGAATTTTCTTATGATTTCACTAAAACAGAACTTACTTTTCAACGTAGGGAAAATGTAGTCCATATCAAATTCTCTTAATAGTTTTACTAAAAGTTCAACGTCTTTAATTGGTACATTAAACTGTTTAACTCCGACTGTTTTAGAAAAAAGAAAAAACACGATGTCATATATGAAGGCAAAGCTTCGCGATCGACCCGACACTACACGTTGCAGGTAGTTTTTTTTTTATGATTCTACATGGAATCCACTTAAGATCAACTATGAATGAATATAACTATGGGGTTGTTGCACTGCGACCTTGAGATCTATTGTGCCCCCGTCAAGAGCTGGGTGGGGATAGCTCATTTTACAGCTCTTCCTCCAAATTTATTTCCCTCATGAATTTGAGTATTTGAAGTATTTTTAAGGATGGTAAGTCACTCTCTTCCACCTGGTATCGACCAAGGTGTTTTTTCCTTTGATGAACAAGTGTATCACAACTGCCCAGAATATGGTCCGGCGTTTCCTATTTTATATCACAGAACCTGCATGTGGCACTACTTACTAAGCCAAGGATGTTTAGATGACTTTTTAATTTACAGTGTCCTGTAAGGAGACCCGTTAGTATTATTCTGAGGTTGTTCCTTCTAAAGGCTAAGATCAGCTATGAATCCCTTTGATTTTACGCAGATCGTAGTTTGAAAATGCAACTTCAATGTGAAAATGAATACGTTGCGCTTTGTTTCGACATCGCTTCCACTTTAAATTTTAAACTTTCGGTGTTAAATTGGGTCCACTGAAAATTTACTATGAATGAATTCAAATTAAAGTTGATTTTGCATTGAAAATCTTTCATCAATGTTTGTGGAAGAATAATTTAATGTATAAGTTTTATTTATAAGTGACTGCAACTTCGAAATCATGTTGAACAAAGTAGAATCAACTATGTTACACTTTGAAAGTTTTGCATGGAATTTTAATTTTGGATACATTTTAGCATTTTCTACTTTAAATCAACGTTAAACGTACTTAATAATTTATGAAAGTCGTTTCACTGTTGAATCGACTAGGGTTCAATTTAAAACAAGAATGACAATACTTAAAACAACGTTACGTAGTTAAATCAATATATTTTCAATGTTAAATTAAATACGTTCATGATACTATTTTTCAACGTCGAATCAAATACGATTTCTCAGATTTTACGTTGCCTTTTTTCCCTCAGTGTACCTATAATGCACTGACTTTTTTTTAATTAAAATCCTTATAGCCGTTTTCTCGATAATTGTGATTTACCATTTTTGCCCAAAAATTTGTATGGTTGGTACAGTTATTTTTGGAGCTCAAAAAAACAATCGAGCCAGGCACCTAAAACGCTTAAGTACAAAGTGTAAAGGAAATCGCTTCAGACTGACATACAGGCAGAATTGCGGGACCCACTTTTTTGGTGTTTCTCTATCATCGTTAAGTCAATTTTTATTAAAATCTCGATTTTGATATTTTTTTCAATTGCAAAACTTGCCGTATAGTACATATTAGAGCTCTTGATCCTACCCGGGTAGTACCCGGTTCATAAAACTACCCGGTACAAAAAATACCCGGGTATTACCCGAATGAAAGTGGGCACTCGGGTACCCTGGTAAGCGGATAGAAATTCTTGTACCCGGGTACTAGGGTACTCGAGTTTGCTTCATATATATAGTTTGTTTATTAAAATGGTTGTTTTCCCAAATTACCCATCTAATTTTGTATGCGTCTTGTACATAGGTACTACCTATGTATGTATATTGCAAGTAAAATGGTTATCGGAACAAATTTAGGGATAGTTTGATGCGTTAGCAGCTTGTAGACAAACCCGTTTGACAGCCGAAGAATCGTATCTTGGTATTATTCATCTGTGACTTAGATGTTCTTTCTGCTAAATTCAGAGCGATCTAATAAGATTTTATGTAAATATATTTCTTTAAAACCCTCAATTGTATGTAGTTAAATTAAAATTATTTCCATTCCAACAAAACTTTGAAATAGATTAAAAAATCATAGGTAATAGTTATTTTTGTAATTTATAAATTTATGCAACCATTTGGGTACCAAGTATTCAACTTTTTTTTTAACTTCCTAACCTCGTTCGATTTTTTTTAAATTTTAAAATCACATTTTTAATCGCTTTCCAACATTTATCCCTCGATAAAATCCCAACTGGCCTGAATCACAAGAAATTTCTTTTTCCTACATCTACAGAAAATTCTCTGATCAAATAACATGCATTCATCTCCTATTGGTATCTACCTACACATGAACATACATAACTCTTTTTCTCTTCTGGCCTTTGACGGGAATTCCACAGAAGTTGGAACCAAACACACAGAAATCCGAAACCAATCAATCGTATTTAGAGTTTGGCTTTGTGAGAACCTTGTACTAATCGCTAATGGAATCGAACTTTTGCACCACAGAAATTTGTGTTTCTTTTGTGCCTCTTTTTATTGATTTGACCCGATGCGATGTGATGTGAGAAAAATTGTAATTAAGTAACAATAAAATCAAAAAAAAAAAACATGTTCAATTGTGTGTGTGCCAAAAAGCCTGTGTTTCGTGTCTTATTCTTCCTTTGTTCGAAAATTTGATTGCGCATTTCGAATGCCATCAGTCGGACAGATAAACGAACGAAAACTAAAGTGCCGAACGATCGTGTACGATTTACGATCGAGGCTATGCAAATATTTACAAAGCGAAACGAAACGCTCATTCGTGCAATCACCTGGCTGCATATACCTATACGCTTTGCATTCATCAGACAAAATGCGGCTGAAGGGTCTCTTGTACAAGTTGACGTGGCTATAGGCGAAAAGAATTGATTTGTCACAAAATAATTTGATTCGCAGTTTGTGAATCGAGCCGCTGCGAGCAGGCCAGTGCCGATGATGCGGATGCACTGTAGCGACCGCTGCGCTGGCTGGCTATGGCTGAAGGAAACACGACATCAACGAGTTTGATGCAGAATTATGCTGACGACCATTCGCTTTTATTTGGATTTAAGTCGTCGCCTTGCGTTGGTCGCGTCGTTTTTGTGGTGCTCTTTTTGATCCGGACGTGATGTACCAATATGTTGTTTGCGGAGGTGCAATTGTGGCGGTGGATCCAGGTCATGATTCAATATGAGACGAATTTTAATTCAATACGAAACACGACGAGCAAAAAATTAGTTCTGCTGGACACCATGGTGATCACTTGATCATAGTGATGATCGTTTGCTGATATCTGCAATTGTAGATTGACCAGTTCTCTGCTGATATATCTTCCAGAATCAGTTCTTGGAATAGAATTTGACCGCACCGTTATCGAATGCCTTCAAATTTACCGAGAATTAGATTGTTTGTGAGGTTCTATGATGGGTGTTGGTCTTGGTCGAATGATCTTCATCAGATCTATGACGAAGACCGCCCAATATATCGAGATCAAAACGTGATTCTATGTAACCAAGCCGAGACGTGCATAAAGATCGAACTTTGAAGGCATTTCTTTATTGATGTACCTACAGTCAAAGTGTGGGACAATCATAACCTTCGACGTGTTGGTCACTTTTCGAACACAGGCCCTCATGAAAGTTTGTATTTCTCACTTGTTTTTATTGGTTATCAAATCAACTATTTTAATGTGGCACAATGTTTACTGAGCAGTGAAGGCCAGTATAAAAACCGCAAAATGCAGCACTAAATGGGTCATAGACAGCTAAGCTGCTCGTGGCTGGTATTTCTACTTGGCCTCGATTAGAAAATTCGACCGAGCGATTAAGAGCTAAGATAGACCCATATTGGAGGGATGAATTTGGCTTCGAAAATTTTTCTACATTAGTGTAGTACCGCCACAGAAGGAGTTTTGGCGCTGGGATAGAATATTTCGGTCTTATTGTTTAAGGAGATTAATGAAAAATGAAAAAAAAAATATTATGCTGTATGATGAGAGTGGGAGTGTGCCCGTAGTTAAGGAAATGCGATTACGTGATAGAGAACACTGAACAAGTGAGTCGCCCAATTGAGCTTTTCAGTCTGTCTGTAGTTCGATCTACTTAAACTTTTTAGTTGATTGTCTCAAATAGATTTTTTAATCGTTTTTTTTATCCCAAAAAATAACGGTATTTATGCCATACAATTTTATCTACCACCTTAATTATCTCGACATGGTTCTAACGATTTTGAAAAAAGTTTGTGCATTACTTTAAGTATAGTCTTCATTATGGTTCAGTTTTGTTTTCATATTTTATTTATTTATTTATATTTTTATAAGTTTACAAGCAAGTTAGTAAAAAAAACTTCATTACTCATACCGTTAATAATCTATTTGAATGATTAAATACAATGTATGAGAAAACAAATTCAAATTTTAGTTTTATATAAAGAAAAAATAAAAAAGCAATGAAAGAAGAAAAATTAAATTAAAATAAATGAATTTTGTATTAAATTGACAGTACCTGCTAACCATTTCTTATTTTGGACTTTATCATTGGCGACTAAACGGATTTGGATCAAAATTTTTGTATAGAAAACTCTTCGAATTCTAAATATGCATACCAAAATTTTCAAAAAATATTTTTTTTTGGCTATTGCAAAAAAAAAAAAAAAATTGTATAACGGTACTCGAGTCTGAAGCCTAAGCGGTTCGGTGGATTGTGCGGAAATTGAATTTTTTTTGTAGCTCAAAAATAACGGTGCCTGCCATATAATCTTTAAGTTAAAGCTTATTTTTCTCAGAAACGGCTTTAACGATTTTGAGTCAAAAAATCAGTGCAGCTTTTTAGGTACGGCCGAACATATGGTTGAAAAAAAAATTTTAAAAAATCTAAAAACGGTTCTTTCCATAGGACCGATATTTTTTACGTTCGACTATCTCGTAAATGGCTTAACATTTTCATTCGAAATTTCACACAAGGTTTAGTTTGCCCAATTTATACCGCGTACCAATATTTATAATTAATATTTTTTCGTATTTTTAAAATCATTAAAAAAAAATAACTTTAT
The DNA here is from genome assembly GCA_910595825.1 of Philhelius pedissequus. NCBI lineage: Eukaryota > Metazoa > Arthropoda > Insecta > Diptera > Syrphidae > Philhelius > Philhelius pedissequus. The sequence goes on along the minus strand of OU343161.1, from coordinate 226,696,368 downwards.
ATTTTGGAAACTGCTCAATAATTTTTTTTCAAAAATTATATTTATATGTATTTGCTGAATACCTATGAATTGGTGTTTTAGAATTTTGTTTGAAAAATGTTTTCAAAAATTAAAAAAAAAAACTTTTTTTCTGAAAAACCGCTCCACAGATTTTTAAATTTTTTTTCTCAAAATTTCAAATTTATCCAAGAAATAAAATGGCGTACTCTTTTTTGAGCTCAAATTAGTTTAAGTATTTATTTCAGAATTTTGAAATATTTTTTCTTAGATTAAGTCGATTTAATCTTTTCTTTTTAAGTTTCTATTATTAAATATTTAAGATTCTCATATCATTTTTTTTTAGAAATAAATAAAAGAAATTTGTATATATAAAAAGTTAAGTTAAAAACGACTTTAAAAATATATTAAGATTTTTAATAGAAATCTTTTGCATACGATGTGGTCGAACATAAGATCTAGTTCGTGCGATCCAGTCGTCCATTTTATTTTTTTCGCCGAAAACAAAAATCATGTTTTTCTCGAAAAAGACTGCAACGATTTTTATAAAAAAAAATCAGTTCATTAGCGAAGGGTGAGGGAACCTTCTGATAATTTTTTTTTGGAAAAAAAATGTTATTTTTGGTGCCTCTAGTAATACCAGTTTTTTGGTTTTCGATATTCTGGAAAACATTTAATTTGATTTTTTTGACATTTTTGAGCAGAAGCTCCTAAAAAGTTTATACCAAGCCAAAATTAAAATTAATTCGAAATTTAAAAAACAAAACATTTTATTTTTGAAAACTCAAAATCTGAAAACGGCTTAATTTAAATTTAAATTAAATAAAATTATATTCCTAAAATAAAAAACAATGTCACCTCCCATACAAATTAAAAAAAAAACCGTTAAGAAAAACTGTATTTCACAAAAACGTCTCCAAGAATTAAAAAAAAAATTGTGTGTGCTCTTACATTAGTACAGTCCACTTTTAAATATAAAAATAGATTAATTTGCCTTCTTATTAACTCTACTTCCCATAGAACCACTTTTCTATTGGATGGCACAAGTAACATTATTTTCACTATGCATATGCTTCTTAAAAGTCTTAATAAAACTGTATACTCAAATTTTCAAAAACAAAGTTTTTCGATTTTAAGAAAATAAATATTTTTTTTTTGAAAAATCGATTTTTCAAAAACCAGTCACTGAATTTTTAATGCATATTTATAATATCTTCAAAATGGCGTTTCAAATTTCTTTTCGAAAAATGTTTTTAAAATTTTATACATAAAAAATATTTTTTTAAAATACCGCTCCAACGATTTTTGATTTTTGTTTATATATTCTTATTTATCCATGAATTCAAATGGCATCTTTGCTTTCCCTCAAACTACAACCGCTAAGCAATATAAAACTTTTAATTATGTGTATTATCCATTTATTTCTACCTTATTATAGGTATTTCCTTTTTACGAATTTTTGAGTACGTAACTGAATACTACATACAATGTAGGCCCTCATACATTTATATATATATATGTGTCCTTAAAAATCACATGAATGTTATGTATGCATATTGCATACCTACAAAAATACACCCTTCATTTTCATTACCTTAAGTACATATTTACATACCTAGGTTCAATCCATGTATGAAGGTACATACTTATGTAACTATTCAGCAATTCATTATACTAAGAATCAAAGTTATCTTAATTACATCGGCTTTAAACCTGCAAAGGATAACTAGATTAACTACTGCCGTGCAATTAAAGTTGAATTTAAAAGACCTTAGGTCTTACAGGCATATAGTTAAATTAAATTAAAATTACCTACCTTCCAAACAGCTTTAATGCTTAGCTTTATTCATTTTGAAGTTTTTAGTTACAAGAGCAAGTTCGTAATCCAGTTGTGCATTTTACATTTTAGAAATCCATTTTAGAAATTTATAAATACTTAAAATAGTCGTACAAAAAATTAGCTTAGAAAAAATTGTAAATTGAAAAATTGTATATACAAAATTAAGTAAAAAGATTAAAATTCGATTGAGCTCTTTCAACTAAAAATCGGGTGCTTAAGATGATCGGATGTAACGAGACTTAGACCACTATGTTGGGGTTGGTATGCACCTATACTCTATAGGTAGGTGCACTGCGAAAATCCAGAGAAGAATACATACGATTTATGAATGAATTTTGTTGGAATACAAATCGCTCATTTTTCATGCATTGTTTTCCCTTCGGATAAAGGTGACTTTAAGGCATTTATGGCCTTTTCGATTGGCCGTCCGGAACTGTTCTGACCCCACAAAATGACAGTCGTTACTCTAAACAGAACAGAAAACGATTCTGGATTTCAATTCAGAATCGAAAACAGAATCACTATTTCACTCACATAATTAAAATGTCAAAATCATCGGGTTGATTTGTTTTGTGTAATTTCGATGTGTTTATTGAATTTAAACTACTTTTCTGGTAAAATAACATAAAAAGAAGCAAGTTACTTATTATTGATACAAGAAAATGTGTATCTAAATTGAAATCAAGTCTTTTGGAAATTCTTTTTAGCCGATGTGATTTTCTTTTAATTTAATTTTCATAAATACAGTTCATAATCAGTCAAATTGTTTCGGGGTGTTTTATTCGAGGAACGTGTTCCAGAAGGTCAATCGAAAAGGCCATTAGGTAATACTAGGAATAAATATTATCAAAACGTCAAAATATAGTTTGTTTTGCTTATATGTCAAGCGATGAACCTTCAAAATCCATTGAAGGATGGCTCCGGTTTAAGGCCCGTTTGCTGATTTTAATTTTTATGTTCAATTTAAAACGCTTATGGGCTACTTTTTCCTCTGCGTAAACTGTCACATAAGTGCTTAAGTAGAACATAAGGCGTGCTGATAAAGGCCTACGGGCCTACAAAATTAAAATTTTACCTTAGAGAATTCGAAATTTTTCTGACTGGATGAAACCGAGACCGAGACGAGACTGCACATTAAAATTTCCATGAGAAAAAAGCGAGACCAAGATCTAGGCCAGACTGAATTTTTTTGATTTTGACGAGACGAGACTAACAAAAGTCTCGCCTGGTATTGTCTCCTTGCCAGTCCTAGATGTGAACGAGCATAAGAGCAAACACGTGCGATCCAGTTGTGCATTTAATTTCCCCTCCCTTCGAGGCCAGACTGAATTTTTTTGATTTTGACGAGACCGAGACGAGACTAACAAAAGTCTCGCCTGGTATTGTCTCCTTGCCAGTCCTAGATGTGAACGAGCATAAGAGCAAACACGTGCGATCCAGTTGTGCATTTAATTTCCCCTCCCCCATAGTTTGATCAAATTAACAAGTCTTATTATTCTACGAATGCATTTCCAAATAAAATACACGACCATGGGATCACACGTACTTGCTCTTATGTTAGATCACATCTTATGCTTAATATATTTTTAAAACTGTACCTATGTAGCTATGTTACTAAATATTTTATATACAAAATGTCTTTTACTAAAAAAAAAAAAATTGGTGTGACAATTTTATATATATAATTATGTAAACTTAAAAATATAATTTCGAAAAAAAATGTTCATACGTTTTCGTAATAAAATAAATAAAAAATATATAAAAAAAATATTTTTCAAAAGTTTTGGTAGGCAGTATTATTAAGAATCCGTGGCAATGGCGCAGTGGATAAAGTGCTTGATTGCTAACTTAGACGTGTGGGTTCGATCGCCACGCTAGGCGCATTCTTTTCTCTACCTCCGATTTTAATTGGATGCAGCCCTCGGGTTAAAAATGAGACAATCAATACCTGGTTCTCAAATCCACTCTGCCAAAGTAGTACCGTGCAATTCAGGTTACTTTTAAAAGACCTTAGGTCTTACAGGCATATAATTAAATTTAAAAAAAAAATACAAAAAAAAGACCTCCTATGTACAAATTTTGATCGAAATCCGTCCAGTCGCTTATGCGATAATCCAAAGTGAAAATATAATTTTATGGCTGCTAGGTACCGTTTATAAAATATGTAAAAAAAGTTTAAGCAAAATGTAGACTATATCTATATTTAGCCGTTTTTGAGAAAAAATAAAATTTTTTCGATCAAATACATATGGCAGGTATGGTTATTTGAACGAAAAAAACGTGTGAGTATATTACAAAAAAAAAAACACAATTTGTTAAGTTTGAAGAAAATACATCCACCCGTTTAGGCTGTAGACTGGCGGACAGACAGATTTATATAAAGACAATTGAGAGACCCACTTCATTCTTGTTCTCTTATCGTAATATCAATTTGGATTCAAATCACGAGTTCGAATCCAAAGCTTGCCATAGTAGTCTACTGTAAAAATATATTAAAATATAATAGCAAGTTAAATTCAAAGTAAACAAATGATCCAAGCCCACCATGGTGGTATGTATTTAGTAAATAAATAAAAACAAAAAATAAAAATGGATTTATAAAATTAGCTCAAATCAAATATCGGTAATATCTTGTACCACCCAAGATGCAAGCCACAAAATATCGAAACGTGATCGATTATCTTCTGATGGCGAACTACAGTCGGAGCCGGTCGGGATGTTGGAAATCTAATCAAATCTTCATTTGCAAATATACTTTTACATTATGTTAAATTATTAAGATGAATCTTCAAGATACACAATGCACAGATAAAGCAATCAACGGTGGAGTGTGCGCCAAACTATCTTTTTTTTTTACATAAATACTTCATAAACGATTGTTGTTGCAAGATCCATCATCATTGGTGGCTGAAATATTTTTCCATTATTTGCGGATGAAATTGCAACTTGAATTAGCAATTCAATTCCCTTCCGTTGAAGTTTTAGGTTTTGCAAATTTGTTTCATGCGAATAATTGGAACACGATTTGTGCGTTGTATGTGCCGAACCAGCCAAAGCAATTCTGTCTGCTCTAAAGAAGAAAACGGTAGCAATGGCGGCAGTGTGATGAGCTATAATGGTGATTTTTAAATGTGGATTCTTATGTTGATGTGAATCGCCTTGGAACAGCACTCCATATCAATTAAGAAAAACGAGTAATCAATTAATTCAGTTGACCGATCTGCCAAAAGTGCGGGAATTATTTACCACTGCCAGCGAGAGGCGTCCCAATTTGTTAACATCAGTATCATCATAATTCCCGATCGAAAATAATTCATTATTAATTGATCACTTTGGTCGTCCTAATGAACACTTGAGCACGAAAATCGCCTCCGATTGATCACCGGGCTTTGTGGTGCACATCGTAAGTAGCAGAGTCACATCAATGAATTATGAACGTGCTGAATTAATTACTCTGCGCTCGCGTACTTTCCCGCTCGCCGATCGAGTTCCGCCAAGAAGTAGTAAGATCAGCATGACTTGGAATTAGAATGATGTTACTGCGTGCGTGCGTGTGATGGCAGATCCCTTGCGATGCGATGGCTTGCGACTCAGCTGGGTTTCCCAAGGTGTGCAATAATTCAGACTTTTAAACAAAGTCGCGTCGAATGCAGACCAACCGCAGAGATTACCTTATTTACAACCTGACCAACAGAGCCAGAGCAAAAGGGTTCCTTCTAGTTTCCAGTCAAAAGATCGATAATGATCATGACAGAGTGTTCGCTGTTGCTATAGTATTACCAAGATCAAGGGTTTATTGAAGCGTCCATAGAATTGGTACAACTGCGACCCCTGGAGTGTGCAGAAGTCTGCTCCACAGTGACCTTGAACTTAGCAATTACAGAAGTAGGACTACTGATCACGCTAATCCGAGCATAATTCCAAATTAATGGAAAATGATCAGTTTCTTTGCAGACAAATTGTGTTAAGTGTCCAAATGAGATCAGAAAATTACTCATGTGCGACCCACGCCATGCAGGATCGGTTCCCGAAGAATACCCATGCGGGCAAACTTTGATCGATGGTCGGATGATTCTGGCGACCGTGCACCGCACCGCTCATGTTGATCATTGAAAAGAGCCACGGAAAACAGGCACGGAACACAGATTTCTTATGTTTCTCTCTGCTGCCCCGCAAGCTGTTGGCGATGTCGATAGTGTGTCTCCATCTCCATGTTGCACTGCCTTTTCAAGATCAATTGCAGGTGATTTGTATTTCTGTCGAAATCGTCTTATCGTAACTCATTATGAGATTTATTTTGTTCACAATCCCACAAGGTATACAATTTGTCTTCGTACACTTTGTTTGGTTGATCGGTATGAAGAGGGGTGGGTGGGGTGGTTGTTGTGGTAGTGGGCGATAGGAGTATCTGTGCACTTACATAGGTATGGGTGTTTTCATGACCGACACGGAACGGTACATGGGTTCGATTTACACGAACGCCAAACGACGCGACGCGACGCCACCAATCGGGTGTTTCCTTTCTGTGATTCGGCGGCAGATCCGTTCAAAAAATGCTCTTTTTTCGCCTGCCTCTAGAAGAAGCGATAATGTGATTTATTCTCTCCATTAATCTGGCAATTCATTCTTTTTATTTTGGCTTGGGGTTTGCTGTGGTTTTGTGGTTTTCAGTATAATATGCCTTGCAGGCCATATAGATTATTGCATAAAAGAACTTTAACGATATTAATAAACCATTCATTACACACTGTTGTCGGTGATGGTGATGTCGTTTTGGTTAAGAATGTATTGAACTCCCCAACAACGTTGGTGGTATTTCTGCTGAACAGTGTTGTTATAAAAGTTTCAATTTTTTTTTGTGTAACTATAAAAGAACGATGTCAACTCACGAAAGTAATAATAACAAACACTGATGTAAATTTCACAATCACGATAAACTATATAGGTGTTATATTTTCTGAATTATCTGTTATTCATTAATAATCATTTATTTATTTATTTTAAGGGAGAATAATATAAACAAAAATCTGTGGTCTGTAGATAAAATTATTTTTTGATAATATACTTTTTCAAAATTGTAAATTTATTAAAAAAAGACCAAAACATGTGTTTTTTACACAAACAATTTAATTTGTATGTGTCAAAATTTGTTTTTTTTTGGGCAGACAAGCTGCTGATCATCAGCGTTTTTTTTTATCGTGCAGCTTGTCTGCCCAAAATGCATACGTTATTTTATTAAAAAATAATTTTTACGCATACAAATAAAATTTTTTGTGTAAAAAAGTTATTTTTTGATCTTTTTTTAATAAATTTAAATTTGGGTGAATTTTTTGTGAGGTTATTATCAAAAATAATTTAATTTTTAGTGTCTAAAAGTTATTTTTGGCCGTTTTTAATAAATTTTAAATTGTTGTATTCAAAATGGATATTATAATAAAATGCACGACTGGATCACACGAACTTGCTCTTATGATCGATCACATCGTATGCAAAAGATTTCTATTAAAAATGTAAATATATTTTTAAAGTCATTTTTAACTCAATTTTGTATATACTTATACAAAATTTCTTAAATTTTGTTCTAAAATAAATTGGTATGACAATATTAAATATTTAATAATATAAACTTTAAGCCAAAAGATTAAATCGGTTTAATTAAAGAAAAAATAATCCAAAATTTTTAAATAAATACTTTAACTAATTTGAGCTCAAAAAAAGTACGTCATTTTATTTCTTGGATAAATTTGAATATACGAAGAAAAAAAAATTAAAAATCTGTGAAGCGGTTTTTGAGAAAAAAGTTTTTTCTTAAAACTTTTTGAAAATATTAAAAAAAAATTAAAAAACGCAAATTCATAGGTATTCAGAAAATACATATAAATAAAATTTTTGAAAAAAAATGAATGAGCAGCTTTCGAAATATAAATTTTTTTTCTTAAAAATGATTTTAAAAATACAAAAAAATATTAATTAAAAATATTGGTACACGGTATAATTTGGGAAACCTAAATCTATATTTTTGTGAAATTTCGAAAGAATCGGTTGAGCCGTTTATGAGATATTCGAAAGCAAAAAAAAGGTCCTATGGAAAGTACCGTTTTTAGACATTTTTCTAATTTTTTTTGCAACAATATGATCAGTCGTAGCTAAAAAGCCGCACTGATTTTTTTTTATCAAAATCGTTACAGCCGTTTCCGAGTAAAATAGGTTTGAACGTAACGTTCATATGGCAGGTACCGTTTTTTTTTTGAGCCAAACAAAATTTTTCAATTTCCCATCTGTACAATACCTAAAAAACTCTATATACCAAGTTTGAACCAATTCAAGCCGTCCTATAATCGCAAGTAAAAAAGAATTTTAAAATATTTAAAAATATAATAATTCTTTTAACATTGTTCTTTGACAAATAGAAATCTATACATTTATAACAACAATTAGAACTAATGCAAATGACATTTAAAAAGCTTAAAGGTATGGTAAACCATAATTAGATCTTACAAAAAAAGTTTAAAAAAATCAGAATGGCGATTTAATCTAGGATTAGAGCGAGCTTGCATTAAGCATATCTACTGAGGATGTTCATAGGTAGAACAAATCGCCGATATAGAAATTGAAACAAGAAAAGTACATTATTTACTTTCGCGTAGATATTCCAATTTCATGGTAGAAGTTTATTTGGATCCCTTGCAAGCTGACGAAGGACGAATAACAAAAATTGTTGATCGAAGGCAGAAAACGGAAAAGATTATTTTATTAGATGCATATACCCTACTCATACTTAATATAATCATATTATCAATAGTTTAAAAAACATTAGTTTAAAAAACAATAGTTTGTAAAAAAAGATTTATTGAACGCCTATACACAAAATAAATTGACAAGGAGCTTAATACAGAAACCATTATGTACAGAATGTGTTACACACTTCCTTTAATATATCCTTAAGAAAATTTATATTATTAAGTCTAGTACTCTTTGATTTTTTTTTCATCAAAACTGGTTATAATAAACATCGATTTTTTATTCATTTTTATTTATTTTTAACTTATAAATAACTTGAAGCTAGACAAAAATTCATAAAACTAGCCTAATTATTAATAACTTACAACTAATTTACTGGCCCTTTACAGGCTATAAGCTAAACTACAGGGTGGCCTACGAATCGTGCTACAAGAAAAGATAAGAAATTTAAATAACTTTTATTTTAATCGATGTATTTCATTCATTTTTTTATTGGATTACAAATTAAATTTTATTTTAAATAACTAATGGTTTTTATAGATGATAGACCGCAAATGACCTCCACGCTCATCCACACATATGCGGCACCTGATCAGATAATTGTTCATTGCGGCCTGAGGGATTGAAATTGGGATGGCCTCAATTATTGTCTTAATGGACTGCTTCGATTCAGTCAAATTTCTGGGTTTTATTTTGTACACTTCCTGCTTGACATAACCCCATAAAAAAAAGTATGGTACAGTCAGGTCAGGTGACCTTGGGGGTCAGCGGAAAGTGCAGTTTCTGGATATCAATTTGTGTGGGAATTTTCGTTGGAACTCCGCCATAATTTGTGTGGCTACGTGTGCACTTGCTCCATCTTGTTGAAACCAAATCGAAGTTCTGGGTTAAAAAACTCCTTCAAAAAATTAAATTTAAATAACGGTCCCCATTGACAGTTTGTGTTACACCGTTTTCTTCAAAGAAGTATGGCCCGACCATACACCTTGATGAAACTGTTCACCACACAGTGACTCGTTCTGGGTGCAGTTCCGTCTCATGGAGCATTTCTGGATTAGATTCACTCCATATATGGCAATTTTGCTTGTTAACATTGCCGTTTAAGTCAAAATGGGCCTCATCAGACATGAACAAACAATTTATCAATGTGTTGTCTTCTTCGGCCATTGCAATCATTTTTCGGCAAAATTCCAGGCGAACGGGCAAATCCTGAGTGTTTAACTTGCTTGTAATTTGGACTTTGTACGGAAACAAGTTTCAGTCATCATGAAGTATCCGTTGTAATGACCGACTGCTAACTCCAATTTGGCCCGATAATTTTCGAGTCAAAACACTTGGATTTGCCTGTATTACCGATGCAACAGCCACAATTTTATCCTGAACCCGAACATTGGGATCTCGATGATACGGTCTTCGTTCGATGCTTCCAGATTCGGAAAACATGTTCACCAGCCTCATAATGGTCCATCTACTCGGGGGAGTACCGCCAAACTCCAGCCTAAATACCCTTTGGACAGAAATGACGGACTGCAAAGAATGGTATCATTTATACAATGCCGGCGAGGCGATCTTCCCTCATATTTTCCAGCAACAAAATTTTAACACGCTTAAGCCTGGAGAATTGTTTGGGTATAAATATGCTTAACAAGCGTCTAATATTTCTGATGGTAGGGACTCTAATACGCCATATGTCTTCTTTAATTTCTTTTTTCGATTTTAGTATCCATAGCATGTTTTTTTTTTTTTGGATAACCATAGAAACAGGTTGAGTATTAAAAGATGGCTGGATGGTTTTTGTCATTTCGCGCACAGATTGGAAGTCAGCTTCTGTGCATGTGATTTTTTGGAAAAAATGCTCAAAGCTGAAATATTGGTAGTACATCGGAAGAAAGACGATGTTTCTAGTATGTCACGACAGAATCTAGTTGAGGAATATAAACGGCCCTTGGAAAATATACTTCTCGGCAGGCAGACTGTAAACCCTTCATGCGAAAACCATACGTTTTAAATCCGCTTTCTTATGGATCCAAAATTTATTTTTTTCGTTACTTTTTTCGTAAACGCTTCATGCGAAAACAATACGTTTTAAGTCCGCCCTCTTATGGATCCAAAATTTATTTTTTTCGTTCAGTATATAATTTCCGTGTCAAAGTGTATTGGTATGTCTATGATAAATACCTAAAAAAGATGAGCAAATAACACGATACCATTTTATTGAGGGTTATCTTGAATAAAAATTTCCCTGGAAATGTTTTTCCGATTCGAATCCGGATGATGCTCAAAAGTTTTCGTCGGAATTAATTTTTATCAGGAATAAATTTTCCTAAGGGAGTTTGCTGTCATTTCATGCGATTTTTTGTTCGAGGGAAATTTATTCCGTGGGTGATTCACGATCACATGAAAAATTTCGACTGAATAAAATATTTCGTGGGAAGCGAAATTCCCTGGGAGATTTCTCATTAGGTGTATATTAGCTCAGTCGCACCAAATAAAATAAAAATTGATGTTACAAATTTCGCTTACCACTTTTATTATGATTCATCTAAATAAATAACCTTAAAAATACTTCAAAAAGTGTAAATTTAAATTTATTTCTGAAACGAGCATTTGGCATAGAGGTTGCACCTTCGATCGGTATGCAGTAACTTGCGAGTTAACTTTTGTTTTTTGTAAATAAGTTACATACCTGCATATATTCAGAATAAAGAATATATATAATGACGACATGCCAAAAAAAAGGTTTAATTTACGACAAAAAAAAAATACCAAATTAATTTCACCACGGACTCAAATTTACAAATCCATAATATTATTTATTGCAAATAAGTACGAGTAATTGCCGATTATTTTTTTTTTTGCAATTTGCAATCAAGAATAAAATAAAATTGGTAGGTGTTACTATAAATTAGCGATTCGTTGATGGCAATGCTGTTTTATTTCGTTCAAATTATTGATATTAAAAAGGACTTTTATGTGTCAATATTATCATTTAAGACAGTCTTACAAATTGAGAACAAAACGTCTTAAATACGTACATTGTGAGCTAGGGTAGAAAACTGAATTCGTTTTTCGTGATTTACATCGCGTTTCGCTTGATCTGCTCTTAAAATTTGTTTCTGTGATGCGTACTATTCTTCTTTTGGTGCTAACTGTATACAATTGCGTTATCTAAAACAATTGCTATAATTTAGTATAACATGCTGTATATTTTTTGTTATGTAGTATACACTGTTACCACTGGGACTCATTTGAGTCAAAAGGGACTAATTTTATACTTGCGATTATAGGTACTATAAGGCAAGTTATGTATTTGTAAAAAATTTGTTTTTTTCTAACAATCAAACATGACATTACGATCATAGAGAACACCAAAAAAGTGGGTCCCACAATTTCGTCTGTCTGTCCTCAAATCTGCAGCCTAAACGGTTCGGTGGATTTGCTTCAAACTTGGTACATATTATTTTTTCTGTAATATGCCCACACGTCTTTTTCATTTTTTTTAAGACGACAAATATCAGTAGCCCCTACACATTCTTTTTTGGCCAAAAACAAAAATTTTATTTTCAAAACGGCTATAAAGATTTTTATACAAAAAAATCAGTTCATTAATGAAGGGAAAGAGTACCTTTTGATAATTTTTTGTTGGAGAAAAAATCTTATTTTTGGTACCTCTAGTGCAACCATTTTTTTGGTTTTCGGTTTTCTCGGAAACTGTTTATTTGATTTTTTTTGAAATTCTTTACGCAGAAGCTCCTAGAAAGTTTAAACACTATATATACCAATTTTTTTTTTTTTTTTTTTTTTTTTTTTTTGAAAACTCAAAATTTCGAAATCGACTCAATAGATTTTTTCAAAACTTCGTATTTAATGATTTTTTAACATTATCTTGAATAGTTAAAAAAACATTTTTTTTAAATATAAAACAACGGTACCTCCCATACAAATGTTAAAAAATCGTTAAGAAAAAAATTTATTTCTCGAAAACGGCTCCAAGAATTTTTATAAAAAAATTATGTGTTCTTAAATTAGTACAGTTCACTTTCAAGTATAAAAATATTTTTCTTTTCGTACTTTTTAACGGCACTTCTCATAGAACCACTTTCCATATTTTCGGTTTTCTCCATATTGGATGAACCGATTAAAATAATTTTTTTTATAAAAATGCCCCCTAATATTGTTAATAAAACTGCATAAGAAAATTTAAAAATAAAGAACGTTTTTCGATTTTTAAAAAATAAATAACATTTTTTTTTGAAAAATCGATTTTTCAAAAACCAGTCTCAGAATTTTGTTCAAATTTTAATTTTATATGTATATTAATAATATCTTCAAAATGGCTATTCAAGTTTTTTACTAAAAATATTTTCAAAATTTTATATATAAAAAAATAATTTATTATTTTTGAATTTTTTTTATATATTCTTATTTATCCATGAATTCAAATATCATCTTTGTTTCCCCCCAAAATATAACGACTAGGCAATATAAAAACATTTAATTATGTGTATTATCCATTTATTTCTACCTTATTATTATTCCCTTTTTACGAATTTTGCGTACGTCACTTAAAATCACATGAATCTTATGTATGCATATTGCACATAAATGATGAAGATGTATGTATATACTCACTTACATCCTTCATTTTCATTATTATATATACATGCTTACATAGTTAGGTTCCATCAATATGTGGTAGATACATTTTACTCTACTAACTTACATAATTAAAATCCATAACTTAGATTTAAATATACATTTGTAGGTAGGTACCTATGTAACTATTCCTTGAATCATCAAATCAACAATTCATTAATGAATTCATGGATAAATAAGAATATATCAAAAAAAAATTCAAAAATCGTTGGAGAGGTTTTTTTATAAATTAATTTTTTATGTATAAAATTTTGAAAACATTTTTAGAAAAAAACTTGAAACGCCATTTTGAAGATATTATTAATATACATACATACAAAAATGAAATTTCAAAAAAAAAAAAAATTCTGTGACTGGTTTTTGAAAAATCGATTTTGCAAAAGAAGTTTTATTTATTTTTAAAAAATCGAAAACTTTTTTTTTGAAAATTTCCGTATGCAGTTTTATTAACAATAGGTACCATTTGTATAAAAAAAATTATTTTAATCGGTTCATCCACTGTTGAGAAAGTCGAAAATATGAAAAGTGTTTCTATGGTACCGTTTATAAGTACGCAAAACAAAATATTTTTACACTTAAAACACACACATTTTTTTTTTATTCTGGGAGGCGTTTTCGAGAAATACATTTTTTTCTTAACGGTTTTTTTTTAACATTTGTATGGGAGTTACCGTTGTTTTTTATCTTAGGAATATAGTTTTTTTAACTGTTCAAGGTAATGTTAAAAAACTACCAAATACGAAGTTTCGCAATTTTGAGTTTTCAACAAAAAAAAAGTTTTTTTTTTAATTTCCAAAAAAATTTATTTAAAAAAAAATTGACTTACAATAGTGCTTAAACTTTTTACGCGAGCTTCTGCGCAAAAAATTTCAAAAAAATCAAATTAACCGTTTTCTAGAAAATCGAGGTACCAAAAGTAACGATTTTTTTCCAGAACAAAAATTACTAAAATGTTCCCTTTTGCTTCATTAATGAACTGATTTTTTTTTATAAAAATCGTTCGAGCCGTTTTCGAGAAAAAAAGTTTTTTTTTGGTTTGGACATATTACCGAAGAAACAATATATACCAAGTTTGAAGCAACTCCATCCAACCGTTTAGGCTGCAGCCTCGCGGACAGACAGACAGCCAAACGGAATTGGGGGACCCACTTTTTTGGTGTTCTCTATGATCGTAATGTCATGTTTGATTGTTAAATTTTTTTCTTGCACGAATCCATAACTTGCTTTATAGTACCTATAATCGCAAATAAAAAGTGGATTTTGGCTCATAGGATTACCGTTTTTGTATACCGAAGATTTTTACCCCCATGATCTTCCCTATGGATCCGCCAATGGTTGGCCTTTAAGAAACTTTTAAATATTTTTCGATAGTAAGAGAACTGATTATAATAGTTAATTACATCATGCTTTTTCGACTTTTAAAATATTTTATTTTATGAAATTCGACAGAATTTAAAATTCAATGCCTATTAACCACATATAAAACAAGTGTATCCATATTTAAAAAAAAAAAAAAGCGAACAAATTGAAAACTATCTGTACATATATACCGTCTCTGATTTCTAGAAACACATTAAATGAGCCTCTTCATACCAATATTTGTCCTTACTATGATGAACTATGCTGGAAGAAAATTGTAGGTATCGTTCTTCGAAAAAAACTTGGAGTACGATTTTATGCCGTCCCGCTCGGACACTCCGTGTCCCACACCTAAAGACAACATCTACCCCAGGAGGAATAAGCCCAGTCATCTACGCCTAAAAATAATCTATAACGTCGCTGATATCAAGAAACACATTCAATAAAGTTTCCAATTACAAGTTAAATGGAGTTGTAGCGTTTTACCTAGGTCGGAAGTAGATAGCCCTTGTCTGTGTTTCTATATTAATCAGACAAAATGAGAAATGAGACTCAGAATTGTGTCAATCATAAAGTGTAATGTTTATTTTTTTTTTTTAACTTAATCGCTAATAGAAAAGGAAATTACAAGTCCCGTACCTAATTTCCGACAGACGTACATAATTTGAAAGTCCCTATATAAATTCACCCCTGTCTGATTCCGATTCCTTTAAACCGTCTATGGATATTTTAATTTTTCGGAAGACATAAATATAAACGTCAAAATAAAAACCACCATTTCATTACCGTTAGGCATTTTTATTTAATTAGAATAGAGGTGTATCAAGATTTAAAAAAAAAACCGCCAATGCCTGGCTAATGCCAGGGGTAATGCATAAGTAATTTTTTTTAATAATCACTGAAAATGCAACTAAATTTAAATATTAAATAAGATCTAATTAGAAACAAATGAGACGTTATATAGTCACGTTTGATGTCAGCGTTAAATTTCAATTACCGAAGTATTTGCCGTGCTATTTCTGTTATTCGGAAAAGAAGGGCTTAACGCCTGTGCCTTTCAAGATACTTTGTTAGGTATAAAAAACTCTATTTCGAAACCGAACTCATCATCGATATCACGTGGCAAGGTCGTATGCAAATGACTTTTTACATATTTCTCAAAAAAATATGGTACTAACGAACCGAATTGGATTTACCTACGTATAACCACCAATGCTTTTCACCTACAGTGGATTGTCAAATTAATAGGTACCGTCATGGATTTAAAAAAAAAAATATGTTTCCGTATCAAATTAATGAAAATCTTAGATGTAAACGGTGATTTTTTAAGAGCTTGGTTTTTGAAAATTCAAAAAAACACAGAAACTTGTAAAAAGTGAATGAAATTTTTATTTGGATCGATAAATCAATTTCTGCCATTTACTTTTTAAAAATAATTTCACTTAAATGTTGCCCGCGGCTACGCTTCAGGTGGTCCATTCTGAAGGTCCAATTTTGGCAAACTTTTTCACACATTTTGGCCGGAATCTCACCATTGACGCGTTCAATGTTGGCTTCCAAGGCAGCAATCGTGTTTGGCTTGTCCCCATAGACAATAGACTTAACATAGCCCCACAAAAAATAGTCTAACGGGGTCAAATCACATGATCTTGGTGGCCAATTGACAGCGCCAAAACGTGAGATCAACTGCTCACCAAATTCGCCTCTCAATTGATGCATGGTTTCGCGTGCAGTGTGGCATATGGCACCGTCCTGTTGGAAACACATGTCGACCGAGTTCAATTCTGCTTATTCACGTATCCATTTAGCCAAAAATGAGCCTCGTCGCTGAAACGGACGTAGCTTGCGAAACACATTTTTCACAGAGCACGAATTTTGATAATACATTTCAATAATTTGCAAACGTTGTTCAGGCGTAAGTCTATTCATGATGAAATGGCAAATAATACTGAATCGAAATGTCAAATGTTCGTGGAATTTGTCATGTGTGATCTGTCAAAAATATAAACGTCAAAAACCAAGTAGCAAAAATTAAAAATTAAGTATTTATTGCATCAAAATATGTGGTTAAGTATTATATTATGGGTGGGCCGTGGTGCTATAGTTGTGTTTCGCCTGTCAACCTCATGGTCACAGGTTCGATCCCTGCCGTAGTCTATGTCTTCTTATTTTTCCATTAAAAGCCAATTCTAAAAATAAATGTCATACAATGAGTTGCTGGTTTATTCATTAAATGCTGTTTAGGCATAGAACTAACAACATGTGATTGAGTAAAACTAGTATACCGATTAAATACGACAAAAAGATTAAAAAAATTAATGCGAATTATAAGGGACATAGATAAGTAAGACACGGAAATTTCTCCACATTAGTTCAGTCGCCATCCCTGGAGATAAAATCTGAGACAACCACATACAGTCTCCGAATATCGCGCCACACATCTTTCCTATCATTCTTTCTCTTCCTTAACCTCACCCTCACGCCCGCGCTGTGTTGAAACATTTAAAGGGTATTCATAGTCCCTTGAGCGCGTGTAGATTATAAAAAAAAAAATATTTTAAATTAATTAGGGCGAATGCATTAGTCATTTTTAAACTGTGTCTAAATTGCGGTCCGATCTCATTTTTCTTGTGCTGAAGTTGAGTTGCCCACGTCTGATCAATTTGCTGTTCGAGTTTCTAAGGAATCTTTATTTGATTTATTAAATTTTTAAAGTTATATACCACCAGGTAGTTCAATGGATATTTATAAAATACATGTCAATAATTGTCGTTCATTGTTACTTCAATTAAAATCAAATGAACATTTGTTTATACTAGGTGATTTCAATCTTTCCAATATTAAATGGACTTTAGATCCAGATGCAAAATGTTTATTGCCTTTTAATATTAATACTGAAATTGAAATTGAAGTTATAGACTCTTTTTGTGAGTTTGATATTATTCAAATAAATAGTTTTCTCAATGATATGAGTCGAATATTAGATTTAATTTATGTTGATAAAGAACTGTCTGTAAATATAAGTAAGAGTATCGATCCAATTTTCAATAATTCTCTTCACCATCTTGCACTTAGTGTTCAGTTTAGTTTTTTTTGGATATTTAAAACCTTCATGTGATAATTCAACTTACTATAACTATGCCACAGGTAATTATGAGGCCATAAATGTATATTTAAACTCATTTCCTTGGCATCAAGTATTGGATAATGTCAATCTTTCTGTTTCGTACAACGTTCTCGTTGAATCATTAGAAGAGGCAATTGATAGATTTGTTCCAAAGAAATTAAATAAATTAAAGTCGAAGCCTCAATGGTTTAATAAAAGGCTAATCAATTTAAATAATAAAAAAAAACAAGGCATATAAGCTATTTCATAGTTCCAATAACGATACTAATCTATTAGCTAATTATAAGCATATTCAAAAAGAATTCGAATTTCTTAACAAATTCTTATACTATGATTATCTAATTCGTACGGAAGCGAATTTGAAGCTTAATAGCAAATGCTTCTGGAGCTATATAAATGAAAAAAATATATCTAATGGTATTCCAAATCAAATGTTTTACTCTCATGAAAGTTCCACTGACAGTCGCACGATCTGCAATTATTTTGCTGACTTCCTTCAGTCAGTTTATACGACTTGTGTCAGTCCAGTTCTTTTGGTTCGTGAAGAAGCGAATAGTCCTTTAAATATTGGAACCTTAAATTTAAGTGTTTCAGAGGTTTTAGAAGCTTTGTGTAGTCTAAACTTAGAGAAGCAGCCAGGTCCTGACAATATATGTTCTTATGTTTAAATCAGTGCGCAAGTGCCTGACCTAAACAAGATGTTTTAAACTACCATCCGATTTGTTAGCCCTCAGTTATCCCAAAATTGTTTGAAAAAATCATATATAAGAAACTGTCCTTTATTCTCAAAGAAACCATATCACCATCTCAACATGAATTTGTCACTGGAAAATCAACCACAACTAATCTTATGATTTTCAGTAATCATATTGTTAGCTGTTTCGAAAGTGGGTCGCAATGTGATGTTATTTATTTATGCGATCGTATTCAATATGTTCTTATTAATAACTTTAAGTCTCACCAAATTCACGTTTCCTCCGGTGTTCCTCAAGGGAGCCACCTAGGTTCGGTTTTTTGTTTTTAATTTTAATAAATGATATTCCACTTCAAATCCGGTTTTCTCATAAATTGTTGTTCGATGATGACTTAAAAATATTCAGTCGAATTAAATCCATTTCAGATTGATTTCTCTTCCAAGAAGACCTTAATAGACTTAGTGAGTGGTGTAAGAAAAATTATTTACCTTTGAATATATCAAAATGCCAAACTATGTCATTTTTTCGTAACTTGTCTCCCGTCTTATATTCTTACTAAATTGCAGAATATATGAAAAAAAGACCTTGGTTTTATATTTTTGCTAATTCTATGCTAGGATTTATTTCAAGAAATTCTAAGGAGTTTACTGACCCATACACTCTTAAGTCTCTCTTCATTGCCTTTGTACTATCTGATTTAGAATACTGTTCTGTTACATGGAGCCCCTTCTACATAACAAATTCGAAAAGGATTGAAAATATTCAAAAACGCTTCACAAGAATCGTAGTTCATCGTTGAAAGTGGAATATACGAATGCCCTCGTATGAATCAAGATGCCAACTTATTGGCTTACTTAAGCTGTCAAGTCGCCGTAAATACTTTGCTATTTTCTTCATTACAGATTTATTGTGTAATCATATCAATTGCCCCCTTTTGTTATCCTTTATTAAGCTCTATGACCTTTCGAGAGATTTGCGAACAATATGTTTATTTTGTGAACATTTTCATAGAACGAATTATGGGCTCAATGAGCATCTTACAAGATGTTTAAGAGAAACTAATTCTGTTATTAATCAAATTGATGTCTTTAATGGTATAAGTAGAGATTTATTTAAAAATCATTTATTATTTATTATTGGTAACATGAGTGGTAATTAATTATTTTTTTTGTCTAGTAATCGTAAGGTTTTTGTATGTGTTTATAAGATCCGTTTGATGAAAATAAATAAATAAATACTTTTGAAAAAAAAATTAAACCTAGGTTTATTTGAATTTTCGGACGTTGATTCCATTTTTTTAAGCTTATCATTCCAAAATATATGTTCAGTGTAACAAGTAAGTTATGTTATAAAAATATATAACCAACAATTTCTAAGTAAGCCCGGTCTGTATTCATTGAGCCAAAATTGTCTTAAACTGTAGTTTAGTAATAACTGGGTTATCAGCTATGAATATGCCCCATTATCTTTAAAAATAGCTCTTAATCAAAAGGAACCGAAAAAATTACAAAATATTAATATTTTCAATAACTCTCTATATATTTAGGTGATCGCATTAGTAACCTACGAGTACCTTACTACAGTCATCGCTATAGTCATGTGACGATGATGGCGAGCCCAAGACAAACGTTTTGTATGATTGCTTCTGTCCTGTGAGACGTGGTTCCTTAACAGAACGACGACTAGAAAGTCAATTCTCTGCTAAACGAGGCGTCGCTGCACAGCTCCTCTGAACACCAATATCCCCTAATCATGGATAATACTTGTTCAAGCAGATGCATTTTTCTTACGATCTTAATGTTATATGGTATATCAATTTTTTTTTGCTTAAGCAACAAAATTATAGTTAAACCAAGTTCTAGCGCGCTAGACCTCACCTTGAGGGTGAGGTCTAACCGAAGTTCTAACTAAAACAAACTTCTAAGCCCGAGGTCTAAAGGCATTAAACCTTGTTGAAGAAATGGTTCGATCTCACCCAAGTTCTAATATTTCGTTAAACCGAGTTTTTGGGGTTAGAACTTTCTCAAAAGATTAGAGATTTTCTTTTGTTCAAAATTAAAAATCTGATCTGGTCGAACAAAAAAAATAAAGCTTTCGACAAGCCTGATTATCTTATACCTATTGAAAATATTTGGCGCATTGTTGACTATGCAGCGAAAATATTCAAAATCCTCATGGAATCTGGCTTACATTTGAACAACCTATAAAGTTCCTTCAACTAAACTAGCTATTCACTTCAAAAAATGTTTACCAATGTGATTTTTCCGATGCAGAAAACTGAGGGCCAATTATGAAAACGTATGCCAAATATTGTGTCTGTGGTGCAGCAATTTCAACTTTTTTTTTAGAACAAAATAGATAATAATTGAAGAATCTTCATAGACACTCATAAGGCGTTTTTCTTTTTTCGTTCAGAGCAGAGCACTGAACAGCGTGCGAAGACATAGATTATGCACTGAACTTGTTCCAAACAGAGCGAGCTCTGAACAATGATATATGTATTTTAAACAGACTTGAACCGCACATATCAGAATACATTTTCAATGTTAACCAGAAATACCTGACCTTTTTGGTACACACAAGATACAGAAAATCAACAAGCGATCATATTCTTTCGCCAACTTATGTATCTAATTAATTTTTTCTACCTATTTTCTTTCTTGACACACATTTGGTGCGTTCAGGAATTTATACTCACATGCTCAGTCAATTATGTTCGAGCACGTCGAGTGCGATCTACACTTGTTCAGAACGAAAAAAGAAACATACATTTGGAGCTCTGCATGCTCTGAGTTAAAAGAAACACAAGCACTTTTTTCGACAACTCAGTCTGCTCTGAACTAAGATAGAAAAACGCCTATAGTAGCGTGAGATTTTTACTCACTAAAAACACGACTAAGGTGCCTTATCAATTAGTCTACATTTCAAATTTAGTTGCATATGGCAAGGAGCTCTCCAGTGAGAGGACATGTTCTTGAAGGACTTGTTCTTTGAAGTTGGTGCATACGGTTTGTCTTGTCAAAAGATTTAAAAGTTAAGATTTTCATAAATTTTACCGACCTAACTAAATAGTTCTAATTACGTAACTGTGGAGCTATTTTGTCTCAAATCAATTCTATGAAAAATTGAGTGAGCAAGGACAGCAACAAATATTTGAAACAACTTTTTAATAATAAAACTAATAAAAAATACATGGTATGATATTCAGCGTTGCCCTACGTCACTTGGTGACAAAAATGCATACAAAACAAATTAAGAAACAGAAACAAACGTGGGGTGAACTACGTCACTCGGTGACAATTTGTGCCAGAGAGATAGGATAATGAAATGCGCAATATAATACCAGTATTCTTTATAACATAGCAACTTAAACTTTTTTTTGTACTACAGCTACAACTTCAATTGTTGCCATTTGATACGATTCAGCTTCGAGTTGTCATTGCTTGGGCACGAGGCCAATCAATGAAAACTCGAAGCCGAATGTCGAGAACCGAGAAATCAGAACGAAAGATAAACAGACACACTCATAGTCGAGTCACTCATAGGCATTTATAATGGGTTATCCATTTTGCGGTTTCAAAAGTAAACGTAAATCAAACACATGCAAAATATTTTTTTTAATGATATTTCTTTTTTATTATAAAGCTTGAACGTTGACATTACTACTACATTGACTACTTCATTTAAATGACCACCACATGAATTGTTGCAAGCATCGATTCTTTTGAGGTAATTTTCGACCACTTTTTGACACATATTGGGCGGTATCTCAGCCATACCTTGACGTTGGTTTTCAAGTGCTCAAGAGTTAAATGTTTATCCGCATAAACACTGTCTTTCGCGTAGACCCACAAAAAAAGTCCAGCGCTGTCAAATCGCATGATCTTGGTGGCCAGTTGATATCGCCACGATGAGAAATTACGCTGGCAGGAAATGTCTCTTGCAATAAAGCCATATTTGCTCGAGTTATGTGGTATGTGGCACCGTCTTGTTGAAACCACATATTCTCCATGTCGTATTCTTCAATAGCTGGCAAAAAAAGTCGGTTATCATATGACCATAGCGCTCGGAATTGACGGTGACAGTCGTTCCATCGTCGTTTTCGAAGAAGTAAGGTCCAATCACACCTCCGGACCAAAGAGCGCCCCAAGCAGTGACTTTTTATGGATGTAATGGCCTCTCTTCATACTTGAAGATTCTCAGAACCCCAAATATGACAATTTTGTTTATTAATATACTCGTACCCACCGAGTGAGAAATGTGCTTCGTCGCTGAAGAAAATTTTGTTCGAAAAATCGCCGTCCACAGCCTGTTGTTCAAGCACCCATTCGACGTATCTACGACGTTGTGAATTGTTAGCTGGCATCAGTTGTTGTGTGAGCTGGACTTTATATGGATGTAGGTGTAGATCCAAATGCAAAATACGCCTTAATGTGCCGTAAGACAGTCCTAATGCATCAGAACGACGAGGAATCGACACATTCGGATCTTCGGCAAAACTTTCACTTACTTCAGCGATATTTGCAGTGGTACGAGTGAAACGATGATGCACAGACCTTACAATATCTGTAACGAATCCAGTATCTTCAAATTTCTTCACAATTTTGCCAATTGCTTGTGTAGTTTGACGATTATTGGCGTTTTTCTTTTTTAGCTCCGAGTAAAGAACACAGCTGTCAAGAAAAGATCTGTGTTTCTTTTGTAGCTCAGACGCATTTAATCTCTCAACGCGTGTTTCTTTTTTAAATCAGAGCCAAATCGGGGCATGAACCATTAGCTCAGAATAAAATGACCGATCAAACGGAGCAAAGTGCTGGGCGCGGCTAACTTTACTCATAATTTAACAATTATCACTAAAGTAAAACCAATTAAAAACAAAAATGAATTCGGAAAACGAAAGCTTTGGATTTGCTGGTAAATAAGTTTTAATAAAAACAATTATAATAATATATGACAGTTCTGTGCTTAAGTTTATTTCAAATTAAATCTGAGATATCTGACCATGCTATACTCAGATCTAAATCGGTTTACTCAGTCTCTGCTCAGAAATCTGCTCGGAGATAAAAAAGAAAAACGCCATATGTAAACCATAATCTCCTCTTAAAGCACGATATGTGACTGTGGCAGAATCACCATTTTTGTAGTAGTTTTTATCAATTTTTATTCGTTGTGCGATAGTTAAGCGATCCATTTTCGTAAATGTCAGATTTTCAACTGAAAAAAAAATTGGTTTAACAACTTAGTTTGACAGATGTCGAATTCCAGCCCTATACTTTTGAAACCGCAAAATGGATAACCCTTTACTAAGAGATTTCGAACCACAAGATTAATTGTTTACTTATACATACAACCCTCGCCACTTTAAAACGATACCTCTTAGTTCTGTTTTCTGTCATTCATTGTTCCTAAAGCTTGCATCCTATACTCTGTTCAATTTATATTTTCAGTATAGGTCTTATTGGAGAGCTTTTTCAAACACACTGGTGCCTGTCGCTGAAATTCCCACTGGAAATAACCACTGAGTAACACACAAATTATTTTTGCAATCTTGTTAAAACCGGAGTATATCCCACCATGCACTACCTACTGCACATCCAAGTACTCGCTGCTGCTTGTGTGCCTTCTCGATGCACTCAACTCTCGTACTTGTTTTTTTTACTCGTACTCGTTGTGTGCTTTTAAAATAAACTTATTAAATCAGAGTTACCACTGCTACGTTTGTGGTAATTTAGTATGCTTATTACTGCAAACCTTTAAGAGCCGTAAGACAATACGAACTTATTGGTATCTCTATCAGTTAGAGTGAAAGGCAAATATCCTATCTTCCCTATACTGAAAATATAAATTGAACAGAGTATAGACTTAATTTTTTTTCAATCAAAGTTCATAATTGTTGTTATTTAAAGTTATAAGTAAATTTTAATGCTACTGAATTAAGTAATAAAAAAAAATATTTAATAAAAACCGTGATAATGCTGGATCAATCTTGATTCTTTTTATATCAAACGTTACTTAAATTTAACGTATTAAAGGTATTATTTGATTAAACAACAATTTTTTAATAATGTTGGGCCACCTTTCTGCTCCAGAACTTCACACATCCGGTTTGGAAGGGATGTATACAAAGTGGCCAAATAATTTATCGAAATCGAGCACCAAGCTAATTCGATAACTTCGGTTAGTTTGGATATACTCGAATATTGTTGTACTGATCCATATGTTGACGTGTCAACCATCCCCAAGCATTTTCAAGGTTGTTTAAATCCAGTGAGTAGGTCGGCCAGCTTAATAGTTTGGCACTCTGTATACGTTTTAACTACCCGGTCTGTATGCATTGGCACGTTATCATGTTGATAAGTCCACGGCAAAGGTCCAAAAAGGGTATGAAAGTATCGAAAGGCCTCTTTTAATATACCACTGTCAGTCAATGCATTCATTGCAGTGGACAAAAGTGGAAGTTTGCAGGTGCCATAATAGGAAATTACCGCCAACACCATCACACGCCCAAATCTGTTATGCAGCTCATCCAAATAATGAGTTTTCTTGCGGAGGTCATGAAAATAGTAGCTATAGCCATCGGGGCCTTCCAAATTTATTTTTGTTTTCGTCGGAGAAGACCACGCGACTTCGGAGTGGCAAATCCAGGCCGCATGTGCCCGTCGAAAATTGAGGCGTTGACCTTTTCGAAATAACACGATTCATAGTTTTGAGACCTGGGTTGATAGCACACTTTTTGATTTTTGCTAACGAGTCGTGAGTTGAGAATTTGACATATTTCTTAATATAATCGTCTTTTCGCATTTGTAAGCACACTGTGTGTGGGGTCTTTCATATTTTTCTATACTTAAGATCATTTCTTAAAAATCTGGATATAAGTGTTCGGCTAATGTCGATTTATTTTTAGCTACTTTGGTAATAGATAAGCCAGCGTTGCGTCCTTATAAGTTTTGATTTGTCATTTTTTGCCTCAGTTAATGCTTTTCCTCGACCTATTTTAGTCTTTTTTTTACCAAATTGTCGAAATTAACAAAAAAGTTTGATCAAGGAAAAATATGAGTCCGCGTGTCAAAGATAAGAGATACCAATCAAACTAAACGCATATTCTATACAAGTTGCGCGAAAATGTTTTTTTAATTTCAATGAATGTCAACATATAGTGGGAAAAAACATATAACATAAGTATATATTGCCAGGCGAAACTTATAACTTAGCAAACATTGATCGAAAAGAAACAAACCCTCATATCATACTTAACGAAGTTAACGTTTCCAATGCTCAAGGGCTGGGGTCCGGACCCGAAAATTCGTGAGATACTTTTTCATTGCTTTTCGTAGTACAATTTTGTTTACCAACTTAATTATATCAAAACCGACTCTAACGATTTTGATAAAAAAAAGAATGTGCAATACATTAGGTATAATCTACGGTTTGGTCAAACTTTTTTTTTCAAGTATTTTGTTATTAACGGTACCTGACATACAACTAATTTGTTGACTTTCTCATAAACGGTTTGATCGATTGCAATCAAAATTTTACGTAGGAGGTCCCTTTAATTATAAATAATAAAATAAATAAATGAAAATTTTCGAAAAATACTTTTTTTTGATTGAAATAAAATATTGAATTTTCAAAAAAAAGATATATTTTTTCTTGAAGTTTTGTTTTTATGTTTTTATTATTAAAAAAAAAAAAAAAAAAATACTTTAGTGATAAAGTTATCTGCTCATTTTAGAACGGAATAAAGAGTTATCTGAGGAATAAAATAAATAGCTATTTTCGATGGCAAAAACACTTTGAAACATGATTGCTTTGAAATAAACGTTAAATAAGAATTAATTTCTATAAAAAGTTCGACACTCGATAGAAAAGTGACGTTCAAATTAAATTATTCTATAAATTGTTTTTTCTTGATTGAAAACATTCGATGTTGCTATCCGGTTGTTTAACAGTCGAGGAAGTTAATTCGTCTGGCAACTAACTGGATGTTTGTCTGTAGATTGAAAAATCGGCTCTTAGCCATACACTTTTCTTCAGTATATTACGCCTTTTTGTAATTTCCTTAGCAACTTCACAATTTTAACTTAAGCTGATGAAAAATCGTTGTGCGGAATTTTTATAAAAATATCATTAGATATCTAAGCCAACGAAGAGTTCTGCAATCGACACAGAGACATAATTCCATAGGCAATAAGTCTATGTGCAAAATTTGTGGACTTATGTATTATACATTTTTGACAGGTATTTCCGTCGCAGCTCCGTCTCAATTGTTTGCAGCTCAGTCAGTTAAGCAGTTATTCTTTGCTGACCGATCATATACATTATTACCACGAGTCCTTGACGTAAAGAACACGTTCATATCCCATTATCGCAGTTAATTATTTTTAAAAATAATTTTGCAACTAACTTTCAGTATAGAAGAACATTTCTTTACCTTTATCAAGGTAAATTATTATTAGAACAAGGTTTGTGTCGTATTGCAACTTAAGTATATAGTAATGTTCGCAATAATATTCTACTCCAACACGCATCCTTAAAAAACGACATGTATTCATTCTCACATCGTCATCAGTATCTACATCTTTTGCAACTTGCGCTGTCAATCACAGCGACAAACCTGTCGTTCTATTCGAATTGTGCGGCGAAAAAGAAAACGAGTTGATTGCACCTTTTTATATAGGTACTTGTTGCCGTAGCCATTAGAGAATCACCACCAAGACGATCACTTCGCTTTTCCACTAACCAAGTCACTATACTAACTCCGGGCAAGTCAATTAATAATTTTCCAATGTATAGAAGTAATTATCAATTTTTTGTTTTGTCTTTGGGTGGTTGGCCTCACTAGGTTAAGTTAACAGACTCTAAGACAAAAAGTGCTCTTGCGATACGTATCGAGACACTATAGTATAAAGTTAGATAGACAGACACTCGTACATGTCCCTTATGAATCAGGTGAATGAATGAATGAGTGATGATGATGATGGACAAAAGCTATGGCAGTAGCAGTGGTTAAACCACCGACCGTCACTGGCAACGAGTTAACCACTCAGAAAGATTTGTCATAATTGATAAGACGCGCAAGCGTTACTCGTGAGAACCAATCGCCTCCGGTCAGCTTCGACTTAAGATGGTCAGAAAATAATTTAAAAAAAAAGCAAGAAAAGATCCACGCATGAACAAATCAAAGCCCCTTTCACTATCCCTTCTGAGAAGCGAGGCAGGAGCATTTTTCAAATAGCAGCATTGGCAAAATAATTGTACTTGGTCAGAAATCAACAACATAAGCGGCCATCGTTGAAAAAAATCAATTGCAATTTATTCGCACCAATGTGATCCAAATTATTGTCGGCGAAAATCAAATAAATCGGCACTGTTTGTCACCCTTATTGACGGTGGTAGGAGGAGAGCTGTTAGTTGTACCTGAGTGTCTAGAAGATGCTGATGCTGATGGTAGTAGGTAACAAATACAAGGCAATGCAAACACGATTGATTATATTTTGCGTTGAGTGGCATCGGCCATCGCTGCCGCATCCGAACACGAAGTGGCAGTGATTAACGAAATTAGTTGCGATGCATTTTTCTCCCACGGGATGGAAACAGTGATTCCTTGTTTTTTGTCAACGCAAATTGGAATTGTATTTTAAGTTGAGATAAATGTATTTCCTAGGTATAAGGGCAAGTGATGCATTCCTTTAAAAATTTTGTTTAGTTCGAGATTTTGATCAAACATGACGTGGTTTTTTTTCTTTTTTTTTTAAATGCCTACCAGAGCTTATACCTATATGACATTATGTAGGATAAATATTGTAAGACTCGTAAATACCTATATAGTAAACGATGACACTTTGAGATAATTGTTTTTTTGTTTAAGCTTGAAAAATAACAGCAGAAATCAAACAACCCAATACAGGCATATTGTTAAAAATAATGTTTTGACTTTTAATTGAAGTTTATGATAGAATAACATGGTCAAAAACAAGTACCAAAAAGGGGTAATCTGTTCCATATGGCTATTATGATCAAATCAGCTATTTGTCAGAAAACGCAACTAGAATTTTGTTGTTGTAATTGTGATTTAATGAAAATAAAATAAAAGCAAAGAACCATGGACACGATAGTACTTTTTTATAATCAGGGCACAGTTAGATCAAATGTTTGAAATCTTTGAATCATTGACTTCAGAATAGATAGATACATTTTTTTGTATGAAAAAATAATTTTAATGAATACATTTATACTGTGAGATTTTGGCGGCCTTCGGCTTCGAATCTTTCTTGATTTTCTGACGCATCTAGTTGGTTGTTAGCGTTTACATCATCATCCACTCAAAAAAAAAAAAATATATATATATATTAAAGTTTTTAATTTTTTTAAATTTAAACCTGTGGGT
Source organism: Philhelius pedissequus (assembly GCA_910595825.1). Taxonomy (NCBI): domain Eukaryota; kingdom Metazoa; phylum Arthropoda; class Insecta; order Diptera; family Syrphidae; genus Philhelius; species Philhelius pedissequus. Next base: position 226,667,566 of record OU343161.1, on the reverse strand, counting down.
AGAACATCATGTAAAACGATTGCCAAGTTATGCAAAACTGCTAATGCTATAATTGTTATTTCGGCGTTTTCTAAGGAACATCTCACCAGACAAAAGAAAGCGGAATCTTTGCTTCCAAACGCCGAAGCACCATTCTACCGTGTTTCGGGTTGATATATGATCAATGTTGTATTGTACTTCAGCATTCGCTCGAGGATTCAAAGGGGGGTGAATAGTATATGTTAGTACAAGGGTATCCATCAACCCCAAGCAGACGGCCATTGAACTCGCCATCCTCGAAGAGTTGTGTGATTCTGCTTTCCCCAAAAATTGTTGAGTCATGAGTGCTGCCCTCCAGCGGCATACAATGTCATTTATTCTTAAGGAAGCGTCACACAACTTGGGTATTACCCTTTTCTACCCTTACCCTTTTCTATTTATATAGTACTGTCCTGAGGGCCCACTTACTTAGGGAATCTTAATATGGGCACAGTCAATGGCCCCAACAACGTGTGGAAATCTTCGGACTTAAGAGAACTTGTTCATAGTTCTGAGTTGGTCTGAAAAAGTAGTCGGCATTTTTAGATATATAGACCTTTGGAAGGCCAATATGCTCTTGCAACTCGATTACAAATTTGACAAAGCGTAGGTTGGCTGAATCCGTGAATGTCTTCTCCATCGACTTGATTCTTTAAAAAAATATAGGTACAGTTTTAGTTCGGTTTCGAGCTGTAAACGCTTCAATTTTATAATAAAGGTGTGTAGGCACGTTATTGATATTCTTAAATAACGTCCCCAATAGCGGATTGCAGCAATTACTAGCAGATCTATTCGGATGTGGCCTCCTCTATCGTCGCTGCTGAGGTCCAAGCGAACAATTTCAATAATTTTAAGCATATTTTCTTTGGAAAACCTGTATTATTTTTGAAGCCTTCATTTCTAAGATTTATTGGATTGAACGGTTTTTTATACAGTATTTTCTTCTTCTTGGCGTTGGAAGTATTGCATTTAAATTATTGAAATCATTCAAAAAGGATACAAAATTTAAAGGCATTTTTTTTTTTTGTTTTATGTCCAAACTCATTTCGACACTATAATTTCCTTATGTATAGGCTCTATTCAAACTATAAGTTTTATAAATAAGATTTTCGAGTCAAAAATGAGAACCACTCTCAGGCATAGTCATACTGTGAAATTACACTTTTCGAAAATCAACTGGATAGATTATTTAATAAAAATTCAACCTTAAAATTTCAATCTAAAGTTTCAACGCACCCACCAAAGTTTTAATTAAAACAAAAATTGTTTCACTTAGACATAAAGGTAGATTAAAGTACGTACCCAGATTAAGATAAGCAGATAAATTTTTCTTAAGGACCATCATGTGAAAAGTAGAACAGATCGCAGATTTCTCTGCAAAATTAAAATACATTCAATTTACTGTATAAGATAGTACTTGCTTCCGGCTTTTTATTATTAAACGCACATTACGCTTGTTTTCGTCTCTATTTGCGGCTCTATTGTGGACTTGATTCATGGTAAAATGTTAAAATATTTCGTTTTGTTTGTTTAGCCGCGGCGCTGTGATCGCCAAGGAACTTCAGTACGACATTTCATTTTTTTGACATCGAAGCCGTAGTTAAGATTCCAAATTATTCTTTTTCAAAGTAATCTAAGCTGAATTCGGTATCCAAATCTTATCAGCTTCATTAAAACTAAAACGACATCAGTTTTGTTTTTAATTAAGCCTTTAAAATTTATAGACAAAATTTTCAATGATAATTTTAATGAAACGTGTAACTGTAGAATTTTTGTTTTTTTTTCGAGACAACCGAGACTATTTTTTACGAATATGTTGTAAAGTATAGTTCCGCTACAATAAAGCTCCTACGAGTGAGGTCTAACCTTAACATAATCACACTTTTTTCCCAAAAATGTCGCACCAAATTCACGAACCTTTGTAAAAAATGCCTTATCAAATTCCTCAACCATTTTAAAAAATTAAGGAAGTGTATGCTTCGATTAGTATAAGCAAAATAGCGTGCGTAAATTTCCGTAACGTAGCTCTCAATTTTACTTCTCGGGAGGGGTTTAGATGCTTACACAAAAAAAAAAAATATGTACAACATTATATCACTTAATTTGTCCGATTATAAGCCTCATCCTAAATTTGTAAATTTCATTGACAAGGTTTGGTCCAGACAGATCTATCCAAGGTTTGTAGTGTGAAATTTAATTAATCTACATCTACATCTATTTTTGGCAGCCGTTATTGCTCGTTCCCTCAACTAAACATGATCTCTAAAAATTTGCCAATAGCTAAGTCGATAACTTGTTTTGACAATATTTTATTTTACTTATGTATTTTGTTACATGTTACCTTGAAAGTGGGTATGATATCGTCCCGAACTACATGTTTTGCCATAAATGAAGTCACTTATAAGCAGTTGTTGAGTTTTGGAATATGTGTAAGAAAATAAGGAGAATCCGTTACTACTCCTGAAATCCGTTACGTACTCGCTCTGGTTGCAGTGGAGGATTAACCTTCTCGGCGGCCTGAGCAACGCTCAGTGCCTACCGCCCCCTTGTTTTAATTATGTGCAAGGATCGTATTTGAATTGGCTAACATCGAAGAGTTATGGGACACGGTTGTCTTTTTGGGGGTGAGGAATTTGAATGCGGTAGTATTTGTTTTTTTTTATAATCTACACGCGCTCAAGGGATTATGAATACCCTTTAAATGTTTCAACACAGCGCGGGCGTGAGTGTGAGGCTAAGGAAGAGAAAGAATGATAGGAACGATGTGTGGCGCGATATTCGGAGACTGTAAGTGGTTGTTGTCTCAGATTTTATCTCTAGGGATGGCGGCTGAACTAATGCGGAGAAATTTCAGTGTCTTATTTATCTATAACCCTTATAATTCGCATTATTTTTTTTATTCTTTGTCATATTTTATCGGTATACTAGTTTTACTCAATCACATGTTGTTAGTTCTATGCCTAAACAGCATGTAATGAGAAAACCAACAACTCATTGTATGACATTTATTTTTAGAATTGGTTTTTAATGGAAAAATAAGAAGACATAGACTACGACAGGGATCGAACCTGTGACTATGAGGTTGGCAGGCGAACACACAACTATCGCCAAAGTTACTCTCCGGGTTATGTGTTCTTCCGAGAGCAGTATTCTCCAATTATGTCCCCGTGAAACTATTTTTCCTTTCGAAAGCGGAAAAGAGAATTCTGAATGTTCGAATCAGCTGTTTGACAGCCATGAGCGCTTAAATACTTGCTGCATGTTCTCACAAAATCATCTCTAAAGTCCTGCAAATGTTTGAGGAACAGCTGTCCTGTCTACAAAGATGTGTAAAGTGTATAAAACGACTGAAGAAAAAGGAAAGTTATGTAGATAGGATTGTCGTTGTTTTTATCTCAAAAATAATTAAAATCTTATTTATATTTTAGTTGCATAAAGTAAAATACTAACATTTTTTCTCAATTCTCAACAAATGTGTCGGCATTTAGAATGTCTACTTTTTCACCAAGTATTTTTTCCCATATTCGAAGTTTGTTTAGAATAGGGAAAAGGGAAACAAATCCTCGGAGTTTTTTTGTTTGTAATAAGATAGTAGGGAAAAGGAAAATATTTCCCTGGGAATTGTCATTTAGAATTGGGCTGATTAATTTGCATATACATACACATTAATAGCTGCGTTTTATTATCTACGGGTCTGGGTTATTTTTTAACACGTATTACAAAAACAACACAAGATCCAGGTTTCTATTGGGGTCTGCGAACAGAGGGTACATACTACATATCAGTACATAACCCAGATCGCTTTATTTTTACTGGATGAACCATATGGTTATTGGCGATAATAAAACACGGCTTATATTACATTCTGCAAGAAACTTTGGTCACTTTTTTTTTACTATAAAGTCTTTTTAAGTCACTTTTTTCATTACATAAAAAAATATCTTGAGTATTATTCAGTTTTTTTGCAATTTTAAGGCCCATAGGTAAGTGCAAAAATCGTGTCCAGTAATATTTAAAATCTATTTATGGCGACCGCGTATTGTTCAAAACAGCGGTTTCTTATCGAAATATGCAGAGACGGAAAATCAGGCCAGAGACTTATATTTCGTATTTTCAGATACCAAAAATGATGAGGACCCAATTTGAATGACATTAATCTTTTTATTTTTTTTGCGTAATATTTTTTTTAGAATAAAATAAAATATAATACAAAATTTGCCGCCCCCTACAAGTTGCCGCCCTAGGCTCGAGCCTCAAGAGCCTAGTGGTTAATACGCCCGTGTCTGGTTGTGGAACTAATGTCACTTATTTCATTTTCCCATCTGCACAACACATTCCAGCAGTTTAATTTTTATATTTCAGTCCCTTACAACGTGGGCAAACTAAGTTAATCGATCCAATAATATCGCATTTGTAAAAGCGAAGAATTAAAAACGATTTAATGAAAATCTATCAAAGTCATACAAAAGGGTTTGCTTTGTTTTCTCATTTCAATTTAATCAAAATATTCGACTTCATCAGTAAATTTTCTAAAAAAAATCTTGCATAAGAACCTTACCCTTAAACTATCTAAAACAAAATAGAAATCTTCCAAAAATGTAAAAATATTCTCAAGTAATGATCTTTTATACATGCAAAAGTTAATTTTTATTTTTTATTTGTAGGAATGATCCTAGACACTAATCTCAAATGGAAAGAGTACAACATTACACAAATTTACTGGGTACAAGGAAATAACTATGACAAATCTATCCAGAACAAAATAATGTTATATAAGCCAGTACTGAAACCCGTTTGGACATACGGCATCTATCTATGGTGCTGTACAAAGACCGCAAATGCTGAACGCATCCAAAAATTCCAAAGCAAGGTCCTTCGTGGTATATCAAATGCCGCTTGCTATATAAAAAATAGCGATCTACATCGTGACCTTCAAATTTATACCAAATCTGAAATGGAGACCGTCTTAAATGTACGAGACGATGTTTGGAGATTAAGAAGAATCAAGTCTCATGAGCTGATGTTCTAAACCTAAAGCTATGGAAAAGAAGTAAAACCTTAAACTTCCACAATATGGTTGTTTATTAAGAAAGAAAAATCATTTGTTGATTTTTTATAGATTGATCCTGATCTACAGGTAGTTTTGGTTCGGACCCTTATCGAACTTTTTTATATTAAATGTTATTTACATTTGACACTACTCCAAAGATAAATCTACGTAGAGACACTGAATCACTGGGCAACTCGGGCCATCGGCTTATAGGTACATTACAAGGCAGTAATAGAGCAGAGAGAGACAAAGAGAGAAAGAACGAACATCGGAAAACACATGTCAACATCACGAGGTTTGATTTTGGACGGTCTCCCATCAAAGTACTAAACATTCCCAATGATACTTGATAAAAACGTTTTTAATTAATTTTGTATACCTAATTATACAAAATTTCTTAAGTGTTTTTTTCTAAAAAAAACTTGGTATGGCAATTTTAATATAATAATAATATTATAAATTTGAAAACCTAATTTCAAAAAATTAATCTTCCACTGGTTTCAATTTCAAAAATCCCCCCAAAAAAAATGTCGAACATTTTGTTATGCAGTATCATTTAGAATGAAGGACATCCTGTATAAAAGAATTTGATCGAAATCCGTCCAGTAGTGCATGAGATAGTCGAAAATCAAAAATGCTTATATGGCAGTTATGGCGGTTATAACATTTCGATTAAAAATGAAATGTACGACTTGATCGCACGTACTTGCTATATGTTCGAACACATTATGTGCAAGAGATTCTTAATTGAAAGGGCTAAATGTATTTTTAAACTCGTTTTTCACTTAATTTTTTATATATCTATTTATGTCTAAAAAAAATTGGTAAGAACATTTTAAATATTCAATAATAAAAATTTAAAAACAAAATTTCAGAAAAAATCGTCCACTCATTTTCGAAACATTGAATTTCAAAAAAAAAACTATTTTTCGAATATTTTGAAAAACAGATTTATTAATTATTAGGAATTCGAAGGCGCTCCTGTATAAAAATTTTGATCGAAGTCCGTTGAGCCGTTTATGAGAAATTCGAAAATCAATAAAACGGTTATATGGCAGGTACTGTTAATAAAAAAATATTAAAAGAAAAAAATGTTGAACAAAATGTAGACCATATCGAAAGTAGTACGCACACTAGTTTCTATTAAAATCGTTAGACCCGTTTTCTAGATAATTAAAATGGTAGAAAAATTTGTATGGCAAATACCGTTATTTTTGGGGTTAAATCAACGATTCAAAAATCTATTTTGCACAATTACCAAAGCACCAAGTTTGAACAAAATCGGTTCTGCCGTTTAGGCTGTAGATCGTTTTACAGACATACAGACAGACAGAGTGAATTGCGGGACCCACTTTTATGGTGTTCTCTAACATCGTAATGTCAAGTTTGATTAAAATCTCGAGTTCAGTTGTTTTTCCAAATGTATAACTTAGTACATATCTACATATACCTCAAGTATGAACAAGTGTAAATTTCTAAAGCTTACTTTGTTGCAAGGTTTGGCTATTTGGCTAAGGAATGTCTGTGGAAAGAACCCAGAAGTATTGGACACGCAAATTAGCGACGCTATTACAGAAAAGAGTTGATATTTCCAAACAAACTATCGATATCATAAAGTTAATATACGCGTAGAACACTTTTCTCCAGAATAAGAGTTAACTATGTCCTTGTCGAACTAATTATTCTTGGATTTTTTTTTAAATTTAACTATATGCATGTAAGACCTAAGGTCTTTTAAATGCAACCTGAATTGCACGGCATTTAACGAAGAAAAGTGTTAAACTCATACCATTCGTCCAATTTTTTGCTAAGTTCTAACTTCAAGCAAAACATTTCCATTTCAGAAGTACATATTATTAAGCAAACAGTTTTTTTTTCTCTGAAAGACATGAATCGTTTCAAAACCGCCTTGAATGCTTAGAATATGAAAAATAATAAGTTAACACTACGAGTAAATGGATGAAGTATTAGTTATTGTTATTTGTCATCTGAACGTAGAGCAACCTTTTTATATTGCCACCATAACTACATTACCTACATGCGGCAATTTTTTCCTATTCGTCTTGAAAGGAACTCATCCATTCGGATAATTGTCGATGCGTTAAGGTAAGTGTACACCCTAGTACCTTACGGCTGCTAACTTTTTAAACAGAGATACTTTGGTGGCTTCGGTTCATATCGCTTCTCCATACTAACAATTACTTCTTCTAGTGGCTTTCTTTGGCGTTTCCTCTCGCTTGTATCGAATAATGTATTCAATTCAATCTGTTCCTTTTGTTTTTTTTCTGTCTTTATATATAGATAGATACGCTATCGACCATGACGAAGTTCACTGCAAGGCACAGCACAGCATTTACCATACAGAAAAAAAAAATGTTGGTATTAAAACTCGAAGAAAGAAGAAACCGCAGATTAATTGTGAATTTTGCAGCAATTTAAGTCACACACCAGCTAAATTCAGTACTTGTCACTCCATCGCTTCGGTCTACTGTCACTTTAATTGTCGATCAAATTGATCGGTTGTTGACATCCTAAAACCTTTGTTTAGTGAAAATCCGTATTAAATGTGTTTCTTTCACTTTTTCTTTGGTATCGGAATTTAATGGTGGATATACTGGCACTGAGTTATATTTAAAAAAAAAATTGTTTTGGTGATGTAATCGTGTGCAATAATCCGAGTGGATCAACATTTTTTGATGAAAAGATTTTTAGCCTCTTTTGTGAACTGCTGGGGCAGGAAAGGATTAGGTTATAATGTTTCAATCTGAGTGAGTCTATTGAGTAACGAAACAAGCATATAGCTAGTATTGATGGGACACACTTTTGTGTTGAACATTGAGGCTGAGAGTAATCTTTAATTATAGCTAGCTATTTAGTATTCACAGTCGAACTTCCATAACTCGAACCATCACTTGCCACAAAATTAATTCGAGTTATCGAGACTTCGAGCTATTAAGTAAAATACGAAATTGATATAAATTCATATACTTATATGTATTTGTTTGCGAACATAATCTCTACTAATATATTTAAGAGTAATTTTGTTTCGATGTCCGTTTGTCTGTATATGACAGGAAAACTGACGACTTACCATTTGACACGCCATAAAAATGATTGTATCTTCTTCTGTTGTTCTTTGGGCAATTTATATGCTATTAAATTTAATATATAAGTTATGTTTTATATGCTTAGTACAAAAAAAATTGCACTTACCTTTTAAATTTATCCTGATTTTGAAATAGAATTTCCAAACTTATATTTTGTTTTGTTTACGTTTTGCTGTTTCCATGGATTTTATACCCAAATTGGTTTTTGTTTTGTTTCCTTCCGCTGTTGTTATGGATTTTATTTCCAAGCGAGCAGAAAGTCCTCGGTGTTGCCCGGGCATCCAAGGCAAAAGTCTTTTAATGCAATATCTTCCAAATGAAATAAAAAATTAAGAAACAAAATTTGTAAGGAAAAGGTTTTCTCATTTATTTTGTCGTTTATTTAAACAGGATTAGTTTTCTTATTAAATTTAACCAAGAAGATTTATTATTTGTATTTTTGCTTACAAACGAACTATTCTTCATTCTGAGACCCTTCGCTTTCGTTTTTTACATGCGATTATAGTTAGTAAGATATAAGACAAGTTATGCATTCTTTGAAAAAAAAAAATTGAGATAATAATCAATTATGACATTACGATGATCGCGAAGACGAGAACGAGAAAAGCTGCCATTCAAGTGCGGCTTGAAAAAAATTTTGCATAGTGTCGGCGAATGTCGCATTGGTGCGGTCTTACTGTAAACCTTTAAAAACTTAAAACACGCTAACAGGGCCCCAGCATGAAAAATTCCGAAGATTTCGGTGTAATTTATGCGGGGCTATTACACATACATGAATCATGAATTGACCGTCGCCAGGACTATTTTCATGAAAGCAAAAAGGTTGCTAAGGTCTCGCACTGAACTATCAATTTTTTCAAGTTTGGAAAGAAAATTTATTTTCGTGTGTAAACACATACAATCGCGAAATCTTGTATTTTCATTCATGGTTACTGGCACATTCCATTTCAGCGTAAGGTCGCGTGTGTTTGGCACCATGCTAGAAATGAATAGTTTGTTGAGAATATTGAAATTATCATATTACATATGCAAGGATTCCCCAACGCCAGTGGCTACTTTTGCGAACGTAAAAACTAACTTGCAAGTGTAAGCTCATGCTTTCACGTAAGTTGATATATGCATTTTTTTATAATTTTGCACGCGCTCAAGGGATTATGAATACCCTTTATATGCTTTTAACACAGCGCGAGCATCCGGTGAAAGAAGAGAAAGAAGGATAGGAAAGATGTGTGGGGCGATGTTTTGAGACTGGAGAAAGTAAAACAAAATTTGGTGGGTCCCAACCTTTCATGTGCCAGCAGCTAAGTTTTGCAAAAAAAAATAAGCCACTTGCAAGCAACATTTCAAAACCAAACAATTTTTTTTAAATTGTAGGTATGGTTTCCGAGTTTAGCCTAGCAAACAAACTGATAAATATTTATTTCACTTTATGACAATAAAATTATTGAAATCTTTGGAGCGGTTTCTAGGAAAAAAACATATTGTGTATACTTATAATTTGAACCAAAAAATAATGAGCTATTTTGAAAATATTAAAAAAAAAGTTTTAAAATATGCTTTTAAAAATACAAACAAGTATCTATTAGGTAATTAAAAATATTGGTATGCATCACAATTTGACGTACATAAGCCTATATAATATGTGTAAAATTTCGAAAGATCGAAAGAATCACCTAAGCCGTTTTCCAGAGAGAAGAAAGCTAATAATAGGTCCTATGGAAGGTACGGTTCTTAGCTATGATTGGTAATTTGTTTTCCAACCATATAATAGTTCATACCGTAAAAATACTCTGATTTTTTCTAATCAAAATCGTTAAAACCATTTTCGAGAAAAATGAGCTTTAACATAATGGCAGTTTCACAAAAAAAAAACTCTATACCAAGTTTGAAGGAATTCGACCACCTATTTGGACTGTAAGTGACTATACTAACATTCAGACCAACAGAATTCTTAGACCATGTTTTTTCGTCTTCGCTATCATCGTAATGTCATGTTTGATTGTTATCGCAAAACTTTTTTTTCGACGAATGCATAACTTGCCTTAAATTGTATTTTATCGGAAGTAAAAAGATAACCTCCGGAAAGCGAAGAGTCCCAAAATGAAGAATAGTTCGTTTGTTAAAAAATAAAAAAACTATTCCTGTATCCATCTTTTGTAACTCAGGCGATAACTTTTCCTCACTACAGTCTCTGGAAAAAAAAAGATTTTATGTTATGTTAATGTTTCCAATGGAAGGCAGTCATTTTGACATCTTTAAACCAAAACAAACATTTTTTTTTGTTTCTCGACTATTAATATCGAATCCTTTTTCTTACAAATATTTTTTCTTTATTTTTCATTTCATTTGGAAGATATTGCATGAAAAGACTTTTGCTCGGGTGATGTTATACTCGTACATGACTGAAGAGTGGTTTTGAAAAAAATCTTCAATGGAATTTAAACCTTGTACACCTAATCCATTTTTACTATTTTATTAGTCTTTAAATCTAAACGTAAAATGCTTCACGAATTTGCATCTCTGTGTGTTTTTAGCGCTTAATATTTTTTGGAAAAAAAACTATAAGCCTTGAGTAAAAACTTTAACAATTATTAGGCAACATAAACATTTATTCATATATATCCATATTACACGCCGCGAAACACTGTACCGCTGCAATTTGTCCATAAGATGATAAATTATGTGAAAAGGAGATAAACCGATACAGTACTTCGGGAAATATAGTACCGGTATAGTACGCTGACACGGAGTGTAAAGAGATTCGGAATGGTTTCCCGTTACGGTTTAATGTTTTTTTGTAGTTTACCTACTTCTTTCTTGTTTTGATCAGAGGGAGTGAATGAATGATTGCTGAAACTGAAAGCGATAGATGTATGCTTCAATCTGAAGTAACAATTTTGTTAGAAAAACATATTTAAAGATACAAAAACTTTCGACCAAATGGACAACATGAAAATGGTTCGACATGAAAATCTTTTCTAAATAGTATCCAATTACAGAAACATTTTAAGATAATCATCCATTTTTACTTCAACTATTTTTTGGGAAATTTCTTACAATGTTTTATAATTATATGTTATGTCGGATATTAAAATATCTGAGTATATTTTTGTGTTAGCTGAAAGCTGTCAAAACATTTGCTCTCGGATAGCTAGTTATTTCAACATTTTTGTGATAACTTAACATAGCTTTCATGAGAACAGCTGTTTTTTCATCAGCCAGAAGGCCAAATGTCCCGATCGGGCTTATTATGGCAACGATGGTTCTACACCCTTCTAACAAAAAAGCTTGCAATTCTTTATAACACATAACGAAGTCACGATTTTCTCAAAGTATGTATAGGTCATAGTAAAATACTAACAGTGTCCACGAAAGCAATGTATTATAAAACGAACTTGGAAACGCACGCAGAATTTGGAAATTGCCCTGCAGAATTTCACTTATCAAATGTAACGCCAAATTATCTCTTCGAGTTATCAAGACATTCGAGTAATAGAAGTTCGAGTTATTATTTAAAAATTACATGTTAATTTCAGTCTTGGCGATATTGCCAGTCAATTTCATTCCAGTTATTAAATATTCGAGTTATCGAAGTTCGACTGTAGTTTTTTCGAGTTTAACAAGTTGGGATTTATTTTTTAGTTTTCAGATACCTATACATACCTGTGTGCAAAAATCGGCTAAAACAAACTAAAGGCTTTTAAGTTACGTATGGTAGTAATTTACATACGTTAATCTTAAAGATACAACTAACAATCCCTTTCAATATTCTAATGACTGGTTTACACTGTTTCCAGTTTTGTATTTACTTAAAAAAAAAATTTTGTCTCAAAAATTTTTGGTTTAAGCCCCATATCAACAATTTATTCGGCTTCACAGTTTCGTTTAAACCTTGAACTGAGTTCAATTTGTAGATTAAGTTAACCGAGATTATTTTGCCGTTTAAACTTCAGTTCAGCTTTTGTATTGTTTTTTTTTTCAGAAAATATTATGAACAGAGCAAAATTGTGTATTCAATTTTTATCGAGTTGTTATAGTGATTTTGAATATTATTTATTATTCTCGTTGTTTCGTGTGTTTTTTAGTGTCAGAGAGAGACAGGGAGGACGAGCCAAGAAAAATGCTGCCAACTATTTTTCATAAAATATATTTAAGCGAAGTTCAACTGATCTGAAGATCAGATTTCACTGTGAAACTGGACAAATTAAACCAAAAATTTAAACTCAGTTTTAGGTTCAGTTGATCTTAAGTTTAAACTCGCACTGTGAAACTGGGGTAATATTTGAAACAAAATAAATCGTATTATTTTAGAAGTCCATCTAGTTTTGAACTATCGATAGTCGACTGTATTTTAATCTTTTTCATTTTCACATGCAGTCAGTGTTGTTCCTCTACGTGTCGACTTTAATTGTCTACATTTCAACGTAGACAATCGGTCCACAATGTAGACAATTAGTCATTAATGTAGACAATTAGTCGACAATGTAGACAATTAGTCGACAATGTATACAATTATTCCAAAATGTAGGCAATTAGTCGAAAATGTACACAATACCTTTCACATCTAAATTTCACCAATAAAATCATTCCAAAAATCGTGGGGTTCGATTTAAAAAGGAGTACTTACAACTATTGACAAGATTCTTATTTGGGCGTTATTTCCTAATATTTAGAGGGCATTCCCATATTTTATAGATATTTCCAATTTAGGGTGTTCTTTTCATTTGAATTTTCATATTTTAATTTTGGGTGTTCATTCCTAAAAAAATAGAAAGTTAAGAAATAACGTCGAAAAGGAGAAAAAAATACAACAACAATTTGCTCTGAATTTGTTTGGGTGATATTTCCAAATGGATTCGGGCGATATTTATTAACGCAATTTCTGTTAAAAAGATACTATTTTCGACGTGGATTTGGATTTGCATCAAAACTAAATTTTTGGAAACTTAGGGACTTATTCGCTTCTTGCAACTGTTAGATCAATTAAGAAGAGCTCTTCAGACTGCTGTAGTATTATTATTATAAAATACGAGAGAACAGTAGGGTTTGACTTGGAGTGAATATACCTACAACAGAAAATTTGAAAAGTGTAGGTCTTCCGTTTCTGGGCGTGGTATCCACCCACTCTCTTAGAATTTATATCAATTATGAAGCAGTTAGGATTGCTATAGAAAAATGAAATTTGGTAAAGTGATATGATTTTTTTGTTAAATTTAACTATATGCCTGTAAGACCTAAGGTCTTTTGAATTCAACATGAATTGCACGGCACTAGTTTGGTACAGTGGATTTGAGAACCAGGTATTGACTGTCTCATTTTAACCCATGGGCGGCATTCAATTAAAATTGTAGGTAATGAAAAGAATACGTCTGCCGTGGGGATCGAAACCACACTTCCTAATTGGCAATCAATCACTTTATCCACTGCGCCATCGCCACCCACATTTGATTTGAAGTTCATAAATTTATTATAAATGTAAAAAAATGAAAAGTAGAGATTTTCGATTTTCAGATTTTTCTCATATTTTTGTGTCAATTACTTTCACGTAGAATGGTAATGTTTTGACTCTAGAGGTATTCCTATTCATAGGGAATCGAAATATTGAAAATTTGATATTTAATATTTAAAGGCTATGGCATTCAGCCATTTTATCAAGTAAAAACTAGGTCTCTGCAAAGAGGATTGAAATCGGTCTAAGAAAATAAGCAACTTCAAATTATTTGGGAAATTTGTCAGTTAATGATTTCATTAAACTTGACCAGTTAAAAACCAGTGAAGTGATTCAGTAGACCTATCAAATCTTAGTGAGTAGGTTTATCATTACAGATTTCTTCCATAAATTAAAATTTTTCGATTTCTCTAATTTTTTTTTAACGAATATCTTGTGCTTACGCAGGTGTTTTTGTATTATAGAAGAACTTGTTTATTTTTTTTTAACATTTATGTTTTGTGGTTTGATTAATTTTAGTAGAACAAATTATGAAATATGATATTTTAACGTATTGTCTACAATGTCTACATTATCGACACATTTATGTCGACAATTGTGAATTGTCTATATGTATACAATCATGTAGTCTAAATTTATAGCCTACATGGAACAACCCTGCATGCAGTATAGACAAATAATTTCATTTCATTTCGAAGTCTAGTGACCTATTAATGACTTTTAAAATTGCTGATAGAATATAGTCAGTGCATATGATGGGGGTACACACTTTTCCTGAACATGTATCGGGACAACGCTCTTTACCAAACATGTTTTGTCATTAACCGTTTTTATTATCAAACGATTGCCAAAAATTGTTTTCTTTTGAACAAAAATGTGTCCTCGGGACTCACCGACAAAAAAGCATCAACGAGAACTATTACCCCACTCGGTAACTCTGGATGGAAGTCTCGTCTCTTCATCGTATTTCTTTGAGGCGTTATTATCAAATTCTAGCAGAAAATTTTGTATGCAGAGACTGTCGCGTCGGAATCAGTTTTATATCGGTATCCAGAGATGTAACGGATACTTCTCACATCTCGTGGACAGCTCTACTTCTTGCTCAAAATTCCAGATTTAATTCGGTGTGCAAACGGAAAAAACCCAAGGCTTTGGTTTGAAATCTTACATCACTTAGTGGATTCCCAAGTATCTAGATTCAATCAACGTGATCAAATAAATTAAAGATATCTTATATAGTTTATTAACCCTGACAGTCATATCCTATAATATTCGTAACGTTTAAATACCCGCATGCTTAAGACTATACACAATGCCGGCCGCTCAACCAATGCACCTAATTGACTTAATGTTTTAATTAACTTTCTAACATAAAAACACTTTCTTGGCACTTCCGAAACATATTTTGTAAAAACTGCTTCCAGATAAGACAGTAATAAGAAAACACTCAATTAAATTTTTGTAGAAGAAAGAAGTTAAAATACGTAGCTATAAATCATCCATATGCAGAAGCGATGATGGGGGAAATTAAAAGACTTATGATATGACAAAACTCATATCTAATTAAACCGAAAATAATAAAAAAACATTAAAAGACAAACATATTTTTTTTTCATCATTTAAATAAGGTAGGTACCTAAGAAAATATGGCAATTTGCCTTAAAACTAAAATATTCCCACACTCGAGGAGCAAATGAACTGTAGTAGCAGTTCATTGAACAAAGTGGTCAACTTAAAGGGTCGTTAAAAAAGAACTAAACCATTCAGTAGATAATGATGATATGGTCTGTGTGAAATTTTGTTATTAATTAAAAAAAAAAAAACAGAAATACAAGTGAAATACATATCTACATACCTGCTGCTTCTTACCTTAAACATGGAATTAATTTCCACGAAAACAATACAAAACGTCCGCTTTGGAACTGGTACTGGATCTGAAGCTGATGTGGTTCAAAGAGAATACAATTGTCGATGTCGGTTAACTACCTGGCTTCTGTGACCCGGCTGACTTCCTTTGTAGCAATATGTTAGAGACTCAGACTACGACGGAGACTCAGACGCTATACGACGTGCGAGATACTTTCTACTTTGTGTGTAATAATTCTAAACGCGCGTACGCAACTACCTGTATGTACTATACCTATTGTCTGTAGCCAGTCGGGAAGAAGACCGTTTTCAGGAAAGACATCCGAGTTATAGATTTACAGACGGGATACCGAAATAGAATAAATGAATGGAGAGATGCATTAAGGAACAATGTTACCGCATAGACCAAACCACAACGCCGCTTCTTCTTCTTTCCCTGGCGCTGTAGTCTCATTAAGTTGGAGAGCTTAAGCTCCAAATGTCCCAATTCTTCGATTTGCCATGGCATGACCCTCAAATTAGCATACAATGAGATTTTTCCTGCGAGTCTTTGAGGCTCATAGATTTATTGTAGATATGATGGTTAATTTTGGAGTTGATGGCCTAATTTGGCAGCTTAGTTCTGCGTGCGGATTCGTCTAGTAAATATACGGAGACGCATAGCCGTGTCGCGTAACAATGGATGATTTATTCAACGATAAGAGTCCCATAGAGTGTCTAGCTTTCATTTGATCTTTGGTTATGATATAGTGGGTGAGTTCAGTGGTTTTGACGTATTTATTTGCATATAATCGGCGATCGAGAGGGCCCACAGTAAAGCTTCAAGTTATGGGTCCCATTTTGGTTAGATATGACCTCGAATGGGATCTTTAGTTCGATTAGGATTGCTCATTTGTGCGTATGTTTAAAGAACTAAAATGCACGACTGGATCGTACAAACTTGCTCTAGTAGCTAACAACTTTAACGTAGCTAAATATTGACGCAGTTTAGTAAGTAGGTAATCTAGTTCTCTTATGCAGGCTTAAGGCCGATGTAGGTAAGATTACTATATGATTCTTAGTATAATTAATTGTCGAATGGATGATTCAAGAGGTTACATTGTATGTGACACTATTACTCTGATCTAAACCAGGGACATACATTCGAAATTTAAAAAACGTGTTTGGTACAAAATGAACAAAATTCTCAAAAACAAAAAAAAAAAACAAAAAAAAAATGCACGACTGGATCGCACGTACTTGCTCCTATGATCGATCACATTAAATGCAAAAGATTCTTAATGGAAATGGCTAAAAGTATTTTTGAAGTCGTTTTTCACTTAATTTTTTATATATAAACATTCTTAAATTTGTTCTAAAAAAAATTGGTATGAACATTTTAAATATTTAATAATATAAATTTAAAAACAAAATTTCAGAAAAAATCGCCCACCCGTTTTCGAAATATGGAATTTCCAAAAAAAAAAAACAAAATATTTTTTTTTCAAAAATCCAAAAAAAACAATTTTTTGAAAATTTTGAAATGCAGTAGAATGCATGAAGAATTTGAAGGAGATCCTGCGTACAAATTTTGATCGAAATCCGTTGAGCAGCTTATGAGAAAGTCGAACCTAAATAAAATGGTTGTATGGCAGGTACTGTTATTTACAAATTATTTTCAAAATTTTTTCGGCCGAAATGTAGACCATACGCAAAGTAGTACATTCACCAATTTTTTATCAAAATCGTTAGATCCATTTTTGAGATAATTAGGGTGGTATAAAAATTTGTATGACAAATACCGTTATTTTTGGGTCTAAAACAACGATTCAAAAATATATTTTGCACAATTACCTAAACTGCCTAACCACCAAGTTTGAACAAATTCGGTGCAGCCGTTTAGGCTGTAGGTCGTTCTACAGACAAACAGACAGACAGGCGGAATTGCCGGATCCACTTTTTTGGTCTCTATCATCATAATGTCAACTTTGATTAAGATCTCGAGTTCGATTTTTTTTTCCAAATGCAAAACTTGCCCTATAGATGGTACCTATATCGCAAGTAAAAATAAAAAAACAGCACAAGATGCAAAAACTTTACATTTTTTTTTACTATTCGACCTTTTTTACCAAGTCTTTGAAAACTAAACATTATTAACACATCACCAACAAAATTTTTGATACTTGGTACTTTTTTGCACGACAAATTTCCTTGATGATATTATCGTTTCCTATTAAATATTATTTTAAATTCCTGGCAGCTAAAATTATAGTTTAGTCCTACAATTAACATGGATCTGAGAGTCTCAACATTTAGTTGTATGTTTGATTTGTCCAAATATTATTCATTATGGAAAAAACTCTTTCGGTTAGAGTAAAGGGTTATCCATTTTGAGGTTTAAAAGTATAGGGCTGTAATTCGACATCTGTCAAACTAAGTTGTTAAGCCAATTGTTTTTTTTTCAGTTGAAAGTCTGCCATTTACGAAAATGGATCGCTTAACTATCGCACAACGCATAAAAATTGTTAAAACCTACAACAAAAATTGTGATTCTGCCACAGCCACATATTGT
This sequence comes from Philhelius pedissequus, assembly GCA_910595825.1. Taxonomy (NCBI): domain Eukaryota; kingdom Metazoa; phylum Arthropoda; class Insecta; order Diptera; family Syrphidae; genus Philhelius; species Philhelius pedissequus. The sequence goes on along the minus strand of OU343161.1, from coordinate 226,649,525 downwards.
GCTTTAAGAGGAGATTATGGTTTACATAATCGTCCGACTACGCAAGCAATTTTCAAAATTGTGAAAAAAATCGAAGAGACTGGATTGGTTACAGATATTGTAAGGCCACTGAAAATATCGCTGCAGTAAGTGAAAGTGTTGCCAAAGACCCGAATGTGTCGATTCCTCGTCGTTCTCATGCATTAGGACTCTCTTACGGCACATTATGGCGTATTTTGTATTTTGATCTACACCTTTATCCATATAGAGTCCAGCTCACTCAACAACTGAAGCCAGCTGACCATTCACAACGTCGTAGATACGTCGAATGGTTGCTTGAACAACAGGCGGTGGACGTCGATTTTTCGAACAAAATTTTCTTCAGCGACGTAGCACATTTCTCACTCGGTGGGAATGTTAATAAAGAAAATTGTCGTATTTGTGGTTTTGAGAATAATTGAAGAATAATTGAAGAGAGGCCATTACATCCACAATAAGTCACTGTGTGGGGCGGTTTTTGGTCCGGAGGTGTGCTTGGACCTTACTTCTTCGAAAACGACTATGGAACGACTGTCACCGTCAATTCAGAGCGTAATGGTCATATGATTACCGACTTTTTTTTGCCTGCTATTGATGAATATGACTTGTAGAATATGTGGTTTCAACAGGACGGTGCCACATGCCACACAACTCTGGCGAATATGGCTTCATTGCAAGAGACATTGCCGCGTAATTTCTCGTCGTGGCGATATCAACTGACCACCAAAATCATGCGATTTGACACCGCTGGACTTTTTTTTTTGTTAGGCTACGTGCAAGACAGTGTTTATGCACATAAACCTTTAACTCTTGGACACTTAAAAACTAACATTCTACAAGTTATGGCTGAGATACCGTCCAATATATGTTTTTCGTCTTAAAAAAAATGAAAAAAAAAACGTTTGGGCATATTACCGAAAAAACAAAATGCAAGCACCAAGTTTGAGCAAATCCATCCAACCGTTTAGGCTGTGAACTCGAGGAAAGACAGACAGACAGACACACCGAATTGCAGGACCCATTTTTGTCTTCACTATCATCGTATTTTAAACTTTGATCAAAATCTCGAGTTCGATTTTTTTCACGAATCCATAACCTGTCATGTAGGATCTACATATCCATATATGGCAAGTACAAATATTGTGTTACTGTTATTACCAGTAATTTCTGAAATTAACTAAAAGATCTCAAACTAATTATAAATATTAAAAATAATAATAAATTAGATCGTCAAAAGTGTTGGCATTGCCTAAACCTTTCGTTATGATTTAAGTGCCAAAATTGTATTTTTTTTTAAATTATTATTTTAACTAATTGCATTCTGTATTTTCATTGCAACTTTTAGGTAATAATATTTAACAAAATTATAATATATATTACCAAAAAGTTTAGTTTATTTACATTTGAAGACAACTTAAATCAGCTGCGCAAATGTGCGGATTCTCTTTTTAATTAAGCTCTAAACATCTTACTGGTTAACATTATTAACAATCATTTACCATAAAGTATTTTATCATGGAAAAAAAATTCATAATTAAAACATTTAAAAAAATCACAGCGAGCAAACTTTTTATTGGTGAATGGCTAAAAAGAACACTTTGTGAGTACACAAAACACAGGTTCTTGTTAATTTTCTAGACTATAATATTATGGCCGCCCCTCAATTAAAATTTAGCCAGCGAGCTTATCCAAACCTAGAGGTTCAGGTTCATACGAGAGGCGGCTTAAAAATGGCTGTCGGCTTGTTGTTTTACAATAACTAAAGAACAAAATAATCGTTAAATTTATGAAATAAAAATTTTGAATTATTTTATTATGGTATTCACATAAAATATATGTTTCTTTCTTCTACTAGGCCCATTGATCTAGATCCACGACAGGTGCATTGCATTATATCGCCCTGAAGCACTTCCTTTCATTTCCACATGGACAAATATTTACATCCCGCCGCGCCGGCCGGCCGTTGCCATCGAAGGAAATTTAGGGCTTAAATAAACAATAGCGTAGTTATCATTTCGATGTCAACACATCAGACTTTGATTCAATTTATTAGGCATCCCTCTGTTCTTCCTAGTGCTTGGTTTTATGGCTTTCACCCATAAATGGCTTAAAGACTCGTGTGTATAGTTTTAGAGATCGCATCAGCTCTTAGTAAACACTATAATTTCAGCGGAAATACTCACGTTTTCGGTGACTGACGGGTTTACTTTTCCTCGCGAAGATCAGCGGTACCCGCCGAATTCACGGTTTTCTTTGTTTTGTGCTAGATCTCCTAAATTCTAAGTTATATTAAACCTAAGCAAATACGTAAATTAGTGTAATCAAAGTCTGCCGTTGTTTGCGTTGTGGCTTAATACAATTTCTCTCTTTAGGTGCATAAAGGTGCTGCACACAGTTCAGTTCTTGGATTGCTTTTTCCGGAAGGATCTGTGGAATTACTTAAAAGATGCCGCAGAACAGTTTTTTTTTTAATGTATCATTCACTCACAATCATACAAACCTGCCAGCGGTAAGCACCTTTGAAAATCTTGCACCAATTTTTCATCACTGATGTTTTTTTAATTAGATGGCCAGACATTCGAAAAAAAAAATAAATAAATACCAAAAAAAAAATACACTTTGACGAAACGTTAACACAAAATATGGATTAGTTTCGATCTAGATTGATGGGTTTGGGTTACTCGTATATTGCTGATGTATATACCATGAGTAACCATTACTAACCAAATTGATACAAACACCAATATACATAATATATTCGATGAAGGGATATGAAACTTTTGGCTGATGAAATTTCAAAAGGATTGCCATTGCGTGTGCAAGAGTCAGTTTGTTCTGTTTTGTGTTGTGGTGTCTATCAGCCCAAAAAATTAGAGGATGTTCGGTTGATAAATTGATATTCATTAATTTGGTTTGGGCATTGTTTCTCGGACAAGAAAGGAACAACCCGTATTGGGTTTTAGATTCAATAAATTTTGAAACGAATGCAGAGAATGTTGCATTATGAATACAGATCGAACATGAACAAACATTTAACTATCTAAAAAGCAAAAACAAATTACATACACCTATATAGTACACTGAATTTGGTTTAGTAAAATCGTGAGAGCAGTTTTCGAGATAATTGAGATTTAACTTTTTTGATAGAAAAAATTGTTTGTAAATGTACTCGTAGTACCTCTGGTTATTTTTGGAGCGAATGGAGATATAATTAAAATGCACGACTGGATCGCACGTACTTGCTCCTATGTTAGATTACATTATATGCAAAATATTCAAAATAATAGAAACGGCTGTATTTTTAATGCATTTTTAAAGTCGTTTTTCGTTTAATTTTTTATATATAAAAATTCTTAAATTTTTTCTAAAAAAAATTGGTATGGACATTTTAAATATTTAATAATATAAATTTAAGAACAAAATTTCAGAAAAAATCGTTCACCCGTTTTCAAAAATCCAAAAAATAAATAAAACACGAAAATCTATAAAATGGTTGTATGTCAGATACTGCTAATAACAAAATATTTAAGAAAAGTGTTTGACCAAAATGTAGACCATACCCCAGGTAGTACACACACTAATTTTTATTAAAATCAATCATTTATTAAAATCAGAGTCGTTTTCGAGATAATTAAGATGATAGAAAAATTTGTATGGCAAGTACCGTTAATTTTGGGGCTAAAACAACGATTCAAAAATTTACCTAAAATTTACAATCACCTAAAACGCCTAGGCACCAAGTTTGAACAAAATCGGTTCAGCCGCTTAGGCTGCAGATCGTTCTACAGACAGACAGACGGAATTGCGGGACCCACTTTTTTGGTGTTTCTCTATTATCGTAATATCAACTTTGATTAAAATCTCGAGTTCGATTTTTTTTCCAAATGCAAGACTTGCCCTATAGTATCTATATCGCAAGTAAAAAGGAATAGAACCAATCACCCAAGAAGCTTAAATATCAAGTTTGAAGAAAATTGCTTCAGCGGTGTAAGCTCTAGATCGACCTACAGACACACAGATGGAATTGGGGGTCCATTTTTATAGGTAATATAGGGCAAGTTTTCCATTTTGAAAAATTGGAACTCGAGATTTTAATCAAACTTGACATTATGATGATAGAGAACACCAGAAAAGTGGGTCCCGCAATTCCGTCTGTCTGTATGTCTGTAGAACGATCTACAGCCTAAGCGGATGTAGCGATTTTTTTTTTAAACTTGGTACTTAGCGATTGTCTGAAACAGATTTTTTATTCGTTGTTTTAGCCCCAAAAGTAACTGTACTTGTATGTTTGTACCATCTTAATTATCTCGAAAACGGCTCTAAAGATTTTTATGAAAATAAAATGCACAACTGGATCGTACGAACTTGCTCTTGTAGCTAACAAATTTAATATAGCTTATCACTGACGCTGTTAGTAGGTATAGGTAGTCCAGTTATCCTATGCATTTTCAAAGCCGATGTAGGCAAGCTTACCTTGCTTCTTAGTATAATGAATTGTCGAACCTACCTACAAATGTATATTTAAATGTATTTGAATTATGAAAATTGGGAGAATATAGAGAACATAGGTATGTAAATATATACATACACATGTATAAATGAAAGTATAGGTGGGTAAAAATCGTTTTTTAAACTTATAAAACTGCCAAAGACCATCATTTTAATAGGTTTCTCGAAAAAATGAAGAACACCATTAGATGCCACGTATCAATGAAAATTGTATAAAAAAGTATCTCGAAAATTGTTGGGCGGATTTTAATTAAATCCGTTTTTTTTAATTTTTAGTTTTTTGAAAACAATTTGCAGTTTTCTAGAGTTTATTAATATACATGTGACTATAAAATAATTTTAATTTTTAAATTCAAAAATTAATTTTAATTAAGAAAAAAAATATATGCTAAATTTTCATATGCTGAATTAGTTTGGCTATCTAGATCTTTTTAGATATAAAATTTTACAGAAATCCAATGTAGAAAGAAAAATTTAAAAAGCCGTTATATGAAATGTACCGTTAATAGACTTTTCCCGTAAGCTTGACAGACAGACGAACCGACATTTTTTGTCGATCACTTTTGTAGACTTCACTATGATCGTAATGTCATGTTTAATTGTTAGAGTTTTTTTTTTACGAATGTATAACTTGCCTTATAGTACCTATAATCGCAAGTAAAAAGTATGCGCACTACTTTAGGTATGGTCTACATTTTGACCCAAAATTTGTTTTACATATTCTGCTATTAAAACGGCATTCTATCAAAATTTTTATACAGGAGCTTCTTTAAATTCTAAGTAATACTGCATTTCTAAATTTTCGAAAAATAGTTTTCTTGGATTTTTGAAATTCAATACTTCGGAAACTGGTGGAATTTTTTTTTTGAAAATATTTAAGAAATCTTTTATATTGAAAATTTTGTAAAAAACGACTTTAAAAATATATTTAGCCGTTACTATTAAGAATCTTTTGCATACAATGTGATCGTGGTAGATACTTGTTCAAATTAAATAGCGGGTTTTCCAATAAGAGGTGTTATTTTGAATAGCCCGCTATTTCGGTAGCTGTCACTTTTGAAGCTGTCATTTTTTGACATTTGACAAGTAGAAACTACGCTATCAATAAAAATGGAACGATACACGCTTCAACAACGCATTGAAATTATTAAAATTCACTATAAAAATGGTGAAAATTTGGCAGAGACGGTTCGTAAAACTAAAACATTTTTGGGTCGTCGTGAAGCACCTTGTCGGACCGCAATACAGAAATTGGTGGACAAATTCGAGCTGTTGGGACAAGTTAGTGACGTGAAGAATAAAACCCGTGCACGTCGCTCAAGAACAACTGAGAATATTGCTGTTGTAGCCCAAAGTGTTGAAGAAAACCCAGGTTTGTCCATTCCTCGTCGTTCTTTGGAATTAGGCTTTCCACAAACGTCATTACACCGTATTTTGCATAAAGACTTGGGTCTTAAGGCTTATAAAGTTCAGTTAACACAAGAACTCAAGCCGGCTGATCATCAACAACGTCGTGTCTTTGGTGATTGGGTCCTTGAAATGCATGAAAATGAACCGGAATTTCATCGAAAAATCATCTTGACCATTTTCACCTCGGAGGCTACGTCAACAAGCAAAACTGTCGCATCTGGGGCTCGGAAAACCCAAGAGTTATTGTTGAAAAGCCTCTCCATCCTCAACGCGTGACTGTTTGGTGCGGTTTATGGTCCCGCGGGGTCATTGGACCTTACTTTTTAGAAAATGAGGCAGGAGCAACAGTTACGGTCAATGTATTGCGCTATCGAGAGATGTTTAATTATTTTTTATGGCCTGAATTGGATGGTATTGATCTGGACAACGTTTACTTTCAACAAGACGGCGCTACGTGCCACACAAGCAATGAAACCATCGATCTTTTACGGGAAAAGTTTCCGGACCGTGTTATCACTCGAAGAGGTGATCACAATTGGCCACCGAGATCTTGTGATTTAACAACTTGCGACTTCTTCCTTTGGGGCCACGTGAAAGATAAGGTCTACGCCAACAGCCCAGCGTCGATTCAAGACCTCAAAGATGAAATTCGTGAGGCTATCGAGGACATAGGGCAGCCACTTTGCGATTTGGTTATGGAAAATTTCATGAAAAGGATATGGTCCTGTAAGCGTGGTCTTGGCGGCCATTTGGCTGATGTTGTGTTCCATTATTAACGGCATACCTTCCTCTTTATAGTGAAATAAACATCCGATCATTTATCTCCAAAAATGCCATTTTTCTTTGAATATCAAAATAACACCTCTTATTGGAAAACCCATTATATTGTATTCATTAGTTTTTGCTTGCGGTTATATGTAGGTCCTACAATAAGGCAAGTTATGTACTCCTAAAAAGAAATGTTTTTTTCTAACAATCAAACATGACATTACTATTATAGAGAATACCAAAAAAGTGGGTCCCCCAATTGCGCCTGTCTGTCCGGGAGTCTGCAGCCTAAGCGGTTCGTTGGATTTGCTTCAAGCTTGGTACATATTGTTTTTTCGGTAATATGCCAAAATGCCATTTTTCTTTGAATATCAAAATAACACCTCTTATTGGAAAACCCATTATATTGTATTCATTAGTTTTTGCTTGCGGTTATATGTAGGTCCTACAATAAGGCAAGTTATGTACTCCTAAAAGAAATGTTTTTTTCTAACAATCAAACATGACATTACGATTATAGAGAATACCAACAAAGTGGGTCCCCCAATTGCGCCTGTCTGTCCGGGAGTCTGCAGCCTAAGCGGTTCGGTGGATTTGCTTCAAGCTTGGTACATATTGTTTTTTCGGTAATATGCCCACACGTTTTTTTCAGTTTTTTTTAAGACTGAAAATAACAGTGGCTCCGATTTGTTTTGGCCAAAAACATTTTTTTTTCTTTCTCAAGAACGGCTCCAACGATTTTTATAAAAAAAAATCAGTTCATTAATTAAGGGAAAGGGCACCTTTGAATATTTTTTTTTTGGAAAAAATTGTTATTTATGGTATCTATAGTAGAAACATTTGTTTGGTTTATGATTTTCTTGTAAACGGTAAATTTTTTTTTTTAATTTTTTTACGCAGAAGATCGTACAGAACCTAAACACAATTGTATACTAAAATTTTTCCAACAACATTTTTTTTGGAAATTAATTTTTTTTTGAAAACTCAAAATTTCGAAAACGACTCAACAGATTTTTTTCGAAACTTCGTATTAGGTAGTTTTTTTGATATTATCTTGAATAGTTAAGAAAAAAAAAACATTTTCCTAAAATAAAAAACAATGGGTCCTCCCATACAAATATTAAAAAACTGTTAAGAAAAAAATATTATGTCTCGAAAACGGCTCCAAGAATTTTTATAAAAAAATGTGTGTGTTCTTAGATTAGTACACTTCACTTTTAACCATAAACATATTTTTTTTGCATACTTATTAACGGTACTTCCCATACAACCACTTTTCATATTTGTGACCTTCTCAACCTTGGATGAACCGATTAAGATATTCCAAACATTGTTAATGAGACTGAATACTAAAATTTTCAAAAAAAAAAGTTTTTCGATTTTTAAAAGATACATAAAAAATATTTTGTTGAAAAATCCATTTTTCAAAAACCAGTCACAGAATCTTTTTGAAATTTAAATTTTATATATATATTAATATCTTCAAAATGGCGTTTCAAGTTTTTTTTTCTTAAAATGTTTTCAAAATTTTATACATAAAAAATAATTTATTAAAAAATTCGCTCCAACGATTTATGAAATTTGTTTTTGATATATTCTTATTTATCCACAAATTCAAACTGCATCTTTCTTTTCCCTCAAACTATAACGACTAAGCAATACAAAAACATTTAATTATGTGTATTATCCATTTATGTCTACCTTATTATTATTTCCTTTTTAGGAATTTTTGCGTATGTCACTGAATAGTAAATATAATGTAGGCCCTCATACATTTATATATACATATGCGTCTTTAAAAATCACATGAATCGTATGTATGCATATTGCACCTAAATTATAAAGTTATATACATCCTTCGTTTTCATTATTATGTACATGTTTACATACTTAGGTTTTCCATCAATATCTCTATATATTTAGATATATTTTACTCTCCTAACTTACATAATTAAAATCCATAAATTAGATTTAAATAGACATTTGTAGGTAGGTACCTCTGATTCCTTGAATCATCCTTTCGACAATTCATTATACTAAGAATCAAGGTAATCTTACCTACATAGGCTTTAAACCTGCATATTATAACTACACCTGACTAACTTAACATCAATGTTTAGCTACATTAAAGTTGTTAGCTACAAAATCTATCTAAATTTATATCTACATAAGCCATAACCGACTAGCCAACAGCTAGTATGTAATAACGTATCGTATGTGGCTACAAGCTAACAATCAAAATCCACAAAATCAAACACAAATTATAATAATTTTAATTTTTCATGGTTTTTCGTAGCGCAGCGTCGAACATGGTGATCGTCTTAATTGCGTAACGGGTTCCTACCTCAACAGAAGCAAATGCAAGATCTAAGCACTCAATACATCCATTGTGAATTGATCAAATATTATCTCGAGTGCGGGTTTCAAAACATGATAAACGATGAAGATGATGCCTCCTTCAGACATCTCATTAAGTTGTCGACGCAATCGATTTGGCTCTCCTCGTCCGACGCGATGATCCTCAGAATTCCCTTTAAACTTTGTTAGCCTCACGTCTTCACGAAATGTTTTTCTGAAAATTGTCGATGATAAAAATCGCAAATATCAAATCTATATACACCTTTCGACGCATTCTGAAGATGACAAGCTACACACAACGATGGATGGATGGACAAAGAATCACTTTGAATATCTTCAATCTTTGGTAGGAAGGAAGAAGACAAATGATTCAATCTATGAGTGCATGCCATCAGCATCACCAGCCCACATTCGATGAATGACTTGCGTTTGTTTCGATTTTTATTTTGACAAGAGACGTAAAAAATCAGTGGCTACGGTGCGCGGTTCGATGTTAAGAACATAACCACTACATTCGATAAGTTTAAAAAGAAACAAAAATTAAGAACAAAATAATTCAGTCGCAAGCACATAACAATCTGGCAAGATACAAATCCAAGTGGCATGCCAAATTGACAAGGCTCTTCTCGCGATTTACCTACCGTGCGTTGTCGTTGTCATGTTGTTGAACACAGCAAATGAGGCTACTGCTTGGTATTCCATCAACGTTCCATCGAAAATCAAATTGAGACAATAACGATAGTTGATCGTTATTCAAAATTTTATTTATTGGGCAGTGTCTGGAAATCAAAGACTGCCGACTAGCCACCACCTTGTTTAGTATTCACCACGATTACTATCGGGGAGCATTTAGAGAACCTATGGCGGGATTTCCCCGCATCTTTGTGAGGGACACTTATTGGTTTTTGATTGGCATGGACAGCAAAATCCGTATTCGAATCTGAAAACCGAAATGAATGAGCATTGGCAACATGTTGTTGTGGCGACAATTTACAGCACTTCGACTGTATTAATTGCTGTGCGATTACTCGTGAGGTGATCTTGTCGGGCTATAAGTCACTCTGCTTTCGCACAAAGGAACGACAAATAAATTCCCAATCAGACCAATAAATCGCGGACGTATCCTGCAAATGCTGAGCGCTCAGAGAATATTAGCATTCGGCGATGTTTTTATTGGTTTTATATAACTTTTTGGGGTGAGGGATAGAAATCAATATCCCTGTGTGTTGGTCTGTAGGCGCGCGTGGGATTAATGTCAATGGACAGATAATGTGGCGCGACATATACTCCAAGAAACGACGCGACGACAACAACGTAGAGAACAACGATTTGATTCATTGCCACTTTAAAATGAGACATCGCTTGCTCGTCGTTCCAGTGTTCCTTCCACCTTCCACCGATCACTGCTTGGAGAAGTACAGAAGACGAGAGGAAACCAACAACGAGAGTAAAAAAAAACAGTCGGGCACTAATAATGACTGGATCAGTATATGCAAAATTTTTTTGTTCACTCTGTCCGATCGAAATTTGATTTAAATGCGATCAGGCGCGGAGACAGAAGTTTAATATGTTTTACCTGTCACCGAGTTTGACAAGCAAAGCCTTACCATACCGAATTACAAACGTATATTGCCAAATATCAATCACGTCGAAGTCGACGCACCAGGTTAAGGTTTTCTGGATGAAGAAGTCTTCTGTATATTATTGGATTGGTGTTGCGGTTGGAAGAAGATTCCACTTCATTCCTATCCCTACCACTCGTCAAAAGCCAATTTTTTAATTTGGAAATGAGAATGCGATCTCTTCGACAAAATTCCATGTTCTGACACGGGCGCAAAACGATGCGGCGGTGCGGCGGCCGACCTCACCTACAATGGCAACTATAATTTGTATAATTAGAAGGTGTCAATCATAATAAAAGATCCATTTAAAATTATCTTGCAGCAAAGAAAGAGAAAATGTTGAGAAGACAGCGCAGTATTCTCCATCAAGCGCATGCCCGATGCCCCCCATCAGAGTATCATTTGAATCTAACAACCTCTAGACTCTAGTGAATCACATTGATGTGCTTCATTGGCCACATTATATCTACAATAAGTGGAGGAAGTCGAAAGTCGGCTGAGCAACCGGTTGAATATCGTATCTCTTTTTTCTGATAGATACATGAAATGGCAGATGCAATATACCAATTTCGATTAATTCACTCTACCATATATCTACCTAAGTAGTAAGTTGCAGGCAAAATAAAGCAATGCTGAGACTTTGAGGCCAGGAGTGCGGCAAGAATAACAAGAACAACACATGGTCGGTCAATTCACCGCCCGAAGACGATCGATCCGTCAAGGTGCCATCGAAACGAACACGCTGTGATTAAAAAGTGCTGCTCCTCCTTGGCGTGGTGTATATACCTAGTACTGGATGGATCTGGAACTTTGGATGGATAGATGGACACAGACGGAGGATGGACTTATTCGCGAATGGCATATACGAATGAACAAACAGACAGACTGGCATTTGATTATTGGCTTCCATTTGGTGAGAATGTATCGGTTCGGCGCACCGCACGCGGAATACTCATCGTCTTTTTCTTCTGCTCCATTGTCGCTGTCGTCTTCTTCTTGCTCCTCAGGTGGGAATTATCATCAAAATAGCAGCCAAATGGAAGCTGCATGAAACGGGTTGTTCAGTTCAATGTGAGTGATTGACGTTCGGTAAGCGCCTTGATTGTTCCTTTTTTTTCAATGTTTTGCTTGTATCCTCTGAAATTCGATGTCGTATTTTTCAATCTTTATAAGTATTATTAGGGTGCCTATATTTTAATTGTTGTCGATAAAATAAAAAAATTAAAACTGTTAAAAAAATCAAATCAAATTTACAGAAATTTAGTATAACTCTAGTTCACTTCTGACAAAAAATAAATTATAATTGCAGTTATGACAGGTAAGCTATAGGAAAAAATTTTCTTCAAATTTTCAAAAATATGTAATCCAAGATAGGAGAGAATAAGGGTCTGGAAGAACCGAAAGCTTATCATGTAAAGCATTTACAAGGAATTAAACTAACTAAAGTAATTTGGATTATATTAAAAAAACAAAATTAAATAATAAATTAAATGAATAATAATAAAATATATTTCATAAAAAAATTGGTTATTCTGTAATGAATCTTTTACACTGTTGATCAGTAAGTGGAGGTTTTCTGTAGAATAATGCCATGATAGACCTAGCATCATTTTAGGTAGGTACATTAGAGAAATTCTAAAAATAACGGTACTTGCCATATAACCGTTAAGGAAAGGCTTATTTTTTCGAAAATGGCCCCAACGATTTTGTTAAAAAAAAATTTGAGAATTTTATTGCTGGTACTAGCTATCATTTAAGCCGAACCAAGGTAACAGAAGAGGCTGAGTAGCGTGTCTACACGCGCAACTTTTGCCATGCGTGTAAGCATACTACATCCCTGCCTAATTATTCACTTTAAACTGTACACAATTATAACATCCATTTTCATTTCAAACTGTACGTAAATTCCAATATACCGCCATGGCATTTCCTTTTCTTTTTTATTCTCTCTAATTTTAATTTGTGGGTTGTGCAGTTCGCTTTAATTCTGTTTGCATCTAAAACTTAAAACTTAAAACTACCAAACCTAAAATTACCTTAAGAACTAATAAAAAATAAATAAAGGTTATTTTATAAATGTTGCCGAAATTAAATAGTGTTCCTAATTAATTAAAAGTTATAAAAAGATTGTGCCTATAAGAGCGCGCAGGCTGTTAACGTTACCTTTCTTATAACGGTTTGTTTAAGTTTTTAGTTTTCTCGGTAACGGTACATTCGATTTCTGTAGAATTTCTAGGTAGACGAACTAATTCTGCTCATCAAAATTGTGAATATCTTTTTTTTTCTAATTCAATTTAAATTTAATTGAAAAATCAATATTTTTAAAACTAATCCAAAAAAAATAATTTTAAATTTTATATTCAGATGTACTTTAATAAACTCTAAACATACTAAAATTTCGAAAAAAAAATTGTGTTTTTTTTAAAATTAAATATGAACATATTTACATACCTAGGTTCCATCTTTATAGGTAGGTACATATTAGCCTCCTAATTTACATAATTAAAATCCATTTAAATATACATTTGTAGTTAGGTACCTATGTAATTATATCTTGAATCATGCATTCGACAATTCATTATACTATAAGAATCAAGGTAATTTTACCTACATCGGCGTTAACCTGCATAGGTTTGCTACACTAAAGTTGTTAGCTAGAAGAGCAAGTTCGTACGATCCAGTCGTGCATTTTATTTTTATCGTAAAATGCTTTGATACAAATTATACAAATGTCGAGGAGAGCTTTGACTTTTCCCACTGATCATTCCCGTAATTATAACAGTAAACGGAAGCCTAGTTAAAATAGAAAGAGATAATAACCGAGAAGACTGTGAAGAAAATTTAGCTCTTAATGTGTCCCTGAAAACTCCGTTCGAGCTAAAAGATGAAGTCCATAAATTTATTAGTCATACAAAATGCTGCATGGTACAACACTTATAATAAAATCAGATAATATGTAAAATGTACAAGTAAAATTTCCCCGGAAATAAAAGAACTACTTCTTGAAAAAAAGAAGAGCGCGAAAAAAAATGGCAACAATTCAGTGCTCCTCAGCAACAGTGATACCACAGTACTTCAATTGACCTAAAATCTGCTCCCTACTTCGTACAATTGTTAAATTTTTTATATCTACTTTACTTTCGTGTGGTTTTCCATTGGTATAAGAATTAAAATCTTTTTTGATACAAGTCTGCCAAAACATGGATTTGTACAATTAAATCTTTCCATTGGGCAACAAAAATTATTTTTTTTTGGATTCTGAATCAAATTCTCAAATCCGTATTTTTCGGAATCTAGCCCTCTTTTTACTATCGCCACCAAACCCAAGTACAATTGAAAGCATTCAGTTTGGCAATTATAAGTTTCGAGTTTCACAGAAACGAATATATGCCAATTCCATAGTAACATTTAATTCAAGTTGCGTCCCATTCGCCACCAAAAATACAAATTCTGAATAAAAAAAAACTTGAATTTACTTAACAAAAATATTATTAAATAAATATTTTACACTCTTTCATGTAAGATCAGATTCACATTTCAAAGGAATAAATTGCATCTAACTTCACTTCAAACAAAAAAATGATTACAATTTTCTGACCGGAGCGGGTCAAAATTCAGGCTTCAAAATACTACATTACTAAAGACCTAAGGTCTTTTAAATGCAACCTGAATTGCACGGCACTAGTTTGGCACAGTTGATTTGAGAACCAGGTATTGACTGTCTCATTTTTAACCCATGGGCGGCATCCAATTAAAATTGGACTTATTGAAAAGAATGCGCCTAGCGTGGGGATCGAACCCACACGAATAAGTTAGCAATCAAGCACCTTATCCACTACGCCATTGCCACCCAAAATAGATTTTTGAATCGTTGTTTTAGCCCCAAAAATAACGGTTCTTGCCATACACATGTTTTTACCATCTTAATTATCTCATAAGCGGCTCAACGGATTTCGATACAAAATTTTATACAGGACAAAATACAAAATACTTTTCAAAATTCTGCTTCTCAAAATTCTGTGCGTCAGAAAAAAGAAAAAAAGTCTGCTTTTTTTAAATTCTTAATCCACATTTTTTATTTACAATAGCAAACGGGAAACAAAAATAAATCAAAACTACCCATTAGGTAAACCTAAATGTGAAAAAAAATTGCAAGAAAAAAAATTTTAAGAAAGTAAGACTATATGCTCTGCTTATCAAAACTCTGCAAATAATAAAGAAAGCAGAGTTCTGAAAAGCAGAATTTAGGCGAGCAGTATTTTAAAAGTAGTTTTGTAAAAGCAAAATTTTGAAAGCAGAATTTTGTTAAAAGAATTTTGACCCCTGCAGAATTTTGACCACATCTCAATTAAATTTGATTAATAGCCAAATACGCTATAAATGATATTTTGCATTAATCAACCAAATGGGTAAAGATTCGTTGGCCAAAATATATTTTTGTAAAAATATCGTTGTGCACCATTTATATTTTTTTCTAAAAAAAGCTCTGGCAATCAAAAGTAGTAGAAATGGAGTGTATATGTGTCTGTGCTAACTTCAGTAAATATTGGAGAAGAAGATGCACAGATTTCGGCAAGGTTATTCTTGCTACTATTTTTATTCGCCTTTCAAAAGTTCTGTTGCTTTTGATAAATACATAAAACTAATTTGGAATCAAATATATTATTTAAAATTTTGATTTTGAAATCTACTTCCCTTTTCTCGAAACTACTACTTTTTGGACCAAATCTACTTCACTTTTTTATGTGGTAACGCACACAGCCATGCACGATTTTAAAACTAGTGAGCTTCCTACTCATCTTGAGAGCATGACTATAGAGAAAAATGAAAGCTTATATCTGTGGAACGCTTTATAAACCTCAAAATCATTCAGCACCAATTGGAAAAAAATAGCGGTGACTGGGCTTAAACAGATAAGGATAAATCAGATTCATTTGCTGAACATCTTGCGTAAATGTTCAAACCTTTTTTCGGACGGGAGTTAGAATAGGAACTTCATGCGATTCAATCGTCATGACGTCAACTGAGAATTTAATATTCAAAATGTCTCATTATCCGATCTTTAACATAAAATTAAAAACTTAAAAATGTTAAGGCTCCTGGGTACGATTTAATAAGTTCTGTTCTTAAAGAACGAACGAGAAAAGCAGTAATCAAACTCTTGAACCTCATTAATACCCCTTTGGAAATTTGCAGAAGTAAAATGATTCCAAACGCTGAAAAATAGTAATGAAAAGAATTCTTATATCTCTCTTTCGCTGATCTCCAAGATATTTAAGGAAATGCTACATTCTGAATAATTTTTTTATAGAAAAGTCACTCAACAATTAATCAGGTTTCTTAGAATAATAAATGAAATTGAGGAGTACTTGCATGAATGAAATATATGTTCCAGCGTATTTCTAGACGTTTCTAAAGCCTTCGGGTTTAGCACGATGGCGTAAACAATAAACTACGAGAAGTATTTCCACGAGCATATCCTCATATCCACCCTCAAAGATAGGATATTTCGATTTAACCAAGGCAGAGAATATTCGGGATTTAAAGAAATAAATGCTGGCGTTCGCCAAGGAAGTGTTCTTGGTCCGATCTTGTTCATTTTAAACGCTCTCGACATATCCCAAGGAAAAGATATCGTAACAGCTACAATTGGAGATGACACGGCTATACTTACAATATCTGATTTGATTGAAACCGCAACGGAAAAGCCAAAGGACTAAGAAATGCCGTATTGTTCTAAAGCAGTCTATATCAACAATCTATCCATTTATCTTAATTCCGTACAAATACCACATGCTAACATCTTGGAGTGACATTAGATGCTAAGCTTAAATGGAAAACTCATGTGAAAAATAAACCAGACCAACTTGACAACAAATTTCGCGAACTAAATTGACTACTTATAAAGAATTCCAAACTAAAAAGGTGTATATTTTTTTTTTTTTTAAACTATGCGCGCACTCAAGGGGTTATGAATACCCTTAAAATGTTAATACAGAGTGCGAGCGATTAGGAAAATGGGATAGGATCGGACAGGAGATACCGATGTACATTGGTTTTAAATGCCTGATTATCGCAATGGGAGGGAAAAATTCGGTCGGGTAAAGCATTCCACATTCGTGTTGTGCGGCTAAAGAAAGAATCTCTATACTTGACAGTACGTCCGAAGTTGGGCTCAAGGGTAAATTGATGGGCTTTCCTAGAAGCGCGAGTGTTACGGTTGAATAGTTTAAGGGGAGGAATGCAACTGGCTATTTCACTAGAACACTGTTTATTATAATACCGATAAAATAATGAAAGGCATGAAACATTGCGACGGTGCGAGAGAGGCTCAATTGTTTTAGTTATTGTTTCATCACCTATCATTTTTAAAGCTCTTTTTTGGATTCTGTCCAGGAGACTTAAGTGCGTTATGGGAGCACCTGCCCAAATATGACAATTGTACTCAAGCTTTGGACGAATAAAAGATTTGTAGATTACAGCCAGATCGGAGGGGAGAAATATTTCTTGCATCGTCTGAGATAACCCAAACATCTTGCAGCATATTTGGCGACGTCGAATATGTGTTCATTCCACAAAAGGTGGTCAGTGATGCACATACCGAGAACTGAAAGTTGTTCGGCTTCCTCGATGCAAGCGCCGCTAATGGACAACGGCATTGGGGGAGGGTCTCGCTTTAACGACAGAAGACAGCATTGGGTTTTTGAAGCATTAAATTCTACGCGATTTTTTATTCCGCATTGGACAATGCTGTCTAGATCAGAATTTAATGAGCTAATCATACGCTGCCGTTCAAGTTCCACATCCGAAGGACATGGATGAGAATCTAAAAACGAGTATGAAAAGCTGAGGGTACTGTCGTCAGCAAAACAGTACATTTTATTAGAAGTTTCAGACAAGAGATCATTAATGAAAATGAGAAAGAGCGTCGGAGACAGAACGGAGCCCTGGGGCACACCAGCATTTATTTTATGAATAACAGACTTGAAACCGTCCAATACAACTTGTATTGCGCGATCCGAAAGGTAATTGCTAATCCAACGAAGAAGAGATTCTTCGATACCAAATGCACGCATTTTCGATAAGAGAGCCTGATGCCAATCTCTATCAAATGCTTTTGAAATATCAAGCGCAATAATCTTACTTTCTCCAAAACGATGTAAAGATTTGTGCCACTGTTCGGTGAGATATACCATCAGATCACCAGTGGACCTATTGCTACGAAAGCCATACTGTCGGTCATTAAGGAGCTTTCGTTCTTCAAGATATTTCTTAAGCTGATAGTTAATCAGCGTTTCCATGACCTTGGAAAGAAAGGACGTAAGTGCAATTGGACGGTAGTTAGAGGGTGAAGAAGATTCGCCTTTTTTAGGGACAGGCTGGACAAATGCTGTTTTCCACCCACTCGGAAAGAGACCAGTAGAGTAGGACAGATGGAAAAGCTTACGCAGTGGTTTTGCCAGCGTAGAAGAACACCTCTTCAGAACAATAGGGGAGATACCATCTGGACCAGCGGATTTGTGTATGTCAATATCTTTAAGAACTCTAGCAACTCCACGAGTACGAAAGAAGATACGTCCCATGAAACTGTTTATGCTCTCAAGTACAGGAGGAGTCATGCCACTTTGAGGAAGCGTAGAATTAGCAGCAAACTGAGCTGCTAGCAAATTTGCTTTTTCTTGTGCGCTTACCACAGGAGTGTTATTATTGTAAACGAGCGTTGGAACCGACGAGCAGGTGGAATTTCGTACGTTTTTTACAAATGACCAAAAATTTGTACTACCTTTGGGACATTGTAGTATTTTTTGCCTTAATTTTTGCTCATGTAGAAATTTGGTGCTTTGAATATGACTATTACAGGTCTTTCTAGCTTGTTTGAACTTATTCCGGTTTTCCTCAGTTGGGTTGGCTTTATAACATCGGAAACTTACCTCTCTCAACCTGATAACCTCCTTACAGCTCAAATCGAACCATGAATTTTCTTTTGGTTTGATGCTTTTGGTTTTGTTCGGTATAAAGGCTTTCATCCCCTTAAGAATTATATTTGTAATCATATTAGCGCTGGAGTCAACGTCACTATCGAGGAAGTATAGTGACCAGTTAAAGATCCTGAAGAAATTATTCAGACCGTCCCAGTTGGCTTTCTCGTATTGCCATACGGTCCTCTTCGGAATGCTTTCTTTAACTGAGAACTTTGCGCACGAGAAATTGGCTGATATGATACAATGGTCCGATGTGCCTAGAGGCGATAACACACTAATAGTATATTTACCAGGTAGAGATGTAAGAAACAAGTCTAGGGTGTTGGCGGAGTGACCTGCAATGTCAGGTATTCTTGTTGGCTCAGTAACCAGCTGAGTCAGATTATTCACCTCAGCAAAGAGCTCAACATACCTTCCTTCGGGTGTTGTCTGGCCAGAATGGCGTAGCCACTTGGAATTGTGTACATTGAAATCGCCCGTAACAACGATTTCACTGTGCGGATATTGGGAAACAATTCTTTGGATAGAGTCGGACAGCGCATCGAATTCGTTAAAAGTCGAAGTACTGTCCAAATTTGGGCTACGATAAATAAAGCATGTGTGAATGATGTGCTTATGGACGGTAAATTTGAACCACATGAAGTTAAAATTTGTATTCCAGCAATGGCCATATTGTGGTTGAAGCTGATAAGCAACATCTTTTCGCACATATACGGCGATACCATGATGTGGAAAAAAGAGTGGCACTAAACTATATCCTCGTAGGCTAAATTCTGAGGGATCAGAATCTTCACCTACTTGGGTTTCGCTTTGTGCAAAATCAGCTGGCCTGCTGTTCGCAGTATGAACATACGCAGCATAGAAATTCTTCCTAAGCCCACGTATGTTACAATACTCTACCTTGCATTCACTACCCATTACGAAAAAATAAACATAAATAAAATCAATTCAGACAGTTAACTATGCTAATATTAGGTTTGGGTACCATATAGGACTTCACAATACAATTACTACTAGTGTTATGCCTTAGAAGCAATTGAATTGATCCGCCCCTGTATTCCCAAAGCCAATAACAGCAATATATCTGATATTACTTTGACTTATTACAAATTTTATATGAGTAAGTGTATCAACGTAAAGTATAAAACTCTACTGTTGTACTAAACCAAGCAATAGGTAAACAATACAGCCGTACACCCAGAGAAAAACAACGTAAAATCAAAGAAAACCACTTTGATTTAAGTATATTTAGGAATGATTCGGCGTTAAAGATGAAAATTTTAGAATCAAATTGGAACATTATTGATTCAACGTGTTTTCCTATATGAAAACGAATAGTTTTCATGCTTGATTTAAATATGGTTTTCTTTGATTTAAGATGGAATCATAGTAAAAACAATATCATCCAACTTTAAAATAAAATGGAACAACTTCCATGCTACAGTTCGCCGTATTAGATTCAAAGGCATACATCTTTGAAAGTAAAATGCTCCATACTTGACTTAA
Source organism: Philhelius pedissequus (assembly GCA_910595825.1). Classification (NCBI taxonomy): domain Eukaryota; kingdom Metazoa; phylum Arthropoda; class Insecta; order Diptera; family Syrphidae; genus Philhelius; species Philhelius pedissequus. Next base: position 226,629,352 of record OU343161.1, on the reverse strand, counting down.
ATACGTTTTCCTTTGATTTAAGGTGGAATCATAGTACGTTTGAATGTTTTTTTTAAAGTAAATTCTAATAGAAATTACTTTGAAATGAAAACGTTTTAGTTCTAATTTACCAAGCATGAAACGTTCTAGAATTTACTACTTTACGTTCTTAAAATGACAACTTGGACTCACCCATGATTTACGTCAATCTGAATTTAATAAAAGTATTCCAATTTTCTTAATAAAAACTATCATTTTGAAATATAAATATTGGATTTTTTTTTTAATAAAAATTTTAATTTACTGGATATTAATGTAGGGGTACTTCAAACCGCATAACCCAAGAAAATGTTAACGGTCCAAATTTCTTAATTGCATCGACATTCGGGATAAGGTTCCAGAAAATGGTCTTTTGGCTTAAGACTTGCTCCAAATAATCTAATGTATAGAAAATAAACAAATTTCCATCAAATTAGGATTAATTTTCTTATGATTTCACTAAAACAAAACTTATTTTTCAACGTAAAGAAAATGTAGGTATTCCATTTCAAGTTTTCCTAATAGTTTTAATGTTCATCGACAAAACACGACTAGATTATGTGTCAATTAAGATTTCACTACCCCGAAAGTCACTTTACGTTGTCTGTTGCTATATCTTACCTTCACAAACTATCGAATCCTATGAACTTGTAATTAAAATGATTGATCACATCACCGATTTGAGTGACCGCCATGATGAGATCATTCTTTTCGGTGACTTCAACCTTCCTACCACATCACCGATTTGAGTGACCCCCATGATGAGATCATTCTTTTTGGTGACTTCAACCTTCCTAATATAAAATGGTCTCCATCAGATGATCTTTCGTTTTATTTTGCTTCCAATCCCACATCTGCCAAAGAATGTCTTTTCTTAGATAGCCTTGCTGATTCAAGCCTCTGCCAAGTTAGTGGCATTTCAAATTTCATGGGTAGGCAACTTGACCTTATTTTCACAACAGACCCTATTAACGCATCTGTATCACCTAGTCCCCTTTTTCTATCAACCATCGATAACTTCCACCCTCCCCTTCTTATCTCATTCTTTCACGATTCTCCATTACAGTCCACCCCTCCTACGGATCTGTTTTCTTACGACTTCCATAAAGCAAACTATCGCCTAATAAATGAATACCTCAACAAAGTCTCCTTCAATTTTGAAAACTTAACCGTTAATGATGCCTTAACCTTGTTCTACAAAGAAATATTTAACTCTATTTCTCTTTATGTTCCTTTTTCCCGGCACAAAACCTCGTCTACTTCCCCACCCTGGTACAATCGCAAACTTCGTTCTCTGCGAAATAAAAGAAATAATTTGTGGGAAAGTTACATCCGCTCTCGTTCTCCTACTGACTACTCTAACTATCTTGGTTCTTATCTCCATTTTACCGAGCTATACAACTCCCTTTACCAGCGATATCTAATGGAAACGCAATCCAACCTTATCATAGACCCTAAGTCATTTTTTCAGTTTGTTAACTACAAAAGAAAATCCGATGGCTACCCAACCTCTCTCTCTTTCAATAACGAAACTTCAAACGATCCTAACATTATCGCCAACCGTTTTGCCACGTTCTTCAAACAATCTTTTGCCGATGACTGCTTTGTTCCTGATTCAGCCTATTTCAATTATTTACAAAGTTTTTCTCTTGGGCCGCTTCTCCCTCGTTCCATTGATCCCCATCTTATCGAATATAAATTGAATCAACTTAACGATGAATTCAACCCTGGTCCAGATGGTCTCCCTGCCATACTTCTAAAAAAATGCTCTTCCATCCTTTCTCTCCCTCTCTCAAAAATTTTCAGCCTTTCCCTTAGTAAAGGAGAGTTTCCTGACATATGGAAATCATCTTTCATAACCCCCATTCACAAAAAGGGTCCGAAGAGCGATGTTAACAATTATCGTCCCATCGCCAAGCTTTCACACTTACCCAAAATCTTTGAAAGTATTTTGTATGAAACCTTAAGTTTCCACTGCAAATCACTCATCTCCTCCTCACAGCACGGCTTTCTCAAATGCCGGTCTACAACCACTAATCTTGTTGAATTTGTATCCGTCACCCTTTCAGCCTTAGAAAAAGGCTACGAAGTCGATGTTATCTCAACCGATTTCAGCAAGGCCTTCGACAAAATTTCCCATAAGCTTATTCTTTTCAAATTGTCCACTCTCGGCTTTGAACCCTCTTTGTTACAGTGGATTTCTTCTTACCTTGAAAACCGTTATTACAGCGTTCGATTTAGATCTGCCACTTCTTGCCCTTTCTTAGCTACCTCCGGTGTCCCCAAGGCAGCCACCTCGGCCCACTTTTGTTTATTCTTGCTATTAATGATATTGATAGGGTCATCAAACATTCTTCTGTCTCTCTGTACGCCGATGATACCAAGTTTTTCAAGACCATTTCCTCAACACATAACTCTTCCCTTATTCAAAAGGATCTAGACAGTTTTTCAGTTTGGTGTCTAAAAAATTGCTTGGAGCTTAACGTCGTCAAATGCCAATCAATTACTTTTTCACGCAAACGTAACAAATCTCCTCCCCGTCTCTACCTGCTCCATAATCAACCTATACCCACCGTTGATAATATTCGTGACCTTGGCATTTTATGTGACCCAGAGCTTAATTTTCTCACTCACATAGACGATATCATTCTCAAAGCAAACTCAGTGCTCGGCTTCGTCAAAAGATGGTCCAAAGAATTCTCCAACCCCTATGTAACCCGGTCCTTATACATATCATTTGTTCGTCCACTGCTAGAATACGCCTCTCAAGTTTGGTCCCCTTACCAACTTACTCATATCTCCAGAATCGAAAGCATCCAGCGTCGATTCCTACGCTTTGCTCTTCGAGGTCTATCATGGAACAATCCTCTGATTCTGCCTCCCTATCTAGATCGACTTAAACTAATCAACCTGAATTCGTTGGAAGAACGAAGAGAGATAGCAGACATTCTCTTCATTCATCGATTACTCTCCGGTTCCGTTGACTGCATGTCGCTCTACAACTCCATCTCTTTTAATACCAATCCCCGTAATACACGTCACCCTCGTCTCTTTTATATACCCCCCCACCGAACATCTTACGGCTCCAACGAACCTGTCTCTCGCATGCTACGGGCTGTTAATTCAAACATAAGTTTCTTCGACCTTAACCTGAGTACTCCTTCCTTAAAACTCCGGCTTCTGAACCGTCCTCCCCCTCACTAACCTTAGCATAAGTTCTTAGTTTTGAAGTTAGATTAAGAATTAGCTTGTATTAAGCCGAATAAATGGGGGTTTTGTCCCCACCAAAATTATCTTATTAGTAGTGAAACAAGGAAAATAAGGGAGGTGTTTTTTATGATTTGTGGTCGTAGCGGGGCGGAACTCATCTCATTGGACAGGCGTATTTCTTAAACAGTTGTATGGTCAGTTGGCATTTAATTCTACATCACCGAACTCAACGTCTACTCAAAAATTGCCAACGAATGTCCTGCTATATTCGCAACGATCCTTATAAATTACAGGCAAATATTTAAGACTAACTAACTAAACAAATTCTGAAAACAATTTCTCAAGAAACTTATAAACAGCTATACATATTTTCATGTCTTTGTGATAACCGACCTTAGATACTTCATAGCGGATAATACGCTGAATTTTAAACCAAGAAACTAAAAAATCGCAGAGCACTTATAACACCTTGACGTGGTATGGAAGCGCACTTATATGTTGAGTTTTTTTTCAGGGGGTGGCCGTGGTGCGATCGATGTGTGCTCGCCTGTCAACCTCGTGGTCGCAGGTTCGATTCCTGCCGCTGTCTACGTGCGTCGTCTTATTTTTCATTAAAAACTAATTCTAAAATTGTCATAAAAATGAGTAGCTAGCTTGCTCATCCATGCTAACACTAACAGAATGCCATTGAGTAAACTGTACCCATACAATATGCCAACGTAAAGTTCAATAAAGTGCTCTTCTGTTGTAACTTCGAATGGATTCTGCCTATCTCGAAGGGAACGCCGCAATATCCTCACATTATTCCTAAAAAAATATAATAAATCTTACTCAAAACGGAGAGCCTATTGTTACTTGTCTATTGTTAATAATTAAACGAATTATTATTCCGGGCATTATTCTTATTCAAATTAAGAAACTGAAATAAAATATTTACCTTTCCCAAATAAGAAAAACTAATCAGAAATAACAGAATTTATCATTTAGTACTTTTTAGTATAAACTTTATCACTCATTGTAAGAGAATAGCATTGTGTGCGTAAAGTTGCAAAATGATAAATCTATGTGAAAACTGAAATGATATTTTTTTTCACTTCAAAATTTCACAGATCGGGAATTGACCCCTGGTGCTGGTTTAAGCTCTTCCACGCAAAAACGTTGTGTAGTTTTCAATATACATTTTGTCGAGTTGGTTGAATTTTTTATATGCTTAGGAATCAGACCATAATCTCTGCAAGTTTTAAGAAAACCATCGCTAGCAAAGCTAAAGCTGTAAATGTTGCTTACAAATCCAACCAAACAGTTAACACACTGTTTACAAAACTTAACAAGCAAAGTGAAAAGGATCAAAGTAAAGACGTTGTATAAAGGATCAATTGCTTAGGCTACGAAAGAGAATATTGTGAACTATGTTACATTGGCACTACCAAGCAGCTTTTAAAACAGAGGATCTCAAATCACAAATCTGATATCAAGTCCAAAAGTTCTCAAAAACAGCTCTTGCTAGTCACAGCTTGGAAATAAATCATGCTCCAGACTTTAAAAATGTGCAAATTATTCAAACGGAAAACATACATCGAAACGATATACATTAGAAACTTTGCGCATTTTGAATAACAAAAATAACATGAACAGGAAGCAGGATACACAGTGTATCTCGTCGGAATACTGTTCCCTAGTCTCTACATAACTGCGATACATACATACATCCATTAATAGTTTTGTTGCTCCTTTAAAAGTAAATTTTTTAAACAGTTGTTGACTTAATTTCTAACTAAGAAAAAGTGTTTCTAATTTAAATATTCTATCATAAACTTTAATTTTTTAATTTTTATATATATGTATGTAATTTGATAATATAGTTTCGTTCATATAATTGTAAGTGTAAAATCTCAACAACTAAATGTAAACATACAAATGTGTCTCTTATTTTGTTTCATGGTGAATAAAGTGCCCTGAAGAAGACTGAAAACTCAGTCGAAACGTTGCGAAAATTATTGAATATCTTTCATTAATAAATTATCACGACCAAAAAAGCCGAAGAAGTGAAATCTTCAAATTTTAAAATTGAATATTATTTTTAAGCTAACATAAAGTGCACTAAAAACACATTAAGCTGAATAAAGCATCTGTCTGTGTTTAAAAACTAAACGGTGATTTTTTAAGAGCTTGGTTTTTGAAAATTCAAAAAAACACAGAAACTTGTAAAAAGTGAATGAAATTTTTATTTGGATCGATAAATCAATTTCTGCCATTTACTTTTTAAAAATAATTTCACTTAAATGTTGCCCGTGGCTACGCTTCAGGTGGTCCATTCTGAAGGTCCAATTTTGGCAACCTTTTTCACACATTTCGGCCGGAATCTCACCAATGACGCGTTCAATGTTGGCTTCCAAGGCAGCAATCGTGTTTGGCTTGTCCCCATAGATAATAGACTTAACATAGCCCCACAAAAAATAGTCTAACGGGGTCAAATCACATGATCTTGGTGGCCAATTGACTGCGCCAAAACGTGAGATCAACTGCTCACCAAATTCGCTTCTCAATTGATGCATGGTTTCGCGTGCAGTGTGGCATGTGGCACCGTCCTGTTGGAACCACATGTCGACCGAGTTCAATTCTTGCATTTTCGGCAAAAAAAAATCTGTTATCATCGAACGGTACCTTTCTCCATTGACCGTAACCCTGCGGCCTTCATCGTCCTTGAAGAAGTACGGCCCAATGATGCCGCCTGCCCATAAACCGCACCAAACAGTGCATTTTTCGGGATGCATTGGTAGCTGCTGAATTGCCTCTGGCTGCTCTTCACTCCAAATACGGCAATTCTGCTTATTCACGTATCCATTTAGCAAAAAATGAGCCTTGTCGCTGAAGACAATTTTGCGATAAAAACACATTTTTCACAGAGCACGAATTTTGATAATAAATTTCAATAATTTGCAAACGTTGTTCAGGCGTAAGTCTATTCATGATGAAATGGCAAACAATACTGAATCGAAATGTCAAATGTTCGTGGAATTTGAATTATTTGAAAAACACGTTCCTTTCAAATCTGTCTCAGTACGTAACAAAAACTGTCCTTGGTTTACCTCTGAGGTGCACAGGTCAATCAAGAATAGAAAAAGATCATACTCTAGGTGGAAGCTAAACCCCACCGCGACCAATTGGGAATTATTTTGCCGTTTTCGTAATGATGCAACGTTTGTAACTCGCAGAGCCAAAAAAAATTTTTTTATGTCAAAGTTGGACACAAACCAGTCATCACGAAAGCTTTGGAGTAATCTTCGTTCGATTGGAATTGGTAAAAAAGAAAATATTCGAAATTTCCCTGATCCCAATGAACTTAATGAGACTTTTGTTTTGAGAGACTTTCAACCAACCAACTTTTTGCCTAACAGTGATATCCTATGTGAACCGTCAACCGTATTTGAATTTCAAGTAGTATCTGAATATGATGTCCTTGAAAGCATTCGCTCAATAAAATCTAATGCTTATGGTGAAGATGGAGTGCCAATTAGTTTTTTAAAAATGATTTTGCCACATGTTACCCGTACTCTAACTCACTTAATTAATTTTTGCATAACCTCATCATCTTTTCCTGATAGTTGGAAAAGAGCTAAAGTCATTCCCGTAGTCAAAAAATCAAATGCTAGCTCTTGTTTGGACTTTCGTCCTATAAGTATCCTTCCTTGTCTGTCAAAGGTCTTTGAAAAAATTCTTGCCTCACAAATATCTGATCACCTTACTACAGGTAATTTGCTGTCACCACTCCAATCAGGTTTTCGTGCAGATCACAGCTGTCAAACTGCTATGATTAAGGTACTTGATGACATTAGGATACAATATGATCTAGACAAGGTTACTATTCTCTGTCTACTAGATTTCTCAAAGGCCTTTGACAGAGTAAACCATGATATACTTTGTCAAAAGTTAAAGTACTACTTTGGGTTTCATGAGAGAGCTGTCCGTCTCGTTCGAATTTATCTCTGTAACCGTACTCAAAGAGTAAATTTTGGTCAGCTACAATCCGAGTATTTAAATCTGCAAATGGGTGTACCCCAAGGATCTATTTTGGGGCCCATATTGTTTTGCATTTACATAAATGATATAACAAAAGTTTGCTCCAACGTGCTGTTACATCTTTATGCTGATGATGTGCAAATTTATATATCTCGGCCGATAGGCTTGCAAGAAGATTTGGTATGTAGATTAAACGAAGATCTTACAGAAATATATAATTGGTCACTCCAAAATGGTCTTGCACTCAATCCGACAAAGTCGCAACTTATTTCTATATCTAAAAATCATGTTGATACCGCACTTCTTCCCCCAATCTTTCTCTCCCAATCTCAGCTTCTGTTTGTGGATACTGTTACGAGTTTATGTATTAAAATAAGTAAATCACTTTCAGCCGAAAAGCACATACATTTCACAATAGGAAGAATTTACACTGGGTTGCGTAAACTTTGGCTATTTTCTACCATAACTCCAGTTGAAACTAAACTTAGACTAGTTAAAACTTTACTTTTGCCTTTAATAACCTATGGTAATACCGTATACTGCAAACCTGATTCCCATTCGCAGCACAAACTCCTTGTCGCCTTTAATGACATGGTTAGATATGTATATGGACTTCAAAGATACGAGCACATATCACATTATCATCGGCTTGTCCTTGGATGTTCCCTTCAGCAATATCTTGATGCCAGGTGTTGTACGTTTCTGCACAAAATTATCCACAATAAATTACCCTTATACATTTTTGAAAAACTAACATTCGCTCAATCCCATAGAACCTTAAACCTCTTGCTTCCAACTTTTAACTACTTGAACTCTTCGCGGCTCTTTATTATATATGCAACCAAGCTATGGAATTCTCTTCCCTTACATATTAAAAGAATAATAAATGCTGGAAACTTCAAAAATGCGATCTCTTCTGAATTTAGTTAAACCTCTTCACAGTATTATTTATATATAGTAATTAACAAAGGAAATTAAACAGGTTTTTATTTATGTAATATTAATATGTGCCATGTATTATATATTTATGTATATTATGTTATTATTTCTTAGATTAAGTATAATTGAATAATTTGTTGCTTACTATCCAAATGTTAAGTACTATAAAAGACTAAGTCTTACTTGTACATCCTTATTGAATAATAAAAATTGAAAAAATTGAATTTGTCATGTGTGATCTGTCAAAAATATAAACGTCAAAAACCAAGTAGCAAAAAAATCACCCGTTATTTAGGCAATATCTAACTAGAGAACTTTTGTATTTCTAATAAGAACCAAGTCGCCAAGTAGTTTAATACCAGATCCAAACCTATTTGACTAATTAGAACCGTTTCAATAAGAAATTTGATTCTTCTTCTTCCCCCAATCAACCAGCGTGCTGGTGCAATAATGACATCGATTCAATGCAATCAATTATCTTAGATTAACTTTAACATGCACACGTCAGTTGTTCGTCTGCTTTTACTCTCAGCAGACATTAAAAACCGAAAAAAAACACTCTTATAATGCCCGAAAAAATTGATGGTCAATATTATTATTTGAAATAGTCTCCATAAGTCAATCATACAACAAACACCAGTTGGTCAACCCAACCATCAGTACTACCGGCATCATATCATCACGCATGTAGAGGCGATCAATCAATTAGTAATTCAGTTTATTAAATTCGCCCGATTGCTACAGGAGACAGAAAAGAAGTGGTGTTATGTTGTATTTTCTTATTTTACTAGCCATGGCCCAATTATTTCCTAAAAGCGATCAATCATTCAATGAGAAAGAAGAAATATTGCTCTGCATCCAACCATACAGTTCTTTTGTTTTTCCTTTAGTGTTGAGTTAATCAAAAAAAAAAAAGAAAAAAAAATCGACTAAAAAGTTGATGTATCTACAGAGAGTGATTTTCAGGATTTCTTTGGCTTTCTATTATTTCTTTGATATAATATCAAGAAATTCAAGCCCCGTTGGTCTCAACACAAAAAAATCAAGCAAGACCAAATAAGACAATTCAAATGAATAGTTAACAAAAGTTTGGATTAAAAAAGATATCCGCAACATAGTCGACAGAAAATTAGACTGTCAATAGTCGTCTCTGGAGTGTGATTTTAATTTCATACTCAAACGGATTTCTCCACAATATTCTCACGAAGATTAATAACACACCCGAAAAGCCCAGACCCATCAGAAAGAGACACGGAGAGCAGAACTCCATGAATCATGACGACCACGAAAAAATAAGATGCCATCTTGATTTCATTTTCATATGCAAAAATTCATAAACGAGTATGAGAAAGCGAGTGGGGAAGGGTGTTTTGTATCCTTGTTTTTCAAAATATGTAGAAGACGACAGACGCACGCACCAAGGTTGCCGTTTTGTATTTTTATAAACGTGTTTTATTTTGTAGATAATCCTTTACCTATTTTTTTATATATTTTTTTTATATATTGTACTTAGGTTATTTATTACATATTTTTTATTATTATTATTACTATATACTTAATCTTACATAAATGTACAAATTAATAAACTTAAAACTACAGCTCTAGCATATATGGATTTCTGCTGCGATTGATACATTTGAGTTGTTGTAATGTAAATGATAAAATAAGTATGCTTTGGGGTGGTCAGGGGTGCTCAAAGCAAGAGATATACATCTTGATTTGAGCACCCCCGACCGCCCCAAATGGTAGAAATATACAAGTTAATTTAAATTTTACTGTCTAGTTCCAGGTTTTGTAAAAGCTTATATAAATTTTTTATATTGTGTTCGGAAGGAACTGAAAGAATATTTAAAAGATTGTTTTGATTGAATAATCTAATACAAAGATTGTTTACTTTAATGCAATCAGTTGTAAGGTGTTTAATTGTAGGTGTAACGTTTCTTAGACATAGATGGCAAGTCACATGTGATTCTTTATTGAGTATATAGCTGTGGGTTAATTGTGTGTCCAAGTCGGAGTCGAAGGAAGCATTTATTCATGAAGTATCCCAGCAAACATATTAATTCAGAAATGAACGATAATTAATTCATAAAAGTGAAGAAACCGGCCGAAAAGGAATTCACTTTTGATGGAATTTGAATCCTTTTACCCGGGCTCTTAGACACCGATTTGAATCATTGTAATGATTCATTTATGAACTGAAAATTCGTCATTTAAATGGACGTATTTAAGGGCTGCATATATTCATTTAAATGATTATTGCCTGAATCCTTTCTTAATCATAAAAATAATTCCAATAAAATTCATTTAAGTGAAGGATTTCTAAGTATATACCTTCACTTTAATTAATCGTATAGGAATCATTTTTGCGATTCAGGAAAGGTTCAGGGATTAATCATTTAAAGGAATATGTGGAACGGTTATATACGTTCATTTAATTGCAGAATTTTCAGATCATGAATGAATCATTAAAATGATTCAAATCGGTGTCTAAGAGCCCAGGTAAAAGGATTCAAATTGCATCATAAGTGAATTCATTATTTCTGATTCATATATTATTGAATATTTCATCGGTGAGCCTCTGGAACATTTTTTGATTTGCCTCTTGTTTGGCTTTTATAGCTTCCAGGACTTCTTAATTGTTACACGATGCTATAATTAAAGAAAGGATTTTTATGTTTCTAAGAAAATTTAACACCATATTTTATATACCTTTATGTTTTATCATTTGCTTTTTTATATATATTTTTTGTTAAGTAAGTAGGTAGCCATTTACTATTAAAACACAAACTGATTGTTATAAATCACCCGTTATACCTATCTAAACCGATCTTTCGAAAAACTTTTCCGAACTGATAATAGAGTATGCAAACGAAACTCTTGTCATTACAATGACCCGTCATCATTACCACTTGGTAAAAAGAAAAATAAAAGGATGAACAAAAAAGTATCTCCATATGAAGGATACAACAACAAAATCTGAGTGTTGTTTTTTTTGACACAGAAAACATATCTCTTTGTGTCTCTCTGGTAAGCATTTGTAGGATCCTTTTATATATTCATAATTCATTCAAAAAACTGGAGGTTTCCTGAATATTATTCTTCATTTTTGGTGATTAGAAACTGAACCTTCATATAAATGTTTGCTGGGATGTGGTGTGCGTTGGGTATAAAATAGGCGTTGAATTAGGATTGATGGTGGAGTAGTGGTGAATGTACTCGTTCCATGATTCTGTTTTTCTTCGATCCCAGTGAGATTTTATTAAATTTTTTAAATCTTTTTTGTTGAAATCTGCAAATTCATTACCTCTGATTCCAATGTGTGCTGGCACCCATACTAATTTTATTTTCCAGCCAAGGGATATTATGTTATCCCGAATTTGGTTGATAACAGGTACATGATGTTTAACGTTGTTGATGGCGGAAAGTACAGATAAACTGTCGTATCTGCACCGACAGTTTATCTGTAGTTTGGTTTTCTGTTTACTTTTGGTTGCCATTTGTGTTGCTTTTAGGCTAAGGCTAAAAGGCTTCTACTGAAAATATGGAAAAGTAGTTTGGCAGTCTTTCTGCACATTGGAGTACGCCGTTTTGGTTAACATTTGCCATACCTGTGCCCATGTCACTTTTAGAGCCATCAGTATACAAAAAGTTCCAGATATTGGTGGGGAAGGAACTTAATAGTTCATCATGAAAGTTTCCTTAGGATTAGTGTCTCTGTTGTGCTTGGATAAGCTAATGTTGATAGCTTCTTTTGGCAGCAACCAAGGAGGATATTTTTCAATAATCGATTTTTTCAGTTTTGGAATAATTCCAATATTTCTTGCAAAATTTAATACTTTGTATAAGGTGGAAGGTTGTTTTGAAACCTTTTTCCGTTTCAAAATTTTTGATGAATCTGCAAGAATAGTGGAACAATATGATTCACAGATTTTAGGAATGAGTCGGGATGTCAAAATCTCTATCCGGTCTTCAATGCTTGAAAAGCCTCCTTCGGCAAGCATGTTTTTTTTATTGGAAATGTCCTAAAAGTTTTCACCGATGTCCTTATCGTTGCATGGTATGGAGAACTGAGGATCTTCAAGTTTGTCTTCGCGCACTTGCCATATATAGCTAGCCCATAATCAATCTTTGACAAAAGAATAGTTTTGGTGATATGAATAAGTGTGTTTATGTGAACATAACTAATTTTTGAGGATAAGTGTCTTATTCTATTTAGCCTGGAAACTAGATTCTTTTTTAATTCGAGACAGTGAGTCTTAAAGTTAAATTTACAATCAAAGATTACATCCAGTATACTTAAATTGTTAACATTTGGTACATTAATATTACTTAAACCTACCATCGAAACCATAGCAGTTTGTTTTTCTGCATATATGCAGATGTTTGTTTTTGTCAGATGATATTAATGCAGCTGATTGGATACACCAATTCCCAATGCCTTTAAGTACTTCATTAAGCAAATGAGAACATCGATTTGTATTGTTACATTTGGACATTATATATAAGTCATAAATTTAATAATTATTTCACATAACTCGTTATATGCTATGATGAAGAGAACTACCGAAAGTGGAGAACCTTGGGGTATGCCGTTTCTTAAGTCATGTATATCTGAGAGTGTGTTGTTAATTTTGGATCTAAATTTTCTATTTAATAGGAATGATTTTATAAAATTATACATTCTCGGTCCGATTTTCCATTTGGATAATGTGTTAAGTATGACGTGTATGTCAATGCGGTCAAAAGCTTTCTCGAAATCAATCGAGACTAAGGAGACATGGTTTTTGGATGAAAGAGCTGATGATATAAATTCATCTATGTATGTGTCGTAGTGAGTCAATAGTACTACGACCAAATTTAAAAGCAACTTGATTAGTGCTTATGAGATTGTGTCTTTCAATGTACCACAACAACCTTTTAGAAATAATTTTTTCAAGGACTTGGCTAGAACAAGGTAGCAGAGGGATGGGTCTATACCCGTTGCTATCAGTTAATTGTTTCTTTGGTTTAGGTATTGGGATATTAGTGGCAGTTTTCCATGCTTGAGGTATAACCCCTTGCTCAAAAATTTGATTGAACAATGCCATAATACGCGTTTTAATTTGGAAAGGTGCGTTCTTAAGCATAGAATACGAGATCCGCTCGTAACCTGGCGTTTTACCTTTGACAGAGCTATAGCAACTATCGAGTTCCAAGTAGTTGATGGGCATATCTATGAATTTGGCAGATGAAGATAGTTCATTTACTACGTAAACTTTATTTAATGCTGTGCGCTTAGCTTCGCGGAATTCATAAGAAAAATTATTAATTTTAATAAAAAATTGAATTCGATAAAATAAAATGTCGGTTTAAATTGGAAGTTAAATTCTTTATTAAAATGAGACAAGCCTTATAGTTTGCTATTGCACATTGTTTGAGAAGAAGAAATAGAAATGTTTTCCTGGACCAAGAGAACGTTGCAGTGCATACATTCCGAAAACAAAGGCAGTGTTGCTGAATACTCAATATAAACAAACAAAACTAAATCCAATATAGCTTACATTTTATTTCATAGTGCGAGTCGTGCCAGCACCATAAGAATTATTATAAAATATCGGAACAATATTCCATTTCACTAACTCCCAATATATGAATCATTGAAAATTCCCTTTTTTTCCAAAAAATAACTTCTTTTTTCGCTTTTTATTTCCCACAGACAAAAAAAACAACATTTTTTTACGAGTAAATGATCTTTGTTTTGAAGTTTAGTTTTGATTTATAATTTAATTAATTAAATTTTTTATTATTTACAGTAACTATAAGTATTGCTATCTGAATATGCTTGTTTTTCTTATTTTTATTTATTTCAATATTCAGGAACTTTTTTTTCTTATTTCGCAATTGAATTTTTTCCTAGATAGCGTGTAACGTTGCATAATTTAATAAAATGCACGAATGAATCGCACGAACTTGCTCTAATGTTCAATCACATCAAATGCAAAAGATTTCTATTAAAAATCTAAATATATTTTTAAAGTTGTTTTTTAGGTATTTTTTTTTATGTAGATAAAATTTCTTTAATTTTTTTCTAAAAAAAAATAGGTAATGACAATCTTAAATACTTAATAATATTAACTTAAAAACAAAAGATTAAATCGGCTTAAACAAAAAAAAAAAAAATCAAAATTCTGAAAAAAAAAATTTTAAAATCTGTGAAGCGGTTTTTGAGAAACTATATATATATGTGCGAAATTTCGAAAGAAAAAAATGGTCCTATGGAAAGTACAGTTTTTAGACATTTTTATATTTTTTTTCAACCATAATGATCGGTCGCACCGATCATTTTTTTCGAGAAAAATATGCTTAAACTAACCTTTTTATAGCATGTACCGTTATTTTTTGATCTAAAAAATTCAATTTGCACTCTGTACAATACCTCCGTTTGGGATTTAGGAGTGTCTATACATATACATGCAGACAGGCACGTATGTATCGCTATCATCGTAGTGTCATGTTTGATTGTTATCTCAAAACTTTTTTTTTTCGACGAATACTTAACTTGTCTTATAGTACCTTATAATCGCAAGTAAAAAACATTGGCAAGTAAATTATAACCCCTAGCTCTCATACAATTGTTCTCAATGAAGAAATGTGTTAAATATGGTTAATCAAGTACTTTGTCACTTTATTAGTTGGTTATATGACTGATAATACAAAAAATAGTAAAAAGAATGTAAATCCTTTATTTCGTAAATTCACCTAAGAATCTAATAACGTAAAAACTATTGTAGTATTTCTTAGAAAAATATAAAATTTTAATTATTTTTGATTTTTTCAAAAACTACAAAATATTTTGACATACGGTTTTTAGTGTTTGATCGAAAGTTAAAAAGATCATTAAGTATTGAAAAAAAATATATATTTAATTACTCAAAAATTTGAAAAACAAACAGTCAAAATAATAATTTTTCAAAAACTGTTCACTAGAACAACTTCATTTAAAAATTAAATAAAAGAATGGATTTCTGGCTTTTTATAATGCTACAGTATGACTCTGTTGGCATTACCTTTATCGTATACCTGTTTTTTTTCGTTGTGTTTTTCTTCGATAATTGACCCCCCCGGCTAAACGAGGGCAAATAGACTCCATAACCCTCCCATATGATAAGTCCAACCTACATGCCTTATCTTTGCAAATCACCCTGTATATGTAATATACGATATATGTTTGTAACACAAGGACATAAGTCACAAATTAACATTTTGGAACTTATGTCTCACCTCGGTGGGACAAAAAATATTTGGGACTTTTGCCCCACTATTAAGTTTTTTTTTTGGTTCTTGTGTGAAATGTCTTTTGCAATTAGGTTCATGGCGGGCGTACAAAAAGCTCGGCATGTAGAGTATTGTGAAATCTTTTTTCAAAATATAAAATAGATTTCAAATGTAAACAATAAATTTTAAAAACCTCGGCGCGTAAGGGGGTAGTTGCCCCGCTGCAATCCACTGCTTGGTCCAATATAGGATTTGGAGTGAGTACAAGCTTGGGTATATGCACATTTTTTTTTCCATTTGAAGATTTTATTTTAAATATTTTCAAAAAAAATGTGCATATACCAAAACTTGTACCCATCCCAAATCATATATTGGACCAAGCAGGACCATTGCAGGTGGGCAGAATGCCGAACTTTTTAAAATTTATTGTTTACATTTGAAATCTATTTTATGTTTTGAATAAAGATTTCACAATCTGTCGTGTGGCCATACTTATGTCTTAAAAATTTGGGAGGTTTGTCCATCAACACCAAACAAAAGTTGGGACTAATGTCCCACCGAGGTGTGACATAAGTCCCAAAAACTAATTTGGGACTTATATCCCTGCGCCGATGTATGTACGTATTGCCAGTCGATTTGTAAAAGCAAAGCTCATATATAAATTAATTTATTTATCCATCTATTTTTTATATTTTATTGTTAGCATTTATTTAATACCTAAACATCTAATATTAAAATACAGTGAATTGAACTGCAAGTACAAATCTGTACGTATTTGTCGTATGTTTTATTTTGTTTTAGTCAATTTGTTATTGTTTTGTAAGTCATAAAATTAAACGAAATAATTCCAATAAACATAACTATTTATGTTTATCTATTCATCATAAATATAATCGTGTTTTTTTATTCCAATTTCTTGCTATCGGATCGTTTGATATAACTGAGTGGCAACTCTACAATCAGGCCTTACCTTGCACTGTGCGCCCCTCAGTTTCTTTTCATCGCAGGTAAACTTGAAAGTTGGGGGGTAATGTGCTTTGCGCAGTCAATATATCCGAATGAGCAAGGCCACAATTCATCTTCTTCTACTTCGTTAACGTATTAAAATAGCAAACAAAGAAAAATTACCAAAAATCGAGCAATTTCCACCAAGGGTATGAGGCGACATCGTTCTCGTTGGATTTAATAAGCTCATTCAAGGTTTTTATTCGAGGGGTTGTGTTCTTTTCAGATCGGAATCTTAGTCATATGAATAAAGAAGAAGGTATTGATACTTTGAAGAAGAAGAATTTCCACTGTCTATATTCTATATAATTTTGTGAAATAGAATGCAGGCGGGGAAGCCTTCACAAAAAGGTAAATGTAGAAATTTTTAGCTCAAGTGGAAAACAAGATTAATTTTTCCTTACGGGATTTTCTCGAAGGGCGTAATGGTAGTACAGAATGCTGTTTGACTTTAAGGGTTGATTAAGACATAACGTATGTACGTTAAAACGGGCCCAGCCTCATGCATGTCATGTTCCATATATTTCAACAACTTTTTCATCGAAAGTTCGATGGGTAGAAAAAAAATGTGAAGCCCCAAGGAGACATATTTTTTTATTATTAAAATTATAAATTCAAATTGAAGAAGAGGGAGAACTTATAATATGTTTTGATATTTATGATATATGTGTACAAAAAAGAAAAGGTTAATGAAACAAGGCCTAGCTAGCTATTTATCTTATTTGAAGTTCATCTCTAACAAGAAGAAGTACATATTGTAGAATCGGCGATATGGTTTGAGAATTAAAAGCGTTCTCCTCTAGTGCACATTTAATTTAATCGATTCGCAAGTTGTTTTTATGTTGAATTCCATCGCACGTTTTATTGTATATTTTATAAGGAAACATGTATCTTCTGGGTCTTCTTTTAATTAGATTGTTTCTCTTTCTTAAACAAAACCTGACCTCGCGCTCGGTTAGACATAGTAGCTGTTTATGTGGTGGGTGCTCGACAACGTATCTGCTTAGCATACAATCGGACCATTAAATAAGATGAATCACTTTCGGATACAAATTATGTTCGAGTTAAACATCTCAAGAAAGTGCGAAAGGCTCAATACGAAGCTAAGCATTTGCATTTCATTGCAATTTTACCTTGTATCGGGGAGACTATATACTTTTGCTTATATTTACCCCTTTTATCACCTGTGAGGTATATGAATGAAATGGAATGGTATAATGGTTACCAAAATGGAAGAAGCGTCATTTGTATTACCCTTTCATCTTCGAGTAGATAATGAATCTTTTCTTCATTTTGTGCTTGTAGGTATATTCGTTCTGTCAAGCGAAATTTATTCATCGAAGATGCAGGAGTAGCAAAATCTCGCGCGCCCAAGCAGGAAGTCAAAATCAGAGTCGTCATTACAATGGGCAACATCATCAGCAGCAGCAGCAGCAGCTTTATATGTATATAATTTTCAGAGACTCCACTCATCATAGACTTCCAGTAGACACTTTAGGCAAAGAGTGTTGTGGGTTTTACCTTTCATTAATTATACTCCACTTAGAGACATTGCTTAGCGGAGTTACATATTACCTCACCACCCTCAGATGTTGCTGCAACAATGCATTCTGCACATATCTACATACATTTACAAAAACAAAGAGATGAAGCGTTAAAGCGTGTATGGTGTGCTGATGGAGCTAAAATGGCTTTAGGCCCCAAGCTGGGTATTATTCATTATTGTAGTCGACATCGCGTCGTCGACGTTGTTATTCACAGAAATTGAAGATTTTTTGAAATTTTTAACTGCGTGTTGTGCTTAGGTGCTTTTCATTTGTTTTTTATTTTTTTATTTTTTTTAATGTACCTACCTTACGTGTCAAAAGACAAATCCAAATTGTAACACCTTAAAAATTGAGCTCGAATTATTCTTAATGATGATTAAGTGATGTCTTTGAATGATTTCGTGTTGTATAGGCAAGAATTGTCAAATTTACGTGTGGTAGTTAAAACTCCTTCCGTTTTTTTTCTTTGTAACATTAACCAAGCCACTTTAGTTAAAACTTACAGTTTTAAAAGGAAATATTATTTTTCTAGTAGTAGTAGTAGTAAAATGTGATTTTTTAGATTGATAATAACAAAATTTTCTTTACAATTTTTACAAAAGGTCTTTCGCATTTGCCGTCAGTCGAAAAAAGTAGATCCTTTACAAATTAGACATGATTGTTCTTGGTTGATATTATTACATTAAAGAAATAATTTATTAGATATACATGCATATAAGTATTGTATCAATAATCCTCGTTAATGATCTGTTTACGGTATTTGAATCCAAAGCAGTATTGGAACTTTATAAATAGAAAAAGAAAATCTTGCCCTTACACCTCTGTACTCAAGTCAAATGACATTTAAAGCCATGACTCTCGGGTCATAACACAACTTTTTTCGGTCTTCTTCGAAGCGCTTTCAACGGTGATACACCCAAATGTGATATTTGAAGCTGTGATATTTCGAACTGTGATACATTTGACGAAAAGGCTAAAAGCGTTGATCTTTTAAAACCATTTACTTACTTGACTGATATTAACTTTAATATTACTACTGGCTGGCAACTCTGTCGTAAAAGTTAAAAGTTGACCCTGTATATCGTTCTACTAAAAATAATTAAAAAACAGTGATAATTTTGGTTTTCTGAACTAAAAAGTGCCCAAGTAGATTGAAAAAAAAATGCGTCACCTGCCGTCTACAATCACTTATTTGCACTTTTTAATAAAATATTTGAAAGTGCTGATGTTCCACCCTCCTTTAAAAAATCTATAATTTTGCCAATCTATAAGATAGGTGATTTAAATCAAGCCGAAAATTATAGAGGAATTTCGTTTATGAATGTCATTGCGAAATTTTTTTTTGGAGTTATCAATGAAAGACTAGAAAAGTGGGTAGATATTAACAATATTCTCACTGAACTACAAGCAGGATTTAGAAAGAATTATTCGACTGCCGACCACATTTTTACTCTAACATCAAGAGTTAAAGCATTCCAAGCCAGAAACAAAAAAGTATATACTATGTTTGCCGATTTTAAATCAGCGTTCGACTTAGTAAATCGAAATGCTCTTTTTTATAAACTTTCTCAAATCGGATTGTTATCAAAATTCATTAAAATAATTCAATGTTTGTACGAAGATTCGGAAGCAGTAGTTTGGGATGGCAAAACATATTCAAAACCATTCAAATCACATACCGGAGTTAAACAAGGATGTCTTCTGAGCGCTCTTCTGTTTGCTCTCTTTATAAATAATATCGCAACGTGCATCCCAGGTGGAGTCCGAGTTGCAGGCATCTCAATTAATGTTTTGCTCTATGCTGATGACCTGCTCTTATTATAGCTCAAACAGCTGAAACTCTGCAACTAATGATAAACTGTCTTGCAGACTATTGCAATAATTGGGGTTTGGTAATCAACACCGATAAAACGAAATTCATGGTCTTCTCACGCTCAAGTCGGGGTGAAGGGAGTAACACTTGGACTCTGGCTGGATGTCCACATAAGCCTGTCAACAAAATTTAAAATTTTCAATCCAGTCGTAAAATCTACGCTTTGCTATGGTGCACAAATATGGGGAATGCAAGAATCCGACGAAATTGAAAAGCTTCAAAGAAATTTCATTAAGAAAATCTTTAACATCCCCTTAAAAACACCAAACTATGCAATCTATCTGGAAACATGACTTCCAAAACTATTTACTTCAACTTTAAAGTCACAAGCTGACTACATAATAAAAATACTTGGGCTTCAAAACTATCGTTTGTGTAAAATAATTTTACTTTATGAATCTCGAAATAAGGACTGGTGGTTGAGGATATAGGAAGACATCGCTACCTCCTGTGGGGAAGAAATGTCGTTAGATTATGGCAACACTAATCAGGTTAAATCAAAATTATACAAAATAATCCAAAAAGTCGAGGACGCTAATCGAGAGCAGATTATCGAAAGAGCAATTCAATCACAAAGCAGAGTTCTATATAGCCAACTAAAATTTAACTTACAAAAATTATTTTCAAGATTATTTTAGCTACAAGGATATTTCGCTTATTTTTAAAACTAGCTGCGAACTCATTTATTTAAATGGAACACCATTTAATGGAAGCTTCGACCAGTTTTGTAATTTGTGCAACCTAAAAGCCAAGGAGGACTGTTTTTATTTCCTAAGTGTATGTCCAATCTTTAGGAGCCAGCGATAGTCACATTTTGGAAGAGCAACACTTTCAATGCAAGAGACAATTGTCAAGAGACTTGTCAATTTTGTCAAAGTTTGCTACCGATACAGAATGCTACTTATATCAGAATATGCCTAACACATTATTCCAAATAATTATAAAATAATTTACAAAATTACTGAGTATTTCATTATACATTCACTAGTTCAATTTTTATTTGTTTAATACTCTAAAGTTACCAGTCGAGCTGACGGCATAGCCAATGCTTAAACTCATAAAAAACTAATACACATGTAATTACAAATTTGCAATAAATGAATTTTTGAAATCTTGAAGCTTTTTTATTACTACTGATGAAATTGTAAATTATATATCTAATCTTGACGATAGTTGTGTAATAGGCCCTTATGGTATACCTTCTACTATCTTGAAAAACTGTGTCAGTCACTTGTCCCTGGCTTTGTCAGTTTTATTTAAGTATTCAATGTCTTCTTGTATATTCCCATCAACTATTGGAAAAATTCTTTCATAATCCCTCCTCACAAGAAAGGTAAAGAAGACGGAATTAAAAATTATAGACCTATAGCTAGATTATATATGTCATTCCTAAACTATTTGAAGTTATTATTTGTGAATCACTGTGTTTCATGTTAAATAATTTATTGTTTCAAATCAACATGGATTTAAAAGAGGCCGATCTACATTAACTCTTTTAATGGAATTGGTGGATAATTGTATTGACTCATTTGAAAACAAAGAACAAATAATTGCGTCTTCACCGACTTTAAGAAGGCGTTTGATAGACTCTCACATAGAGTTTTGTTATTTAAATTAAAAAAGCTAGGCTCCAATCGCATTTATTGGATAGACCTTACTCTGTACTTTTCAACGGCTTCGAATCTAATAAGTTTACAGTAAATTCTGGAATACCACAGGGTAGCCATTTAGACCCTATTCTTTTCATCTTATTTATAAATGAATTACCATCTGTGTTAAAGTTTTCAAACTGCCTTATTTTTTCAGACGATGTTTCAATTTTAAAAAACTATTTCAAATACTCACGATTGTGAAGAGTTGCAGTATGATCTTAATTCGTTTTTTGACTGGTGTGACCGTAACTGTTTACACCTTAACATTGATAAATGTAAAACTATTTGTTTTACAAGAAAGTTGCCTGTTACTTCTTTAAATTTTTCGTTAAATGGTGTTTTTTTTTATCACGCGTAAGCGATATGTCTATTCTTGGTGTCTTATTTGATTAAAAACTTGAATTTATATCACACATCAACTTAATAAGTAATAAAGCTAATTCAATTCTTGGTAGGATAAAAAGACAATTTTTATATCCTTTTGTTACAAATCAGCTTTTTATAACTTTTAATCGTCCCATTCTTGATTATTCTTGTCAAGTTTGGTCTCACCAATATGAGCGTTGTAAAGGTAGACTAGAACAGGTACAAATAAGATTCCTTAGGTTTGCGCTCAGAGGTTTAGGATGGGCTAATCCACGAGCTCCCACCTTACCATAATAGACTGAAGCTTTTTGACATGCCTAGTCTTGGGAGCAGACGTTCTTATTTGTGTTTTGCATTTATTGTAAAATTAATAAAAGGGAAAATAGACTCTCTCTCTGCACATTCTGTCCTGTGTTCACTTTAATATTCCCCAAAGAAACTTAAGGAAATTTTCCGAATGTATTCATATTCCTAACTATCGCACCAATTTGTATATTTATTATTAACTAAACTAAAAAATTAAAGTTTTTTGTTCTTTCTTACATTTTTGAATTGCTTAATAATAATTATATAGCCTAACAATAATGTATTATTTTTTTATTTTTGAAGTCTTTACTTTACTTAACCTCCTAGCTTCTGATTTTTATGAAATAATTAGTTTTGTGTTTTTATTTTTGTAATTTTTTTTAGAGGGTCACTCCACCCATTATTTCATTTTCAATTTTTAGTATTGCTTTTTTTTAATGTGTCATTCAACACTGTTTCATATACCTTGTATATTCGGTACAGAATGCCACTTATTTTCTTATTTATTTTTTATTACTCTGTATATATTTTTTATCAGATATATTGTAATTATGAATGTATAAGAAATAAAAATTATATCTATAATATATAAATAAATAGAAGAAAACGCAAATAATACCTATATAAATATTATTTTTGTTTTTGGTTTAGTGGACTGTGTGGGTTTAAGTCAAATTGAAATATTTTATGACATTTAGTCCAAAATGCGTTTCGCCCGGACACGATAGGTGGGCTCATCAGTTAGATCCTATCGTGTCCTTCTAAGACGCACTATTTTTTGGTCGATGACTACCGACTCTAATAAAATTTGCAGCACATACATACTGCAAATTATATCTTTCTAGGGGAATTTGGTCAAATTCATGCACCTAGAAATATATGTATGTTATGCCCGTGGTCTGGCTAGTGGTAAATAAATAATATATATATAAACTTGTTTAATCAAAATGTAACTTTTTCTAAAAAAATTAAATCAACTTTTTTTTCAATCACATAAATTGTGAATAAAACTTTTATAGCCAGTAATTAGTTAAGTTTAAATAAATAAATTAAAGCAGATGTTATATAACTGAAGCGGACATTCAATTTTTTTTTGAAAAATCAAAATTTCGAAAACGAGCTCCATAAATATTAAATAACTGTTGCGAAAAAAATGTATTTCTCAAAAACAGCTCCAACAATTATTATAAAATAAAATGCATGACTGGATCGCAAGAACTCGCTTTCGATTATATCATAAACGGCTTCACCGATTCTTTCGAAATTTCACACTTAGTTAGATTGGCCAAATTATACCGCGTACCAATATTTTTAATTAGTATTTTTTTGTATTTTTAAAATCATTTAAAAACATTTTCTTTTTAAATTTATATTTCGAAAACTGCTCATTAAATTTTTTTCAAAAATTATATTTATATGTATTTATTGAACACGTATCAATTGGCGTTTTTGAATTTTTTTTTTGAAAAATGTTTTCAAAAAGTTTTTAAAAAAAAACTTTTTTTTTCATAAATTCAAATTTATCTAGCAAATAAAATGGCGTACTTTTTTTTTAGCTTAAATTAGTTAAAGTATTTATTTCAGAATTTTGAATTATTTTTTTCTTTGTTAAGCCGATTTAATATTTTGTTTTTAAGTATATATTACAATATTTAAGATTTTTTTTTAGAAAAAAATTAAATATATTTTGTATATATAAAAAATGAAGTAAAAAACTGCTTTAAATATATATTTAGATTTTTAACAGAAATTTTTGCATTCGATGTGATCGAACATAAGAGCAAGTTCGTGCGATCCATTCGTGCATTTTATTTTTTGTGCAAATGCTGCCTAAAATTCTTAATAAAACTGTTTACGCAAATTAAAAAAAACACAGTTTTTCTATACATATATTTTTTTTTTTTTTTGAAAAATCGATTTTTCAAAAACCAGTCTGTGATTTTTTTTTAAATTTGAATTTTTAATGAATATTAATAATATCTTCAAAATGGCGTTTCAAATTCTTTTTCTAAAAATGTTTTAAAATTTTATACATAAAAAGTTATTTTTTTTTTTGATTTATTCTTATTTATCCATTAATTCAAATGGCATCTTTGTTTTCCCTCAAACTATAACCTAAGCAATATAAACTCATTTCATTATTTGTATTATCCATTTACCTTCGTCACTGAATACTACATACGATGTAGTTTATATAAACATATGTGTCCTTAAAAATTACATGAATCTTATGTATGCTAAACAGCGTCAATATTTAGCTTCGTTACAGTTGTTAGCTACAAGAGTAAGTTCGTACGATATAGTCGACAATTCTGTGTCGTGTATGGTTAATTCCGCGGAAGACCTAAATATTAACAAACATAGTTGAAGGCAATTAGGTATTCTTGGCAGAATTTCAAGTTCAACACAAGCAGTATCCGCTATATTTACCACCGTGTGCGGCGAAAACATGTTTGCACAGACTAAAGGTTTTAGGTGATGCACGCAAATAGATTTTTGAATTTTGTTTAGCCCCAAAAATAATGTTACTTGCCATACAATTTTTTCTACCATTTAAATTATCTCGAAAACGGTTCGAACGATAAAAAAGTGTGTGCATTACATTAGGTATAGTATGTATTTTGGTCAATTTTTTTGTTTAGATATTTTGTTATTAACCGACACACAACCATTTTTTGATTTTCGACTTTCTCATAGACGGCTCTACGGATTTTGATCAATTTTTTTTTTATTCTGGAGGTCCTTCGAATTATAAGTAATACTGCATACCAGAATTTTGCAGAAAACATTGTTTTAGATTTTTGAAAAAAATATCTCGAAAACGGTTGATTGATTTTTTTTTAAATTTTGTTTTTAAATGTATATTAATAAATATTTAAGAATACCAATTTTTTATATAAATAATTAAGTAAAAAATGACTTCAAAAATATATTTAGCCATTTGTATTAAGAATTATATAGAAGAAATTATAAAATCAATTACGTGCGTAATTTCGAGCTGACATAACACCAAAAAAAAAAATAAACAGTCCTTCTGATAATTGTTTATGGTCGAATGGAGTTAAAAAACACAAAGTACATTTTATCTATAACATAGGTATATATCCCAAAAGGTACGAAATATGTTAAGTCCAACCAATGGGTTTTGGTGTTTATATATTATACAGATAGTATATTATATACTTACATTTTTGTTCTAGAAAATTATTAAGAAAATTTGTATGAACGAATAGTTTGCATTTAAGAAGGATTCACTCATTATATAATACAAAATTGTAAACGTAGTATTACGGCTTAAATGATTTCCGGCAGAGGGTTATGTTGGGGAAAATTGAGAAACAATGGGATCCCAGTCGAGCTTATGAAAAATAATACTTCTAATTTTCTGAAGAAAAATTTTCCAGATCTTTTATTAAAGTCCCTTATTTTGCCAATTTGTATAAGAAGTTGACATATTTTTGGCTGAAAATTATACAGTTGTATAAATTCTCTGTAGCTTGAGACAACTTTTTGCTCAAATTCCGTATAGATATTCGTATATTTAGTTGGGTAGAAGTAACAATCGACTATAAGTATCTTTCAAGGAGGTATCCGTCATATCCCTGGTCAGCTGCTGAAGATATAACAAGAAATCGAAAACCGTTATTTGTCAATTTTAAGGCGGCCTTCGGCACACAGAAAACTACCGAGAGAAAGTATGGAATGATTGGAAATGTTTAATGCAAAAACACCATTCAATACATAGAAACATTTACAAAGCCAAAAATTATATAATAAATGTAAGAGGTATCTAGGGTGCAATTCGATTGTTTGAATTAGTAGATAGCACTCCCTATGCCTAATCAATAATTTCAATAAAATTCATCATAAAAAGTTCATCAATGAAATTACAGGCAAATATAGTAATAAGACCTTAATAACTCGGAAAATACATTTGAAATTCAAAAAAACATTAAGTTTGATTGCCAATGTGCGTACAGAACAAATCTCGTTTGATTTACTTTGGAGGGAGGAAATCTAACTTTTCACACTCATTGGTGATATAGGATACCTACCTATACAAAGTACCAAGTCCAACTTATGCTTGTACCCTTCTATCCAATATGACCATGAAAGTGGGTTTGATGTGTTGCAACGGGGCAATTTATTCTCTGGGGAGTCATAGACAAACACAATTTTGCGTCAATACTGAGGGAATTTGATTGGGTTCTCAATTATTCACAGTTATTAGGGCATCACACTTGATTGGATTCGGACAACACTCGTCATCATAATAAGTGCATCTATTAAAATTTCACATGTAGTTTGGGGCTATGTCCTTTCGCTATCGAAACTTATAAAATGACACATATTGCTTGTTGATGACAGGTTGGCAGTAGGACGTGCTGGTTTTTGTATGTATATGTTGTACCTGGGGTTGTATTTATTGATTTTAATAGAACTTAACATTAAGATTTATTTCTTTTAAATAAATAAGGCTTGTAGTAAAATAAAATTAAGATATATTTAAATATAATAACGTACAGAATAATTAAACACTTAAATTTATCAACAAATATGAAGCAAGTTAAGTAAAAAATATGCATAGGTAGGAAAAGACAAATAAAGAAAAATAGGAAAGTAAAAGAAATAAAATGCACGACTGGATCGCACGAACTTGCTCTTGTAGCTAACAACTTTAATGTAGCTATTCATTGAGCTTTAATTAGTTAGGTGAAGTTATCTTATGCAGGTGTAAAGCCTATGTAGCTAAGATTAACTTGATTCTTAGTATAATGAACTGTGGAATGCATGATTCAAGTTATAGTTACAAATGTACCTACCTACAAATTTATATTTAAATATAAGTTATGGATTTTAATTATGTAAGTTATGAGAGTAAAATGTATCTACATATATATAACTATTGATGGAACCTAAGTATGTAAACATCTACATATAATAATGAAAATGAAAAATGTAGGTAGGTAGGTAGCTATATACATACAATTTCATAATTTAGATGCAATATGCATACATAAGATTCATGTGATTCTTAGAGCGCATTTGCATTGTGTATGAGGGCCTACATTGTATTTACTATTCAGTGACGTACGCAAAAATTCGTAAAAAGAAAATAATAATAAGGTAGAGATAAATGGATAATGCACATACCTAGTTAAATTTTTTATATTGCTTAGTCGTTATAGTTTGAGGGAAAACAAAGATGCCATTTGAATTCATGGATAAATAAGAATATATCAAGAAAAAAAATTAAAAAATCGTTGCAGCGGTTTTTTATTAGATTATTTTTGTATGTATAAAATTTTGAAAACATTGTTAGAAAAAAAATTGAAACCCCATTTTGAAGATATTATTCATATACATATAAAATTCAAATTCAACAAAAAAGAATTGTGACTGGGTTTTGAAAAATCGATTTTTCAAAAAAAAAATTAAGTTATTTTTTAAAAATCGAAAAACTTTTTTTTTTTTTTTTAATTTGAGTACGCAGTCTTATAAACAATTTTAGGGAGCATTTGCATAAAAAAAATTATTTTAATCCGTTCATCTACTATTGAGAAAGTCGAAAATATGAAAAGTGGTTCTATGAGAAGTACCGTTAATACGAGTAACTAGCGCAAACGAAATATTTTTATACTTGAAAGTGAACTGTACTAATTTAAGAACAGATAAATTTTGTTATAAAAATTCTTGGTGCCGTTTTCGAGAAATAATTTTTTTTCTTAACGGTTTTTTAACATTCACTTTTTTGGTGTTCTCTATGATTTTTACGAACCTATAATCGCAAGTGAAAAATCGATCAAAATCTACTACAATAAGTATCAACTCTACCTCTGGTTATTCTATGTCGCAGTAAATTTTTTTCTTTAATGTCAATTCTTAGTCCATCGCTAGACTCTGCTTTCGATGGTCTAGCGACGGACTAAGTTGGTAAAAGTCAAATAGCAGAAATTGTGTTTTTTATTGTATTTCGTCCACGGAATAAGTCCTAAGCCTTCCCTAGTCCATGTTTATTAATTTGGATGCTAATGTATTGGCAAGCATTTTTCTCGTTTCAACGGGTTTGAACTTCTATGCGTTGGAGAAAGTTCTCAAGGCACCATAAGCCTTTCCTATAACACCGTTTATGTGATTATTCCAAGTGAGAATTCTATTGAAGCAAACACTTAGGTTCTTAATCGTATGAACAAATCCACTGGAATATTATTCAGAAGCTCTATAGGGAAGCATGTTAAGTTAAGCTTGTTGAGTTAAGCATTTTTTTTAGATGAAATTTTGTTTCTAAGGGGCTTAAAACAAGGAAGTAGTTGTTAGATTATTCCAAAATGGCATTCAGGTGTTCATTTATATTGTTTACGCAATTTTCAATAAGACCCAATGCAGAACTCTAAAGATACTGGCATCATCGGCAAACATTTGCACATTTCCGTAGCGTATAAGACTAGAAATATCATTTATGTCAGCTGAAAACAGTAGTGGTCCTAGAATGTATCTTTGAGGAACACCACGCAATAACGGAAGGAATTCAGAAACATGAGTTCCAGATACCACTGCCAGATAGATAATGATAGGACCTGAGCTGCTTGTGGACCAAATATGAAACATAAATGCGAAATCTTAGTAAGCCTAGTACGCTGCCGAATTCCAACGGCATCGAACAATGTTACATGGTGCTTGAACCTTTCTCGGGCAAATTAATAATAATTTTAGGGAAACTCATCCTACGCCAATTTTGACTCACCAGTAAACAAAATATTGTCCCTCTTTTTAAATATCCTGAATAACACATTGCCCGTTTATTTTATCAAAGTCAGTTGTCAGTGTATGTATCTATCGGTGACCGGAAGTCTATGTTTTATTGGTTTCACCCACTTTCTGAAAAATCCACTCATATATAAGTATATTTTAATTTCTCATTCAATTTGTGTTTTAGCTTAGCGTGTCTTTAAATTGTTATTGTTTGGTAATGAGTTTTTGTTTGTTTAATTGTTAATAAGGCAAATTACGTTACATTACCCACGTCGAAACTTCTCTAAAATTCAACCGTTGGTTGATTGGAATTTTGGCGATGAGGAAAGATAACCATTTATACACAGAAGAACTGTTTGAGCGATCTTATATAATATCGATTTTATTTCTCGATAAGATACCGCAGGATGGATGACAAAACCTAGGGACCATAACTAAGGCCCCATCACTATTCGATAAATATGTATGGTATTTGTTCATTCGGCAATGCATAAATAAATATACACCCGGGTCAGACATAACAATAGACAAAAAACTGTCGTAAAGTAACCAAGGATAATTGCTTGATAAAATCTTAAATCAGAAACCATACAATCTGACTTTGGTAGGAACTGTACGATTCAATAAACGAGAAATACCTAAAGAACTGGAAAATACTCGCACAGGGTTTTTATTTGTAATATATCCATAACATTTTTCTTAATTATTGTTTTTCTAAAAAAATGTTGGCATCATAATTTTAAGATTTAACAATATAAATTAAAAAAAAAAAAAGAATTTAAAAAAAAATCGTTCAGCCGTTTACCAAATATCGAATTTTCAAAAAAAATAAATGATTTTTTTCTTAAAAATACCCCAAAAAAATACGAACATTTTGGAATGCAGTATTATTTAGAATTCAAAGGACTCCCAATACAAAAATGTAAGATCGAAATTTGTTCAACCGTTAATAAGAAAGTCGAAAATAAGAAACTAAAAGGTTCTATGGCAAGTAAAGTTTATAATTGGAGCAACAATGGGGCTACAAAGAATTTCGTAATCAAAATTGGAAGAGCAGTTTCCGAGATATTTAAGAATTCCCTCTTTTCGTACAAACAATTGTATGTCAGGTTCCATTATTTTTGAGACTTAAAAACCTAATTGAGAAAATCACATTAAACGTTCAAGTACCAAGTTTGAAGAAATTGCTTCAGCTGCGGCTGTAGATCGAATTACAGACAGACATGCAGACGGAATTGCGGTACCTATTTTCCTTGGTGTTCTTAATCATCGTTATATCAAGTTTGATTAAAATCTCGAGTTCAGTTTTTTTCCAAAGCAAACTCTATAGTACCTACATACATATTTCGCAAGTAAAAATAATATTTAGCAAACAAAATTAACTGAAATTATGTTGTTCTACACTTTAGTCTCTATATAGCACATTACCTCCCTCGCTATTGGAAAGCAGCAGTTTTTTGATAAATATTGGTATTCATCTAGAATAACAAGAAAAAACACAGCTCAGAGTTACCATAATTATAATCATTGTATCGTTGTAAAACTTCGCAACAAATATGCTATATAAGAAATGATGTTGTTACAGGGAAGTTGATAAATTTACGTTGATCAAATGTACGTAATTAAACTGCCCGAGGTATAATCATTGCTGATAATTGATTTATGTTTACATCAGAGCACGTAAAAGCCCTGAAGGAGTCAATTATTGAACCCACCGAACAAGGACACGTACTGAACCCATCACCAGGAAATAATTTCTGCCGCAGCAGTACGTTTATGTGTGTTTGTGTGTGTGTGTAATTTAGCAACAAACATCAACTTTTCAAAGATAACAACAGATATATGTAAGAGATGATATTGAGGCAAATTGACATAGGTGTATAGCGTCTAGCAGGTATACTCATGGTTACCACTAATTAAAATTGCAAAGGAGAAATCGGTTCGGAAAAAAGTGAACATGCGATTTAAACTTTTCTTAAATTAATAGTTGTTTTCAAATAACGTATTTGGATAATACCAGCTTGCAAAGCTTACTTACATAGTTTTACTTTTGTGACAAAGTGTGGTGTTACAAATTTCTTCAACTATTTTCGTATTATTTCACGTTATAAAATTATTGCAGAGTGCAATTTTCTACTCAACTCCCGGTGACTATGCACAATGCAATTTTTGCGAAACGTTCGGGGTGAGTAACAAATTGACTCTGAAATAATTTTATAACGCGGAATAATCCGAAAATATTTTTACCATTTCGAAAAACAACCGGGAAGGCCTTAAAATTTAAATCTTCAAATAATATTTTAACACTGCCCGCAGTGTATCGTTGACCACATGGAAATTTCTTAATCAGCATTTTTCTTTCCGTTAGCCAAAATAATCATCCCAAGTCTCAGGACGTGTTGATGAAAATAATGTTCTTGATGTTCAGGACTGACTGTCCTGTTCGGTGAAAAAGCTGGTAAGATGGCTACATTTTCCTTCATTTTCTAGGAGTTGCTTACGAGAACTGCTTTTAACATTCATTTTTTTAACCGGTTGACTTTACCTTGAGCAGTTTATCTGAATCTAATACGGAGACTACTAGATGAGCTTTAGATAAATGTACTGTAGGTGAGGCTATTAAATGACCTTTGTGGTTCAGTACCAATTTCCGAATTAATGACGTAGTTAGATTTAATCCAATTCCACAGTTGAAATTCTAAGCATCTTCCATCAATTGGGCTTCAACTCAAATAATGGTGCATGTGCAATAAAACTAACAAATCGAATTATTTCTCTTTCTTCTCTCTTATCATAGGCTTAAATGTACGTTAATTCTTGAAGAGAAAAAAACTTAATGGATGATAAATAATTATCGCTTGTGACTTTTTTGGGACAATATTGTTAAGTTTAGGTTTAAGACTCTTGAAGGTAAATATTTGCGCCAAACGTTTGGCCACAAGAACAAACTCTCAGAACATTTTGAATAATGCCATCCCCGGAGAGCGTGATGGTACAATCCAAAGCATATTGTAATTTTTACTTGCGATTATAGGTACTATTAGGCAAGTTATGCATTCGTAAAAAAAAAATTCTAACGATCAAACATGACATTACGATCATAGAGAAGCCTAAAAAAGTTATCGACAAAAAATGTCTATCTGTCAGTCTGTCCGTCTGTATGTATTACGAGCTGCAGCATAAACGGGGTAAGCGATTACCTTCAAATTTGGTTTGTGTTATTATTTTGGTTTCCTCAGAGGTTAAATTGAAATTTTATTTTTAGGCTTAAAAATAACGGTACCTGCCATATGATCTTGAAGGAAAATCTTATTTTTCTCGAAAACGGCTCCAACTATTTTGATAAAAAATTTTGAGAATTTTTTTGTTGGTAATAGCTATCATTTGATATGAATCAAGTTTACGGGAAAAGTCTATTAACGGTACATTTCATATAACGGTTTTATTAATTTTTGACTTTATCGCTACCTGTACAATGGATTTCTGTCAAATTTTAAATCTGAGAAGACCTAGGTAGTCAACCTAATTCTGCATATTAAAATGTTTAATAACTTTGTTTTTATAATTAAAATTAATTTTTGATTTTTTTTTGAAAAATCAATATTTTTAAAACTAAAAAAAAAAATAATTTTAAATCTTACAATCAAATGTATATTAATAAACTCTAAAAAACTGCATACCAACATTTCAAAACACAATTTTTTTTCAAAAAACTAAAAATAAAAAACAGGATTTCATCAAAATTCGTCCAACAATTTTTGAGATACTTTTTTATAAAATTTTCATTGATCCGTGGCATCTAATGGCGTTCTTCGTTTTTTCGAGAGGTTTTGGCCGTTTTTATCAGTTTAAAACACGATTTTTACCCACCTAAACCATTCACTTTCATTATATACATATGTATGTACATATTTACATACCTAGATTCACTATATGTAGGTAGGTACATATTTCCCTCCTAATTTACATAATTGAAATCCATTTAAATATACATTTGTAGGTATGGGTCTATGTAACCATTTCTTGAATCATGTGTTCCAAAATTCATTGTATTAAGAATCAAGGTATTCTTACCCACATCGACTTTAAACCTGCATAGGGTAACTAGACTACATATACCTACTAACAGCGTCAGTAGTTAGCTACATAAAAGTTGTTAGCTACAAGAGCAAGTTCGTACGATCCAGTCGTTTATTTTTATTTATTATCATAAATAATTAATTAGAAAAAAAAAATAAAATAAATAAATAGAATAGATGAAAAGGTACAAAATAATTCACTAAATTACTACTATAAACTTTAAATGCAATGTGATCGCCCCTTCTACATAATAATTTTGAAATTCGGACGAATTTGTTGTATATTTTGACATCCGAACGAATAATATTTATTTTAAGCCAATTGCACAAAATAAATTTGAATGAATCTTATTTTCAAAGTCAGCTGTTTGAAATTTACTAACATTTATATTTGATTTAGTACGACCAAAGTGACTTTTTTTCGTAGAATTTTGCTTACGAAAAAGTTGAGCGAAAAATAAACCCTCTTTATTACTGAAACCTAAGGTAAAGTAAAGTTGCTTGGTAAATCTAAGTATTTAAAAAATAAATCAATACAAAGTTAATTTTTTTTATTTTGAAGTATTTAAGCAAAATAATTGCCGATTTATTGATATGAAAAACAATCAAAACAACTAAAAACTTTTGTATAACAAAATACTATATTTTTGCTGAACTTTCGATTCACTTTAATTGTGTTTAAAAATAAAATGCACGACTGAATCGCA
Source organism: Philhelius pedissequus (assembly GCA_910595825.1). Classification (NCBI taxonomy): domain Eukaryota; kingdom Metazoa; phylum Arthropoda; class Insecta; order Diptera; family Syrphidae; genus Philhelius; species Philhelius pedissequus. The sequence continues at coordinate 226,595,620 of OU343161.1, read as the reverse complement.
CATACTTACTCCTATGTTCGATCGCATTATATGCATAAGATTCTTAATAGAAACGTCTAAATGTATTTTTAAAGTCGTTTTTCACTTAATTTTGTATATATAAAAATACTTAATTTTTTTATAAAAAGAATTGGTAGGAACATTTTAAATATTTAATAATATAAATTCAAGCACAAAATTTCAGAAAAAATCGTCCACCCGTTTTCGAAATATAGAATTTTCAACAAAAAATAAAACATTTTTTTTTAAATCCAAATATTATTTAGAATTTAAAGGATATCCTGCATTAAATTTTGTATCGAAATCCGTTGAGCCGTTAATGAGAAAGCCAAATATAAATAAAATGGTTGTATGGCAGGTACCGTAGATTATAGAAAAAATTGTAGGGCATGCACCGTTATTTTTGGGGCTAAAACAATGATTCAAAAATCTAAAACGCCTAAGCACCTATTATCGTAATGATAACTTTGATTAAAATCTCGAGTTCGATTTTTTTTTCAAATGCAAAACTTGCCCTATAGACTATAGTACCTATATCGCAAGTAAAAATTAACAAAAAAAAAACAGTTCTTTTGCAAGCAACTCCAGTATTTATTAACTTTATAATATAATATTAAATAAGTTGAAGAAAAGCCGATTGCAATTCTTTTGAGTGTGAAAAGTAAAGTGAAGATGCAACAAATCCATTCGAGATTGAATTTCTTTTAAAGTGATAGAGTTATAACCATGAAGCTAGAAGCACTAGACATCTTCAGGATTGCCCTCAAACAAGTATGGAAAACGATCAGTCAAGGTCGGAATTGAAACTTTGGAATGTGACAGGAAACTTTTATAGATGTTACTATCATTGTTATTGTGATCAAATCTTTTTTATTATTATTTTTATTATTTGGTACTTTATTAATTCATTTATAAGATTTACAATTGTATTTGCTTAATACTAAGTGCATTTAAGCATGGCTTAGCCGTCTGCCAAGAAATGGCAACAAATTTAACAGTTATACAAAGTTATACAAAATTTAAATTTTAAAAGTATATTTACAAATATTTAAATTTTCAGAAATTTTCATTAATAATATTTGTTCTTTAGTTGAAGGCTGTGTAGCAATATGAAGCAAGTTTTCCCCAATTTTCACTGCCGTTGAGGATACGTTTTACATCTTCAATATTCATCAGATTGACTCCACAATGGTATCGCCTTATTTCTTTCAGGATGGGGCAGGAGCCAAGAAAGTGCATCTCGTCTTCGTTTTCCCTTGTGTTGCAGAGGGGGCAGATTGATGAACTATCTTCGCGATGGGGCATGTAATTTAACTTGATTAGTTCTCCTCTCACTCGAATTACCATAGAAATGTGTGCAGTACTGAGGCCAAGATTCAAATAATTATTCTGTTGATGTTCGAGTTGCCGATACAAAAAACGTGATGAATTTTCAGCTTGTGTTATGCTTTCCATTTTCATTGCCTGTTTCACATCAAGAACGAATTTTTGGGTTCTGTCTTTGCATTCAAATCTTAGTAGCAGTTGTTTTATTAGTTCTAAGTAAAAATGTTAAGCGTTTGTTTTAATTTAATTTGTGTTAAAACGATTTTTAAAGAAATTCCTCAGCTTTGTTTCCAATGAAAACATCTTCAATGAATAAACAATTTTCTCTGTTCTCTAATGAAAATTGGGACTCATCTTCTTCTGTGAGGATTTCCGTTTATAATTAATTATAAATATATCTTAACTTACCTAAGCATTTGATTTGCTTTTAAGAAGAAGCAACCGCATTAGACACTTTTTAAACTTTCCATTTGTCAATAATTTTAAAATGAAGAAAATGAATGCATTCAGCCTTCGTCTATTCAATAGTTGTGGATGGACAATGCAGTGCGTTCAATTTAACACATGCATCAATTACATTAGGAGATGAAAAAAAATTGCGCTTAATTTTTGAGACCATGAAAATTAAAAGTAGAGTTTTTTAAATTTCTTCTTCAAGAAAAGTAACCAGATAGAGAACAAAATGAAAAAAATTGGTCACAAATGACCAACGTGTCAAACGTGGCTAAGTCCTGAAGGTCATCAATTAATTATATTTCGAGAAAGAATTGTGATATGAACTCACTCAGTTCTACATGGGTAATACGAATGAAAATTGCCGCGGCCAATCCCCAATAAGTTTGGGTATACCTTATAATTTTTTCCCAACATTACCCGAGGTAAGCTCGTCGTGTCTAGGGCATCCCAAAGAAATCTAGTAAAACCTGGGTGAAGATGGCTGAAACTCTGTCCGATTATTTTTATTTTTAATAAAATAGTGTTTTTACAATCTTTTGCAATTTCATTATAATTTTAAACTTACACAGTATTTAATATAACTGTAAGGCCCAAGATCTTACTCAGAAGAAGCAAGCAGGAAAAACGGAGTAAAGGAATCTAAATCCACCCAAGGGCTAGTCCGAGGGAAAAACAATTGCTTTTAATACCCATTATATTTCTACTTTAAACGAGTGCAGTAAAGGAATTGGTGAAAAAGATGGCCACACGGCACCACTTATGATTTATGGCAGCGGTTCCCAAAGTTTTTTGTATCATGCCTCCCTACGACCTATTTGATAATGCCCGGCGCCTCCCTGACACCTACGATGTTAGCGCATTTATCTCGAAGAGATTAAGCTATATAAATGACAATCCATGGATATGATTACATACTATAGTGACGTCACAGGTATGTTGACTTTTATATGGAGCGTTTTCAGTTGTGCTGTACATATTCAAGTTTAAAAAACTAACTTAAAAATTATAATATATTTTGAAACATATTGTTGATTCTTATGGAATCATAGGTATCCGAGGTAAGAGGACGACTTCTCCTTTAAACTTCCCAGTCAATATCGTTGCTTCAAGTACCTTTCCGGTAATTCCTCTGATGACTAATCGTACACAGTTGCGGATTTAAGTTACGCAAAAGAATGAAAGGTGAACCAATTTTCAGACAGAGCTTGTGTGGCCCCATTCCTGGCGCATCTAGAGAATTTAAAAATTCAGCCGGAAAATTGATGATCTCATTTTCATCAATTATATTGTCAATTGACTTAACAGTCATCAAATCACCTGGCAATAAAATTTGTATTTGACAGGTATCGTCAACATCTACATTTTTTTGCTGCTAAAATCTGCAAGACGAAAAAATGACGAGCGTGTTAATGTGTGATTGGTTTGTTGTCTTCGTCGATCCTGTTGTCGAAACTTACAAGAAGATACTTACAAATATCGTTATTTGCATCAATAGTGGAAATTCGGTCGATTCCTAATATCTATACTTTTATACTAAGATGAAATATTTATATGAAAACATCAAACATCCCTAGGTGTACTTGAAGACATAGTGCTAACCGCGCCCCTCTTCCTATGTCTTCACGACTCCATAGTGTGGTGGGCCCCACTTTGAAAACCAATGGTCTGTGGCAAACTTACACCTCAGCAAATTCCTATCCAGACTAGAGTCCACTTTGAGTATATAAGTTTCGCCCCGAATTTTCATTTCTTGCATCTACTTGTTATATTTTCTGGTATGACGCAGTGTGAATTGTAGGAATGAAAATTAAATTTCCATACTCGCATTGCTGACGTCGATGGCATAGCATAACGTGATCTGCTGATGTTGACTCGGTGGGTGGTGGGTGGCTAGTATATGTACTGTATGTTTGATGATTATGTGTTACGGTAGTGTACTGGTCGTTTGGTGTTCCCCAGGTATTTATTTATTTTTATTTATTTATTTCATCTGTCGACTTACATCTATCAGACTAATATTAACAATAAATATTAAAATAATGTTAAAATAAATTATATAATGTAATAATATGTACAACTTAAATTAAAACTTAGTTTCCAAGATGCAAGGCACCAATATATATAATGTAAAGAACATTTTGTTTAAAAATTGATCTCACTTGACTAAAGTCGATTACATTGGAAATGGAGTTGAACGCAGTACAAGATTTGACTATGGTATCATTACGGGCATAGTTTGTTCTATGATACTCAATATAAAAAAAATCTCTAGATCTTATAGATCTTTCAGATGCATAAATATTAAAAAGAGAAAGAATAGGAGGACATACAATATGGTTCATAAGAACATCTCTAGCAAACATTATTAAAAAATATTTTCTTCTAGATTGAAGATTCATTAGCCCAAGAAGATTACATCTGTCTTTATAAGAAGGAGCAAAATCCCAATTCAGCTTTCCGATAGCATAACGCGTAAATCTTTTCTGAATGTTTTCAATTCTATTACTATGACAAACATAATATGGATCCCATATAACAGAGCAATACTCCAAAACAGATCTTACTAACGACGTATACATAGATTTCTAAGCGTGAGGATCAGAAAAATCTTGAGAGTTTCTTCTTAGGAATCCCAGCATGGCATTGGCTTTCGAGATAAAATAATCATAATGCGGTACAAAGCTAAGTTTCTGATCAAAAATTACGCCTAAGTCCATTTTAAAATTGACTCTAACTAGATCTGAGTTTGAGATAGAATAGTTGAATTAAAAAGGATGACGAAGCACGAAAAACGAGAGAACATTACATTTAGAAATATTAAAGTGCAATCTATTAATAGCACACCAATTAACAACATTATTAAGATCCTCTTGAAGAAGACTGCAGTCCTCTATACTTTTTAAAGACTTAAAAATCTTGAGGTCATCAGCATAAAGCAGACATTTTGAATTCATAATATACAAAGGCAAATCATTTATGAAAAGCAGAAAAAGTATAGGTCCCAAGTGACTTCCCTGAGGAACTCCAGATCGGTTAAAGATAACCTTTGACATTTTGTTCCCAATACGTACATATTGCCTTCGTCCAGTCAAATAACTGGACAACCAAATGAGCAAAGAAGAGTGAAACCCTATTAACTGCAATTTTCTTATAAGTATTTGATGTTGAACCCTATCAAAGGCCTTTGCAAAGTCAGTAAATATAACATCTACCTGACAACCATCCTCTAATTCAGTTCTTAAGGAATTAGAAAATAAAGTTAAATTGGTAGTGGTAGATCGACCGGTAAAAAACCCATGTTGGGGTTCGCAAATATAGTTTTTTACTTCATTAAAAATTTTTCGTTTTACAATTGCTTCGAAAATTTTCGGGATCAGTGGCAATTTAGATATAGGAAGATAGTTAGAAATGTTTTGTCTTGAACCTGATTTGAATATTGGGGTTATTAAGGATACTTTCCATGAATCCAGAAATTCCCCAGTTTGCAAAGATAAGTTGAAGATTGAAGTAAGTGCTATTGCCATAAACTCAGAACAATTTTTAAAAAATATGGGTGGAATATTGTCAGGACTACAAGCCAGATTTGAATCCAAACTCAACAACTCAGCCCTTACTTCATCCACAGTTAGAATCACATAACCAAGATTTGTTATATTATTTCCCCTATAAATATAACCATTAAGGCTTGAAGCGTCTAAGTCTTCTACAAAATTTGACTGAAAGAAAGAACTGAACATATCACAAATCTCATTCTCACTTTTCGATACAGCTCCTTCATAAAAAATTATACAATGTATTGTTGCTGATGATAAAGTACTTCGGTGGGTGATAATTATTATCGGGTTATGGATTGCTGCTATTACTAATGATGGTGTAAGTGTAGTGTCTTGTAGTTGCTGGATCGGTGGTGACGGTAGAGAATTGTGTACGTTACGGCGGTCGGTGAGAAATGTTGTAATGCTTCGTTACAATTTTACGTTTACATTTTTGGTCAATAAGAAAGTCTCTGTATTCCCCAATTTTAATTAAATTAATAGCGTTGCAATGGGCTGTGTCAAGAAACTTATGTAATTTCCAGGATCTCTTTTTTTAGTTTTTTTTTTATAAGCAGTAAGCTCTTACGAAGTTTAACAAGATTTTCTAAGGTATGATATTCTTGGTGATACCGCAAAGAGTCGAAGAGTTGGAAGTTCATTAAGTCTTAATAGTGGCTCAAGACGCTGACATCCACAATTCACTTATTGTACGTCTGTTTCGAAACACTATAAAATTAATTTAATACACAATCCGAACTGTAGTAAGCATTCATAACTTAATAGATTTTATACGAATTTTAACATAAGCACAGGGCGCCCTCTCTTGGACAAGCTATAGTGCAGTGAAGTTATACAATATGTCATAGATATGAACACAAGTTAAAATTTACATGGTTACTAACTTGAAAACAGAAACAAATTTCGGACCACAAATTAACTTTATGGAATGCTGTACCAACAATTGATAAAAAGCAAACCAATGGCTTTGTTGCTTTTTATGTCTTTTGAGTCTGTGTTCTTCGGTGTGTTTTTTTGGCTCAAAAACAGAGTAACGTCTTTTACCAAGCTCTCTTGGTTAGGATTGGTTAGTTTTAATTATTGAACGTATGCACTCTGTTTGCTTATTGCAAAATTGTTTTGCTTCTTTAAGGAAAAGTGAAGCAACATCCCAACTATAAAGAATTTTAATTGGCAACCATGGTTGTTCTAGAATTCGTGAAAGGATATAATATTTTGAAAGGATATCACAATTAATTTTCCAATGCATCACAGGTGGTTATTCCGCCGCATGTTGCACATCCATCCAAGAGTTCCACCGTCGGCGTGTCGTCCAATTATTGTTGATTTTCAATTTGATTGCGCCCCAAGAGCCTTTTTGGTCACCACGCCACGTTCCGTCTCGAGTTAACCAAAAGCCATTCATTGATTTATATTTCTAACTCACTCGAGGCCAATAAACCAATTTTATTGGGGCTATTTCTTCACCTCCGCCCAAATGTTTATGTTAACTATAGGTACATGTGTGACCACTTTGGGACAAATTCACAAGCTCAATGTATACACTCTTTTTTTGTTTTATTTGCAAATAATAAAACACTAAATCGACGAAGAAAAAGTAAAGCTACACTTTATGAATTTGGCATAATACATATGTACATACTCGTTTGTAGGTAGCTAGTCCATGGCAAAAAACCGATTCCTGATTTTCTTCCTTTTTGCTCAAGGGGGTGACAAAACGATACAATGGCCAAACAAAAATATGTATGTGCCCTTAGGGTGACATGTCGTAAGGATAACGAAAGCATTTTTATTTTTGCCGCCCAGTTTCCTTTTACGATATATTGTTAAAGGAATACAATCTAAGTGCCTTACTGCGGCGATGGTGCTGTGTGCGGTGATGCTCCTTTCTTTCAAAACTAACAAGGACCATTTAAGGACCAATAAATACGCAATTTTATAGATCAACCTTCATAAAAAAACAAGGCTAACCAAGAACTTTGCTCTTAGCCTCTGCCGCAACTCTATTGGGGGATTTAAGATAACACAACATCAAGGGCGAAGGAAACATAATCGACCGCCCAGGCCCACCCCAGCATATAGACCTGCAATTATGTATGGTCGTAAAGAAATTGGAAAATGACACTTATTGCTATTACTATAGCTGGTCAACACCCAAAGGCAATATTAAGACATGAAAAAGTTGAGATTGATACCATCTCTCTTATATAGCATTTGAGAGGATTCCGCTTTCCACCTGAAACAAAGCCCCCCCATTACTATACAACTCTAAAATATACAATAATGTCTTATCATAATATTTGAATTTTGACTTTTGAATACTATGTTTGACATTTTTCTGATAGTGCCCCAAAAATTGTTTTGAATAATAAATATGGGAGATAAAATTATAAATCAAATTTCCTCGTTCACAATTTTATCATTTCATTCCCGTGAAATCGGATAACAATTGAGGCTTTGTTATGACTTATGACGAGATCTTAGAAAAAGTATTTGTTTAGGATTTACCTATAAGTACATGCATATGTATGTACAATACTAATGTAAATGTACATTATCAACAGAGAGAAAAAACTCGAGCTTTGATTTTCTGTCATTTGGAAGTGTATGGTGAATAATTCACTTGTTTGAATTTCATAAAAAAATAAACATTTAAGCAATTAAACATGCTGCAGGGCTCATTTTGTTTTTTTACCAGAAATTATGACCGCCGATATCAACGCGTGTAAGATAAGTATAAGAGAATTTAATCTTGTTTACCAGCTTAGTGACAACAAACTCTTCATCAAAGAATATGCTAGAAGATTCATAATGTTGGTCTGTAGGTAATAATTGGTTAGTCATTTCTAATCTCAAGAGATGAGATTTTATTTGAACTTGAAGCGGGAGTAATAAAGAAATTGAACCTAGAGTTATGTGTAGCAGGTGAAAGCGATAATGCCTATAGGCATATGAATATTCTTAAGGGAATATGGGTTAAAATGAGACAGTCAATACCTGGTTCTCAAATCCACTGTGCCAAACTAGTGCCGTGCAATTCAGGTTGCATTTAAAAGACCTTAGGTCTTTCAGGCACATAGTTAAATTTAAAACCAAAAAAAAAGGTAACAAGAGAAAAATAATTCAGAGACTCAATTATTACAAAAAAATTTAAACAACTTGATGTTGAAGTATTAGCTTTACCTAAACAATTTGCAATTTGCTATATTGCAATAACTGTGAAGAGTCATCTAATGAACCAGTAATCAGAAAAATAAATATCATAATGTTAAATGAACTGCTATCGCATGAGTCTTGGTTATCCGTTTATGGTAATGAGAATCCGTCTATATCTTTTTCCTCATTTATTGATATTCTCAATAGACATATTACTCAGGCCAGTCAAACGAAGAAGATTAGATCGAAGGACAAAAAAATCAAACCAAATCAAAAAAAAAAATGATTACTATTCTCGGCATAAAAATAATCTCGGTACTCAAGAAATTAAGTACAAATATCGCGAAATGCAGAGAAACGTACGCGAACTTATTACTAATCAAAAAGTGATTTATTATAAAACCAAATTTGAAGAGTACCGATCTAATGCAAGGGAACAGTGGCGACTTGTCAACGACATCTTAGGTGCACAAATGAAAGATACTGATTTTAAGGCGATTAAAAAACGGAATAGTACTGTTATAAGAAATCAGCGAAGAGTTTAATCAGGTTTTTATAGGCATTTCTAATCAAATCGTCTGCCCCTCATCTGTCGAACAATTAAATAGTTTCGCATTTGAAGGTACATCCACAGGGCCTTCCTTCTTTTGTAGTCCCACAAATGAAACTGAAATTTAATCTGTTATAAATGGTTTGAAATCAAAACAATCCTGTGGAGCAGATGTCATTTCTAGCCTTGCCATTAAGAAAATTACTAATAACATAGTAGAACCAGGTGAATTTCCGGATTGCCTAAAAACAGCCATCATAGTACCTATATATAAAAAAGATGATCCCACAGATACGAATAACTACAGGCCAATTTCAATACTTCCTGTTTTTTTTCAATAATATTGGAGATTGCTTTTAAAAATAGAATTCTCTCGTTTTTAGAGAAATACAAGTTATTAAATGAATGCCAATTTGGTTTTAGGAAAAGGAAAAGCACCGAGGATGCCATGACGAATTTTCTTATGGAGATTTACAAGTCCTTAGATAAAAGCTTTAAGACAGCTGGTATATTTCTCGATTTGACTAAAGCTTTTGATTTAGTCAATCATGAAATATTACTTAAAAAGTTATGTCGAATTGGGCTTAGGGCAACTACACATCGGTGGCTGAGTAGTTACTTAAGTTGTAGAACGAGTTCGAATAAATAATGCTTATAGTGAAAAAGCAAGTTGTCCTAATGTTGGTGTTCCACAGGGGTCTGTTCTGGGGTCGACCTTTTTCCTCATATATATAAACTCTATTTTTCAAGTTCCACTTAATGGCAAGCTAACAGCGTATGCAGATGATCTGGCATTATCGTACAGGTCTATTTCACAAGAAAGAGTAGTTGCGTTTGTAAAAGATGATCTAATTTCATTGAAAAATTGGTTAGCGTATCACAAAATGGTGCTTAGCAAAAAATCAAAACCTATAATGTTCTCTCTATATCGATCTGTATTTCCTGAAGCTATACAATATCATCACATATCATGCGACACTATATCCTGCAACAATCTCTGCTTTCCCTTGGAATTTACAACTGAGTACAAATATCTAGGCGTTATTAGGTTCCAAATGATTTTATTTCATACAAATTACAAAAGTTTAGTGTATCATTCATTTTTCAAACATGGCTTACGCCGTCTGTCAGTTGACAATTATTAATACTTAATTAATTAATTTTGTTTAATATACAAAATTGAAACATAAAATTAAAAAAGTTCTTCTAAGATCCGTTTTCTGTAGTTAAGTGCTAGCTTGGTGTAGTTGTAAAGGGATTCCCAGTCTAAAACTCCGTTTAAAACATCTATGACTTCCTCTTCACTGAGGTAGTTTTTTCCAAGTGTACTCCTTCTGGTTTCCACCAAAACAGGACATCTTCCCACGAAGTGGAACACGTTTTCGCGTTCTCTAGTGTTACATAATCCACACATTTCTTCCAAATCACTCCTATGAGGAACATAGTTCAGGGGAAGTATCTCCCCTCTTGCTTTTAAAACCAGTGACATGAGATCGGTTGGATACTCCGCCCTGAAGTAGTTATTTCGTAACAGGTTATAGTTTAGCCTTGCATATATGTCCCTGTGTAATGAACTTCTGGCTTTGATAGTATAATCCTCTCTCTTTCTTTCGTCCACTAACGATATGAGGCTATAGAGTTCGCTTTTCCACGTTTCCATCCTATCGCTTCGGCGTTATTATTGACAGTAGATTAAATTGGAAGCTTCAAATTACATCAGTAAAACGCGTTTTAAAATTTGCAGTAAGCAAAATATATATCTTGCGCAAGCTAGTTCCACGCACTTTATTAAATTCCATTTACTACGCACTGGTAAGCTCACGTCTTGAATATGGGCTAGCATGTGCTTACAAGACTTGTCTTCAACCTATTGCCATAGTTCAAAAAAGAAATAATTAGATTAATTACATATAGTCGAAGGATTGAGCATGCTCTCCCACTATTTTAGTCTTTAAGGATACTTCCATTTCGATATCTCTACATTTTCAAAACTCTAAAGTTTTTCTTACAAGAAGTGGAAAGGTAAGATTTGAAACGAATGACAATCACCCGCTTCGTAATACTACCAGTGTCCAAGTGCCAGCAGTTTCAAAAGAACAATGCAGACGTTATTTTAATGTCATTGCTCCATCCATTTTGAATAAGCTTCCGGTAGAAATATGTCAGACCGTTACTAATAATTTTATATTTCTAAAAAAATTGAAAGACTTTCTTCTCTCCAGATCAGAGGTTGAGACTCTTGTTGGAGTTTTGTCATAAAATATTGCTACCATAAGCTGCTTCATTAGCGTACATATATACTAGCTCCTAAATTTTTATAAACAAATAATAAAATTGAAAAAAAAACCCTCGCTGACAGTTTCTGTCACAGAATGTGTACAATGTACCTTTATACATATAAAATAAAATTGAAGTTATTTCATGTCTGAAGATTAATTTCAGGAAGTCATACTAAGATAAATGTTCAATACATAATACTTACATAAATCTAATTATATATTGAAGCTTAACTTGAAAAAATACTGTATTATACGTATATAACATTGTACAAATAAATACAAATAAATAAATAATAAAAAACAAAAAGCAATTTGCTAATATTAAAACACTTTACTAAAATGTTTCTAAATTTAAACACTGAATGTCAAAGTGGCATATGGACTCAGTACTAGAGTTGAGCCTCAAATACTCTTATCGATGTTCATTTTTGAATATTGTTAAAGAGCTGCCTTATTTTTGTTGTCAGTTCTGTAACTAACGGGTGATTTTTTTGCTACTTGGTTTTTGACGTTTATATTTTTGACAGATCACACATGACAAATTCCGCGAACATTTGACATTTCGATTCAGTATTATTTGCCATTTCATCATGAATAGACTTACGCCTGAACAACGTTTGCAAATTATTGAAATTTATTATCAAAATTCGTGCTCTGTGAAAAATGTGTTTCGCAAGCTACGTCCGTTTTATGGTCGTCAGAATCGACCCACCGAGCAGGCTATTCAGCTCATTGTGATCAAATTTCGCACCAGTTTCACTTTATTGGACATTAATCCACCAAATCGTATCCGTAGAGTGCGTACCGAAGAGAATATTGCTGCTGCATCCGCCAGTGTTGCTGAAGATCGCGATATGTAAATTCGGCGCCGATCGCAGCAATTGGGTTTGTGTTATTCGACCACCTGGAAGATTTTACGCAAAGATCTTGGTTTAAAGCCATACAAAATACAGCTGGTGCAAGAATTGAAGCCAGGCGAACTACCACAACGTAGAATTTTCGGTGAATGGGCCTTAGAAAAGTTGGATGAGGATCCGTTTTTTTATCGCAAAATTGTCTTCAGCGACGAGGCTCATTTTTGGCTAAATGGATACGTGAATAAGCAGAATTGCCGTATTTGGAGTGAAGAGCAGCCAGATGCAATTAAGCAGCTACCAATGCATCCCGAAAAATGCACTGTTTGGTGCGGTTTATATGCAGGCGGCATCATTGGGCCGTACTTCTTCAAGGACGATGAAGGCCGCAGGGTACGGTCAATGGAGAAAGGTACCGTTCGATGATAACAGATTTTTTTTTGCCGAAAACGCAAGAATTGAACTCGGTCGACATGTGGTTCCAACAGGACGGTGCCACATGCCACACTGCACGCGAAACCCTTTGATCTCACGTTTTCGCGCAGTCAATTGGCCACCAAGATCATGTGATTTGACCCCGTTAGACTATTTTGTGTGGGGCTATGTTAAGTCTATTGTCTATGGGGACAAGCCAAATACGATTGCTGCCTTGGAAGCCAACATTGAACGCGTCGTTGGTGAGATTCCGGCCGAAATGTGTGAAAAAGTTTTCCAAAATTGGACCTTCAGAATGGACCACCTGAAGCGTAGCCGCGGGCAACATTTAAGTGAAATTATTTTTAAAAAGTAAATGGCAGAAATTGATTTATCGATCCAAATAAAAATTTCATTCACTTTTTACAAGTTTCTGTGTTTTTTTGAATTTTCAAAAACCAAGCTCTTAAAAAATCACCGTTTATAAAAGTATAAGTCCTAGAGAAAAAGTTGTTGTACAAAATAGAAAGATAATTAAATTTCCTACAAACAATAAATTTGACCAAATATTATGTACGAATAATGGTTAATGAGATGGGGGTGGCCGTGTCGCGATAGTTGTGTGCTCGCCTGTCAACCTCGTGGTTGCGGGTTCGATTCCTGCCGTTGTCTATGTCTTCTTATATTCCATTAAAAACCAATTCTAAAAATTGTCATAAAATAAGTTGCTGCTTTGCTCATTACATGCTGTTTAGGCATAACACTAACAACATGTGATTGAGTAAACTAGCATACCCATAAAATATGACAACGAAATAAATAAAATAATGCGAATTACAAGGACACAAATAAATAAGACACGGTAATTCTCTCCGCATTAGTTCAGCTGCCATCCCTTGGAGATAAATCTGAGACAACAACCAGCTCTAGGCTCAGAACATCGCGTCACACATCTTTGCTATCCTTCTTTCTCTCTTCTTCCACCGGATGCCCACGCTGTGTTAAGAAAAAAAAACATATAAAGGGTATTCATAATCCCTTGAGCGCGTGCAAAGTTATAAAAAAAAAAAAGATATTTTTTCAAAATTTGCAGTAAGCCGTTTCCATGAAGTTAGCAAAACAAGTGTCGGCATTTCAATTTTATGAGTTCTATAGTTGCTGATAATTTTCCAGTGGAAAAATATTATAATTTTCGTTAGAATAGCATTAGAAGTAGAAAATTTCCGGATTATATTGGAAACATATTCACCCTAGCCATTTAAATCAAAAAATGGGATTTTACTATCACAAGTTGCGCTTTTTTTAGCAGTTATTGCATTGGGAGTGATTTTTTGAATGCAAATTGTGTTTTTTGTCTTGAATTTCAGAGAACTATTTTTTTAGGTATGATGAACTCTTAGGGAAGGGTGCTTATTGACCCGACAAAAATCGAGGTTCTGAGACTTGTTATGCTAACTTCATGGACACCAGTATGCCCCCACCTTAAATAATTTTTTTAGTTCCAAATTCAATAAAAATTAAAATGCATCATATCGTATGCAAACGATTTATATTAGAAATCTGTTGAAATATCTGGCAACCTTACACCACACAATATGAATTCAACTTTACATACCTACATGAACAATATTTTTTTTTTCTTACTTTCAATATGTAATTAGTTTAGTTCTTTTCTGAAACTTATTAAATAAAGTTGTTACTTGAATTTAATATAAGTTAAAGTTTCTTTTCATTTTAACCAACAAAATCTAAATATATTTTTAAAGTCGTTTTTACTTAATTTTTTATATGTACAAAATTTCTTTAATTTTTTTCTAACAAACGTTGGTATGACCATCTTAAATGTTTAATAATATAAACTTAAAAACAAAAGATTAAATCGGATTAATCAAAGAAAAAATAGTTAAAAATACTGAAATAAATTCTTAAAATAATTTGAGCTCATAAAAAAGTACGCCATTTTATTTCCTGAATAAATTCGAATTTATGAGAAAAACATGTTTTTTTTAAAACTGTGGGCGGTTTTTTAGAAAAAAAGTTTTTTTTTTTAAACTTGTTGAAAACATTTTTCAAAACAATTTCAAAAACGCCAATTCATAGTTATTTAGCAAATACGTTTTTTTTAAATTATATGATTTTTTAAAATTTTTGTTTTAAAAATGTGTTTTAAAAATACAAAAAAATATTAATTAAATATAAGTACATATTGGTAAGCAGTACCTACATCTATATATGTGTGATATTTCGAAAGAATGGATTGAGCCATTTATGATATAGTCGAAAGCAAAGTAAAGTACATTTTTCAATTTCAAAATCTGCACTGATTTTTTAAACCAAAATCGTTCAAGCTGTTTTCGAGAAAAATATTCTTTAATATAACGGTTATATGGCAGGTACCGTTAATTTTTGAGCTTATAAAAATTTCAATTTCCCTTCTGTACAATACCAAAAAAAAAATCTATATATGAAGTTTGAAGCAAATCGGCAAATACATGCAGGCAGACAGACAGCCAGACGGACAGAATTTTTAGGCCATCTTTTTTTGTCTTCGCTATCATCGTAATGTCATGTTCGATTGTTATCTCAAACCTTTTTTCGACGAATACATAACTTGCCTTATAGTACCTATAATCGGAAGTAACATAATATTTCAAGCTGGGGTTCGCGGGTTTTGTTTCCTACTAAAAGCCTTATCTTTGCACTTTCTAGTGTTGCTAAGAAATTCATTCAAAAAAGAAACTTTATGCTTTCTTCGTGGATTTGAAGCAGCCTTTGACACATGACACTGACCATCGGCAAGCTCTTATCAACCAAATGGGTAACTTTGGAATATCCAAAAGGTTTTTGTACATATATGTATACGAAATGTTTTTGTTTCGAACTAATTCAACAGTTTGAAATGGCTCTGAACCTTCTAGTTGGTTTGAAACGAGAGCTGGCGTTATACTCAAGGATGCACACTGAGTCCCATTAATGATGTATCTGCGAACTTGCCGGGGTGAATCAACTTCTCACTTATACTCATAAAAGTATTGATCTATGCGGATGGCTTGGTCATGTTAAGGGATAACCGCTCTTCTCTTCAACTTCAAACTAATGGGCTTGAAATGTTGCATTACCTGCGACCTACAAATAAACGCTGAAAAACTAAAATTGTGGTATTTGAAGCTCGATGATGTAGGAGGTTAAGGGATGGTTTTGGATTGAAAACGCATTGAAATAGTACAGAAATTTAAATATTTGGGAGTTATGAGGTCTGTGAACGTTAATTTCACTAAGCATTTTCAGCAAAAGAGCCAAAGAAGCAAAGGGCTACCAATTCAACGCCAACTTCGCAATTTATTTGGAGTCCAGTATTGCACCTATATATCTTAAAAACCTCAAAGTTCACTCCAGCTACCTTTTTAACATTATGAGAAAGCCAGCCAGAAGGTCAGATCTTCCACAACTTTTCATTTTTGTAACAGATTTGAGCGCGATGTTGCTTACTGTTTTATAGCTGTTTGCTTAAAACTGCAAGAAATTCAAAGGCTTTACTTTCAAAGAAGTGTTTCTCCAAAAATAGGACTATCAAAAGTGTTGAACCGGTCGTTGGGTGGACTAAAAATATATTCACGTATTGTGATCATGGAATTAATTTTCCGAATAGCATGTGTAAAATTGCCACCCGCTACTTTATTTTTGTAATATTACAGAAAGTTATTTTCTTGCAGACGCAGACGTCACATATTGGCATGCCCAGCCCACATTATTTCCAATTCAAAAAAAGAAATTTTAAACATCTTTATACATAACAAAAATGTTGTCAAAAACGTATGACGCTAATGATCTCAGTTGGCATTCGACCATTTTCAATATACTTTTTTTTGTGAAGATATGGTCGGCAAGTAGGTTTTAAGCTGTGTGCTATGTGCCTATGTGTATTGGTTTCCGATTTATGGCTGTTTTTGTGAGCTATTAAAATTAAAACATGCTTAAACAATAAACATAAACATAAACGTAATAATCAAACGCAAGAGGTACGTGCAGAAGATATAAATGGAGACCTACCCATATTTCACAGCTTCGAACTGCACAATCACCACCACAAATTCGACAAAAAGATATTAGGAGAAGAAAAGTGGTAAATGTAGACTTCAGTCGCGCTGCTTTTGAATACGATTCCCCAATCGCATTTACTTTCTCGATGCTCCCGGTGTGACATGCAGGACATTCGTCATTTAATTGATTCTAGCAACAATTCGGCCAAGATCTCAAATTTCGTTGCATGTTTCATCATATGGCATCCACACTGTTTGAATACGGTCGAAGCACACATTCCGCTTTGATGCATGCGTTGAATTTTCTCACGGTTGACAAGCCAATAACATAGACAATGACCAAGAATTCGGCGACAGCAAAATTTATGCGAGAATGCACGATGGCGCATAAATGAGCGCTGGATTCAGTTGAGCGAACAATGAAGGATTCACAAGGTGGGTTGAGATGATTTGGCGGGGATATGATTTTGCTCAGTGGATATTTTCGTCGAAGGCTTTCCGTCAACCCGAAATCTACTGCTGCCAATGAATTCAATGCATGCTTGAAATCGTCGTCCCTGTGCCGGCATGTCAACAAGTTCAAATTGGCCAATAATATGATAATCGCATTGCAGTGGTGCTAAGCAATGGCCAAATTTCTGATGATGTCTCGATTGGATTGATATCATTCCCGTCAAATTTTTGCGAGCTAATAACGTCGAAGGAGAAACTCATCACCAAAGTAAAGTGTTAACCGGCATTGTAAGAAATTATAAAAATCTCAATTGGATTTGTGAACGGGCAATACCAGCAGCGAAGAAAAAAGGACGTAAACGGACTTTGTTGTTTGTTTTGGCGCCGAAAAACAAATTGAAAAACATTGTTTATAATATTACTTTCTACTTTCTTATTGTCAAAATTGTGAAGAAATTTGAAGAGACTGGATTTGTTACAGATATTGTAAGGCCTGTGCATCATCGTTTCGCTCGTACCACTGAAAATATCGCTGCTGTAAGTGAAAGTGTTGCCGAAGCCCGAAGGTGTCGATTCCTAGTCGTTCTCAGGAATAAGGATTGTCTTACGGCACATTATGGCATATTTTGCATTTGGATCTACACCTACATCCATATAGAGTCCAGCTCACACAACAACTAAAGCCAGCTGACCATTCACAACGTTGTAGATACGTCGAATGGGTGCTTCAACAACAGCCGTTGGACGGCGATTTTTCGAACAAAATTTTCTTCAGCGATGAAGCACATTTCTCACTCGGTGGGAATGTTAATAAAGAAAATTGTTGTATTTGGGGTTCTGAGAATCCTCAAGTAATTGAAAAGAGGCCATTACATCCACAAAAAGTCACTGTTTGGGGCGTTTTCTGGTCCGGAGGTGTGATTGGACCTTACTCCTTCGAAAACGACGATGGAACGTCTGTGTTTTGCCTGCTATTGAAGAATACGACTTGGAGAATATGTGGTTTCAACAAGACGGTGCCACATGCAACACAACTCTAGCGAATATGGCTTTATTGCAAGAGACTTTTTTTTGTGGGTCTACGCGAAAGACAGTGTTTGTGCAGATAAATGTTTAACTCTTGAGCACTTGAAAACCAACGTCAAGCTATGGCTGAGATACCGCCCAATATGTGTCAAAAAGTGCTCGAAAATTACTTCAAAAGAATCGATGCTTGCAACAATTCGGGTGGTGGTCATTTAAATGAAGTAGTGTTCCACACATAATGTCAACGTTCGAGCTTTATAATAAAAAAGAAATATCATGAAAAAAATATCTTGTATGTGTTTAATTTACGCTTACTTTTGAAAGCGCAAAATGCATAACCCGTTAGTTTTATCGCTTTGTATTCTTAGAGCTCTATTCTGAATTCCATCTAAAACATTCAAATGGTTTTTGGGGGCTCCTGCCCAAATGGGACAGTTATATTCGAGTTTTGGACGAACGAAGGCTGTATAAATTACAGCCAGATCAGAAGGGTAGAAGAATTTCTTGCATCTTCGAAGAGTTGAGCTTACTTTGCAGTATTTTTGTATGTGTTTATTCCACAAGAGGTGTTTTGTGGTGCACATATTAAGGACTGAAGCTGATCGGTTTCTACAATACAAGCATCGCTTTTGGATAGGGGGTGAGTTCTGCTTAAAGAGCAGAAGACAGCACTGAGTTCCAGCTACACATCCGAAGAACAAGGAAGTGAATTTGAAACGACTATGAAAAGCTGAGAGTACTATCGTCAGAAAAACAATTTAGTGGGTTCGAGATAAAAGATCATCAATGAAAATGAGAAGAGGAGTTGGGGACAAAATGGAGCATTGTATATAGAATTTAGATTCTACCGGGTCTTTTTTTTTTAGACGTGTGGTTTTCAATCTCGCAATACTTTTTTCAGAGTTGGTCTTTTTGACAGTTGTTACTTGATTTATGCTCAATTTGGTTTGCCATTTAATAATGAATAGACATACTCCTGAACAACGTTTGCAAATCGGACAAATTAATTACCAAAATGAGATGGCCCCCGATCCTGATTTTTACAAGAACATTTTGTTCAGCGATGAAACTCACTTTTGGTTAAATGGGTACTTTAGTAAGCAAAATTGTCGAATTTGGAGTGATCATAATCCACAAGCCATTGTTGAGACGGCGTTACATTCTCAAAATGTCACTGTTTGGTGTGCTCTGTGCAGTCTGCGAATCATTGGTTCATATGTCTTCAAAAATTAAGCAGGACATAGTGTTAAAGCCAATGAGGAAGGCTATAGAGTCAGGATTAGTGAATTTTTCGTGCCTGAATTGGAGGATGTTGATGCGGACACACTTTGGTTCCAACAAGACGGTGCTACATGCCATACAGCCAGCGAAACAATAAATTTATTGAAGCAAACTTTTGGTAAACGCATTATTACGCATCGTGGCCCTGTGGCGTGGCCTCCATGATCGTGAGATTTAACACTGCTGGACTATTTTTTGTGGATAAGCCCAAAACGACTGACGCCTTGGAAGAGAATATTCGGCGTGTTATTGTTGACATACGGCCCCAATTGCTGCAAAATGTGGTCAAAAACTGGGCATCTCAGCTGGGGCTTCGAGCCAGCCCCGCCGGCCACTTCCCCGAAATCATTTTTAAAACATAATGACAAGCCCTTATCTTTAATAGTAAAACTAAATTCTTGACCATAACATTAAATGATATGCCTTTTATTTCTTCTTGAAAATCACACGTCTAAAAAAACACCGGTCATATAGAATGTCTATAGGGAGCGATCAAAAGGAGTATCACCCTCCGAACAATGTACCACTTTGGTTCAAATAGAAGGGTAATTTTTACCCATTTGATAAACAGGGATCGCTTAACTGTTTAGATTTGATTTAGTTTTCTTTTGTCATAGAGCCATGTAATTAAAGTGCGGCAGTTCAGTGGTGAGTACAAGTTCCCACTCCACCGACGAGTTAGCCTTTATGGCGATTGCAAGTATACCTACCCTTACTCTCGCTGCTGGACAACATTTTCCACTATCGCCTGCCCGTTTTGGGAGTCCTGCGATCCAAAAAGATTAGTCAATTGGCAGGAAGCCGCCTTTAAGTGATAAAGTACCACCAAAGACCGTTACAAGTATTAGGAATATAAGTAGATAAATATTTAAAATGATGCACACAATAGTTTTGAAGTTTGGACATTCGTGTTCTTCAACTCAGATCATTGTATTTCTTTTTTTGTTTTCAAAACCATAGAACATGACATAAATTAGGAAAGTTAATAACAGTGGCATTGGCTCTTTGGAATTCTAGATAAAAATTTAAAAAACCTCTTAGAAACCAAATGGCCCATCAATAATGTCTATTAAAAATTAAACAAAAAAAATGATAATTCAAACAGAATCGCACTATCCTTAAATCTTTAACAACCAAAAAAAAAAAAAAATTGGGAAAATAAACATCTACGTGTATAGGTATAACTTCAAAATCCCTTCCCTTGACAGTAATAAAAAGCAAACCGAACACCGCACCGGTGGGTGTCTGTTGCTAAAAAATATTATCCTTTGTTTAAACACACTGAACGGATAGAACAGCAGCCGAAAGTCGAAAGCCAAAGAAGAATATGCAAATTAAATGGATTTGATTAAAATTCGATGGTCTCGTTTTTATGATCTTACGGAGTGAGTTTTTATCGCGCTTCCTGTTGTGAAAGTGGCCTGCACTGCGAATAAATAATATAACCCTTTCAGGGTTGAAACAACAAACATTGACAAAGTATACACTTCGTACCACCCTCTATATCAACTATCTGCGGTTTATCGACGGCATGACACCCTTTAAGTACTCAAGATATACTGGATGGAAGCCTGCTATACATCTCATGATAAAAAAAAGTATCAGCAAACTTAAGAAATTTTTCTATACATTTATGCATACATACATACTGATACTTTTGTACATATAAACTTTCTGTCTACATCCCCTGTAGCTTCCATTCGAATAGATTTTATCTTAATGGACGAATGAAAACGCTCGAAAATGTGTCCAGAAAAGTGCTAATTTACTGACGACTATATACGTATTCAGTGGCACTCTCTGATTACATTGCCGTTGCATCCGGTCACGATGTGGAAGAAAAGAAATGAACGAAAAGGAAAAAAACTTTCTAACGCATTATCGCCTGTGGCTAGTCGGCGAACGCTCTCTATCAAATATTTAAAATTATTTGAAGGATTTTGAAAATTTCGCCTCAAGAAATGAAGAAGCGGTCTTCTTGAAAATAAAAAAAAAAAATAATTAAAAAAAAGGGAAATAAAACAGCATATCCATCCCGGGGCATCGAAATGGCCATTGGAACTCATACTTCATCTTCACAACTTGAAATAACTTCTACTTGATTTTTTCTGCCTTTTACTTAGTATCTGTGGTGATAAGAACTAGAAAAGTTTAGTCAAACATATAGGTGCTATTGAATCCGTATGACCAAAAAATATAAGGTCAAGTAATGAATTCTTGAAAATTAATCGATGTGAACATTTTTTTTCAACAGATAACCATGTACTAGCAGGCCCATGCTCGTGTTGCATAGCAAAGTTTTAAGAATATTTTATTTTACGAGTACCTACAATAAATAAAGGGTGTCCGCCGGGAAGGTATACTACTTTGTTTTGTCGCCATTTTGGTGAACATTAGTCTTGACAGATAATATTTGGCAGTCGTGAAGTAGACAGGTGTCAAATTTATTATGGAAAAATATTCGATAAACCAACGTGTTTTAATCGTTAAAACATTTAATCAAAATCAATCATCGATTACTGTGACAATGAGAAAATTACATGAAGTTTTTGGGAGAAATAACGTGCCAACAAAACGCACTATTTATCGTGTAGTGAATGATTTCGATGAAAGAGAGTCCGTATTGGTGATAGGCCTAATCATGAACCACAATGTACTGCACGATCGGCTGAAAACATTACTGCTGCTCAAGGAAGTGTTCAAAACAATCTATCAACCTCAATTCGACGCCAACTTTGGCCACAATTTTGCACAAGGATTTGCATTTGTTTCCATTTAAGATTCAGTTGGCACAAGAGCTTCTTCCACAGGACCATTTACTCTGCCGTACATATGCCAATAGGATGTTATAGCTACCCCATGACAACCCCGATTTTCATGAAAAAATCATAATGAGTGACGAGGCACATTTTCATTTGAATGGATATGTGAATAAAAAGAATAGTCGGTTCTGGGCAATGGAAAACCCTCAAATCATCGATTTCAGTCACCTTTGCATCCATTAAAAGTTATAGTCTGGTGTGCAATTTGGTCAGGAGGAATCATTGGACCTTACTTCTTTGAAAATGAAAACGGAGTAACGGTAACTGTGAATGGGGAGCGATGTCGTGATATGATTGAAAACTTTTTAGCGCCACAACTGCATGCTTTGGGCTTGGTTAACATGTGGTACCAACAAGACGGTGCCAAATCGCATACAGCCAGGATTACAATGGAATTACTGCGAGACCTCTTTTAACAACAAAGTTATTTCAAGAAATGGTGATGTTGATTGGCCTCCACAGGCGCCTGATTTGACTGCTTCATTTTGTGGGGATACCTGAAAAGCAACGTTTATGCCAACAAACCAGCAACTCAAACAAAATATTCGTGATGAAATCAATGAAATAGCACATGAAATTTTTGAGAATGTAATGAAAAAGGGCTCGAATTTGTGAGACTAACAGAGGCGGACATTTACCTGATATTGTATTCCATACATAATTGCCGACATTAAATAAAACATTTGTCAATATAAGATCCATTCTTTTCATTTAATCAAAAATTATAATCAACCAAAAGTAGTATACCTTCCCGGCGGACGCCCTGTATTAGCACATATTAAAATGCTACCAAGAGGACCAATCTATCATTCTGAAGATGGCTCATTGTTACGTTGAGAACGTTTTTTTTACATTTACGAATACCCACAAACCTAAATGAGACTTTCTTTTGACCATACTATTTTCTTTTGGCAATGGCGCAATGGATAAAGTGCTTGATTGCTAACTAGGACGTGTAGGTTCGATCCTCACACTAGGCGCATTCTTTTCTATACCTCCAATTTCAATAGGATGCCGCCCATGGGTTAAAATGAGACAGTAAATACCTGGTTCTCAAATCCACTGTGCCAAACTAGTGCCGTGCAATTCAGATTGCATTTAAAAGACCTTAGGTCTTACAAGCATATAGTTAAATTTAAAAAAAATAAATAGGAAATATGAGACTAATTTGTGCTTGTTGAATTTTTGCTGTATGCATTTTTTACATGCGAAAATAATTTATTGATTAATAAGAAAAATTAACTTCATATTTTCATCACGACGAAAGAAATGGGTCTCACGATTCTGCCTGACAACGGGACTACAGCCTACATTTTTTTAACCAATAAGGAAAATCTTATTTTTCTGAAAAACAACTCCGAGGATGTTTATAATAAATAAAATGCATGACTGATTGCATGTCCTTGCTCTTATGTTCGATCACACCTTGTGTAGAAGAATCTTAGTAGAAACAACTAGATTATTTATATTTATAAAGTATAGTTGTAGTTTTTTATTCAATTAAACAAAAATTACTTAATTTTTTATTAGAAAAAAAGTATTGGTATTGCAATATACATTTAAAGACATAATTTTTCGAAATATATATTTAATTTTTGAAAAAAAAAAAAACAATACATTTTTTTTTAATCCAAGAAACGAATTTTCGAAAATTTTGGTATGCAATATTATTTGGAATATACAAATTTTTTGATCGATCCTTTTATGAGAAAGTCGAAAAAAAAATGGAAAGTACCGTTAACATCAAAAAATGTTTAAAAACAATTAACAAAATGTAGAGACTGTACCAAAAGAAGTATACATACTTTTTTTTTATCACAATCCTTAGAGCCTTTTTCGAGATAATTATTACGAGGGTAGAAAAAATTGTGTGGCAAGTACCGTTATTTTTGGGGCTAAAACACCGATTCAAAATTCCATTGGAGGCAATCACCTAAAACTCTTAAGTACCAAGTTTGAACAAAATCGCTTCAGGCGTTTATCCGCAATGTCAAATTTGATTAAAATCTCTAGTTCGATTTTTTTTTAAATGCAAAACTTGCCCTATAGTACATTACATACATATATCGCAAGTAAAAATCAGTTAACTAACTTAGTCACTAAAAAAATTAATGTACGGAAAAGGTACTTTTTGATAAATTTTTTTGGGGGGAAAAAATTAAGTTATTTTTTGTAGATTTTGATTTTCTTGAAAAAGGTTCATTTGATTTTTTTATGGAGAAGCTCCAAAACTTATTGGAAGCCAACATTTTTCAATTTGTTATTTAAATTTATTACAAAAAAACTTTTTTTAGCAATTTTGAACTAAGCAATTTCTTAAAAACTTTCTTCATTAATTTTTTGAAAATATCTTGAATACTTGAAACTATTTGCATAAAACAAAAAAAAAACAACGGAACAAATGTTAAAAAAACTGTAAAGAATTTTTTTTAAATAACTGCTCCAAGAATTTTGATAAAAATATTTGTGCGTTCTTAATTTAGTGCTGTCCAATTTTTTTTCCATAGAATTCTTGTTCATATTTTTGCCTTTCTAACTTTTTGAATTAGTTTTACTTGCGAAATAGTACTATAGGGCAAGTTTTGCATTTGGAAAAAAAAAATAACTCGAGATTTTAATCAAAATTGGCATTGCGATGATAGAGAACACCCAAAAAGTGGGTTCCACATTTCCGTCTGTCTTTCTACATCCTAAACGGCTGAAGCGATTTTCTTCAAACTTGTTATTTAAGCGCTTTAGGTGATTGTCTAAACAATTTTGATAAAAAAGAGTGTGCACTATTTTAGGTATACTCTACATTTCGTCAAAAAATTTTTTTTTAAATATTTTGTTATTAATTGTACCTGCCATACAACCATTTTTTTTTTTATTTTGGACTTTATCAGAAACGGCTCAAAGGAGTTCTATCAAAATGTTTGTATAGGAGATCCCTAGAATTCTAAATAATATTGCCATACCAAAATTTTCGAAAAATATTTTTTTGGATTCTTTTTTGTTTTTAAATTCAATATTTTGAAAAGGGATGACTATTTTTATTTTGAAATTATGTTTTTAAATTTGATACTTAAAATTGTCATATCAATATTTTTTCACAATAAAATTAAAGATTTTTTTTAAATTAAAGAAATTAAGCAAAAAAAATTACTTTAAAAATATATTTCGCCGTTTCTACTATGAATATTTTGCATACGATGTGATCGAACATAAGAACACGTACGTGCGATCCAGTAGTGTATTTTATTTTTTCATGCAAATGCGTCCAAAAGTATAAATAATATGTATACCTATTTAAATTTTATTATTTAAAAAAAAAAACAGTGAAATTAAAATGTTATACGTATACTAACAATTATCTACTTGTATTAAATTTGTGTTTCAATTTTTTTTCCTTAAAATGTTTACAAAATTTTATATTTAAAAAAATATTTTCTAAAAAACGGCATATATTGATAATTGTCCAAGAATGCAAATGGCAACTTATTTTATTATCAAATTATAACAAATAAGTAATCTAAACAATCTTTTGTATGTGCATCTACATGATGTTACTATTATTTGAATCATCCCATTCGACAATTCATTATACTAAGAACTAAGTTAGGCTTACCTACATCGGCCTTAAACCTACCTAATGGTAACTAGACTACTAACATTAATGTTGTTAGCTACAACTAGTCTTGCTTTTTAATACTATCGGTGTCATGTTTGATCAGAAACTGGAATTCAATTTTTTCGCAAGTGATAAGGATATCGATTATTACCTGATGATGATCTCGTGTTCTTATTGCTAAAAAAATTATTGTGCCAAATGTCTCATTTCAAGTGATTGATATCAGCCATTTTAATGAATTAAGTTATTTGAATGTCTTGAATGGTTTCAACTAGTTTTAGCATTTATCATAAGAAAAGCAAGGTTTTGTAATGTCTTTTTGTGTGTAAAGTGTAAATTCCTTAAACAAGGTGACTTAAGGCTAAAAGTAATACAAGGTTTTTGAAAAGTTGTCAGTACAAAAACGAGCAAGGATGTGCGACAAAGTCTTGCATTTTAATTTTCAAACAAACCCACAAGAATGTTCAATACTGTTAAGTGTGGGTCGCGGTTGCCTTTTTTCTATTTTTTTTTTGTTTAAAGAAAAAGAAAAAAAAGTAATAAATTTTTTCATCGCTTTTTTCTACCACAGAAGAAAAATTCAAAATGTCCGTCGAAGTAAGAGGCGTTCAACGGAAATGGTAAATATAGAATATCGCATGCACTTTTCACCCTCTCGTCCAGCCCAGTTCAGTTCGCGCAAAGCGATAAATTAATGTTATCGCTCCGGGCTATAAATCTGCATGAATTAAGAAGAACATTCTCTTCGGATCCTTATTTTCTTTTAGATATTCCGTTTTGGGCTCCACGGCAATTCTTTTTTCTTTTCTTCGTTGGGTTTTCCTTGGACAGTTTTTAAATGATTTTTTTTTCTGATTTTCGGGTTTAGGTTTTTTTCTTTGTTGTTTGTTCATTCCAGCTCCCGGTCTGAAAAGTTTGTATAACAAC
Organism: Philhelius pedissequus; assembly: GCA_910595825.1. NCBI lineage: Eukaryota > Metazoa > Arthropoda > Insecta > Diptera > Syrphidae > Philhelius > Philhelius pedissequus. Next base: position 226,568,872 of record OU343161.1, on the reverse strand, counting down.
AATAGCGTCCGTCCATACAAACATTTTCTTGGAGTATACTTAAACACTACTTAGGGACACAAACAAAAAACGCTTAAGTAGGTGAACAGTTATACCTATGTGTATTGGTATCCTTATTAGGGTAACTAATGTAATTTAAAATGAAGTGGTAGCACCTTATGTCAAAAAACTTGTTCCAATTTTTTGATCCCTGATTCAGGCGAAGGATTTTTCAATTTCTTAAGATTCTCTCTTTAACAGTAATCCATAAAATAAGACATTCGGTTTATGTAGGTTCGCACTAAAGTGCATTTCTTGACCTGAAAAATATTGAAATAATTTAAAATTTAGCTCTTAACATTTTTAATTTTAATAACCATAACAACATAGCGAAGTTATTATAAATTGCCCATTTTTGGGCCTATATAGGGTGTACACAAAAAGACTGGCCAATTGAAAGTTTACGTTGAGCGCAATCCCATATTTTCGAAATGGTTTTGGAGATTTTTTTTGAAATATTTGAAAGTTTTGTGTTCTGAAGAAAAAAAATATTCAGTCAAACTATGGATTTTTCCAGAAGGTATAGTATTTTCTCTAGAGCGTCTGTTACTCGTTGAGTAAATAAGGTACTGATTATTATTATTACACACTCTCCCTTTTTTAAATCAGGTTCGTTCAACCGAGATATGTATGCATCAAAGAAATAAAGACAAAGCTGGAAGAGCGCATAATTTCTAAAGAAAAAAAAACACCATCAATTCAATCTTAATCAACGTAATTAAAATTTGCTTTGATTTAACCAAATGCACAATCCTTAAACGTCCAAATTTGGCTTTCGATCTGTTTATACCATTAAAAGTATAAGCAAAAATCAAACGAACGTCTGTTTGCAATAAAAAACACTTGACTTTTCAATTGCTCGCGCATTAAATACGATGACGGTCGGAGCGGAGAAGTTCAAAAAGAATCTTTGCGTAAAAATGTCCTTTTTGGGAAAGAAAACGTTATTATGTAAGAGCTAAGGCACGCGTACGCATCACCGATTGTAAATAGGTTTGCTGAATATAATTATTTTCTTTAAAATAAAAGACTTTTTACATAGAAATAAAAGCACAAAGTATCACGTGCACAATTACTTGCACGGAATTCCATCATCCATGATACCTTTACCTATAAGCTGAAGTGAATAGGGATCACATCACCAGGACCTCACATGCAAATTTAATGGCAAACAGTCTCGGGTTGCAAACTTTAATTCAAGCTCCATTTGCCATCATTCTAAACGCTAAAGGGAGGTTACACAATTGTCGATAGCAATCATCGACGACTGTAGGCAGACAAACACAGACTTCGACAGCTGGGACCACATCCTGATAGTGGCAGCGATAAATGAAGCTTCCTCTTTGCATCAAGCACCAAATGTGTTGGCTTGGGAAAACATTAATCTATTGGAAAGTCTCCCAGTTCCCAGAACAAATGTAAAATCGGTAATCTATGAAACATTGACGCCTGCCATTAAACAGATTTCCTACTACTCCTCCAGCAGCATCAGGTCCGGATATCGACACATCCTAGGTATATGCATGTTTTCATTTTAGTTGAGCTTATAGCAGAGAATTGAATTTGTGATGTTCTGACGTTGCTGTAGTGTTCTCGTGATGATGATGGTGTCAAGACAGAATGTGAATGTTTGCGCCAGGAATTTTAGCATTGGGAAAACATTGGTTAACCTTAAATTGATGCCTTTGTTTGCGTAGAGCATAGAACAACATTCACAGCTTCTTCCCAATATTCACAGCTCACACCCTGCCTCGCTTGCCTCGGCCACAACCCACATTGATCGGAAGCTCTTGCATATACATTTGTACATACACATTGATATGACGTGCGGTTCCTGTGGGTTTGGCAGGTTGTTTGGCTTTTGATGCTTCACAAGTTTGTGCAGAGATTACCTAACATTTAGGATGTCGAATTGAATATTGAAAAACAGGGGCCAAGTATACACTCATGGAGCCATGCGTCGTCATCAGTGGTGGCTGCGGAAGGATGCAAACAAAATCAGCAGAAGCCCCCATTTCGAACGAACATCCTTCCGGCCAACGACTCAACCGTTGCGATACCTATACCTCGACCTGAACATTTGGCTTTGAACCGGGTTGTGCCAAGCAGAAAGGTGACTGTGAATATTGCAATATTCATGGCCTTATAAGAGTGACGAAAAGGCGAATCAGACCAATTTTGAAATCGGTTGACCTACGCATTGTATATGCAGTCCATAGTCTACACCTGTGGCTTTCCTAGCTCCAACAGCCAAACATCATTCCTCCATGTGTTTATGCGTTATTTAATTTCACCCCAATATTAAAAATCGTCAGAATGGGAATTAGGAATGGGAACCCCGCGGGTTGGAATGGTGTATCATCCACTATAAATGAGGTTTAGAATTTTTTGTTTTTCAATCACACCGATTGATAACAAAGAATATAAAATCCGCGTAGCACTCGTAATTGAAAATAAAATTATGCCTGCAAGGAGTTCGACACGAGGGTAACATTTTTATCATTCCCTTTGTCATATGAAATTTAAAGAATTCAATTGTAAGTATTAATATGTATCTACACAACCAAGTATACATCAAAAGGATATGACAAGAAGTATTGTTTGTCTTTAATTCCATCGTCTCTTCATGCTCAATCTTATTTTTTTCAATTGCCACGGTAACTCTCAAGTTTTTTTTCGTTCTTTTATTTTTCCAAACATGCCGCGAGCCATAAAACAGAAATAAATTTCCAATTTTCAAGTTCATTTTTTAATTATAAATGAATAAGTATAATCTTAAGCGCACTTGAGGGCTTGAATTTTATTGAACATGTTTCAAGGGCTTATTGATATTTCGAAAAGATTGTAAAGAAAAAGTTTTTTTTACCAAGGGTTGTTTATAACTTTCTTATATAGTACGTAGACAGTTTTTTGAATGACAAAGACAGCTCTGAAAAATTAGTAATTTTTAAATTTTTTGAACTAGTATTTGGCGAATGCAAAATTTGTTTTCTCATTAGTTGACAGCAAAATTGAGAAACTATGCTGAGGAATCATTTTCGAAAAGAAATTGGTGAGATCTCATTTCTTTTTAACTAGCCTATTGATTGTGTGATATGGTAAATGATAAAAGTATTTGCCACTGCGATTCTGTGTTTGTTAGAGATTGGAAACGTGAAAATATTATGTCATATCATTTAAAAATGAGTAAAGTAAAATTAGAAGATAGGAGATAAAATCCGAAATAACATCAAACAAAAAAACACACACTATTTTATGAAAATGCTTGGAAAAGTTTTCGAGAAATACATTGTTTTCTTAACAGTTTTTTTTTTAACATTTCTATGGGACGTACCATTGCTTTTTATAGGAACATAGGTTTTTTAACTTGTTAAGATAATGGTAAAAAAAAACTACTAAATACGAAGTTTCTAAAAAAAATCTATTGAGCTGTTTTTGAAATTTGTTTTTAATTTCCAAAAAAATATTTTCTTTTTACGTGTTGGCTTAAAATAGTATTTTATATTTCTAGGAGTTTCAGTATAAAAAATTTCAAAAAATCAAATTAACCGTTTCCCATAGTATCGAAAACCAAGAAAATGAAACGAGAAAGAAAAAAATTATAAAAAGGTACCCTTTCCCTTTTTTAATGAACTGCTTTTTTTATAAAAATCGTTTTAGCCGTTTTTAAAAAAAATAAGATTTTTGTTTTTGTGTTTTTTATTAAAAAAGTGTTTGGGCATATTACCGAAAAAACAATATGTAACAAGTTTGAAGCAAATCTATCCAACCGCTTGGGCTGTAGACTCGAAGACAAACAGACAGACGAAATTGCGGGGCACAATTTTTTGTATTCGCTATGTTCGTAATATCATGTTCGATTGTTAGAATTTTTTTTATGAATTCATAACTTGCCTTATAGTATCTATGTACCTTTCATTCTAAAAATGTTTTTAAAATTTTATAAAAATTAAATTATTTTTTTCAAAAATCCGGTCCAATGATTTTTGATTTTTTTTTTGGCTATTAATTGGCATCTTTGTTTTGCTTAAACTATTACAACTAAGCAGTCTAAAAAGTATATAATTCTAACTTATTATATTTTATTTTTACGATTGTTTGTATAGTTCACTGAATATCTACATATATAAAATGGAGGCCCTGCCCTCATACATTTATCACAAGTAAAAATAAAATGCACGACTGGATCGCATGAACTTGCACTTATGTTCGATCACATCGTATGCAAAAGATTTCTATTAAAAATCTAAAAATATTTTTAAAGTCATTTTTAACTCAATTTTGTACATACATTACAATTTTTTTTTTAAATGTTGTTCTAAGACAATATTAAATATTTAATAATATAAACTTTAAAACAAAAGATTATATCGGTTTAATTAAAGAAAAAATAATTCAAAATTCTGAAATAAATACTTAAATTAACTTGAGCTCAAAAAAATGTACGTCATTTTATTTCTTGGATAAATTTGAATTTACGGAAAAAACTTTTTTTTTAAACTTTTTGAAAATATTTTTAAAAAAATTCAAAAACCCCAATTCATAGGTATTCAGAAAATACATATAAATATAATTTTTGAAAAAAATTGAATGATCAGTTTTCGAAATATAAATTCTTTAAATTTTTTTCTTAAAATGATTTTAAAAATAAAAACAAATATTAATTAAAAATATTGGTACGCGGTACAATTTGGGCAACATAAGAATCGGCTGAGCCGTTTATGAGAAAGTCGAAAGCAAAAAAAACGGTCCTATGGAAAGTACCGTTTTTAGACATTTTTCTAATTTTTTTTCAACCATATGATCGGTCGCAGCTAAAAAGCCGCAATTTGAGTCTGTCAGTCTGTCAGTCTGTCAGTCTGTCAGTCTGTCAGTCTGTCAGTCTGTCAGTCTATCAGTCTGTCAGTCTGTCAGTCTGTCAGTCTGTCAGTCTGTCAGTCTGTCAGTCTGTCAGTCTGTCAGTCTGTCAGTCTGTCAGTCTGTCAGTCTGTCAGTCTGTCAGTCTGTCAGTCTGTCAGTCTGTCAGTCTGTCAGTCTGTCAGTCTGTCAGTCTGTCAGTCTGTCAGTCTGTCAGTCTGTCAGTCTGTCAGTCTGTCAGTCTGTCAGTCTGTCAGTCTGTCAGTCTGTCAGTCTGTCAGTCTGTCAGTCTGTCAGTCTGTCAGTCTGTCAGTCTGTCAGTCTGTCAGTCTGTCAGTCTATCAGTCTGTCAGTCTGTAAGTCTGTCAGTCTGTCAGTCTGTCAGTCTGTCAGTCTGTCAGTCTGTCAGTCTGTCAGTCTGTCAGTCTGTCAGTCTGTCAGTCTGTCAGTCTGTCAGTCTGTCAGTCTGTCAGTCTGTCAGTCTGTCAGTCTGTCAGTCTGTCAGTCTGTCAGTCTGTCAGTCTGTCAGTCTGTCAGTCTGTCAGTCTGTCAGTCTGTCAGTCTGTCAGTCTGTCAGTCTGTCAGTCTGTCAGTCTGTCAGTCTGTCAGTCTGTCAGTCTGTCAGTCTGTCAGTCTGTCAGTCTGTCAGTCTGTCAGTCTGTCAGTCTGTCAGTCTGTCAGTCTGTCAGTCTGCCAGTCTGTCAGTCTGTCAGTCTGTCAGTCTGTCAGTCTGTCAGTCTGTCAGTCTGTCAGTCTGTCAGTCTGTCAGTCTGTCAGTCTGTCAGTCTGTCAGTCTGTCAGTCTGTCAGTCTGTCAGTCTGTCAGTCTGTCAGTCTGTCAGTCTGTCAGTCTGTCAGTCTGTCAGTCTGTCAGTCTGTCAGTCTGTCAGTCTGTCAGTCTGTCAGTCTGTCAGTCTGTCAGTCTGTCAGTCTGTCAGTCTGTCAGTCTGTCAGTCTGTCAGTCTGTCAGTCTGTCAGTCTGTCAGTCTGTCAGTCTGTCAGTCTGTCAGTCTGTCAGTCTGTCAGTCTGTCAGTCTGTCAGTCTGTCAGTCTGTCCTTGAGTCTACAGACTAAACGGTTGGATAGATTTGCTTCAAACTTGGTAGAAATTGTTTTTTCAGTAATATGCCCACCCGTTTTTTTTTATTGTTTTCTAGGACGACAAATAACAGTAGCTCCCATAAATTTTTTTTTGGGCCAACAACAAAAACCTTATTTTGCTCAAAAAAGGCTCCAATAATTTTTTTAAAAAGTGTGTGTGTTCTCAAATTAGTACAGCCCACTTTCAAGTATAAAAATATTTTTTTTTTCGTATTTGTTAACGGTACTTCCCATAGAACCACTTTTCATATTTTCGACTTCCTCAACATTGGATGAACCGATTAAAACAATTTATTTTATACAAATGCTCCCTAAGGTTGTTAATAAAACTGCATACAAAATGTTCAAAAACTAAAGTTTTTTCGATTTTTAAAAAATAAATCAAATTTCTTTTGAAAAATCAATTTTTCAAAAACCAATTTCAGAATTTTTTTTAAAATTTGAATTTTATATGTTTTTTTTCTAAAAATGTGTTCAAAATTTTATACATAAAAAATTAATTTATTAAAAAACCGCTCCAACGATTTTTGAATTTTTTTTTATATATTCTTATTTATCCACAAATTTCAAATTTTGGGAATGTCCGTGGCGGGATAGTTCTGTGCTCGCCTGTCAACCTCGTGGTCACTCGTTCGATTCCTTCCGTTGTCTATGTATTTTATATTCCATTAAGAACCAATTCTAAAAATTGTCATACAATGAGTTGCTAGTTTACCCATTACATGCTGTTCAGGTATAACACTAACAACACGTGATTGAGTAAACTACTCATAAATATGACAACGAAATAAAATAAAATAATGCGAATTAGAAGAGACATAAATAAATAAGACACGGTAATTTTCTCCGCATTAGTTCAGCCGCCATCCCTGGAGATAAATCTGAGACAACAACCACCGTCTCAATACGTCGCGCCCCACATCCTTATATCCTTCTCTCTTATCTTTTACCCGATGCCGCGCTGTGTTAAACATATAAAGGGTATTTATAATTCCTTGAGCGCGTGCAAAATTATAAAGAAAAAAAAATGCCATCTTTGTTTTCCTCAATCTATAACGACTAAGCAATATAAAAACATTTAAGTATGTGTATTATCCATTTATTTCTACCTTATTATTATTTTCTTTTTACGAATTTTTGCGTACGTCACCAAATACTAAATACAATCTAGGCGCTCATTCATTTATATCGATATGTGCTTTAAAAATCACATGAATCTTATGTATGCATATTGAACCTAAATTATTAAGTTATATGCATAAAGCTACCTAGCCACCTATATCCTTCGTTTTTACTATTATATGTACATGCTTACATACTTAGGTTCCATCAATATATATTTGTAGATACATTTTACTCTCCTAACTTACATAATTAAAATAACTTAGATTTAAATATATATTTGTAGGTAGGTACCTATGTAACTATTCCTTGAATCATCAAATCGACAATTCATTATATTAAGAATCAAGGTAAACTTACCTACACCTGCATAGGACAACTAGACCTAACTAACTAAACCTCAATGGTTAGCTATATTAAAGTTGTTAGCTACATAAGAGCAAGTTCGTAGGATCCAGTCGTTTATTTTATTTTTATTAGATTTCTTACATTTTGTCTTTGTTATTAATATTTTTTGCACTTGAGAAAAAAGAAAAATTGTCCCACCTGAAATGTGAGGATGTCCCCTGTATGAATTTGCCAATCTAGTAACCCCACATGGAGCCTATACATATCAATCATCATATCAAGTAACATGTGTATTAGTTTTTTCGCTATAATGATGGGGATTTAATCTAGCCTTAGCTATGTAAAAGAAGGCGCAATGCAGACAACTTATCAGGAAGCAGCAAGACTGAAACATAATATCTATGCATTTTACGACATTTTATCTGGCTAATGTGGATACTATAGAATAAGCAAAATGAAATGACCAAAATTCCCATATTAGATCTGATATTCCATTTTGAAGGCAAATTTGTTAGACCAAATATATACCACGTTTGGCATGCCATACGATATGAACTCATTTTCTCTCTTTGTCTAAATTACTTAGATGCATTAAAGGTTAGAGCAGAATTCTTTGATTCCGCCATGAATTGACAATGAATGCTCGCACTGAAAGGTCTTTCCCCAGTAAAGTGCAGATGCCATAAAGATCCAGAGCTTCTTATGATACCATTTCGATTGGAATTTATGTCATCAATAAAGGTAGCCCGTTACAGTGTTGTAGGTATGTGCGTTACTTGCCTAATTTCGTTGCTTGCTTAACGTAAATCTATATTTACGACTATTAGACTTTATGACATAGCTCTACCACGGTAGTGATGCGTTTCTGTACTTACGTCTCAATACCATCAGTTTGGTCATATAGTGGACATTTATTATGACCGCATCTTCTATGGCCATGTCAGTCGTCAAATAGAATATTGCTCCCATAAGACGTGGTGGACAGTGTGGTCATAAAAGTAAGTGAAGAAAGCCTGCAAGACGCTTTTATGGGTTTAATGATGTGTCGTGTTTTGCCAGGGGTATGGTGGGTGTTTGCTGATATAACTATAATACCTAAACAGGGGTATGTTCCATTTGAAATCGAAAACCTGACAAATTGATTTCTTATATTACTTCTACCCTTGAATGACAACACGATTGATAGTTTTACAAAGGCAACCTAAATAAATGAGGACACTCGCACAGGAAGCTTATCATTTATACTCAGAGAAATATGTAGGTAAGTTGTGATATTGTTATTCTGATCGAAGCCCGCCGTGCCGCGCCGCTTATAATAAGCCTGGGTGATATGATGAGTTATGACAGACACGTCACACATACGATTTGCTTCGATTCGAGAGCTATGACATGTCACATCTGACGTAGTAATTCAAAGGGAATGCTAAGGAAGTTGAGATATATTGCGACCGTAGCAATAATGCCAGGTATGAGTAATGGTTTTATTCCGACACTCGTCCACATCGTCGTCGTCATCGTCGGCTTTGTAGATGGAATCCTCTACTAACATAAATGTGCCTCGAATATTTGACGTTATTAATATTTATTATTTGCCTTTGCCTTTCTGTCGCCCGATAAGAACTCTCATTTCGATGCTCAAATATTGTAGGTAAGCTTTTATCTAGGGCTGTTTTTTTTCTTGAGTACCTATAGGTACATACATACAAACATACATATATCCTGTTTGAAAAAAAAAATGTTCTACAAAACGAGGAATACTATTCTGCTATTCGGCAAATCAACATCATCAACATTTGGTATGGAGTTTTTTGAATGATGAGCCACAAAAATCGTGTGTTGAATTCTAAACAGCAATATGGATACACAAATTTATTTTTTCCAGGTTTTGATACATTCGATTAGGTTGGATCTCTGGAAGTCTATAGGGCGATTCTGTTGCAGAGGATTTTCAACATCAATTTTTTAGTCATGGAATTTGTTATTTTTTGTTAGACAATACCAAGGCATAATGTTTGCATTTTTACTGTAAGATTTTCCGAAATTGTGAAAAAGTTTCTGAAATACTTGCATATAGAATTTTTAACTTACACATTTTAAAATAAATATAATTAGGTACATGTGTACATAAGTGTTAGAGAAACTGGAATAATTGTAAATATATATTGTGTGTTTCCTTATTCATTTTGGTATGTCCAGAATAATCGGAATATCAATTTTGCGTTTCTTTATTCCATGGAATATTCCGGAAAAACTATTTTGTTGTTTCTTTCTTCATTCCGGAACGTTTGGAATGCATTGTTTTTATTCTATGTTAAACACGGAATGAAAAGAATATTCTCGGAATAACATTCTCATATTAAAGCAAAAAAGGACAGCAGACAAAGCAGCAAATCTAAGTAATTAACCAAAATGGATAAAAAACATTTTTCATATTTTTATTTTTGAAATAAATATATAAATAATAATTAAATGCTAGTTTTCATAATATAATAAATCAATAATATTTTATTTTTACTATTTCTCATAGAGATACCTGTTTTTTTGTCGTCACAACAATTTCAAACGGCTGATGTCATCTTTTTCTTTTCTATTCCGGATAGTATTATTGTTTCTTTTGTCATTCCATTCTAGAAATTCTGGATAAACATTTCGTCTTTCCATCTATTCTAATCCATATTAAGAATAAATAAAGAAACACACTCATAATTTTTTGATCTTTTGATGCCCGGGCTTTTAATGACGTAATATCCTCTGTAACAAGCAGACAAAAGTACAGTTTTGAATAAATGTATGATTCGCTTAGTCCACGAAATTCAAAGCTGATTGTTTTTTGTCATTTGACCACACTTTTTGTATTATGGCATTAGATTTCAAGAAAAAAAAATGTATACTTTTGACAAAACAATTTCGTGAATTGGTACTTAATAACTGTAAGATAAAGGGTTATCCATTTTGCTATTTCCAAAGTAAACGTAAATAAAATCTTTTTTTTCATGATTTCTTTTTTATTATAACGGTTGAACGTTGACAATATGTGTGAAACACTACATCATTCAAATGACCACCACACGAATTGTTGCAAGCATCGATCCTTTTGAGGTAAATTTTGTCCACTTTTTGACACATATTGGGCGGTATCTCAGCCATAACTTGACGAATGTTGGTTTTCAAGTGCTCAAGAGTTAAAGTTTTTAAAAAACTGCTACTATAGAAGAAATACAACTAATTCCGAGCCATCAGTTTGGATTTAGAAATAAACATTCCACGATAGACCAAGTGCATCGAATTACGGATGTCGTGGAAAAGGCACTTGAAGAAAAATAAGTATGCTCGGCTATATTCTTAGTTGTTGCTCAAGCCTTTGACAAGGTTTGGCACTTGGGACTTGAGTACAAACTGCATAGGGACCTTCCCAGGCAGTACTACGAAACACTGAAATCCTACGTTACGAATTGACTCTTTAGAGACCCGTACGACCAAAACTACTCGGAACTAAAGAAAATTGAAGCCGGTGTACCACAAGGAAGTGTCCTAGGACCAACCCTGTATCTGTTATATACAAGGGATATTCCAGTGGACAGCAACGCTATCATGGCCAACTTTGCTGACGATTCGGCAATATTGGTGCCAGATAAATCCGTTACGAAGGCTACACTAAAATTGCAAAATGCTGTCGATAAAGTTAGTGATTGGACGCAGAATTGGCGTATCAAATTAAACGAAACAAAATCGACGCATATACACCTTACTAACAAAAGCATAAACAATGTTCCAGTATTTATAAATAATACAGTAGTACCTTACTCCAATACCGCCAAATACCTTGGAATGACTTTGGATGCAAAGCTTAATTGGTACGAGTACATCAAAAAGAAAGGAGAAGAACTAAACTTGAAGTACAGAAAAATGAACTGGTTACTAGGAAAGAACTCTGACCTGTCTATCCAGAACAAACTAATGTTATATAAGCAAGTACTGAAACCCGTTTGGACATATGGCATCCAACTATGGGGCTGTACAAAGAAAACAAATGCTGAACCCATCCAAATATTCCAAAGCAAGGTCCTTCGTGGAATAATAAATCCCCCTTGGTATATAAGAAATAGCGATCTACATCGTGACCTGCAAATTGAAATGGATACAAAAGTGGTTAAAAAGCACGCCTTATCACACAAAGAGCGACTGCAAAGTCATACCAACTCCGAAATGGAGACCGTCTTAAATGTACGAGACAATGTTCGGAGATTAAGAAGAACCAAGCCTCATGGGCTGATGGTCTAGAAGCTATGGGAAAGTGTAATAACTTTAAACTTCCCCCAATGCGATTTAAATATAATTTAAGATAGTAAAACCATTTGTCGATCTTTCATAGATAGGTCCTGATTTCACCGGTGGTTTTAGTGCGGTAAGAGTTCCACACTACTCGGTACCCATTCTTACCGAGTGTCTTTTGAAGATTTCCATAGGAAAAAAAAAAAAAGAGTTAAAGGTTTATCTGCATAAACACGGTCTTTGGCATAGCCCCACAAAAAAAAAAGTCCTGCGGTGGCAAATCGCATGATCTTGGTGTTGATATCGCCACGACGAGAAATTACGCGGCCAGGAAATGTCTCTTGCAATAAAGCCATATTCGCTCGAGTTGTGTGGCATGTGGCACCGTCTTGTCAAAACCACAAATTCTCCAAGTCGTATTCTTCAATAGCAGGCAAAAAAAGTCGGTTATCATGTGACCATAAGGCTCCGAATTGACGGTGACAGTCGTTCCATCGTCGTTTTCGAAGAAGTAAGGTTCAATCACACCTCCGGACCAAAGAGCTCACCAAACAGTGAATTTTTGTTGATGTAATGGCCTCTCTTGAATTAGTTGAGGATGCTCAGAACTCCAAATACTACAATTTTGTTTACTAACACCGAGTGAGAAATGTGCTTCGTCGCTGAAGAAAATTTTGCTCGAAAAATCGACGTCCACCGCCTGTTGTTCAAGCACCCATTCGACGTATCTACCACGTTGTGAATGGTCAGCTGGCTTCAGTTGTTGCTGGACTTTATATGGATGTAGGTGTAGATCCAAATGCAAAATACGCCATATTGTGCCGTAAGACAGTCCTAATTCCTGAGAACGACGAGGAATCGACATATTCGGGTCTTTAGCAACACTTTCACTTACAGCAGCGATTTTTTCAGTGCTACGAGCGAAACGATGATGCCCAGGCTTTACAATATCTGTAACTAATCCAGTCTCTTCAAATTTCTTCGTAATTTTGCCAATTGCTTGCGTTGTTGGACGATTATGTAAACCAAAATCTGCTCTTAAAGCACGATATGTGTCTGTGGCAGAATCACCATTTTTATAGTAGGTTTTAACACTTTGTATGCGTTCTGCGATAGTTAAGCGATCTATTTTCGTAAATGTCAGACTTTCAGGTGAAAAAAATATGGTTTAACAACTTAGTTTGACAGATGTCGAATTCCAGCCCTATACTTTTGAAACCGCAAAATGGATAACCCTTTACAATATCTTATGAATAAGTTACAAGTTAATAATACAAAAAGTCAGAGCAATCTAGATGATACAATAATATTAATTGAAGCTATATATGTGACAAATAGTTAAACAAGGACTAGTCAAATTTATACAATTTATTCATTTAAAGTATTTAATTGCTTACTGAAAAATAATCTTTTAGAGCCTTTTTAATTCTTGTTGCGTTTTGAATTTCCTTAATAGCGCGTGGCAGAGAGTTCCAGAGACGGACTGAGCTTACAAAAAATCGACGCTCGGATATTAAACATGGATATCGAGGATGAATAAGTTGACGAGATTTGTTTGAGGTAGGAAAATTAATCTTATCAAAACAATATTGCGGTTAGTGTGTAAGCAGTACATCAGAGAGTAGCATTAAATTAAGAAGCTTAAGATAATAATCAAAAGGCATATCTAGCAGCAAAGTAGCAAAATTCGATAAACTGTCATATCTTTGTAAGCCAAAGACATAGCGAACGATATTATTAAAAGCCACATTGAGCTTACGTTTACTATCTTAGCTACAGTTGCAATATAATACATCATAAACTTTGCCTTCAATTCCATTTATATGATTGTCCCAAGTCAAAGAGCGGTTAAAATTCACACCTAGATTCTTAGCAGTTTCGACATATTCAATGGGAGCATTATTACTTAACACAATCGTGGGAAAGTAAGCGAGATCTGTTACTAACTGACTTAGTGCAAATTCTAATAATTTCATGTATATGCAGTTAATAGATATCATCATTCTGGATCACTCATTATTAAAATGTACAAAAACGAGAGTCTCACAGTAGCGGCACAATCGTAACTATACCCGTTTTTGAAATTTGAATTTAAAAAGAAAAACATTTTTTTCTCCAAAATCAAAACAACATTTTTCGAAAATCTTGGTATGCAGTATTATTTAGAATTCGAAAGACTTCCTGCACAAAAATTTCGATCGAAATCCGTTAAACCGTTAGTGAGACAGAATTACGAGATCCACTTTTTTTCATTTTCTCTTACGAAATCTACCACAGATTTGAAGGAACCGAGCGGAAAGATGTTTTTATTTATTTAGCTTAATACAAAAAATATATACAATAAAAAATTATTAAGTTCATGCTGCTCGCACACGCATGACACACGTATATCACATATTTAATGTTGCAGCCAGCGACGGAAAAAAAATAAAGAATTTTTGTTTGTGTTTTATTTTTTAAAGGTTTACTGATTTATCGTCTCAAAAAAGAAGTTCAATCAATTGTGTTAAAACTTAAAAGTCTCCCGTGTCTATTCATAAAATAACATCCTTATACAATAATATATAATACTGAATCGTATGAACATTTCATTGAATATTGCAGATACGCGAAGTTTCATCAAAACCGTTAAAGTCGTTTTGGATAAAATTGAAAAAAAACAAAAAAATGAGCACTGTTTCAGATGAGCTTAAACCAAAAATTTACATTTCGCCTCTTGGATATCAGACAATTAGCTAATAATGAACAGTTCCAAATCCATAGCAAAACGATCACCTATTTAGTCATCGAGGAAACCAACATAAGATTGGGCAGAAAATTATAAGTAATCAGGATATCGCTATTGCGCCACCTACCTGGCTTCACACAACACACATTCAGACTTTTCATCGTCCGATATTTTGATCGGTCTCTTAGTTAACACAGATATTCATCCATACATATGTATATTGATCTGTGGATTTAAAATTGGCGGCGCGGCGTAAGAAGTTAGGCGATAAGACACTAGGCGATACTTTTGTTAGTCTCGTCTCGGTCTGGTGAAAATCGAAAAATTGCAGTCTCGTCTCGGTTTCGGTCTCGGTCTCGGTCTTCGTCTTGGTCTCATCCTTAGACTTGTTTTTTTTTTCGTGTTTTTTGGTAGTAAAAAGGTGTGAGATAAGACATTCACATTGAAAAGATATAGTACGGCAGTTTGTTGGTAAGAAAAATGAGGGCTGTGAACCCATTAATCCATTTAAATCGGAGCCATCGTGCAATTTATTTTGACAGCTTATGGCTTGACAAGTAATCAACTATACAATGTCCTGACGCTTAGATAATATTTTTTTCCAAATGTCACCTAAAAGGCTTAAAGCCTTTTTCCGCAGCAAAAAATAAAATCAGAAATATTTCGAAAAATTTTGAATTTTGTAGTGGTTTTTTAATCCATTTAAATCGGAGTCATCCCTCAATCGATTTTGACAGATCATGGCTTGACAAGTAGGCAACAAACTATATTTTGACGTTTCAATAATATTTTTTTCCAAGTGTCCTTTAAAAGTCTTAAAGTCTGAAAAATAAAATTTGCTGGTCTGTCCAATCCGACTAAATTAGCGTAAGAATAATATCTAAAATGTTTGTCTTTTAAATATATCGATAATTTAAAATTACAAATTAAAGATTCCGGTTGCATTTAAAAAGACCTTAACTCTTACAGGCATATAGTTAATATTATCTAAAAAAAGCTCAAAGAAATCACAAACCCGTTGGTACAGATATCATTTCCCACATTATTATGAACACGCGTTATTGCACGCTGGCGTATGGTTTTTTATCTGCCCTATTCTATGCACTTTTCTACTGGAAAACGAAATTTGGCTGGACAAATAAGGTTCCCTATAACTAAGTCTAGGTACTAACGTTTATTCTCTCAAATGTCATGGAAAAGATTATTAATCATCATATCATATCGGTTTTGTAACCGACTATATTTTAAATCGCTGATCTTTTGAATCAAATTTCATATAAACAGGGTGGCCCACGAAGTGTGCAAAAAAATAAAACGTAACAACTTTTTTTCAGTGTGAGTAATCGGCTTATTTTTATAGTATATATATAATTTATAGGCTACTATTTAGATTTATCAAAATGAATGCTTGGGATACTGAAAAAAGGATTTAGATAGTGCAGCGGTACCATTCTTTGCAATCCGTCATTTCCGTCCAAAGGGAATTTAGGCTGGAGTTTGGCGGTACTCCCCCGTGTAGATGGAACATTATGAGGCTGGTGAACATGTTTGCCGAATCTGGAAGCATCGAACGAAAACCGTATCATCGAAATCCCAATGTTCGGGTTCAGGATACAATCGTGGCTGTTGCATCGGCAACACAGGCAGATTCAAGTGTTTCGACTCGAAACTTATCGGGCCAAATTGGAGTTAGCAGACGGTCATTACAACGGATACTTCATGATGACTTAAACTTGTTTCCGTACAAAGTCCAAATTGAAAGCAAGTTAAACCCTCAGGATTTGCCTGTTCGCTTGGAATTTTGCCGAAAAATGATTGCAATGGCCGAAGAAGACAACAGATATATTAATTGTTTGTTCATGTCTGATGAGGCCCATTTTGACTTAAACGGCAATGTTAACAAGCAAAATTGGTGTATATGGAGTGAATCTAAACCAGAAATGCTCCATGAGACGGAACTGTACCCAGAACGAGTGTATAGAGATTCTTTCTTTAGTCGTACAACACGAATGTGGAATGCTTTACTATACTCAATTTTTCCCACCCATTTAGATATTATAAGCTTTAAAATTAATGTACATCGGTTTATCTTTTCAAATCCTTCCCTATTTTCCTAACGCACGCGCTGTGCTTGAACATATTAAGGGAAGTCAAAATCCCTTTAGTGCGCGCACAATTATAAAAAAATCATTTAAAAATTTATTTTCCTTAACCAATTCATAGATTTTCTTACATTTTTAAGATCATAAAACAAAAAATATTTATTTTAAGTCAATATGAGTAATGCCAAAGCACACTGATATTCGGATTTTTTTTCTTCGCTGTTGAGGCTGCAATGAAACTTAGCAACCAAGTTAGAAAAAGAGACATCGTGCAGCGAGCGATTCATGTAGCCCTTGGAATCTGTCAACCCTCATAAGAACCTTTGTAATTTATTTTCGCTGCACGTGAAAAAGTTGCATATCTCTTTAGGGCATAAGAGATTAGATTCCAAACTAATGGAAAGAATCAACCATCATTTTCTTACAAATTAAGGAGATGCAGCAAATGTCAATAGCTATAGGCCTTTTAGTCCCACATGAGTTATATACAAGATATTTGCAAAATATCCTTTTTAGAAGGATTCAAAGTACTCTCAACGATAAACAACCCAGAGCACAAGCTGGTTTTAAGCCAGTACTTAACACCACGGAACATCTTTAAACTGCCAACCAAATAATCAAAAAGTGCAATGAATACAAACTTCCCTTAAAATTAACCTTCATCGATTTGACAAAAGCATTATTGATATGCAGTGGAACATCAACCATTTGGAATAAGCTTCACAAGCAGAGTGTTCAGCACAAGCTAATTTGAATAATTAGAAACATTTATATACAATTTTCCACAGCTAGAAAACAAAGTCAGACAGGAAGTTTAACCTCTGAAGTGGAGTAAGACAAGTTTTATTGGGAATCTATCCATTGTACCGTAAGTAATTGCCAAAAAAATGCATCGACCGTAACCTTTCTTTTAGCTATGTAAAAATGTTCAAAATCACTTTTTACTCAATTTTTGTATTGCTTTAAAAATCGTCTATGCCTTACAAATGTATTTTCTGTGTTTTTCTTTCATTTCAATATTCACTCAATAGATTTCACTTAACATAAGCGTTGCATGGAACAAATAGTTAACATTTGCCCTTTCTATGCACATGTTCAGAAAAAAAAAAACAATGTAGTGAAGCGAAGTCCATCCATGACCAACGTCCACTAAACAATGAAGAAAAGGCACATTTTGTGAAGTTCACTTGCCGTTAGTGCATTATAGCTCATTGGATTTCATACGAATAATTATTTTCAAAGAGATTGATTTCTTTTTCAAAATGGAAATCGAAATGTGTTAAAATCAATTGACGTTAGGTGTATACAAATTTGCAGATATAGGCCCAAAATTTTAAACAACCAATTGTTAAGAGCTTAACATTTTACTAGTTAGCAATTTCCTAGTGCTTATTGATTGGAAAACAATTTCAAAATTTTTAAACCTTTACTAAACTAGTAAATTGCTAATTAAGCAGAAAGCTGAGCATTTGTAGGGTTTGCATTTTGATGAACATAATTATTGTTGTTATGCGTTGTAAATTAATTATATTTTTTTTTAAATTCATTTTTATTTCATATTAACTTATAACTATCTTAAAGCTAGGTAAAAATGTTTAAAACTAGCCTAATTATCATTAACTTACAACTAATTTACTGGCCCTTTACGGGCGCTCTAAACTAAACAATAACTCTTAGAACTAATGTCTTTCGACCTTAAAACTATTTTAATTAAATCTAATTATTTTATTTTTCAAGGAAACTTATTAACAAAAAACTTGGTATCTTATCTTTTTTTTGTTTTTTTTTTACTTATAAACTAAACCTAAATATAGATTAAAAATAAGTAAAACTAAATAAAACTAACTTATGCTAACTAAAAATAACTTAAACTACTTAAAATACCTAATAATACTTAAGACTACTTAAAAACTAGAACAGCCACAGCAGCATTTTTTTTCGTTTTTAAATTTTTTTTTTCGTTTATTTTGTATATGCATGCAGACAAACAGCAACATGCAACCCACCCATACATGTACATACGCACATACATATACGTACGCACATACATGTACAGACACGTAGATACATGCACGTATGCCCCCGCATACATACATATTTTTAATTTTTTTTTTGGTGCCACCCCGACTGTTCCCTATACCTAATTGAACTAAATCTATGTAAGTCGACCAAGATATACCATCTTCATCGACTGTAAATATTATGCTGCTGTTCAGAGAGCCACCAGAACTGGTTCTCCTGTTTCGCCCTATCCCTCCGGTCCCGATCGGACACAGTCCTACTGAACCGAAGGCGCTCTTCTCCACCTTGAGCGATGACGTCTCGACCATACAGTTTTCCGGCTGACGTGGTAGATGAGCGGAACCGCCCCTCCATCCTGTATCAGCCCTCGACTGTCTAAATAGAGGAATGCCTCGGGAGGAATGTAACCACTTAACCGCGCACTCTCAAAATATTCGTTATTGGGGTAATAAGCCCCAAAAATTAAGCTGGTAGTTGAGGACATCGCTCTTGCAACGTGACCCCGAATCAGCTTGAACAAAAAATTACCTATTCTGTTTATGTTGGCCCCGTTGTATAGAACCTGTTTGGAATAATATCTTGTGTACTCCGACTCTGGTGTTCTGTGTAATTGAAGGCAACGTCTAAGACATTGCCGCTCAAACACCCGAATCTTTTCCATTTGAGATGGGGCAACGTTGAACCACACCGGGCATCCGTAGGCAATCATCGGCCTGATGAGGGCCATGTAGCAAATTACCTTCACCCTGCTGTCAAGACGCTGCTATAAAACAGTCGTTTTGTCAAGGCAAAGGCTCCTCTAGCCCTGGCCAAAGCAGCACCTATATGTCTGTCGAAATACAGGTACTGATCCAACCAGATGCCAAGGTACTTTACTACACTTTTACTCGCCAGTGGATGTCCATGTGTCCCTACGATCACCAGCTTGCGCCAGTTCTTTCTCGTATCCCTTGAGGCGCTAGACAACGGAGTCCTAAACAAAATAGTTTCTGATTTCTGGAAGTTGATTTTCAACCAGTCATCACAATATCGCTGAATCTTGTCGAAGGGACTCTGCAAGAGACTTTTGATGACCTCAACTGTATTAGCTGTTCTGTACGCAATTAGATCGTCGGTGTACGCAATTGCCTGAGTTAGACTACCTATCAGATCGCTGGTGTAAATGCTGAATAGAATCGGCTAGTTAACCGCTCCCTGCTGAAGACCATTATTAATATTAAAAATTGCGGTAGAAGTTACATTGCCACTCTTGACAACAAACTTTCTACCATTTAGCATGTCATAAAGCATATACAATAGAGGTTTACTTATACTTAGTCTGGTTAGCTTTAGATGGAGACCTTCTAACCATACGCTGTCGAAGGCCTTCTCCAAATCAACCAGACAGTCACCCGTACACTGCTTTTTAGTTTTGTTCCATTGAATATCAGAAACTAGCTTAGACGCGGCATGAATTGTGTCATGTCCCGCCTTAAAACCGAACTGATTATCCGGGATGATATTTTTGTCCTCCGCCCACTTGAACAGGGCTCTATTAATAACCTTTTCAAATATTTTGCTGATACTCGGAAGAAGACTTATCGACCGGAGATTCGCCGGATTGGAGTTGTCCTTTCCCTTTTTTGGGAGAGGGTGCACCACAGCTGTCTTCCACCGCACTGGATAATATGCATTATTCAGCGCGTTGTTAAACAGTGTGGTATAAATGTCAACTGCTTCTTGAGGCAAATGTCGTAGTACAACGTTGGATATACCATGGACTATTGCAGACTTCTTTTTCTTTAATGAATCGAAGATGAGTTGGAGCTCATTCTTCGAAATTAACAGGGGACTGGGCCCATTTCGTTCGTCGATTATGGCGTTTGCCAAATCTTCATCATTAAACCCGGTAAAACCAAGGTTCTCAGATCGCCCAAAATTAATTATATGTTGTGTTATACATGTGCTCTAAAAACGTATTAGTTATTTCTATTTTCATCATTTTAACTTCATTATTTACAAAAAAAAAAAAAAAAAAAAAAATGAGCACCAGAAGGACTCGAACCTGGGCACCCCGCGTGCAAGGTTGATATACTATCAGATTCCATAATGGATTTAGCAAATTGCTAAAAGTTAAAGTAGCCATTCCGTGATTTTAACCTTAGAAAAATGTTCAAATCGTTTAAAATTAGCTCAATCATCTTTTTAGCTTAGTAAATTGCTAAAAGTGGCTTTAACATTTTACTAAATCGTTTAAATATTTGGGCCATAGATTTTAGGCGTGCTCCAGATAATAATTCAGTAAAAAATGTAAAAAAAACTTTTACTTACACTTTTTAATATTAAAAGTGAGAAACTTATATATATATATTAAAAAATGCTGTTATCTAAGATATAAAAAATATTGATGGCCAACTACAATAAATTGAAAAAAAAAAGAATCAAAAAGATCGATTTGTGTTACGAATGGAAATTAATAATTATAACTACTTCAATAACACATCCATCGAGATTCAATCTAATTATCAATCGTACCAACAAAACTAACAAAATCAAATTCGAGACTCGAATATACTCGTACATCAACCAGCCATCTACCGTAGCATTTTACTTTAGCTTTTTATCGACCGTAGCCAATTGTATGCAAAATCCTACGATGGATAAATTTCCCAATAAAATAGGACTAATATAAGATTTTGCAGATGATTTTTTGATATTATCATCATCTTACTACGGCTTAAAGACGATGATATTAAACTTCCAAGGTCTTGACTTGAGATTAATGCCAAAAAAAGCATGACAAAATACGAATACGTAACAAGAAAAGCGAGGCGACATTTTAGGCTTGCGCAATATAGGTAGACAGATAAGCGTTTGAGAGAAGACCTCAGACAACAAAATAACAGATGGTAAAAATCGCAAGAAATAAAACAGCCTGGAAAGCCTTTGAGGATGCTGCCATCAATAGATAAACCAAATAATAAAGATCTGTATTTTTACTGAATCTTAAATAATTTCAACACAGTGAAGAACATTGAGGCCCGTTTGCTAATAGATAAACAACTTAAGCATCTAAGTTCTACTTAAGAACATATGTGGCAGTTTTCGCAGTTTACATAAATATTTATGATTCGTATAAGCAAACGGGCCTGATCTTAAATATTGAACTTATATGTACAAAACACTGTTTGATTGAAACAACAAAAACGTAAACATCTTGGCTCCTTAATCAGTAAATTTAAAAATGCAGACTTAGTAAATAGAATTGTTATTCTACTTGTCAGTAATCTGTCTTTAGGTATCTGCTATTTCATTATTAAAAAGTCATTTACATGGCACAGGATGCTTGAGAAATCATTGCAAAATTTAGACCGATGATAGTTCCATAAAACAACAGCAGCCCGCACCCTGCATATTAATTTAATACCCAAAAGGACTTAAGCATCACTCTATATCTACATATACCTTAGCCTAACGACATTTTCAATTTCTTTTTAATAAAATGATTTTACGCTAGGTTGCATGTTTCTTGATACCTTTGCGACTGCCTAAGTCGTTTGTCCCCTCTGCTGTCGATGGCCGGATTTGTCGAAGAATATGCAAATGCTCGCTAAAAGCACACATAAATCATTTCAGATCAGCAACCGCAAGTCCTAAGCCGTAGCGTTCTGTGAAATTCCCTTCCCGCATAAGCTTCATTTTGCAATATCCCCAGTTGGCAATCGAATTCAAATGCCAGAGAACTATATACAACAGTGTTGGGGAATGGAATGGCGTCCGTCGACTTAAAAAAAAAAACTGTAAATGTAAATCTATTTTTCAAGCGTTGTTACCAAAACGACTTACCAAACCAACCCATCACCAACTTGGATATCTGTTTCTTATTAGCAGAGATTAATCCCTATCCCATAATCAATTATTGCTTCCACTTCAATGAGTTGAAAAATTGGTAGTATAGTAGAGTAGAGAGCGGCCATGGCAGCAGCCCCAACCACGTAGCGTCTCGTTTTTTTTTTTTTTACCAACCCCTCCCTTGATTTTGGTTTTTGGTGGCATTAATCTTGGGTGGCGGCGCGACGAGCGGCGGCAATAGTGATGCGGTGGTGGTTGGCGGATATTGAGGGAATGGGACATTGGCAGCAGGAAATTTCCATAAGTGCACGATTACCCTTGTGATTTCGCGAGGAATTTTAATAAGCTATTACGCCAGAAAATACAACTTCGACTCCAAGTTGTACCCTGCTGCGGGATGTTGTACTTTGTATAATGTGGAATGGGGTGCTTGTTTATTCCAACTTCTTATGCACGAACTTCGGTCTCTGGAAATATGTTGCAATTTTTTAAATCCCGCACATAGGAAGGTTGGTCTTTGAGCTTTATGCTGTGATTCATCCGCACGTCATTATATTTCAATTTAAAATTGTAAAAGAAATGAGGATGCCATTGTGCCAGCTTTAAATCATAGCATAGACTAGAAATCATTTTAATAGTTTTTTTTATGATTTGAATATCATTTGCAATTAAATATATTTATGTATTTTTACTGTTGGTTCGATTTTTTTTTTTTTGACAAAATGGCTTCTATCGTACTCAAATCAAATGCGAAAATGGTGCCGTTTCATTTATGGTATTAGGTAGCGTTACCAGACTAAAAATGTTTTCTGGGGGGACAAATGCTCAAAAAGGGGACAACATATGTTTTTAAAAATTACAAGACCCGAGGAAAATAAAATGCACGACTGTATCGCAGGAACTTGCTCTTATGTTCAATTCCATCGTTTGCAAAAGGTTTCTATTTAATTAATAATAATATATTAATATATTTTCAAAGTCGTCTTTTACCTGATTTTTTATAGGTGCCTATACAATTTTGTTTTATTTTTTTTTCTAAAAAAAAACTTGGTAGGAAAATTTTAAATATTTATATAATATATATAAGCTAAAAAAACAAAATTTCAAAAAAATCAACCACCCATTTTCGAAATATTGAATTTACAAAAAAGACAAATAAATATTTTTTTTTTTTCAAAAATTTTGGTATGCAGTATTATTTATATTGACTTTATCAATTTTATTTAAGTCTTTTTGGCTGAACTTCTTTTAAGCAATAAAGTATTATTTATAATTTGAAGGACCTCCTATATAAATATTTTGATCGAAGTCCGTCGAGCCGTTTATGAGAAAGTGCAAAATCAAAAAATGGTTGTGTGGCAGGTACCGTTAATAACAAAATATAAAACAAAAATGGTTAACGAAAATGTAGCGTATATCTAAGATAATACACACGGTTTTTTTTAATCGAAAACTTTAAAGTCGTTTTCAAGATAATTTAGATGGTAGAAAAAATTGTACGGTAGGTACCGTTAGGTTTTGGCCTAAAAAAAACGATTCAAAAATGCAAAACTTGCCCTTTAGTATATATCGCAAGTAAAAAAGTGAAGTAAAAACATTTTGATTCGATTCTTTACTTGCGTTATAGGTACTATAGGGCAAGTTTGGCATTTGGAAAAAAATCGAACTCGAGATTATAATCAATGTCGACATTATGATCATAGAGAATACCAAAAAAGTGGGTCATGCAATTCCGTGTGTCTGTCTGTCATTAGAACGATCTACATCCTAAGCCACTGAACCGATTTTGTTCAAACTTGGTGCTTAGGCGTTTTAGGTGATTGTCCAAAATATATTTTTAAATCGTTGTTTTAGCCCCAAAAATAACTGTACTTGCCATACAAATTTGTCTACCTTCTCAAAATATCCAGAAAACGGTTCTTACGATTGTGATAAAAACTAGTATGTGTACTACTTTGGATATGGTCTACATTTTGGCCAAAAATTATTTCTTAAATATTTTGTTATTAACGGTCCCTGCCATACAACAATTTTATTCATTTTCTCATAAACGTCTTAACGAATTTCAGTCAATATTTGTATGCATGAGCTCCTTCAAATTCTTAATAATACTGCATTAGACTGACTGACTGACTGACAGACGGAATTTGGGGCGCCACTTTTTTGGTGTTTTTTTTTTTGTAATTCATTTTTATTTTTTATAACCTCATAACTATCTTAAAGCTAGACAAAAAATTCATAAAACTAGCCTAATTATCAATAACTTACAACTAATTTACTGGCCATTTACAGGCGCTCTAAACTAAACTATAACTCTTAATACTAATGTCTTTCGACCTAAAAACTATTTTAATTAATCCTAATTATTTCATTGTATTTTACCAAGAAAACATATTTAAAAAAAAATCATATCATATTTTTCTTTTTTTTCTTTGCCTACTTAAAAACTAGAACAGCATTTTTGGTTTTTTATCTTTTTTTTTGTATATTTGGTTTACGCATGCAGAAAGACAGAGACATTGAATCCACACATTCATGCACATACGTACATACATAAACGCAGACGCGCAGATACATGTTCATATGCTCCCGCATACGTAAATATTTTTTAAATTTTTTTGTGCCACCCCGACTGTTCCTTATACCTAATTTCCCTAAATCTATGTAAGTCGGCCAAGACAAACTCTTATCCCACTTTATATATCAGTATGTTGTTCAGAAACCCACCAGAACTGGTTCTCCTGTTTCACCCTATCCCTTCGGTCCCGATCGGACACAGTCCTACTGAATCGAAGGCACTCTCGTCCACCTTGGGCGATGACGTCTCGACCATATAGGAGTCGCCTATCTACAGTTCGTCTGCTGACGTAGTAGATTAGCGAAACCGCCATTCTATCCTGTATCAGCCCTCGACTGTCTAAATAGAGAAATGCTTCGGGAGGGATGTAACCACTTAACCGGGCACTCTCAAAATATTCGTTATTGGGGTAATAAGCCTCAAAAATTAAGCTGTTAGTTGAGGACATCGCTCTTGCAATGTGACCCCGAATCAGCTTAAACAAAAAATTATCTATTCTGATTATGTTGGCTCCTTTGTATAGAACCTGGTTGGAATAATATCGTGTGTACTCCGACTCTGGTGTTCTGTGCAATCCAAGGTAACGTCTAAACATTGCCTCTCAAACACCCGAATCTTTTCCATTTGAGATGGAGCTACGTTGAACCACACCGGGCATCCGTAGGCAATCATCGGCCTGATGAGGGCCATGTAACAAATGACCTTCACCCTGCTGTCAAGACGGCTGCTATAAAACAATTGTTTATCAGGGCAAAGACTCCCCTAGCCTGGCCAGAGCAGCACCTATATATCTGTCGAAATACGAATACTGATCCAACCAGATGCCAAGGGACTTTACTACACTTTTACTCGCCAGTGGATGTCCATGTGGTCCTAAGATCACCAGCTTGCGCCAGTTCTTTCTCGTATCCCTTGAGGCGCTAGACAACGGAGTCCTAAACAGAATAGTTTCTGATTTCTTGAAGTTGATTTTCAACTTCCAGTCATCACAATATCGCTGAATCTTTTCGAAGTCACTTTGCAACAGATTTTTGATGACTTCAACTTTATGAGCTGTTCTGTACGCAATTAGATCATCGGCGTGCGAAATTGCCTGAGTTAGACTACTTATCAGATCGCTGGTGTAAATGCTGAATAGAATCGGCGAGTTAACCGCTCCCTGCTGAAGACCATTATTAATATAAAACATTGCGGTAGAAGTTACATTGCCACTCTTGACAACAAACTTTCTACCATTTAGCATGTCATAAAGCATATACAATAGAGGTTTACTTATACCTAGTCTGATTAGCTTTAGATAGAGACCTTCTAGCCATACGGTGTCGAAGGCCTTCTCCAAATCAACCAGACAGGCACCCGTACACTGCTTTTTAGTTTTGTGCCATTGGATATCAGATATATTGGTGAAACGAAACGAGGTATAGAAACGCGATTAAACGAACATATTAAAGCTATCCAAAACAACGCTGTCACAAAATCGGCAATATGTGAACATTTGGCCTACAAGGACGATCATTTTATCCGTTTTGAAGCCAGATCAATCGCAAATGAAAGATTTTATGTACCAAGAATTGGCAGAGAAGCAATTGAAATTAAGAAACATACAAATTTCAATAGAGATGCTAGCTTTAAATTATCTCCAACGTGGGATCCTCTCATAAGTAAAACAAAAGTAAAGCCAATCAAAAAACCTGTAGCCGATATCGTAAGGTTTGCATGTGTACAAGAATATATCGACTCACCGCAACAACAACCTAGAACGAGTACACCACCCACAAGCAATCCAAGTGCAACAACATCTACGCACCGGTACTGTTTGAGAGCGAGAGCTAAAAAACAATAACTAAAACAACATACATCAATCGCCAGTCTCATCCCGTGACCACGAAGTTTGAAAGTTCTTCGAAACGTCGGGAAAAAGAAAAAGAAATTGAAAATATTTCTTAAATTTAACGCGGTAAGTTCCGAAAAATTTAAACTTTATGTAACCTATATTTTTCTTTGATCAATTGGTTGATGTTTTGGATGGACGACTTCAGTGTCCTTATCTCCAGATCTCTTGTATCAGTAAACCGCCTGTACACTTTTTTCGTGTTCTCTATGATCGTAATGTCATGTTTGATTATTAGAATTTTTTTTTTGCACGAATCTATAAATTGCCTTTTAGTACCTATAATCGCAAGTAAAAAGTGCTAAATTTTCAAGTTTTCTTGAATTTTTCCACGGGGTCCTCTCATTCGCCAATACAAACTCATCAATCCTAAAATATTGAACATCGAACAATCCATTATCGAGTTATAAGTTTACAAGTCACACATAAACGGAAGTCTTTGTTATTTAAAAATATTGGCGCAAAATTTCAGTCGATTTAGTAATATGTTAAATCATTTTCAGTATGATACTAGACTAAAACGAGGATTTTGCTAATTTTAAACCAGTTTAGTATCGTACTATTTTCTTAACATTTTACTAAAATTAAAATAAAAAAAATGGCTACTTTATTTTTTTAGTATCGTACTAAATCAATACTTTGACATTTACAAACGTCAAAAAGTTATGTTCGCTTACTTTTTTGCACTATTTTAGGCGTGTTTAGTTGTAGTTTATTAATAAAATATATTTAGTATGGTGCTAGTTAAAAAGTGTTTAAGATTAGGAAAATATTAGTAAAGTGCTTTAATATTAGCAAACTGTTAAGTAGTATCATTCTAAGCCCTTAACATCAGGCTGTTTAAAATTTTGCGGCACTGTTTTTAGTAAAACAAATATAGCAACAATAAACCACTATTTTCAAACCATCAGCAAACGCAACCAGGACATTTTTAAAAACTTTCTGCGGCGCTCGAAATTCTAAAACTTCGGTTAATACAAAATCCATTTTTAGAGCGAAATGTACTCAATTAATATAAATGTTGGTTTGACATGGCTGCTCTTCTCTCACACTCGCCATTCGCCAATAATAAGCGCCGCGCCGCCATGTACTGTACTGTACTGTGTGTTGTGTAATTTTTTGATTTTCCCGTGTTAATTTTATTTGCACATTTATTACCTGGCTTTATTTTTAAATGGATATTATTATTATTATTGCCGGAGGACTGGTTTGGTTCGGTCGTGTCAGTTGGTTGTTCCTGTTATTTTTCAGTATGCAGCTCTTTGGGTCCTGGTTTTGGTTTTGGTTTCGGTTCTGTTGGAGTAATAACGTACTGACCTGACACTCTGATGGTCTTGAACTGAACGTGAACAGTGAAACATTAATATTCGTTGCAATATTAAATGAAATGAAATGGATGACCTCATTGGATTAAATTAACTGCCTTCACCCGCTTCGACCGATTTTGGATGCGTAAAGTCGATGAGGTTCAAATATGCTCCCAACCGAGACGAGACGAGATGAGAAGAGAGAAATCGGTTGACCATTCAGTGGTGTTATAGCAAAAGTCGTTATATTAATTAATTCGGTTTTTATGTGTGATATTAATTGCACTTTGATAATTTATTAATAATTTCAATTTTGAATGTTCTCGGTTCAATGGCGTGAATGGAAACACCATCAAAGCAGAAGGACGTATTCTATGGGTGGGAAGGTTTATGAAATGTATATATATTTAAAGGGGACGATGACGGCATAGTGGAATTGGATACGAGGGGTCGCATGTTGGGTCATGATTGTTATTGGTATCGTTTATTAATGTTTGCTGTTTAATGAACTTGTAATTTTAAAGCTAGAACAAGATTTTAATTGATGTTGGACTGTTTTGTTCAATTATGTATCTGTGGAGTATGAATTTGTTTAGTGCTGGATAGTTGCTCTTTTAAATAAATGCATGGGAATAGGTTGAAATGGATTTTATTTATTGGATTTTTCTATAGAATGTCTTGTAATAATGATGACGATATTAAAACTATTTTTAATTTTAGTGTTTTGTACATACATACATGTTATAAGAATATGTAATACATATTTTATTTATTATAAACAATTATAAGTAATATATAAGTAGCATCTCTTAGAGAATTTACATTTGATATTTTCTGGTTTGTAAATATTTATTCTTTAAGGAGTCGATGTAAAATAGAAATAAAATAAAATGCACGACTGCATCGCAAGTACTTGCTCATATGTTCAATCACATTGTATACAAACGATTCTTAATAGAAACGGTTAAATATATTTTTAAAGTCGTGTTTTACTACTCGTATATATAAACAAATTTTTAAATTAAAAAAAAATTGGGATGACAATTTTAAATTTTTAAGAACATAAACTTAAAAACAAAATTTCAGAAAAACTCGTAAATCTGTTTTCGAAATAAGTATTGAATTTACAAAACAAAATATATTTTTTTTTAAATCGAAAAAGAAAACTATTCTTCGGAAATTTTTAGATGCATTCTGTTTTAGAATTCGAAGAACCTGTAGTATAAAAATTTGTAATGAAATCCGTTGAGTCGTTTATGAGAACGTCCAAAATCAAAAAAATTGTTGTATTGTTAATAACAAAATATGTAAATAAAATGTTTGGCCAATCTGTAGACTACACCTATATTAGTGCACACACTTTTTCTTATCAAAATCGTTAAAGCACTATAAATAAAGTAGTTATATTAATTAATACGGTAGAAAAATTTGTATGGCCAGTACCGTTATTTTTTGGTCGAAAACAAATATTCAGAAATCTATTTTAGAAAATCACCTACAACGCCAAAGTACCAAGTTTGAAAAAAATTGTTTCAGCCGTTTAGGCTGTAGATCGTTCTACAGACAGACAGACAGACGGAATTACGGGACCCACTTTTTTCGTGTTCCCCATAATCGTAATCGTAATCGATCAAACTTGGCGATCCAAATGCAAAACTTGCCCTTTCCGAAGGTATACCTACGTCTATATCGCGAGGAAAAATTTGGGGAATGATTGGTACTATTGTTTTTTCTTTTTAAATAATACGCACATTTAAGGGTGTCCGAGTGTTCATTGTTCTATCGCCTTTCATTTATAAAGCTCTTTTTTGGATTCTGTCCAAAAGACTGAAGAGAGTTGTGGGAACCCACATATGGCAGTTATACTCAAGCTTTGGAAGAATGTAGGCTTTATAGATAACAGCCAGATCATCGTGAAAGAAACCCCATATACCTTGCAGCGGCTGACTCCTCAAAACGTATGGTCGGTGATGAGAACTGGAGGTTGTTCTGTTTCCTCGATTCAAGCGCCGCTCTGGGACAACGGCATTGGGTCCCACTTTGACGAAAGGAGATAGCATTGAGTGCTTGAAGCACGATTCAGTGAACATATACGGGTAGTTTCATATCTCGTTCCTTCTTCTGGGCTTTATCAACAGCTTCGAAACTCTGGCCAAGTTTGTTCTTTGGATAATGTTGAACTTCTTCATAATTTAAATTCTGGGCGATTGCAAGATAAATTTGAAATTTTTGAAATTAACAAACATAAGACGCTTGGAAAATGCCTACTTAATAACCAAATTGATTTATCTAATAATAGACCTCTGCTTAATATTAAAATGTAATTTTATATTTAAAAAAAAATGTTTAATATCAATGTTTTGTTTAAAAAAATTAATATCCTCAATGTATATTATTTGTTAACTTTTCTATCTTGAGCTTTTATTGTACAAGTAATATTAGTCCCCTAATGATGTCTTAATCGGACGAAACGCATCGGAAAATATTTTGAGTTAAATTATTATATTTTTAATAAAAATCAAATTGTGGATCTTATTTAAAAAACAAGAGTTTTTTTTACTTTCTTTAATATTAAATTCTACGCAGTGTTTTATTTCAGATTTGACAATGCTGTCAAGATCAGAATTTAAGGATATATAATAATAATGATAATAATAATGTTTATTGAACTGATATATATACAATTGGCTCTTAATTATATTTTACATTACTTATATTACATCGATATTTTAATTTGTTTTAGCACTTAAGGGGCTAATGTTATTCATTATTTTAATTTTTTTGTTAAAATTATAAAAAAAAATGTCCTTGAATTTCTTGTACTAATTACTAAAACCTGTGTTGATAATCTCGGGTTGTTCAAACCCGGCTGTTTTCTGGTGATGTGGGGGTTAATGTGGCATCTAGCCAATGTGGTAGTTCGACGCTGCATTCTTGTAGAATTGGATTGGTTCGTCGTCGTTGATATAAATAAGTCCTTCGTCCAGTAGCGCTGTCACATCCAGATATCTTGGCTCGGGGTATTTCTCTTCCCTGGTCATGCTATTCACTAGGGTGTTTGGGGGTTAATAAGGTTGCTCGTCAGTCTTTTGGCAGCACTGATCATGTATTTGTCGAGGGGTGTTATTCCGGACACCTCGAAATGTCGTTTGTTGCTGAAGTGCTTTTGTCGTCGCTGGTCAAAGTGGAGTCCCGTGCAGATCCTGAGGATTTTCCTCTCAAACATTCCAAGCATTCTCATGATGGTTTTGGATACAGTAAACCATGCAGGAAAACAATATGTGATAATGGGCCTGAGAAGTTGCTTATAGATAAGCAGTTTCGTCTTCTGGCTGAGTCCATTCCTTTTCCGCATTAGGGGGTGGATTCGGTGAAAGGCGAAATTTGCCTTTTTTAGGGTAGCACAGATATTTCACAGTTGGTTTGTATCTTAGTTGTGACCCGTCGGGCAGATTGATAATAATACTTCGGCAACTTTTGGCTGACGGCCTGTTCCGATGCCCCGCTGGTCTTCTGAAGCAAACCATATCGGATTTGGCTGAGTTGACTTTGATGGCTCATTTTGTGTAGAATTCCCACAGGCGTCTCACATGTTCTTCTACTCTTCGGGCTGCAATAACTGGATACATAGATTTGCCATATGTTAGCGAGTCGTCTGCATAGAGCAAATTTATAGAATTGTTTGGTTGGGACTGATCCGATGTGAAAATGTTGTAGAGGTATGGTTCTAGCTTCGATCCTTGGGCAACTCCAGCTCTGATGCTTTTGGTTGTTGACTTGCTGTTTTCTATTTGGACAAAGAACTATCTGCAATTAAGAAAGCTAAAAATTATATTAATTAGTGTACTTGGAAAATTAAAAATGGTTAGTTTGTGTATAAGCCCCTGTACCCAGATGCTATCGAATGCTTTCTCAATATCCAAGGAGCAGCCAACAGCAACCTGGTAGTTGTTGAGGGTATTAACAACATCCTTCTGGAATCTCAAGAGTGGATGTAAGGTTGAATGTTGCTCCTGAAACCGGAACTGCATATCCGGAATGATCCAGTTAGCGGTGCAGAATTTCTGCAACCTCCGAAGAATAAGTGCCTCAAGAATTTTGCTGGTGTTGCTTAGTAGAGATATGGGACGATATCCTGATACGCTACCCCTATATACTTTCTTCGGTTTCGGCACTATCTTCTCTGTCTTTTATCTTTTCGGAAAATAGCAGTTGTTGATGCAGTTGTTGAATCGTGAGAAATAGTATGATGACAAATGGGAATTTCCTTATGGTATAGTTGGAAATCCTCTAGTACCATCTTGGGTGTCGGGCATTAAAATCACCTCCAATTAGCCAATTAGTCCATAGGTGTGCTGAGCGGCCAAGTTGCTGAAAATAGAAAGATCGTGATTAATATCGGATTGTCTTGAACTGCATTTGTTGTATATGATGAAGAAAATTAGTGTTGCGTCATCTTCGACTTCTATGACCATGGATGTGGCTTCGAATGATCTGGGGCTGGGGATAACGACTTGAGAGGCCTTAAAATTATTCTTAACGAACAGTGCTGTGCCTCTTTTGCCTTCATCCTTGTCTGTTCGGAATGTGTTGTATCCTTTAAAGTCAATATTGTTTCGCTTGGTGACGGTGGTTTCACTGATTAGACCTAGGTCCGGTGAGTACTTCTTCATAAAGAGGTGGAATGTCGTTCTCTTTAAAACGCTGTACAATGAATTAACATTGTACGCGATTATCTTTAGCCGTTTTATTCGCATTACGCGCTGCATAGCTCAAATATAAAAGTGGCCAAAGCCACGGACTTCTTTTCCATGCTCAGAGAAGAGTAGTTACTGGGCACTGTAGAGCGAGCTTTTTTCATTACTGATGTCAGATCGGTCCGAAGTGCTCCCTCATTTATTCATCCAGATTCAGCTTGCTAGCGCTTGGTGGTCCGTTGGCTTTTGGGTTTGTTTCATAGATACTGCTATTGGTTGTGTTGGCTTTGGAGCAGGCTTTTGAAGTTGTTGAGGCTGGAGTGTTGGGTTTCCCATCTTAGCTTGAGCTGCATAGCTTAACGTGCAACGAGTAAAGGTGCATACTGATTTGACCTTGAAGTCTTGCTGGGCTTTCTTTATGATTTCAGCTTTTGTCTTTTTTTCCTTCTTCTTCAGGAGAACCTTACATCCAAGGTAGTTTGCCGGATGTCCAAACTCTTTGCAGTTGGCACAATAAACTCGCTTGTCCTTTTCCTTCCGTTTGCATTCTCCTGGGTTGTGGTCTTTATTACACTTAACACAGACGTACTTCATACCACAAATGGTCGTCACATGACCAAATCTTTGTTCCTGCACTGCACTATGTCCGTGTTTTGGAGGCGTTCCCACTGGACTTTCTGGTTGAGGATTATAGTTTTGGTGTAGATGTCAGCAACTTCGCTAGACTTGCTTACTTCAACCACGAAGGAGTTGTAGCTCTTATTTTTTGCTTTCCTCGATATAAATAGTGTCACGTTGATTGCTGGTACACCTTCCATAATGTTGTTGCTGAAGTTGCTAGCTTTACTGATGTTGCTGGTTTTACTGCAAGTGCTATTGGCGTCTGGTTGTTGATTGGCTGTAGCTGGTTGAACGGTACGGCAGAGTGGGTATGGAGTTCCTGACTTGGTGAAGGCATGATACTCTCCTTGAGCTTTTTATTTGACTTCTTTGATGTCTTCTTCTGTGTCTTGCCCTTGGTAGTTGCTTCTTCATCCACACTTGTTTCACTTTCCGATGTTGATATGGGGCTTCGTCTCCGGTAAGAGTTACCGTATCTTCATCCATGATTTCCTTCTTGTCTTCCTTCTGCTCATTAACGGATGTGGCTTGGATTAGTCCGCTTATTTTTTGCATGAGCTCAGCAAGTAGGCCCTCTTTCATCCGGAGTAATAAAGCCATTATAGCAGCCAATGCAGTTTCGAGGGTGAAAGGTGCATCCATTGGAGAATTTAAGGCTCCTGACATATGGATGCCGCTGTCGTCATACATCCGAAGAACATAGGTACGAATCATAAAACGAATATGAAATGCTGAGTGTAATGTCTGCAGCAAATTGTTTTTTTTTGTTCGATAATTCGGTTTTGAATCTTATCTGAGCAATTTTTTTTAAAATAAAAATATTTTCTGGAATAGTTTTAAAGAAGAAAGTTAAAAATTATGGCAAAATAAATACTGGTCTTTTCCCAAAATTGTATATGGAAATAACTCTAAAAAATACTTGACTCATTTTGCTATCGCCTTTGTTTCAATATTAATTTGTCAGTTACAATATATGTGACTTTTATTTTCCCAACAATATGTAGGTATGTCTGGGTTTTTTCAACTTTATCTGCATTTTATAAAAGCTGGTGTAATTTCGGGAGCCCAGAAAAGCAAAATTTTTGTGTAGTCTTACGTCGGCATTTTATTAATTATTGAAAAATTAGCGAGCGTTGCTATTAGATTATCTACCTAAAATTTTAAAATAAGAAATGTTTTGTTTTTTTAGTTTTAATACCTATAGTCTAAATCTAAAGCTAATTCAAAAATTAAATACAAAATATTTAATCACATTTAATAATCAATTTTTTTTTAAATTTTAAAATAAGACAATATTTTTCTCCGATTTTTTTTCCAAAGCAAAAATTTGGATGGAATTCCACAAGAAAACTACTTTTAATCGGATTAGAAACGAAATGTTCTTCCATTTGAATAAATAACAGAAAAGTAAATCAAAACGCTTCATTGTTAATTTCTCAATTGAGCCGAGTATTGTCCTTGTCCGTTTGTTTGTCTTGTCATCACTTCTCGCACCTTTTAACAGAGCACAAGGACTGAGCTATGTAAGTCATCATCATCAGCAGCACTCAGAACAATCAAATACCACAAATTAAATTATGATGAAAATTCCTGGTTTTATTGTTTTCCAATTATTGAGATTTAGCGTCTTCTTCCGTCATTTTTGGGCGTTATACTGCTTCTTGTCGAGTAGAAGATATATTTAAGAGAAGGAGCAAAGCGGCAACATAGTCCTCCGAAATAATTGACTTTCCATACAAATTTGGCATTCAGAGAAGATACGCAAAATTTGCATTATTTGTTCCTTGAATCAGCGGGTGGAAATTGAAAACTCGGATGTATCTGACAATAATGAATTCAATTAGCAAAAAACACTCACGCTCCACGTATCACATCTATCCATTCATCTAAAGGAAGAAATCCAAACTATGTATACCATATAGCTTTCTTTTCGCCCTTAAATCTAAGGGAACACCCAAAATAATACCGAACTGATTGAGTTTAACCAAGCCCCATCGTATGGCAGGAACGGATACAAGAGATGATGTTTTTTGTGGGGGCAAATTACGAGTAGTATGATTTTGCGTTTATCTATCATGGATATATAGTATTTCCCCTAATGAAAAAACATATTAATCTTGCGAAGAGGTGAAAACCCTCCAATTCTACCAATAAAAATGCATTACAGTTTTAATAATTTTTTAATGTAACAAAATAATAAATTTTGGGTTTGATTTTTAAAACCTTTTGACAGGTGACAGCATTTTTAGAAATTAGTGAATATGGTTTGCATAGTTTACATATTTCGGTTTTCAAAAGAAATTGTTTATTGCCTTTCTAATTACTTTTTAGAGCAATGAATATTGCTGGCTGGATATCGATTCGCTTAATGTTGTCTTTTTCAAATGTATAAATCTTATGGCGCAAAATTTTAAACAGCCTGATATTAAGGGCTTATCATGATACTACATAACAGTTTGCTTATACTAAAGCACTTTACTTATATTTTCCTAATTTTAAACAACACCTTTTAACTAGCACCATACTAAATCTATTTTCTTTATAAACTACAACTAAGCACGACTAAAATAGTGCAAAAAAGTAAACAAACATGTCTTTTTGACGTTTATTGTAAATGTCAAAGTGACATATGGATTTAGTACGATACTAAAAAAATAAAGTAGCCAGTTTGTGATTTTAACTTTAGTAAAATGTTAAGAAAATAGTACGATACTAAACTGGTTTAAAATTAGCAAGTGTGGCATAATAATAGTAAGCCAAGAGTTTCCTTATTTTCAAGTTACAAAGCAAGCAAAAGATTAAAAAATTCTTATGATCTATTATTTGAATCAATGACCTCGGCAAATCGGAAGTCTACAAGCTAAACTGTATTGGATGTAATGCGGTGTATATAGGTCAAACCTCTCGTTCTCTCAATAAAAGATTTATAGACCATCAACTGAATATTTAAAATACAACTCAAGAAAATACTTTTAGTAAACATGGAAAAGGCCAAAAACAACACGGAGTGATTACTGACAACATATCCTTATTAAACAAAATGCAAGGATACCGACAATTTAAATTTAACATATGGGAGTCAATCTATATTGACAAACATAGGCGGCGGAAGGCGTGGGCAGTAGGCGACGTCGTCTGTAAGACTGTCGCATCGTGGAAAGTTGTGTTAGTGAAATCATCTTTCTAGGCAGATTTCATTGTTTTTGTAAAGGAATGTGTATAAGGTAGGAAATATTTATTTTACCTTAACTCATGTTTTCATAGTTTTCTTTAAAAAAACACTACATTTTTATTTGTATTTGTATTTTATTGTAGCGTAAAAATTTGTTTCTAAATCTTTATTGCACAATTTACAGAGTTATGGTAGGGCTACCTTACTATACTGCTGTATATATTTTAATAATAATCACAAAATTTAAAAAAAATATTAAATTATTAAAAATTACGTTTATTATTTGTTGTATATATCTTCTATTTGTTGCCATAGAATCTGCTTTTTTTATAAGCTCTTTCATTATGATTATAACGTGTTACATACAGTGGTGACTAAATAAATAGCACATGTATCCTATGATTACTGTAATCAAAGTTTTTCCTACTCTCTTAAACTTTAAATAACTTATGAGGTAGTCAAACAACGATATGTTGGATTTATTTAAAACATAATAATAAATATTGAATTAAAAAAAAATAAACAAAACTATGGAAACAACGGAAGTTATTCTAGGACAAAATAAAGAGCACACTTCATTAGAAAAATCAAAACAAGTATAATAACATAACATTTGATCATGATCATGATACAGGGAAAATTATGTGTTAATATTTAGTGAGATAATATTTATTTCTAATCACAGCGGCACACTGACGGTTCAACGATCTTTTGAAATATTATGCTCCTTTTCAAACTTCGACCGATGCATGAGGTAAACAATTGCGTTTGGAGACATGTGGATTTCTTCTGTAAATTCTTCCACATAATTTTTTTTACAGAGGCGGTTTTTAATTCTTGCTTACAAACACGTTGACACCAAGATCTTTTTCTATTGCTTGTTTGTTTTTATAATTTTGCACGCGATCAAAGGATTATGAATACCCTTTATATGTTTTTAATACAGCTCGGCATCCGGTGAAAGAAGAGAAAGAAGGATATGAAAAATATGTGGCGCGATGTTCTAGAGAAACTAGAGCTGGTTGTTGTCTCAGATTTATCTACAGGGATGGCGGCTGAACTAATCCGGAGAAAATTGTCGTGTCTTATTTATCTATGGCCCTTATAATTCGCATTATTTTATTTATATCGTTGTCATATTTATGGGTATGCTAGTTTACTCATACACATGTTGTTAGTGTTATGGCTGAACAGCATGCAATGAGTAAAACCAGCAACTCATTTTATTACAATTTTGAGAATTGGTTTTTAATGGAATATAAGAAGACAAAGACAACGGCAGGAATCGAACCAGCTTCTTGACAAGGTAAAAATCATTAACAACCTTCTTCCTCGAACTTGTTAATTTTCCATCTATTGAAAAATTTGAGTAACCTAGATTTTTAAAATCGAGGACTCGTAGCATAAATGCTTCTGTGGAATGCTTACCCCATACTAATATTAACAATTAAAATTTTACCTATTTTATTAAAAAACTCATAAGAGCCTCTAAGTTTTTCCACTCACCTTTAAAAATTTTAAAATATTTAACACAAATATATTATGTTCACAACGAAAACAATATGTGCTATTTAAATTGTCTTCACTTGAATGTACATTGCTTACCTTCTGACTTGCATTTGACTTTGCTTATTAAATAAATTAATAAGAGGTAATATCACGTTACTTTACACTCAAAAGCAACGACAAAAAAGTTCTTACAGTATTGGAATTGAAAACGCCTTGATTTAAGGCTTAGTCAAATTTCTTAACAAAGATGTGCTATTTATTTTGTTGCCAGTGTATATTGTATTACATTAGTGAAATATTAAAGTATGTACAAAGGAGGTAGGTAATATGCATTATATTCATCCAATTTTTATTCGAAGGAATTATTCCACTTCTGATATGTTAATTAAAGAAACAAGTACGTACCTACGAATGTTATTATTGTTTTTGTTTTGTTTGCTTACAGATTACAGATACAATATTGGCGTATTCTTCAAAATTGATCAATCATGTCAGTTTTATATTCCCTTCTTCTCGCACCATCAGAGGATTTTGCGAAATGTACCTTGTCCTCATAAATTTTAGGTCTTGCGCCGCCACTGTTGACAAATTACATAAAGTAGCACGATTTGATACTATTCTGAATTTGATGACTCTTCGCTTGTTAATTTTTTTTAAATCAAAACTGATATTTGTTTTTATTGTTTATTTAGCTATTTTTTGTTTAATTTCAATAATTTTATATAAGCTAATTTTTCTGTGGCGGCTGAACCATTGTAATTCAAACTTCGTGCTTAGGCGTCTTAAGTGATTGTCCAAAATACATTTTTGAATCGTTGTTTTAGCCCCAAAAATAACGGTACTTGCCAGAAAAATTTTTCTAATATCTTAGTTATCTCTAACGATTTTGATATCGTGTGTACTACTTAGGGCATGGTCTACATTTTGGCAAAATTTTTTTTTTTGAAATATTTTGTTATTAACGGTACCTGCAATACAACAATTTTATTGATTTCCGACTTTCTCATAAACGGCGCAACGGATTTCGATAAAAAAATTATACAGGAGTTCCTTCAAATTGTAAATTGTATTTAATTAAATTTTCGAATAAATAGTTTTTTTGGATTTTTGAAAAAAAATATTTTTTTTTTAAATTCAATATTTCGAAAACGTGTTTACCATTTTTTTCTGAAATTTTGTCTTTGAATTTATATTATTAAACATTTACAATGTTCATACAAATTTTTTTTTAGAAAAAATTTAAGAATTTTTATATAAAAAAAATTTAAGTAAAAAACGAATTTACGAATACATTTAGCCGTTTCTATTAAAAATCTTTTGCATATAATGTGATCGAACATAGGAGCCTGTAAGTGCGATCCAGTCGTGCATTTTATTTTTTGTAAGAAACGGTGCAATTTTTCAACCTCATCATATTTTTGATACACCCACACCTATGATCAATAAGTCATCATAAGTCTCGATGCAGCATCAAATACTTTGAATTGATACGGAAAACAAGTTTGTTGTTAATCAAACCGGGTCGGGCTTATAGCAGATAGAAAAGATTTGCAACGTCTCGTCAGATTACTCTTTATAGAAGAAAATTCGACGCTCAACCCTTTACAGAGACTCAAAGCATTATGTTTTAAGAATGCTTTCGGGCAAGTGGGCCGGCGGCTGGATCAAATAAATCTCATCCGAGAGGCCAATATTTTCGACCACTTTTTGTAGCAATTGGGGCCGTATGTAAGCAATAACGGCCCGGATATTCTCTTCCAAAGCGTCAATCGTCTCAATTTCTTAAACTTGTTTCCGTACAAAGTCTAAACTATAAGCAAGTTAAACCCTCAGGATTTGCCTGTTCGTCTGGAATTTTGCCGAAAAATGGTTGCAAAGGCCGAAGAAGACATCACATTGATAAAGTGTTTGTTCGTGTCTGATGAGGCCCATTTTGACTTAAACGGCAATGTTAACAAGCAATTTGCCGTACATGGAGTGAATCCAATCCAGAAATGCTTAATGAGATGGAAATGCACCCAGAACGAGTCACTGTGTGGTGCGCAGTTTCATCAAGGTGTATTGTCGGGCCATACTTCTTTGAAGAAAACGGTGTAACACAAACTGTCAATGGGGACCGTTATTTAAAGATGTTGAAGGAGTTTTTTTACCCAGAACTTCGTCGAAGACGTATCCCTTCAGCAGGATTTTGTTTCAACAAAATGGAGCAAGTGCACACGTAGCCACACAAGTTATAGCGGAGCTCCAACAAAAATTCCCAAACAAATTGATATCCAGAAACTGCAGTTTCTGCTGGCCCCCGAGGTCACCTGACCTGACTGCACCATACCTTTTTTTATTGGGTTATGTCAAGCAGGAAGTGTACAAAACGAAACCCAGGAATTTGACTGAATTGAAGCAGTCCATTAAGATAATAACTGAAGCGATCCCAATTTCAACCCTACAGGCCGCAATGAACAATTTTCTGATCAGGTGCCGCATATGCGTGGATGAGCGTGGATGTCATTTGCGGCCTATCATCTTTAAAAACCATTAGTTATTTAAAATAAAATTTAATTTTTAATCCAATAATAAAAAATTAATGAAATACATCGATTAAAATAAAAGTTATTTAAATTTCTTATTGTAGCACGATTCGTACGCCACCCTGTACTACAATTTTGCTTATTAACGCATTCATTAAAAGTAAGCTTCATTGCTGAACAAAATTTTCACGTGAAAATCGCGATCGGTGGCCATCTCGTTTGTTAATAAATTTGCCCGATTTGTTTAAGAGTAAGTCTATTTATTACGAGCATACATCAAGTGACAGCTGTCAAAAATACGAACTATGAAAAAAGTATTGTCAGATTGAAAAACACACGTCTACAAAAAACACCGATTATATACTTTGAAGATTTCACTGGACAATAGAGTGTATAGAAGCTTCGATAATAATTGCACTAATGAAAGAAACAAAATAAAACAAAAAAAATTCAACACAAATGACACTTAATGTGGGCAAATGTGAACAAAGCTCAAAATTCAATAAAAGAGTATATAAGAAAAACAAGGAATTGCGTCTCATAGAAAAGTCAATGTGTTGCTCTTAGCCCCCGATATAGATCCGCACTTGCCCGTCTGCGTCTGGAATATTTTACGGGAAGAGGTGTTTTTGTTTTTTAATTTTTATGTTCACCCAAATCAGCGATGAATATTCAAAAAGTTTTATTGTGTACACCTACCATACAGACGAAGAATAGAAGAATTTTGTAAAATGCTAATTAATAAATTCGATTCAAATTCAGCGTTAGCCGATGATGAATTACAACAATCTGTTGGAGATAAGGTGGTAAGGCAGGGCGAGGAAATACAAAGCATTTCGTTATTATTGTATAATTTAGAACAAGTGAAAATTTTCAAAAATCGATATTCCATTACCCATGTTCTTTTATTTATTTTTTTTTTCATTTCCTACAAACAATAAATTGCTCCGAACGAACGCTTGACATATGCGTGGTTAAATTATGAACATGGGGCGCGCGGCACATGGTTGCGTGTGAACTTTGATCCCCTTTTTTCTTGGCCTTATACAGTCGTTGCTGGTGCCATGTATGCCAATCGTTCAGTTCATCGTCATCCCGAAATCCCTAAGGAATGTGAATAACAGTGTCGCTGTTCCTCTTTTTGTGAATTAACCACAGACTTAAAGGGCATTTTGCAATTTAGTCTAAAAAATAAGAATACATTCCAACAGGGGTGCGCTTTGTTATCGCATCATGTTCAATGTTAGTATTTTGCATTGTGTGTTGTTTTTTGTATCCACCCCTCTTGCAAAATTTGAATTTTTTTTTTGTAAATGAGCTAACGACGCTTACTGGCATTATATTTACATACTTATATCCTCTGTAACGGTGTTTATGAAAAATGTATTTTCTGATCAATTTCTTTTTGTTCAAAAATGTAATAAAATAACTTCTTATAAAAAACACATATATGTATGTACTCGCAGGTCGCTTGTTTAGGCTTATGAATTGTGTCAATTGTTCATTGTAATAAATGATTTTTTGGGGAGATGTAGAATTTTATATTGGCAACACTATTTTCGGTGACAGGCGAATTTACGCTCATCTTTTATCTTAAACTTAGTTTGGTTTGATGGCAACTCAGCATCAAAAATTAATAAACACACGTCGTTGTTAGAAATAAAATGCACGACTGGATCGCACGAACTTAATCTTATTTTAGATCTCATATCGTATCCGAAAGGTTTCTATTAAAAATCTAAATATATTTTCAAAGTCGTTTTCTTACTTAGTCTTGAATATACAATTTTTTTTTTAAATTCTTACTAAAAAAACCTAGGCCCATGTTCTGTAACTTTCGAATCGATAAAAGTAGCCGAGAAACAAAAAAGTGTTTGTTTTGTTGTTAAGATGCCAAAATTACTTTCTCAATTTATCGCCCTCCATTAGAAAGTCCCAGTAAAACAAATTAAAATTTATGTTATCGCCTCAACTTACCAGAAACCCATTTTTTCAGAGAATTTCAGTGAGGAAAAGTTATCGCCTGAGTTTCAGAACATGGGCCCTGGTATGACAGTTTTAAGTATTTAGAGCCGATTTTTCAGTCTCCAGATAAACATCCAGTTAGTTGCCAGAGGAATAAACTTACTTGACTGTTAAACAACCGGATAACAACATCGAACTTTTCAATCAAGAAAAAACAATCTAAAGGCTAATTTAATTTGAACGTCATTTTAATTTCGAGTATCGAACATTTCATAGAAATAAATTTTTGTTAAACGTTTATTTCAAAGCAATAACTTTTCAAAATATTTTTGACGTCGAAAATAGCTATTTATTTTGTTCCTCAGATAACTCCCTATTCCGTTCTAAAATGAGCAGATATATTTACTCATAGATTAAGTTGTATCTGACTGATGAAAAACTGATTTTTGGTCCATGTGGTGAATATGTACTAACTGACTGCTTAACTGACTATTGAAAAATTGGCCCTTAATAATATAATCTTAAAAACAAAATTTCGAAAAAGTCTTCCGTTTTCAAAATATTGAATTTTCAAAAAAAATTGGTATGCAGCATTATTTATAATTTGAAGGACCTCCTATATAAATATTTTGATCCAAATCCGTTGAGCCGTTTATGATAAAGTTGAAAATCAAAAAGATGGTTGTATGGCAGGCAGTGTTATGCCATGTAGACTATAAATGTAGACTACATGATAGTCTACATGTAGACAATTCGATGTATACAATTCACAATTGTCTACATAGATTTGTCGACAATGTAGACAATCCGTAAAACCATTTATATTTCATATTTTTTTCTAATAAAATTTATCAAACCACAATACATAAATGTTAAAAAAAGAACCAAGTTCTTCTTTAATACGAGAACATGTGTGTAAGAACAAGATAGTCGTGAAACACTCATTTGATCTAAATCTAAGCGTATACACAGTTCTTTAGTTTCAAATATTTAAATTAGATAGATATCGAAAAACTTTAAATTATAGGAAAAATCTGTTATGATAAACCTACTCACTAAAATTTTATAGGTCCACTGAATCACTCTACCGGTTTACTACTGGTCAATTTTTTAAAACCTTTTCAAATTTGGAGGAATTTGGTAATAAAATTAAAAAAAATACTAGTAAACTTTGTAAATTGGGTTCAGTAATCAAATCATTGACTGACAAATTTCTCACATACATAGTTTGAAGATATTTATTTTTTTTGTTCGATTTCAATTCTTTTTGAAGAGATATTGTTATTATTCTGATAAAATGTCTGAATGACATGGCCTTTTAATATTAAATATTTAATATTTCGATTCCTTATATATAGGAACAACTTTAAACTCGAAAGACCATCATTCTACGTGAAAGAACTTCTTATTCAATTATACAAAAATCTGAGAAAATCTGAGTACCGAAAAACTATAGTTTTCATTTGTTAATATCGCCCAAATAAGGGAATAACCTCCTACTATTAAGAAATAACGTCCAAGTCAAAATCTTGCCAAGACTTGTACTCGTTTTTGGAAATGATTTTATTTGTGAGGCTTAAATGTGAAGGTTGCTTACATTTTCAAAATATTGTCTACATTGTCGACATATCTTCTACATTGTCGAAATATTGTCTACGTTGA
Organism: Philhelius pedissequus; assembly: GCA_910595825.1. Lineage (NCBI taxonomy): Eukaryota > Metazoa > Arthropoda > Insecta > Diptera > Syrphidae > Philhelius > Philhelius pedissequus. The sequence continues at coordinate 226,524,524 of OU343161.1, read as the reverse complement.
AATGAAGACAATGAAAGTCGACACGTAGAGGAACAACACTGATGGCAGGTAGCGTTAATAACACATTATTTTTAAAAAAATTGACCAGAATGTAGGGTATTCCTAAAATAGTGCACACAATTTTTCTTATCAAAATCGTTGGAGCCGTTTTTGAGATAATTGGGGTGGTAGAAAAAATTGTATGGCATGTACCGTTATTTTTTGACCTAACAAAAAAACGATTCAAAAACCTATTTTAGACAATCACTTCAAATGCATAAATACCAAGTTTGAAGAAAATCTCTTCAGCTGTTTAGGCTGTAGAGCGTTGTACACACTGACAGATAGATGGAGTTGCGGGACCCACTCTTTTGGTGTTCTCTATGATCGTAATGTTAAGTTTGATTAAAATCTCGACTTCGATTCTTTTCCAAATGCAAAACTTGCCCTATAGTACCTATAATATCGCAAGTAAAAATAGTCACCGTACCTATAGTGCTTAGCGTAAGCGATACAGTAATTGACATTCGTTAGGATGTTTTCAGTTGACACAGCTGGCAAATATATTCGATATGTATATATGAAACTCTGAGTACATTTCTAAATACATTATTCAATTGATTTGATACCATGTATTTGTATTAGCGAGTAAGAGTTTCGTGATATTGTTAAATTTCGCAGTACTTTTATGACATTTCAGTCAGTCAATATTTTTTTTAGCTATATTAGTTACATAAGTTACAATATTTACATTAGTTCCGCGGAAAATAAGATATAACTAATTGCAGTTAGTTACGCGTAACTATATGGGTTACTTACTCGTAATAATTTACGTTGCCAACACTGAAAATCATGACAAAAATTACGAACATTGCTGACCACTGCTTGATTTGCGCTCACCCGAAATACAACCCATTAGAAGCGTTTTTCTTTTTTAGTTCAGAGCAGAGTCTGAGTTGCCAAACAAATTTTTTTTTAACTTTAGGCCTGTAAAATTTAAGGTCTTTTAAATTCAACCTATGAACTGCACGGGACTACATGTTAGAAGGATAAAAAACATGGGAAAGAATTTTTTGTTGGCATAGTGGACTTGGGAATCAGGTATTGACTATCTCATTTTAACCCACGGGTGGCATCCAATTAAAATTGGTTCTTTGTGTTTCTTTTTCACTCAGAGCGTTTAGAGCTCCGAATGTGTATTCCTTTATTCGTTCTGAGCATGTGCAGACTGCGCTCGATGTGTTCGCACATAATCCTCTGAGAATTATGAGTAAATTGCTGAGCATACGAAATGTTATGAATGCGTGTGTCGAAGAGGAAAATGTAAAGAAAAATTATCAAATACAATTGAAATGGCGAAGTAAGGTGGTCGCTTGTTGATTTTCTGTATCTGCTGTGTATCTTATCTGTGTACAAAAAAAGGGTAGTTTTATGTTATTTTGTGCTTTTTATGATAAAAATGAAATTTTATTTTGTTTGTGTGGTTCAAGTGTGTTTAAAAAACAAATTAGTGTTTGGACCTTGCGTTGCTTGGAACAAATTCACATAATACTCTATGCACTCACGCTCTGCTCAAGCTCTGCTCTGAATGAAAAACGGCTTAAGTATATATGTATCTAGTGCTTGATAAAATGGCGCCCATGAAACTACAAAAGTAATGCCATCTTGTGAAAATGCGTGGCATGTATCCCAAATTGATCTTAAAAACTACATCATCACTTAAGGTAATAGAATTTTTATTAGTATATATTTTTCCCAGTCGGCAGTTTTCAATATTATATCTATTTTTTTTTTTAAATTACAAAATTAAGATTTTTTCTAATGATACTATACATACAAAACATGATTATTTCACACATTCCCAAACAGAGAAATACATTATCACCTCCAGTTTAATATTTAGAAATGCTTGAAGATACATACGAACATACATAATGCTTAATGGATAAAATGATATTTTCATAATATTTAAAATCATACATATACACCACTTTAAGTTCAAGAACCGTAAAAATATTTTATGTATGCTTCGATTAATGGCTAAACGCCTTCAATTATATAATAATGTTAAAAATAATGTAGATGCCTTATAAACATTTGATGAGCTACAAATTAAAATTCGAACTTACATCATGCCCATTTCACTCACACTCCAATCATAGAAAGGAATGAAAAACAATAGCTTGTATATATATACATCGAAATTCGATTGCATCTGCCAATCGCTATTGGATATCAAACGATATCCTATACAGGTGCATTGAGAAAATTATTGGGTTTCCAATACGCGCACACTCCACTTCCAGTTCAATAGGGACATCCCCAATTTCCCAAGTCATTGGAAAAGGACTGAGTACGGCACAGCACACGAACCAACCAGTCCCCCTATATCTTGTCATAAAGAAAATCTAAAAAAAAAAAATAAAAAAAATATACCACACAAAAAAAATGTGCTATACCAAATCTACGATTCCTATTTTCTACTATTTCATTATTGTCTCTTTAAGGGATACCGACCGAGTGTGCACTGTGTGTTCGCCTTAGTGGATATGGTAAATTGGGAAAAAAAACGTTACCGTATACACGTTTTTTGTGATGCGGCTCCTTCGCTTCTAAGGATGGGTGTAGTTAGGGTACGTAAGGTATGGGTAGTTATAGAAAAAACTGTCGACTGGATGATTTTTTATTCCTTATAATGTTCATCCAAAAGCTTGATGGTATACTCCTCCTGCCTTCACGTATCCAGAATCAGCTTACACATGCTCTCGGGAGGATATTTATAGCGAACAGCAGAAACATTGTCCGCCACCGGGCGCCACCCATTGGGAGATTCATGGTGCGCTATGCAGTTTTTTAATTGACCAACAAATTTATTTGATTCGTTAGACCTGCTACTACTACAACGAACACCAGCGGCAGCAGCAGCAACGAGGATAGGATAACGATGAGGATGAGAAGGAGGGCCATCAGCTCCTGCGACTAACGAACATCGCCCGTCGCGTCGCATCGTTTCGGTCGTTTCGAGATCTGCATGCAGGAAAATATTGCCCAGGTTTGTCCACATCATCATCCCTGCCATTGCCATTCTACATATGTATGCGCTTCGATAGAATTTTTATCCTTTTTCTGTATGAAGGTTCAGGATGACGACGATGACTTGGAGATAGTGTCGAGGCGTGGTACTATATGGTACATGTGCAAATTTGCTTGCTGACTGCGAGTTTTCGAGTTTCTGCTTCTTCCTTTTTTCTATATGAGGCAATGTGTTCTTCTTCATTTTTATTCTGCTACACATATTAGTTTGCATACAAATCTTTACACAAAGGATGCAGACTAATATAGTCGAAAACAGTATAAAAAAAAAACAAAAAAAAAAACAAAACAACACTAGCACCAGAGAAAAAGAAAATGAAAAAAAATCCATATCAAGCAAAAAACAGTTTTTGAATATATCGACTTTGAATTTCACTTTGACTACGGGGCATACGGGGCACATAGCATAGACGTACAAAGGTGGACTCCTTTTATGCATCCTGAATTTCATTAGAGAGTCAGAGTGCATATAGGTACATAACATATAGTATATTGAATGACAGAGGCATTAAAGTGAAATCTTCAATAAAGTTTCCTTTCTGCCAAATGCAGCCAACCAACCACACACTATCTTTTTCGATTGCACTTACGGTCTTAGATAAAGGATATACCTAGGTACCGGGTACTAAGCTTGCAATCGTATCCGCAGCATCAGTCCTTTGAATAGACGCGTTGACCTACGTTCAAAACATCCCTTCATCGACTCTATATCAACCATGCGTCCACATGCACATATATAGTATATAGTATATGGATGGACAACGTTGAAAACAAATTTATGAATGTGCCTAATATCGGCCTGGCCTTGTCGTCGTCATCATCTCGGATCTCGGATCTCAGAGACCAGAATAGTCAGAGCTGCCTTTTCAGCCTGTTGCAGAAGAGAATGCAGCATATATCCAAATGTCCTTGCAACATGCTACTACATTGGGATTGAACCACCCGTTTTGGATACCTCCTCGAAATCACACACATGTGAAGCCAACCCATTCAGTGTTGAAATAACTTTCGAGACTTTCACAATTTTCTAAACAGAACGCTATATCCTCCAATGCTGCACTGCTGAATGGGATGCTTTCTATATGGCTGCATATTTAATACTTCATTACGGGAATGTTTTATGGTGTTTCTGAATTGAGTAGGTTTTGCCGTTACTGATGATTGTATACTCGTAGTCGTTGTAAAGGCAAAATCGAATGAAATTAGATTTTAAATGATCCAAAATGGAAGTCATTCACATACAGTACAAGCTGTTAGCTGCTGTTTGGAACAGCAATGATGGCGGCGCGGTAGGGTAACGAGAGGAACGCTGCTTTTCAATGAAAAAGGATAATTAAAAAAAAATCATGCTCTCCGCACTTTCTAAAGAATATGAAAGCAGTTGTGATTTAAAATCAAAGTCAAGCGAAATATATTTCACAACTCATTAAGAGGTCCTTGCTAACTGCAAGCAATTATTCATTAACTTGAAGGAAACTTTGAAAATTAAAAAAAAAAAAAAAAAAAAAATTAATAAAATAAATAAAAAATAAAATTGCAAAAAAAAAAATGTGTTAAAAAAGGATATGAAGTCAAATGTCCTCATAGCAATACACAGAATTCTTTCTCGTAAAACTCCTTCTGTGTGCATGTGGCACAACTGGATCAGTCAGTTGAATGAAGAAAAAAAATTATATATGTATGTATGTATTTGTAAAGGCCAAAACGACTAAAAACACCACTCGTTGTAGAAAACTAAAGGACATGCCATTTTGTTCGCCATTCGTATGAAGGTTTTTGCATTTTTCTTAGAGCGTGCAGAAGCATGGAATATAACTTCATCATCGCACCCGGACCATTGTCACACAACAGCTTTAGTCAGAGGCGACCAAAGCAGTGGTGGAAACACCAGCAGCAGCAATAGCAGCAGCAGTACCAGAAGAAGAAGGATGAGGCTGATGCTGAGGCGTTGAGGTCTTGAAAAAATGGCTTGGAAATTCAAACGGAAAAGCGAAAAAAAATGTGCTCGTCCTTTGTTCGCAGTTAACCGCAAATATAAAATTCATAATTACGTTTACTCCGGTAATTAAAAATTATTGTAATACAGTGGGTTGTGGCTATATAGCGAGCTGTTCAACCCGTCTACCCAGCGGTGACGACATCCCGTACCATTAGCAATTGGGATCGGTTAGAAGCACCGCGCGCCGACCCGGCCGCTGAGAGATGCAGATGAAGAAAAAGGTTTTCTAAATATAAATCTTTAGAAATTGCACAAATGAAAAAGGGATATGGCACTTGAACAACAAACTAAAAATTTGCTCTTGTGGCACCGTTGCTAAATTAATATTTATGACAAAGACACATCATCAGAGGTGAACTTTGTTATACATATACAATATACTATACCTAATATATACATAGATACTTTTAAAGATATATCTTTTCTATATACCTGCAGTAAAAGAATTATTTATTATTCTCATGCCTGTATCTGCAAGTGTAAGTATTAGTTAGTAAGAGTGAGTAGGAATCAGATTCAGGATGTTTTTATAGCTGAAACTTTCAATAAATCACACTTGAAAAACCTTTGGCGAGCATCTGTTGTTGAAAACTGGAGAAGGATATACCCACTAAAAACAGTTTTATCCCAGAGACAAATATAAAACAATATCAAAACCAAGGAATATTTAGGTATGTGATTACTATTCTTTTTTATCCAGCAGCTCAGTACAATTCAGCTTCACACTCTACTCAAGGTGGAAACCTCCGGGTATAATGATGATGATGGTGATGGCGATGACGATGACGATAATATCACTTGAATACAATATTAAAATTGGTTTTCAAAGGAACATATAGGTACATAATATATAAAGAACGGAAGACGATACTTAGTTGCCACAGGATTCCGCCAACATGTAGGGAATTGTAGATACAATACAGGATAATGTTCCTTTTCTGCATTCAAATGTGGAAGAAGCGTTTGTTTGTTAGGTATTTGCGAGCTTTCCAAACGCAAGGATATATCTACATCTACATACTCGTACGTAAAAAATTATCATGAAATAAATTTTTCATCAATTTGGAGTTTTTTGTGTGTTGTTGGTTGCGTGTGTGGGGGTGTTCTATGGGGGTGCATTTTTGTATCACAATCTGATATAAAGGAAATACAAATTTCTAAAGATGGGGGTTGATTGCGACAAACTTGACAAAACGACATTGCAAAACGTCCCCCTGCCGGAATGCTTGTTGTACTTTACCTAAACTGAAATAAAAAACATTTTTGTTAAAGACTGCGGTTATTCTTTTAAGTAGAAAAAAAAATGAGAACGATTAAAAAAAGATATTTGTATTTCTTGGTGAATTGAACTTTAACTGTGACTCTTTTGGGGTGCTTTTAACGTTGCTGCATTTTTTTAAGGTGTTATAAAACCTGGTACTAGAAGTATTAGAAGAACGTTCTCTACAATGCAATGTGTAAGAAATAAAAAAAAAAAACTAATTTGTACGGATGATCTAAAATCATGATTTCTAGCAATTTTCAGCGATGCCCTAGATTTCAATTGGTATAGTTATACATATATAGTTAAGTACTCTACAATGACAATGATTTAAATTTTGGTACACTGTCTATAATTATGCATGCTTCCGTAATTTCCCGCACTCTTTAAAAACTAAATGCAAATGTTGAAACATAATATTTTATTTTATATCCCATTCCGGAATATTCCGGAATAGCTAGGCATCGATATGAAAATAATATTGCTTGAAATTTAACGCAAAGGCAGAGTGTAAACATGGAGTGAAGTGCAGTGAACCCACCAGCCGTCTTCCGTAGATACGAATTCCCGAACATGCACTGTATCCCCCAGTAAGCAAAAAATCTTAACCGCAATCAGAGCACTGAAGAGCATCAAAGTTGGTTGGACTTGACGGTATTTCCGCAGAGCTCTTACAAGCAGCTCCAACAACATCGAGTGAGCTCCTGCACCCACTCATTGCGAGAGTTTGGAAAACACTGAGTTTTCCTGAGGAGTGAAAAATCAAATGATCGTCAATTTCCCAAAGAAAGGAGATTTTATACAGAGCAAAAACTGGAGAGGAATATGCGCGCTGCCTGCAGTAGCCAAGGTAGTGGCAAAAATCGTCCTGCAGCGAATAAAAGACCGCATTGAAGACACGCTTGACGCCCCGGAAGCAGGATTCCGCACTGGATCTTCATGTTTGGTGTGGACTACATCAACACCTTGCGAAGCATCATCGAGCATTGCGTTGAATATCGATCACCACTTTACCTGCTGTTCGTCAACTTCGAAAAAGCGTTCGACAGTTTCAATAGACAATTTATTTGGCTTGCTTTGCGCAGGAGGGAATTCCAGATAACTTGATTGTTATTATTAGGACTACATATGATGGATCCAAATGTCACATTCTGCATAAATGCAGGTTATCAGAAGAGTCTGAAACCCAAAGTAGGGTTAGACACGGTTGTATACTGTCACCAATGCTGTTCCTGTTGGTATTAGGTGATGTGCCGCATGCAGCTTTGTCGACTTCAAATGTAGGAATTCAGTGGAATCCGCAATAATTCCTCAAAAAACTGGATTACGCCGACGACGAATGCTTACTCTCTCAAAGGATCATGAATCTTGAAAAGCGAAGCTGATTCCGTTGGGCTTAAGATCAATACGGCAAAAACAAAAAGGATCAGCTTTAGAAGCTGAACAACAAGTTCAGATGGTTAGAGAGTTTTCAATATCTTTGGAGTATTGTCTCTACTGATGGTGGGACCGAAATAGATATAACATGCCGAATCGGAAAAGCAAAGGCTGCATTCAGAATGCTGTCCAAAATTAGGTGTAACAACTCTATAAGCCTAAAGACCAAGCTAAGACTGTTCCACTCCAATGTGGAGTTCCTGCTTCATTATGGGTGTAGCACTTCGAAACTCACACCCGCTCGCCAAAGGAAGATGCTAGCATTCGTGAATAGATCCCTTGGAAATATCTTGAGGATTTTTTGCCCAAACCGCATCTTCAATGATGAACTTCATGTGAGGACAGATCCATCGACTCTATAATTCGAAAACATAAATGGCAGTGGATATGATATACGCTTCGAAAAGTTCATGAGTGCATTGTGATTCAGGCGATGCAATGGAACCCACTCACGCAGCGAGGTAGACTTTTTTTTTTTTTTTTTAATTTAACTATATGCCTGTAAGACCTAAGGTCTTTTAAATGCAACCTGAATTGCACGGCACTAGTTTGGCACAGTGGATTTGAGAACCAGGTGTTGACTGTCTCATGTTAACCTATGGGCGACATCCAATTAAAATTGGAGGTATAGAAAAGAATGCGCCTAGCTTGGGGTTCGAACCCACACGTTTAAGTTAGCAATCAAGCACTTTATCCACTGCGCCATTGCCACCCACTTGTCGACTTTTGTGTCGACCTAGAAGTACTTGGCGAAGGACGGTCGAAGACGAATTAGCACAACTGGGGAAGAGTTGGAGAGAGCTAAGGTACAACTGCACGATGATGCGTAGGAGTAGTTGAAGCTCTATGTCCCGCAAGGGCTACCTCACGAGGACTTAAGTAAGTAAGTGTGTAAACAAAATTAACAATGTAACAATTAATTTGAGGTGTGAAAATTAAAAGCTCACGTGAATTCGATCTTACCTTCGCCAAATTTGATTACCAATATGCTTCGCACAAATTATAATACTTGCTGAAAAACTAATGAAAAAATTAACTTTTACCGTACCTCCTGTACCTCTATTTTCGTATTTTCTTGGGAAATTCGGAAGCTTAAAAGCACAAATGCCTAACATGAAATAGTTACCAAAAACAGAAAGAAAAATTCCTTCAGTTTTCAAATTTTGCGAATGAAAAAAATGTACATTTGTAAATTCATATGTATCTAGGATTTCGACAAAAGATTTTTATTAAATTACCAACCATTTTGAATGTTCACTTCAAAATGCGTATATATGCAATTTTCTCTAATTTATTTTGTTTCAGTGGCATAGACATTTTCATATATAAAAATGTGCAATACTATTGGCATTCCTTGAAATTTGTTTACCGTAGTGATTTTGCCTATCTCCGCCGCTACAAACCTCAAGCAATCGAGTAAAAACTTTGGTTTGGTGGCAGTGGCGCGATAGTTGTGTGTTCGCCTGTCAACCTCATGGTCACAGGTTCGATCCCTGCCGTAATCTATTTCTTTTTATTTTTCCATTAAAAACCAATTCCAAAAATAAATGTCATACAATTAGTTGCTGGTTTACTCATCACATGCTGTTTAGGCATAGAACTAACAACATGTGTTTGAATAAAACTAGTATACCGATAAAATATGACAAAGAATAAAACAAAAATAATGCGAATTATAAGGGACATATATAAATAAGACACGGAAATTTGTCTGCATTAGTTCAGCCGCCATTCCTGGATATAAAATCTGAGACAACAACCACCTACAATCTCCGAATATCGCGCCACACATCTTTCCTATCATTCTTTCTCTTCCTTAACCTCAGCCTCACGCCCGCTCTGTGTTGAAACATTTAAAGGGTATTCATAATCGCTTGAGCGTGTGTAGATTATAAAAAAAAAATCCTAGAATAATTGTAGGTAACTCATATTAAATCTTGTATTAGATTATAAAATAATCTTACAATGCAAGTATGCAAATAAATACAAAAGTATATAAAAAAGTGGATCAGAAAATAAGAACGAAATAATGATGTATTAACGAATTGAAGATTGTTGCCAAGAAACAGCCACAGTCACGAAAATATATTAGATCCGTAATCGTTCGTCTCAAAGAAAAAAAGTTTTGGTTTTAGTTTTAATTTTGTTTTTTTGTGACCTTCAGTCCAAATTATGCGTTTCGCCCAGGTACTACAGTTGTGCTCATCAGTTAGAGGCTGTAGTACCCTTCGAATTCGACCAAATTTCCCTAAAAAATATAATTCACAGTGTTTGAAAGCTGTACATTTTATTTGTGTCGGTAGCCATCGACTAATATTTTGCGTCTTAGAACTGATGAGCCCAACTGTAGTACCTGGGCGAAACGCATAATTGATTTTAGTACCGAGTTCTATTTATTCAAACAAAATCGCCATAAGATTTTTCGTTTTGGCAAAAAAAAATATGTATGGCAGGTACTTACCTTTATTTTTCGTCTAAAAAATGAAAAAAACGTGGGCATATTACCGAATTAATAACAATATATACCAAGTGTGAAGCAAATCCATCCAAGCGTTAATGCTATAGACTTGAGGACTGACAAACAGACCGAATTGCCGGCCCACTTTTTGTGTGTTCTTTATCATCGTAATGTGAAGTTTAATCAAAATCTCTGGTTGGATTTTTTTTACCAATCCATAACTTGAAATATAGAACCTACATATCCCAAGTAAAAATGTAATAGTCATGAAAATTTGATGTTGAAATAAATTCAATTCAATTCAATTAAAAAAAATAAAATACTTAATTCAAGTTTAGCTTACCCTCACACCTTTTTTCCAACTCTGAACAACACGCATTATTCAACCAAGCCATCAATTTGCATAACCTTTAGTTTTCCAACAAAATGTCAGCAGTTAATCGCTTTTGCCAAATCAGACGATATACGATAGTAGGTGGCCATCAGGTTGCTGCGCAAGGAAATTGATTCGGACGGTGTATAAACGAAGAAAGAGTGCACTATTACTACTTCAAAGGAGTTTTGAATTTATTCTGCAATCGAAAAATTCTGTCGAAGAAACTCGTTAATGCCCGCCCTTATTGCGCCCCAAAAGAAGTCCTTTAAGACCATTATTCGGGAGGTAAAAGAAGTATATGTATGTAGGTATATGTTTTTTATCGTATATTCACGTTAAGTGAGCTGTCGGGTAATAAATCATAAATTTCACCGTTTTTCTATATTTTCACTGATACTTTTCGAGGAATACCGCAGCAAAATGAAGGAAGTCAAGAAATAAAAAAAAAACAAATGGCTTGAAACCACTGCAGAAGAGGTATTCGCGTGTTGCATGAATAATTATGAAACCGCATAGGGTGTAAGAAATCTGTTTTGAGCTTTCCTTCAGTATCCATAAAAAGGGCTTATAATTCTTATGGATATTATCCTTGGTTGCTTTGATTTTTTTTGTTGCTGATATTTTTTGTCCATTTTTCTTGTTCTTTTCCAGAAAAATCAACGAAAAGATATTGCATCGGTGACACTCAATCTTTTTATCGCTCAAGGATACACTTTAGCCACGGTTATTTCTGCAACAACCGCAACTTGGAGAATAAATTGTTTTCAGCCATTTATCAAAACCTACAATACGTCGGATAATATTAAATACATTATGTATATGTATCAAAGTGAGAAAATGCATATCGTGTTGGCTAAAAATAATTGAAACGAAAGGAAAAAAATAAGAAAATATCAATTTCATCGGTCACACAGGTGAAATAATTCACTAATAAATATCCTCAAGCTGGGGAAAGTGTCATTGATTTAAAAAAGATATATTTTAATGTTCCGACATATACAAATACATAGAGTTACCTCTGTTCAAACATATTGATGTACAGTTTAAAAAATCCCGATAATAAAACAATAGCTTGTATTACTTAACAATTTGAGAATATTAAAGGACTTAGCTAAAGTATGCTTATTTTATACACTTTTAACTAGCACAATACTCAACATGCATTCTTCAGAAACACCAGCTAAACACGCCTAAAACAGTGCAAGAAGCTAAGCGAACATAACATTTTGGCTTTTGTAAATGTCAAAGTGTCATAATGGAGTTAGTGTGATGCAAGAAAGATAAAATAGCCTTCTGGTGATTTTGGTTAAGTAGAATGGTAAAAGAGAGTTCGATGATTAACTTAATCAAAATAAGCAAAATCCTCTGTTTAGCTAAGTATTATACTAAATCGATTATAGATCCTCTATTGAAAAATAGGATTTTGTGGATTGTGTTCCTAAATTGTCTTGAAGTTTATGCTGAAGAAAACGACATTCTGAATGAATATCAAGCTGCGTATCGCAATAACTACTCTATAACTTAACTTGGCTTTTCCAGTTGCAACTCATAGAAAATAAATTTTGTTTAACGTATTTTTCAAAGCAATAACTTTTCAAAATGTTCTTGACATCGAAAATATCTATTTATTTTATTCCTCAGAATAACTCTTTATTCCGTTCTAAAATAAGCAGATAACTTTATTCCTCGGATTAAGCTGTATCTGACTGTTGAAAACCTGATGTTTGCTCTATCTGGAGAATATGTGACTGATTAACTGTCTATTGAAAAATTGGCCCTTAATAAGTAATATAAACTTAATAACAAAATTTCAGAAAAAATCGTATTGAAGATTTTGAAATGCAGTATTAATTAGAATTCGAAGAACCTACGGTATACAAATTCTGATCGAAATCCGTTAAGCTGTTTAGTTGAAAATAAAAAGAAAAATGAGTGTATGGCAGGTACCATTAATAACAAAATATGTAAACAAAAATGTTTACCCAAAATGTAGATCATACATAAAGTAGTACCTACACATATTTTCTTTTTATCAAAATCGTTAGAGCCGTTTTCGAGATAATTAAGATGGTCGAAGTATTTTATGCCAAGTACCTTTATTTTTGAGGGTAAAACAATGAGTAGGAAACCTGCTTTAGACAATTACCTTAAGCGCCCAAGTACCAAGTTACAGCCTATGGCTTAGGCTGTAATTCGTTCTACAGACAGTAAGCACACACCACACAGACAGAGAGACGGAATCGCAGGAACCACTTTTTTGGTGTTCTCTATCATCGTAATATTTTTTTTTTTTTTTTACACACTATCAGAATTGGCCGAAGAGAGCTTATAGCAAGCTCCGTCTTCCGACCAATGTTTTCCCAACACAGAAAACTGTGTTATACCACCGGCTCATCACTTAGTGCAGTGTTAGTTGTTAGTTGGCAAACTCTATTACAAATAACACTTACACAAGTACAAAATGAAAATGAAAACAAATAATATTTCGTCAAAAACAAAAAAAGAACATAATATGAAACAAAAACATTTAGGAACGTGGGGCACTGGTTTTGAGCAATTTTTTAATTTAATTTTACTGATATTGAAATCAAAAATGTTTGAACTCCAATTTAAAATTCTACCCATACGTGGCAAGGGGTCATGCATCGCATAGTTGGTCCTATGTGTTTGGACTTTAATCAAGTCGAGGCCACGGAGATTATTACCTCCTCCCCGATAATTAAAAAAAAAAACTGAACATAGTAGGTCTGGTGCATCTGTGACTCCAGTTATTATTTGGTGGAAGAATACCAAATCATTGAATCTTCTCTGTGCAAGTGTTTGCATTTGAAGAATAGATAAACGTTGGTCATAAGGGAGGGAATTAGAAGGAGAACGTTTTTTTGAAAATGTCGTTCTTTGACATTTTGTCGGGTTAAGATTCAAACTGTTCTTTTCACACCACAAGGCAAAATGGTTAATATCCTCTTGCAATAGAGTTCGATCCTTTGAAGACGATATATTTTTATAAATCTTCATATCGTGTGTAAAGATACGAATTTCGCTTTGCGTACACAAAGAGGAATATCATTAATAGCCACTGTAAAGAGTAATGGTCCAAGATGGCTTCCATGCGGAACATTTGATTTGGCAATAAAGGGTCTTGTGTAAGAATTCCTGAATTTGACTTGATATAACCGATCTTCAAGATACAGTGGATATAAGATATCCCTTATGAATTAAGTTTAAACTTGATAGTCTCATGAGACAATTGATCAAAGGCTTTCGAAAAGTCTGTGTGTACACAGTAAACTACTTGCCCACTCTCTAAGGAGTTTAAACATTTATTCAAAAATACAACTAGATTAGAAATAGTAGAACGTTTGTGCATAAAACCATGTTGTTGGCTGCAGATAATATTTTACATATAAATGTTAAACTATCACATACAACTTGTTCGAACAAATTTGGAATGCAAGAAAGTTTAGAAATTGGTCTATAGTTGATAATATTGGTTTTGACTCCCTTTTTAAATACTGGAGTTATAAATGAATTTTTCTAAACTGAAGGAAATTTGCCTAATTTTAAAGATAGTTCAAAAATATTTCTCAGAGGAAGAGCTAAAATGGACGTACATGGTGTTTTTTCAGGTGCAACAGAATAGTCCTCAAAATTTTTTCACGCTCTATTGTAATATTGTTAAATGATACTTGAGGACAATTTCGTAAAAAATGAAAATAGTCTTCGTCAACAACTACAGTTGAAACAATGAAGGATTGGCTAAAATTACTTGCAAATCCATCACAGATTTCAGAAGTTGTACTCATGATTACGTCATTATAAAAAGAGATTTACTGGATACCCGTCACATATCTTTTTAGAATTTATAAATTTCCAGAAGTTTTTCGGGTCAAACTTCAAAGAACGCCCCATGGTTTCCAGATATTCGCTATAGAGTTCGAACGAGAGTTTTTTGAATTCTTCAAAATGTCAAATTTGATTAAAATCTCGAGTTCGATTTTTTTCCAAATGCAAAACTTGCCCTATAGTATCTATGTACATGTATCGCAATTAAAAATTTTATTCAAAATTTTAAAAACATAAGCATAATTTTTTTCATTTTTATTGACTCACAGAATTTTGAGAAGCATAATTTTGAAAAGCAGACAAAATTTAAAAAAAGCAGAATTTTATAGGCAGAATTTTGAAAAGCAGTATTTTGAAGCCAGAATTTTGACCTGCCCCCAATTTTGTGCCCATCTACCTTATTATACCCAGAAGTAAAATAGTGATAAATTTAAGTCTTGTTAGTTCTTACTTTTAAAGATTTACAACTATTTTTAATTTTAATTATTTCTTAAGAAAATGACTTCAATTAAAATTTTAACATTTGTCTCAGCAAAACACTCTCAGATGATAATAAAATTCCCAACCACCATACATATTTATTTGAGAGTTGTAATTGTAATCTACTGTATATCGGCGCAGTAGGGTTTACACGGCAGATCTGAAGTCAATACCACTCTTCTCTATCCCTTTCCATCGCACCGATTATGGCAAAAATGAACCTGTCTCAAGAATGCTTCGAAAAGTTAATAACTCTGCCGTTTTTGATATAAACCTTTCTAAAAATTCGCTAAAACTTGCCCTCCAATCATAATCATTTCCTTTTCTTCCAGAACTAATTATTTATTTCTCTATTTTTTTTTCTTTCTTATTATAAGAACCCAGTTGTTCTTTCCTTGATTTAAAATATCTGCTTTTATTAAGCTTAACAAAATTAAATTAAATTAAAAACTATTTTTATTAATTTTTAAGTACTCAATTGTTTTTTAGATTTAAGATATATGCTTGTATTAAGCTTAACAATAAAATTAAATTAAATTAAATTAAAATTAAATTAAAAAAGTGTAAATTTCTTTGCCCCAGCTGGACACAGTTCATATAATTATTACCCCATTTTAACCATATTGAATTTTTTTGCGCGTTTCAAAATTACGGTACACCTGAGTATGTATTTCCAAATATTAATTATACAATATGAAAATATATAAGTAAAGACTGCGGCAACCCTTGCAGCTATTGATCACAATTCAACAATAGGAAGATTGTAATGGCTATAAATCATGCGTTTTTTGTTCGACCTGCAAAAGGTTGTTGCTTTGTGTTTTTGTTGCCATGCCACATCCAACACTCCAAGGACACTAACGTTGTAAAAGAAAACATGGCATATGTCCACTCAGAAAGTTATGTGGCGTCACCATCACTATCAGTTCTTGGGGCAACATCAATTGAACACAAATAATGTGACACGAATACGAACTTTTTTTGTGCCAATGAATGGCTCATTATTAACTGTCAGCCATATCCCCAAGGCTCGCCACCATGAGTGGGAGCCGCAACGTAAGAGGGGATGAAGCATTGTCTACATAATATACTATGCATAGCATATACAGTGTATAACACGACAAAGGGATGTCTAATATTGTAATCCGCCAGTTAAGCCTCCTTGGGGTGAAAGTCATGCCTTTCGATTTTATAGTAGAATAATAAATTTACTTTCTCTAAGGATAAATACTTTTATTCGCCCTTTCCTATACATGTCACCGTCCATCGCCTCTTCTCATTGAATACCAATTTCAATTATTTTTCAGCCAAAAAGACGAAGGAGATACAATCTCTCAAAGTCGATGTCTATCCTCTTGCTTATGGTCCAACTGCTGTCACAAATGATTGTGACTGTGTGTCCTTCATCAATTAATTTGTTTTGCAAGAAATATAACTCGAGCGTCCTTAATTCCCATTTTCGTAAGTGTTCTGTTTTTGGATATCTGATTTCGTCGTCATCTTCAGCTTCAAGCAAAAGAATACCAAATTCTTTTCCAAGCTGAAAAAGGACACGATAAATATGCTCAGAATGAAGTGCTGACTGACTTCAGAAGGACTTGTACTTGTTCGATTCGAGAGATAAATTGCTCTTGCTCAGACATACAGAAGCTACGAGTAGAACAGTGGATTTCTTTGGGGCTAATAACGTTTGCCAAAGGATGAATTGATTTTGTTTAATGTTTACGCTGGTCGTGTTTATCTTCGTTGTAATTGCGTTCATTTATTTCCTTATTGACTTTGGTTGCTCTCATCCTGTATGATTCTACTATGATGAATTTCGGGGAAGGGGCACAGATACAAGTGAAAAATTGACTGGCAAGAACGAACAATCAATTTCTATTTTTTTTTTGCTTCAAGACAGTGGTGGAATTCCTTGGTCTGCCTACAGAAATAACTAAGACTTAAGTAAATTAATCTGTCGGCATGCCTTTTAAGCTTTATGTTCGTCAATTTTATTGTATTTATAGGAAACTTATGTTCTAGGTGCACGTGATAGTGAATAGCCTCCTTAGACTGTATTCTTGTTTATCCCATTTTCAACACCGCGGTAGTTGCAAATCTGTAAATTATTGATGACGAAATTAAAAAAAGACAGCCCAAGCCATTTCTGCAGACATCATTGCTGGCAAAAAACAAATTCAAAATGTACGATTCTGTGTTGTCAAAAACGAACTACAAAAACTTTGAAAAACTCAAACAAAACTTCATTATCCTTCATCAAATGCCGTTATGCTGTGTCTATCTATGCATACATCCAAAGGCGAATGACACTCCGAAGTATACATTTCATTACACAGATACCCGTAGGTATTAATACAGAAAGACAGACAGACAATCTGAATAGAGCAATGAAATTTAGATATGTTTTGTGGATGACCACTAGTGTCAGGTTCAGCCTTGCTGAGTTTTGCCTTCATCAATATGACTATACGACAACGACACAAAGGTATAAGTCTACCTAGTACATAATATATCTACACATGTATCCTTTGGTCGTGGAAAGTCTTAGGTTTCAGTAATAGAGGAGTATAAATCATAATTTTATATTCCGTTTGTGACGCTTCCGTCCAAAGTCAATCTGATGAATTGATTAAATAACTGATTTAAAGTTTTGTTTAAAGAAGGGTTCGTGTTAGAGTAAAAGTTAGTGCCTATATCTATAACGTTTATTTAGAACATTTAAAGATAAAATTTTCGATTCCAAGTTGGTTGATGAAGACATGAATCTAAAAAGCCGATTTAGATTCAGTGTAATCCGTTAAATCTATAGTTATTTTGTTATTACACTATTACACTTGTCATCAAAGTTTTTTTTTAACGAAAACAAAAATCAAATATATAGTTTCAGGAGGGATTTCATGACACAAAATTCTTACCAATCTTTTTATTCCTTCTAACTAGCGCCGTGCAATTCAGGTTGCATTTAAAATATCGAAGGTCTTACAGGCTTATAGCTAGAATTATTATTATTTTTATTATTATTATTATAGAGTTTCTTAATTTCTCAACCTCTATGAGGTTGGAAAATACCTATCCCGGGCTATGACAAGGGATTAGGCTCTGTTGCATTTATATATATTATACGCTAATCTTAGTTTATGAAATTTTCATGAACGGCTGGACTATGTTGCAAGTGCTTAAAATGGCGGCCTTTTATATTTTCTCCAGCTCGTCGCTCAGGTTTTCTTTTTCCAATTGTGAAACAAGGGTTTTTGTTATAACTCCTCTTGCCGAAATAACTATTGGTAGAATTGGCGACATCATAAATAGTGATCTTGTTACTATTCTTATAAAACACAACTATATCCGGTCTGTTTTGCTCTAATAGTTTGATCCGTTGTTATTGACCTGTCCCAGTACATTTTGAACTCATTGTCTTCCAATACTGCAGAAGGTTTGTACTTATAGTAGGGTTCATTAACTACTGCCAAATTTAAGTCCTTAGCTATCCTCATGTGCACAATTTTGGCTACTTGATTATGCCTTACAGTGTAATCATGGGCTGTCAAACTGGTCCATCCTCCTTATATGTGGTCTATTGTTTCTGAGGAAGCTTAACACTGACGGCAGAGGTCGTTCGCTATTTTTTTACTTAAGTATTGTTCTACTGAAGTTCTTAGTGGCAATAACTCTGTCCTGGATTGAAACAATAATTCCTTCAGTTTCTTCGAACAACTGACCTCTACTCAACCAAAGCTTTGAGTATTCGCGATGGATATTTTCTTGATCCAGAAGTTTGCGCTGTGTTCCGTGTAGGCTTTTGTTATTCCAAGTTTCTATTAGAGCTGCTTTGGTTTGTACGTTTGGCGGATTTACGTACGCTGTCGAACGGAGATTCAGGGGTGTATAATGTTTGTCAGCTAGGCACACTGTATGTACGAGATATGAATTATCGGATTTTGTTAGATAATAGGACCTAAGGTTACAAATGTGCACATGTTGCATCCGGGTGACATCAGTCAGTCCTCTGCCTCCTTCACAGCGGCGCAGTATCGGTACTTAGTCAGATGGCTTCTGATCGACCTCATGATGTTATGTTCAAGTCCGTATCAGACCACTTGATTATGCCAAATGAGTAGGTCAGTATTGGGATTGCACAGGTGTTGATAGCTTTAAATATGTTTCCAGCATTAAGTTTGGTCTCAAGGAGAATTTTCGGTCTTTGATTGAATTGTTTGACTAAGTTTCGTTTCATAACTGAGTCGCAAATTCCTTTTAACTGAATAAGTCCCAAATACTTGTAAGATTCGCCATCAGATAAGTTTGATATGATGCTCTCCTCATCAATACTGTACCCGTTATGGTCATTTTGAACTTTTCCCCTCTTAATGTGGATGATCTTACACTTGTTTAACCCAAACTCCATGTTTTTGTCGTCGCTGAAACGGTTTACAGTATTCAATAGTCTATGGACTTTTTCTTTGACATTTGCGTAAAGCTTCAAATCATCAACATAGAGCAAGTGATTTAGTATATCCGAACCCGTCTCTGCTTTGATGGTAACAACACAGAATCCAATGTTCACGACTTAAGCAGATTTCTCAGTGGATTTAAGGACAAACAAAACCATAGAGGGCTGAAAGCATCTCCTTGAAGAATTTCTCTTCTGATGTTGACTGTTGGGCTAGTCTCACCTCCTAGCTGCAGGGTTACACGCCACTTTTCGCTGATAACTTTCAGGAATCTTCTTAGTTTTGGCTCAATTTTATATATCTCCAGCACCTCGTGCAGGTAAGGGTGGGGTACAGAGTCGAATGCCTTTTTATAGTCCACAAACACCATACTCAAGTTCCGCTTTCCTTGAAGAGCTTGACGAACTACGATTGAGTCGATGATAAACTGCTCTTTGCAACCTTGTGACTCTTTGGCACAACCTTTTGCTCTTCACTCACAATATTGTTGTTTTCACAATGGCTGTATATGCGGTTGGTATGTATTTTCTTTAAGAGCTTGTATATCGTAGACAAGCATGTGCGTTTGTAGTAGGATTACCCTTTGGAAGGAGGGAAAGTGTTCCCTTGCACAAATCCAGGCATTATGTCAGGTTTTTCGAGCCAAATGGTGAAGTGTTCAGCTAAGAGATCGTGGGGGACCGACAGTTTTTGATCCAGATATTTTGGATCTTATCGGGCCCAGGAGCTTTCCAATTACTGACGAGCTTAGTAGCTGCTGTCACTTCATTGCCAGAAATAGCACATGGTGTCATTTCGTTAATGTTTTCGCTTCTTAACCATTCATTTTCTAACCAGGGTGCATCTTGTTCATGGGTTTCCGGCTTTTCCCAAATTTCTTTCCAGAAAGCTGTAGCTTCTGCCATGCTTGTCATTACGCTATTTGGTTCGTTTGCGTTCAACTTATAGATGCATTATTATTATTATTATTATTATTATTATTATTATTATTATTATTATTATTATTATTATTATTATTTGGTGTGCTAAATTAAAACCAGCCAGTAAGGTGATATAATCAAATAAAAAGGGTATTCTCTAACAACAAGGAAACTGCTAGCAGAACAGAGAATTGGTCTCTGTCCTGTCTTTATAAATTGCAGTTCTCAAATAAATACATTATTAAATTCAAGTTCCATCCAAGTTAAAAAAAATTATTTCTTAATAAATAAAAAAAGCTATTCAAAACATTTAAAATTTATCTTGAAGAATAAAATTAGTACATACTTTCAGATTTTTACCCATAATATTTCGAAAACCTGAAGCAATGGAATTGTTCTGAGTTCGAATTAGTATTTAGCACACAAAATTCATTTACATAAATAAAGTCTGGTTTCCTTAACAAAAACAATATTTAATTTTGTTGACCAGTGGTCTTTCTTTCTTTAAATGTTTAACTTTTGTAAATTGTAAAGTTAATTTTGAAGACTTTAGAGTTTAGAGCTTATTTCTATTTTTCAACAAATGAATGAGTAGGTTAAAACAAACAGCCTTATTGTGGAAAGAGAATCACTACACCTAAAATCATAAGCACAACTTACTGATTACAACAGTAAAGAAGCACTAGCGGAGATTTTTAGATATTTTAGTACGATGTTAACATTTTACCAAAGTTGAAATCACCAAACGGATATTTTATAACAAAATCCATATGATTCGTTTTTAAAACGAAGTTCTAGGGATATTTTTCAACTTTTTAAATAACTGGCGAGATTTTTTTTGACAAAAATTCTAATATATGTATGTATGTTTCAATTATTCGCAAAAAAAGTGTATAATCGTATCAATACGATTCAGCATGTCTTTTTCAATGGGAATCGTTGCCAGGGCTGTTAATCGCTCTTTAGTCATAGTTGAGCGTAAATATAATTTTCTTATTTTTATATAGCAAGACTTACAGGAAACGTTAAGAGTATTTTTAACACAGTTGCTTATTTTTGATATAATTCAAGCAAATGGTTTGAAGATAAATGATTTCAAATTTAGAGATCCTTAGCTATAACATCCTTTTGAACTTCGTCTGCAATTCTTGCTGTTAAAACTGCTTCAAGTTTCTCGCAATTCCTAAACTCCACTTTCTACGATTTCGATTTTGGAATCATAAATTTCTGATAAATTTTCATTAAAACAGTTAGTAGCTTTTGCTTTGTTTGAGCAACATGTATCCGATAAATGTTTCAAAACAGATTGTTTCGAATAGATAGCATGTTTATAATAAACAAATATAAATATAAAATTCCCCAAATCATACCGCCATCAATAAATGGTACACCACTGACTTTCTCAGACGAAGCCAAATATCTAGGTCTCATACTAGATAAAAAGCTAAGTTGGAAATCCAATATAGAAGAAGGAGTAAGAAAGGCAACAGTTGCACTCTTCTCTTGCAAAAAAGCCATTAAAAATAAATGGGGCTTATCCCCACATATTACCCATTGGTTGGACACAGCTGTCGTTAGACCGATACTTACTTATGGGGTGGCAGTATAGTGGAATGCATTGGACAAAGTCACATATTGTGACAAATTCAAAAAGGTCCAAAGTTCAGCCAGCGCATGTATCAGTGGAGCCCTCTGCTCCACACCCTCGGCTGCCCTTGACATACTACTTAACCTTACACCCCTCGACATTTTTAGCAAACAAATGGCTGCTAGTACAGCTATTCGTCTCAAAGCCATCTCTCAATGGACTAGCAATTCAATAGGCCACTCTAATATTCGGAACACGGTCGGAGCAAAACTAGGACGACCCGACTACACCACACAATAGCTTACCTTCGACAAGAACTTCCAAGTTACAATCCAACCAAGATCAGATTGGGAGGATGAGAGGTTCTTAAAAGATGAGTCAGCCCACTTTTATATGGACGGTTCAAAAACCGAAGAGGGAGTGGGCGGTGGTGTGTACTCAGACAGACTAAATCTTAGTCTCTCTCTCCATCTCGTGATACCCCTATTGCTCTACATATGCCTATAATTTTCATTGACCGGAATCCCGTTTCATTGAACTTGGTTCCTTCGGTGAGATATTTTTTTATTCAACATTTTGGAATTTGTTCATATCTGGCTTAAATTCTATTGATTTTCTTAATTTACTATGTAAATGAAGCAGACGTAGCAAATTGAAGTAAATAAGACGCGTAGTTTATTCCATTTACTACGCGTAGGTTTGACGTAGAAAATAGAATGTAGTTAGTTCGGCCAACCCTGCTTTTACCATTTCATAAATGATTTGTTAAAAAAAAAACTTAATAATGTATGGAATACTAATTTGCAATCAAATCTAAATCTAATCTAAGAAAACTTGTTTTCACGTTGGCGGCGAACCAACCTTTCCGATAACATATATTTAAATACGCTGACCCTACCAACTCTCCGCTTAACGATTGTATTTTTACATGGGTACAATCAATAGCACCAATTGTTCGTGAAGGTGGACCCATTTTTGTAAAAAGCAACTGCAGCTTCTATTAGTTCCACTGCATTTGAGGCATTTTGAGATATCTGTGCAGGTGGCGCAGTAAAACGCTGCACACTTTTGTGCACACACGTACAACATCACTGACCGTAAACTGCATATTTCCACATGTCATGAAGCGCAGCAATGTTAGCAATTATTATTCTTCCAAGGTAAATTATCTGTCACTAAATGAAGCACCTCCATGAACGTTCAAGTGAAATCGTCGCATAGATCGATATCGGCCCATTCATTAATGTTAGCACGTTGGGGCAATGATAAATGCGCCTTTCTTCAACATAAATTTCCTCCTCATGGTATTTGATAAATCCAATCGGCGCAAATAGAAGTCTGTAATTTTTGATCAAAACCAAAAGAAACATTAAGAACTGATTTCATTAAAATAATACATGACATACCTACATATATAACCGAAAAAATTGTTTAGTGAAGAAAATTATAGTTAAACTGAGTTCTAAGGCGCTAGACCCACAATTTTGAGGGTTCATAATCCAGATAAATCGAAGCCCTAACTAACACAAAGTCCTAAATTCGAGTTCTAAGACGTTTTAACATGTTGAAGAAATGAGTTAGATCTTAATCAATTTTTAATTTTTCGTTAAACCGAGTCATAGGATTTAGAACTCTCTAAAGAAATTAGCCCTTAATTACGTAAAATATTTGTGTTTTAAAATTAATTTTGCAAAAACTGTTAACAATGGTAACTTAATTTAAAAACAAACTAAAAGATGAGATTACTGGCCTTATATAAAAGAATAGAATGACATTGTAAATACTAGTGTTGCTTTTTTTTAAATTTAACTATATGCCATTAAGACCTAAGGTCTTTTAAATGCAACCTGAATTGCACGGCACTAGTTTGGCACAGTGGATTTGAGAACCAGGTATTGACTGTCTCTTTTTTAACCCATGGGCGGCATCCAATTAAAATTGGAGGTATAGAAAAGAATGCGCCTACAGTGGGGATCGAACCCACACGTCCTACTTAGAAATCAAGCACTTTATCCACTGCGCCATTGCCACCCACTTTTTAATATTTTTTTCTCTTTTAAGCCGTTTTTTTAGTTACACATCAGAATTGGCTTATTGTTATTAGTTCCTATTATAGCCCAATCATATACCTACGTTTTAAATAAGATTTCTAAATATAATGTTTTTTAAGCTCCAAAAAGATATTTTACTCCAGTGTTTTTCAAAGTATGGGTCGCGACCCCCTGCGGGGTCGTCAAGAATTATTTGACGGGTCGCGGTCCCAAGCCGGTAAGATTTAAAAAAAACATATGGTGTAAGTCTTGTACTAAAAAAATTGAATAAAACACAACTTTTTTTGTGGGACGAGTGTGTATGTTTATAAACAAATGTTTAAATCTCGGTTTTATCTTACAGGCTTTTCACACCAAACCCAAAACCGGGTTTTCAGCTAAAAGCTTACGAAAACTCGAAAACCGTTCACACTGAAGATTTACAAGTTTTCGTTTCACATTTCAATTATGTTGGCACCACATACAACAACAAATGCGTTTTGAATTGAAATTGAAATTACCCCAGACAGCTGTTTTTTTTTCGTTTTTACTGGCAGCAACCCATCAGCTATTTATCTGACGATTAATGAGCACTGGATGTTGCACAAGGTGTGTTTACTAAGTTCATCTTGCAAATCCAACAATTTTTCGACTGGTTTTGTTTAAAACTTGTAGTTTATCAAAACGAGTGGTTTATCGAAAATGTATGGGAAAACTTGTGTTTTCGCTTTAGGTTTTCAGCCAAAACCGATAATTTCACGAAAACCGTGTTTTGGGTTTGGTGTGAAAATTTTAGAGATATTAACATACAAATCTTTTTAAAAACCTTTTCCTCTTCTTAGTTGTTATATATACTATTGAAGAGAACGTGAGTTCGCATAGGAATGAAGTGGCTAATAAAACTAACAATTTTAAAACCTCTTTTGCCAGCTCTGGATATTCATCTTTTCTCTTTATCCAGAAATTATCAATGATTTTTAAATTGAATTCCATTCTAGCATACTATCTGCAGCTAAATCTATAACTATAAGATTTTCTATCATCTACGACAACCGGCGTATTCAAAAAAGGATTTAGTATCCATCTTTATCATTTCCACCTTCAGAATCCAGTTCTGGAAAGTAACTTAATAGTTTCTCCTCCAAATTATGCAAACTCTGTATCATGAGAGGAATGTGAGGCCTTATTGATATCGACTCTTCTGATGTTGAACGCAGGGAAAAGAATCATATATTTTTTTGGTGGTTTTTACTAAAAAGGGGGTCGCGTACTCAAAAAGTTTGAAAAACACTGCTTTACTCAATGAATGTTCCTGTTTTACTTTATTTCCCCCTTTGCATTGCAAACGAAGGTTATTTTAGCAAAAGAATGTTAAATGTTAAAATTTTGTTTTACCATTATAATAAAATTAATGAAAATCCAAATATATTAAAGCAAACGAATTAAAACAACAATTAAGTATTTCATATTTGACTTTCCAATTCAGATTAGTAAGGATGTACTCCTATTTGTTATACACATACATATATATATATATGTATAACAAAGTCTGTGTTGCAATATTATAAACATATAAACATTTTCATGATTTTTTTTAGTCAAAGAAATATCCATTTTAAATTACCATATCAACACCACCCACACAAAAAAAAATACAAAATAAAAAAAAAAAATTAAAATCTCGTTCTTACAAAATAAAAGCTCAGACCTAGATCCTTATACATCATTATACAACACACATGACACTTTGCATGCATTCTGTACGATGGAGAAGCATAAATTTGTTGAATCATATAAATATCCTTAGAATAATGAAAAAGAAAATATTTCATTGAAAATCTTATATTTGCATTTCGCATATTTAATTTGAAAAACTTTTTAGCAAACAAAATTTTAAATTAAACGAGCCATGGATGGAGTTATGGGGTTGGGCTTCGGGAAGAAATCCTAAATACATTAATCGTACAAAAAATATGTATGCATTAAGAGTCGTAATATATGTACCTACATTGTACGAGGAGCACCCCTTTTATAGCTAGCTACTCACTCATATTTTATACTCCTTACTAAAAAAACAAAAAAAAAAACACAGATACATTATATGAGAGGCTTGCTGAAGATTCAAAGAAATAAAGTTTCAATCCTTTTCTCTCTCATCGCATATTAGTATGTTAGGGTAACATATATGTACATAATATATATATTCATATTTGTAGATCCTTTGACTTTCTGCATTTAAACATTTCATATTTCTTAGAATAAAATGAGAACTTTCTTTATTTTATTCTTACTCTTTAAAATCGATGTAAATTATTCTAAGGAAACTTATTCGAAACAGATGTTATTGGTGTTCATTGATAACACTGCAGTTATTTTGTCGAAATCTGTAAACAATAACATTAAATTCACAATCCTATAAACGAATTAATTATAGTTTATTATGTAGATGTGTCTTATGTACATTATTAGAGAATCCTCTAGAAATATAACCTAGTCGGTATTTAGGTTTCAGAAAAGGCATATCTACTTCTGGACATCTGCAGGCAATAAATCAGCTCATTAAAAAAAAAAGACAATTAATATAGTAAACTACTTTAACTACTTCTTTTTTAACTTTACCAAAACATAATTATTAAAGTGTTATCCATTTTGCGGTTTCAAAAGTATAGGGGCTGGAATTCGATATCTGTCAAACTAAATAGTTAAACCAATTTTTTTTTGCTCAGTTGAAAGTCTGACATTTACGAAAATGGACCGCTTAACTATTGCACAACGCATACAAATTATTAAAACCTACTACAAAAATGGTGATACTGCCGCAGCCACATATCGTGCTTTAAGAGGAGATTGGCTTACATAATCGTCCAACTAAGCAAGCAATTGGCAAAATTCTGAAAAAATTTGAAGAGACTGGATTGGTTACAGATATTGTAAGGTCTGTGTATCATCGTTTCCCTCCTACCTCTGAAAATATCGCTGCTGTAAGTGAAAGTGTTGCCGAAGACCGGAATGTGTCGATTCCTCGTCGTTCTCAGGAATTAGAACTGTCTTGCGGCACATTAAGTCGTATTTTGCATTTGGATCTACACCTACATCCATATAAAGTCTAGCCCAGACAACAACTGAAGCCAGCTGACCATTCACAATGTCGTAGATAGGTCAAATGGGTGCTTCAACAACAGGCGGTGGACGTTGATTTTTCGAACAAAATTTTCTTCAGCGACGAAGGACATTTCTCTCTCGGTGTTAATAAACAAAATTGTCGTATTTGGCGTTCTGAGAATCCTCAAGTAATTGAAGAGAGGCTATTACATCCACAAAAAGTCACTGGTTGGGGCGCTCTTTGGTCCGGAGGTGTGACTGAGCCTTACTTCTTTGAAAACGACGATGGAACGACTGTCATCGTCAATTCGGAACGTTATGGTCATATGATAACCGAATATGGCTCTATTGCAAGAGACATTTTCTGGCCGCGTAATTTTTCGTCGTGGCGATATCAACTGGCTATTAAGATCATGCGATTTGACACCGCTGGACTTTTTTTGTGGGGCTACGTGAAAGACTGTGTTTATGCAGATAAACCTTTAACTCTTGAGGACTTGAAAACCAACATTCGTCAAGTTATGGCTGAGATACCGCCCAATATGTGTCAAAAAGTGGTCGAAAATTACCTCAAAAGAATCGCTTGGTGGTAATTTAAATGATATAGTATTTCACACATAATGTCAACGTTCAAACTTTATAATAAAAAGAGATATCATGAAAAAAAATATTTCATATGTATTTTATTTACGTTTACTTTTGAAACCGTGATATGGATAACCCGTTGTTTATCTTACACTGTTCATCAAAATTCATCAAAATGCCCGAATTTCAGATTGCTTCTGTAATAAATAGTGCTAATAAAAATAGAAGATGGCAAAGATTTTCGAAGATTATATAGATTTGTTGAAGCCGGTATGCAATTATTGAGCTAGAATCTTAGGACCTACCCTGGAATGGTGCTTTACTCAGAAAGTAAAATTATAATGTTTACCTTTCTCTAAGCCACTTTCCATTGTTTATAGTCCTCTATCTATATTAAAACGATCATGTTTGCTGTTAAGGACGCCAAAAACACTGCTAAAAGCTTAGGATTCGTCAGGTGATTCAAGAAATTCTTTTCCTGGTCCAATCTAGCTGTTATTTATGAGGCCTTTCTGCGTCCAAAATTAGATTATAACGCCCATACAAAACCCAAATAGAGTTTTTAGAGTGATGTGTGACACATCTATAACGGAATCAATCCCGTAGCTCTAACGTTGACGTATTGTTTCCCACAGAGCATTGTTTTATAAGTTGTTCTACAATCAGTGTTCAGATTAAATGTATATGTGCATTCCTCCCATTAAAATGTTCAACACCCAACTAACATTTAAGCTTATAGTATGATATATACAAGCTATTTCCTAGCTTGTATATTAACCACAGAAGGCCTTATGTAAGTCATTTTGGCGCACATTCTGCAAGCTATTACTTGCATATGAACAACCGTCACAAGCCATATGGAAACAAATAGCTTGTATATAGCCTGCATCTGCAGGCTATATGGAAACAAATAGCTTGCATAAGGGGTCCTTCTGCAAGCTATATGGAAACAATTAGCATGTATAAAACCACTGAAAATAGTTTAAAAAAATGGTTGATTATATACTTAATTTTATTAAGATCTGAATTTTGATCGACATTTGGGACTTAGGGAACTGCTTTTCCTGCTTATCTGAAATGTATAGAATTTAATTTAATTTTAAAATTTCAATTTACTTAAATGATTTTTCCGGTATTTGAACTCAGTACCTTTCGATCGCCATCCGAGCATTCTGCCACTACGCCACCTAATGTTATACGAGTGGAATGTCCAAATTTTAATGAGTTAATACATCCCGTGCTTTCACGTTATAATAATTAGTTTGCGTTCGCCCAATGAATATCATTGTGCGGTGGCGATTGGTAAAATTCCATTCTTTGGATTTCTTAAAAAAATAATATTCGAATCTGTATATTTTATAGTCATGTGTATTTAATTAAATATGGTAGGTATGTGTACAGTTTGTAAAAACAAGTTTTACAAATAATTTTCACTAGATTTAGTTACATACAACGTAAATATCTTTAAATTATTTAAATCGCAAAAGCTCTTTATTTTGCAGCTTTTATTATTCTTTATTATACTTTCATTGCATTTACAATTTCGAACAAAAAGTATTTTAAGTTAATATTCATATTGCATTAACTCCATTGTCATTAAACAAAAATTGTGTGTCGTCAATAGGATTCGAACGCCGAACACTTCGGTTAGTTAGATTTAGGTAGTACTTTCTGATAATATTAGAATGAATATTTCTTTCAGAAAATATTTTTTGATAATAAATAACCACTTAAAATTATTTTTTCCAAAATTATATTTAATTTTTTTTTGACAAAAAAAAAACACTTTTTTTTTATAAAAAAACACATTATTTTTAAGAAAAACAAAATTTTTTTTTTTTAGAAAGAAATTGTATTATAATAGAATATGTCAATTTTGACAAATTGGTTTTTCGTATCGTGCGATACATCGATATAAAGATGTCACTCCCAACGTCACGAATATTCAATTTTTAAGTCGCAACGGTGCTTAATTTAGACGGAAACCGAATTTAAATAAAATAAAATACACGACTGGATCATACGAACTTGCTCTTGCAGCTAACAACTTTAATGTAGCTAACCATTGAGGCTGTTTAGTAGGTAGGTAGTCTAGTTATCCGATGCAGGTTCAAGTCCGATGTAGGTAAGATTATCTTGATTCTTAGTATAATGAATTTCCGAATGGATGATTAAAGAAATAGTTACATAGGTGCCTACCTACAAATAATGTGTATTTAGATTAAATTATGGATTTTAATTAATTGTAGGTAGGAGGGTGATAAGAAGAAGAACATACAAACATAGATGGAACCTAATTATGCAAATATAGACACAAAATATAAAAGTGAAGGATGTAGGTGGGTGGTAGCTTATGCATATAACTTTATAATTTGGGTGCAATTTACATAATACTTATGCGATCTTTACAGATGTATATATATATAAATGTATGAGGGTCTACATAGTACATAATGTATGTATGTATTCAGCGACGCGCGCAAAAATGCGTAAAATTAAATATAATTAGGTAGAAATAAATGGATGATACTCATAATAAAATCTTTTTTGATTGCTTAGTTGTTATAGTTTGAGGGAAAACAAAGATGCCATTTGGATTCCTGTATAAATAAGAATACATCAAAAAAAATTTCAAAAATCGTTGGAGCTGTTTTTTTAATTAATTTTTTATGTATAAAATTTTAAAAACATTTTTTGAAAAAAAATTGAGACGCCATTTTGAAGGCTATATTAATGTATATATAAAATTAAAATTAAAACAAAAAAACTCAGTGACTGGTTTTCGAAAAATCGATTTTTCAAAAAAAAAAAATATATATATTTTAAAATTCGAAAAACATTTTTTTTTGAAAATTTGAGTGTGCAGTTTTACTAACACTTTTAGGGAGCGTTTGCATAAAAAAATAATTTTAATCGGATCTGAGCAATCTCAATTATTTCACAGACAAAATAAGCTTATATGAGATATCGGTAATTTTTTCGTAGAAGGGGAGAGCTGCTTAACTTAAATTATAGGCCATATTTTAGGGATCGATAAACGTTTTGCTCGCTTTGCAATCTAAAAGGACAAGAAAGCTCGTATCACTTTCTAGCAGTATGCCCTATATTAAAAGAAATAAGATTTGTATATTTTGAAAAGACAACACTGAGCGAATAAAATACATACCTACAAAACTAAAAATAAAGTACATACCTACAAAACTAAATTTATTGCAGGTATTTAGGTATAACATGCATAAATTCATTTAAACGTTAAATTAAATTTGTAATACATTATTATAATTAATAGTTAAATATATTTTGTAATTTTTCAAAAAAAAAAAAAAAAAGTTGGCATCTGGCAGACGGTTTCAAAAACCAAGGCCATAATTTATTTATAACATCAAACAATTGTTAAAAATTAATTTGAAAAAAAATAAAACTACCTACTACTATTACTATTACTATTACTATTACTATAACTATTATGCATATGTAGCTCCTAGTCCTCCATATATGGCAAGTTTTGCATTTGGTAAAAAAATCGAACACGAGATTTTGATCGAACTTGACACTACGATGATAGCGAAGACGAAAAAAGTGAGTCCCGCAATTCCGGATATCTGCCTGTCTCTCCTCGAGTCTACTTTAGAAGCTACGGTAGGATGGATTTGCTTCAAAATTTGGTACATATTGTTTTTCTCGGTAATATACCCACACGTTTTTGTTTGGGAGCAAAATCGCATCGTCACCTCCAAGTGGTGCCCGCTGGATAGCCGAAAGGTGAACTAACTTCGTGCGTTGGATCTATTGAATCCTTCTCAGGAACTAGGAGCAAAAGATGAGATATCGCTCTGGGGAAACAGCTCTCCACTAAACCCAAAGCGTCTGACGCATAATGTGCGGCTTACTGGTAAGCGTCTGATCCCATAGGGGCGGCTGAGTTTAAAAACCTGAATAGAAGAGGTCACTGAGCTATTTATGGAACTAAACAAAAGTTACAACAACAAAAAATATGGCAATGAATAAAACGAATAGATATATTACCCCAGGTGGCAAACCAGATAAGCTGGAAAATCCACTCTCTTCGGAGATCGGTCCTACGGATTCTGGGGAGGACCAATTATTGCTTACAGGAACTCCACCAAAAATATTTTCAAGGGTTACTCCATCGAAAACCCCTACCCAAAAATCAAATGACATAGAAGTCATTAAAGAAAAAGGAACCAAAACCTATGAAAAGATCGAAATAAAAGATCAGCAGTGTTCCACTAAAAACAACAAGATCCGCCAAGTTGAATCCGAAAATTATTTCGATAAATGTCAAATAGAAATTTTGGCCAGAAAACAATTTGAAATCCTTGTTGAAAGTCTTCAGCAACAAGTGAAGAGACTCGAAGAAAAAGTCAGCTTGCTTGACAAAAAGTCCGTGAAAGACAAAAAATCAAGTCCGAAGTCACCAGTAATGAAAAGCCCACAAAAAACTGCAAACGAGTTTCATACTGATGAGGAAGAGCTCCTCTTTGAGACTGATGGAAACCGAAATAAACGTAAGTCCAAAAAACGAAAGCAGATGGTAGCCCAGAGAGTGTTCAAAAAAGTCAACAGACAGCTTCAAAAGCAGATACTGCTGCAATAATGAAAACATCCAATAAAGTAACAGGAGATGTATCCCCAGAGTAGTCTTATGTTGAAGGCACTAGGCAAACTGCACCACCTCCAATCATGATTTCTGGATTGGCAATAAAGACAATTGGAAAGTCAGCAATACTTATAAAAAAGGGCTTAACATATTATGAAGAACCAAAGCTTACGAATGAAAACATGCAAGTAACAACAATAAGTATTGGTATAAAAAAGAAAGAATTTAAGATACGAGTTATATACTGCTCACGTGAAGAAGACTTTGCAGAACTCCTAAGTTTGTTAGGACATAACTTCCTTGTTGTTGGCGACTTCAATGCTAAGCACCCCCACTGGGGATCTAGGCTCATAACTAGAAAAGGTAAACGTCTATACCAAGCAGGTCGCAAACACAACTGTGAATTTTACTCTTCTGGTTCGCCAATATATTGGCCATCTGATACTAACAAAGTACCAGACCTTATAGACTTTTTCGTAGTTAAAGGTATTAAACGAAATCATATAAGTGTCGAAGGTAATTATGATTTATCGTCAGATCATACTCCAGTAATTTTATCACTGAGCGAAGCAGAAATAATTGAAAAAAAGTAATCCCAAGTTCGTGAATAAGAGAACAAACTGAAACGAATTCAGAGATAAACTTGAAAGTTTTATAAAGCTGAGATCCCCTATGCAAACAATTGAACAAATTGATCATGAAGTAGAACAATTTATTGCTGATGTGCAACAGGCTGCAGAAGAAACGATGAATGAATAATGTCTTTTGTCACACTCAAAGAAGTAAGAAGCATGTGTCAACGTAAGTTGTCTAACAAAAAATCACCAGGGTACGATCTAATAACTGCTCAGGTTTTGAAAGAAATGCCATCAATAGCCTTCGAGAAACTCCAATTTATAACTAACGCATGCCTTAAACTAAGATATGTTCCACATCATTGGAAAATTGCAGAAGTAATTGTTATACCTAAACAAGGGAAGCCACAAACAGAAGCAACATCTTACAGACCAATATCGCTTATACCAATCATGGCAAAAGCTTTTGAAAAACTGCTACTGAAAAGGCTTAACAAAATAATAGAAGACAGAAGACTAATTCCGAGGCATCAGGTTGGATTTAGAAATATACATTCCACGATAGACCAAGTGCATCGAATTACGGATGTCGTGGAAAAGGCACTTGAAGAAAAACAAGTATGCTCGGCTGTATTCTTAGATGTTGCTCAAGTCTTTGACAAGGTTTGGCACTTGGGACTTGAGTACAAACTGCATATGGGCCTTCCCAGGCAGTACTACGAAATACTGAAATCCTATGGTATGAACCGACTCTTTAGAGTACGGTACGACCAAAATTACTCGTACCTAAAGAAAATTGAAGCCGTTGTACCACAAGGAAGTGACCTAGGACCAACCCTGTATCTGTTATATACAAGGGATATTCCAGTGGAGATCAACGCTATTATGGCCACCTTTGCTGACGTTAATACGCCAATATTGGTGCCAGATAAGTACGTTACGAAGGCTACACTAAAATTTAAAAATGATGTCGATAAAGTTAGTGATTGGACGAAGAAATGGCTTATCAAATTAAACGAAACAAAATTGACGCATATAAACTTTACTAACAAAAACATAAACAATGTTCCAATATTTATAAACAATACAACAGTACCTTACTCCAATACCGCCAAATACCTTGGAATGACTTTGGATGCAAAGCTTAAATGGAAAGAGCACGTTAAAAAGAAACGAGAAGAACTAAACTTGAAGTACAGAAAAATGTACTGATTACTAGGAAAGAACTCTGACCTATCTATCCAGAACAAACTAATGTTATATAAGCAAGTACTGAAACCCGTTTGGACATATGGCATCCATCTATGGGGCTGTACAAAGAAAACAAATGCTGAACCCATCTAAAAATTCCAAAGCAAGGTCCTTCGTGGAATAATAAATGCCAATTGGTATATAAGAAATAGCGACCTACATTGTGACCTTCAAATTGAAATGGTTACAGAAGTGGTTAAAAAACACGCTGTATCACACAACCAGCGACTGCAAAGTCATACCAACTCCGCAATGGAGACCGTCTTAAATGCACTAGGCAATGTTCGGAGATTAAGAAGAACCAAGCCTCATGAGCTGAGGCTCTAAAAGCTATGGGAAAGTGTAATAACTTTAACCTTCCCCCAATGCGATTTACATATAAATTAAGAAAGTAAAATCATTTGTCGATCTTTCATAGATTTGTCCTGATTTCACCGGTGGTTTTACTGCGGTAAGAGCCCCACACTACTCGGTACCGATTCTTACCGAGGGTCTTTTGAAGATTTCCATCGGATAAAAAAAAAATAAAATTTAAGACGAAAAATAACGGTACCTTGGGCTTTAATCCTGCATATGATAACTAAACTACTACCTACTAACAGCATCAATGTTTATTTAGTTTTGCAGTTGTTAGCTACAAGAGCAAGTTCGTACGATCTAGTCGTGCATTTATTTTTTTTTATTTTAGGGAAATTCATTTTTTAATTTAAGGATGTTGTGTTGTAAATTAATTATTAAAGAAGTGAAAAGTGATATTTAGAATAAAATATTTATTAATTTGAAGAGCAAAATTGTTAAAAAATATGTATGACGATGTTTATTTTGTAAATGAAATAGTGTTTTGTCTGGTGGTTGTTCTTTGTTTATTTAAATTTAAAAAATAAGTACTTTCATGTGGTTCTTTAATGAAAATATTTATGTATGTATATGTTTAAATGGTGTGCCGGTTAATCTTAGTGGTTCTTTTGCAAAAAAAAAAAAAACATTCTACTTCGATTGCTTTTTTTTAAATATTTATTGGTGGTTAAAATATTTTTGGATAGCTAAATAAAAATCTGCCTTTAATAATTCGTACTTTTTTTGACAGAAAGCGTGTCGGTTTGTTATGTGGCTTAAAATTATTATTAAAATTATTGGCGCAAATTTTTAAACAGCCTGATGTTAAGGGCTTAGCATGATACTACTTAACAGTTTGCTAATACTAAAGCACTTTACTAATATTTTCTTAATTTTAAACACTTTTTAACTACCATTATACTAAATCTATTTTCTTAATAAACTACAACTTAACACGCCTAAACTAGTGCAAACAAGTAAGCGAACATAAATTTTTGACGTTTATAAATGTCAAAGGGGCATATGGATTTAGTACGATACTAAAAAAATAAAGTAGCCATTTTGTGAATTTAACTTTAGTAAAATGTTAAGTAAATAGTACGATACTAAACTGGTTTAAAATTATCAAAATCCTCTTTTTAGCCTAGTTTCATACTAAACATGATTTAACATATTACTAAATCGTTTAAAATTTTGCGCCATTAAATCTAAACTAAATATTACTCGCAAATATGCAGTTATCAAAATGATCCTCTGAAGTGTTAAATTGCGTCAAATCAAAAAGTATTATGCTTTCAACAATGTGGCAAAATATTTCTTAATAAGGCAATTCGCTTTATAATTTATTCTAAAATGTATACAAATCCTTGAAGCTGTCTAACGTATAGGTGTATGTCTATTCCCTTCCCTAGGGAAAGAGATTAGTTCAACATCAAACACTTCCGAACATAATAGTCTGTTCATATGTAGTTCTTGGTTGTAAATGTTATTTTTGGACAAAGAGGATACTTACTTTAACTTATTTATATCCAAATCGTTGGAATATAACTTCGGTTGAGCTATAATTTTACAAAATATAAAAACATAATTTACGCATCCTTAAATATGTTAATTAAAAGAATTAAGTTTTCTTTCATATTTTTGTCTTAATCTATTCTTGCTTTGTATTACTAATTAGATCTGTCAAAAAGGAGACTACACAATATTATCTTACTGTCCCTTGAAAAGGATAACGCGGTGAAATAGAAATGTCCTTTCGTCGTCGTTTTCTTAGAGAAAATTATCATGAAAGCGGTTATAGTCACATGTGTTTTGGGTGCTTGGTTTAATAAAATTACGCTAAGAGCACCGCGCACCACACTACACAAACAAGGATTTTTAGATGCCACACTCAAAGGAGCGGGCAACCAGAAAAAAGGATTCCAACAATATTTTCACGTAAGATAATCTTTTGTGAGACAAGGACCTCCCCGACAATCCTACCGAGCAACCGAAAAAATGCACAGCTTAAAAAGATGCTTTACATTCAGAAGCCACCAAGGAACATTAATAGGTATAGTAGGTATGAAATAAGGACGACACAAAAAATGCACAAACAAAACTAAAGAACTCAGTATCATCGCCTTAAGGCGATTTGCGCGTACATAAAAGTAGGAATATTGTACATCGTTCGCAGGTAAGCCTTTATGTCAGTTATTTCAAAAAAATTATAAAAGTATCCTCTTGTTAACCGCTTGGCTACCAACAAACAGATAAATAAAAAAATGTAAAAATTGTTAAACCTGAGTAACGCAGAATTTTTGCTTAGAAGAAGAAAGGGTGCTTGCTACGAGAGATGCCCGATTTGAAACAGAAAAATTCACTTCTTTTTTTAATTTTTCTTTCCTTACATAAAAGGATTATTTTTTTTTTTGTTTGTGAATGGGAAACATTCCTTGGCAGAGAATGGAACCAACACATTCCCCCTAGTAAGTTCCGGATTGCTCATATATGATATGAATAATTCGTATGTGGGCTCCACTTTTTCAATGGGGCCCTGTATTATTGATGTTCTTATTTTCTATTTCTTATATTTTGTAATGGTATGTGATTTAAATTAAATTTAAAGGAAACAAATTGAATAATAATATTTGAGCCGGGGGACTCTATAACAGCAAAAATTGCACGACTGGATCGCACGTATTTGCTCCTATGTTCGATCACATTATATGCAAAATATTCTTTATATTTAGAAACGGCTAAATGTATATTTAAAGTCGTGTTTTACTTAATTTCTTATATATAAAAATTCTTAAATTTTTTATAAAAAAAATTGGTACGAACATTTTAAATGTTTAATAATAGAAATTCAAAAACAAAATTTCAGAAAAAATTATCCACCCGTTTTCGAAATATTGAATTTTCAAAAAAAAAATATTTTTTTTTTTCAAAAATTCACGAAAACTATTTTTCGAAAATTTTGAAATGCAATACTATTTGAAGGAGCTCCTGTATAAATTTTTTTATTGAAATCCGTTGAGCCGCTTATGGGAAAGTCGGATATCAATAAAATGGTTCTATGGCAGGTACCGTTAATAACAAAATATTTAAACATTTTTTTCGGCAAAATGTAGACCATATCCAAAGTAGTACACGCGCCAATTTTGATCAAAATCGTTAGATCCGTTTTCGAGATAATTAAGATGGTAGAAAAATTTATATGGCAAGTACCGTTATTTTTGGAGGTAAAACGATTCAAAAGTCTATTTTGGACAATCACCTAAAACGCCTAAGCACCAAGTTTAAACCAAATTGGTTCAGCCGCTTAGGCTGTAGATCGTTCTACAGACAGATTATTGTTTTTCCACTTTCTCATAAACGGCTGGAAGGATTTCGATCAAAATTTTTATACAGGAGCTCGTTCGAATTCTAAATAATACTCTGTTTCAAAATTTTCAAAAAATAGTGTTTTTTAGAGTTTTGAAAACAAAAAAACATTTTTTTTGAAAATTCAATATTTTGAAAACGGATGGACGATTTTGTCTGAAATTTGGTTTTTAAATTTATATTATTAAATATTTAAAATGTTCATACCAATTTTTTTTAGAAAAAAAATTAAGAATGTTTACATATAAAAATTAAGTGAAAAACAACTTTAAAAATACATTTAGCCGTTTCTATAAGGAATATTTTGCATACAATCTGTTCGAACATAGGAGCAAGTAGAAAGATAGATTAAAAAGATAGGTTCTATATTTTTTATTTTCAAAAAAAACTTTAACAATTTGTATTCTTAAGATTTGGACCTGGCAATACTGCTGTCTGCCTGAGATAACATTACAAGATTTAAAAAAAATATAAATGCAAAATTCTAAAAAAAAAAAAATATGTATATCAGTATAATGTAAGAATAAAAATAATATTCAAAATTTAGTAGTTTTTTTTTTGTAATATATACTCGCAACAAATATGTTCAAATAATCGCAGTTTTATTATTTGCTTAAACAAGCCAGGCCACGGGCATTATTTTCTAGGTGTCTGAGTTCGACCTAATTGCCCTAGAAGAATATAATTCGCAGTGCTTAAAAGCCCTAAATTTTAATTATGTCATCGATAATAATGTAATATGCATACATAAATTCATGTGATTTTTAAATACACATATATGTTTTATATATGTATGAGGGCCTACATTGTATGTAATATTCAGTGACGTAGGCAAAAATTAATAAAATTGGAATGATAATAAGGTAGACATAAATAAATAATACACATAATTAAATAATTTTATATTATATCACAAAAAAAATTAATAATCGTTGGAGCGGATTTTTTTTAAATTTTTTTTGTAAGTATGAAATTTTAAATTAAAGATTTTATTTTATCAACTTAAAAACACAAATTATTTATTTTTGATTATATGCACATTGCGGGAGCTATGCTTCCATCTAACTGACGATTTTAATTTTAAAAAAATTAATAATTTGTGGTTTAAGTTGATAAAATAAAATATTTAATTTATAATAAAAAAAACTCGTTAAAAATCTCCACTGGCAAATTAATATAAAATTTTAAAATCATTTTTGGAAGTACAATTTGAAACGCCATTTTGAAGATAAGATTAATATATGTAGGTACATATAAAATTCAAATTTCAAAAAAAATCACTGACTGGTTTTTGATAAATCGATTTAAAAAAATTTATTTACAGTAGACGCTCGAAATTCGAAATTGTTCACTATTTCGAGAGTGAATTTTTATTAGTTTTACAAAGCTAAATTTAATAAAAACCATACACATTGAGTAGTATGATGTATACACAACTTTTTTTTATAATTCTTAAGTGTAAATAAGCACAATTTTACAAACATTAAATAAAATACATATGTAGAGTGAGGCTTGACAAAAAGCATAATTATTTAAATTTCCCTTGAAAAAAATTCATAAATAAAAAAAAGGAACATTTCATATCACTTGAATAACAAAAAAAACATAAATTATGGCTCTATAACTCATAAGAACAACAACAAACAAAGTGATGGAAATTAATATTAACTATCGGGTACCAAGGTAAAAATAAAGTTTAGTACTCGTATTACAAAAAATTAAAATGTGGAAAAATAATTTACTTCTTTTGTGTCTTTCTTAATTTTAAATTATTTTGGACAGCTTTTTTTGTAAATGTTTTAAAACTAAAATGTAAGAATAATCTACATTATTATGTACCGCCAATTCAATGACATTATCAATATAAAGAACAGCATTTTTTGATTAAATAAAACACAAGAACAATCGCATTTGAAGATTTTTTGGTTAAAACAACATGACACAAAACTGTAAAACCCTATCGACAATCTATGGAAGCATTGTTGATGGAAAATTCTGAAAAAAAAAATCACTGTTCAATATATTCAGATTTTTCTTGTTCACTATTTAGAGTGCACTGTATAAAATTTTGTGTGTTCACTATATTGCATAGTTAACTCAAAATGAAATTCACTACATCGAGCGTCTACTGTATTTTTATATGAATTATATTTTTTTTTGCAAATTTGAGTATGCAGTTTAATGAACACTTTTAGGAAGCATTTGCATAAAAAAAATAATTTTAATCTGTCTGTCCAATAGAAAGTCGAAAATATTAAAAGTGATTCTAAAGGAAGTACCGTTAATAAGTACGCAAGCCTATCTAATATAAGTGGACTGTACTTAACACACACATTTTTTTCTAAAAATTCTTGGAGCCGTTTTTTAGAAATAAATATTTTTCTTAACGGTTTTTTAACATATGTATGGGATGTACCGTTGTTCTTTATTTTAGAGAAATAGTTTTTTAACTATTCAGTTTAATATCAACAAATCACCAAATACGAAGTTTCGAAAAAATCTATTGAGTCGTTTTCGAAATTTTGAGTTTTCAAAAAAAAATGTAATTTCCAAAAAAAAAATTGTTTTAGAAAAATTTTTGTTTACATGTTTTTGATTTTTTTTAC
Organism: Philhelius pedissequus; assembly: GCA_910595825.1. NCBI lineage: Eukaryota > Metazoa > Arthropoda > Insecta > Diptera > Syrphidae > Philhelius > Philhelius pedissequus. The sequence continues at coordinate 226,484,161 of OU343161.1, read as the reverse complement.
ACTTCAGATTCTTTGCTGTAGTGAGCTTAGAGCAAGCTTCAACTACAGTGAGCAAAGGCGTTGTAAGATGATTAAGTGTGTACTGGATAAAGTATACCTAGGTACTTTTAAGAGATAAAAAAGCGTTCAGCTGCTTTAAAGTTAGATCAGTACTTTAGCGTTAAAGTATATTTTATGTCATCTACAGTTGCAAAAGGGTCAACTTGCGGTTAAAAAAAAATATTTAGATTGAGCTCCTGTTTTAAAAGTTATTTAGAGTCGGTTTTAAATTATTAAAATTTTGAGCCAATGAATCCTTCCAGAGATTTTCCATTAGTTTTCTTAGAATTGCAGGTTCCAATGACCTAACTTCTTGTCTTATATTGGCCTTAAGCACTTGCATGGTTTTTGCCTTATTGGCGCACTTTACTTTAAATAATAAATATCTGAAATCTTTAGTTCCAGAGAACTGTGTGCCAGTCAGATATCAGAAAAGCACCATATTATCCGATCACCAAAAATTGTCTTCAGGAGAGCCATTTTAGAACAGCTGAGGCTCCATCTTATTGGAAACTCAAGTTTGAATTGTTCTCTGTATTTGGCTTTGAAAAATGTTCAATTATTGCCCGGTATTAAAAGCCATCGACATTAACCGCAGCTCACACTCATCATTTTCGAACCAATAGTTTTAAGGTTAAATCTGAAAAAAAAAATACGTAAACAAACAAAATTATTCAATAATTAAATCATAACGTTATAAGAGCGTCATAACCATTTAATAACATTTCGTATATTTTGTCAAATATAAAATTATTCTTAAATGAAATCTAAAAACTGAGTTAATTTTTAACTTAAATGAAGTTTTTAGATCTATTAAATGAATACTAACATTACCAAATTGGAAACAGACAGATTTCACATGGGGAAATTTATGTTTCCAATCCAGGGAATTTAAGAAATAATTAAGAAGAGAAAATAAAATGTACGACTGGATCGCACGAACTTGATCTTATCTTCGATCACATTGTAAGCACAAGATTCTTGGTAAAACCCTAAATATATTTTAGAAGTAATTTTCTTATTAATTTTTTTCAATACAAAATTTCTTTTCGAAATATTGAATTTTCAAAAAAAAATCGCAAATCTTAATACGCAAAATTATTTTGAATTTGAGGACCTCCTGTACTTATATTTTTATCGAAAACTGTTAATAAGAAAATCGAAAATCAAAAAAGCCGTTATATGTTTGGTACGGGTTGGGGTCAAAATTCTGCCGGGGTCAAAATTCCTTTAACAAAATTCTGCTTTTAAAATTCTGCTCATCAAAATTCTACAAATCATGAAGAAAGCAGAGTTGTGATAAGCAGAGCATATGCTGAGTTCATAATTGTAAAATATTTTCGGTAACTCTACCGTAATGTTATTCTAAAACTTTTATGAACACAAAATATACAGTATTATTGCAGTATACAAACTTTCAAAGTATACAGTAATTATGCTCATTGAAATTCATTGAGATTTTTTTTTTGATAAATCTAACGTTATAATGAGTTTCATTTGAAATGGAGAGGAAAAACAATAATTCTCATTTTATTTTGTTTGTTTTTTTAATGTTTTAAACGGATGCAATTTAGGAAATTTTGCATCTTTTTTTTCAATGATACAAAGAAATCAAACTATTAATCGCGGAAGAAGAGCGTTTTTGATTTCTAAAATAAATTGCAAACCAATGTTACATGGGTCTCCACGAGCAAGGTCTTCTTGATAGCATTCTATGAAAATATTGTGGTCTCTGCATTGTTTCTTATTTTGTTTAATATCTATATGGAAACTTAATTTAAAAAAATTAAATTTTAGTAAGATTTTGGTGAGTTAAAAAAATAATAATTTTACTAACTTACTTAATAAGTGTAAATCAATTATGTAACAAAAATGTTTGCGTACAAATAATTATGTTGTCATGTGCCGAGCACATATTCAGAACGCACAAAGAAACAACCTTTCGGAGCTCTGAACACTTTGAGTGAAAAACAAACACAAATAAAGTGTTTGAATACTCAGACCCTACTCTTAACTTAAAAAGATAAACGCGTATTGACGAAAATTATTCAACAACGGATTTTTCCTAAGAACCATAATACCAGGTTAATTTAAATGGAAAATAGGCCATAATAAAAATCGTACTGTTTAAATATGTTGTCCAATTAAATGACACATAAGAAGGAATATGATCACACATTTCCAAGGTTTTGCATCTACGTGGGTAAGTGCGGCCCTGTGCATGGCATATTTAAGATAACTTTGTTGCTCATTTAACATTCATGTGTCGGTGCAAGGTTCTAAAAGAAAAGGCTTTGAACTATACAGGATAGTGAGTTGTAACCCACGCGAAGATTACGCATGATTCAGTTAATGTGACCGCAAATGGAAATGTTTTCCTGTATGCATATTATTATCCAACTTTTCTTCTATTATGTACATACTCCTCTGCCGAGTTCTGTTTTCAGAACACTTGTCAAAAGAATGATGTGTACTGTAGCTGGACGAATTAAAATTCTAAGTGTGAGAAAATTGTGGAGCTTTGTGGCGAGTTTTCATGTGTATTTATATTTATTAATTTCCTTGTAATGCTTATCATTCCTCATGTGCAAATTCTATTACGGTTTTCGAAATGATTCTGGACTCTCATAACACCCTTACCTATGCTATGACTGCATAATAAGCCCTTATTACCGATGTGTGGCGGACATTATTTTCGAGAGAGTGATTTTGATTTCTAAACATTATTTGGAAACAAATAATATTTTTTGAGAAATCTAAGTTCGTGCTTAAAAATGTAATAAGTGATTACAAATTTTCACCGAATCAACCAACAGAGATAAATTTTCAATTCGAGGACTGGTAAAGTATTGAAAATAAAGTTAGCGATGAGAATCATCTAAATACCTCACCACAGAGTAGTGCTCCTAAAAACTGAAAAATAAATACAAATAAAATTGATTTTTTGTATAAGGAAAAAATAGAAAATTCTTAGTGAAAAACTCGAAAAATTCTAGAAAAACGCGAACATTAGATAAATTTAAAGCATGATTTGATGATTTTGGACAAGGTAAAGGTGGAAAAGTCGTTTTGAAGCTTGAAAAATTTCGGATAATCCTACTGATATTACATATGTAAAAGTCTTAATGAATGGATGGGTGGGATGGATTGATGTTTTTTGCTCAATAACGCCAGAACGGATTTGGATGAAATTTGGCACATGGACACACACATACTCGATTATCACATAGGTCATTTTTATCCCGAAAAATGGAAGCGAACTGTTCACATATGCCTATATGGAGAGGCTTATATATGAACAAAATATATACTTGGTTGTTTGTTTCGCATTCATGCCTCAACCATTGAATGGATTTTAATGAAACTGGGTAAGTAGCTGGAAGATTAGCCATGATTTATTTATCATAACTTAATTTTTGTAGTTCTTACTTTTTGAATCCAATGTTAAATCTTCGCTTTGTTCGCGAACATGACCATACACGACGAACATCGAAGCCGACGAACACGAGAAAATCTAAATGTTTGGCCAACACATACAAGAAGAGCACAGCGAGCGCGAGCATGCTAGGCTAGCATGTTCGTCGTTTGTGCCTACATTCATGATTGATGATTTCATTAGATTCCCGCGGATCCGTAGCATCGCACGGGTATTTGCTAGTAATTAACTAAATTCAGATTATTGTAATTATATCGTAAGAATTTAACGTATTGAATAAATCTCAGAAATACATTTCGCACATATGTAATTTGTTTTTTTTTTTTTTTTTTTTTGTAAAATTTACGTCAGAATCTTTCTTTATTGCACCACGGGGTGGCCGTGGCGCGATAGTTGTTTGCTCGCCTGCCAACGTGCGTCGTGGTTGCGGGTTCGATTCCTGCCGTTGCCTATGCCTTCTTATATTCCATTAAAAACAAATTCTTAAAAAAATTGTCATAAAATAATTTGCTGCTTTGCTCATTACATGCTGTTTAGGCATAACACTAACAACATGTGATTGAGTAAACTACTCATAAATATGACAACGAAATAAATAAAATAATGCGAATTATAAGTGACATTAATAAATAAGACACGGTAATAACCTCCGCATTAGTTCAGCCGCTATCCCTGGAGATAAATCTGAGACCAGCTCTAGTCTCAGAACATCGCGCCACATATCTTTCCTATCCTTCTTTCTCTTCTTCCACCAAATGCCCGCGCTGTGTTAAGAAAACCATATAAAGGGTATTCATAATCCCTTGAGCTCGTGCAAAGTTATAAAAAAAAAAAAAAAAAAAACGTCATGTGAGTGCCAACTAAAAATACTGTTACTGCGTTGACAAGAACGTTAAAGCCAGAGTTGACAGGATCAGGGCCATAAGTCCCAGGGGCATAAATACCAAATTAGTTTTTGGGAATTATGTCTAACCTCGGTGTGACAGAAAAATCTTGACATTTCTGGACAAATGCTCTGTCATCGCCATTACTCGCTTTTACTAAAATCGTGCTACTGCTTTATTTTATGGCAATGTTACACATGCGAAAGTTCTAAATACTACTAACACAAGGAACTTCCAAATAGATTAGTTTGCCGTTATCTTTGGAGCTTAAAAAGCGATTCAAAAATCTATTTTACACAATCTCCTAAAACGCTTAAGTTTAACGAAATTCGCTTCAACTATTTAGGCAGGCAGAATGAATGGCGGGAACCATTTTTTTGTGTTTATATCAACTTAATTTCAATTTTGGCTAAAATTTCGAATTTGATTCTTTCCCAAATGCAAAGTTGCCCTATAGTACCTATGTATATCGCAAGTGAAATTAGAACAATGATTATGTTAAATTTAAGACTTCAATTTTTGTTATCTGCTCCGGTGTGTAAATGAAGAGTGAGGATGCTGTTTCCCAGAATTGGAGCACGTCACATTATTGGGGACTACGTTTTTAACGCTATCGATCAATTTGTATAGCGGCAGTTCTTCGGGAATTTGATTTTGAATTGACCAATTGACATCTATACATTTCGTTGCTAAAATTAGGCGTGGGATCAAAAAATCGTACTCACAGTAATTTTGACCAATGGTCGAATATATCTACATTAGCGATGAATTGATCTTGCATTAAAGTGATTTGGCAAAGAGCAGTAATCGAACTTGAAGTATCTACGGCAATTTTTCCGATTTTCAATAGTTCCTTGGAGAATACTTCTGCGATTCTATGCTTTCATTAAGGAAAGGTAACGACACCCGAGGAATTTGGTAGGAAAACGAAGATGAAATTAACATCGTCATTGGCATTCATCAAGCGAATTCTTAGGTTAATATTCCACAGTGAAATCACGAAGGAGTTGGTATTAGCTTATTCATAAATGCATTTTGTATGCTGAAAATATCATGAAAGTGATATCACCACGTACGAAAGAGTTGCCTATTCACTGATTAAATGTAATGAATACCCGTTCAATTACTTTGTAAATTTCACCATCTGATTCATAGATGAAAAATATAGCTTAGACAATTTATTTAAGGGTAACTTCAATTCTTAAAATCTTTGCAATAAATAAATTAAATAATCTCAATTATAATTTTATTATATATTATTAATTTTAAGATACAAATAACATATAAGACGTTATAAATGAAATAAAAATATTAAAAGACAGTTAACAATCCAAAGAAGTGTAAAAACAGCAAGACACTTTAACGAAACTTTAACAAAAACACGAACGGAAAATGAAAATATTTAAAATAAAATGCACGACTGGATCGCACGAACTTGCTCTTATGTTCGATCACATCATATGCAAAATATTTCTATTAAAAATCTAAATATATTTTTAAAGTCGTGTTTTACTTAATTTTTTTTACAAAATTTCTTTAATTCTTTGGTTCTAAAAAATTGGTGTGGGAATTTTAAATATTTAATAATATAAACTTAAAACGAAATTTCAAAAAAAAAATCTTAACACGTTTTAGAAATATTAAATTCAATATTCAAAATTTATTTTTTTCAAAAATCCAAAAAAAAATATTTTTCGACAATTTTGCTATGCAGTATTAGTTATAATTCGAAGGACCTCCTATATAAAATGTTTGATCGATATACGTCCAGCCGTTTATGATAAAGTCGAAAATCAAAAAAAAAATTGTATGGGAGGTATCGTTAGTAACATGATATGTAAAAAAAATGTTTGACCAAAATGTAGACTATACCTAAAATAGGAAGGTGTTTTTAAAATACAATTCTATATACTACTGAAATTACTCAGCCAAGTAGATTGCCGGGACAAAACCCAAATTTTGTAGACTAAAGGCCGTTAAAAGCCATTTTGAATCAATATACCTAAAATACTGCACATACTTTTTTTTATCAAAATCGTTAGAGCTGTTTTCGAAATAATCAAGATGGTAGAAAAATTTGTATGGCAAGTACAGTTATTGTTAAGTATTAAGTATTACAAACTACCCTATCTTAGGAACGCCAGCAAAATAAACATTAAAAAAAACATGAAAATCGGTTAGATAGTTTCGGCGTTCATTCAACACATCAATGTGACACGAGATTTATAAATAATAGATGTATTTACTCAATACCTATGAATTGGCGCTTTTGAATTTTTTTTTTGAAAAATATTTTCAAAAAGTTCTTAAAACAACACTTTTTTTTCTAAAAAACCGGTGCACAGATTTTGAAATTTTTTTTCTCGTAAATTCAAATTTACCAAAGAAATAAAATGGGCTACTTTTGCTTGAGCTCAAATTAGTTCAAAATTGAAAAAATGAAGTAGAAGTAGAACAATTTATTTCTGATGTGCAACAGGCTGCAGAAGAAAGTATCCCCACTATTTCAAATGCGAGAGAAAAAGAAATAAGATATCCTGTCGAAATAAAGGAGCTAATATTGGAAAAAAGAAGAGCTCGAAGAAAGTGGCAAACTACTTTTTAACCGTCTTAACAACGAATTAAAGAAAAAGAATCAGTGAGTTCAAAAATGATTCACTTGGTAGATTCCTGAAAAATCTGACGACGGCTGCTTCTTCCGAATACTCCTTATGGAAAGCAGCTAAGCGCCTAAAAAGACCTCAGACACAAAACCCGCCAGTAAAATCTGAAGATGGTAAATGGATCGCAAGCCCGAAACAAACGGCTGATCCCTTCGCTGAACATCTCGCGAATGATGTTAAGCCATTCCCAGCAAACACAGCTACAGATCCCTTACAGTTTGTTGATAGAAACGACAAATGTGAAATATCTTTTGTCACACTCAAAGAAGTAAGAAGCATGTGTAAACATGAGTTGTCTAACAAAAAATTACCAGGGTACGATCTAATAACTGCTCAGGTTTTGAAAGAAATGCCAGCAAAAGCCTTCAAGAAACTCCAATTTATAACTAACGCATGCCTTAAACTAAGATATGTTCCACATCATTGGAAAATTGCAGAAGTTATTGTTATACCTAAACATGGTAAGCCACCAACAGAAGTAACATCCTACAGACCAATATCGCTTATACTAATTATAGCAAAAGTTTTTGAAAAACTGCTACTGAAAAGGCTTAACAAAATAATAGAAGAAAGAAGACTAATTCCGAGGCATCAGTTTGGATTTAGAAATAAACATTCCACGATAGACCAAGTGCATCGAATTACGCATGTCGTGGAAAAGGCACTTGAAGAAAAACAAGTATGCTCGGCTATATTCTTAGATGTTGCTCAAGCCTTTGACAAGGTTTGGCACTTGGGACTTGAGTACAAACTGCATAGGGACCTACGTTACGAACCGACTCTTTAGAGTACGGTACGACCAAAATTACTCGGAACTAAAGACAACTGAAGCCGGTGTACCACAAGGAAGTGTCCTAGGACCAACCCTGTATCTGTTATATACAAGGGATATTCCAGTGGACATCAACGCTATCATGGCCGCCTTTGCTGACGATACGGCAATATTGGTGCCAGATAAATCCGTTACGAAGGCTACACTAAAATTGCAAAATGCTGTCGATAAGGTTAGTGGTTGGACGCAGAAATGGCGAATCAATAAATAAAAATAAATAATACAGTAGTACCTTACTCCAATACCGCCAAATACCTTGGAATGACTTTGGATGCAAAGCTCAAATGGAAAGAGCACATCAAAAAGAAACAAGAAGAACTAAACTTGAAGTAGAGAAAATTGTACTGGTTACTAGGAAAGAACTCTGACCCATCTATCCAGAACAAACTAATGTTATATAAGCAAGTACTGAAACCCGTTTGGACATATGGCGTCCAACTATGAGGCTGTACAAAGAAAACAAATGCTGAACCCATCCAAAAATTCCAAAGCAAGGTCCTTCGTGGAATTATAAATGCCCCTTGGTATATAAGAAATAGCGATCTATATCGTGACCTTCAAATTGAAATGGTTACAGAAGTGGTTAAAAAACACGCTGTACAAGTCATACCAACTCCGAAATGGAGACCGTCTTAAATATACCAGACAATGTTCGGAGATTAAGAAAAACCAAGTCTCATGAGCTTTATGGTCTAATAGCTATGGGAAAGTGTAATAACTTTGAACTTCCCCCAATGCGATTTACATATAAATTAAGAAAGTAAAATCATTTGTCGATCTTTCATAGATTGGTCCTGATTTCACCAGTGGTTTTAGTGCGGTAAGAGTCCCACACTACTCGGTACCGATTCTTACCGAGTGTCTTTTGAAGATTTCCATCGGATAAAAAAAAATAGTTTAAGTATTTATTTCAGGATTTTGAATTAAATTTTCTTTGATTAAGCCGATTTAATCTTTTGTTTTTAAGTTTATACTATTAAATATTTAAGATTGTCATACAAATTGTTTGTAGAAAAAAATTAAAGAAATTTTATATATATATAAAAAATTAAGTAAAAAACGACTTTAAGAATATATTAAGATTTTTAATAGAAATGTTTTGCATACGATGTGATCGAGCATAAGAGCAAGTTCGTGCGATCCAGTCGTGCATTTTATTATACACCTTCTGATGGTATAGATACATAAATTAAAAATAAAATTTAAATTTGTCTGATTAGCTATCTTATGTCACGGTTTATCTGTTTTTGTCTAAGATACCTATTTAACTTATGCCATAAGATATTTTTCTCGTTTGGAAAGAGAAGGAAATGATAAGCGCACAGCAATAAATATTGAAAACTAAAAATGCCATGAGTTTGTCGTTGCTTTGGTTTGGAATATGAAGCATCCTTTCCAGATTACATCGCAATTGCGTATTCTAAAAGGACTTATTGCTAACCAATTGATTTATGACACTTGTCCTTTCTATGCAAACCCATTTGTCCTTCGCATGCATTCACATAATATTTGAATCAATTTGAATTCAAAGAGATTTATTAATCAATACTAGGTATCATGATTATCTTTATCAAAGGGAGAGCCGATACATCGAAAGGCTATGATTTATTAGCGAGTTTGGTTGGCATTATAATTTATCTATTTCGTCGAAGCAAACAATTGCAAGTTAGTATCATAATTGATGCATGTTAAGAACAACAGCAGTTGCAAAAGGAAGCTCAAGTTGTAGTTGTCGTCTAAGCTAGACGACTTTCCTGTTTCCTGGAAAGAACCCTCTCATTAGCGGGCCAGGTCATTAAAGCAATTAAAATAGGATAACAAACATATTGTTCACTATACAAGGGCTGGCTAATGGCATCAGTTGGAAAACTTTGGCAATCGAGTCAGTGTTACTTGGCCCCAAAGTATATATTGCCTTTCACAATTGACCAAAGTATACTAGGTCCCCTATCTACTATCTATCTGGCAAACGACGCGACGGCACTTTGTCCAAGATCCATAAATAATACTTTCAGTTTCAGATACTGAGAAAAATAAATAGACCCGACATTGGCAACAGATTATCGATTCTGCACATAATTAGGGAGGAAGGCGTTCTAATGGAAAAACCGAATAACTTTTATAGTATAGACTTCGGAATTATATCCAAAGTAAAAACTATAAATTATGAGGATTAATCGAAGGATAAGAGCGTATCTTTTTCGTATAAATATAATGTTTCTTTCAATAATTCATAATAAATGATCTTAGCTTTGAATGGGTCATTAAGATGTGCTACACTAGCACTACATATATAAACTGTCCTGGCAACATCAAAGAGGGGACGATGCCCACTCACAGCCAACCATATCATCATCGTCCTTGTCTATCGAATGTCGTCGTCTGAGTCGAAGTTAATGTCTTTGCCATTATGAATATGGATGAGTGTTATGTCGATGATATGACGAAAGTGCAATTATTCAGTGTTTTGATCAATAACAAAATAAAAAGGGACTCGGATATTTTTGGGGGTGTGAGTAAATGTGAGTCAATATTAGAGTATCTTTTAGGAGGGTTGAAAAGATAATTATATAGATGAAAGAATCTTTATGAGTCTGATCTAAAAATATCTTGTATCTCTTCAGGAGGATTATGCAAACATGGTTTTTGATTTGATGTGAGCTACTAGAGACTCCTACTACCCCAACTAAACCATAAGCAATTTTGGTTAATTCTCTTTGTAAAATTAAAACAATAAGTTAATGGAAAATTATGTGTATTAAATTATTGTTTCATAAATAATTTCGTAATCAAAGTATACCATCCTAATTAGGGCTGGCAACGAGACCGAGACTTCGTTAAAAGCACCCGAGACGAGACCGAGACGAGACTGTATTTTTGGTACCGAAATTCGCCGAGAGTCTCGCTGGTCTCGGTGGTTTGGTTAAGATTTTCACTGGGAGAAATATTTTTTAACTCAATTATTAAAATTAAAAAAAAAACTTTAAAACTTGAACATGAGTACTAACTGTTCAATTTTGCATAATATTCACAAGTTTTTTTTTGAGAAATATTCTATGCACCTTAAAATATCAAACCACATAATTTATACATATGTATATGTAGTTATACTCAGATAAGCGAACTGCTAAAATCCAGAGAAGGATTTATTTTATTATTATTATTTATGAATTTCATTGAAATAGAAATCGCTCATTTCTCAGATTTGTTTCCCCCTTCGGAAAAGGGTGACTTTAAGTAATACTTGGAAAAAAATATTATCGAAACTTCAAAATATATTTTGCTGCCTACTTCTTTTCAAGCCATGAATGGCCAAAATCGATTGAGAGATGGCTCCAAAAAGAAAATTCGAAATTTTTCTGATTTTATTTTTTGCTCCGGAAAAATATAATGTTAAGCCTTTTGGGTTAAATTTTGGAAAAAATATCGAGCGTCCTTTTTTTAACATATTATTTGTTTTTGTTACGAAATAAAATAACTTACACCATTCTTCAAAATGTTATTTTAACTTAACTCAAAATGGAACTTGAGTAGACAAAAAACTTGGGTTTCATATCAAACTCTAATCTAACGCGACAGCTTTATTTATATCCATTCCATTTTTTATTGCATTTCTTTATTTTTTATTTTAATGTTGTCTCTTTTCTTTACACTAGTGAATGCACCCTCGAGAACAACCCGCAACAAACGTGATCCCGATGGAGAACAGGATTTCATGTTGTTGTTGTTGTTGTTGGTGTTGTTGTTGTTATTGTTGTTGTTGTTGTTGTTGTTGATGATGATGATGATGTCATTGTTGTTGTTGTTGTTGTTGTTGTTGTTGTTGTTGTTGTTGTTGTTGTTGTTGTTGTTGTTGTTGTTGTTGTTGTTGTTGTTGGTGGTGGTGGTGGTGGTGGGGGTGTTGTTGTTGGTGTTGTTGTTGTTGTTGTTGTGATTGTGGTTGTTGTTGTTGTTGTATTGCATGACTTTCGATGATACATATGGATCAAATCTGATAATAAAAATTGGCTTTTATTGCATGCATTAGGCCCTGTTTAGATAATGGAAAGCATGAGTACTGACTGGCAAGTATCATCATTTTTACATTAAACACTTTGATTAGCCTCAAAATACATTAACCCTCTACTGCACACACATAGATCCAACAAAAAAGTTAATTTTTCTCTTTCAATTTGTTCAATTAAGAGACTAAAACATAAAAAATATGTTTAAACTAATTTTATTAAAAGTTTATAATATTTGCCATATATGGCTGCTTGTGCAGTCACATATTTTTCCAGCAAAATTAATTTCGCCATATATGGCCGGTTGTGCAGTTACACATTTTTCAAAATAACAAACATATTTCTTTCCTCCGCCTACATGGCATGTTCTCATAAGCAAAAGGCTGTCCTAATTCAGAGTTCAAATGGCGTCTAGTAAAAGGCAACTTGATGAGGGACGTGAACAACGATATACCGACAAATTGTTCCATTACATTTCGAGTAAAGCTGACCGCCTTGTTTTATTATATTGCAATGCTTTTCTATTGGTTTCCTCAACAATCATTTCAAACAGTTCTCAAGTGATAAGGAAAGAAGTACGGGGGGTCTTTAGAGAGTATATTTCCTATAGAAGCTGTTTTGTCCCTAAGAAGGGATAATCACTGTCTATGAGTAATGAACGAGACTTGTTGCCACAAATAAGCTAAACTAAGATTGGAAACTTTCGTACGTTTTACCCCAAAAACCCATTTGATTACATTGTTGTATTTGTAACTTTGACACTCTATCCATGAATAGATGTGAAATCGAAAAACAAAACAAAAACAAATTACTAGTTCTGTGTTATCTACGGGCCTATAGAAAGAGGAACAGAAAAGATTCTTGTGTGCGTTTTTATCAATATGTCTATTGGAAGAAGAAAGGAAAAGTTACTTCAGAAGTTTCGGGTCCTTATGTTATTAATTTATGCTTGTTCCTCTGTGTTACATATTGCTTCTTCTAATGTTTCGATCGAACTCACTTTCATCGGTTTCAAGCACCTCCAGGTGTTCTCTACAGTCCATCCCTATATACGGCTCATCCTCCAATTTGAAGATTTCTGATATTCATCACCAGGATCAACACAAAATCTTTTTCCGTAGAAGGAATTTGACGAGATCATTGTTTTCACAATTTAAAAAAGCGAAAATTTCGAATATTCATATTTCTGTGAATGGATAAGGAGCCATATATGGATATTGCCAAAAACACCTCGTGACATGAAATCGACAGTTGTCATTGAACATTTAACACTTAAATTTTACTTACAAATATTAAATCTAACTAAAAAAAGTATAATAACCTTTAAATTATTTTCCAGCTAATAATAAATAAGCTTTTATTTTTATGTTTTTGCACTGCACTCCGACGCCCGCACTGTTAAATTTTGAATACGGTTTTTGGCGATTGCCCAAAGAAAAATAATAATAAAAAATTGGAAACACACACACAAAGAACTTTTATAAAGGATAATCCTTGCAGTCGGCGTTTAAAAATGAAAAGCCATATATGGCTGCTTGTGCAATTTTACAATTTCACTGTTTGAAACAACAACAAAAGACAAAACAGACTCACGCGTCATATCTTCGATCTTTTTACTACCAAAAAACACGAAAGAAACCAAGACCAAGGATAAGCCCAAGACCTACCGATACCGAGACGAGACTGCACATTAAAATTTTCTCGGGAAAAGGCGAGACCAGGACCGAGACGAGACTTGGTTAGACGATACTCATACGGAAACCGAGGCAAGACTGAATTTTTTTGATTTTGACGAGACCGAGACGAGACTACCAAAAAAAGTCTCGCCTGGTTTCGTTTCGTCTCCTTATCCAAATGGTCAAAGAGCTCTAAGTAAAAAAATACAGAATTCGCTGTTTAATTGCGCTAACAATTTTGTCAGATTTGTATGTAAAATATTTGCCTGATTCATTTAAATAAACGTAGCCTAATTGAGCAAAATGTTGAATTAATCGAAGACCGTTCAAAAATCTAATCATCTAGGTAACTATGAAACACAAATAAATAATTCCTTGCAAAATTTCACATCGAAATTCGGGAAGGCCGAAAGTAACCCAAAAGCAGAGAATACACACTATCCAGTAATCGCAGATATAATCTTGCCGAAATTGTCATTTTAATTTCACTTATCCTTCGAATTTTACATAAATTTTTGAAATGTAATTTTTTCTTCGGGTGATACTTTTCGATTTATTAATTGAAAACGGCTTAAGAAAATTAAGACTTGGGAAAAATTGTAAATAAGTAAAGTTTTAATCCAAATTAAGTTTGGGGAAAGAACTAATTTTAATGATTTTTGAAGTAAAAGCTTCTATAGGCACTTTGTGCATTCTCCGATATGGGTAAAAAGTTTAGATTCATAAGATCGACATTCAAAAGATGTGCGATATTCATCCATGCTAATGAAACATCGATGTTACAAGAAAAAACACAGATCTGTCATTCAAAACATCGATACCAATATGGTGAAATTGAGAAGAGATCGAAGCTTCTTCCACTCCTTACTACTGACCAGGGGGTCAATTCCCGATCTGTGAAATTATGAAGTGATAAAAAAAATATCATTTCAGTTTTCACAGAGGTTTATCATTTTCCAACTTCACGCACACGCCTAATGCGATTCTAGAACTCATTGTGATAAAATTTGTACTAAAAAGTACTAAATGATAAATTCTGTCATTTCTGATTAGATTTTTTGTTGGGAAAGGTAAATATTTCATTTCAGTTTCTAAATTTGCTTAAGAATAATGTCCGGAATAATAATTCGTTTAATAAATTAATAAAAGGCGTCGTACTGAAGAATTGTGGGTTTTATATTATATTGAATAGTATCTCTGTTTTGAGTAAGATTTATTATTTTTTTTATTTGAGGATATTGAGGCTTTCCCTTCGAGATGGGCAGAATCTATTCGAAGTTACAAATAGGAGCACTTTATTGAACTTTATAGATTCCCAAAACATTTATGCATGGATTTAATACGCGAATTGAGAGTATTCTTGAAAAACACTCAACTTATAAGTGCCATTTAAATATGGTTAAGTTCTCTGCATTTTTTTGCAATGGGTAGTTTCCAACGATCTGTCGCGGGAATGAGCACCGTCGTCGCGTCGGCTGTTGTGAATCTGTTGATTTAACAATTTCGTTATTTACTCGAATACACACAAATATAACTTACTACCAAAATAAATTTGTGTATAAATATAATTGTTGCTTACTTGTCATGTGCCAAATCCTGTTTTTCTTCTTAATATTCGATTAGAAACATTTTCTTCACAAAACAATTGACTGTGATAAAAAAATTATCATATGAAAAATGTTTGGCATTTAACTTCACTTTTTCACGAATCGAGAATCGAATTAGACGTGAAAGCGTGATAAAATTTATCACTTCACATCTTCACAGATCGGGAATTGACCCTCAGAGGGTCAATTCCCGATCTGTGAAGATGTGAAGTGATAAATTTTATCACGCTTTCACGTCTAATTCGATTCTCGATTCGTGAAAAAGTGAAGTTAAATGCCAAACATTTTTCATATGATAATTTTTTTATCACAGTCAATTGTTTTGTGAAGAAAATGTTTCTAATCGAATATTAAGAAGAAAAACAGGATTTGGCACATGACAAGTAAGCAACAATTATATTTATACACAAATTTATTTTGGTAGTAAGTTATATTTGTGTGTATTCGAGTAAATAACGAAATTGTTAAATCAACAGATTCACAACAGCCGACGCGACGACGGTGCTCATTCCCGCGGCAGATCGTTGGAAACTACCCATTGCAAAAAAATGCAGAGAACTTAACCATATTTAAATGGCACTTATAAGTTGAGTGTTTTTCAAGAATACTCTCAATTCGCGTATTAAATCCATGCATAAATGTTTTGGGAATCTATAAAGTTCAATAAAGTGCTCCTATTTGTAACTTCGAATAGATTCTGCCCATCTCGAAGGGAAAGCCTCAATATCCTCAAATAAAAAAAATAATAAATCTTACTCAAAACAGAGATACTATTCAATATAATATAAAACCCACAATTCTTCAGTACGACGCCTTTTATTAATTTATTAAACGAATTATTATTCCGGACATTATTCTTAAGCAAATTTAGAAACTGAAATGAAATATTTACCTTTCCCAACAAAAAATCTAATCAGAAATGACAGAATTTATCATTTAGTACTTTTTAGTACAAATTTTATCACAATGAGTTCTAGAATCGCATTAGGCGTGTGCGTGAAGTTGGAAAATGATAAACCTCTGTGAAAACTGAAATGATATTTTTTTTATCACTTCATAATTTCACAGATCGGGAATTGACCCCCAGGTGTTCTATTTCAAGCAATTAGACAATAAACAGCGACAGCGGTGTTCTGTGCTGTTTATATAACTGTATAAATAAATTTAAATTCTCCGTAGTGAAATGTGCGTAAAGGTATTGTGCATTTTTAGTGTTTTGAATATATTATTTAAATTGTCGATTCATGAATCATTACTGTGCATTATAAATGTAAGTATTAATTATGATATTTTTCTTATATTGTGAATGAATAAAATAAAAAAAGCATATGTTTTAAAATATCTTTAATAAATGTGTTAATATTTCCGTCCAAAAATTCGATATTATTTAATTTTTTTTTATTTAATTTTTGTTGCAATTAGACTTTTTTTTATGTTGCATTCTTAAATATTTAAATATTTAATTTATTATTCGATTTCGCTAAATTTATTTTTACAGAATCATAGAATCTTAATATTTAATAATATAAACTTAAAAACAAATGATTAGATCGGCTTAATCAAAGGACAAATAATTCAAAATTCTGAAATAAATACTTAAACTAATTTGAGTTAAAAAAAACGCCATTTTATTTCTTCGATACATTTGAATTTATTAGAAAAACATTTCAAAGATCTGTGGATCGGTTTTTGAGAAAAAATTCTTAACTTTATGAAAACATTTTTCAAAAACAATTCAAAAACGCCAATTCATATGTATTCAGCAAATGCATAAATATAATTTTTGAAAAAAAGATTTCAAAATATAAATACATTTTTTGTTTAATAATGCTTTTAAAAATACAAACAAATATTAATTAAAAGTATTGGTATGAAGTATAAATTGGACTACCTACAACTATATATGTGTGAAATTTCGAAATCGGTTAAGACATTTATGTGAAAGTCGAAAGCAAAAAAAAACGGTCCTAAGGAAAGTACCGTTTTTAGACATTTTTTAAAATTTTTTTGTTCAACCATATGATCGGTCGTACCTAAAAGCCTGCACTGATTTTTTAAAATCAAAGTCGTTAGAGCCTGAATATAAGCTCTATATACCAAGTTTGAAGCAATTCGGCCCAGCCGTTTGGGCTATAGGTGTCTATACATGCATACAGACATACAGACGACAGAATTTTTAGACCATCTTTTTTCGTCTTCGCTATCATAGTAATGTCATTTATGATTGTTATCTCAAAACTTTTTTTTTCGACGAATGCACGCATAACTTGCTTATAGTATACTGTAGTGTCTCAGGTATTTTTGACACTAACTAAATTGTTCGATAGTTGCAACTACGCAGTAGAAATTCCAATTCTATTGGGAGTATTTCCTTGATGCCAACTATTAGGTTTCGGAACGCCTCTTTAAAGATGATAATTCTAGCAAAATGAAAGACTGTGTTTGTATTAAATGATTAACAAATCACATCAACGAATTTAATGATAGAAAAAATATATACAAAATTATTTATTAAAGTTAAGAGAATGAAAGTTAATTGCCTGTGATCTGTTGGGCGCCAGACGATATACTCCCCGAATCGTTGGAGGAAGCCAGACAGGAATTTATTTAAATGTTGGGACTTTTCTGTACAGTTCGCAATTAGGGATATTATTTGTTCCCATTTTAGGTACAGTAGGAGTCAACCTATTGAATTACACTTACAGTCAGGTTTCTGGAACTTGGTGTTCACACCTAGATGTTGCGAATGGTGATTCGGTGTCGGCACAATACCAATAATCGCAAGTAAAAAGTGCGCCTTACAGGTCAATGGAGTTTTCTTAAACTTGGTACATATTGTTTATTTTTAAAGACTAAAAACAACGGTACGTATCGTACATTCTTTTTAGCCGAAAAGGTGAATCTTAATTTCCTGCTCAAAAAACGGCTCCAAAGATTTTTTACAATTAATTTAGTTCCTTAATGAAGAGAAATACAGTCGAACTTCGATAGCTCGAACCAAAACTTGCGAAAAATATAATTCGAGTTATCAAGTAAAATAGAAAATTAATATAAATTAGGTAATATAAAAAGTACAGTTATTGTGATGTCTTAAAATATTCTGTTATACTTGATTGACTTGATTGATGGATTTGACGGAATGTTATATTTAATAGCCACATCCTTCTTTCTTGACCCACTCTCCACCTCTTTTATTAGTTCAAATTTATCTTCAAACGACGTTTTAATGCTCTTTAACGACCTATCCACGTAAGCTTTACTTTTAATATAAACTTCACACTGTACTTTTAATATCTACATCAGTTTCTTTACAGTTTTTATTTCGTCTCTTTTTAAAATTTTTATAATAAGGTTTTGAATTCGTATTATAATACGTACGTATATCAACCTAATAATGTGTGTTCTAATACTGGGACATGACAGCTTTTATTCACACTTAAGAAAATCACAATTTTCAACACACACATATGTATACAAGGTCATAGAACATACAAACACAGTGCCCAGCCCACAAACGCAATGCATTATGAAATGAACTCGTAAAATATGCAGAATTTGATAATTTCCCTAAAAAATCGACTTATCGAAGGTGACGCCAAGTAATATCTTCGAGTTATCGCGACATTCGAGTTATAGAAGTTCGAGTTATCAAACAAAAATTACATGTAAACTTTAGGCTTCGTGCTATTGCCAACCAATTTCATTCGAGTTATCAAATATTCGAGTTATCGAGGTTCGACTTATCGAAGTTCGACTATATATGCTTTTTGGTATTTTTTTTAAAGGATTATTTTTGGAACCATATTTTTGGTTTTCGATTTTCTGGAAAACGATTCATTTGATTTTTTTTTAATTTTTAATGGAGGAGCTCCTAAATCTTTTTTTTTTTGAAAACTCAATATTTTGAAAATTACATTATTCAAAACTTTTTATTTGTTATTTAATAATTTGGGGTGGCCGTGGCGCTATAGATGTGTGCTCGCCTGTCAACCTCGTGGTCGCAGGTTCGATTCCAGCCGTTGTCTATGGCATCTTATTTGTCATTAATAACTAATTCTAAAAATTGTCATAAAATGAGTTGCATGTTTGATCAAACATGCTGTTTAGGCATAACACTAACAGCATGTGATTAAATAAACTAGTATACCCATACAATATGACAACATAATAAATAAAATAATGCGAATTAAGAGACATAGATAAATGGAACACGGTAAATTCTCCGTATTAGTACAGCCGCCATCCCTGCAGATAAATTTGCGACAACAACCAGCTCTAGTCTCAGAACATCGCGCCACACATCTTTCCTATAATTCTATCTCTTCTCTCTCACGCCCGCACTGTGTTCAAAAGCATATAAAGGGTAACATCATAATCCCTTGAGTGCGTGTAAATTATAAAAAAAATAGATGAGACGCTATACATTTATTAAGAAGGCAAGCAGAAGAGGCCTGCCTGAAGATCATAAGCCGTATTCTTTTGGCAACAACCATCGGCAGCAAAGCAGAATTTACAAACATTACAAATACAAAAAATTCGATTAAAGTAAAACTGAAGTCTACTTTGGATAGATTTGTGACATATATTTGAGTTATCGAATGCTAATTTGTTTAGTTGGCAGTTCCGATGACTTTGATGAATCTCGAAGTCCTTGTTCGTAGAGTTCTTCACTCTGTCAATGGCCACGTTCACACATTTATTAGATAAGTTATGTCCGATACTAAGCTATATGAATATATTTGTGAACGGTTCGAATAGGTTAGCTGAAAGCAGTCAAAATTCAATAATTTTTGGTTAATTATATGTTCTTTTCTTTAAAAAAATTGGGTCATTCCTATTCACATACAGGAAATAAAAAGTACTAACGCAATAAACTGGGCCGAAAGCACGTTTTATTTATTTTTGTTTACGAGTATTATAAATCATAAATTAAAATGCATAGGTAGTGGTCGCTCTTCAACTTTATGTAAAAGTTAACTTATTTGTGCGAAACTGCCAGATCAAAGATACTTAAATAAAAGATGCTTGAGTGGCCTTGTTTCAGCTGCTGTCAAATTGCGTAAAAAATTAACTAACTAAGACTAAGCAGCGCCCCTTAACAAAGCTCTAAAATTGGATTAGCAACAAGCATTTAAGGAACAAGTCAGTCTTTTATTTGGCAATAAATAAGGACTCATTAGCAACACGTAGGTGTATGTTATCGATAGCGCACATATAACACTTGCAAGACATAAACTGTCGAACTCGATTGTGAAGATTATTAAGATTTCTTCTAAAAAATCTTAATTTTGTCCACTATAACAACAATTGGCCATTATCAGATTTAATTGCATCTGCGGAAAAGGGTGACATTTTAAGGATTTTCGTCGAAATTTGGCAAGAAATACATTCTAAATATTTCAAAATATAGTTTATTGCCTAGTCATAAAATGTCAAATTTTATTGATGTACGTCGTAGATAATCAACTTGACGTGTCAAACCAGATTTTCACGATCTTACGTCACATTAAATTCATAGCCGAGTTGACCTTTGACCAACCAGTGAATATAAAAGTGTTTTTTTTTTGTGTTTATTTGGTACGACGTTAATAATTTTTTACCAAAACACGACTTTTAACCCCAATTATGAGATTGGACTTCTGTCCATATTTTATATAACTCATTTTGAATTAACCTCTCTACTCCAACTCGATTTTTGAGCCGCATGTAAACGAAGCTTAAAAATACTTAATACTTAAATAATGAATGCAAGGAAACACAATGCGAACATACCCTTTCATTGGCACAAGATCTGATTTATGGCAAAAAAAAAAACGTCAGACACATAAAATAATTTTAAAATGAACATTTTGAACACCCAAATGTGGAAAATTCAACTTTTTGTTATTTCTTACTGATTCATATATATTCCATTTTATTTGCATCTTATAAATTATAATTCAAGTTTTAGTATTCTTAAATGCCTTTAATCTGAAGAAAACAAATCAAATTAATTGTTGATTTTGTGCATTTAGTTATTAGACACAAGGTCATTAATGTCAACTTAAAAATATAAAAAATCAGGCTGCTGCGGATCGTTCTTTTGGAAAATCATGCATTGAGGCCGATAGATTTACCAAAAGAACACGGCTATTGCCTTAATCTTGATGATGTTTAGAAGTTTTCGGACCTTTTGACTCCATTGCACACCTTGGATGAACTACACCATTTCAATATTGAGTTCAGAAAATACCACATTGAATTCCGAACAGTCAAATTAAATTCAGAAAGAATCAATTTAAATTCCGATTAGAAAATTAAAATTCTGAAAAAATAAAATGAAATTTAGAACAGAAAATAGAATTCAAAAATTGAATTTTAAAATTGCCAAATGGAAAAAATGAAATTCAGAAGATTCAAAAAAGAATTCAGAAGAGCAAAATTAAATTAAGAAATTAAAAAACCTTATTATAACGTAAATAGAATTCAGAACAACCAAATTGAATTCAGAAAATGTTTAATAAAATTCAGAACAGCTAAATAGATTTCAGAAAATGAAAAAATTAATTCAGAAACATACAAATAGAAATCAGAAAGAATAAAATAAAAATCAGAATTCATAAGAAAATCTTAAGGACACTATAATCCTACAGGCATATCGATTAAACCAATAACATCAGTATGGAAAGTTGCACTATGTTGTATGGCTCTCGCACATCACCACCCGTAATCGAGGCTTTTGCTTCGTCGATGATTCGCTCCGGATACTGGAGTCTCTGTTCCGTTACTCCAGGGCCTTTGACGTTCGGGATGCCTATGTGTGTCCTTGCGCACTGCTTAACCTTGGAGCATACCGTCTCGATGGGATTCAGCATCGGTGAATATGGTGCAAGGCTCAGCACTTTAGTTCTTCCAACTGAATGTGTAGCGACGGCAGCCACGATATTCGAATGGCAAGGGGCATTATCGCATATAATAACCAAATCGTCCAGGTTGTTGCTTTGCTCTTGCCATTTCTGTAGTGGCGTGTTGATCCATACGCTGCAGGCACTAACGTTGAATGACCCACGTTGGCGATCCATTGCAATTAAGCCAGTGCGTCAGATCGCCCCAATGAGGTGAACGTTCGGACCTCCACACGCCGGCCAAATCTTGCGCGACCTCTGGTGTTGCGACAGAACAGATTAACTTATGTAGTCTCATCCATCCAAACAACCTGCTTCCCTTCCTGTATGCTCGCGTTGAGTGCTCTCACGAATGCAGCTCGCTTTTGCTTATTTTCACTGCTGTCCATGGTCACTGGCTGGGTATGAACAGCCTTGTATGAATAAAGTCGCCCTTGCAGAAAGTTTGCCACAGTGGTCCTTAACAATTCAATATGAAATTCGTGTCATGCTGCAATCTGCCTTAACCCATGAAATGGCGATGTCGACTTGTTCCTCGGTAAGCTTCTTCGGGCGCTTTCCACCTCTGACTAATGCTTTTGGACGGCCAAGTCTCACCCATGTCCAAGCTGTTTTGTTCTGAACACCCAGGGATAGCGCCAATGATATCCAGTCGTCTCCTCTATTGGCTGCAGCGACAACTCTTTCGCGGTCTTGGCGACTATGAGTCGCATAGCTTTTGCACAGACATGGCTCTACGGCTGAACAAAAAAAAACTTTTATTCACTTAAAAAAAAGCAAATTCGTTCTTACCATTTATATGCTCGCGTCAAATTGGACAGGAAGGGTTAGTGCTTGTGGTGATGGGTGTTAAGCAGTTCTCGTGGAACATATGCCTGCGCCTGATAATCCGTCTTACATTTTTACACAGTTCGCATTGAAGCGTGGCAAATAGCGCAGTTGTCGTTAAATTCCATTTTGATTTGGTTAGAAATAATGAAAATCTCAACAAATTTTCAAAGAAAAAGATACTGCGTAAATTTTAAATGTTTTTAATTTAATTGTTGTTTTTTCTACATAATAGTTCAAATCTGAATTCCACATTACTTTTTCTGAAATTCATTTCACCTTTTCGGAATTTGATTTGTTATTTTCTAAATTTTATTTTACTGCATCTGATTTCAAATTTGCATTTCGAAAATTTAATTGATGCTTTCTGAATTCAAAATTACTATTCTGAATTCCATTTGACAGTTTTCAAATATTATTTATTATATCTCAAATCAGTTTGACCATTCTGAATTTCTTTTAACTATATCTGAATTCAATTTTTTTTCCGAATTGCATTTGACTATTCTGAAATTCATGATTCCGAATTCTATTTTCCCATTCTTGTTTAAAAATAACATTTTCTGAATTCATTTTGACTATTCGGAAATCCAAATTTCGGTTTCTGAAAGCAAATTCTCTTTTTCTGAATTCAATCTTAAAATGGTGTAGTGTTGATATATTTTTTTAATATTTCATTGTTTTAACTGCTAGTAACTTTATGTTTGTATCTATGTATAGCTAACTTATAAATATTTGACTAAGATTGCTAAATGCAACATCAGATAAAACTGACATCCTTGTAATGCAAAGCCATCTTTTAGGCAAAGTGGCTGCGTGTAATAAACAAATTACTAAGCATTATTTGTTTTGAGTTATTACATTAATTACTTTATTAATTTGAGAAAACGTTATATACACATAGATTTCATCAAAATATACTAAATGGTTCTTTATTTATATATTTGGGTATACATGATATAAAATATAGCTTCTATAGGAATGGAGCCTAAAGAGGCACATACAGTTGCGCATTTTCATTTTAATCGCTAATTATCACGTAATATATTCTTCCAAATGGTCTTCTATACACGAAACAATTTCATCATACCTGTGACACGAGGCTACTATAATGCCCATCCTCGCTCGACGCTATCAGTCTCCCACACAATAAAGTCCTTAATTAGCAGTGCGAGGTACAGCTTCTAACTCCCCTATTAGCCGCAGCGCACCGTGTCAGCTACTCACACCCATTTTTGGAGCTTCTTGTTGCGTATGGTCATTTTAAATTCAATTAACCGGAAAATCACTTTCAATTTATAAAAATTTACTTTCACACACTAGATAATCCACCCCGCATATGTCCAAAGCATTAACCTTGATGTTTTACAAAACACCAAACATTGACGGTGTTTTTATGGTATATAGTATTCCGCAGCAGTGGCAGTGGCAGCAGCATCAGCAGTAGTAACAGCAGTAGCATTTGAAAGGAGAAACAGAGCGCAAAAAATCTCGCAAATCCGTCCAGCAAACAGACAAATTAAGCTTCCCCATAGAATGCTTGTTAATGTATAGCAAACAGCGAGTCCTGCTCTTGCTGAAGTGTGTGATGCAGGGTTAAATCATTGAGCCTCCTATGCTAAATGGCCACTGGATGTTGATGATGCCATGATGCGTATGTGTAAAAGGGGTGCGTTTTTGCACTTGTGCATACAGTACCTATATACCTACTAGTCGTATATATGTACGAGTACGTAGAATAGCATTTTTCATATAGAAAAGAGATCTTTTAGTCTCCTGGCAGTCACCGTTTATATGTCAAAGGACTAACGAGGTAACGACCAACAATTGTTGGTTTTGTTTCAGTTGCGCGCTGCCAAATATCACCTCTCGGCTCTCGCACACCCATCACACAAAACTCAAATCTAATAATGAAATATTGAAGTGGGTTTCGGGAAAATCCCCGAGAAAAAAATATGTCCTTTGACAGGATAATAATATTATTTTCTTTGTGCCATATTGTAGCTTTGGTTTTGGCACTATAATAAATGATTGAAACGGGGATTTCATCGTCAGTCTTTGCTTACATTTATATGCCTCCTGTATAGAAATATATTGGCGACGACGTACGACGCACGGTGGCGGCAGCGTTAATGTTCATTACCGGATCAACAAGAAAAATCACTTCCTCTGGCAATGATGTGTTTGGTTGTTATCAGGGGCGACAGTATAAGTCGGTAATCGGCATGGAGAAGCACTTTGATCTGCGGCTTTTCCACATACATATGTGCGGATGGAATCCGATAAATAATGATGCCCATTCCATTTGTATTGGCTCTAATGGCATCACCTAACTTACTTTTCGGTGAATTAATGCAATTGCGACCTTCGTTGGGGACGTGAGTATCTAGCAACATATCTGTGTACCAAAGACACCGGATATATCCATCCATACCAGGATTTTTTTCTATGAATTCCTTATTAAATATCTGCTTTGCGGGGGCCGTTATTTATTGTATCCAAAACAAATGTTATTAACTTTAATATGTAACAAAACGATATATATATATTCTTCTTTCATTAACTTTCGTCGATTTTTGGTTCACCCTCGCCCAATACCAATATCGTGAAGATTAATAATTCCACTAGAATGGGACACGGAAAATAAATTTTTCACATACCTATGCACATCATATAAACATTACAGTTCATTTAGAAAAATAAGCTTTTTTTTATTATTATTTTATTATAATATATTATTTTTTACTTGCGATTATTAGGTACTAAAGGCAAGTTATGCAGTCTGTCAGTATGTCAGTCTGTCAGTTGAAAAAATAATGTAATACCAATATTTTTAATTAATATTTTCTTGTACTTTTTAAAGCATTTTTAAGAAAAAATTAAAAAAAAATATATTTTGAAAACTGCTCATTAATTTTTTTTTAAATTATAATTATATGTATTTGCTGAATTCCTATGAATTGCCGTTTTTTAATTTTAAAAAACTTTTTTTTTCAAAAAGTTTCCAAAAAAAAAACTTTTTTTTTCTCAAAAATCGCTTTACAGATTTTAATTTTTTTTTCTCACAAATTCAAATTTATATCCAAGAAATAAAATGGCGCACTTTTTTGTGAGCTCAAATTAGTTTAAGTATTTATTTCAGAATGTTGAATTATCTTTTCTTTGATTAAGCCGATTTAATCTTTTGTTTTTAAGTTTAATTATTAAAAATTTAAAATTGTCATACCATTTTTTTTAGAAAAAAATTTAATAAATTTTGAAAGAGTTTTTTTATATAATACAATTCTATATACTACTAAAATTACTCAGCCAAGTAAAAGACTTAGCATTATATTTAATTGGACTTGTCGAATTATTGATTTAAAATAGCTTTTAACGACCTTTGGTCCACAAAATTTGCGTTTCATCCCGGCAATCTCACTTGGACTCATCAGTTGGTTAGTGAGCGCCTTAGAAATACGCAATTTTTGTTAAGTTCAGTTCAACTTACATGTATTTTTTGGCAAAAAAGCAATGTGAACTATATCCAACAATATATATAAAAATTAAGTAAAAAACGACTTTAAAATAGAAATCTTTTGCATACGATATGATCGAACATCAGAGCAAGTTCGTGCGATCCAGTCGTGCATTTTATTTTATTCCGTTTTTCGTTATTATTAAATAAATCCTAAATAAAATCATAACATTTTTTTATAGAAATGGTTATCTTTCTATGACGGAATACAGGATTTTTAATCGCTCCCAGCTCAAGTTGAAAACATTAAGGGTCATTTTCTTCACTATAAGTTGAACTCAACTTGAGGATATTTATTCTCAACTTGTGATTTTGTTTTTCTTCACTGAAAGTTGACAGTTTCAACTATCGATTCTCAACTCGAGTTGATCAACTTCTGGTTTTCTGAACTTCCGAAAATAGTAGAAGTTGAGATAGCAAACTTGTGAGTTTTCTGTCAAATTCAAATTTGTAAAACATTTCAAAAATTATTCTTGGTTTTGAATAAAAATATTTTTAAAATTAAAATGGTCCGAGGAAATATTATTGGGAAAATAATCCATCGTCTGCTTCCGGAAGTGAAGATAAAGAAGAAGAAGAAGGTCGCGATTGAAAGAAGACAATATATAATGTGTCCACGGGTCGGGGTTGAAAAATGGGACGACCATGATTTTATTCACCGATTTCGTACTTCAAAGTAAACGACAATTTTGCTCTTGGAATTGATAAAGGAAGGGCAGTGTGCCTTACACTGAATCAAGGTACGCAGTGAAATATCTTGAATATTTCTTAGTTTAAATTCTCTGGTGCCTGGTAGAAATGGGTTAAGTCAGAAATAGTAGTTTTTCGCAAAATGAGATCTAAGATTGAATATTTATTTGTAAATCCAGATATTGCTTTTTCAAAAAATTAATGATGCAGAGTAATCATCAAAGCGGTATTCTGTAATAACATTAAGCTATTGACAACAAAATATGAGTACCTACCCGATTTTCTGATGACTTCTTCTTAGAGCCATCTGTTTTTTGTGTACCTGTTTAAATTAATTAAAACATTTTTCTAGGGGCTTAAGTCAGGAAAAGAAAATCTTTTTATGTATAAATAACTCAATATAATTGAAAAATATACTTTAAATCAATAAATTAATTCAAATAAATAATAAGTATTGACATTTTATTCTGTTTATTCTGGCCATCTTCTAACAAATCTCAATTATTATCTCATGCATCTTCCGAAGTTGCTAAATTTATGTAAAAGTCATGAAAAACAGATGAAACTAAGGTTAAAAGTGAGCAGATATTCTTTTTGGATTTGAACTCTTGTATTTTTGTTCTAGGACATTTACGAAATTTATTATTATTATCTATTGTTAAACTTAGAAATGTGTATCCTTTCTATCGCATCCGACTATACTAGATGACTTAAGCCCTTAGAGCAACCAGATTTTTGAATTATCAGATAACTTAAGCCTTTAAAATAATTAAATACAAGGGACTTAAGTCCACTTACACCCTTTATACCAAACAAATCTGAAAACCTTCTGACTCACACCCTTTGTACGGAAATATTTCTATAGGAAGAAGTAACGCTAGGTAGAACCAAATGATATAGAAAAAAAATATGACTTAAAATTCGAAAAACCGATTTTTTTTTACTTAACAGCTTTCTACCAGACACCAGAAAATTATGCTAACTTACATATGTGTAGATCGTGCGAATTACGACCAATTAGCCAATTATTGGTTGAGCTGAGGTATTATGCCTTCGGGACAATTGAGTTGGCCATTGCTGATCTTATTGCCTTAATATTTTAACAGTGCATCGAATTATTAGGCGGATGTCAAGTGCAATTGCTAACCTTGCGCATCAGTTTGTTTGTATGCCCGAAACACGAAGAGATTGGTTACAAGCAGCTAGAGCATTTTATGATATTCCAGTTTAGTTTTGAGTCTAGGGTTATAGCTAGATATCTAAATTCCGTGACGCATTCAAGTGGCATGCAAGCATTGCTGCAACTAGATCGATCACAACTTGATTCACGGAGCCCAACATTTTCAATAAAAAATTCTTTTGACAAGGAAAAACACATTAACTTAGATTTGGTACTGAGCACCATCTGATGACAGTTAAACCAATTATTCAAAATAGATAAATCAGTATTCATTGAGGTCTTTTTAACCATCAACAAAAGGACCCGCATACGAAAGAGGTAAGTCATCGGCGACAGCTACCATATTTCCATTAAGAGGCAACTGAAAGATGGAATTTATGTAGACAATAAAGACTAGAGGTCCGAGAACTGATCCCTGGGGGACACCTGCACTTGCACTTAGTATCCGTTCACTCAGAGTTGTATTAACCCGCACAATTTGTGATCTGTTTTCAAGATAAGACGAAAACCAATTCAGAATATTACTTCTGAAACCATATCTGAAAAGTTTTTTTAAGAGAAGTTTACGATTAACTAAATCAAATGCTTTCATCAGATCAAGAAACAGAGCATCAGCTTTATTTTTCATATCTAGTTCATTGTTAATGCTTTCCAGGAGAGTCAATATAGCATCTTCAGTAGACTTACCCTTCATGAATCCAAATTGGTTAGAGCTGAGAATATTAAACTTATTAAAAAATCTGATCATTCTCTTAGTTATTATTTTTTCAAAAATTTTGCAGAAAACTGATAGTAAGGAAATTGGTCTATAGTTATAAAGATCTTTTGTATTAACTTTTTTGTGTATTGGAATAATAATCGCAGTTTTTAGGTATTCAGGAAAAAATCCCACTTTCAAAGCTTAAATGTATAAGATATGTTAAGGGCTTAGTTAAAAAACTATATACATTTTTGATAACTATGCTACTTAAGCTATCTATTCCATAGGAACTATTCGATTTAAATTTAGCAATCGTATGAGATACCACATCTTTGGTCACTGGACTAAAAAAGAATGACGACAAAACTATACCCTCATTGGGACATTCTTTAAAATCATTTTCAATATTTGACGAAATTGATGTATGACTTTCGGCTACAACTTTGGAAAAGACATTAAAATTATTTGCTATTTCTTCGTCGTTTTCTGAAACCGTATTTTCTTTAAATTCTATACATTTAAGGCCATTTTTACCATGTTGTGCCCCTAGAAGATTGTTAATGATGTTCCATTGTTGTTTTGGATTAAACCTATTTTCATTGAACTTTTGTTTAAAGTATGCTTGTTTTTGCTTTCAGATTTCATCTTTCACACTTTTCTGCATTTGTTTTTAGGCGATTTTTTTTTTCTTGACATGTGCAATTTGCCTTTGTTTTTAATATAGAACTCATTTTTTCATTGATTTCTTGACACAAATAGTTAGTCATCCACGGTTTTATTTTTTTTTTGAATTTACGTTTTTGTTTTATCAATTTTCTAGAAGAAACCAGTTTTACCTTATTGTCGATTTCAATATGCAACAAATTAATGGTAAATTAGCATTTTTGTTTAATTGCAACAATTTAATAGTATTGGATTTGCAAATTAGTATATTGATATTGATATTTTTTTTTGGTCGTGAATTAACACTTATTTTTTTACTCAGTTTCTTTTTTTTCTTTTCGAAGTTATCATGCAAATTGACGGAAATTTTTGATTAGTTTTGTAAAAGGTAATTTTATTCTCATTGGTCCTTGTTGCGTAGATGATTTCCTTCATACAATTTGAAATTTTTTAAAACTAGATTTATGTATTTCGTTATATTCGTTATTTTAAGTTACCCAAATATACTTAGGCATTCAAAAACAAGAAAAGAAATTAAAATAAGATTGATTAATTTTTTTTTGCTTGCATAAGGGAATACCAAAATTTTGAAATGAAAAGAATCATTTTGAAATTGAATCCTTACTGAGATTAATTTAAATGTGTATAACAACCCTACCGCGAAATGGGTAATCGGTCCTGCTAGCTTCGTCGGGTTGGTGCTTAGCGAATATAGCTATGGGCTTCACAAATGAATAAGAATATCTTTAAATTGCAACCCATACTTGAGATTGTTGAGAAAATCGATCCGAGGCGAAAACAAAAGACACTGTTTTGAAAATCCTTCAAATATCCTTTGTTTTTAAATCCATACACCCAACATACGACTTGGGTATTTCAGTACTTCTATACACACTTCACGAAGAGTATTTAGCGGAAAACAATGCTTCGAACCCCGTAAACTTGTCGAAAACTAAACAACATGCACATTCCGCGAAGATGATAATAATGTTCTGTGGTTCTTATAGGTATGTGAAATGATCCAAACAATAATTATTTCTGTTCGAGTTTATTGTTTTCCATTTGTTTTCACAGCCAACGAAAACCCACGGATACGTCTTGTGGACTACATACCCCATACTCTCAACGTACGTAATGTCCCGTTTGTATAATTTGTGATAAGATCCTTTTCAATAACAACTCTATATACATATACGTATGTAGCTTGGTATGCACTTCATATTCAGATTTTCTCTTCCTCGGTCTATGGATGTTGTTCCCGTTCTATAATATATTATATACGTGCTTAACTTCAGTGTTGTTGGTGATAGATTATTGAAATGCAGGGAACATTTTCACAAGGACTCTTATAGTCCTTATACTATAAACAAAGCTTGAGTTTTACGTGTTAAATGGATGTTTCGACCCGAAAATGATTTATTATAATTTGGGGCCATGAGTTTTCTGCAGAATGTATACATGTATTGTACACTCAGCATATCTACAATATAAGCTAAGCATCTTATAAGTTCATCGATTGCAAGAATTAGCTAGATGAAATACTCGTATATTTGTTTTTTTTAGAAATTTCTTTAATATTAGTTTTTAAGAAATTAATAATAAGTAAGTGAATCTCAAAACTATTACATTAGTTGTGATGAGTAATTTTGTACTTTGCTCAAGACAACGAAACGGAACTTTACATAAGGTAATCAAAAAAATTTAATTTTCGAATAATATTTCTAGTCGATAAGTAGTAGTAGTAATAACAAAATTTTCTTTACAATTTTCACAAAAGGTCTTTGGCATTTGTCGTCAGTCGAAAAAAAGAGATCTTTTACAAATTTGACATGATTGTTCTTGGTTGATATTATTACATTACAAAAAAAATTATTTATTAGATAAACATAAGTATTGTATCAAAAAGCTTCATTAATGATTTGTTTAGGGTATTTTAAGGCAGAAGTTATATAATTGTAGATGACATTCCAATTTTCTCCATATTTCGTTAGATGATAGAGTAGGTTTTAGCCAGAATGATCTTCGTATTGGATTCAAGATTGGACAGACTTCAATAAAGTGGTGCATGTCTTCTTTGGCTCGCAGGTTACATAAAGTGCACTCAGTGTTATTGTCGTTTATATATGGCAAGTAGTTCATGTTAATTAGTTCGCCCCTGGCTTTATTATTGATATAAATTGCACGCTGTTTCTGTCCTCGAAATAGTTGTTATCGCCGGTATTATGATTCAGGGTTTTATAAATAAACCTTGTTTGGCTTTGTTGGCTCTATTGTTCAAACCTACTTCTTGTTTTTTCTTCTTTTTTTTGCTACAAGAACTTGGATGTAGTCTTTTAAGGCTCTATCATTGTTATGGAGTAGTTGGACACCATGGTCATCGCCCAGCCTCATCCATTCCGTAAAGAATTGGAGATTTCTGTCTTTGAGATATCGGGTTATTTTGTTGGTGAGAAGATGATTGGGTTGGCCCATTATTTTTACAATATATGCTCAATTTAGTCGGAGTATGTATATATAGAGTGGCGGTAGTCCAATTTCAAGGTGAAGCATATACGTAGGTGTATTTTCCGGTAGTCTGACGGTTCGCTTGATGAAATACCTAAGAAGTTTTTCTACTTCGTCAAACTCGAAAATTCCCCAAATTTGTGCTGCATAGCACATAATTGATCTCACGCCAGCGTCGAAAATTTTATACTTTGCACTATGTGCAATGTTTTGCTTGCTCAGGATGTTTTTCCAAGTGCAGTTTGTTGCTCGTTTTGACTCTCTTAGCTTTTCTTGGAGATGTTTTCTAAAGGATAATGTTGGTCTGATCAGAATTCCCAGGTACTAGTATTCTCTTACTGTTTCAAGATCTTCATTTTGCCATGTCCATCGTTCATCTCTTGCATGGCGTCCTGTACCATTTCGGAATATCATGATTTTAGATTTGCTTGTGTTTAATTGGAGATTCCATAGTGAACAGTATCGTTGTAATTTGTTAATCATGATTTGTAGCATGTTTGGAGCTTCGGTCAATATGTAAATATCATCAGCATAAAGTAAAAGTTTTATTGCCAGACCATCAAACGTTATTCCTCCAGGCAGGAAGCTGGTAAGATCATCCAAATAGATTGAGAAGAGAAGTAGGCTCAAATGGGTTGTTGATTGGAACCAGTTGGAAATGATATTTCCATCCCAGACCGCAGCCTTGTTAGTTTCATAAAGTTTTTGTAGCATATTTAGCATTTTTGTTAGGGATTCCAAGGTTGCTTAACTTGTAAAATATTGCCCTTCTGTCGATACAGTCGAAGGCTGCCTTAAAATCTACGAAGAACGCATACAGTTTCCATTGTCCAGATATATCCTCGCGATGCTTGTCAGGGACAAGATGTTATCAACTGTGTTGTATTCTTTTCGAAAGCCTGCTTGAAATTCGGTTAAGAGGTTGATTTCATTTACCCAATTTGTAAGACGTTCCAGTAGTATTCCTGTAAATATTTTAGTGATCGCATTTAGGAAGGATATGAACCTGTAATTACTGGGTTCATTTGGATTTCCTTTTTTGAGAATTGGGAGAATTACACTTCTTTTGAAACTTGTTTGTACGAGTATTTCTCCTGTATTCCATATGAAATTATAAGCCAAATTTAGCTTATGGAGGTAGTCCTCTGTAGCGTTTTTAAAAAAATCGTATGAGATCCGGTCTTCACCTGGGGCTTTATTTGCACCACATCGGTTTAGGAGTTTTTTGAGGTCTTGAAGGTCTATGCGTCGGTCTAAGGATATATCTTGTCGATATGGGAGCGCATATTGCATTGGGTTTTGATTGGGAGGTGGGTTAAGTAGTTTTTCAAAATGCTCAGCTAAAATTACTGATTCTACTTTTGTTCCCTTCGTAAAATGTGCTCCATTGAGCATTTTAGCCGTCTTCCAGAACGGCCGACTTTCTTTTATGTTTGCAAGGATTGGTGAAAAATTTTGTGTATATACCCTTTGTTTCTCTGCACACATAGATTTAAAATGGCTATTTGCTTCATGATACATCGTTTTTGCATGGGTTGAATTGTTTCTTCTTACAAGCCGAAGAAAGGCAAAGGATTTTTTCTCGCTGATTCGCACTCAAAATCGTACCTGGGTTATTTGCTCTTACTTTAAGTTCTTGGGTGAAGAGGTCTGGCTGCTTCTGTTATAGCTGCAGTGAGAATGTCAGATCCACTAATGGACTGTAGTTCATTTTCATTTATATGACTTGAAATATGATTTAGAGTTGCAGTGTACTCCTCTAGATCGCTCCGTCTCCAACGTAGTTTTGGCAGCAGGCATTGTTGGACACGTGTATCATGTTGCGCTTCTACATTGACCTGTACGTATATTGGAAAATGATCTGAATGTATCGTCTCGTCCACTCTGAAGTCCGATAAGTATTGCAACCACTTTCTTTTTACGAAACAATAATCGATTATGTTTAGCACGCAGTGCCCCTATTAAAAGTATAATGTCCCTTATCGTCATTTAAGCTTCGGCAATTTAAAAGTGTAAGCCCTATGGATTCGCTCAATTCGATGAGCTTCTTTCCGTTTCCTACGATTGTTTTATTTGTTGCATATCTTACTTCCTTAAATGGTTCCGTTCAGGTTCTACATTAAGGGTTCGTGCTCCAATAATCATTATAATTTCTCTTTTACAAATTCCATAAGGAAATTGTATAGATTTGCGAAGTCTTGTGTCCACTTATTGCAATTTATATAAACTGGTATAATGTATAAAATACTTTGATCCATTTTAAGTTCAAACAATTTTCTTTCGAAACGAGTTACAAAACTGCAATCAATTCTTAATTTTTTGTTAATTCCATAAAGGCATCCTCCGCTTGCTCTTTCTTGTATAGACTGCCTTGATGCAGGACTCCATAAGAGTTTAAGAAGATGTTTTCGAATCTATTCATATTTTTGTCAACAAATGTTTCATAAAGGGCAAAAATATCAAAATTATTTATGTATATAAAAAATTCATTAAAAAGCAACTTATTTCTTAACCCTGTTACATTAAAAGAAATAATACGTAAAGAGAAAACATTACAATTAAAATTATTAACATTTTGACTGAAGGCATTATAGTTAAAAGCGCTGTATGCGTTCATTTCTCTTCACAGTTTGAGAGCCACTACGACCGGAATCTTCGTTGGTTCTGTCAATGGATGACCACAAATAAGCCATACTAAGATCGGAAACCTTGGTACGTTTCACCCCCCTCAACCCCTTTGTTCACATTGTTGTATTTGTACATATTGCACCCTATCCATGAATAGATGTGAAAGCGAAAAACAAAACAAAAACAAATTACTGGGGCTGTGTTATCTATGGGTCTATAGGAAGAGGAACAGAAAAGATTTTTGCGTGCGTTTTTATCAATGTGTCTATTTGAAGAGGAACAGAAAAGTTACTTGTGTGCGTGTTTCAGCTTGTAGGCAAATGTCAAATGAAAGCAGAGGTTTCCGGTCTTTACATTATTAGTTTATGGTTTTGTCTTGAATTCGCATAGTTTCTCCAAGTAATTGTATTTTAATGCGCGGGTTTTTAGTTATTATCTCTTTTCTGAGTTGCAATATACGACTTCGTCTCTCACGTGCCGTGTTTGGGTAATCCCTATGATCGAAATGCCCGTAATTCTGAAGGTTGTAGCAGATTGTAGGATTCCAACGTATTGACTGCCTTGCACCTTACGAGATTTGATTAATCTTGCAGATGAAATTGCTGTAGGATTTTGGGTTTTCAGTAAGTCTAAGCACAATGATTTTGCCCTGTCCACAGCTACAACTCCGTTCACAGCGGGGACGTGCACGCTGATGTTTTGTTCGTTAGCTTTCCATTCGACTTGCCGTTCGAGCGAGATGCACCGGGATTGCATTGTTTGCATTTGATGATGCAGTGTGTGTAATTCCGCAACGATTCCTTCTAAGTCAGATTTCGTCGGGAAGTCTTTTAGTTTTGACTTTGAGCTCCTCAATAAATTTTTTAAAGCAGCCACTGACATGCTCCCAACAGCTAAATTACTTTCATTCTATGAAACCATTTTATTGGGAGCGAAATCGGGGGTAGTCTCTATTAAGCTCCGTTTGTAGAGTGCTGACTGTGTATTAGTGTTTGTGTTTTCCTCACAGCCTTTGTTTGGTGGTGTCCGTTGCATTTCTTATTGTATTGTGTTTTAAAAAGTTTTAGAATATTTCTGTTTATATTTTTGACTCACCCCTTGGGATTTAGTTAAGATAACACTTATAATACAGTTTTTGGTTTGAACTTCAGACTAAATACGATTTTATTTCAAAATTTCTAGAGCTCAGCCAAGAACACATCTGGTCTACTCACGCACTCTCTCAATTCTAGCAGATAATTTTTTCTTTTCTCAAATCAGAATTTTCTTTAAATCTTCTATATCTATTTATTCCTCATCCTAAACCATTATCTAATCTTCAATAGAAATTTAAAGAAGATAATGTTCTATTTCGTTTTTAAATCTTATATAGTATTTTTAAGGTGGAGATTCCTTAAGGCAATCCGATATCCAAAAATATAAAAATATATTGTTTTAGAAAATCGGCTCCTGCAATTATATTTAACTATTACTTTCTACAAGAAACTCCAAGGTCTGACTTTTCACGACACTATTGAAGGACACCGAGAACTGTGGAATAAAAACTTTCAGGTGGAATCGCGTGAGATCGCCTGTAATTGTGCTCTGTGATTAAATAAAATTTTTCGTCTAAGATTTAAGTAAAGCTGCCACAAAAACATTTTGAATATTTGGCATCACACACTAATTTATTTTAATTAACTATATCACAACTTATTCATGTTGCATGTATATGTGTTTAAATTAAATATGAATTTGGTATATATGTTTATAATGACTAATGAATTAAATAAATAAATAAAAATAAAATAAAAACGTCCTTGACCTGGGACTTGGAATAAAAAAATATATGTATTTGTACATTTTTCCAAAGAAATGTAAGTTTTTCCATGTATAATATTTCATTTTTCATTTCATTTCATTTATTTCGAAGAAACATTAAATTTACAATGACACATTAAGATCAAAATCTTTTTGAGTATCGATAGTTTTACAAGTAACATATTTTTTTTAAATATTCAAAAATATAAAACATACTTCTTACAGCTAGGATAAACAACTGAATTCAAAAATATAATTGTATATAACGTTAAATTATTTGCAAAAAACTGAAAGAAGAAATAAGATAAGTTTAAGAGATAGGACAAAGCAAAGTATGTATTTAAAAAGAGAGGGAGAAAAAAAAATAGAAAAAGATAAGAAAAAGGATATGTGTAAGATAATTCTATGTTCCTAAGTTTGATTTTTATAGTGCAAAAATAATTTCCTTCTAAATGCTGTGGGCGCGGCAGTACTTTGCAACTCATTTGGAAGAGCATTCCATAAACGAATTGTAGAAACGTAAAATGAGAGTTCCGTTATACTGTATGCGAAACGTGGTAAAATTAGTTTCAAACCTCTTTGGGAATGGGCATAATTAATTATTTCGCTCAGATAGTTAGGACACCTGTTGTGAATGATATTGTGGAGATTCAAAACTAGCCTGATCTTGAGGTGCTCATCAAGGTTAAAACCAAAGAGCGTATGACGCAGATGGGCAACACTGGAATATCTAGGTACATTATAAATAAACCGAATACAATCATTGAATGCAACATTCAATCTGCGCCTACATTCACTGTCCAAAATTGGATACACAGAAGAATTAAAAACGAAATATGGAATTGGGAAGCAATAAGTTTGAAGAAGATCTCAGAGAACGTAATCCAGAGTAAATTTTCCTTATGGTATCTGAGATTGCACTACAGCAAGTTAGATTGTTATTAATTCTATATCCTAAGTACTTTTCATCCTTAACATAGATAATAACTTCATTGTCAAGTACAACTGTGGGAAAATCAAAAAAGTTGAGCACATCTCTAGAACATAACATAGCAACAGACTTAGCACTATTAAGCTTCATGTTGTTAGCATTAGACCAAGAAAGGATATGGTTTAAGTCCTCATTTAAACGAATTATACAATCCTCCATCAAACCAGTTGTACGAAAAATGTAAAGCACAACATCATCAGCATACATATGAACTTGGCAGTTGGAAATGACATTAGGATGATCATTTATAAATAATGAAAATATCAGAGGACCCAAGACGGAGCCCTGGGGTATTCCAAGATTTGTAATAAGGGGGTTTGAAATGCCAGCCTCAGTTTTTATTCGCTGTACCCTGTCAACTAGGTAGTTACACAGTAGCTTAAGTGATGATCTAGAGAAGTTAAAGTTTGTCTTAGGCGTCAGTTATAGCTTTCATTGAAACTCATCATTGAAAACTTTAACTATCAATTCTGAGGCACTTAAACAAATAAAACTGATGTCATTTTGGTACAAAAATGAAGGTACTAAGATATATAATATTTTTTGTCAAAAAAATATTTCATTTGCTTAACCACTTTCTTGTAAATTCACTTTTGATTTTTCAATGATCATTGACTGATCATTGAAAACGCTTTCCATCATTGAAAAATCAAAAGTGAATTTACAAGAAAGTGGTTGCGCATATAAATTTTTTTTTTTGACAAAAAATATTATATATCTTATAACCTTCATTTTGGTACCAAAGCGACATCAGTTTTATTTGTTTAAGTGCCACAGACTTAATAGTAAAAATGTTCAATGATGAGTTTCAATGAAAGCTATAACTGGCGCCTTAAGTTTAGAAAGAAGGATTGAGTGATCAATGCAGTCGAATGCCTTAGAGAATATTGATTACTAGCTGACCCGGCGAACTCTGTTTCGCCTTGTATTCAATAAATAAGCATATTTTGGATGTTATTAGGTTCGGTTTTTTATTAGGAAATACAAATAAAAAACTAAGTGTTTTAATGATTATTTATTGTTCATGTATTTTGGTGCAGAGGCTGCACTCTTCAATTAAGTACCTTGTGATACACGAGCCAACCTTTAGGCCTAAATGATGTAATGCATTGTTCCAATGATCTCATTCTGAATTATGTATGTAATAGGTCATCTAGATCTTTATTCTTAGCCGCGAAAATTCCTTGCTCACTCAACCATTTATTATGAGTATAGTTAGAAATGATATTTGGGAATACTTTGTTGATAAGTTCGTCTTTTGATGAGGCAAAGTTACAGGCGGTGATTATAAAATTTAAAATCAAAAATTAATTTTAATTATAAAAAAAAGTCATTTAAAATTTAAATATGCAGAATTAGTTTGACTACCTAGGTCTTCTCAGATATAAAATTTGATAGAAATCCATTGTACAGTTACAGAGAAAGCCAAAAATTAAAAAAACCGTTATATTAAAGGTACCGTTATAGGACTTTTCCAGTAAAATTGATTCAGATTAAATGATAGCTATTGCCAACAAAAAAATTCCCAATTTTTTCTTATTAAAATCGATGGAGCCGTTTTTGAGAAAAATAAAATTTTTCTACACGGTTATATGGCAGGTACCCTTATTTTTAAGCCTAAAAATAAAATTTAAATTCCCCTATGAGGAATGCCAAAAGAATCACACATACCAAATTGGAAGGTAATCGCTCAAGCCGTTTAGGCTGTAGCTCGTTATACATACAGACGGACAGACTAACCGACTGATAGACTGACAGATTGACAGACTGACAGACTGACAGACATTTTTTGACGATCACTGTTTTAGATTTCTCTATGATCGTAATGTCATGATTGATTGTTAGAATTTTTTTTTTACGAATGCATAACTTGCCTTATAGTACCTATATTTGCATGCAAAATAAAATGCACGACTGGATCGCATGAGCTTGCTCTTGTAGCTAACCACTTTGATGTAGTTAATCATTGAGGTTTAGTTAGTTAGGTATAGTTATCCTATGCAGGTTTAAAGCCTATGTAGGTACGATTAACTTGATTCTTAGTATAATGAATTGTGGAATGGATTATTCAAGGAATAGTTACATATTATTAATATACATATACATATTATTAATATACAAATAAAATTCAAATTTAAAAAAAAATTCTGTGAATGGTTTTTGTAAAACCGATTTTTCAAAATAAAAAAATTATTTATTTTTTAAAAATCGAAGAACTTTTTTTTTGAAAATTTGAGTACGCAGTCTTATTAACAATTATAGGAAGCATTTGCATAAAAAAAATTATTTTAATCGGTTTATCCAATATTGAGAAAGTCGAAAATATGAAAAGTGGCTCTATAACAAATATTTTTATACTTAAAAGTGAACTGTACTAATTTAAGAACACACAAATTTTCTTATAAAAATTCTTGACCGGTTTTCGAGAAATAAATTTTTTTCTTAACGATTTCTTAACATTATTTATATGGGAGGTACCGTTGCATTTTATTTTAGAAAAATAGTTTTTTTTAAATATACAAGATAATGTCAAAAAACCACCAAATACGAAGTTGTGAAAAAATTTATTGAGACGTTTTCGAAATTTGGAGCTTTCAAAAAAAAAAAAAATTATTTCCGAAAAAATATTTTTTGAAAAATTTTAGTAAACAATAGTGTTTACATTCTCTGGGACCATCTGCGTAGAAAATTTCAAAAAATCAAATTTATCATTTCCGAGAAAACCGAAAACCAACAAGATGGTTCTACTTAAGGTACCAAAAATAAAAAAAAATTATCAAAAGGTACCCTTTCCCTTCGTTAATGAACTGATTTTTTTTATAAAAATCGTTGCAGCCGTTTTTGAAAAAAAAAAAAGATTTTTGTTTTTGGCCAATAAAAATATATGGGAGCTACTGTTATTTGTCGTCTTAAAAAAAATTAAAAAAAAAAACGTGTGGGCATATTGCCAAAAAAATAATATGTACCAAGTTTGAAGCAAATCTATTAAAGCGTTTGGGCTGTAGACTCGAGGACAGACAGACATACGAAATTGGGGGACCCACTTTTTTGGTGTGCTCTATGATCTTAATGTCATGATTGATTGTTAGAAAAAAACAAATTTTACGAATACAAACTTTTGCTTATAGTACCTATAATCGCAAGTAAAAATTGTGAGCATT
The DNA here is from genome assembly GCA_910595825.1 of Philhelius pedissequus. Lineage (NCBI taxonomy): Eukaryota > Metazoa > Arthropoda > Insecta > Diptera > Syrphidae > Philhelius > Philhelius pedissequus. The sequence continues at coordinate 226,443,473 of OU343161.1, read as the reverse complement.
TAGAGGACGGAATTTTGAAATAAAATAAATTTAAACTAAAATAATTATATATTTATGATGCATTTTAATTGGCCGTTTTGATCTTATTTTATTAATACATTTTTTTAAATTATTCCCGACGTTTCCTTGGTAATTTTCCAACTTCTTCAAAGGGTATATTTATTGGACCTATAACATATTACAATTTTGAATCTTATATACGTTATTATTTTATTGAATTTTGCTTGACTTACTATTGTCCTTTACATTTATAGTTTTGATTTAATCCTTGTGGGAGTTATTGAATTTGATTGAATTTAACATGTACATAGATTACACTATTAGACTTTATTGAACAAAAAAAAAATTAAATAAATATGTTCGATCACATTATAGCAAAAGATTTTTAATAAAACTGCTAAATATATTTTTAAAGTTTTTCACTTAGTTTTTTATATATAAAAATTCTTAAACTTTTTCTAAAAAAAAATTGGTATGAGAATTTTACATATTTAATAATATAAACTTCAAAACAAAATTTCAGAAAAAATCGCCAACCAGTTTTCGAAATATTAAATTTTCAAAAAAAAAATATTTTTTTTTTCAAAAATTAAAAAAAAATATGTTTCGAACATTTTTAAATGCAATACTATTAAGAATTTGAAGGATCTCCTGTATAAATTTCTTTTTATGAGAAAGTCAAAAATCAATAAACTGGTTGTATGGCAGGTCCCGTTTATAACAAAATATTTTAAAAAACTTTTTCGGGCAAAATGTTGAAAATACACATGGTGGTAGAGCCGTTTTTCAGATAATTAAGAAGGTAAAAAAAATTGTATGGCAAGTACCGTTATTTTTGAAGCTAAAAAAAAACGATTCAAAAATCTATTGGAGAAAATGATCTAAAACGCTTAAATATCAAGTTTGAAGAAAATCGCTTCAGCCGTTTGATCGATCCACAGACATACAGACGGAATTTCGGGACCCACATTTTTGTTTTTTCCGTCATCGTAATATCCAGTTTAATAAAAATTTCCTACAACAAAAATTTTCAATTTTTTACGCTGAAATAAACTATTGAGCGAACAGCAATCAGGATTTAGAGAAAGCCACAGTTGTGTCTCTGCTATTCTTAAGGTTTCAGATGATATTAGGACTACATGGATAATGATCTGGTGTCATTCCTTGTACTTCTTGATTTCTCCAAGGCCTTTGATACAATAGACCACAAGATATTGATATCAAAATTAAAAGACAAGTTTCAGTTTTCAAACACAGCGGCAAATCTGGTTATTTCATACCTTAGCGGAAGAAGACAAGCGGTTGTTACAGGTGAAAGGGTATCTAGTCACTTACAACTTGCCACAGGGGTTCCCCAGGGGTCAATACTTGGTACTTTGCTATTCTCTATTTTTATAAATGACCTTCCAAATCATGTTAAATACTCCTTACTTGATTTATATGCTGATAACGCTCAAGTTCGACTCAGCTGTAAGCTAGGCATGACTGAAGATGGAGCTTATAATTTAAATTCTTACTTAAAAAGCATATTAACTTGGTCTAAAACAAACACCATCTGCCTTAATCCTAGGAAGTCAAAATGAATTATAATTAAAAAAAACAAACTGGATTTCAGCTATTTTCCTGCCCTGTACCTTGGAACAGAACAACTGGAGTATGTTGAAAGGGCCAAAAATCTAGGTATTTTATTTAACTCCACCCTTACTTGGGATGATCATATCAATATGATAATTGGGAAAATATATGATACCCTACGCAGTCTGTCACTATCAAAGTACTTCACCCCTCAAACTACTCGACTTTACTTGGCGAAAACATTAGTCATACCGATCATAACATATGGTTGCCAAATTTTCAACACTCATAATTCGGAAACGAAAAGAAACCTAAATGTGGCTTTCAATAATGTATGTCGTTATGTTTTCAATCTCAAAAGATACGACCATGTATCTAGATATAGAAATAATATTCTCGTCTGTAGTCTGTATCAATACTTCAACTTTTTTTCTCTGAAAACACTGAATAATATTATTTAGGAAAGAACCTTCATATCTTTTTGCAAAAATACATTTGGCAAACTCGTCTCGGTCTTTTATGTTGCTGCAACAGAGGTTCAGTTGTAGAAACTGTGAGCGTCAATTTTTCGTGAACGCTATAAGGCAGTGGAACAATTTACCCTACTCTGTGAGAAGATTTAGCGGTACCAAACAGTTTGATGCGGTCCTATTCCGATACTTGGCAGTACAATATAATTCAAATTAAATTAAATTTAGTATAGAATATCTGTAAAGAATATGAAAATTATAAAATCTTCTTGTCATTTTTAAATTCGAATTACACTTACTAATTGATAATTAAATTTATTTAAAATTCAAAAATGTTCTTGTAACTTTTACTATTAATTATAGGTCATAAGATCCAATGTAAAAGATTTATATTAATAAATAAATGAAATGAAAATTTCGAGTTTGATTTTTTTTTCAAATGCAAAACTTGCACTATAATATTATTATCGTAAGTAAAAAATTGACTCTAATTATATATATTAACAATAATTAATTGAATTAAAAAAAGAAATAGAATTATAAAAATTGAATTGCTTAGGAATTAATAATATATGTGTACATAAATCATCACTTTCAACATAATGGTCATATTTATTATTTGCGGCAAAAAAAAATCGCTATTTATGATATATTTTCGCGATGAAGTTATAATTATTATTGCGACAAAAGAGGTACGATTTGGAAAAAAAATATTTGCTGATTTACAAATGTAGTAAATCAGTGATTGTCAATCTCTGAATATTTATCAAATGGTTTTGATAAATTCATTATCTCGAAAAAATTAAATGCTCGAGAACAAATTGTATTATGCAACTAACAATGTACGTACGCTTGGTTAATACTTATGATAGCAAATCTTCACAAACTAAATTTTGCAGTTTGCAATGTTTTGATGGTAAAATTGATAATTTTTGTTTCGATTTTGTCTAAAACGCTTATAATTTACGCAAAAGAAACTTTTCGCAAATAGCAACTGAAAATTTTGCAATTGGTGTATTTCATTATTTCCGAACACATAGAGAGTTAAACATTATTGTAGCTCTCTCTTTGTTTGCACTATATACTTTCATGTCTCAAACTAAATTTTTTAGAGTAAAGAATAGTTAAAAAACAACAAGTGTTTGCCGGCTCTATATTGGAGGAAGTACTGGTTTCATGTAAGAAAATGTTAAACAAAAAAACGAATTTTTGTCATATGCGATAAAAACTTATCTGCAAGAAATAGGTATCATTTGACGAATAATCAAAAAGTCATTCACCCCATAACTAATGTCTATAACTTCTGCTTCTTCCCCTAGGCACACTTCATAGTGTTTCTATCCCCAAGACGCAGTTTAAACACAATTTTAATATCCTCCGACCATAAATCAATGCCACAAATCTTTATTTAAATACGAATTAATACCGAACACATTTTCGACACAAAAGCGTTTTCTGCTCAGTTAGACTCAAAAAGCGAAAAAAAAACCATATTGATACACAATTCGACACACATGCTCCCTTTTCTGGACCAAAACGAAAGGCATGGCGTAAAAAAAACATAACGAAAACAGCATCAATAAAAATTCAAAAAAAAAAAAAATAAAAAAAAAACATCTACAGACATCCCATATCAGAAGAAAAGAAGATACAGATATCTGTTCCCAAAGGATAATTTGCATACCTATTGCTTCCGTTTTATGCCAGTATACCTACGTAGTGTTGTCGGTTATCGGAATCTTGAAAATCTCCTTTTGAAGTCATTTGTTATGGGTTGGCATGGGTGTCTTCCGATTTGACGCCTCTAGGCAAGGGATGAAACCCAAGAACTACACATATGAGCGAACGCATCCTTTAAGCAAAAGCCATAACATGGTACTTCGGTCGCATCGGTCGTCTGCCACCCCCGCATCAAACTCACAACACTTAATCCTTAAACAAACTTCACTTCCAAGAGTGTGTAAAAAAGGATTTGCTTGATTTGCTGTAAGGGATTCGAAACAGCACCACTCCACACCATCCCACTTCCACCCCCTTCTTACTCTTTTACATCATTGAACTTTCGTTTGGTTTCTGCTGTCTTCCTAAAGAATGCTTTGGTACATAAAGGCTGTCCGTCTTTACCTTCTTCGTTTCGCTTACTGTTCATTTCGAAAAGGAGTTCAGCTTTTGATCCAAAAGAAGTGTTAGTCCATAAAGAAAGCGGGACCACTTATGTGTGGGAAAATTTGTGCATTCTTTAAAATTGTTTGTACTATTTGCTTTTTAAGAAACTTTGGGGTTTTGCGGTTCTTTTTTGACCAATAATGGTTTTATGCGAAAATGTTTGCTATTTAAATACTGCCTATTGGCAGTAGTTGCCATGGTATGAGTATTATGCAATGAGTACTTCTCCGGACGAATAACCTACATATATTATCTTTTACCTACTAAAGTTGTAATATTAAAAGCATTAAAGAGAATATTAATTTTCTATTAAAGTATAATTAATATATGGAAATTCGTGAATGTTTTTGAGACAAACGCCAGAAAATTCTTCCTACAAAATTCTGGCCTTTATTCCTAGGAAAAAGAGCCAAAGTTTTGTGATATTTTTTCCTAAATTTCCGAGCTCAAAACCATCGTCCAGCACAGGATTCAGAAGCTTCTCTTAGGCTATATAGTATTTCTTTAACTTCTACGGCAATTTTCAATATTAAAAATGGTCTTCAGCAGGGAGCGGTTAACTCGCCGATTCTATCCAGCATTCACACCAGCGATCTGATAGGTAGTCTAACTCAGGCAATTGCGTACGCCGACGATCTAATTGCGTACAGAACAGCTCATACAGTTGAGGTAATCAAAATGCTTTTGCAGAGTGATTTCGATAACATTCTATTGTGATGACTGGAAGTTGAAAATCAACTTCCAGAAATCAGAAACTGTACTGTTTAGGACTCCGTTGTCTAGCGCCTCAAGGGATATGAGAAAGAACTCGAGCAAGCTGGTAATCGTAGGGCCACATGGACATCCACTGGCCAGTAAAAGTGTAGTAAAGTACCTTGGCATCTGGTTGGATCAGTATTTGTATTTCAACAGACATATAAGTGCTGCTCTGGACAGGGCTAGGGGAGCCTTTGCCGTGACAAAACGATTGTTTTATGGCAGCCGTCTTGACAGCAGGGTAAAGGTTAATTGCTATATGGCCCTCATCAGGCCAATGATTGCCTATGGATGCCCGGTGTGGTTTAACGTTGCCCCATTTCAAATGGAAAATATTCGGGTATTTGAGAGGCAGTGTCTTAGACGTTGCCTTGAATTACACAGAACACCAGAGTCGGAGTACACACGATATTATTCCAACGAGGTTCTATACAACGGGGCCAACATAAACAGGCTAGATAATTTTTTGGTCAAGCTGATTCGGGGTCAGTTTGCAAGAGCTATGTCCTCAACCAACAGCTTAAGTTTTGGGGCTTATTACCCCAATAACGAATATTTTGAGAGGGTGCGGTTAAGTGGTTACATCCCCCCCGAGGCATTCCTCTATTAAGACAGTCGATACAAGTAGAATGGCGGTTCCGCTCATCTACCACGTCAGCCGAAAAACTATAGATAGGCGACTCCTGTATGGTCGAGACGTCATCGCTCAAGGTAGAGAGGAGCGCTTTCGGTTTAGTAGGACTGTGTCCGATCGGGACCGAAGGGATAGGGCGAAACAAGAGAACCAGTTCTGGTGGCTCTCTGAACAGCATCGTGATATTTGAAGTCGATTAGGATGGTATGTCTTGGCCGACTTACATGCATTTAGGGTAATTAGGTATAGGGAACAGTCGGGTGACACCAAAAAAAAAATTAAAAATATGTATGTATGCGGAGGCATATGTGCATGTACCTGCGTACGTATATGTATGTACGTATGTACATGTATGTGTGGGGTGTATGTAGGTGTGTGTCTGCATGTGTATGCAAAATATAAACAAAAAAAATTAAAAAACGAAAAAAAAATGCTGCTGTGGCTTTTCTAGTTTTTAAGTAGTTTTAAGTAGTTTCGGGTATTTTTAGGTATTTTAAGTAGTTTAAGTTACTTTTAGTTAGTATAAGTTAATTCTATCTAGTTTTAATTATTTTTAGTTTATCTTTAGGTAGTTTTTAAGTAAAAACGGTAAAATAATTTGATACTGAGTTTTTTCTAAAAAAAAGTTTTCTTGGTTAAATAAAGATAAAATAATTAGATTTAATTAAAATAGTTTTTAGGTCGAAAGCCATTAGTTCTAAGAGTTATAGTTTAGTTTAGAGCGCCCGTAAGGGGCCAGTAAATAAGTTGTAAGTTATCGATAATTAGGCTAGTTTTAAATATTTTTGTCTAGCTTTAAGAGAGTTATAAGTTAATTTTAAATAAAAATGAATTAATAAAATAATAATTTTAACTTAAAAACAAAAGATTAAATCGGCTTAATCAAAAAAGTAAAAAAAAAGTACGCCATTTTATTTATTAGATAAATTTGAGTTTATGAGAAGCGGTTTTTGAGAAAGAAAAAGTTTTTTTTTTAACTTTTTAAAACATTTTTCAAAAAAAAACTTCAAAAACTCCAATTAATGGATATTCAGCAAATACATATAACTATAATTTTATAAGTTTTCAAAATATAAATTTTAATTTTTGTTAAATGCTTTTAAAATACAAAAAAAAATTAATTAAAAATATTGGTATGCAGTATAAATTGGGTCTCCTTCACCCTTTTTTTGTGTGAAATTTTGAAAGAATCGTTTAAGCCATTTATTAAATAGTCGAAAGCAAAAAAAACGGTCCTATGGAAAGTACCGTCTTTAGACATTTAAAAAAAAAATGTTCAACCATATGATCGGTCGTACCTAAAAAGCTGAACTAATTTTTTTAAATCAAATTCATTAAAGCCTTTTTCGAGAAAAATGGCAGTAGATACCGTTTTTGTGCTAAAAAAAATTTCAATTTCCTTTCAGTTAAACTCTATATACCCAGTTTGAAGCAATTAAGCACACCCGTTTAGGCTGTATGTGTCTTCACATATGTATATACAGACAGACAGACACACAGGCGGACTGAATTTCGGACCAACATTTTTCTTATTCGCTATCATCCTAATGTCATGTTTGATTGTTATCTTGAAACTTTTTTTTCGACGAATGCATAACTTGCCTTATGGTACCTATAATCGCAAGTGAAAAAAATTATGGTGAACGCGCCATAAAATTGGCATCCGATATTCTATCCAAATATGTACCAGTGTACCTGGAATTCATACACCTATTGGTACTGGAACATCATATTGTGCAAGACAACCAAACAATGATCAGCGAATGGTTTCTGCAACAATTCTTTTTCACCAAACTTTCTAATGAATAAAAACAGCGGGCCCTTTCGAATTTGGTTAACAATTTTGCCTACAAGGACGCAATATTGATTCAAAATCTACTAGGTGGATAATATTGTTTTATATGCATCCACATATGTATATGTAATATGTATAAGTATTTACAGCATTGATAAGGAGAAAATATGATTAACATGAAAATAATTGAAAGACCAGCGAAGTCCTTTAGAGTTCTTGAGTCAATTTAAATCTTAACTTTTATTATTTTCGTTAGCATTTGAAAAAGATTTATAGCCAAACAGGGAATTTATTAAATCAAATATACCACATCGTCAAACAATCGATAAATTACATACATACATTCTGAACCACATTAGCGTGTCTTTCATCAATAAATCCTTTAATAATACGAGTAGTATACATACTATATAGAATTACTATAAGATATTTCGTATGTTTTATTTATTTGGAGGAAATGTCGTTATTTTGCATACATACATTGATCGATTGGACACGAACAACGACACATTTGCGAAGGACATGTAAGCAATTTTATTGAGCTCTGCACGATTAAGTCTATGAAATCGGCATTCTGCCGGAACGAGTTCATGGTGGCAGCGACAATAGTTTAGAATTTATCAAAATTTCACAATCTCTAAACGGTCAATCGAACACGCAAGGTGTGTGACCGCGCCATTGTTTGATTTAAGTTGATGAGATGGGTTGAAAGGATACGCTTACATTTCATTCAAACATGTCTCATTGGTCACAATGCAGTAAAACATAAATGAATCGTAAATTAAACGTCACAGCAAACAAACAAACACAACCCTTTTAGTTGTCAAAATTAGAGGGGTGGCAATTGGGTGAGATATTTATCAATATTATCTATATCAATCAATGGGGCACACAATGTCATAATTTTCTACCCACTTTGCCGGTAGTTATATTTCATATACATCCATACATTTAGTCTATGTTTATGAGTATAGTGTGAATTGATAGTTTAGGGATTAAGTAAATTGACTATAAGGGGTACTTTATAAAAATTATATATGTAGACTAAGGACAAAGGATAATAGGTATATAATTGTTCATTTGTGTATAAACTTTTGTTTAAATTTAAATTAAAAATACTTCCAGGACCATTGAATTGTAATCTCCATACATGTATTTTTGCAGCGTCCAAATTATGCATTCGTCGAAAAATCAAGTTGTGAGAAAACAATCAAACATGACATTACGATGATAGCGAAGACGAAAAAAGATGGTCTAAAAATTCTGTCCGTCTGTCTGTAAGTACATATGTATAGACAGCACGGGAGGACCGAATTGCTTCAAACTTGGTATACACGATTTTTTGGTATTGTACAAAAAATAACGGTACCTGCCATATAACCGTTACGTTAAGGCATATTTTTCTCGGAAACGGCTCTTAAGATTTTGATTTTAAAAAATCAGTGCAGCGTTTTAGGTACGACCGATCATCTGGTTAAAATTTTTTTTTAAATGTCTGAAAAAGGTGCTTTCCATAGGACCATTTTTTTTTTTGCTTTCGACTATCTCATAAACGGCTTACCCCATTCTTTTGAAATTTCACACATATATAGCCTTAGGTTGCCCAATTTTTACTGCGTACCAATATTTTTAATTAATATTTTTTTGTATTTTTAAGAGCATTTAAAAAAAAATAAAAATTTATATTTTGAAAACTGCTCATTACATTTTTTTTTTCAAAAATTATAGTTATATGTGTTTGCTCAATACCTATGAATTGGCGTTTTTGAATTTTTTTTGAAAAATGTTTTCCCGCTTCACAGATTTTAAAAATTTTGTTCTTATAAATTCAAATTTACCCAAAAATAAAATGGCGTCCTTTTTTTTAGCTCAAATTAGTTAAAGTATTTGTGTCCGAATTTTGAATTAGTTTTTCATTGATTAAGCCGATTTAATCTTTTGTTTTTAAGTTTATATTATTAGCTAAATATTTAAGATTGTCATCTCAGTTTTTTAGGAAAAAAATGAAATTTTGAATATATTAAAAAATTAAGTAAAAAACGACTTTAAAAATATATTTAGATTCTTAATACATAGTAATCTTTTGCATACGATGTGATCGAACATAAGAGTAAGTTCGTGCGATCCCGTCGTCCATTTTATTTTTTGTTGGTACGGATAGCAATATTATAATAAACCTTAACTTGTCAAAACTTTTCAATATTCGTTTTCGGTTATAAAATGAACTTTTCCAGCCCTATTAATAAAAAATGCTTAGTCCACCGCTGGTCTATGACTTTACTAAACCATAAAATTAAAGTTAATCTGCGCACTAAAAATTTTCAATTAATAACAAATCGAAAAAAATCTTCTATAATAAGTATCAACTGTATCTCTTTCCTGTAAATTTTGTTTTTAATGTTAATTCTAAGTCCTTCCTAGGTTTAGCGAAGGACTAGGTTAGTAAATGTCAAACAGTAGAAATTCTGTTTTATTAAGAACATTTCGCACTTAGTCCACGAATTAAGTCCTAGACATTCCTTAGTCCATGTTTATTAATTTGGGTGTATGTGTACAACCCGCAAATCCTTCTTATTTACCAGCCATTTTGATACGTTCTGTTTGGTCAGTTCACAGAAAAATTGCACCTTGCTTAAGAGAAAAGGCAACCGACTAAGTTACTATGGAGCACACTAAAAATGTGTGTACCACTGCGATCTTCGTTATCATGTCCCATGCATGCTTCTTTGGCTTTCCATTTATCTCTATTATGTATATCCAACCTTAAAGATTTTTACAAATAACATTTGCTAATAATATTTTATTGTGAGAAGTTGGAAAAGACAAGAATTTTTGTATAGTTCTAGATATTTTCACGCAAAGCGCGCGGCGTGTCACTTGGCCATTCCTTATACAAAATTAATCCTTATTCGAATTAATTATTAAAATCAATAAATTAATAAAAATTGAACTTCCTGGAGGTTTTCTACATAGTAAAGCATCTCTCTGATACCAAGACGAAGTTGTCTTTCTTGGAGCCAATGCTGATAGCCGCGTATACCCGTTGCTGTATGTAGATAAATATAGAAAACATTAACTGACTTTTTCGCTACAATACAAATTCTTCTATCGTCGATTGACAGGTAAAACTCACTAAGTGTAAATTTGAACTAAAATTACTTTATGTACCCTTTGAAGTGGACTTTAAAAGGTTGTAGTATTTGGACCTCAATTCCACCAAACGATTCTAACAATCCAGGCTTCTTGGATTAGGGCAATATTTGCGGACTGATGAGACATGCAGATCATTAGGTCGTTCTTACTTTTACTGTTCCTAGATCACATTTCAATTTCCGATTTATCTTTCAAGATAAGGTCAAATTACTTGTCAATTCCGAAAAACATGTCATTTCTTTTCCAGCTGAGGCTGTTCCAGGAATACGGCAGTTTCCATTTTAATAAAGGGAAACCGTCATTTTGTTTCGTCAACAGTGTAGCTCGTATGGATTTGTACTCGTGGAGAGACAGGACAATAAATCCATATTTCAACCTCGCCGACAGCCCTGACCTCTATTGACACTTGAGTGTATATCCGCACCCCACTCGATTTTCAATAATTTGCAACTTTTATTTATCATAATCACTATTTTTCACTAAACGGCTGAAGCGATTTCTTCAAGCTTGGTACTTATGCGTTTTTTTTTATTATTTTTTTTTATTGAACTATATGCTTGTAAGACCTAAGGTCTTTTAAATGCAACCTGAATTGCACGGTACTAGTTTGGCACAGTGGATTTAACCCATCGGCGGCATCCAATTAAAATTGAAGGTGTAGAAAATAATGCGCCTAGCGTGGGGATCAACCCACACTTCTAAGTTAGCAATATAGCACTTTATCCACTGCGCCATTTCCACCCACGTTTTAGTTGATTGTCTAGACTTATAGACTTTTGAATAGTTTTTTTAAACCCAAAACTAACGCAGGTATGGCAGGTTTATAATTTTTTCTACAAACTCTAACAATTTTGATAAAAAAATCTGTGCACTAATATAGGCATATTCTACATTTTGGTCCAAAATTTTGTTTAAATATTATGTTATTAACGATACCTGCCATACATCAATTTTTTTTTAATTTTTTTCTCACCCATAAACGGCTGAACGGATTTTGATAAAAAAAATTTTATAGGAGATCTTTCAAATTCTAGATCATATCCAAACCAAAATTTTCTAAAAATATTTAATATATATTTTTTTTTTTTTAATTCAATATTTCGAGAACGGATTACGATTATTTTTCGAAATTATGTTTTTAACCTTATACTATTATACACATAAAATTGCCATACCTCTAGAATTTTTTTTAGAAAAAATTAAAGCCATTTTGTATATAAAAATTAAATGACAAAAAAAACAACTTAAAAATATATTTAACCGTTTCTACTAATAATCTTGTGATCGAACATAAGAACCAGTACGTACGATAGAGCCATGTATTTTATTTTAGGAAGGTTTTTATTACCAAAAATAAAAATTATTTTTCAAAGAATCCATATATAAGATGAACTGAACTTAACCAAAATTTGCGTATTGACAAGGACCTAACTAGTCAAATGATGAGTTCAAGTGAGGTCGTCGAGACGAATTTAGAATAACTGTTTTTTTTTAGGCTGGGTTGCTAAAGGGTCAAACATAAGACTCCGCCAACGACAATGCCAACACCTTGCGGAATAAGATATATATTACTCACGAAGCCTTCGTATTTCCCCCAAAGATCTTCTTGCTTCGGGGGGACACATAGTTGAATTGTCATGATTTTTACTCGCCCTATAATAAAATCTGTCCACCCCATCTTTGAAGAAAACGTAAGCGTAGGCGACACATTGATATTATATCCCTTGTGCCGCTAGACATTTTCCTTCTAACAAATAACCATATAGGCCCTGACGTGAAAATCTATCGAAACTATATGACACTGCGATATTGAATCTTAGAAATTACGAGGGTTAAGGACATTCTTCTAAACTAAAAATAACTATTTGCTTAGTTTTGCTTGACGTGAGATTTAAACCATGCATTTAATTTAATCAGTCATGTCAGTAGGTAGATATCCTAATTTTATCATTTTATAAAATATTAAACCACCCCCAAAAATCTGTCAGATGCAACGCAAGGATACGTTTACCTTTTGAAAAATGATAATAAAATCCAAATTCTGAAATCGAAAAGAGTGAGAGTAGTTTGGAAAGAATATCTCCTCAGGCGCTTTGTTCATGTGAAATAAACGTAGTAGACATGTTAAACTATTTAAAGAATTCCTTTGATCCCTTTTTTAGTTTAGCTTTTATTTAATGTTCGAATGTTTGTAGAACTCAAATATAGGAAGCCCTTAAATTATGTGAGTCGTGTGTAAATTATTTGAGGGATGTGTTTTTCTTTTTATTCTATTAAATATTTTCTTAATTAAATATTTATTGAGGTGATTCTACGAGTACAATGAATAAAACTATTCCCCTTCCTTTTTATCGTCGAAATTATGGTTTGAAATTAAAATTCAAGACCTTCAATGATCTAAGGATTTTATTCTTTTTGGTTTACTGCTTTTTGCCCAAAATTCATAATTATAAAACGAAAACCTGCTTCTGGCCAAACAGACAAGGGAAATTTTATATAGAAAACTAGAAATAAAAAACAAATAGAAAATATCAAAAAGAGATCCTAATTTAAGTGAAAAATTTAATCAAATCCAATGATTTTTGATGCAAATCATTTTTAGAATGTTTTTTAATTATTCATGGGTATAGGTAAAGTATCTTCATAACACTATGAGCCCGGTGCTCATAGTATTGTGAAATTATTACTCACTAAAAAATACCTCTTTTTTTTCTTGGTTTGACTAAGACTAAGTACTTTAAAATTTAAATTTCAAATTTATTTTCATTTGGTCCTCTCCCCAGTGAGAGGACCTGCAGGTACCACATATAAAACGGATCCTCCTTATTGCGCTAAGTCGAACGGTCGTGTTCCCTGAAGTCGGCGCACTAGTTTCGTTCCGTCAACTGATTGTGTAATAGTTCTATTACAATGAATGCTTAAGCTTAGTGTATACGTTTGCTAGATCTTAAATATTGTCAGAACTAAAAAGTGTGACAATTATCAGAGCTGACAATTAAACAATTAATAAAGTCTACCAATTTCTTACAATTTGTTGTCAGAAGTTGGCTAAGAATTTATAGTCAGATAGTTGGCTGAATACCTACCAATAAATTGTTGCAGATTGGTAGATTTTCTACCAACCGTGTACACACATAATTAATTGTCAGTCTTTTCAAACAATTCCCAGTTAATTTTTCAGAAAGTAAAAGTTAAAATTGGATTATAATAATAGAAACTAATCTTACTAATATTATAAATGTGAAAGTTTGGATGGATGGATGGTTGGATGGATGTTTGTTGCTCAATAACTCCGGAACGGCTGAACGGATCTGGATGAAATTTGGTACAGAGATAGATTATTGTCTGGTATAGGACACTTTTTATCCCGGAAAAATGTATGGTTCCCGTGGGATAGGTGTGTTTTAATTTTTCATAGAGCTCATTCTACAAATAGCCAACATAGCTTTTATTCACAAGACGCATAGAAGCACACGGATTTGCTTGGTAAATGGATGGGGTACTGGATTCTCACATACGTAATTTTTATTCCGAAAAAAATTAACGGTTCATATGAGAGAGGCTTAAATATGAGAAAATATATAAATATACTTTGGTGTTTGTTCCGCTTTCACGCCTCACGGTTTTTAATTGTAGGTGTATAGATGTCATTAGATTTCCGTGGGATAGAAAGTCCGTATACCATCGCACGGACATCTGCTATTAAAAATGGTGTGAAAAAATGTATTGTAATTCATCAATTGAGAACGAATGGGCCGATTTGGCTTGAACTCTTTTTTAGTTTTTCGTAAAATCCAAAAATCCAGGGGAAGGTGTTTGCGAAAGGAAATTTTGGGTAAACCCTCCAGAAAAGTCGGGAATTTTTAAAAATTGAAAATTGATTTTTTTGTATTTAATTGTGTATGCAAATGTTCCGGCATGGTTTAGTGGAAAACTCGATAAATTCTAGAAGAACGAGAACATTTTTTTCTTCATGATATATAGATAAATTTAAAGCATGTTTTGATGATTTTGGACAATGTGCACAAGGTGCACAATTCGTTGTGAAGCTTGAAAAATTTCGGATAATCCTACTGATATTATAAATGTAAACGGTTGTATGGATGGATGTTTTTTTGCTCAATAACGCCTATGCCTATATGGGATCGGTTTATATATGAACAAAATATATACCTGGTTGTTTGTTCCGCATTCATGCCTCAACCATTGAAAGGATTTTAATGAAATTTTGTAAGCAGCTGCAAGATTAGCCATGATTTATTTTTCATAACTTTATTTTTGTAGTTCTTACTTTTTGAATCCAATATTAAATCTTCGCTTTGTTCGTGAACATGACCATAATCGACGAACATCGAGGCCAACGAACACGACAAAATCGAAATTGTTCGCCAACAGCAAGCGGCTCGCGAACTAGCCCACATACAAGAAGAGCACAGCGAGCGCGAACATGCTAGGCGAGCATGTTCGTCGTTTGTGCCTACATTCAACGACTGAACGGTTTTGAATAAGATTTTGTAGGTGGATAGATGATTTCATTAGATTCCCGTAGGTCCGTAGCATCGCACGGGTATCTGCTAGATATATAATAGCTATCAAAACTAAAAAGCAAAACTTTAGAACCCTTTTTATTTCATTTAATTCAAAAATAAATGTAAACATATATTTTTTTATTATCAGAATCATTTTTCTATACCTATTCATTTGAACAAAAAAAAAAAA
This sequence comes from Philhelius pedissequus, assembly GCA_910595825.1. Lineage (NCBI taxonomy): Eukaryota > Metazoa > Arthropoda > Insecta > Diptera > Syrphidae > Philhelius > Philhelius pedissequus. The sequence goes on along the minus strand of OU343161.1, from coordinate 226,428,205 downwards.
AAAAAACAACAATAATTCAAACACTTTGAGTGCGAGTATTTTTGATAAACATTTCTATCTCTTCGCAACACTGTGTGACGTCCAAAATTATTTTAAATTGTCGAACAATACAAAAATTGTATGATGCAAGAAAAACTATATCTTACAATATTTTCGTTGTCAGAAACGTCAGACAACGATTAAAATTGTAAGGCCTTGCTACAAATTGTGTGTGTACACGATTATCAGATATCTTATCTTATCCGTCATACATTTAAGGATTTCTGACAATTAATTGTAAGATTACACGATTTTCAGCTGGCGTACACACGATTGTAGGATTTCTTGCAATTAATTGTCAGACAATAATCTTACAATTAATTGTAACACAAATTTTCTGACAATTTATTGTAAGTTTACATAGTTGAAAGATATTATATGCATTTGTTCACTGACAGATCTGACAATAATGTAAGATCTACCAATCATACAAAAATTATATTTCATAATAATAATCCTGGTCCTGATGGTGTGCCATCCTCTATTTAAAAAAAAATCGTTTCTAATTTGTCGTATACCCTTTAAGTGTTCTCTTTAACAAGTCTTTAAAAACTTCGCTTTTTCCAACTATTTGGAAAAGCCCATTTATTGTACCAATTCACAAGAAAGGTCCTAAAAATGAAATAATGAACTATAGACCTATTGCTAAGATATCCGTAATACCTAAACTGTTTGAGTCAATCGTATGTAGTGTCCTTTCCTTTCATTGTAGTTCAATTATTTGTGATAACCAGCATGGTTTTGTGAAAAAGCTTTCTACTGTTAGCAATCTGTTTAATTTTACGTCCTTTTGTTTAGATGTTTTTGAGAAACGTGAACAAGTAGATTGTATATTAACTGATTTCAGTAAAGCATTTGACAAGCTGTGTCATAAAACATTAATTTTTAAATTGTTTCGTCAAGCTTTTAACGACAATTTCTTGAATTGGATTTCATCGTACTTAGAAAATAAACAATATGAAGTAGTATTTCGTAATGAATGTTCGACTCCATTTGTACTGAATTCTGGTGTCCCCCAGAGCAGTAATTTAGGTCCAATTTTATTCATTTTATTTATAAATTACTTGATTTCGATCATAAAAAATTCGTCTGTCCTTATATATGCTGATGACATTAAACTTTTCAAAAGAATTAATTCTAAATCTGACTGTCTACTTTTGTAAGATAACTTAAAATTATTTAGGGAATGGTGCGATATTAATCGTCTCGTTTGAAATGTTGACAAATGTAAAACCATGAGTTTTACACGCAAGAAACTTCGAATTGATTTGATTATATGTTTGATTCTTGTTCTTTAAGTAGAGTATCGTTTTTTTCTGACTTGGGAGTTGTTTTAGATTCGGAACTTACATTTACTGACCATATTAGTTTTGTAGTTAGAAAAGCAAATAGAATCCTTGGTTTCATTAAGAGATTTGGACGCGATTTCCGTGATCCTTATGTTCTCAAACTACTTTTTGTTTCATTTGTGAGACCAATTCTTGAGTATGCATGTGTAGTGTGGGCACCTTATTATTCTGTACATATAATGAGAATTGAAGCAATTCAGAAGAGGTTCTTGCGCTTTTGTCTCCGTTTTCTTCCTTGGTTCCGTGGAAACCCACTGTCCCCTTATTCTCAAAGACTTGCTTTAATTAACCTTCCTTCCTTGGCAAATCATAGAAAATATTTACAATTTTGTTTTATCGCAGCAATAATAAATGGAGCAGTATCATCACCATCGGTTCTTTATCGTCTTAACTTTAGTTTTAGTCGCTCAAGTATACGACTTCAAAGACCACTGAATCAAATTTTTAGTAAATCGAACTATGGTGCTCATAGCCCTCTCAATCAATTAGTTGAAATATATAATACATTTTATTTTATAGTGGCTTCACCAAATGACAATTTTAAAAATTCAAAATTCAAAACATTGTTTTACAATAGCTTAGAAATTTAGTTTTAAGTAGTTTTAACTATTTATTTATAAACATATTGTTCACGTTAGGATTTAACGAATTGAAATAAACCATTTTAAAGCTTTTACAACTAAAAATAAAAAAAAAACACAAAAAACAAGCACAGGCGTATAGAAATTGAAATGATCACCATTCCTACACACATACCACGAAAACAACCCAGAAACCAGTTCCAAATTTACAATTAACAATTTGAAAAAAAATTAATTTTGGACCGCTATCTATAACTGAAGAACAAATTGACGTACAGAAGTCGTTAATATGTCATTGTACTGCCTAAAAGTTGTTCTTAAATCATTTAGAAAATAAATTAAATGCATGACTGGATAGAACGAAATTGCTCTTATGTTCGATCACATATTTTTTATAAAAAAGTATTGAATTTTCAAAAAAAAAATATTTTTTTTTCATAAATGTAAAAAAATATTTGTCCAAAATTTTGGTATGCAGTATTGTTATAATCTGAACTGTTATAACCGAAATCCGTCAAGTCGATTATTAGAAAGTTAAGGGTTGGGGTCAAAATTCTGCCGGGGTCGAAATTATAAAACAAATATTGAATTTTCAAAAAAAAAAAAAAATATTTTTTTTTTCAAAAATCCAACAAAATATTTGTCCAAAATCTTGGTATGCTATTGTTTATAATTTGGAGTGCCTCCTATATTAAAATTTGAATCGAAATCCGTCAAGCCGATTATGAGAAAGTTAAGGGTTGGGGTCAAAATTCTGCCGGGGTCGAAATTGTAAAATAAATATTGAATTTTCAAAAAAAATATTTTTTTTTTTTCAAAAATCCAAAAAAAATATTTGACCAAAATTTTGGTATGCACTATTGTTATAATCTGAATTGTTATAACCGAAATCCGTCAAGCCAATTATGAGAAAGTTAAGTGTTGGGGTCAAAATTCTGCCGGGGTCGAAATTATAAAATAAATATTGAATTCTCAAAAAAAAAAAAAATATTTTTTTTTATCAAAAATGCAAAAAAATATTTGTCCAACATTTCGGTATGCATTATTGTTATAATCTGAATTGTTATAAACGAAATCCGTCAAGCCGCTTATGAGAAAGTTAAAGGTTGGGGTCAAAATTTTGCCGGGGTCAAAATTATAAAAAAATATTGATCGAAATCCGTCAAGCCATTTGTGAGAAAGTTAAGGGTTGGGGCCAAAATTCTGCGGTGGTCAAGATTCTGTTAACAAAATTCTGCTTCAAAATTCTTCTTTTAATATTCTGCTCGCCGAAATTCTCCTTTTCGAAATTCTGTTCATCAAAACTTTCTCAAAGCGCCTGCTTTTTAACATTTGCGTTTTAACCTTTGTTTTCTTTATTATTTGCAGATTTTTGATAAGCATAGTACCTATATAATCTTACTTTCTTAAGGGCCAATTTTTCAATAGGCAGTTAAGCAGTTAGTTGTGTTAGTGTATATTCTTCAGATAAAACAAAAATCAATTTTTCAACAGTCGGATACAACTTAACCTAGGGATAAATTTATTATTTATGGAATAAAGCTATCTGCCCAGAACGGAATAAATGTACATATTATGAAGATACAATTTAAATTGACCGAATTACATAAAGCAACATTCACATGTTCAGAATTTATAGTTTGTATTGCATAAGCAAATTTGAGCGAAACGAACTTCGCCGGGTAGCTAGTTATAAATAAAATATACATCTCAAATAAATTGTCCTTCTTTAATTAAACAAAATATCGTTTGCATTAAGTTTTCCAATCACTCATTGTCCCCACTCCAACACTTATTCCAGACACATCAATCCTAAATGAGGATATTTGCATGCATGACAATCGACTTGAAGCTCATAAAATTATATTGTTATTTTGGAAATATTGAAATTGACATCCACACAATTGACAAAATGCTAAAATGCGACTAAGTACTTCAAACACACACAACAGAGTCAATGAAGAAGAACATGACTAAAAGCACAATAAAAGATGTTCGTAAAAAATAAAAAAAAGACAATACTTCCTATAGCTATTTTATAAGCCACCCCTTTAAACCCAAATATTGTGGGTTTCCCGCTTTTTCGGCGAAAAATAAAGAAAAAAAAACTGATTTATTGGTTTGCTTCATCAAACTGTCTATTGTTATGCTGGAATTCATATAGTGATATCATAAAATAATGGAATTGAATATGCCAAAGTATTTGAATGTCATATTTCTTGAAATAAAGGGGATGCGAAAGTCGTTGTCGTCGAACGAACTCTGTGGGGTGGATTTCTTTGAATCGAAAGAGTTTATCTCATCGTCACTGCTTTAACAACGATGCGATGGAACGAATTTTGAATATCGACATTCCATGTTGTCCTGGTATGAGAGGAATACTCTTGCTATTCGAAATTTACATATGGCTTGCAAAGTCCCTGCTGAGACTGGGCAATTTATTACAAATCCGGCGCCGCCTTCTATCCTATCGACAGATTTGCTTTTCTCATCATAATTCAAAAAGGATTTCTTCCGTTGAAGAGGGTTCGGCTTAGTGCTTCCGCTTCATTCCTCAAAGAAAAGATAATTTATCTACTTTAGTTGGTCACAATTGAGGTTAGAGAAAATTGGTGTTGATTTTTAAAGAACTCTTTAAAAGTTCAAAACATGCTTACCGAAGACGCAGAACCGTTCTGTAGAACATGACAAAATATGTGAAGTTTAGAACTGCATATTCATAAATATTTTGTATTGTGAAATTTTACAATTATAACAACTGTGCAGTAATTAATTAATTAACAAAATTTCAAAATGTCTTTAATTTTTTTCTAAGAAAAATTGGTGTGACCATCTGTTTGGGGAGCATTGTTGAAAATGTAATTTTTTTCTTGCAAGGGGTTAGCCTTGATTTTTTCTGCTTCCGAAATTTTTAATGATTGCATGCAAAAACAATTCGAACATTTACCTGGTCTATTAATGAAAGAAAGCTTACGAGTAGGACGGCTAGTAATAGTTAGAAATGAGAATCTTCTACAATCAGAAGTAAAAGCACCAGTTAGAATGGAATTGGTTTTATAATGAGGTGTTTATGATAAATGTCTGTGTGCTCTGGAATCCACGATATCTTGGTCTCTAAGCCGGAGAATCGGTCTTACTTGTCGTCTGGTACCTAGTATTCGTGACTCAAGGACTATCTTGGCTTGAGGTTTATAATCCATTCATTCGATATATTCTGCGTGTTTTTGACTTTTTCGACTGCATCCACATCTTTGCACAGCTTCTCCTCCATTGCCCTTCTTGTAGAATGGACTAAATAATACTTCAAAGAATTTATCTTGCGAAATATAAGATGGCTCCTTACTGCTTATTGTCCTGCATTCGGCTCCGTAAGGCAAGATTGGCTGTGTAAGTGTTTTGTAGAGTCAGTCTTTCGAGAGAGAAGTTTTGAATCCATTTGCCTTGCCAAACCGGAGAAGCTGCGTTTTACTAGGGTAATTCTGTGTTAGATTTCCACTAAGGTATCATGGGGTTTGGTAGGTAAAACTACACAACTGCCTATAAATTGCTGCTATCCATAGAGACATTTTGTTCAAAGCTATCTATGGACAGATGCTTATTTATTTTTTGACAGAAGGTGCTTGGCCTTATCCTCGATTACTTCACAAATTCGTTCTGTAAGCACGGGAAATAAAAGCCAAGAAGAAGCTTCTTTTAAGAAATTCCACCAAAGAGCTTGTGTGAGGCCTGCTTACAAAGGGTTCAAACAAGCCATTATTTCTGAAGAAATCAATGCGAGAATCAACAGTTTCCATATGTCCTGCTTGGGGTCAAAATGCGGAAAACCGAAATCCCGAAAACCTAAAATTCCGAAAATCGAGAATCCTGAAAATCCAGAATCCCGAAAATCCAAAATCCCGAAAACCCAAAACCCGGAAACTCAAAATCCCGAAATTCAATGATCCCGAAAAATTATATCAAATGCAAAATTTGCGCAAATTTTTCATTTTATATAATTTTTCGGGATTACGATTTCGGACAAATAATCCTAAGTGTAAAGTTAAGAATTAAATGCGTAAAAACAATTTTATCTTATGTTTAGTTCCGTTAATATTAATATCTCTTTGAACATTCGCAAATATTTTTTTAAGAGGAATATCATACAATATAAATATATGTTAATTATGATAATGTTATGTAATTTAACCTTCCAATTGACTGCTATTTATTATGCTTCGTTTATATTTTTTGTTATTAAATTCTGTTGTTAAATTCTATTTGTTATAGTTATATGGCTTTTTGTTCCATCAAATTTTCAGTGAACAGACAATTTTGAAGAGTTTTTTACTTTTCTTTTCTTTTCTTTTTTTCGGGATTTTGGCTTTTCGGGATTCTGGGTTTTAGGGATTCGTCTCACGTCTTGCAAACTTAAGCCTTATATGAAAACATAATAATGGGTTACCTATTTTGCGGCTTCAAAAGTAAACGTAAATAAAACACATATAAAATATTTTTTTGTATGATATTTCTTTTTATTATAAAGTTTGAACGTTGACATTATGTGTGAAACACTACATCATTTAAATGACCACCACGCGAATTGTTGCAAGCATCGATTCTTTTGAGGTAATTTTCGACCACTTTTTGACACATGTTGGGCGCTATCTCAGCCATAACTTGACGAATGTTGGTTTTGCAAGTGCTCGAGAGTTAAAGGTTTATCTGCATAAACACGGTCTTTTGCGTAGCCCCACAAAACAAAGTCCAGCGGTGTCAAATCGCATGATCTTGGTGGCCAGTTGATATCGCCACGATGAGAAATTACGCGACCAGTAAATGATATGCAATAAAGCCATATTCGCTCGAGTTGTGTGGCATGTGGTGCCGTCTTGTTGAAACCACATATTCTCCAAGTGGTATTCTTCAATAGCAAGCAAAGAAAAGTCGGTTATCATATGACCATAACGCTCCGAATTGACGGTGACAGTCGTTCAATCTTCGCGTCGTTTTCGAAGAAGTAATGTCCAATCACACCTCCGGACCAAAGAGCGCCCCAAACAGTGACTTTTTGTGGATGTAATGGCCTCTCTTCAATTACTTGAGGATTCTCACAACCCCAAATGCGACAAATTTGTTTATTAACATACCCACCGAGTCAGAAATGTTTATTAACATGTCCACCGCCTGTTGTTCAAGCGCCCATTCTACGAGGTTGTGAATGGTCAGCCGGCTTCAGTTGTTGTGTGAGCTGGACTATATATGGATGTGGGTGTAGATCCAAACGCAAAATACGCCATAATGTGCCGAAAGACTGTCCTAATTCCTGAGAACGAAGAGGAATCGACACATTCGGGTCTTCGGAAACACTTTCACTTACAGCAGCGATATTTTCAGTGGTACGAGCGAAACGATGATGCAGAGGCCTTACAATATCTGTAACCTATCCAGTGTCTTCAAATTTCTTCACAATTTTGCCAATTGCTTGCGTAGTTGGACGATTATGTAAGCCATAATCTACTATTAAATCACGATATGTGGCTGTGGCAGAATCACCATTTTTGTAGTAGGTTTGAACAATTTTTATACGTTGTGCGATAGTTAAGCGATCCGTTTTCGTAAATGTCAGAATTTCAATTGAAAAAAAATTGGTTTAACAACTTAGTTTGACAGATATCGAATTCCAGCCCTATACTTTCGAAACCTTTTGAAATTTTCGACAACTTTGTCCACACGAAAACATTTTAAATATTTTTATTTCAAGATGCTTCTGCATACAAATTTACAGAAGCACAAATTTTTAGATTTATCGAAAAGCGCACATAAAGAATTTTTCCATAAATTTATCTCAGAAAGATAATTTTACATAATTTTTTTCATGTAAGTCTTGTGAACAGAAGCCTTATACAAACTTAATCTTTTGTGCTCTCTTTCAGGTGTAAGCGCGACTTAGCGAAGCTTGTATTTAACTTTCGAATTTACGTTTACAGTAATATTTTGCTTAAAATAATCAACGAAAAATATGAAAATAAAATAACAGTGCGAAAACAACGCGAAGAAATATTGAAAAATTCCCTGGAAGTTTCCAAAACACTATCAAGCAAACAAGCATATTACAGATTTACAAGAAATTTTAGAATCAGCTGAAAGTAATAGTTCTAAGATTAGCTCGAATTCAGTTAGGTATTGCCAAAAGCTCATAGGCATGCTGCCGCCCTGAAACCCCCCTCCTTAGCCAACTTATGGTATTTGGGGTGGGGTCGAGATTGGGCGTATGCAAATTTTTTTGAATTTAATATTTTTTTTGGACTTAATACCGATCATTTTCATTTGGTGCACTGTTTTTCCGCAAGGTCTTAAAAATCTAAATAAAGTTTATTTTTTCCGTAATACTTGCGTTTCTTGAAATGCTTACAAGGTTAATATTGAGTTCAACTTCGGACGTACTGTCAATTCATTATACGTATACGTATACAATGCTTTACCAGGCTCTACTTTTCCATCCCATTTTAATATTCTGAACTCTTAAACCAATGTTCACCGGTATCTCCTTATTTCATGCACTATTTTCCTAATACTCGCACTATATGCTTGATCATCTTAAGGGTAGTCAAAAACACAATGTTAGACTCTGCTTTGTTCCGGGAGAAAGCCGGTATGCCGGGTAACGAAAATGCTGATGAGTTGGCAAGACAGCGATCAACATTGGACGTCAGTCAAGCAGAGTTGGTAAATATCCCATCCTGTTTCATAAAACAGAAAATTTCTCACAGGATCCTTAAGAAATCCAACAAAAGTTGAAACCTATACTTGCCACTTATGACGCTACCAGCAAAAAATATGGCCACCATGCTTCAACACGCAGAGGACAGACAAAATTATGGAACTCAACAAGATCCCTTCGCGCTCTTATAAGCATAATCACTGGACATAATCTGATACTGGGTTATCATAAATTCAAAATGAAACTCAGTACAGACGATCTATGCAGGGGATGTGGTGACGAAGATGTGCATGAGGATACCTCACACTTTCCCTGCCACTGCCCTGTACTCTATTACCAGAGGAAGAATCTGTTAGGCAGTTCCTTCTTCAATAATTTGGAAGACCTCTCTAATATTTCAGGAATTAACATATCGAACTTCGACAATGCCTTCAAATGGCTGGACTGATTCAGGGAGCACAGGTTTATATCGGAGAAGAGTGACTACACTCCGGGGGGTAACACGATTGATCAACATTGATCTAAGTGTGACGATAACGTCATCAATTGTCAGCCCAATTACCTAACCTAAGGGTAGTCAAAACCCATTTAGTGCGCGCCCAATTATTAAAAAAAATATTTTGATGTCATTTTTACATTGAACATTCAACCGTGTTATTCTAGTTTTAAATAATTTTCTCATGAGCCGCGTCCGAAAATTATCTCATGCATTTAGACGGTCTCCATTTCGGGGCTAATAATAACTTAGCCGTCTGTAATTGTATGATACAGCGTGATTTCTACACTTCCAAGCCCACTTCTTTTTGTTAACTTATTTGAAGCTTCTACATTCAAACATGTTCGTAATGGGCTTGACCGTTCTTGAGAAGTTCTTAAATCATAAAGCTATTTATAAATGTAAATTAAAAATACCTTAATAGTTTTTTAACAATAGTCATGGGAAACATTTGTTTTTTTTTTGCGTGGGTAGGTGTAAAACCTTCAAAAAGAGTGTGATATTCTTACTGCACTAAAAACACCTCCTCCCGATTGAAACTAAGCTGAAACTTATCTAGCAATTAAGTTTTAATTAACTTGTTGTAGGTAACTATCCGGTGATAGTTCGTGCTTATACCGCGATTTTATAGCGGATTCTCGGTGAGTGCACCAGATCGGAAGGCTTATTCCTTCGCAGGCGGCGCGGCGTACTAAATTCGTCACATCGATAATTTCGATTATAGTACTATTACAGTGTTGTAATAGCCGTTTTCTATGATTTCGTGCAAAATTTTGTATTTCATCGCGAACCGTGGGAATCCCGAGATCTCCGTGGAGACCTTGGTTTCTATAATGTACCATGGTTCGTTTACAAATGATCTTAGCAGTTTTTTTTTAAATGTTTGTAAGGTATTTAAATTAGAATCTCGCGTACAACCCCAGAGTTGTATACCGTAAGTCCAGACAGGCTTATGTACATGCCTGTACAAGATTAGCTTGTTTTCGATACTGAACGTAGATTATTTTCCGAGCAACCACTACACATCTCTGAGTTTATTATTTAACTCCTAGCATTTCTTTTTAACATGCGGTTTCTTCATTAGCAAAGTGAACTCGAACCGTATTAACAAATGTCGGTAGTCTATTAATTTTTTTTATACGTAAAATCTACATGGACTGATTTTACTTCGTTGAGCGATATCCGCAAGGCTTTTGTCCGATTGTTGACATTATTCAGAGCTTTTTGTAATTTTGTCGTAGGATCATTTATCGTTTGGCCCACTGCTAGTATTACAGTGTCATCAGCGAACGTGGCTACGATAGTGTCTTCTGTATGAGGTATCACACGTGTAAATAATAGGTACACTATTGGACCTAAAACACTTCCTTGTGGTACCCCAGCCACTATTTCTTTGAGTTCCGAGTAATCAATTCCATGTCTTACTCTAAAAAGTCTATTCCCTAGATATGCTTTAAGAAGCGTATAAAGTGTTTCAGGCAGATTTTATCTTAATTTAAAATTTAGGCATTCTTGCCACACCTTATCAAAAGCTTGCGAGACGTCTAGGAAGACAGCCGAACAAATTTAAACCATTTGCACCAAAAATAATATAATATCCTAACGACTTAAAAATGTACAATACGTTCTGTCATTTTTAGTCCGAAAAGGTAAAAAATAAAAACTTATAACTACGAAAAAAAATTAGGCGGTAGCTGATCTGACGAAAGATACCCATTTTTCTTGCGATTATAGGTAATATAAGGCAAGTTATGCATTCGTCGAAAAAAAAGTTTTGAGATAACAATCAAACATGACATTACGATGATAGCGAAGACGAAAAAGATGGTCTAAAAATTCTGTCCGTCTGTATGTCTGTCTCTCAGTCTGTCGGTCTGTCAGTCTGTCTGTATGTATGTATAGACACCTACAGCCCAAACGGGTGGGCCGAATTGCTTCAAACTTGGTATATAGAGTTTTTTAGGTATTCTACAGAGGGGAAATTGAAATTTTTCTTTTAGCTCAAAAAATAACGGTACCTGTCATATAACGGTTACGTTCAAACCTATTTTTCTCGGAAACGGCTCTAACGATTTTGATAAAAAAAAAAATCAGTGCGGCTTTTTAGTTACGATCTATCATATGGTTGGAAAAAAAATTACTTTTACTTTCCATAGGACCGTTTATTTTGCTTTCGACTATTTCATAAACGGCTCAACCGATTATTTCGAAATTTCACACATATATAGGTTTAGGCGGCCCAAATTATACCGCGTACCAATATTTTTAATTAATATTTTTTTGTACTTTTAAAATCATTTTCAAGAAAAAAATTAAAAAAAAAAATATATTTCGAAAACTGCTATTTAAATTTTTTTCAAAAATTATATTTATATGTATTTTCTGAATATCTATGAATAGGCGTTTCTCATTTTTTTAAAAAATATTTTCAAAAAGTTAAAAAAAACACTTTTTTTTCCTCAAAAAAAACTCCACAGATTTTTAAAATTTTTTCTCGTAAATTCAGATTTATCCAGGAAATAAAACGACGTACTTTTTTTTGAGCTCAAATTAGTTTAAGTATTTATTTCAGAATTTTGAATTATTTTTTCTTTAATTAAGCCGATTTAATCTTTTGTTTTAAAGTTTATATTATTAAATATTTAATATTGTCATATCAATTTATTTTAGAACAAAATTTAAAAAAAATTGTATACAAAATTGAGTTAAAAATTACTTTAAAAATATATTTAGATTTTTAATAGAAATCTTTTGCATACGATGTGATCGAACATAAGAGCAAGTTCGTGCGATCCAGTCGTCCAATTTATTTCTTCATTTCTCCGTTCGATTTTGTTTCTAAATGTTAAATTTCCCCCGACATATGTACATTCCAACAATCTCAATCGCAAGTAAAATTATCAGAAAATTCCTAATATTTTTAGTAAATGTAGAGGGGTTTGTTTTTGGTTAACAAGTGTGTGATGTAAAAATTGCTGGTAACTGGGCAATAATATCCCCTTCAAAAGGAAGACATATTTTTAGAAGAATGGCCATCTGACGAAAATGACATCATTTGTCACTGAAGGTTGACGAAATCCATTACTAGAGCGCGTCACACCTACACAAGAAAATAATTAGATACTATTAATAGTTTGTATGCACGCGTTAAAATATAGTGTAGTGAGCGAATATATTTGAAAGCCCGTTCTACCCTTACATCAATTTTTTTTTTTCGACTAAGAAATGCGTTGATGGTCATTCCTGGATTAATTGTGTAACAATATGCAAGGGACACCTTTGAATGAATATTATGTAAGTATCTACTCTGCTATTTTAATCGGATAAAAATCATAATTATTGTTATTATCATTTTTATTATTTACTTTGCTTATTGCGTGAATCAGTGATTCAAATTAATTAAATAATTAAAATTCCGCACCTTGTTTCGTTTTCGTTTCAGATGGTGTTGCATGTTAGTTTTGGTTAAACGGACGCATAAACTTCAATCATTAATAACGTCATTTGTCAACGGTGACTTTGTATCACATTTTATGGGATAATGAGCTCCGTTTTTTTGTTAGCTTGTGTTTGTGTGTGTAATATGTTCTAGACGGATGTGCGTTTCATAAGACAGCTTGCTGATGAATTGCTTTCAAAAATTGGAATCATATTTTGTTTGGTGTAGTTTTTACCTTCCCATATTTGTCCCGGATATTATACGAGTAGGAGTCATATTTCTTCGAAAAAATGAACAGTAACCAATAACCTTACGTCAAACGATTACACATGCGTCAGGCTATTTTTGAATTCCTAAAAAAATCGAACTCGAGGTTTGTATCAAACCTGAGACACAACATTTTTATTACAAAGAAGCCAACAAAAATTGTTCCCGCAATTTTGTTTGTTTGAGCTCATAATTTAGGGATTAAATGTTTTTAGGACAGGAAATCATTTAAGTTTTTTGGCTTTCAAAACTACGATACCTTCCATCCTATGATTTTAATTAACAAAATAAAAGTTGTTTGTGTGACGTGTAGCTAGTTGGAACCAAATGCGTTTTGCCCAAGTACGACAGTTGCTGGATTATCACTGTTAGATGCTGTCGTCCTCGAGAGTTCAATATTTTTGTATTATTATAATGAGGTTAGGTTATGTTAGGTTGAAGTGGCCGCCAGGAAAACAACTGACAAACTTAGACCTAAGACAGGTCCATTGTGGTACCACATGAAGAGAAATGTACTCTTTAATCAAACCAATGTGTCTAAGATCACTGGTGTCGTCGAAAAAGTATTCCCCCAGGTGTAATCTTCGTCCTTGGGAGAGAGCAGGATATGAACAAAGAAGATGGGAGATAGTCTCTTCTTCCTTGTTCAGTTAGAACAACTATTACGGAGCCAAGCTGTTTCCTGCTCAAAGAGAGTAAACGTTTTGAGCGTCTTGGGTCTATTTATTACTGGCCAGATTTGTCTGGTGGCCAGGCACGTAGTGATGTTTGATCATCTAAAATTTATTTGTTTTATGGTGTTTTGATGTAACAATAGTTTGCTTGTAGCGATAGGCATACCGATTTCTTCCATTTCCGGTAGAATAGGTATTTGGGTTCCTTTTCTGGCGAGTTTCCAAAAAAATCCCTATGTCCCGACACACAAATCAGGTGAATGTTAAACTGTTCTGCCATCTCCCTGAGAGATGATCGACAGTTGCGGGCAGTTATAGAGTTTGTGGGAAAAGAGCCAAGGGATTTGAGGGATGTTTGACTGTCAGAAATTATGCGGATACCCGATGTAGATATCACGTTTTCCCTTAGCCAGGATAGAACCTCTTTAATCGCAAGAATTTTTGCTTGCAACACGCTACAATGGTCAGGGAGACGGAAAGAGAGACTAAGATTTAGTCTGTCTGGGTACACACCACCGCCCACTCCCTCTCCGGTTTTATTATGATGAGACGTAGACAGATTTTTCTTCTCGTAGTCTGAATTATTGTAGCAAAAATTATTACCTAATGGCAAGTCCGTCGATCTTTATCATTACCATCATAAGCTTCAATGGATACAATATACGTTTAGCACTCTACACCTAATAATTGTAAATGTTCATTCTTCATGGACGAACTCAAACTAATATTTTTAGTTTTTAGTTTCGAATAATTCTATCCATGCGTCATCCTTAGCGGCCAGTTATAGCGATCAGGGAAACGAATCAGGAAAAAAGTTCTAATCGATAATTTATAGTGTTTTCAGTAGGGCTGGCAACGAGACGAGATCAGGCGAGACTTTTTGTTAGTCGCGTCTCGGTGTCGTCAAAATCGAAAAATTTCAGTCTCGTCTCGGTTTCGGTCCTGGTCTCGCCTAATCAAGTCTCGTCTCGGTCTTGGTCCCGCCTTTTTCTCGAGAAAATTTTAATGTGCAGTCTCGTCTCGGACTCGGTCTTGGACTCATCCTTAGTCTTAGTTTCTTTCATGTTTTTTTGGTAGTAAAAAGATAAGAAGATAAGACGCATTGTTCAGATTGCAAAGATAGAGTATGGTATATCAGCATTTCGTTAAAAAAATTAGTGACGTTTGGGAAAAAATATTATCCAAACGCCTAAATATAGTTTGTGGCCTAATCCATTTAAATCGGAGCACCTTAAATGGAGAGGTAGTCACAAAACTATATTTTGACGTTTTAATAACATTTTTTTTAAATTTCACCTAAAAGGCTTAAAATCACATTTTTTCCGGAGACAAAAATAAAATCGGAAAAATTTCGAATTTTTTGAAGTAAAATTTGAAATTTTCTGCCGAGACCACCGATACCAGCGAGACTCTCGTCGGATTTCGGTACCAAAAATACGGTCTTGTCTCGGTCTCGTCTCGAGTGCTTTAAAAGAAGCCTCGTCTTGTTGACGAGACGGGGACGAGACAGGGACGAGACCAAGACTAGTCTCGGTCTCGTTGCCAGCTATTGTTTTCATACAAATGCTACATTTATCGTTGACAAATAACTGAAAGAATTTTTTTGCTATAGAACATTTATTTTTTTAAAATGTATTTAATTATTTTCCTGGTGAAAATCAATTTTTCGTCCCAGCTGATTGGCATTTGACAAAAAAAAAGAGCAAATCACTCCAATGATTAGGGTAAAAATTTCTTTCGCTACACTGACAAAATTGTGGACGAAAAACATTTTCGTCGTGTTTCAAATGAGGAGAACTTGATGGCAGACTGATAGTTAGGCTTGTCAACTTAGATAATTTTCCTGTTTTCTATAAACGACCACAAGAAAAAAATTTTCACTTCCATACTGTTTCAATAGACTTTTCCTGATGCCTTTTCCTGATCGCTATAACTGGCCCTTAGCTATAGCTAGTAAAAATTGAGAAATTTAAATATATTCGTAGGAAGATATGGTATAGTTAATTATTACCGCCATGTGGGTCAAGAAGGAAAATATAAAGAAATAAAATTCACGACTGGGTCGCACGAACTTGCTCTTGTAGCTAACAACTTTAATGTAATAGTACTATAATCGAAATTATCGATTAGACGAATTTAGTACACAGCCTGCGAAGGACTAAGCCTTCCGATCTGCTGCTCTAAAAAAGAATCCGCTTTAAAATAGCGGTATAAGCAGCAACTATCAGAGGATAGTTACCTGCAACACGTTAATTAAATTCGTTAAAAATAAATTGCAAGACAAGTTTCAACTTAGATGCAATCGGGAGGAGGAGGCGTTTTTTAGTGCAGTAAGAATCTCACACTCCTATAAGCACGCGTTTTTCGGTCCTCATAGAGCCTTTTGAAGGTTATACACCCACCCACGGCAAAAAAAAACTTTAATGTAGCTAACTATTGAGGTTTAGTTAGTTAGGTGTAGTTATCCTATGCAGATTTAAAGCCTATGTGGGTAAAATTAACTTGATTCTTAGTATAATGAATTGTGGAACGGATGATTCAAGGAATAGTTACAGAGGTACCTACCTACAAATGTATATTTAAATCTAAGTTATGGACTTTAATTATGTAAGTAAGAAGAGTAAAATGTATCTACATATATATACATATTGATCTAACCTAAGTGTGTAAACATGTGCATATAAAAATGAACATGAAGGATGTAGGTGGGTAGCTAGCTATATACATACAATTTCATAATTTAGTTGCAATATGCATATTATGTATATTCATGTAATTTTTAAAGCACATATGTATATATAAATGTATGAGGACCTACATTGTATTTAGTATTCAGTGACGTACGCAAAAATAAGTTAAAAGGTATATAATAATAATAAGGTAGAAATAAATGGATATTATACATACTTAAATGTTCTTATATTGCTTAGTCGTTATAGTTTGAGGGAAAATAAAGATGCCATTTGAATTCATGGATAAATAAAAATATATCAAAAAAAAAAAATTCAAAAATCTTTGGAGCGGTTTTTTTAATAAATTAATTTTGTATGTATAAAATTTTGAAAACATTTTTAGAAAAAAAAAATTGAAACGCCATTTTGAAGATATTATTAATATACATATAAAATTCAAATTTAAAAAAAAAGTTCTGTGAGTGGTTTTTGGAAAATCGATTTTTCAACAAAAAATATTTATTTTTTTCAAAAATCGAAAAACTTTTTTTGGAAAAATTGGATATGTATGCAGTTTTATTAACAATTTTGGGGAGCATTTGCGTACAAAAATTTACATATTTTAATCGATTTATCCAATATTGAGAAAATCGAAAATATGAAAAGTGGTTCTATGCGAAGTACCCTTAATAAGTACGCAAAAAAAATATTTTTATACTTAAAAAGGAATTGTACTAATTTAAGAACACACACATTTTTTTATAAAAATTCTTGCAGCCATTTTCGAGAAATAATTTTTTTCTTAACGATTTTTTAACATTTGTATGGGAGGTACCGTTGATTTTTATTTTAGAAAAATAGTTTTTTTAACTAATCAAGATAACGTCAAAAAAACACCAAATACGAAGTTTTGAAAAATAGTGTTTAAGTTCTCTAGGAGCTTCTGCGTAAAAAATTTCAAAAAATCAAATTAACCGTCTCAGAGAAAATCGATAACCAAAAAAATGGTTATACTAGAGGTACCAAAAATAACAATTTTTTTCAAAAAAAATATCAAAAGTTACCCTTTCCCTTCGTTAATGAACTGTTTTTTTTTTTAATAAAAAACGTTGGAGCCGTGTTTACGAAAAATTAGATTTTTGTTTTTGACAAAAAAAAATGTATGGGAGCTACTGTTTTTTGTCGACTTAAAAAAAATGAAAAATACGTGTGGGCATATTACCGAAAAAAAAACAATATGTACCAAGTTTGAATCAAATCCACCGAACCGTTTAGGCTGCAGACTCGAGGACAGAGAGACAGACGGAATTGGGGACCCACTTTTTTGGTGTTCTCTATGATCGTAATGTCATGTTTGATTGTGAGACATTTTTTTGTACTAATATGTACATAAATTGCCTTATAGTACCTATAATCGCTAGTAAATATAATTAGCTAGATCCCTTGTTGATTTTCTGTATCTGGTGTGTACCTGTACACACAATGGTGTTATATTGTTATTTCTGGTTTGTGTGGTTCAAGTGTGTTGAAAAAACAAATTATAGTGTTCTGAACTCGCCCTGTTATCAACAAGTAAAGAGCATAGTCTATGCGATCGAACTTTGTTCAGAGCTCTGCCTATTACATTTTCACAAGGCAAATTTGAGAGCAGAACAATTTGCTGTTAATTCTACGCTAACACAAAGTAATATGACTCTGCCTGTACTTGAGAACATTAACAGCTTCATGGGACGTACCTACTTTCTTACTCGTACAGTTGCTAGAGTTCTTTAGGAGTTCGACATTCACAAATCCGCGGGTTCAGATATAGTATCTCCCCTATTGTTCTGACGAGGGGTCCTTCTACGGTCGCGAAACCACTGCGTAAGATTTTCCATCTGTCCTAATCTACAGGTCGCTTTCCGAGTGGATGGATAACATCATTTGTCCATCCTGTTCCGAAAAAAAGGCGAATCTTTTCACCCCTTAATTACCGTCCAATTGGACTTACGTCGTACCGAGATCATTGAAACGCTGATCAATTGTCAGCTTAAAAAATATCTTGAACAACGAAAGCTCCTTAATGACAGGCCTTTTTTTTTTTTTTTTTTTTTTTTTTTTTTTTTTTTTTTTTTTTAATTTAACTAAATGCCTGTAAGACCTAATGTCTTTTAAATGCAACCTGAATTGCACGGCACTAGTTGGCACAGTGGATTTGAGAACCAGGGATTGACTGTCTTATTTTAACCCATGAGCGGTATACAATTAAAATTGGAGGTACAGAAAAGAATGCGCCTAGCGTGGGAAACGAACCCACATGTCTAAGTTAGCAATCCAGCACTTTATCCACAGTGCCATTGCCACGTAGCAATAGGTCCATTGTTGATCTCATGATATATCTCACCAGTTTGGCATCAAGCTCTCTTATGGAAAATGCGTGCATTTGGTATAGATGCACCTTTAATTCACTGGATTCAAAAATTACTTGTCGGAGAGCTCTGTTCTGTCTCCGATAATATTTCGCATATATTCATCAATGATCTCTTGTCTGACACTTCTAATTCAATACACTTGTTTTGCCGACATAAGTACCTCCAGCTTTTCATATTCAGTTTTAGATTCACGCCCATGTTCTTCGGATGTGGAAATATAACGTCACTGTATGATCATCTCATTAAACTTTAATCTTGACATCATAGTTAAAAGCGGAATACAAAACCGCGTAGAATTTAATGGTTCAAAGACTGACTCCTGCCCAGTAAAATGATTACATATGCTCTAAAAACTGCGTGTAAGTTTACAATAAAATTGTATGTAATTCTTAGTGTAAAAGAAGGCTAGTTGCGTATTTATACACAAGACAATAACCATTGTTCCAGTATTAAAATAATAATGCTTTGGCATTCCACCCACAATGTTTATAATTAAACAAATATTTTTTAAATTCAAACACCTTATGAAAACTACACTTAAAGTGTTTGTAATTAAATTGATTACTCAGAAAAATGCTTGGCACACGGCTCTCCACGTGGATGGCATATGTTTGAGTTGCATTTGACAATTTAAAAATCTGTTTGAAAAATTATTGGTCTATCTTTTCAAAATCTTCGACAAGAGCGCAGTCCAAGATTTCACTTCCATAGCATAAACACGAATTAATTGTGGCGTTGAAAGCTTTGAATTTGGCAGAAGTGCAAATATTTTGCTAAGAGTAAAAACTCAAGTTTATTTACAAAGAAAAATTAACACATCGGAACGTTACATCGATGATTCGCGATGCATCGGAAACATGGATGTTTTTAACCGATGCATAGAAAAAAAGTTATCATTCTACAAAAAAAAAACATATATCAGCTAATAAAGGGTTATCCATTTTGCGGTTTCAAAAGTAAACGTAATTAAACACATATAAAATATTTTTTCCATAATATTTCTTTTTTATTATAAAGTTTGAACGTTGACATTATGTGTGAAACACTACATCATTTAAATGACCACCACGCGAATTGTTGCAAGCATCGATTCTTTTGAGGTAATTTTGGAACACTTTTTGACACATATTCGGCGGTATCTCAGCCATAACTTGACGAATGTTGGTTTTCAAGTGCTCAAGAGTTAAAGGTTTATCTGCATAAACCCGGTCTTTCGCGTAGCCCTACAAAAAAAGTTCAGCGGTGTCAAATCGCATGATCTTGGTGGCCAGTTGATATCGCCACGACGAGAAATTTTGCGCCCAGGAAATGTTTCTAGCAATTAAGTCATATTCGCTCGAGTTGTGTGGCATGTGGCACCATCTTGTTGAAACCACATATTCTCCAAGTCGTATTCTTCAATAGCAGGACAAAAAAAATCGGTTATCATATGACCATAACGCTCCGAATTGACGATGACAGTCGCTCCATCGTCGTTTTCAAAGAAGTAAGGTCCAATCACACCTCCGGCCCAAAGAGCGCCCCAAACAGTGACTTTTTGTGGATGAAAAAAAAAATGGGTTTAACAATTTAGTTTGACAGATGTCGAATTCCAGCCCTATACTTTTGAAACCGCAAAATGGATGTCGCTTAAAATATAAGAAAAATGTCAAGGTTTTTATTTTACTGAAATAAAGTTTTATTAAGATTAATTGAATTACAAATTCCAGTACTTTTTCTCTAAACTCAGCATGAATAGAATTTTGTTGACACACTTAGCCTGAATCCTGTTTCGCTACTGGTTCAGCATTTGAGACGCTTTGGAAAACAGTCGCTCCGATGGAACCGAACTGGTTACCATAGCTAAATACTTAAAAGCAACTTTGTAGAGCTTTGGAAACTGCACTTTGTAGTCGCATGATGACATACTTTCATTCTATACATCGGATCAAAAAACATCGATGCATCGTTTAACATCGAAAGTATTCGATACATTGGATCATTCGATGCATCGATGTAAAATGAACAACCCTACTTCACATAGATTGTTCATTTTTATAGGAAAATTCTTCAGTCTACATATCGTTATGGTACCTAACTCGTGCATCAGAACGGAAACAATTTTCCACCTATTTTATTAAAATTTTCATTTTTCATTGAATCTTGTAAGCAACCATTACCTAAGTTCAAATAAATTAAAATGTTTGGCAAAATAAATTACTATATAGCCATGTCGACATCTAGATAAAAGAAATGTTGCTGCATCTGATAAAAATAATACCTATTTTCTATCATAGATTCTGAAATACTTCCCAAAAGGGTTGTTTAGGGTTTTTCGCAATAATTTGCACACTACTGTTTTATATTTATTTTTTTTGTTATTCATTTTACAACTCTGGTGTGTACGGGTGCACGAATCGACAGACGAAATTAAGTTTTTTTTTTTATTATTTATGCTTTGTATTTTTTGTCTCTTCTCTCTTCGAAGGAACTCTTTGCTTGAATGCTGATGCTAAAGTTTTTCTACACCACGCCTCCTTTGATTTTCCTGTGCTCTATGATTGTACCTTAACGATAGGTGGTTGAGGTATTGGGGAGCATGGTGTATAAGACCGTCTTTTCCGTCGCTGGAACTTGTGCTGGTGCTGGAGCTAGTGCTGCTGCTCCAACAGACTTGTTGTCTGCGTGGATAAGTTGCAGATTTAAACTGTGGGAGTAGAAGACACCATTAAATGTACCTACCTATACTCCTGGCTTAGTTTGTCTAAGGTTGTTGTTTTTGTTCCTTGTTGTTGGCAATTGTTAATGTTGGTTATAGTGGGGAGGGGTAGGTAGGGTCTGCATTATGATTTCACCATCAGTGGGTGGCTGGTTAAAGGAAGGTATAAATACATACCTATAGGTGGTTGAACGACGACGCGGTCGTGAAGTGCACTTTGTGATGATTTTCCGGGCTTTCTTGGAAATTTGCGCTCAGACAAAGTGGCATGAGTGCGAAGTAGTTGATTGGATAGGTGTGATGAGGTGAGTGCGCGAGGTCAGACGGTATTTTTTCAGTTGGTTTTTTGTATTTTGTTCCAAGGTTTGTTTGATCTTTTTTTTACAATTTCACACTATTGGAATGATGTTTTTTTTTTTTTTTAAATTCGAAAGCTTATTGTGTGTTGACCCGTTTATTTTTCGTCAATCCTAATGTTGAGTATATTTTTGATAATTCTTTTTAAGTTCTTAAATTACAACGCAAATATTTATTATTCTTAATTAATAATTATTATAGAAGCTATTTGCCAAAAATATTTGAGAATAGTTACGTGTGAAATTTCTATATCGTTTTCCAACGAAAATTTAATCTTGCATGTACATTTATTCCATTTCATCACAATCTATACTTCTTAAAACATCTGCTGATTTACAAGAAAGAGCTCTTTGAATAAAGATTAGGAGTATCGGAATCATTTCATGAGCCTTCTAATATTTATCAGGTCGTATGGGGGACATTCGAAAATGGTTTGTTAGGAACTTCCAAAGCTAGCACTTCCTCTAAATGGAGTTTTCAGTTTCCATAAATAAGGTGTTAAAACCGCTATCACCTATCTGACCTTTTGTTGCTATATTTTTGAAGTGATAACTTTTTATGGGAGGGTAAATCGATGCGTTACGTAACGCGTTACGGTAAGCATTCCTTTCTCTGAATTAAATTATGAAATAATCATACTTGGCAAATTTGTTGGATTTGAACTGGGTACCGGGGGTGGCGATAGTTGTGTGCTCGCCTGTCAACCTCGTGGTTGCAGGTTCGATTACTGCCGTTGTCTATGTCTTCTTATATTCCATTAAAACCAATTCTAAAATTGTCATAAAATAAGTTGGTGCTTTGCTCATTACATGCTGTTTAGGAATAACACTAACAACATGTGATTGAGTAAGGTAGTATACTCATAAATATGACAACGGAACAAATAAAATAATGCGAATTATAAGAGACATAAATAAATAAGATATGGTTATTTTCTCAGCATTAGTTCAGCCGCCATCCCTGGAGATAAATCTGAGACAACAACCAGCTCTAGTCTCAGAACATCGCTCCACACATCTTTCCTATCATTCTTCCTCTTCTTCAACCGGATGCCCACGCTGTGTTAAGAAAATCATATAAGTATTTGTAATCCCTTGAGCGCGTGCAGTCATAAAAAAAAAAAAAATGTCAGGTTGGCCGAGCGGTATAAGGCGCTAGATTTAATCGCTGGTTCCCGATAGAAACGTGGGTTCGATTCGAATCACACATTTGAAAATATATATATATATTTTTTTTGAAGTGATAACTTCTTATGGGCGGGTAAACCGCTTCGTTACGAAAAGAAAAGAATTGTATCTTTTTCAGGAGTGGACCTAGAAATCTGAAATTTTCAGGAATGACGAAATTTATTGACTTGAATGTTTGGTGAGCATATTGGATTCCTGGAATGTAACTAACTGTAAGAAATTTGTAATATTAAGAAGATTACACATATCAGTCATTTACATTTAAATGGTTCCATAAATGCATTTGGTTATTCTTTAATTATTAATTAGATAATAACAATATGACGATTATTTTCATCTATCAAATAAATCCTTTCTCTATAAGCTATACAAGCTTTGCAATCTTTATTCCAAAACCGAAGAAAAACATTCAAAATTGCCTGCCTATTCCAATCATCGATGTTCAGTGTAGAAGAACAGTTATGTTTGAAAATTAATTAAAAAGAAAAGATGTGGTTGTTTTGAGCTTATATCGTCTGTTTAAAAGTTCAATCTTTAAGATTATGGTCTTAAAATTGAGGTAAAACTTGATGTATGCCGGTATAAAATTAATAAGTATCCGTCTTACTATATGTTTAGCTTAATAGGGTTTTTTAGGTATTCTAAGGCGCGTTTGCTGATACACACCTTAAGCATTTACCATTTAAGTTCTACTTAAGCACTTATGTGACAGTTTACGCAGAGGCAAAAGTAGCCCATAAGCGTTTTAAGTTGAACATAAATATTATGATTCGTATCACAAGACGCGCCTTAATGAAAAAGTTGATGATAAATTTCTATATTTTTAAAAACCGTATTCCACAAAGTTATTGCCTTAGCCATCGTCTATAAAAGTGTTAGCATAAGTATATTGATAAATAGACGTATACGTAAAGCGTTATGGTGCCAGTCTGTCTGGCTTCCTTTTCTCGCACGCAAACGGAGAACTTTTGAAATTAATCGAATTAACGAATAACTTCTAAAGCAAGTTAAATAATTTCAATACAAAATAGTTCCACTTATATAAGTTTATGTTATCACTTCTGTCGGGCATCGGGCGTCCCGAGACGCACATGTTTTTTAAACTAATTTTTTAATTAAATAACATAAATAATTTCTAATTTTTATTAATCGGGAAATCGGCTAGGGATCTAATTCCTGTGACTAATTCCTCCAAGGGTAATCCGAGGGAAAATGGATTATTTTTATATAGCCCAAAAAGTCCGCAGGCCGCACACCAGTGCACCAGTGCAATAAAGTTAACGGAATTGACCACCAAAGTTGGCTGCCACTTGGGATCAACGGGAATCTTATTTCTCAGCACCCAACTTTGAAATCAAGGTTTGCTTTTGAGTGGACAAGTTTCCTACTTTCATCGTGATTCCTTATCTCTACTTGTTACATTTCTTGCTTTAATGCAATTTTGAATCGTAAGGATGACGAATTCAAATGTGAGGTTGGTGCTCGAGTATATTACTGGTAATTGCACCCCCGCTGTAGTCGCAGAATCAAATGCCGGTAGTGGTCGCACAATTCTGCTGTTGTTAACCACATTATGGTTTTATTTTGGTCGTGCGGAATTTCTGAATTTGGTGACCACGATTAACTTTACTGTGGCGATCGTTAAGGAATGGGTAACGTAACGCTTCGTTGCAATTGCTTACTATGGTCAATAATTTACATTTATATTATGACTATCTAGCGTATGTCTTTTTGAAAAAACGTTAAAAAACTCGATTTAAAAAGATTTACAACCTTATAGATTTTGTTCATAAATGAGGTAACATTAGTAATAGTTCAAAAACAAACAAAAAAGTATTGAGAATGCAAAGGGCACATAAATTTCAATCATAAATAAATGATGTGCAAGCATATTTTTTGATCTTTAAGTACTCTAATGATTAAAATCTGTGTTCTTGGTCAAACCAAATATCCTTCTATATGACTAGGTAACTCAAAGACTGCTTAGATGTGTTGCTAAGACGAATGAACATATTGTATCCAAGAACGATCAAATCAAAAATGTGATATTTCGAGTACTGTGATAAATGAGACACCTTTTAGAAATCCATAGTCCTACTGTTAGGAATCTGGGGCAAGTGAAGACAGAAAAGCCTCCTAGACAACAGCTTGTAGCCCAGTTACTAAGCTTTCTCCATGAGTGTGCTTCTTACAGGAGTAAGCTTCCCTCATATGTACCAATAATGCCAAATCATAAAGAAGGACCCTGGGGAATTCTTCTACAGCCGTTCTTTGTAGAGTTTGTACTACTTAAAATAATATTACACGTATTCTGATCGTTCCTCTATAATACGAAAATCAACAAGTGACTCTATTACGGAATGATTTAAGTTGCTGTTAGAGTCATGGCTATCTCGGATGATATAAACCTTTTAATATTGATATCAGTTGTCAAGAAACGGCAGTGTTTAAAATTTATGGGAGTCTATAATAACCGATAAGGATATTTGACACGGAAGGGAGGTACAACATCACCTGCTTCCGAACTTCAAAATGAAAATACATCTCCACTCCTCGTGTACATGCTTGAGGTGAAAATCATCTCCACCCAGAAACCACAACTTCTGGAGAGTTTTAAGCGACGAAAGCATACATTTTAAACGAAATATCTCTCTTGTAATTGAAGTATTGATATATTTTTTTTTTTGATCAAGCGGTTTGTCAAAAGTTGTAAGTGTTTTTAGTATTGTTATTGTTTATTCTCAAATGTTGGAACTGTCCAAGATACTTTCTTTCAAGAATGCCGGAGTTCAATGCTTAATTGAGTTGATTTTAATCTTGAAAATTTCAATGATTTTAATTGATTGTCATATTAGCAACCTATTCCATTTAGTTATTCAGCTAATGCCCAGACCACCCTCTGGGCACTCTGGACATGTGTCCAGGATCTCGTGATCGATAGGGGCCCCTAGTTCCTGCCAAGTCACTGAACGATAACACTTTTTAAATTCGAATAAATCGAATCTAAATTACTGACTACAATACCAATTGTAGAAGATTATCAGCTTCTGCATGTATGAAGCAACTCTACTCTTATCCAGTTAGCCTTTCCTATTTCAGCATGCTTAGATAAATGTCAATATATAAAAATATAAGTCATTGGTATACTTAGTACGTATAGTAGAACTTCTGTAAGTTCGAGGCTATGGAACAACAAATGCTGAAAATTAAAACTTATATGGTAGTTCCATGACCTTTTTCGCTTGAAAACTCTTAATTCTGTAGAGTTGAGCTAAAGTTGCAAAGAATTTGATGAATTTTATTATTAAGATTTAAATGACAAAAAGTTAGAAATGGAATGCTGCATTTAAGAAAATACTTGAAAATTGTTCACAGTGAAAATAAGGGAACTGATAGTATATTCAAAATATATCAACTTTTGAAACAAAATTGAAGACACAATTCCAAACGTAATAATCGCAATGAGATTCTTTTTAAGCCTGATAGTAACTAACAGAACGCTCCTTCGCCAAATTGAAAAGAATATGAATTGAGAAGTAGAATGCTTCAAGAGAGATCAATCAATTTGTCGCACCGACAAATCGATTTCAAATCAAGAAGGGTTACTATTAAATCAATATAGATTTTTAAGCACTAACATGTGAGTTAGCTGTGTGGATTATCTAAAGGGTTATCCAATTTGCGGTTACAAAAGTATAGGGCTGGAATTCGACATCTGTCAAACTAAGTTGTTAAACCAATTTTTTTTTCAGTTGAAAGTCTGACATTTACGAAAATGGATCGCACAACGCATAAAAATTGTTAAAACCTACTACAAAAATGGTGATTCTGCCACAGCCACATATCGTGTTTTAAGAGGAGATTATGGTCTACATAATGGTCCAATTACGCAAGCAATTGGCAAAATTATGAAGAAATTTGAAGAGACTGGATTGGTTACAGATGTTGTAAGGCCTGTGCATGATCGATTTGCTCGTATTGAAAATATCGCTGCTGTAAGTGAAAGTGTTGCCGACGACCCGAATGTGTCAAGTCCTCGTCGTTCTCAGGAACTAGAACTGTCTTACGGCACATTATGGCGTGTTTTGCATTTGGATCTACACCTATATCCATATAAAATTCAGCTCACACAACAACTGAAGCCAGCTGACCATTCACAACGTCGGTCGCCGTAGATACATCGAATGGGTGCTTGAACAACAGGCGGTGGACGGCGATTTTTCAAGCAAAATTTTCTTCAGCGACGAAGCACATTTCTCACTCGGTGGGTGTGCTAATAAACAAAATTGTCGTATTTGGGGTTCTGAGAATCCTCAAGTAGCCCCACAAAAGAAAAAACTCCAGCGGTGTCAAATCGCATGATCTTGGTGGCCAGTTGATATAGCCACGACGAGAAATTACGCGGCCAGGAAATGTCTCTTGCAATAAAGCCATATTGGCTCGAGTTGTGTTGCATGTGGCACCGTCTAGTTGAAACCACATATTCTCCAAGTCGTATTCTTCAATAGTAGGCAAAAAAAGTCGGTTATCATATGACCATAACGCTCCGAATTGACGGTGACAGTCGTTCCATCGTCTTTTCGAAGAAGTAAGGTCCAATCACACCTCCGGAATAAAGAGCGCCACAAACAGTGACTTTTTGTGGATGTAATGGCCTCTCTTCAATTACTTGAGGATTCTCAGAACCCCAAATACGACAAATTTGTTTATTAATATACGCACCGAATGAGAAATATACTTCGTCGCTGAAGAAATATTTGTTCGAAAAATCGACGTCCACCACCAGTTGTTCAAGCACCCATTCGACGTATCTACGACGTTGTGAATGGTCAGCTGACTTCAGTTGTTGTGTGAGCTGAACTTTATATGGATGTAGGTGTAGATCCAAATGCAAAATACGCCATAATGTGCCGCAAGACAGTCCTAATTCCTGATAACGACGAGGAATCGACACATTCGGGTCTTCGGCAACACTTTCACTTACAGCAACGATATTTTCAGTGGTACGAGCGAAACGATGATGCACAAGCCTTACAATATCTGTTGCCAATCCAGTCTCATCAAATTTCTTTACAATTTTGCCAATTGCTTGCGTAGTTGGACGATTATGTAAACCATAATCTCCTCTTAAAGCACGATATGTGGCTGTGGCAGAATCACCATTTTTGTACTTGGTTTTAACAATTATTATGCGTTGTGCGATAGTAAAGCGATCCATTTTCGTAAATGTCAGACTTTCAACTGAAAAAAAAAATTGGTTTAACAACTTAGTTTGACAGATGTCGAATTCCAACCCTATTCTTTTTAAACCGCAAAATGGATAACCCTTTATAATAGAAAAGATTATCTAATTATTTCATGGGACTGCCAATAAAAATAAATGCAGAAGCTTGCTTATCTATACTTTCTTTGTTTATTCTAACATGGTGGTCTGTCAAAGTCATAGGAGCCCCATTATCCAAATATGGCCAGTGCCTCCAATAGTTCAAAGACGGTTTAATACATGTCATTGGCTCAGATTTGAAATATTATACATATGTATGTATGTATATATGTAGTATGGAACTACCAATTTCACTGAACTTTTTTAAGTCAATTTTTTTTGGGATTTCAAGAACGAGGACTGTCAGTCTATTAAATGGTATTGAAGAGAATTAATTTTTGGTTCGAAACACAGATGACATGAGTAATACCTAACCAAGATGGGAAATTTTCGTACGCTTCACCTTCCAACAGCCATTTGTTTACATTGTTGTATTTGTAAATTTGAATTTTTATCCACGAATAGATGTGGTGTAGTGAATCTACACACAAATGCAAAAATATCAGTTTTATCCTGTACAGATGTAAGAATATTGCATTCATAATTGAACTTGATTGTAGGAAAAGCAGCTGCCGAATTTTCCCATATTTGTATTGCTCATCTGTGGTTCGAAATTGGATTAAAAAATAATACTCTCCAATATTACACCAATAAGTTAAAATAATCAAGTAATCCTTCTTATAGCCTTGCACCCAAACAGCAATCTATCATATATCACACCTAAGTCTGACGAATTGCTCCTACGCAAATATGACAAAGTTGGATTATAACCAGTTTTTTGTAATGATCTCACATCGGTATGTTCATTCGCAATTTGTCAGGTATTTTCATTCCACTTGGATAAATACTTGGATTGTGGTTAATAATGTATGATTATGGTATTCAAAACATACATAGACTGTCACTCGTTAGGAGGCGAGATAAAATTTTAAAATTTAATTTGGAGACCCTAATACTACAGACCGCCAAGACCTTCGCACAACGCGTATCCCTTAACCTCTCGATTAACACCATACTACCAGCATCGAATGTCGAAGAGCAATGGCAACGATGCCAACAGGCCATTAGATCAGCCGCAACTGATGTGCTAGGTTTCTCGCGCCCACCAGCAAGAAACCACTGGTTTGATGAGGAATGCCGACAGATGCTCGCAGCCAAGAACGAGGCCTACAAGGCTAAGCTGCAGGTGAAGACGAGAGCTGCCATTGAGTTCTATATGCAAAGAAGAAGGGAAGAACATCGGCTTTTCAACAAGAAGAAAAAGAGCACGAAAAGCGCGCGATCGATGATATAGAGAGGTGCCACTCCAGGAACGATGTTCGCAAGTTTTACCAGAGTGTAAAACGTCAAAGCCAAGGATACAAGGCTCGAACAGAATCCTGTCGAGATGAACAAGGAAATATTGTAGTTGAGACACAGTTGATGCTGAGGATATGGAAAAACCACTTCTGCAGACTGTTAAACGGCGATGACGAACAACATTCCGCTGTCAGGCAGAACGAACCATTCAATATTGGCAACGACAGCGAAAACTGCCAACCACCCGAACTGAGAGAAGTGAGGATAGCAATATCTAAACTCAAGCTTAATAAGGCTGCCGGAAATGACGGCCTTCCCGCTGAGCTTTATAAGGCCGGCGGAGATGACTTGGTAAGTAACATCCACCAACTCATAAACCAAATCTGGTCAGATGAAAATATGCTTGAAGAATGGAACCTCAGCATCGTTTGCCCGATCCCCAAAAAAGGAGACCATCTGAACTGCGCCAACTACAGAGGCATAAGTCTCCTCAACATCGCCTACAAGATCCTATCTGCCGTAATATGTGAACGCCTGAAACCGTTTACCAACAACCTGATTGGCCCTTATCAGTGTGGTTTTAGGCCAGGAAAGTCCAAAACCGATCAAATTTTCACACTCCGACAGATCCTGGAAAAAATTCAAGAAGTCCAAATCGATACCCACTACCTATTCATCGATTTCAAAGCCGCATATGACAGCATTTATAGAGACAAACTGTACAGAGCCATGTCTAGTTTTGGTATACCGCCCAAACTCGTCCGTTTGTGTAGGATGACGATAGAAAATTCTCGCTGCTCCATCAGGGTCGGAAACGACCTCACCGACACATTCGATACCAAAAAAGGATTTAGGCAAGGCGATGCGCTGTCATGTGACTTCTTTAATCTGATTCTTGAGAGGATTGTGCAAAACTCCAAAGCCAACACCAGAGGCACAATTTTCCAAAAGTCGATGCAACTACTAGCATACGCTGGCGATATTGACATCATTGGTAGGACTCAACGTGATGTCATAGCCACGTTTGCTAGAATAGAGAAGGAAGCGGCGAAAATGGGTTTAGCAGTAAATGAGGGTAAGACTAAGTATATGCTGTCATCACGAAAGGACTCACAACATCGACGAATTGGACAGAACGTCACCATTGACAGATATAACTTTGAGGTAGTGCGGGACTTTGTCTACCTCGGCTCCGCTATTAACTCTGACAACAACATCTCGTCAGAAATTAAACGAAGAATTACTCTTGCCAACCCCTGTTTCTTCGGGCTAAGAAGGCAATTTAGTAGTAAAGCCCTCACTCGAACTACTAAGGAGATCCTATATAAGACCCTGATCATCCCAGTCCTGCTCTACGGCGCTGAAACCTGGACTGTATCAAAAGCGGATGAAGAAATCCTTGGTAGATTCGAGAGG
This sequence comes from Philhelius pedissequus, assembly GCA_910595825.1. Classification (NCBI taxonomy): domain Eukaryota; kingdom Metazoa; phylum Arthropoda; class Insecta; order Diptera; family Syrphidae; genus Philhelius; species Philhelius pedissequus. The sequence continues at coordinate 226,397,297 of OU343161.1, read as the reverse complement.
AAAATTCTTCGAAAAATCTTCGGTCCCGTTTGCGTTGACGGGCTATGGAGACGAAGATTCAACCAAGAACTATACGAGCTGTACAGCGACATGGCCCTGGTCAAAAAACTCCGCATTGGACGTTTAAGATGGCTAGGACATGTAGAACGAATGGACACCAATACTCCGGCTCGCAGAGTCTTCGATCACCGGCCAGACGTCGGACGCAGTAGAGGAAGACCTCGCCTTAAGTGGCGCGCACAAGTAGAAACCGACCTCAACCAACTTGGAGTGCGCAACTGGAGGCAGTTAGCTAAGGACCGGGCTAATTGGAGAGGCATGTTGGTTGAGGCCCAGGTTCATTCCGGACTGTAGCGCCACTTAATTAATTAATACTACATTTTCATTAGGGCAAATGAAATAATTTCGTATCAAATTTGTTTCGAAATCATCTCATTTCCCATACAAAATATCATTTCGAAATTATCTCATTTCACCCTAATTTCGGCGAAATTGGGTTGCAAATTGACTGATGATAAGTCGAACACACCTTATTTTAAAACAATTGAATAACAATTGAACACGATTCTATAAAAAATGTAAAAAATTGACATTATAAAAAGTTATTGAGAAAAATAAAAACAAACAAGAAAAGGAAAGTACTCGTAGCACATCAAAAGGTAATAAATAGATTATTAAAACTCAAATAAGTTTGTTTTATTTAATAGATGGAAAAATAAAATGCACGACTGTATCGCACAAACTTGCTCTTGTAGCTAACAACTAATATAGCTAACCATTGAGGTTTGGTTAGTTAGGTGTAGTTATCATATGCAGGTTTAAAGCCTATGTAGGTAAGATTAACTTGATTCTTAGTATAATGAATTGTGGAATGAATGATTCAAGGAATAGTTACATAGGTACACTGTAAAAAAAAATCGTGTAATTTTACTATCAAAAAGCGAGGAAACTTGTTGCCTACCATAAGTGCAGTATTTTTACGCACGTATTAATTCTAAATATTTAATGTGTAAACGTTAAACCTTTTGTGTGTAATTTCAAATAAAGTAAAAATAATCATCACAAACGAATAGCAAATGTTCACATAAAATATGTAACTTAGATCAAGTGGTAGTTAATATAAGCATTGATTGTTTAAGTACAAACACTTCATGTGTAGTTTTCATAAGGGGTTTGAATTTAATCAATATTTGTGTAATGTTTAAGCATTATTAGTTTAATACTGAGCAATGGTGATTGAAAGGTACACAGAGGTTGAAAATTTGAAACAAATGTTTGAAATATCCAACATAATGTGCTCAATTTTTATTACCTATTGTCCTGTGTATAAATACGCAACTTGCATACTTTTACACTAAGAATTACATACAATTTCATGGTAAATTTACACGCAGTTTTTAGAGTGTATCTACCTACAAATGTATATTTAAATCTAAGTCAGCGATTTTAATTATGTAAGTAAGGAGAATAAAATGTATCTACATATGTATATATACATATTGATGGAACCTAAGTATGTAAACATGTGCATATAATAACGAAAATGAAGGATGTTGGTGAGTAGTTAGCTATATACATACAACTTCATAATTTATTTGCATTATGCATGCATAAGATTCATGGGATTTTTAAAGCACAGATTTATATATAAATGTATTCACTATTCAGTGACGTGCGCAAAAATTGGTAAAAAGGGAATAATAATAAGGTAGAAACAAATGGATAATACACATAATTAAATGTTTTTATATTGCTTAGTCGTTATAGTTTGAGGGAAAACAGAGATGCCATTTGAATTCATGGATAAATAAGAATGTATCAAAAAAAATTCAAAAATAGTTGGAGCGGTTTTTTAATAACTTAATTTTTTATGTATAAAATTTTGAAAAAATTTTTAGAAAAAAAATTTGAAACGCAATTTTGAAGATATTGTTAATATACATATAAAATTCAAATTTAAAAAAAAAATTCTGTGATTTTTCAAAAAAAAAGTATTTATTTTTTAAAAATCGAAAAACTTTTTTTTGAAAATTTGAGAACGCAACCTTATTAACAATTTTAGGGAGCATTTGCATAAAAAAAAATTTTAATCGGTTTACCCAATATTGAGAAAGTCGAAAATATGAAAAGTTGTTCTATGGGAAGTAACGTTATTAAGTACGCAAAATAAATATGTTTATACTTAAAAGTGAACTGTACTAATTTAAGAACACACAAATTTTCTTATAAAAATTCTTGGAGCCGTTTTCGAGAAATACATTTTTTTCTTAACGGTTTCTTAACATTTATGTATGGGAGGTAGCGTTGTTTTTTTATTTTAGAAAAATAGTTTTTTTAAATATTCAAGATAATGTCAAAAAACCACCAAATACGAAGTTTTGAAAAAATCTATTGAGACGTTTTCGAAATTTTGAGTTTTCAAAAAAAAAGACAAAAATTTCAAAAAAAATAAAATTAACCGTTTCCGTGAAAATCGAAAACCAACAAAATGGTTCTACTAGAGGTACCAAAAATAACAATTTTTTCCAAAAAAAATTATCAAAATGTAACCTTCATTCGTTAATGAACTGATTTTTTTTATAAAAATCGTTGGAGCCGTTCTTGAGAAAAATAAGATTTTAGTTTTGGCAAAAAAATGTATGGGAGCTACTGTTATTTGTCGTCTTAAAAAAATTAAAAAAAACGTCGGGGCATATTACCGAAAAAGCAGTATGTACCAATTTTTTTTTTGGTACGAATACATAACTTACCTTATAGTAACTATAATCGCAAGTAAAAAAATAGTTCAATATGAAACTCAGTTGCAGAAACGGAGGAGTTACTCTGCGTATTCCCAGTGAATGCGTTGCTATTCCTACTCTTTTTTTTCGAGAGAAATTTGTTGTTGTAAGCGCGTGAAGAAAATGTCATGAAAATCTCTGTACTTCCTTCTCCCAAATAAGGCTTGCCCGAGGCTACAAAAAAATCAATATGCTTGTTAATGTAGCTATATAATATAATATACTTTTTAAATAATAAATACCTTTCTCCAGAACTTCTTTGCAGTTATCAATGTTGAAATTTGGTTCGACATAATGTGTATATAATGTGTTGTTGAATTACCATGATTTGCAGCCAAATTAAAAGATTTCTCTTTATTTTCAGGAATTTTGTGTTGCGTTTGTTTTCTTTTGCAAATTTCAGAAGCGCAACAGAAATATTAGCTTCATCCCAAAGTGTCAAACGATATTAGCAAACTTAGATGAAAACACTTTTTCTGAAAATTTCGAAATGAGGTAATTCCGGCTCTAAAGAAAAACTTCGAGCAGTAGATATAAGACATCGAAATATAGGTAATTTCAAATATAGCTAAAAACAAAAGTTAGAAATCAAATTAAGGCCCCTACAAATGATATTTTCGCTCGATTGCGTCACCAGACGTTGTGAATTACGACGTGAAAGGTTTGACCTTCTTACTGGGGGCATGATAACTTAAACGAAAACCAAACAAAATTAATATTCATCGAAAAAATGGATCGAGTTTCATAATTACCTATACTTATGAAATCACAAATTAGACTTGGAACTGCTGAAATCAATCACTAAATGGCCAAAGGAAAATGTTCTGCAGTCACATACCAAACCACATTGAAATGAAAACATTCGAAATATCTTTGGTTCCGTCTAACTCACAAAAATCATTAAAATTTCCACAGATTCGAAATTAGCCAAATTCAATCGCACCGTAACGAAATCAAAAGCGGTTTTTTTATATCACTTTTCACAATTTTTTCAATAACGAAATTATATAAATAAAAATTGATTGAAATCACAATGAATCGCACTTGGTAAGCATAGAAATATTTTGAGCACATAAGAAGTTTTTTTTAATAATACAAATTCTATATACTACTGAAATACATCAGCCAAGTAGAAGACTTAGCACTATAATATTTGGACTTGTTGAATTATTGATTCAAAATAGCCTTTAACGGCCTTTAGTCCAACAGAGCACAATGGAAATTAATTAAAAAAAATTAATTAAATTAAAATTTATTTGTCCGCACGCAATAGCAAATTCAATTCAATTTGAATGACGAAACGAAAATGACACCTCATATTCCTTCCTTAGGCCAACACGAGTCCATCAATACAAGACCTTGAAAATCAAACGATGTTCCAGGATTATCAATTTTCCTGAAAATTTTCCAGAATTTTTATCTAGTGTCCTACATAACCTTAATAGGGCCAAAAGCGCTGAATCATGGATAGATTTTCCTACATTAACCTATGAACTTTCTTAAGCCAATACGAATTTATCAAGCCCTAAATAGTGAAAATGGAAGTAATCATTCTCGAGATAAGCACTAAAAAAGAGGGTGATCGCTGACTTCCAATATTTCTGGAAATTTTTCGGGATTTTCCTCCAACGTTCTTTATGGACTTCACAGGGTCAATACTAATTTATCAAGTCCTAAATCGGGAACATCAAAGTAACCTTTCTCGAGTTATGCACTAAAAACAGTATCATCCCGGATTTCAATTTTTTCTGGGAATTTAAAGGGATTTTCCTCCAGTGTCCTATATAATTCATTGGGTCAATACGAATTCATCCAGCCCAAATTCATGAAAATCAAACCATCCATTCTCGAGTGATGCGCTCACACACGGACGACATTTCTCTTTTATATATAAGAGATATTATTTTTTGTATTATGGTATACATTTAAAAGATTACATCCTTGGCAAGATCTCTGAAATAAAAAAGGCCAAATTAGTAAGTTAAACAAAGTAATCAGCTAGACTTTGTCAATAAATTTAACAAAGCTATTTACTGTATTAAAACACTAAGCCACAACAAATACTACTAAAGAAAAAATCTAGGAGCTTTAACTCTTTATTTTTATAAAGACTTCTTCTTTAAAATTCTCAACATTTTAAGTATGATCAATCAGCGGCTAATCATCACTCCCCGTCCCCAATCATTCACAACATAACATGAACATACGAGTATAACATCCACATAACAAATTCGGTCAGCCTATGGCATATTTTCCAAAGAAAATTTCATCAACTTCCCGATGTTTTATGACCTTTTCCATAGTCTAGCTTTGCATATTCGGAGAATCTCAAACCAAAACAGTTTTGATTAATTTCTATCTATAGATCATCAGCGGAGCGCATTCTGGACAAATACATGTGGTGGAGTAGTCTGGAAATTTCGCCTTTCATATACGTTATTCAGAGCCAATGCAACACCTTGTGACGCTTGAAGATATTTAACGCTATCATTTGCATCTACTTACCACACTCAAAAGATAAATTGACTCCTTGGTAGTTTGTCAGTGCATCATCGCATTCAGTCTTAGTTTAGTTGCCTCTCTACGCTCGAGATGTTGGCGGCGGACGCGGCGATGGCAGGCGGATCGGGATCCGAAAATCTGCTTAGCTATATGTATGTATCTACTTGTTCAACTGCATATGATGCGCGCTTATATATATGTAGATACCAAACGAATCGCATACACAACGATGCTCCTTCCACGTTTACGCCACAGATGACAGGGCGTAGTAGGATAAACTATCTTCCACTATCCGTTATGACATTTCAACTATGTACTTGTACAGCGAAGGAGTAAGAACGGCACACAAAATGTGCAATGGCCACAAAACGAACTGCCTTAGGCTATCAATTAAAACGCACAACACTTTGCGCAAAATTTTTGCCCAAGTAGGTACTTAAAGTTTCTTTTATAGTTGCATCAAGCACATCCGGCCACAAATAGAAAGAAGGAACAGTCGACATTACTATACGATGCTTTGGGTTAATGAAGCAAGTTCATGGGAGGTGGTAGTACATCATCAACAACAACAATGCATTTGTGGGTGTCAGGTATTCTAGAAAGGAATCAATATTGACAAATTACGATACCACAGAACCTAAAGAGAATGACTGGGCAATGTGTGGTTTTTTCACTCGCAAAGTCGGAATATACCTTTACGAGTAAAGCTAAATTATATTCATGTTATCTTAGATCCCCAAACAATACAAATGACTGTCGATTAGAATCAACATGAACAATCTGAGAGGTTAAAAGAATCGAAGATATTAATATACCGGAGATAGTATGTATATGTTGTCTGTTTAAGTGTTATAGCCTTTGCAACTTAACAGATGGTTAAAAGATTCACATTTCCAGACTGATGTTTATATCTACGCTGCCTCGTATCGTCATAAGACAAAATGGAATGAAATTGTATTTCAAAAACTTTCTCAAGGACCAACAACTTTTAATTAAATAGAAACAGAAAAGTTGTAATAAAGGATTAGTCACGTCGGCAATTGATTCGCAATGAACCTGGTTTGCAGTTTTTCTTAGAGATCCAGGGATGGCTGTGTTTATCCTTTCTTTATTTTATCTATTCTGTGAGCAATCTTCCGAATAGTAATAAATAATTATATATAAAAATTAATTTTTTTTTGCAGCCAATTAGATTGCTTCTGTGGCGGAAAGCTTTTTTGTCCCAGGTAATCTGTGGCGTATTAACCACTAGGCTCGTGAGCCTCGAGCCTAGGGCGGTAACTTGTAGGGTGCGGAAAATTTTGTTTGTTATTTTATTTTCTAAAAAAAAAATAAGCAAAAAAAAAGATTACCTAATGACATTCAAATGGGGTATTCATCATTTTTAATATCTGAAAATACGAAATTTAAATCTCTGGCCTGATTTTCCGCCCATTCTTCAAAAGTCTGCTTGCGCGAACGGTTCGAAAATACGTGATGACAAATCGCCCGATAAGAAATTATTGGCTACTTGTTCATTGTTATAGCTTGCAAGTTGCATTATTACGCAATACGCGTAACGCATGAGACATACGCGGCCGCTAAATAAGAATAAGCCAAAATAGTCGAGTTTTTTCGCACTTAAGGTGATATGATTAAGTTTTACATTAATTTAATGTTATGGAAACCTCACGTAATTTTCTTAATTATATAAACATTATTTAAAAACAATAAAATGTTAAGTTCTAAGGCTCTTAAGAATAATAGTTAAATGTAAGACGTTTTGTACCTTAATCTACAATAATTTTGGTGGGGGCAATACCCCCATTTATTAGGCTTAATACAAGCTAAAATTCTTAATCTAACTTAAGTATAGCTCTTAAATCTAGGGTTGGGAATTGGAAGGATGAATAAGACGGAGTTTCAGGCAGGATGAACTGAGGTTAAAGTCAAAACAGTTAATGTTACAATTAATCCTTCGAAGCATGCGAGTAATAGGTTCGTTGGAGCCGTAAGATGTACGGTGGGTAGGCAGATCGAAGAGACGAGGATTTCTTATATTACGGAAATTGGTGTTGAAAGAGATAGAATTGTAGAGAGTCATGCAGTCAACATACCCTGAAAGTAATCGATGAATGAAAATAATGTCGCTTATTGCTCTTCGTTCTTCCAGCGTATTCAAATTGATTAAGAGAAGTCGGTCTTGATACGGGGGTAGAATAAGAGGGTTATTCCAAGACAGACCACGAAGGGCGAAACGTAGGAAACGACGTTGAATGTTCTCGATTCTGGATATATCAGTTTGTTGATAAGGGGACCATACTTGACAGGCGTATTCAAGAAGCGGGCGAACTAAGGTTATGTATAAAGAACGGGTCACGTAGGGGTCAGAGAATTCTTTGGACCAATGTTTCACAAAGCCTAGTGTAGAGTTTGCTTTGAGTATAATCTCGTCAATATGTGTGAGAAAGGTAAGTTCTCTATCACATAAAACACCAAGGTCTCGAATTGACTCAGCGGTGGATATGGGTTGATAATGTAGAAGGTATCGACGGGGAGTGGATCGGATGCGTTTTCGTGAAAAAGTTATTGATTGACATTTGGAAATATTTAGTTCAAGCAATTTTTTAGGCACCAGACAGAGAAATTGTTGAGATCAAGTTGTAGGAGAGTAGCATCATGTGTGGAAGAGATGGTCTTGAAGAACTTTGAATCGTCGGCGTAGAGTGAGATATGACAATGTTTAATGATCATTTCAATATCGTTAATAGTAAGAATAAAGAGGAGAGGTCCTAAGTGGCTGCCTTGTGGAACCCCAGAGGTAGCTAAGAAATCATCAGAGAAGGAAGATCTGAATCGAACTTTGTAGTAACGGGTGCTTAGGTAGGAAGAAGTCCATCTTAAGAAGATAGGTTCAAGGCCAAGGGTGGACAGTTTGAATAGAATAAGCTTATGTGAGATTTTGTCAAAGGCCTTACTGAAATCGGTTGAAACAACATCGACTTTCTTTCCGTTTTCTAAGGCTGAGAAGCTAAAGGATACGAATTCAACAAGGTTAGTCGTTGTGGACCTACCCTTTGCAAAGCCGTGTTGTCTAGGGGAAATAAGAGATTTACAACGAAAACTTAAAATATCATACAAAATGCTTTCAAAGATTTTGGGAATATGTGAAAGTTTAGCGATTGGACGATAGTTTGTAATTTCACACTTAGGGCCCCTTTTATGTATTGGGGTTATAAAAGAGGTCTTCCATAACTGTGGGAATACTCCTTGAGATAGAGATAAACCGAAGATTTTTGAAAGTGGAAGAGAGAGTGTTGTAGAGCATTTTTTGAGAAATATGGCGGGGATACCATCTGGGCCGGGAATATACTCATCATTGAGTTGATTGAGTTTATTTTCGATAAGTAATGAGTCAATCGTATGAGGTAGAAATGGTCCGAGGGATAAATTCGGTAAATAATTGAAATAATTACAATCGGGTATAAAAGAGTCGTCGGTAAATGATTTTTTAAAGAAACTAGCAAAAAAGTTGGCGATAGTCTGTGGTTCGTTTGAAATTTCGTTACTGAAAGAGAGAGAGGGAGGATAACAATCGGATTTTCGTTTAAAGTTGACAAATTGGAAGAAGGATTTAGGGTCTTTAATAAGATTGCTTTGGGTTTGGATTAAATAGTTTTGATAGAGAGAATTGTAAATTTCGTTATATTGAAGATAGGCACCAAGATAATTAGAGTAGTCTGTTGGAGATCGCGAATGAAGGAAAATTGACCAAAGCTTATTTCTCTTATTACGTATCGACCGTAGCCTGTGATTATACCAAGGTGGGGAAGAAGACGATGCCTTACGACGAGAAACTGTTACATGAAGAGAAATAGAATTAAATATTTCTCTATAAAATATGTCTATTGCATCATTCACAGTAATGTTGTCAAAATTAAAGGAAACTCTGGCGATATATTCATTAATTTTAGAAAAATTAGCTTTATGAAAATCATGAGAAGATATATTTGTGGGGGTAGAAGTCTGTATAGGAAAATCGTGATAGAACGTTAGTAACAAGGGAGGATGATAATTATTAATAGCTGTAAGAATTTGGGGGCAGAGAGTGACTGATGAGTTGTCTGGGTCCGTTGAGAAAATAAGGTCAAGTTGTCGGTCCATATTATTTAGAACGCCACTTATTTGACAGAGGCTTGAATCAGTTAAATGATCGACAAAAAGACACTCTTTTGCCGAGGAGGGATTACAAATGTAATGTGATCCGTGGTCCGACACAGTCCATTTAAGGTGCGGAAGGTTGAAATCGCCGCAGATTATAACTTCATCTAGGGGGTCGCATTGTTTCATTATATGATCGATCGCGCGAACAGTAATTTCATTTGTTTGTAGAGGTTGGGAAGGCAGTATGTAGAAACACATAAGATAAACAGACGTTTTAAGAAGTTTTATTTTAACTGAAACAAAATCAACTTCAGACGTGTTTGAGATTGAGAAGAGGGATGAGTCAAATGTATTATTTATCGCGATAAGGACTCCTCTGCAAGGAGAGCCAACGGAGGGCCGATCATCATCTCGATAGACATTAAAAGTAGAGGAAAACAACTCTTGGTTGTTGATGCTGGGCGTCAGGTTAGTTTCAGTTAGAGCGTAGACATCGAAAGGGAGGGAGTGTGATTGTCTTAAGACTGAGTTGGGTTTGGATCGAAGACCTCTTACGTTTTGATAATATATCGTTAGAGGGAGGTGTTGACGTGTTTGAACGGAGTTTGAATTAGGAACGAAAAAAACGGTTGTGATCATTTCTGTTGCGTTGAAGGTGAGATATTCGCTTAGCCTGAAAGTATTGACGGAAAGTATCCAGATCATCCTTTACTTTTTGTGCTGGTAAGTTAAAATTGTCATGATATTTGATGAAAATTTTCATGAGCTTAGAAAATTCTGAAGGGAGACATTCCTGTTGGATGGAGACCAACACGCTTGTTCTTGTTTTCCCTTCGTAACAAACAGAATCTGACTTATCGTGCAGAAAGGCCAAGAAAATGCGAACATTTTCATATATCTTTTTGTCTCTGAGTCTAGACAGAGCATAGCGACATTCAGTGGAATCTGCAGTTTGCTGGGTAAGTTTGACAACTGGTGGTAAAAGAAGGTCAAAAGAGTTTTCTGAATTTTGTTTTATAGAAGGGCCTTTGCGAGTGGGAGGTGGATAAGTTGACTGAGTAGGGTTCAAAATATAAGAGCTTATAAAGTTAGGATATTTAGCTCCTGTTCTAAGGTCAAAGTTGGGGAGAGTTGAAGAGGGAGATCGAGACGGAGTTGGTGGTGGGGTTTTAAAAGAGACTCGTTTTGTTTCTTTGTTTTGTTTCTTTGTTGTGGAAGCAACAGGAGTAACAACAGACGGTTTGAAAGGTGAGGCAACAGGATTTAAAGGGAAATTTGAAAAAGAGCTGGTGGAAGGAGAAGTTTTTGAAGAGCGTTCTAGATTAAACGATACTCGCTTATGTCGGGTGGAAAGGGGGTTCGCTGTGGTTTTTGTTTTTAAACTAGACTTGGAAAAAGAAGGGTGGGAGAAATTCTGGAAAATTTTAGTTTTAAAACTCCAATTATTAGGAATATTAGATTTAGGCTTAAAATTAGGGATCCATTTTTTAATGATAAGTTTATCTATTATTAGAGAAGATCCATCCGAGTTAGTGAAAATCCAGGCATATTTCGATGGAATCGATAATTTTAATTTGATAGGCTTAGTGTTTTTTAGAACTCTTATGGAACTGATTGGAACCTTCACTTTAGCAAAAAGTTTGTTAACATACTGAATGTTTTCTGTACGCGAAGATGCCATGACGAAGAAGGACGTTTGGTTTTCGTTCTGTACATTTAATTTTTGAATTCGTTTGGTCCAATCATCGAGGGTCCAGGTTACACCGAAACGTTGTATTGAATTGTCTGAAGAGATGTTTACTCCTTCGATGGACATATTCTCAGTGGCATCTTCTGTGATTGGAGTAGAGACAGGTTCTACGTATGAAGGTGAAGTTGGAAGTTGAAGAAGCTCATCATGAAGTGAGACATTTGATGTAGAAAGTGGCACAGAATCACCAGGAGGTAGTTGAACATCGGCAGGAGCCACATATTGATCCATAGTAACCGGAACTCTTAATATGTTTGATGATTTCACTGCACCTACGCTTTCCCTGGTCGACGCGAGCTCCAAAGAAAGATTACCAATATATTTTACGGCGTCATCGATAAGAGAAAGATTAATTTGGTTATTGTAGGAGTTTGTTCTAGAACTAGATTGCAAGTGAACGTCAAGGTCTGAACGGATGGAATTGATAATATCCGCGGAGGAGTTCAACATATTCAATAAAACAAATGAAATGAAATAAATTTGTTTTTATCGTGCTGATCGCAGTTGTCAGTTAGTTTAGTTCAAAATGATCGCAAAGAAGCCATAGATAGATTTTAAGGATTGTCGATCACGTTTTTCGCACTTACCTATGGGGCCTTAAGATTGCAAAAAAAAACTGCGTTTTATACGATCTCCTCGAGGGTCGAGCCATTAACAGATAAATCATTACCTATTGTCCTAACGCTGAACCTGTACTTTGACATATTAAAGGTAGTCGAAATCCCTTTAGTACGCTCTCAGTTATAAAAAAATACGCGTTTTGACTGACCGCGGAGTGCATTGAGGGGTGATACTTAAGAAATGTTTTTATTTAGTGAAAAAACAGCTTGCAAAAGACTTTATAATGACAAAAGTGTTCAAGATTTTTTCAGAATGTAATATGTAGGTAAATTAATATTTTATACTGAAATGGGTAAAAATGTTAAATATCTATTATTTAAATTAAAATAATAAATAATTAAAATTTATATAACAAAATTATTTGTCTCTTTAAATGGAGGGAAATTGTACGGAAATTTCTTTCCTAAACTTACTTTTGAGACAAACTAAATTAAGCACACCAAATTCAAGTTCCACTCAAAAATATATATATACCAATACCATTTTGAATATAATACTACCATATACCTATAACTATTTTTGTCTTTTCGACAAAAAAATAAATAAACCACCATATAACACGCCAGAAAACAATAAATGGAATTAAGGTATACACCATTTAATTTAAGAACAAAAGCAATCAACATATATTTTATTAGGTTTTATTATTAAATTAATTGCCACAGTCTATGTGCAATGCCCCTTTGCCATTAAAAAATATATGATAGGTTTGCAGTTTTAAATATTAAAATGTTCTTCGGTGAAATATAAGGAAAAATATATTTTCTCCATACTAAAGGGTTATTCATTTTGCGGTTTCAAAAGTAAACGTAAATAAAACACATATAAAATATTTTTTTTCTTGATATTTCTTTCTTATTGTAAAGTCTGAACGTTGACATTATGTGTGAAATACTACATCTGACATCTGTCAAACTAAGTTGTTAAACCAATTTTTTTTTCCAGTTGAAAGTCTGATATTTACGAAAATTGGATCGCTCAACTATCGCACAACGCATAAAAATTGTTAAAACCTACTACCAAAATGGTGATTCTGCCACAGCCACATATCGTGCATTAAGACGAGATTATGGTTTACATAATCGTCCAACTACGCAAGCAATATGCAAAATTGTGAAGAACTTTGAAGAGACTGGATTGGTTACAGTTAGTGTAAGGCCTGCGCATCATCGTTTCGCTCATACCACTGAAAATATCGCTGCTGTACGCGAAAGTGTTGCCGAAGACCCGAATGTGTCGATTCCTCGTCGTTCTCAGGAATTAGGACTGTCTTACCGCACATTAGGGCATATTTAGCATTTGGATCTACACCTACATCCATATAAAGTCCAGTTCACACAACTGCTGAAGCCAGCTGACCATTCGCAACGTCGTAGATACGTCGAATGGGTGCTTGAACAACAGGCGGTGGACGGCGATTTTTCGAACAAAATTATCTTCAGCGACGAAGCACATTTCTCACTCGGTGGGTATGTTAATAAACAAAATTGTCGTATATGGGATTCTAAGAATCCTCAAGTAATTGAAGAGAGGCCATTTCATTCACAAAAAGTCACTGTTTGGGGCGCTGTTTGGTCCGGAGGTGTTATTGGACCTTACTTCTTCGAAAACGACGATGGAACGACTGTCACCGTCAATTCGGAGCGTTATGGTCATATTATAACCGACTTTTTTTACCTGCTATTGACGAATACGACTTGATGAATATGTGGTTTCAACAAGACGTTACCACATGCCACACAACTCGAGCAAATAGCAGATATGGGTTTATTGCAAGAGACATTTCCCGGCCGCTTAATTTCTCGTCGTGGCGATATCAACTGGCCACCAAGATCATCCGATTTGACACCGCTGTACTTTTTTTTGTAGGGCTACGCAAAAACCGTGTTTATGCGGATAAACCTTTAACTCTTGACCACTTGAAAACCAACATTTGTCAAGTTATGGCTGAGATACCGCCCAATATGTGACAAAAAGTGGTCGAAAATTTCCTCAATAGAATCGATGCTTGCAACAATTCGCGTGGTGATCATTTAAATGATGTAGTGTTTCACACATAATGCCAACGTTCAAACTTTATAATAAAAAAGAAATATCATGAAAAAAATATTTAATATGTGTTTTATTTACGTTTACTTTTGAAACCGCAAAATTGATAACCCATTATTTAATGTGTACATGCTAAATCTTTTATGTGTAATTTCAAATAGAGATTTAAAGTAAAAATGTGTATTCCTACGCCTAAAATGTTTAAAGTTAATGTATATATACATAATTTATGTTTAAAATTCAACAAAATTTAAAAAACTTTTTTAATATATAATCATAAAATAATCATAAACTTTTTTGTTCAAATTTATAGCAAAATTCAACAAACAATGTTTAAGCTGCCAACAAAATTTAGTATGAAAACACTTAAAATTAGAACTTATTTATGTGATTTCGCTATAAAAAGAGCTTATTTTTTATAATATCAGCATAAAAGGTGTACTACTACTTGGGTTGAAGATGTTTGTTCCAAAAACATAATTCAACAAAAAAAAACCAAAGACAAAATCACCAAATGAAAATCTCAAAAACAAAGAGAAAATCTCCAAATAAACATTGCAAGTAGTGAATCAAGCAATAAAATGGTGCGATTTTATTGCTTGATTCGCTTTTTGCACTGCTTATTTGGGGTCAAGCTTAACAACATTTATACCTTTATGTAATAATTATATAATAATTGTATTCATCCTTCTTTTTTGATAAAATAAAAACACAATGTTTTCTAAATCGGTTTTACTTTTATTAAGCAAATAAAGGACCTGATTTCGAAATTAAAAAAAAAACAACAGTTTATAATAAGATTGAGCAAAATATAAAAACTGTCAATCCTAGAAAAAACAGCATTTTTTTATTTAATCAGGGAATATACCATAAAGACAGGGTGTATGATATCCACTTCAAAATATTTATTTTACTTCCTGAATTAAAATGTATCAAATAATAACTAATTTATTAACTAAATCGCCCTAAGCCAAAAAAAATATATTGGGGATTATTTGAGCTTTGGAGATTTTTTTTGATTTTGGGAAAAAAGATAGTATATTGGGGATTTTGTCCATATGGCTTCTTTCCCGATGGGGATTTTGTCTTGTTGGATATTTTTTTTTTGGGATTTCGTCCGATTGAGATTTTTTTTTTGGGGGAGATTTCAGGTGGCTCCCAATAAAATACAACACTTTTTGCACAAATATGCCCACATCTTTTTTTTTTACAAGTTTTTGGTAGTAAATATAAGCATTGATTGTTTAATTACAAACACTTTATGTATAGTTTTCATAAGGTGTTTGAATTTAAACAATATTTGTTTAATTATAAACATTGTGAGTGTAATGTTTAAACATTATTAGTTTAATACTGAACAATGGCGATTGAAAGGTACACAGAGTGTGAACATTTGCAACAAATGTTTGTAATATCCAACATAATTTGTTCAATTTTTTTTAACCTATTGACGTGTGTATAAATACGCAACTTGCCTACTTTTACACTAAAAATTACATAGAATTTCTTGGTAAATTTACCCACAGTTAAATAATGACAATAAACTATCGCCTTATGCTATTCCGATCTACGATCTATGATTTTCCTGCTTACGTTTCACAGTTTTTAAAAATGTATCCAGAATATGAGATAGCTGAAATGGCAAAAGATCGCCATCATCTCAAACGAAAACGGCAATACCGATTGAGCTGGTATCGGATTTTGATGCCAATGGAGGACACACCCAAAAAGTTTCCTGACTGAAGGTACCTACCGATTATGGGTTATAAAATCTAAATATTAAACACTGAAAAACCCAAAAAATTATGTTTGAAGAATTTTCATATTCACTTCTAATATTGTTACATAAGTAAAGTATATGCCATCCCTGCTACATTCCTTCTTTATAATATAAATAATTTGAAAATCACCAAAATCCTGAATTGGCTTGCCCTCTATTACGATCAACTTAGAGTGGCACTTGACCACTTGACTTGTAGGCTGTGCGACAACTTTTCCGCCGCATATTTTCCGCGGGCAACCCTTTACGGCAGGCACTTCATCCTTTTCAAGTAAAGTAACTTTATTTTTCAAGTGGCATCTATATTTTTTTTCTTTCACAAAATAAACCTTAATTAATGCAGCAGTGAATTGACGGATTCATGGCACACGTGCCATCCTGCATTTCAACCATCCTTATTATCCCTTTTTGTATACAATCAAACCGCCCCCAACAGTCGACATTAATTCTACAAATACAATGTGCAGCCTAGTCAATTACTAATTCTCTTTGTAGAGTGTCCTTTCCTATTGCCGCAATCAGCTCCAAATCAATTGAAATATTTTCTTTTTAATGACAAACTGACAGACACAATTCTTGCTGATTAACTCTGAAATTCCAAGTGGTGGTCAAGCCTTTACAGTCTTGCCAATCATTCGATGCATTCCGATTGATTTTAAACAGCAGGTTAAAAAGGTGCCGCCAAAGCGGAACACAAGCGATTTGCGGGTGATTAATAACGACACGTTCCATTCAGTTCTATAGAAATATCACATCTGCAACTGCGAAATTTAATCCCCGTTTGACAAGGCTAAGACGAGCGATTGGCCTTGAACGCTTCAGGCTCAAAATTGTCCGCATACATTTCGAAGAGATCGGAATGTGAGTAACAAGGATATCGGACCAGATCAAAAGAGCTTCCCGACACGGACGATGCGATGCGATGCGATGGTCGAATGTAGGACTTAGAAACTCCAATTATTTCTTTAAAAAAACGGTGCAATGAACATCGATCAGTATCAGCCTAGCTGTCTGGGAACTAAATCATCTAGTAAGCCAGGACAAGCCTATATGATGCTTAAACTAACAGCCCACAGTCCACAGAACATGATCAAACATCAAAGACCATAAATAACTTCCAATTATGTTAATGAGTGTGTTTGTTGCAATAAATATTTGTCACTTTGAAATTTGTCGCTTAGTTTGGTGCGCTTTGTTTGGGCTGACGGCCACCCACCTATACGTGTCTCATTTAGACACTGGACCGTCAATATATCACCATGTGGGTACATTATATTTTAAAATAGTTTAATAAAGTGCTCTTTTGTAGATTAATTGCAATGTGACACAATGTTTTCGTGGGGAATGATCTATCCAATGGCAAGATAAAAAAAAAAAACATTTAAATAAAAATAAAAAAAGAAAACTTACTTTTTTTGTTACAAAACTGAACTAAAGATTTCATTGTGTTTTGCTTATTTATTTAAGTGGATTATAATTATAATAATTCATATTAAAAAAAATGTTGGTAGAGCTTACCTTAACGACGTTTTCGAACAAAATTATTGTATGTTTTAGTTAGGCACGAGGTCAAAATCCACTCTCCGCAGTTCATGAGTCCATAATGGACCCTTCGGCAAAAATTTCACAAAATGGTGGATAAGTTCATAAGATTTTTTACAAGGAAATTTTGCATTTGTTTTCTTTTGTATGAAAAAAAAGCCGTTAAGTAAGGAACTTCAGGGAAAAGGTACTTTTTTTCTGGGAATAAAAAAATGGTTATTTTTGGTAGGTACCTCCAGTACCTAGAACCATTTTTTTTTTTGGATTTCGATTTTCTGGAAAGCGGTTCTTTTGATTTTTAGGAATATTTAATGTAGAAGATCCTGGAAAGTTTAAGCACTACAACATTTTTTAAAATTTTTTTCAAAAACTCAATACTTCGAAAAGGAGTTAATATGTAGATATTTTCAAAACTTCGTATTTTTTTTAATTTTTTTTACATTATCTTGAATACTTAAAAAAAAATTGCTAAAACAAAACACAAATGTTAAAAAAAATCCGTTAAGAATATATTTTTTGGTCAAATTAATTTAAATTAGTGGAGTTTACTTTTAATTATTAAATTATTTTGAGTAGGTACTTATTAACTGTACTTTCCATAGAACCATGAAACGTTTAAAATTATATTTTTGTGTGCAAATGCTCTATAGAAGTGTTAATAAAACTACATACTCAAATGTTCAAAAAATTGGCTTTTCGGTTCTTACTTGCGATTATAGGTAAGGTAAATACGAGTATAAGGCAAGTTATGCATTCGTCGAAAAAAAAAAGTTTTAAGATAACAATCAAAAATGACATTACGATAATAGCGAAAACGAAAAAAAGATGGTCTAAAAATTCTGTCCGTCTGTATGTTTTGTTTTGTATGTTTTTTCTAAAATAAAATTGGTATGAACATTTTAAATGTTTAATAATATAAATTCAAAAACAAAATTTCAGGAAAAATTGTCGTTTTTTTTTCGAAATATTGAATTTTCAAAAAAAAAAAATATTTTTTTTTTCAAAAATCCAAAAAAAAATTATTTTTCAAAAATTTTGAAATGCAATACTATTTAGAATTTGAAGGACCTCCTGCATACATTTTTTTATCTAAATGGTTGTATGGCAGGTACCGTTAATAAGAAAATATTTTATAAACTTAAAAACTGGCCAAAATATAGAACATACCCAAGGAAGTACACACAATAATTTTTATTAAAATCGTTTGAGCCGTTTTCGAGATATTTAAGATGGTAGAAAAATTTGTATGGCAAGTACCATTATTTTTGGGGCTAAAACCACGATTACAAAATCTATTTTCGACAATCATCTAAAACGCCTGAGAAGCAAGTTTGAATCAAATGGGTTCTGCCATTTATGCTGTAGATCGTTCTACAGACAGACAGAAGACAGAGTTGCGGGACACACTTTTTTGGTGTTTATGTTTGATTGTTAGAAAAAAACAAATTTTTTTCACGAATATATAACTTGCCTTATAGTACCTATAATCGCAAGTAAAAATCAATGCAGCGTTTTAGGTACGACCGATCATATGGTTGACAAAAAAAAATTTCTGAAAACGGTACTTTCAATAGTACCGTCTTTTTTGCTTTCGACTATCTTAAAAGATTCTTTCGACATTTCACACATAGATAGGTGTAGATAGCCCAATTAATACTGCATAGCAATATTTTTAATTAATATTTTTTTTTGTATTTTTAAAAGCATACAACAAAATAAAAATTTATATTTTGAAAACTGTTCTTTAATTTTTTTTTTCAAAAATTATAGATATATGTATGTATTTGTTGAATACCTATGAATTGCCGTTTTTGATTTTTTTTTTTTGAAAAATGTTTTCAAAAAGTTTAAAAAAGTTTTTTTCTCAAAAACTACTCCACAGGTTCTTAAAATTTTTTCTCATAAATTCAAATTTATCCAAGAAATAAAATGGCGTACTTTTTTTTAGCTCAAATTGGTTTAAGTATTTATTAAAGAATTTTGAATTTTTGTTTGCCTTTGATTAAGCCGATTAAATTTTTGTTTTTAAGTTTTTTCTCATTAAAGATTATCATACAATTTATTTAAGAAAAAAATTAAAGAAATTTTATATAATTAAAAAAAATTAGGTAAAAAACGACTTTAAAAATATATTTATATTTTTAATTGAAATCTTTTGCATACAATCGAACATAGGAGCAAGAATGTGCGATCCAGTCGTGCATTTTATTTTTTAATGTAACTCGGAAAGAATTCCATATCGCGGGTAGCTGTCTTCTATATAAATAGGAACAATGAACATTATATGTAATTATAAGTTGTAAGAAATATCTGACAAATCTAGTGATTTCTCCAGTTGTTAACCATATTCATGATCTTGCTGACTAACACAGTTTTATTTCATTACCACCACACAGTCATTCGTTTAAGAATTGGCTAAAATTAATGACACATTTAATTCCATATTCCGTATTATTCACTTTCGCAACAGAAGTTGTTTGTTTGCCAAGCAAAATCTTTGAATGAAGATAATCAGCTGATAGATTAAATTGATTAAATTTCATTTTTCAAAATTTCAACGGAAAACGAGGAATGATCTCAATCTCTTACCTTTAAGCTCGTCTTTTAATTACAAAAAAAAATACAAAAAAAAAACACCAACGGCATTAATTGAAAAAAGAAAATCCTTACCAATTATACGCACTTTCTAACGCAAACCTCTTGAGGTGGGGGAGGCTTTCCTTTCATGTTATCGAAAAAAAGACATCAACTTACTTCAATAAGCCCCCCCCCCCCCCCCCGTCCACAAAAAAAAATACCGTCATATTGAACTGGTCACAGCTGCAGCACTAAGTATAAAAATAGCCCAGCTAAAGTGAAGGAGTAAATAATCCTTCTGAAATCACTGAAAGGACGAAAGTAGCAAAAAAAAGGGTTGAACAAATAAATCACTTTCTTTTATTTATTTTTTTTTCTTTCTTAATATAATTCTTTTTATTCGTTGCACTGTTTATACATATAAGTTCGTTCGTCTCTTGGAAAATCCTTAATGAGTGAGTAGTAGTAAATAATCCGAAAGGAAGAATATCTAGCCGCCCTAATGAATGAAATTGAATCTTTAAAGATACATTTTAATTTTTCTACCGTCATCTTCTTCTGTGATTCTATTTCGCCCTTGGACTGTTACTTGTAGTGAAAAAAAATGTAATCTCTGGATATCTTAAAGGATTCATTTGTTAATTTTAATTTTTTGTAAAATCAGGATGAAGTTGCAAATAAATCTAAGCTTTCGGTTGGAAAAATGTCTTTGGACGATGGTGGTGGTCGAAGGCTATCGGGCGGCCGAGCAGTGTATATATAGGTACCTACTCACCAACCCATCATCCTTTTTTTTTGAAGATAGCCACAAGAAAGGATTCTTCCTAATTAGTGAGCATTGTTGATAGAAAACTGTCGTTACATCGGTTGAAACTGACAACAGCTTAAAATGGAGGGTGAAACTTTTATTCATCTTCTCGTGATCAACAGGACAGAGGACGGCACTTTATGTTGACAGACTGATTAAATTTCCTTTGGGAGTTTTTTTTTTTTTAGTAGATATTCATCATCCATCCCTTTTTGTTATATAATCAAAAATCAATTGGCATGTCAGGAATCAAAAGCAATTCATCTGAAGCTGTACAAAATATCACTTTGACAACCTGAATACCGAACTTTGTTGAACGTCACATCAAGCATCAAACCATACAAAATTAGCTAACCCCACCCATTAGTGTCTGGAGAATTTTTCATTTCTTCCGCGAAAGCCAATATGTATTCAAAATGAAATTTGCTTTGACAACGCGTTATCCTTATTTTATAGCACCGGTGCGGTGCGGTGCCGTGCCGCGCCGGTGTGCCAAGAGGATAACTTTCAATATTTTAAGTCTTCTGTCTATGATGCCGCCCGCAGGCTAATTCAAACTCTGCCCGATGATGGTATGGGGATGGTTTCCAATTTCCATCTCGAATTGCCTCTGTCACAGAGGAGACATTTTAAACAGAGTAACTAGGAATTTCTTTGAAAATTCCTAATCGATCGGTGATTACCTACATTCACCCAGTATTCAGTGGGAGAAAAAACTTACTAATAAAAAAAAAAAAAAAAAAAAAAACAATAAACAACCCAAGTAAGGATCATCCTCGTTTGGTGTGTGAAGTGCCTCCTGCCATTCCAACAATAAATACTCATATCAAAAACTCATAACATATTAATGGAATTAGAATTGATGATTATTGCGTTCGGATACAATGTGCTGGCAAAACTGGAAAGACGTGCCGTGTCGGAGGTTCAATAAAATAGCAAAAAATATTTATTCGTTCCGTAACACATGGCAGAGCTTCTACTGACAGGGGTGCACTCGTTCGGTATTTGTGTAAGCAAGGCCCAAAATAATTTAAATATTATGATGCTGCCAAATGTAATATACTATGGCGTAAAATTTTAAACAGCCTGATGTTAAGGGCTTATCATGATACTACTTAACAGTTTGCTAATAATAAAGCACTTTAATAATATGTTCCCAATTTAAAACACTTTTTAACTATCACCATACTAAATCTATTTTCTTAATAAACTACAACTAAACACACCTAAGTAGTACGAATAAATGCATTAAAATTAAAGCTGTTCATCATTCGGCTAAGTACAAGCTTTTTCAAGCAGTGGCTAAATCATTATGCTTCAATCCTCGTAAGTGTGGGGTTTCAAAGAGTATGAGGATGTTGAAAACTCTCTCCGTTTCTCTTTAAAGCGAGTTTTTATTCTCCCTTCCTCAACGCCAAACTACATGCTTCATATCGAAACCTCCGATGTTTATCGACTCGCTCAAAATGCACTTCGATTATATGAACAAAATTCTACGAATGGACATGGACCCATCTAGATTAGTCAGCAGAATCTTAAAATATCTCATCACAAATCAGCTTAACTTTGTGAAATCTTGTATTAATCTTTCAAATTCTCTGGATGCACCTATCGAACTAATGGATTCTAATGATCTAACGGCATTTAAGAGAAATCTTTATCACCTTGTCTCCAAATTGGACGAAAAATATCAGCAACATTTTATCGACCAGGCCTGAGCATCGTAATACACAGGGTACTATATCAAATTGGACTTTGACCTAGGAGAATTGAACTACTTCAACGATAGCAACACCGCAGACATGATATCTTTGATTCTACGAGCCAGAGGGGAAATGCTTTCACTGAACTTTATACCTCATAGACCAGACTTACCACTCGAATGTGAAATCTGAAATGCACACGAGAGAGAAAATATTGCACATTTTATGTGAACATGTCCAATTCCCTAAGAAATCCGACGAGACTGTTTCGGAAAAAATAAGTTCGAAACTGAAGAAGTAATACTGATTCTTAATGGGACCAAAGGATGGGAAAAGCTGCACAGATGTATTCAATCGGTATTGTGTTATAGAAAAAGAATCATAACAGAAAGATTTTGATTTGTAAACTATATTTTTTTTTAATACCAATTCATTCTTAAAAAAAAAATTGTTCTTTTCGTTCAAATTATCCTTTTGTTTTGTAGCTTACAAGAAATAACAAATAATATATTCATATATGCATTGTAACTCTGTCAATCTGGCCAACGGTTCATAACCAATTTTTGTAAGTCTGAGTTTTTCATACAAATAAAATATATTATATTCTATTCTATTCTAGTGCTAAAAAGTAAGCGAACATAACTCTTTGACGCTTGTAAATGTCAAAGTGGCATATGGATTTAGTACGATACTAAAAAAATAAAGAAGCCATTTTGTGATTTTAACTTTAGTAAAATGTTAAGAAAATAGTGCGATACTAAACTGGTATAAAATTAGCAATATCCTCTTGTTTACCTTGTATCATACTAAAAATGATTTAACATATTACTAAATCGTTTAAAATTTTGCGCCTATGTATGTATTTAATTTATATTCAAGTTAACGCAAACAATATATTTATATTTTGTTTGTAGACTGTATGGATTAAAGCCAAATTGAAGAGTTTTATGTCCTTTAGTCCAAAATGCGTTTCGCCGGGCACGATAGTTCGGCCACTCACTTATATTACATAAAACTTGAGACAACCAATTAATTTAAAGTCAGTTAACTTGAATAAAGAATTTTAAACAAATTGAATAAAAAAAATATGAAAAAATGATTGACTTTGTTGGAGCTGCATTCATTTTATATTTTGTTATAGGTTTTTCTTAGTGTACTGTGGAAAATTAAATAGCCATTTTTAATTACAAGAGATGGATTAAAAAAAAAATTCAGTAAAAACAAGAATATTATTAAAATTGGCACAGAAACAAAAGTATGGCTATTCTAAGATCGGATTGTTTTTCCGAAGAATTTACCTTGTCCTGGATGAATTAAAATACGGCCCTGGTGTCGACCATTGGCGACAAGTACAGTAGATATGTACGACACACGGGTAGTATATACACAATAATAGACTCAACACTAGTTGTGTTTGTGTGGTCGCAGATTTTATTATTGTTTATGATGAAGTGATTGTGGCCGAGCGACGCGACGCTCGGGAAGAAGTCGGTTGCCGAAACTTAATAAAAATTGCTCAGTTTTGCTTGAAAACTTATAAATTCAAGGCTTTTCCTTTTCTCGTGACTTGTAGGACAGTAGCCAGTAGCTGCTTGAAATATTTTACAACCGAGGAAACAGCCGCAGCAGTACCAGGCTGCATTTATGTATGTATGTACCTACTACATATAGAAAGAACTGCCGCTTTGGTAATCACTCGTATATATCTCTTGTGGCATTTTCTTGTGTCCTTTTATGATAAAATGTAATCATCATAAAAAAGGATTTTCGGTGGTGGCATGCAATCATGTCCACTCTGACCATTAATGTAATGAAAATATAAGGACGAGCTGTTTTTATTTGATTTCGATATTAGTTTTTGTTTTACGGTGCTGCGGGTGTTAAACAGAAAAATGTTGTTCCAAAAGTTGTCTTGCACTAAGTTATGTAAATTATAGCAATTGCCTTTCATTCAGGCGGAATACCCACAAAATCTTATCTCTTTAAATGGCATTCTATTCGAGAGATCAAGATAAGCAGGCACCACCCTTGGTTTTTGGCCTCAACTGCAACGTTCAGTATTAACAATTTTAATTTTATTTTCTCAATAAAATATTACAGAGGTTAAAGTTTTAAGCTCATTGCATTTAATTCAAGGCATCCAACCCTTTCATGCGAATTAACCCTTAACACAAAAACACGTGTATTTACTCGGATCTCGATATTCATGTACATATCTGAATATGAATGCATTTTTTTCTTACTGGGAAATGTTAAAGGACGAAATTTAAGCGATGAGGTTAATGAAAAGGGGGTGTTGAAACAATGCCGAGCATACAAACGTAACCCATTGAACTTAATTCCTCAGGGATGTCACTGGGCACAGAATTTTCTCAAGAGATTATCTCATCAGCGGATCGCTTTGTCGAAACGAACAATACCTTTAGGTGGTGTGTTTTTTTTTAAACTCCTCATTTGACACATAGATATCATTTTTTTTTCTAACCCTTCCTGTCACAGCTGTAGTTCTTATTCAAAACTTATACCGCTTTATATAAAAATATATATGTATTATAGATGTATAAGTATATGTACTTTATATTAATCCATTTCCGGCGGCTACTAGTTCCAGGTGAGCTTGAAGCTTGAAATTTCACATACTGTCTATTTATATCTAAGCGAAGTGAAATCTGAAAAAAAAAAGTTTAAAACATCTAGTTTTCCGGAAAATTCGTGTTGCGTTTTCGCAACATTAGCCGAAAGGTGTAGCAGAATTAATACAAAAAATTTCCAGTTTTTTTGTTATAAAATTTAGGTATAATCTTTATTTTGCATATTGTTTTTGGAAATGTGAACACGTATATATATAAATCTTAGTAGTGGGTGCTTTAAACTTCATGATGATCCATATTATTATGAAGAATGGATCCTGGTGTGATATGAATCGAAACATTTTGGATGAATTGGGATCTTACACTTCTGGCAAGAAAAAATTGTTTGACTGGAACAATTTCGACATCGAAGACGCTTTTCCATTTTTATTATTGTTTGTTTTGTGTCATCAAATCGATTAGGATTTCTTTCCTTCCCTTTGGTGTATTGGCGGAATATTTGATTCTGATCGCAGTAAGGAGTCTACAACATATGTTCTAAATTCAAGTTGTGACAGCAAACTTTTTTCAAATGCCATACACTTTCCATGCATTTACCAATGCTGCATCCAATGCATTCGAAAAAATTGGCCAGTATCACTTCTCTCCTCGAATCCGTATCCGGTAATTGCTGATTGCGTTATCAAACAAGTCCACTCTGCATTGGGCATGGGAATGTTGACGTGTTTCCTTTTTTTTTTCGATCAACCTTTTGCTTGGATAATTGGTTGATCCATCAAATGATTTGAAAGAACTGTAACAATGGAGTTATCGTTCCAACGAACAGCGGCAATTCCATTTTCCTTGTCGAATGCAAAATCCATAGTTCCTCTATTTTTTTTCTTCATTTGTTTGTGTTCTGTCAATTTTGCTTTACCAGTTCTATTTTCACGAACAGTGCCTGTAGATTGGTAAAAAAGAAATTAGATTTTTAGTATAAATAAATGATAAGTTAAAATTACCTTTTGCGATGTAACCCAATTCTGAGAGACGACAAATCAGTTTGTGCGACGTGAAAAAATTGTCAAAAGTAACTGTGTGTTGGTCTGGAACATCGATCTGAGAAAGAAGTCTCAGAACAACATTTTCCCGTTAACCAAATCCAGGGGAATTATTAGCACTTGCACCACCATACGGAATGAATTGATATAAATATCCATCGTGAGAACACTGGTCCCAATATTTGTATCCAAAACGAATTGGCTTTTTTTTTATTTAACTAAATGCCTGTAAGACCTAAGGTCTTTTAAATGCAACCTGAATTGCACGGCACTAGTTTGGCACAGTGGATTTGAGAACCAGATATTGACTGTCTCATTTTGACCCATCTCCCCTCTTATAAACATTTTTGCAGAATGACGTCCATAGTAGGGTATCATTTGTTCGTCTATTGAAAGGTGATGGGAAAATACTCCGAACTGCATAAAATTCTTATTGAGCATATTGTTTAGAGTTGAGACTTTGGCAAACTTGTCGCTGGGATCAATTGAACTGTTATTACGGGCATGCATAAACGATTTGATAAGTTTGAAACGGTCTCGGCTGATGGCTTCTTTTATTATATTGCAGCGAAAGACTAGTTGATTGGACCAATATAAATCCAATTGTGGAACTGTATGCAATCCAGAAAAATACATTATTCCAATAAATATACGGATTTCATTGAAATTTGTCTTGAATGTCAAATTATTTCTATCCACATTAGCATACGTATTGGTGCTATCAACAATGAAATTGATAATCTCATTACCAAGAAATAATTCTCATATTTGAAGAGGATTGAAACTGCCTACAAGAAAAAAGGATTGGATACAACTTAGGAAGTTGTGAGTGATTTTTATTTTAAACTTACCTATTTTGTTATAGATCGCTTGAATCTTTTCACTTGATACGTCTTTTGGAGTATTTGAAAAGCCAACTGATGGCTCTTTGACCACTTTGATAATTTATATTGAAAAGACATCGATTCCATTTTAGAAGTTGATGCAATATTTTGTGATGCTGATGCTTTTTTTGAATCATTTGGCTAATTCACCGGCTAGTTCATTTGGCAATATGTTCTCGTCTTCCAATAATTGGACGTTATCATCAATTTTTTCATGGTCACTCAAGGCATAATTTTTTGGAGGCAAAATAATCACGTTTGTTTCAATAGCTTTATCAACTTTCGGGTTCAATTCATCATCTTCGTCTGGACTAGGATTTATTAACAAACCTTCTTGTTCTTTAGCCGACAAAAACCTCTGGCAATACATATTATTTTTTTTTTACACAGATATTTTTATAAAAACACTTGTTTGCACAACTGACGATTCTTACGTAATAAGTGAAATTTAGAACGAGTATCACTTACTTACATATATACCCGATATGTTTATTTTCAACATTACCGATTTTTGAATATCCAGCCTCTTTTTTATACCTGGGTATAATATAAACACAAAAAGTGTGCCAAGTCTAAGGAAATGGGAAAAGTGTTTTCTAATAAATATACCTAGAATTGTTGAATGATTTTTTTTTCGATAAAAATGCACACTATATCTTGAAAAAAAAAAAAAAAATGAAAATAAAAAAAACATTTTTTGACAGGAACAGTTATTTTTGGGAATACAAAATAAAATAAAACAAAAATAAAATAATTGGATAAATTAACGCATACTAAAGAGATTAAGAATATACTTAAAAATATGTTGACCGAGCATATAGTACAACTGTTAGGAAAACTGAAGAGGGTTTAAAGAGGTTCGGGTGCAGTTTTTCTTGAATGTTTGAATTTTACATGAAAAACAATTGCCCGCACATTTTTTTTGAAATTTTTAGTATAGTTTCCCGAATAAAGATATATTAATTCATGAGCGCCCCAGTAACAATTGTCCGCAAATTTTGAAAAAGTACTATTTCGTATTTATTTCTTTTATATTTTTTTTTCTTATGGGGTTTTCGTTTGGTAAATTTATATCTTGATCTATAAATTGATTTATATCGTATCGATTCGAATACCTTTTCAGATTGATTTTTATTTGCTATAGTATTGGTGTATATTTGTGTCTTTGAACTAGCTATCGATATCAGCTGTCTTGTCAAGATGATGGCTGTCAATTATAATATATAGTGGTGTTAGTAAAAGCGGGGTAGATCTGCCGAAAAATCCAGATCTGCAAAATTGATTTAAACTAAAAAAATAAATCAATTTTTTTGGCCAATCGAAGGCAAAAATTGTTTTTTGACAGATCTAAATCAAAAATAAATTGATTTGTATTACCAAACGATAACCACATTAAAATATTATAAAAAAAATGATCATTTGATTTTTTGAAAATAATATATAAAAAAATGACAACTAATTTTGAAAAAATTATTTGAAGTTTCGTTGAGTCCACAAACATTAGCAGCATGCCCCTCTTACGCACCGTGATGACAAAAAGAAATTCATCTTCCAAAATTAAAAATCAGTAATTCATTTCTGCGTAATGTTAAAAATCAAAAATAGGATTAGTTTTACAGATAAAGGTAGCAAACGCGGCAAATTTTGGCAATCGTTATCCGGGAAATCGTTACCCGGCGAGTTGTTGTCCGAGGAATCTTAGCCAACCCGATATTTTCACTATTATTAAATTTTTCATTTGCGATGTATGCATGTAGTTAGGTAATATAGGGCACGTTTTGCATTTAAAAATAATCGAACTCGATATTTAATTCAAACCTGACATTACGATAATAGATAATAGCATAAAAGTGGGTCCCGCAATTCCGTCTGTTTGCTTGTCTGTCTATCCATACAACGAGCTACAGCCTAAGCGGCTGAAACAATTTTCTTCAAACTTGGTATTTAAGCATTTTTGATGGTTGTTTCAAATATATCGGTACTTGCCATACAATTTTGTCTACCATCTTAATTATATCGAAAACGACTTTAACGATTTTAATTAAATTGTGTGCTCTTCTACACAGGGTGTGTCTTAATTTGTCAGGAGTATTTGAAGGGTTGATTCTGGGATATATTAAAGTACATTTTATATATCTCCCATTTTGATATCTCTTGTCGGGGATATAAGAAAAGTCTTACTTTGGTGTACCCTGACCCACGTTAACGGTAACTGCGATGTAAGTTCTAATGATAGAAACTTTCCTTAAGCCTTTATTTTTAGAAAAAATAGCAGTCTTTGTAATTAAATCTGATATCTCATCAAAATCTTAACATATTCAGTTTTTAGCTTGTTCCATTTTTCGTGCCCGTACAAATTTTTTGACTTTGGTGTCAATTTTCTATAGAAAATGCGTAATAAACATAACGGTTTACTATTTTTTTTGAAGAACGTAACAGTAATAAAAATAAAAATCAATATTATGATACATACTTAGTAAAACCTTTAAGAGGTAAAATTTTAAAAATTTTGTTTGGCTATAAGTTTCAAGTTTCAAAGATAATGATTACAGAATATTTTGTGTGGTTTTAAATAATTTTAATTTTATTTGTGTACTAAAACAGTTATAACAGGGGCTCACTTCACGGTGTTTATTTATTGTTTCTAAATGATGTCGCACTTTTGATGATGTTTTGCGGGTACGCCATTTTAATTCGGTTACAGTTGTTATTTCGGTTGAATAAACAAGTTCTTTCATTCTTTATTGTTCACGTTATCGAGAATCTACTGTATATATATTTTTAATTATAAATATATTTTTTTATTTGATATTTTCTTATTTTTTTTTGTAATTCTATACATTTTTTTTTCTAAAAAAAATTCGTATGTCAATTTAAGGTTTTTAATAATATAATATCAAAAAAAAATCATGCACATTTTTCGAAATATTTCGTTTTTGATTGGAGCTGAATGCATTATTACTTAGAATCTAAATTTCATGTATAAAAATGATGATTGAAATCCGTTGGTGTTAATGAGAAGCCATAATACAAAAATTATTCTATTGCAAGCACCGTTTATTACATTTTATTCAAGAAAAAAAATTAACTGAAATGTTGACTACACCTAAAATAGTGCAATAATTTTTTTGTGTCAAAATTATTAAAGTCGTTTTCGAGAAAATTAAGATTTAGCATTTGTAGCACCTACACACAATTGTATGACAGGTAGGTACCGTTATTTTTGATTTAAAAAAATAATCGAGCCAATCACTTAAAACGCTTAAGTACCAAGTTTGATCTATTTTCGTAATATCAAGTTTCATTAAAATCTCTAGTTCGATTTTTTTTTCAAACGCAAACTTACTCTATAGTACCTATATGGCAAATAAGAAATATAGCTTCCAAAAATTGATTCGAAAAGACTTTATAGTTTATTCTGTATCGTGGTTAATCTAAATAAAAACGAGGCCTTAAACTTATTAATACCTATATGATATACCTCTAGATATGGAAGCTAATCATAGCATTTGCGTTGTACCTATACAATAAATTTACCAGACATAGGTGTGGACATAATTTACGTAACTCTGGTGACAATCATTATTCTCTCATTGAAAATTATGGGCCATTTAAACGTCCTCACTCCTACCAAGTCACCTTCATTTAAGATTCATTAAGCTGCAGAAATTCGCCGATATACAAATTGCATTTGAACAATACTTAATTCAATCGATCTGAAGAACTGCAGGAAGGAGCTCACAATTGAGGACATTAAACTGGAATCAAAGTCAGCAATAATCTTTGAATTTATAGCTTCAAATTGCAGCTGATGTTCACCAACTAAACCACAGCCAATCAGCGTTCGTTGATTGCATTCGAGTTTCGAAATGTGACCAAGGTAATCGTTTGGCTAATTGTGAATCATTAATTTACCCATCGAAACAGGACAACTAAGTCTCCTCTGATCACTTCTGAATGCGGAATGTTTTAACGTGTTCCACTGTCGATAAAGCATTAAGTACTGCAACTGCATACTTCATTATAGGGAATCCATGATTTATCGTGACATTTTGAGTTATACGCCTTGACTATTGTGGAATTAGTAACTTTTGAATAAACCCTTAGAGCAACAAATGCCCTCAATGAATTTAAGATCAGAAACGTCTTGTAAGTTACACATGTTCTTCAGAACCTGTTGAATGTTGTAATCTCTGAGCTCCTGCATGTTTTTGATACTATCGGCATACCGTATAATGCCATAAAACATAAAACACAACTGTTGACAATTTCTGAGCCCGCGTGATTGATATCATATCACCTCATACAGAAAACAGCTCAAAATAGCTTCCACACAATTTAATTACTCAGAAACCTGGCCATAACACACATCAGAGATATAATCGATGCATGTCATAAGAACAAGGTTAACTAACAAAAATTCTGTGGAACCCAAACCAATAAAAATATATTCTCAATTGGAGATACACAAATAAAAATAAAATTAAAAAAAAAACAACTCCCCAACCAAAAGCCCAGACGTGATTCCATTCCCCAGGCTTAGGTATCTATACCTTAACGTCTATGTAGTCACAACAAGAAGGACTGGTTCTGACCTCCTAAATCTCATCTGATCACACTCCAATGACATCTCCGATTAATTTGGAATTCAATACTATTCCACTGACGGAAAGGACGCTCGCTCAACTAGTGAGTTTCCCTGAACAACCTTACCTCGCCGCGCGCCGTACTATGCCACTGAGATATCATTACTTGAAGGAAGGCCTGAAGTGAGATTTATTTGGTCTTGCGGTGGAAGACAAACAACAAACGACAAACGATCGATGCTGTTCGCTGGTGGGCCCAAGAAATCTTCAAGTATCATCTCTGTCGGGTAAGAGATCACATATGCGATGGTGGTTGCGGGCTGGTCGTACAGGTGGTGGACACTTGGACACTGTGTTTACTGTTTATTCACATCGTGGCTAATGGGTATCTAGCATAATAGGCTTCGGAACGGATAAAAATATCGGAAAGAGGAAAAGATGACACCGGGTGATAAGGTCGGGGCGCGCATATTAGGTGATTTGTTGGTCCGTATTTATATATCGTAGCCATGAACGGAGTTGCCAATTTGTACGTGTCACATCATTGGAACCGCAAAACTTGCTGCGCTCTTCCTCCTTATGGGTCGACATAGGGTTTGCCGGCTTTATCCAAACACAATACACCAAAAGACCATTTGTCTTCTTTGGGAATTGATCCGGCATACAAGCCTCATCAATTTCGTTCTTAAATAAAGCTTATTTGCCGAATGATATATTGTTTCTTTTCTGGACATAAAAATGTTTATCCTAGGTATTTTACTCAATTACAAAAATGAGACATCATATGTATATGTATGTTGATATTTAGCTCTGGGGCTGGGGTTGCTTCGGATTAGCTTAGGTGAATTTTCTAAAAAGGTTTACATTCCAGCTGTCACATGTGACAGAAAACAATCACTCATCACAGGGATGATGGTGACACGGACAGTGTACTCCGTGTCCATTCTCCTGCCAAAGGGGTGGCTCTGCTCTGGCTCTATTGAATTAAACTAAACCAATATTATTCTTTTAAGTTTAGTTCCGAGGGAGAATGCATCACCGCATGCGAATTGACATGCCACTCTGTAGAGTGTTCTATAGCTATTCTGTATATACTTATGTATGTGCACACATTCGGGGAGATCATTAGTCAAAATCAATTTAGGTAGGTATTTCCTTTTTTCCTGTGGAAATTTCTATAGAATTTGTTGTGTATAGATGTCGAACAAAATTCTTCCAGTGAATCTGGAGCAATAAAGATCAGCGATAATATCGTACCTGTGGCGGTGTAGCTACCGAACAAGAGATGTGATTGAATATATACACAAAAAAAGGTTTTTCTTTCGAAAACGTGGTCCTGCATTAACATAATATAAGAGGTTCCATGGTGTTCAGAGAAAATATCAAATGTAGTTTTATGTCATCAACTGTGAATGACCAAGGTCTTAAAGCATAACGATTATATTTATTGTTGCTCTTTTTCAAGAACTCTGTTTTACCTGTTGCCTATATATGGAGGCATAAAATATATTGTTTGAGGTTTTTAAGTAGATTATAAAATACATACAGAATAATTAAAATGGTTGACAATTTTTTAATTATTAGATACTTGCTGACTTTTATTGTTCGTGTATACCTTATGTATTTTTTTTTATTTATTTTAAATCGTTTTTCCTTAAGACCATTATTACTTTTTATCAATTCAATTCAATCTTTATCAATTCAATCTTTATTTATTAAACTTATAATGTAAAGGGTCCGCCAAATAACTTTTTTTTTTTGAAAATGCTATAAAAAAAAAACTACTGAATATTTTCTCAAATTTCTTTTTTTATTTGAAAGTACAATCCTTCCGGTTAATAATGGAAAATAATTTCATTCAAATGGCTGCCTTGGCTGGCCATGCAGTAGCCTACACGATCGGTCCAATTTTTAAGCACATTATCGATTGTGTGCAGCTGTATTTCACCAATGGCTTCACGAATATTGTCCTTTAAAGCGTCAACTGTCTCTAGCTTGTCGGCGTAACACTTAGCTTTTACGGCACCCCACAAATAATAGTCCAACGGTGTGAAATCGCAGCTCCGAGGTGTCCAAACGACATCATCTCTGCGGCTGATAATGCGATCTTCAAAAACAGGGCGCAAAACATCGAGTGTAGCTTCGGCTGTGTGGCGCGTAGCGCCGTCCTGTTGAAACCAAACATTGCCAATATCCTCCTCTTCAATTTTTGTGAACAAAAATTCGTTCAACATGGCCCGATAACGATCGCCATTGACTGTAACGGCCACTTCTTGCTCATTTTCGAAGAAAAATGGTCCAATTATTGCTCTGGACCAAAATCCGCACCAAACAGTGACTCATTTTGGGTGTATCGGCTTTTCGATGTATGTGTGCGGGTTTTCTGTGCCCCAAATGCGACAATTTTGCTTGTTTACATACCCGCCAAGATCAAAATGAGCTTCATCTGAAAAGATGATTTTTTTGGCAAAATCGGCATCTTCTCTAAGTCGATGGCAGGCCCACTTAGCGAAGCGAAAACGCATTGGATGGTCAGTTGGCTTCAACTCCTGAACCAATTGGACCTTGTATGGCGTCATACCAAGGTCTTTATGCTAAATTCGTCTCAATGATGTCTCCGAAATGTTCAATTGTTGAGAACGACGGTGAATTGATGTTGATGGCGCTTCACGCACACTTTCTGCCACAGCAGCAATATTCTCGGGTGAACGAACTGTTTTTGGCTTTTCACGCTTTGGTTTATCGATGAGGATGCCAGTTTCTTTCACTTTTTTCACAAGATAACGAACATACGGAGCTGACAGTGCTTCTCTTCTTCCAAAATCCGTACGCAATTTTCGCACACATTCTGCAACATTACCATGATTTTCAAAGTAATGTCGCAATATTTCCCAGCGTTGTTCAAGCGTATACACAACCATATTCGTTCAGCGGAAGGATAAGACTAATTATCTGTCAAATCATACATGAGCTAAGTGTAACCATTCACGAAATAAGCACTAGTTGAAAAAAAACGTTAGATGGCGGACCCGTTATCTTGCTTACAAAAAGTAATCTACGAAGTCTTAAAACACTTTAATATTTATATGTAATTCTTGAAAGAGTTGTAAAAACGTATTATTATTATTATTATTTTTTTTTTATTTTTTTATTTTGAAAATATGTATATTATGGGCAACTTAATAGTTGCTTTTTGAGAAGTTTTTTCCTCAGGCCATCCGAAGGTATATTGAGAAGTTCTCTAGTGACGGAAAATTGTTGTTTCCAATATGCATTTTTGAATCTAGTAGTTTGCAGAAATCCTTGCGCTCTTCTTCTGGTGTTGAAATGATGGTATATTGGTTGCTTATATTGCTGGTCATTGTAGTATTCATCAAGAATATTCAGTCCGAATAGTTGTGTTACATTCAAAATTCCAAGTGTTTTGTAAATATTTAGTTGAGTATTATTTTCTCTATTTATTCCGTGTTTTGTTTGTATTAAAATGTTAACGATGCGATTTTGAATTTTTTGGAGTTCTAGTAAGTAGCTTTGTGTGGTGTTTCCCCACGATAATACCCCATATCTTAACGCTGACTCTACTAATGAAAAGTATCTCAAGACAGTGTAGTTACTGTATACGTCGAGTTGAGCGATGTGTGCGTCTCACTTGAAGTAGCAATCAAGATCAACACCCAAGTACTTAAAACGTTGTACATTTTCAATGAAATCAGTTGGTAGATCTCTATGACTGACCACCATCGCTGTGTCATCAGCAAAAGCATAACCCGTACTATTTTTCAAAACAGTAAGTAATTGGTTGGCATATATTATGTAAAGCAGCGGCCCCAAGATTGACCCTTGTGGAACTCCATGATTTAAGCTTTTTTCTTGGCTTATTGTGTTTCATATCTTAACTTTCATTTTTCTGTTTGTGATATAGTTTTTGAAACACTCCAAATTAATACCATGGATTCCGATTTTTTTCCAACATTTCGACGAGTTTTTCGTATCGTAATGTATCAAAAGCTCTTTTAAAATCTATGAAAACTACGAGATTATGGTACTTTTTGTTTAGTATATTATTTTTTTTCATTTGCAAGCTCAGCGAGAAGTTTGCTGTTTTTTTTTTTTTTTTTATAATTTTGCACGCGCTCAAGGGATTATGAATACCCTTTATATGTTTTTAACACAGCGTGGCATCCGGTGAAAGAAGAGAAAGAGGATATGGAAGATGTGTGGCGCGATGTATTGAGACGGTGGGTGTTTTCTCAGATTTTATCTCCAGGGATGGCGGCTGAACCAATGCGGAATAAATTACCGTGTCTTATTTATTTATGTCTCTTATAATTCGCATTATTTTATTTATAAAGTTGACATACTAATTAGTAGTTTACTCAATCACATATTGTTAGTGTCATGCCTGAACAGCATGTAATGAGTAAACCAGCAATTCATTTTTTGACAATTTTTAGAATAGGTTTTTAATGGAATATAAGAAGACATAGACAACGGCAGGAATCGAACCTGCGACTACGAGGTTGACAGGCGAGCACACAACTATCGCGCCACGGCCACGGTGTTTTTGTTTTTAGTAAACCAATATTGGTTTTTATTAATTATATTATATTTGTTCATATACTTTTGTAGTCGTATTGCCACCTGTTCCTGTGGTACACAAGATTGCTCAAAACTGAGGTTTACCATGCGTTCCAATATTGGGATAAATATTTGTGCATTTGTAGGTCTTTTGCTCTTATTCCGTCTGCCCCTGGAGATTTGTTTATATTTAATTTCATTAAGGTCTGTAGGATTTCTTCTCTTGTGACTGGTGATATGAAAGCGGGTTGCTTCGAACTTCTCATCTCGGTGTGATATGTTTTTAATGTGCATTTGTGCACAAGAGATTCAACTTCGCTTGTAAAACTTGAAGCAAATTTGTTTGCAAGTTCATTTGTACTGAATCCACTACCAAAATTTCGTTTGTTCATACCATCTAAGTCTATTTTTCTCCTTCCAAGTATATCGTTTATCAAATTCCAAGTTTCTTTCGGATCTAAGCGACATTCAGAGAACTTATCGCGGTAAAAATCCATGTTTGTCTTTTCTAGCTTTTTATTTACTAAGTTTCTATACCTCTTATAATTTGTATTGTGAATTGTGCAGTTAATAATTTCTGCCAATCCTTTAACAAGTGATTTTGTATTTTCTGTAGTTTCGAATGGTATATTTTTAATTTCTATATTATTTTCAATTACCTGTTGTTCGAGATAATTAATTTTTCTTTCCATAGATGTAATTGTTGAATCCCGTGCTTGTAATTGTTGTTTTAATTCGCAAACTTCGTCGTTTAAGTTCTTAAGTAGTATGTTGTTCGTTTCTAGTTTTAAATTGAAGTTATCATAATTTTTTGATATAAAATCAACGCTTGCCGAATATTCTTTTAATAACTTTTTAATTTCTTTAATATCGTTTTCCAGTTCAGTGTTCCCCTTTTCACTTGTTGATGTTGAAGTTGAAGCAATACGTCCCTTCCTCATCATCAAACCCCTTGCAGCATCATCTCCGCTAGCCGTTACTGAATCCGTTTGTCCTTGATTATCCTTCACTCTTGTCCATCCTTGGAAGGTTTCCGGCAGAATTGACACCTCCAAGACTCCCTCTGAATCGAAGTCATGTCTCTGAAAGTTCTAGCTGATATAGTTGTGCAATCGAAATGCAGTTTCTTGGGACAAGAACTGCACTTGCCAAAGTCTCCCTCCGACGGAAGGTCTTCTTCGCAGTGACCACATCGCATCATTTCAACTGTATATTTTTTTGGTTTATTTATTGGAAAAACTACTATTATAATTTAATTTATTTATTAAAAGTCACTCTTTTTATGTTGTTTTATTTAATTTCAATATTGTATATTGAAAGGATCAAATAATTTTTTTACAAGAAAATCAAAAATAGGGAAAAAATAAATTATTTAAAGAGCTATTAGATGACACGTCCAACCACTTTCAAGAAAAATAATCCACTTATAAGAATAGTCCAGTCATTTTAAACCTCAATCTGCGGAAAAATTCCTGGTGAGCTGAATTTTTGTATACACTTTATTACTGTCTTGTAATGAAGATGTGAAAAATCGACATCGATATCGTACCGGCTAAAAACGTTATGAAGGTCAAAAGGTCACGAAAATCAGTTTTTCGCTAATATCTCGCAACCTATTGCTCAGAGGTCAATAGTGGTAATTATAAAAATTGTTCCTAGTAAAATTATCTACAAAAAATCATGTCTTTTGCACTTTTCTGTAAAATCAACAGTTTCAACGGCTTGTTCAACAATATATTATTGTTTTGTGTCGGGGAGTTGGAATTTAGTCTTGAGAAACTTTGAGATAGCTGAACAAACTTTTTCGGATCACATGCCCTTAGGGATACGATGCTCATTTTCTGTAACTGAAGAATTGCTACATACGAAACGACTGGAACTTTACTTTTCATTCTATTTATAAATGATGTCGTAGAAGCAACTGGAGGAAGAATAGAGTTTGGAGGAATGCAGGTACCAGTTCTCATTTTTGCCGATGACATAGTTTTTCTTGCGGAATCTGTAGAGGGTATGCAGAGTATTATTAATCGTCTGGAAAGCTGCTGTGATCTTTGGAATCTAACTGTTAATCTAGAAAAGTCCAAAATTATGGTCATCAGAGATGGAGGAGGTAGATATGCTCGGAATGAAAAATTGACTTACAAAGGTGAAAATCTTGCAATTGTGCGGGAGTATAAGTATCTAGGTGTTTTGGTTACTTATAATGTTAACATGAAAAAATATTTCGAGTTGAAGCTGTCTGAGGTTGAAAGAGCTATTTCATTGGCTTGGGGACGGTGCATATGGATAGTAGACACATAGAACACAGTGTAATGATAAAGATATTTCGTGCTCCCTCTGTAATCTAAGGGAAAGAGAAGATGTTTACCATTTAGAGTAGAGCGCTGAGAAAGCGAATAGAATGGACTCACATACTGTATTGTAAACCTTACACCAAGGCGTAAGCTCTATTGCTTTTTATTAATGTTTGGAAGTGTCTTAAAAACTTTTATCTGATATTTGGACGCTTCGGGAAAAATATCCTTATCTTGTAGAGGTTTAGGAGCTTAGCAAAATCTACAATAACTTATCCAAATGACCTCCACTGGCAGATGTTCCGTATTTAATTGTTTCGAGACCCTTCCCTTTATCCCTACTGCCTCTCGGACTGTGTTTAGTTGAGTTGAAAATTATTTCTTGAGTGTTAAACACGTTATCTTCGTTGTTAATACCTGAATACCTATGAATTGGGGTTTTTGTATTTTTTTAAATTTTTTTTCAAAAAGTTTTTAACTTTTTTCTTTTTCAAAAACAACTATACAGATTTTTAAAATTTTTTCTCATAAATTCAAAATTTTAAAGAAATAAAATGACGTACTTAGATTGTCGTACTATTTATTATAGAAAAAAATTAAAGAAACTTTGTATATATAAAAAACAAAGTAAAAATCCACTTTAAAAATATATTTAGATTTGTATTAGAAATCTTTTGCATACGATATGACCGAACATAAGAACAAGTTCGTGCGATCCAGTCGTGCATTTTATTTTGTCTTGCAGTTCTTGCAGTTGCAGGCGTTCCATGCCTAGTGGTGGTGCTCCAAATGTGGATAGTCTGAATTAAATTTCGACGTGGTCGCATGAGTCATACACTTCTTTAACATCTTGAGCATAATGCTATTAAAAATACCAATTATCACCGATGCAAATATTTCAGAGCCTGGTGGCCGAAAAATTAACTATCTACTTACGTGGTTGATGGGAAAAGTGGAGGAAATTGATGGCGAGGACCATTTGCGATCTTCAAAAAATGTGATTTTTGGAAACTTGAATTTTGAAGGGTCTGTTCACATCGATCTTGGTGAAAATGAAATAATTGTATTTCAAATTCTAATCTATTAAATAATTACGCTAACAACTCGAACGTGAATTTTGATTAATATCGGTGGAATTATACCGAAATCTGACAGATCGAATTTAGTCTTATATGTCTAGAATATATAGTCTTATAGTGCCTAAAAGTTGTATTCATGGTTAAAACATCAATCTTTTAGAAGAAAACCATTTTTCTACATCCAGAACTCGAGTTTATTTTAGGTACCCCAGTCATATAAGCAACAACAAACAACCCCAATAAAATGTAGAAAATAATGTTATTGGGCATAAATCATTTAAGT
Source organism: Philhelius pedissequus (assembly GCA_910595825.1). Lineage (NCBI taxonomy): Eukaryota > Metazoa > Arthropoda > Insecta > Diptera > Syrphidae > Philhelius > Philhelius pedissequus. The sequence continues at coordinate 226,357,707 of OU343161.1, read as the reverse complement.
GCTTTGCCAAGCTTTTCTGTTTGAATTTTTTTTTTCTGGTCGTTGGTCGTGGTGCATTTAAAAGATGAAAGGTACTTTACAGGACCAGATAAAAATTAAAAATTCATCTCTAATCAAAAAAAAAAAAAACAACAAAAATATAAGTACACCGTCATATTTTCTCTACCAACTGCCAACCTTCTTTTCTTTGATTCTGTTTTATCATCCTTATTTTTCGTGTACCTACTTTGTCTTGTAAATCATCCTGAAAGTTGGGAGAAAACATAATTATGTACACAACTTAGCCACCCTCTTTCGGTAAGATTTTCATGGAGGATTAGCGCTTTAGACTATACACTCATCAGGAATCACCTCATTCCCTCAAAGATTTCAATTGATTTTTTTTTTGAATATGCTTAAATTTATTACAACATAGAATTATACACGCGGCATTAATAAAAAAAAACCTCTGCTAGCATGACCCTCCATGGTTTTCGTATTGATTCCATATTTTTCATAAAAAAACACGACATTTTAAAAACATTCCGGTGGAATGGTAATTATTGTAGAGATAGAAATACAGAAAAAAACTCAAAAAAAAAAAAAACAACTCTCACCCTGTTTCAACGTGGATTTAGGGCATTGGTTCGGCGAAATGGTCCTCCGGGCATAAAGATTTTCCGTCATGACGCGTTTTTCCTCATCCCGTATCTGTTTGGCTCATCATCAAAGTATAAAAGGAAATGGAATCTTGCTGGTGTGTCAACCCGATATAGGTAGTATAAGTTGTTGGATAATTCTAATGCTTTTGCTGTCACATAGTGATTAGAGTGAAGTTTTAATATTTTAAATATGTAAGAGACATGGTATACCTACAGTATACTTGCCTATTAAGAAACATAACCATTAATGCCCTACTATTGTTAGTTATGCAAAATGTATTTATTTCCAATTGCGTCATTGGGTATTTATGATTTACTTTGACTTTATAGAATAGTTAATTAAATTATATATACTATATAATAAATATAATAATAATAATAAAAATACAAATTCAATAAAATATAAAATAAAAGGAAGACAAATAAAATAAAATAAAATTAAAAAAAAAAACAGAATACAATAAAATCTCCTTTTGGCGGACAATCATTCCGCCTAAGGGAGTTGTCCGTTTAAGGGATATCAAATAAAAACACTAATTTTCAAAATAAAGAGTATTCAATTATTAACAGCAAATAAAGTAACAAAAATATATAAACTTCACTTCTTTTTTATCACATGAAGTGGAATAAAATGTTTAAATTTAACGCATATGTAAATACATTTTAACTTCAATAAGTCGAACTTCGATAACTCCAATATTTGATAACTGGGAATGAAATTGGTTGGCAATAGCGCTAAGCCTGAAGCTTACATGTAATTTTTGTTTGATAACTCGAACTTTTATAACTCGAATGTCTCGATAACTCGAAGATGACATTATTTGGCGTCATATTCGATAACTCGATTTTTTAGGCGAATTCACAAATTCTGTGGATTTTTACAAGTTTATTGCATAATGTATGGCGTTTGTGGGCATTGTGTTTGTATGTTCCATGGTCTTGTATGCATAATGAGATATGATTATGTTGAAAATAGTGATTCCGTTAAGTATGAGTAAGAGCTGTAATGTTCCGTTGTTACAACGCACATTATTAGGTTGGTAAAGGGTTGTCCAATAAGAGGTGTTATTTTGATATTCAAAGAAAAATGGCATTTTTGGAGATAAATGATCGGATGTTTATTTCATTATAAAGAGGAAGGTATGTCGCTAATAATGGAACACAACATCAGCCAAATGGCCGCCAAGACCACGCTTGCAGGACCATATCCTTTTCATGAAATTTTCCATAACCAAATCGCAAAGTGGCTGCCCTATGTCCTCGATAGCCTCACGAATTTCATCTTTGAGGTCTTGAATCGACGCTGGGCTGTTGGCGTATCTTTCACGTGGCCCCAAAGGAAGAAGTCGCAAGGTGTTAAATCACAAGATCTCGGTGGCCAATTGTGATCACCTCTTCGAGAGATAACACGGTCCGGAAACTTTTCCCGTAAAAGATCGATGGTTTCATTGCTTGTGTGGCACGTAGCGCCGTCTTGTTGAAACTAAACGTTGTCCAGATCAATACCATCCAATTCAGGCCATAAAAAATCATTAATCATCTCTCGATAGCGCAATCCATTGACCGTAACTGTTGCTCCAGCCTCATTTTCGAAAAAGTAAGGTCCAATGACCCCGCGGGACCATAAACCGCACCAAACAGTCACGCGTTGAGGATGGAGAGGCTTTTCAACAATAACTCTTGGGTTTTCCGAGCCCCAGATGCGACAGTTTTGCTTGTTGACGTAGCCTCCGAGGTGGAAATGGGCCTCATCAGTCAAGATGATTTTTCGATGAAATTCCGGTTCATTTTCATGCATTTCAAGGACCCAATCAGCAAAGACACGACGTTGTTGATGATCAGCCGGCTTGAGTTCTTGTGTTAACTGAACTTTATAAGCCTTAAGACCCAAGTCTTTATGCAAAATACGGTGTAATGACGTTTGTGGAATGCCTAATTCCAAAGAACGACGAGGAATGGACAAACCTGGGTTTTCTTCAACACTTTGGGCTACAACAGCAATATTCTCAGTTGTTCTTGAGCGACGTGCACGGGTTTTATTCTTCACATCACTAACTTGTCCCAACAGCTCGAATTTGTCCACCAATTTCTGTATTGCGGTCCGACAAGGTGCTTCACGACGACCCAAAAATGTTTTAGTTTTACGAACCGTCTCTGCCAAATTTTCACCATTTTTATAGTGAATTTTAATAATTTCAGTTCGTCGTTGAAGCGTGTATCATACCATTTTTATTAATAGCGAAGTTTCTACTTGTCAAATGTCAAAAAATGACAGCTTCAAAAGTGACAGCTACCGAAATAACGGGCTATTCAAAATAACACCTCTTATTGGAAAACCCGTTATATGTATTATAATACGAATTTAAAGTCTTTTTTAAAAAAAATAGTAGGCGTGTTCTGAAAAGCTAAGAAAAAGACAAAATAAAAACTGACGTAGCTAGATATTAACAGTGCATTCTGCAGTGTGTAGGTTTTATTAAAAGTAAAGCTAACGTGTCGCTAAAGCGAACTTTAAAAACATTGGCGCATATTCATAGATGTTTGATAAGTTGCTACTAAGTTCTTTCTAAACTAAACCCAGTTCATGTAATTCATAAACAATTTAAATCCATTTCTAAAATAAAAACTCAAGTCTAACGTTAGTCACGACAGATGTTTTCTTTTAGTAGTTTTTAACTCCACCGAACATCATAAATACTTGAAAAAAGTAAAAAAAAATGTGACAAAAGTGATTTGAATTAAAACAAAGAAAAATGTAAACATTGAAGAAGATTTCGATAACTTGGTTGATTTGGAAATGGTACTACAAGAAGACGGAAGCGATATAGGATCGACCTCTTTCAACTGTTTAACGACGAATTTTATAAAAGGCATTGATTCCACAAACCCACGGCAACTTTTGTAATTGATTTGCTTAATATTAAAGACTAACCAACTAAAAGAGGTTTGCCAATATCTGGAAGCCTTCAAGTGTTAAAAGCATTAAGTTTTTTTTGGCTACTATTGTTCACTCCTGTAAGAAACGGGAAAAATTCAATCCTTACCACATCGCTACAAGAAGCAAGAATATTTGGGCAGAATTAAACAGACATTTAATTTAAAAAGATATTTTATAGAACCAAAAATTAAAAATTAAATATTTTATTAAAACTTCATAAAACACGTCAAAGTTAATTTAAGGTAAAATAGCTTTTTAGCCGTTTCACCTTTTGAATAGTATCAAGTTTCTATTACAGCATGGCGTTTCTTCTTCCTGCATTGGATTACTGCATCAGCCTCTTGTGGATAATCGGCAAAATCATCACACAAATGTATCTTTGCACTACTCTGGTATTGCTATCTAAAAGTATGTCATCCTAAATACAGTCCGGATAACGGCACTATATTTCTAAAATTTGTTTTTTTTATGTCCCCTCGTCTTGACATATCGATGTTTTCGTGATTGATTGAAGGAAAATTGTAGCAGAGTTGTATAGAATTCATGTTAGAGTCGGCTTTTACTAAACAGAGCTACATAATTCTCTATGAATAGTAGCTGTGTCTAACATGTGTGATAAGTTTGGACATTAGTTTATCTAGACTCGAGTTTAAAATATGACTATGAATATGGGCCATTATTATTTGAAGATAAATTAAAATTATTAAAAGAGTTGGAGAATTGGTCAATAAATTATTTTTTTTGGCAAGTGATGGTTCGAATTATCGAAGTTCGACTGTACATATAAAAATCAGCCTTTAAAAACTTTGCAATAACATAAGACTATTCGTATTTGTGTTTTTTGCGCAAAAAAATATTTTAATATTTGCTTGACTAGTTTTAGAAAAGACCGATTTATTTTGGAATCTGGCATGTAGGTCAACCAAAAGTTGAACAGCTATCGTCATTTCTTGGGAGTAAACTTTGTTTAAATTTGCAATTGAAGTGTTTGCTTCTTCGTACGAATAGATATATCTAACCACCAGGTCCACCGGACTCACAGCCCGACTTGTTGATTTCAACAGGACCTGCAATATTTACATCCAAATTTACATTTTCATCCATCAACACAAATCATTCATCCATCATCCATCCAATCTGCTAATGAATGAGTTTGGAAATTTCTCTTAAATTTGCTATAGTCATCTTAGTCTTAAAATTGCTATATCATCTTCTGGATCGAATTCACTGTTGACCAAATTCAAACTTGAAACTACCTGAATGTAAATATACACAAATTTAAAACTCCAAAAATAACTTTTTTTACGTCCAAACAAAATCACTTTCATCACGTGAATAAGAGAAAATAATTTGATGCTCGCTGTAGAAGACTGCAACTTAAAAAAAAATATCATTGTCAATCCTGCTCTGGTGTTTGTCTAAGAGAAAACATTTTGTCATTCATATGTGATATTCCTGTCCGTGTCCGTCCGAGGGAGTATCCGTCCAAGAGAAACTGAAAACAATGAAACGTTTATGGAGCAATTTCCGTACAAACAAATGTGTCCGACTAAGAGAGGTATCCGCAAATGTGTAATATAGAACAAAATAAAATAAAATAAAATAAAATAAAATAAAATAAAATAAAATAAAATAAAATAAAATAAAATAAAATAAAATAAAATAAAATGCAATAAAATAAAATAAAATAAAATAAAATAAAATAAAATAAAATAAAATAAAATAAAATAAAATAAAATAAAATAAAATAAAATAAAATAAAATAAAATAAAATAAAATAAAATAAAATAAAATAAAATAAAATAAAATAAAACAAAAGAAAATAAAAGAAAAGAAAATAAAATAAAATAAAATAAATTCCATTTTCAGAACTAAAAATATAAGGTCCGGAATATAATTTGGTGTAAGCCATAGAAGTTGGAGCGCAGTTCAAGAAGCAAAAATGGCGTAATCACCTCTGAAGTGACGAAACAATAATCTATTTATTATCATCGGATTCTGCGAGTGTAATGTCACGTTACCAAAATGAAAGGACTACCACCCTCAATATACCCAGAAAACGATTAAATACGGTGGAGAAAATATTTGGGCTTGGACCAGTTTCTCTTAGTATGTTGTGGTCTATATCCCATATTAACGACATCCTCCTAAATACGGGTATAGGGATTTTTTGGAAGACATGATCCTTTAATTTTTCGAGGAAAATATGCCCCTCCGATGGAAATTTTTCAGGATAATGATCCGAAATGTACGAAAGGTCTCTCAAACATTTTACGAAGAAATGTAAAAACAATACAAACGCATGTACGTAGGTATTGCTTTTGTTCTTTTTTTGTGGATTTGATTTTAATTTTAATTTTTGTTTTTTTTTTGTGACCTTTAGTCACAGAGTCCACAAAAAAAATAAACAAAAGCAATACCTACGTTCATGCGTTTGTATTGTTTTTACATTTATTCTTAAAATTAAACAAGCCAGACCAAGGGCATTATATTCTATGTGTCTGAATTCGACTGAATTCCCCTAGAAAAATAGAATTCATCATTTTATTTGTGTCGGTAGCCATCGACTAATATTGTGGGTCTGAGAAGGGTACTACAGCATCTAACTGATGAGACCAACTATAGTACCTGGGCGAAACGCATAATTTGGAATAAAGGTCACAAAAAAACAAAAACTAAGGTCCTTCAAAAAGATTTGTTTAGAGTGAAAGAGTGAATTGTTTCATAGCCAAAACTAGGCGTCCAATTTTTTCCGAATTGTGACCGATTGTGGTATGTTTTCTACATGGCCTTTATGCCTTCCACTATACCAAGGATCATTATTCTACTGCAATCAGTACTTTTATATAATTGATAACAATTCTGAGAAAGTAGGAGTATACCGGACCCCCCTGTATGGAGAACCCTAAATTCTCGATTTATTCCTTAGTATCACAAGACCTACCATCCTGCAATACTAAAAGATTATTTGCACTGAAGATAGAGCGGACACTCTTTGATCAGACGTTGGGGAGGGGGGGGGGGGTCGTTGAGCCCTTATAGTCTCCCGCTGACCCGCTACTGATCGTAATTGTCATAAATATGGGCGAAATTATAATAAAATACAATAACTGGCTTATTCAGCAAAGTTCTCCTATTATACTTATTACATTTCCATCACAGGGTCATAGCTTTTGTTAATCTAGTTGAATACCTACTTAACGAGAAGCCGTCTTATTTTGTCGCAGACGAATACATTACAAGTTGATCAATTAATCAGACGCCTTGCTCAACTAAATAAGACGACCAAAACCCGGGTGTATCCAATATCACCATAACTTACATTTATTACACATAAATTGCCCTGGAAACATGCATCTGTCAATTTGTTTCCTTTGCCTAAGGAAGCAACCTACCTATAGACATTTCAAGTTGGTTCGATGTCCACTTCCACTCTATGAGAGTATATCTAAAGATACTGTTTCGCGCGAGCATAACATTTCGAGTCAATATCATGCATCTCTTATCCTCGTTCTTCCAAAAGAGAGCTGATGCTTCTGTCCATCCATCCGTTGGTATGTACCGGTTGCGGCTGTATAAGAAATAGGTGGTGCCGTTGTCACTTCCATTACAAGTTTTTCCACCAACAGCAACAGCACCCATGCCCTATGTCCAAAAACCACCTACGAATATTACTCACAAGTCATTTAATAGCCGTAAATATTCTAAGTGCCGCATTAATAGCCGTTGATTAATCGGGGTGTCTGGGCTCCCCGACAACGACGACACAGCGGACGACGCCGTCTTCCTTTTTTCTTCGGTTTCTCGGAATTGATTTTCTATAGAAACACTCTCCTTGAGTCTTTCGGGCTCCACTATACTTGTACTTTCATTGGAGCTTGGAGCTCTGCTTTAAGTTACGCATGTGCGGTAGGTGTGGGTAAGGGCAGTGAAATCGCCACTCATTAACTATGCGCATAGAGGTGATGGTCGCGCGCGATTCAAGCATCAGCGCAAACACTTCATGCTAAGTCAGAAAAAAAAATGGTATACACATTGGGAAGACTTCTTCAAGACCAAGACCAAGACTAAGACCACCTCCACCACCACCATCAACAGATGCTACTGCGCCCACCTGCCGTATTACGCCAACACAAATGGCACATGGCTGCATTTTCAAGGATACAAATGAGCCATAGAACGGAGCGTGTGCTCTCGAACTGTGGCTTTATTGTGTCGGCCATAGAGCTGCTCTGGCTGGTGGAGACCTCATCTCTGCGTGCTATTCGTTTGAAGCTTTATTGTGCGGTGCCGTAAAATTAAACACTTTAACCTCCTCCATGTGAATTCATCGTAGGTGGCTTTACGCTGGTCACTCTGGCAAATAGTAGATGAATTAATGGTGCGTGTGCCCTGCTCATTCTTTCAACTTGCCCTGGACTGTCCTGGCTTGGCCAATATCCTACCCTGGAACCACTACCAGACATTGCTCTGTACGGCTATCGTATTCGGTAGCAATTTGACATCTATAGGTAAGGTGAAAAATGAGACAGCGATCAGCGACCAGCGGCCAGCGACGCAGCGTAATATGGCGTGTGGAGTATGGAATGGACTGTGTGTGGAGTTCCTCGTTTATACCTACCTATATTCTATACACTATACAGTCATTGTCGCAACATGGGGGCGAGAATTTTTAATGAACGTATAACGAGAGAGCGTCCAACAAGGAACAGGACAATGTTGTATGATTGATTTTACTTCTACTTAGTCGATGGTACTGGGCGATATCTGTCCCAACAGTCTTAATGCGTTGGTAATCAAGCTCGAATCGAGTCTTCTTCGGTAGCTAGCTTTGTTGTTATGAGTGCTAAACAAAATACACATCAACAATAGTAACAAATAAAATACCGTACCATATGCCGTGAGCGGAAAAGTAATTTCACCTTGGAGCTATTTTAATTTCGCAGAAAATAACCCGGACCCGGAAAAGTGATCTTTTGGCCCGAATTGCTTGTCACATGGCCAACAAGGAATTCAATGCGAAATTACTTTTTGTTCTAGAAACTGTTTTTTTTTTTTTTTTTTTTTTTTTGGTATTGTCCCTTTTATTTTTTATTCGACTTGTTCTGTTCATATCGTTGTTATTTTTTTTTTTGGTTTGTTGTTGTTGTTTTTGCTATCCCTGATGTTGTTTTGTTAGCCTATCACAAGGGAATTGGAGATTAAGGATGAATTCTTTCTCTACGGTGTGCTCCTCTCATTTTTTCTGTCATTGCAAATGAAAGTGGACTTGGACATGAGTTGACAGCTGAAGCTGGATTGAATTTCACTCTCTGAATATGCAAGTAGTATAAGAATGATACATACACCTTTATTAATATCCTTGGAATGTTAGGAATATTTTTTTTTTATTGGAATTTAATTTAAAACGAATATACGAATTAAAAATGAATTGTAGTAGGTATTTTGTCCTTTGCCAAATTCAACCAGATGATGCTGTTGTAGTTGGTGGAGGAGGACCGCCACCTCCACCACCGCCACGTGGTGGATGACTACAACCATCTGGCGGACCTCTGTTTGCGCCATCTGGAAATTGTATTAGTGAAAGCAGATAATAATTGCTTTTATTTAAGTTATGTACCTCTTAAGCCGGCAGATTTATAGCCAGCGTCAGCTGCCATTAATGGTGTGGATACCTATGATTAGAAATATTATTCTATAGATATTATATCCTAATAGATTTCTAAAAATGTCCTACCGATACACCAATAAGCGTACAAACGATCAGAAGTATATTAATGGTTTTTCCCATGGTAGAGGCTTCAGTTGAATACTCCAGGAGTTAGTGCTGTTGGAAGCTATCCATATGACGCCTTTATACTTTTGGTCTTGTTTAAAAATGTGATGCTGTGAATTAATCGGGTTCACAGAGCATGAAGTCGATAATGACACTTTTTTATTGGTCATTATTTGTCTATTTTAAAGGTGTCAAATAATTGAAAATGCTTTAAAAAATATACGTACGAATATTTAAGTTTAAATTACTGTAAGTGGCACTAAATTAAGCTGTTACGAAGTTCAAATGGCTATGTTGGTTTTCAATTGATTATATCCACAATTAAAATTTAATTTAATAAAAATGAGCGTTCACAATAGCAGGTAATTTTTATGGCCGATTTCATCAAGAATTTTTATATATTGAACCTACATGTTAGGGTAAATTTGGGCATTATGTCACAGCGGGCATTATGTCGCACATCGAAAATGTCATACAGTTAAAGTTCTACTTTCGGACAGCTCCAATAAATGGACAATTCACTTAAACGGACACATTTTCGGGAACAAACTTCTTTTTTGAATTTCTCATACAATCCAATCTAATTTTATCGATTTCAATTTAAAGTTTGATAACTTTAATTTATGTTTATCAGAATGTGACTTACTTGCTTATTTATCCTCTCTTGAACAAAGTTTTTCGGTCGCACCGGACAATATTCAATCAGCTCTTTTAAAAAATTGCAGATTCAACCTTGTAGCGCCGCTCTGCTTTATATTTAACATGTCCTTAGACCAATGTGTATTTTTGGATGAGTGGAAATGTTCGTTCATCACTCCATTACATAAATCTGGATCAAAGGGCTTATTAGAAAACTATAGACCCATTCATAAGCTTCAGCTCATCCCTAAAGTCTTTGAAGCAATGGTTAAAAGTAAATTGTATAATTTAGTTAAAAACCATATATCAGAAATTCAACATGGATTTATGAGTGGTAGGTCGACAGCGACGAACTTAAGTATTTTTACTAACTTGTCTAAATAACATGGAAAAGCACTAACAAATTGACACTATCTATACTGATTTATCCAAAGCTTTTGATCGTGTTCAGCATAGTGTTTTAATAAGGAAACTTGGAAGTTTTCGTTTTCACTCCTCTCTTCTGAGTTGGAAAAGGAATTCCTTAGTTGGTAGAAGACAAAATGTCAAAATTGGCAACATTTTATCAAATGAAATATTAAATCATTCAGGTGTTCCTCAAGGCAGCCATCTTGGCCCATTACTATTCATTATTTTTATAAATGATTTACCAAATCTAGTTTCATTTACCAAATGTCTTTTGTATGCTGATGATTTTAAATATTTTAGCTTAATCGAATCTTAATCTGATGCAGCTAAAGTTCAAGCGGGTTTAGATCAAATTCATAAATGGAGCAATTTAAACGGACTTAATTTTAATATTAACGAGTGTAGTGTTGTAACATTTACAAAAATTCTAAATCCCTTGCATTTTGAATACAAGCTTGGTAATGATTCTCTACAAAGATGTGAAATTCAGAGAGATCTTGGAGTGGTATTTGACTCTTAAATTAATTTATCTCTCCATATTGGCCATTTAATTTCAAGAGCCAACGCTATGTTAGGATTTTTTATTCGAAACTCTAAAGGTTTTGAAGATCCATATACACTTAAAACCCTTTACATCAGTATTGTTAAGCCGTTGTTGGAATAGTGCAGCGTTATATGGAATCCTTACACACAGTTAAATACGGGACGGATTGAAAAAGTTCAAAAAAAAAATTCACTTGGTTTGCGTTACGAAAGAATTATGGAAAATTAAACGTTCCATGTTACGAAAGCAGAAGCATACTTATTGACATTAAACCTCTCGTGTCTAGGAGAAAGTTAAATTCGATTCTTTTTGCTTACGATGTAATTAACTCTAACATAAATTGCCCGGTTTTGTTATCTATGTTCAGTATGTACGTCCCTACCCGCTGTTTACGATCAAGGAATGGTGATTTTGTACATGTTCCATTCCATAGTACAAGTTACGATAAGCACAACCCAATTACCAAGGCCTGTTTAAATTTTAATGAAGTTGATTTAGGCATTGATTTAAATATTAATAGAAATGAGATTAAGAAAAATATATCAAATTTAGTGTAATTGTTACTATATTTATTAAATGTGTAAGATTGTCAATACTTAATTTAAGCTCTTTTATAAAGTTTTGTTACTCGTATCTTAAAGATGGTAAGTAAATAAATAAATAAATTACTTTCCTAAAAACGGGCACTCCCATAAACGGACAGATTGAGGGTTAATTTTTTATCAACAAATCAAACAACCAAAAAGTACCGTTCGCAATATATTTTTGATGCGTAAGAAAATCTATAGAAAATCTCCGATAACCGGACGCGAAGCTCTAATAACCGGACAGAGCGATGTCTATTTGAAAACTTACAATTGGACATCCCGGGTAACTATGTTGGTGTAATTTTGAAAGTGTTTGGTTCCCTTTTCTGGTGGATGGCGTTCCATTGTTGCACATGTCATTTCCTTTCCTTCTGCTATTAATTTTTACAATCATTTGCTTTCTTATTCTTTCCCTTAAATAGACAATTCTCATAACCGGACAAAAATTTTACGACCATGAGTGTCCGTTTATTAGAGCTTTCACTTAAATTCATTAATTTTCTTAAAATCGATAAAAAATTCATCAAATCGGCAGATAAACCAATTTATAAATAGAAAAGTAATTGCTTAATTTGGATGATTTAAACGGATCTGAGTTTTATTTTAAATCCCTCTATGTGCAACCAGAACCATTTTAAAATCCAGGAATTATTTAAAAAAAAAATTCATCTAAAAGTAATTTGGTGACAAAAAAAAATCCATCTAAAAATAATTTGGTGACAAAATTACTTTATTTTACAACTTGTCAATTGTTTTTGACAGCTTACAGAACTCTCGGCAAATATTTTTCCGCTGTGGTTTTCGTTATTATTTCGCTCTCCTAGTGGAGACCACCGAAAATTTTCGTTTCGCATCAGCAGCGTACTAGGCTTAAAACAAAACAATGCAAAAACTTCAGTCTCTGCCGAATAGTGATGTCCCTAACAGTTATTTTTGAATAACGGTTATAACAGTTACGGTTATTCCATTATAACAGTTATTCGGTAACGGTTCTTCTGAATATTAAATTTTATTTTTTTGAATCAATTGCTTTATAATTAAGATAATTTTTTAAATAGAAGAAGAATATTCTCTTATTTAGTTTTTTCAATCGACCAATAAAAGTTTATGTAACACAATGAGCTTATTTCTTTATTCATTCTGGTATGTACAGAATATTCGGAATACCAGTTTTGCGTTTCTTTATTCCAAAGAATATTCCGGATAAATTATTTTGTTGTTTCTTTATTCATTCCGGAACGTTTGGAATGCATTCTTTTTATTCCATGTTAAACACGGAATGAAAAGAATATTCTCGGAATAACGCTTTCATATGAAAGCAAACCAAATGACAGCAGCCAAAGACGAAAACCAAGTAAGTAAACAAAATGGATGACCAAACATTGTTTATATTTTTATTATTGAAATAAATATATAAATAACAATTAAATGTGACTTTTCATGAATTAATAAATTAATAATAATTTATTTTTACTATTTCCCATAGAGATATCTATTTTCTTTTCATCATCACAACACTTTAAAAGAGCTGATTGATGTCATCTTTTTTCTTTTCTATTCCGGAGAGAATTTTTGTTTCTTTATTCATTCCATTCTGGATATTCTAGATAAACATCTCGTCTTTTCCATCCATTCTATTCCTTATCCGGAATAAATAAAGAAACACACTCAATATAAATGAAACCAACCAAATTCAAGAATGCTTCTTCTTTGATATTTTTGATCTCATCAACCTACTCAAACTTTCTACTCAACCCAGCTAAAACATAACATATGATATAACTTTTGTTACTAGTTACTACAATAACTTAATTATAAGTTATAAGAATTCGTACCACTTACTGTTGCCAGTTGCTGCAAACTGCAGCTGGTTAATCCCAGGTGCTTTTACACAATAACTGGTAAGAAGAGAGAGTAGGGTTCTTAGTTTAAAATTGGAAGGTAACTGGGTAACGATACGATACCGGGTTTGAATCGCAATTTTCCGGAGCAGAAAATAAAAAGTAGAATTTTTGAGATTTTTCAAAGGTTCCTTAGTCCGTCTGCATCTCCGCCATCCATTGATGGAATTTGACAGCTGATGGCTTGACAGACGTGAAACAAATTAGTTTTGGAAACATAGAGAATATTTCGTTTCAAATGTCAACCGATTTCCCAGAAACCGTATTTTCCAGAGCAAAAAAAAAACAGTAGAATTTTTTGGATTTTCAAAGGTTTTTTAATCCAGGTGGGCGAAAAATTATTTTTGAACGCATAGCGAATATTTCTTTTCAAATAATAACCAAAAAATTATTAAATAGTTGCGGCTTTTTTTTCAAGACAAATGTTTAATATTTAACTTTAAAAACCCCAATAAAACCGCTTTTTCAAAAATGTCTGCCTTTGTCCAGTAATTGGTACATCGTACATCCGAAATGAAAATTATATTATAATGCTTTTTAAAACTTTGCCCACTCTGTAAATCCCCCATCGATAAAATCAGACATGAGTCGAGTCGAGATAATCAATGAAATATGGAACAAATCTCATATATAATTTTTTTTATTTTCTAAAGAGTATAGTTTCTCGACATATTCATTAATGCAAGGGTAGAATTTAATAAGCTATTTTTATTTGTTACCGTTTATTGTAACAACTGGAACAAATAACATCGATAACGAAGAATCTTAAAAGTTATTTCCTATCTGTTACTACAATAACTGGTTACTTTGATATTAAGTAACCGCTTATAACAGTAATAAACAAATAGCCGGCTCTGTGCAAAATTTTGACATCGAGCTAGCCGACGCGAAAATGGACCCGAAAATTTCGGGGAGAACGAAAACATTTGATGTGGTGAAGATTACACTAGATTATACTACAATCAAAAAGGACGAGTGGATGTAGTGTGTCCTTTGTCCCACAATTCCTGTTTTGCATTTCCGAACACTTGAAATGGATGTGACCGTTCAAATCAAAAATAAAAGCTCCCCGCCATATTGCAAACAGGGGTGCGCCATATTGCCCGTATTAAGGGCAATATGGTTTTTTTTAAACTCTTTTTAAATTAATTTATTTTTTTGTTAAAGGCGTTGAATTATTATTTTTATTTTATTTATTTATGTTACTTTCTCTCATTTAATACACAAAAAAAATTAGTTATAAAATGTTGTTTGTAGTAAAGTTATTTCAGATTGACGTTAGGTGCGCCATAATTCCCGAACTTACCCTAACGCTAAAAGACGAATTTTTACTTCACCAAGTGAAGAAAAAGAAATAAAGCCAAAAAACATGCGTTTGGATTGCTTTATTTTTTTAAAATATTTTGCGCGCACTCCAGAGGTTATGACAGTTAATGTTTAAACAAAGGGAGACAGGACAGGATTTAATAGAAGTCCCCAATGCACATTAGGTTTGAGTGTGTGAATATCATAATTCACATAATAAGGGGAAAATAGTGTTGGCTAAGGAAGGAATATCTATACTTTAGAGTACATGACATAGTACGTCCGAGTTTCTGAATCTATAGAAGACTTATTGGCATTCCTAGAAGTGCAAGTATTACAGCTTTGTGATACCAGTTAAATGATGACTCTACGACGGATGATGATCAACTGACTTCGTTAAATATGTATGTGTATGGCTTATAACATAGTATGTAGGTATTTAAGTGTTACCATTTAACTAAAGTAGTACATATTATTATTATGGTATTATGTTACAGGCTCAATTCATTAAAGGGACGTTTATAACTGGTTATTTCACTATACTCCAAAAATA
This sequence comes from Philhelius pedissequus, assembly GCA_910595825.1. Classification (NCBI taxonomy): domain Eukaryota; kingdom Metazoa; phylum Arthropoda; class Insecta; order Diptera; family Syrphidae; genus Philhelius; species Philhelius pedissequus. The sequence continues at coordinate 226,342,415 of OU343161.1, read as the reverse complement.
AATCGTGTAATTTTACTATCATAAAGCGAGGAAACTTGTTGCCTACCATAATTGCAGTATTTTTACACACGTATTAATCCTAAATATTTAATGAGTAAATAATAAATCTTTTATGTGTAATTTCAAATAAAGATTTAAAGTAAAAATGTGTAACACACCTAAGATGTTTAAATTTAATGTAGGTTTAATTTCCACAAAATTTAAGCAAAAGATTTGTATATGTAAGCATAAAATGTGTAAATTTAATCTTTTTTTGTTCAAATTTATACCGAAATTCGACAAGCAATGTCCTTAAAAGAAAATCTCCAAATAAGCTTATTTGGGGTCAAGTTTAACAGAATGTATTCCTTATATGTAATAATTATATAATTATTGTCTTCATCCTTCTTTTTTCATTAAAAAAAAACACAGTGATTTTTTAAATCCATTTTACTTTTTTTAAACAAACAAAAAACCTGATTTCAAAATTAAACAAGAAAAAATATTTATTGACATTAATCAATGAAGAAGATAAAGACAGGGGTGGAATCGGCTATGGTGATTTGTGATAGTTGACAGTCACAAAAAATAAATTTGGGCTGCGTAAGGTGACTGTCACATGTGATAATCACATTTTTGTGACTTTTTCTTGTGACAGCTATTTTGGTGTCATTTTCATATAAAATACATTTGTTTTCTAATTTTGTAAATTTGTGAAATTGCTTTTGTGATTTCACAAATTCCGAAAATAGAAATCATATATGTCCAAATGCACATCCATATACAGCGCTCGTAAAGGGCCAGTAAATTAGTTGTAAGTTATTGATAATTAGGCTAGTTTTAAACAGTTTTGTCTAGCTTTAAGATAGTTTTAAAGTTAAGACTAAATAAAAATAAATAATAAAAAAAAATACACTACATTCAACAAAGTATATTCGATCTAACAAAACAGAAGTATGTATGTACATGTAATTAGGCATTGTTTTTCTCAAACATATTTATTTTAACTTTTAATTTATTTTGTTATTTATTGGCATTTAGAATAAATTAATAATAGGTACAAATTAAAAAACTTTTGGCAAACGAGCGAAACATTTTTATTTTCGCAGTTTGTAGAACAAAATTGGAAATATCCTAATTTAATCTCGCGAACTCAATGACTAGATTCTACTTTTTATTTTAACTTTTTTAGATTGCGAGATAATTATAACATTTTTTTTAATATTAAAAGGTTAATAACGTTTGGGCACTCAACATTGCATAAAAAAAAAACTAAAACAATTTACATACAAACAAAATCAAACATATACATATGGATTTATGTCAACTCTTAGTACTTCTCTTAAAGTGGTGCCAAGTTTTGTGTAATTTTTTGTGATCACCTTACACAGACGAAAAATATAATATGATCACATGTGATTGTCGGAAATGTGACAATCACAAATCACCTTAGCCGATTCCACCCCAGGTATATGATATTCACTTCAAAAAATTTGTTTGTAGCTGTATGCACACAACTTTTTACTTGCGATTATAGGTACTATAAGGCAAGTTATGTATTCGTAAAAATAATTTTTTTGTTCTAACAATCATCAATGGGGGTGGCCGTGGCGTGATTGTTGTGTGTTCGCCTGTCAACCTCATGTTCACAGGTTCGATCCCTGCCGTAGTCTATGTCTTCTTATTTTTCCATTAAAATCCAATTCTAAAAATAAATGTCATACAATGAGTTGCTGGTTTACACATTACATGCTGTTAAGGCATATATCTAACAACATGTGATTGAGTAAAACTAGTATACCAATATGACAAAGAATAAAAAAATTAATGCCAATTGACACGGAAATTTCTCCGCATTAGTTCAGCCGCCATCCCTGGAGATAAAATCTGAGTCAACAACCACCTACAATCTCCGAATATTGCGCCACACATCTTTCCTATCATTCTTTCTCTTCCTTAACCTCACCATCACGCCCGCGCTGTGTTGAGACATTTAAAGGGTATTCATAATTCCTTGAGCGCGTGTAGATTATAAAAAAAAAAAAAACATAGAGAACAAAAAAAAAGTGGGTCCCGAAATGCCGTCTGTCTGTCTGTCTGTAGACCGATCTACAGTCTAAACGGCTCAACCGATTTGGTTCAAACTTGGTACTTAGGCGTTTTAATTGAGATTTGTTTTAGGCGTTTTAGGTGATTGTCCAAAATAGATTTTTGAATCGTTGTTTTAGGCCCAAAAATAACGGTACTTGCTATACAATTTTTTTTACCATCTTCATTATCTCAAAAAACGGCTCTAAAGATTTTGATAAAAATTGGTGTGTGTACTACTTTGGGTATGGTAAACATTTCGGCCAAAAAAGTTTTTAAAATATTTTTGTATTAACGGTACCTGCCATGCAACCAGTTTATTGATTTTCAACTTTCTCAAAAACGGCTCAACGGATTTCGATAAAAAAATTAATACAGGATCTCCTTCAAATTCTAAATAGTATTGCATTTCAAAATTTTTCCAAAAATATTTTTTTGGATTTTTTAAAAAAAAGAAAAATATTTTTTTCTTGAAAATTCAATATTTCGAAAGCGGGTCGACAATTTTTTCTGAAATTTTGTTTTTGTATTTATATTATTAAAAATTTAAAATGCTCATACCAATTTTATTTTAGAAAAATTTAAGAATTTTTATATATAAAAAATTATGTGAAAGACTTTAAAAATATATTTAGCAGTTTTATTAAGAATCTTTTGCATATAATGTGATCGAACATAGGAGCAAGTACGTGCGATCCAGTCGTGCATTTTATTTTTTACACGATTATTTGAGGGCAAAAGATATTACGTTCTATGTTCGCCAACGCCAACGGTCTGAACTGAATCGTATCCTCATCACCACAAACGAATTAAAACTTTACATAAAATATGTAACTTACATCAAATAGTAGTAAATATAAGCATTGATTGTTTAATTACAAACACTTTATGTGTAGTTTTCATAAGGTGTTTTTATTTAAACAATATTTGTTTAATTATAAACATTTTTGGTGAAATGCTTAAACATTATTAGTCTAATACTGAACTATGGCGATTGAAAGGTACACAGAGGGTGAATATTTGCAACAATGTTTGTAATATCCCACATTATGTATTTAATTTCTACTTGCGATATATAAAGGTACCATAGAGCAAGTTTTGCATTTGGAAAAAAAATCCAACTCGAGATTTTAATCAAAGTTGACATTACGATGATAGAGAACACTAAAAAAGTGGTTCCCGCAATTCCTTCTGTCTGTCTGCCTGTACAACGAACTACAGCCTAAACAGCTGAAGCGATTTTCTTCAAACTTGGTACTTAGGCGTTTTAGGTGATTGTTCAAAATAGATTTTTGAATCGTTGTTTTAGTCCCAAAAATAACGGTATTTGCTTTACAAATTTTTCTACCATCTCGAAAACGGCTCTAACTATTTTGATCAAAATTGGTGTGTATACTACTTTGGGTATGGTCTACATTTTGGTGGAATTTTTTTTTAAATATTTTGTTATTAACGGTACCTCCCATCCAACCATTTTATTGGTTTTCCACTTTCTCAAAAAATTTTGTACAGGAGCTCTTTGAAATACTAAATAATACTGCATTTCAAAATTTTCTTTTTGAAAATTCAATATTTCGAAAACGGGTGGACGATTTTTTGTGAAATTTTGTTTATGAGTTTATATTATTAAATACTTAAAACGTTTATACACATTTTTTTTTAGAAAAAACTTAAGAATTTTTATATATACAAAATTAAGTTGAAAACGACTTTAAAAATACATTTAGCCCTTTCTATTAAGAATCTTTTGCATTTAATGTGATCGAACATAGGAGCAAGTACGTGCGATCCAGTCATGCATTTTCTCTTGCTACCTATTGTCGTGTGTATAAATACGCAACTTGCGTACTTTTACACTAAAAATTACATACAATTTCGTGGTAAATTTGCACGCAGTTTTTAGAGTGTAGAACACTGCATAACGCATTTAAAGCTTGCCTTTAGCTTATTTATGTAAGTTTTAAAAATGTCTTCTGTGAGTAACTTGTGTTAAGTCGTCAGATCCAGCCAACAAGTTGGAAAATTGTATATTTTTTGTTATATCTTAATTTTTGTTTTGAAAATACAAATAATTATGAATACCTATGTAAATAAATAGTTTGCTTTCTTTATTAATTTCAAGTCAGCTTTTGATACGATTGGTCGAAATACACTGATCTAAAGTGGTTTGGATTGGAAATGTCGCTTAGATTTGGATGCCGAATTTGTATATATGAGGTTGTGAAAATTGTCATACTTTTTCCTAAGGCTGAGGTAAACTAGTTGGTATCTATGGTATACTGATGAAAGCAAGTACGACTCGGATTCGAGAAGGCTAGAAATCGGTTCAATTATTATCTTTTATTGCCCATGAAGTTTTCTTTTACAATTTTCACTACAAACTCTTTACAAACTTAAGCTAGATAACATGGTCATATATGTAAATGGCCCACGTTCCTGTTCTGAAGGAGCTAGCGAATGTACGCCCACAGCTTAGGGCTAAGCGGGGAAAATCGGTTAGGATGTTAGTTCCTTCCCAAGGTTAATACGAGGGAAAATAGTGTATTTTTACTGCCCGAAAAGTCCGCTTTAATAAAGTTCACTGAATTGTTCACAAGCCGGATGCCACTTAGTTTCAACGGGAATCTTATTCCTCAGCAACAGCCAAAACCGAAATCACGGTTTGCTTTCAAGTGTACTTACTATATTTCTTACTCGAAGGCAGTGTGAACCGTAAGGATGATGAACTCAAATGTCATAGTGGTGTTCAGGTCGCATAACCAAGTTTCGCACAGTGCTGCCGATATTATCTGCCTTATTGTTATGTGGTGGTCGTTCGGAATTGCTGGATTTGGTGACCAGTACTTTTTTTTTACTGCGGCGGTCGTTTAGGTATGGGTAACGTAATGCTTCGCTACAGAATATATCAGAATGGTTTCAGACAAACGCAGATGTACATACGTCAAGGCAATAATGTGACTGAGTTTTTGCAAGTGAAATTCAAATAAACAAATACCTATTATCGCCTACATTCTTTTTAACATAACTGTATGAGTTCGTGTAAAACTGCTGCTAGATACCTCATATTTTTTAGAATAAGGTTCCTTGCTACGGTAGATAATCAATTCAATTATAGATACACGCACTCGTTAGGGTGGCTCAAAAAGCTTTGTTGGGCCCTTGATTTTGTTATCAATATCCACTGGAAATATGTGTTGACTATTTCTCAACATGAGAACCAACATACATGCCTGATAGGCTGATAGACCGAAATTGAATGAGTGTCGACAAAATCTTCTGCAAATGATCATTCACCACTCATGTTGACAGTAAGTCCAAAAACTCCATTTTTAAGCTGACAACAGAACAAACTGGGATGCATTTTCAGGAGACTGTGGAAAAAATGTTATTCTTAATATGGTCTTAAAATTCCGATGTTAGATTTATAAAAGTCATATATAAGTTTCTGAATAGAAGAACACTCCGTCACCGTCTACATAATAGTAGACAGTCATTGCTCAAGGATTTCTTTAAGCTCATCGTCCTAAGTACAAAACCATACTGAATCGAATTTCCTTACCTGACAAGGATGCAATCTTTCATTTTTAATAAACGAAGATTATTAGAAAGAATACACAGAAAAATATAAACTACTCTTTATTAAACGCAACTATAAGATGTGCTGATGCCAAGTTTGCTCACTTGGGTTTCCGCACTGATTTGTTTACGGGTAAGGATTCCATACGAAAGGGAAAGTTGAGGGTTGAGGCCATACTGACTTTCAGTAAATATTCACTTTTTTTCATAGAAAGATTGGGCCATAAATTTGTTGAAACCAGATGTTTGTTGCTGACGTTCTGCTTTCAGAAACTCCTGTTGGATGCTATACCTTTCTTGCTGCAGTGGCACAAGTACTGAGGATTCGATTATGTTCGTATCAAGAAATAAATCGTTCTTGGATAGTTTATCAGCTTATTACTTCCGATAAGCAACAGCATCCTGATGAGATCCATCGAATGGTAACTGTGTTGTTGGCCATGGTAGTCTTAAATATTTGCAAGAATGGTCGGACCATCAGTTGGGTTACCGAAAAAGTCACTGAGCAATGAGGTCCATGGAATAATTAATGAAATTCTGAAGTCTTTGAAAAAATAGTCTCAAACTTATAGTTTTTAAAGTGATTTTATAAAAATATTAGCCTCACCGGGCGTACGTTTTTACACCCAAGAAAGAATGAATTAAGTATTTAATTTCGAGATTGAAAAAAAACTGAGTTTATTTTATCAATGTCAATGTTGCTTCATTGTTTATAAAAAAATATGCAAATATTGCGAATTTTTTCATCTTCTTTTCCTTTCGATTTTTCTTCCTATTATTTCATTTACTCCTCTTATGCTTATACAAAAATTGAAAAATTCCTGTTTCTTATACGAACGTAAAATTCCACGCAATTATAAAATTCGAGCGCCATCTATCGGCAGGTTGTCGGACCGTTCAATAAACCTTCCTAATAACTTGTAGAATGAATTGCTTGGACTCAAGACGATTGCGTGCATATTTTTCGAGACAATAGCGTAAACACATGTAAATTTTGAATTATATACATATTTATATAGATTTGATAAGTTAAGCTGGAATATCTCTCTGACGTAAAAACGATGTCACAAGCTATACTAATTGTGCCACGCTTTGTAATTATCGATGGGAAATGTTATCAATGTGTCGATAAGAACATTAATACCTGTGTCCACATGCATTTGTCGATCAGGGCATCGACGGTGTGGTGACTGGGAGAGCATAAATTATGATGTGACGTCAGAGAGTCAACGCAATGAACGATTACGTTGACCATGTAATTCTAGCTTTAGTAATTAAGTAAGGTTAGGTTGAAGTGGTCGCCAGGAAAACAGGTGACACACTTAGACCTTAGACAGGTCCATTGTGATACCACATTACTCTTTAATCAAACCAGTTGGAGCCTCGAATGAAGCGGTGAAGTCGGTGAATCTCAATGTGTCAAAAATCACTGGTGTCGTCGAAAAAGTATTCCCCAAGTGTAATCTTCTTCCTTGGGAGAGAGCAGGACATGAACAAAGAAGACGTGAGATAGTCTCTTCTTCCTCCTCGTCCATGCAGCTTCTGCAAAAGTTATTGGAGACAACGCCAAGTCTTTTGGTGTGTCTTTCAATTAAACAGTGTCCAGTTACAACATCTATTACGGAGCCAAGATGTTTCCTGCTCAAAGAGAGTAAACTTCTTCAGCGTCTTGGGTCTATTACTGGCCAGATTTGTCTGGTAGCCAGGCACGTAGTGATGTTTGACCATCTAAAATTAATTGTTTTATGGAGTTTTGATGCAACAATAGTTTGCTTGTAGCGTACAGGCATACCGATTTATTCCATTTTCGGTAGAATAGGTAGTTCGGTTCCTTTTCTGGCGAGTTCGTCGGCTTTGCGCCGGCACCCAAATCATGTTAATGTTAAACTGTTCTGCCAACTCCCTGAGAGACGATCGACAGCTGCGGGCAGTTTTAGAGTTTGTGGAAACAACGCCAAGTGATTTGAGGGCTGCTTTGCTGTTAGAAATTATTTGGATATCCGATGTAGATATCACGTTTTCCCTTAGCCAGGATACCACCTCCTTAATCGCCAGAATTTCCGCTCGAAATACGCTACAATGGTCAGGGAGACGGAAAGAGAGACTAAGATTTAGTCTGTCTGAGTACACACCACCGCACACTCCCTCCTCGGTTTTCGAACCATCCGTATAAAAGTGGACTGACTAATCTTTTAAGAACCTCTCATCCTCCCAATCTGATCTTGGTGGGATGGTAACTTGGAAGTTCTTGTCGAAGGTAAGCTGATGTGTGGTGAAGTCGTATCGTCCTAGTTTTGCTCCGACCTTGTTCAGAATATTAGGATGGCCTATCGAATTGCTAGTCCATTGAGAGATGGCTTTGAGACGATTAGTTGTACTCGCAGCCATTTGTTTGGTAAAAATGTCGAGGGGTGTTAGGTTAAGTAGTATGTCAAGGGCAGCCGAGGGTGTGGAGCAGAGTGATCCACTGATACATAATCTGGCTGATCTTTGGACATTATTTAATTTGTCATAATATGTGACTTTGCCCAATGCAGTCCACCATACTGCTACCCCATAAGTAAGTATCGGTCTAACGACCGCTGTGTACAACCAATGGGTAATCTGTGGGGATAAGTCCCATTTATTTCCAATGGTTTTTTTGCAAGAGAAGAGTGCAACTGTTGCTTTTCTTACTCTTTCTTGTATATTGGATTTCCAACTCAGCTTTTATCTAGTATGATACCTAGATATTTGGCTTCGTCTGAAAAAGTCAGTGGCGTACCATTTATTGATTGCGGTATAAGTTTTGGAATTTTATATTTCCTAGTGAAGAGGAGAATTTCTGATTATTGCCACCTTACTAACGTTGCTGAAAGCACCCTCAATATCTAGGAATGCTACCAGAGTGTACTCTTTATGGTGCAATGAATATTCTATAGTTTGCACCAGCGTGTGTACGGCGGCGGTTTCAACCGATTTTCCCTTATAATATGCGTGTTGAGGTGTAGAAATGAGATTGGGGTTTATTGTACTGCGTAAATGAATTTCTATCAGTCTTTCTAGAGTTTTTAAAAGGAATGAAGATAAACTGATCGTTCTGAGCTTTAGTAGTACTTTTTAATGATATTTTTTTTTCGTAAAATATTTTTTTAGTTTTCTTAAGAACTGTCAGACTTTACAATAAACAAATTAATGGCGTTTTTATTTGGCAATCAGGAATTTTTCTCCGATCAGGGATCCCAACAGAACACTTTTGTATTATTCTGGCGATTCTGAATTTTAATGAGATTGTATGTGTAACAATAATTGTGTACGTAAGAATATTCAAATTCAATAAAACTGTTTGTTGGACAATTATGATACCAAAAGTGACAACAGTCAAGTTTGACGTTCAAGTATATGAATGTGTGAGTGCTTCTGGTTGTGATTCTGATTTCAAATCCAGAAGCAAAATTATCTTCTTTTCAGAATTAGAACTGTCATTTTTTCCCAAGTGAACGCTTTCAGAAGAGTCCGGAAGGCTTCCGCATTGCCAAATAAAACGACATAAATTATATAACTTACTGCATGTTTTTATTTCCATTTCCATTTATTTTGAAATTATTTGTAAAAATAAATTTTTTTAATTGTATGCACATAATATGTACCTTTTATAATATGTAACAAAATTAGGGGTATGCTGACCTTTTGTGTCTATTGTTATATTTATTTCGCTGTATTATGAACCACCCTAATAATATATACATATGGATTTGTACACAGAAAATCACAGCAATTTAAAAGTTTATCATTTGGAACGATTTCAAATTTGCAATTTAATTGCTGATGCTATCTTCCTGTAATGATGCTCCTTAATTGCTATCATTCAAAGTTCATGTCAAAGAAATCAGCAAAAAAAAGGTGGGGTCATGGGGACCAAAAATATTTTCAAGTTGACATAAATTGGGGGAAAACCCGAACATAATTATTATTGGATTCTTTACTAGCGGTTGAAGCTCAAGTGTTGCAAAATGAATGGTTCGGCTGGAACAGAGCAGAATCAGTTTTACACAGGGATACATTCGTCTAAAAATGCCATTTTATTCATTCCATATTGAGAGGTATGTAGCTCTGAAAATTTGTTATTTTTTTTTTCTATAACGGTTGGGGAATTTGTTACAGACAGTTTCTTAGAGAATCACGAAGAACGCACTTTATAAAGAAAATACTGTCTTTTCATGTCTGAAAAAAACTTGAACAAAACAGAAAGATTCGAACAGACATTCGATTTAAAAATTAACAAAATTATTTAAAGGAAATGAATTAAAGAAAATAACTCAAGGACTTTTTCGTGTAAGAGTTGAGTGTGTCGGCTATATGCAAGTGTATGGTCCTTATCGCCACGTGATGTGGAAATTCCCCACTCTGTGCTTGCGGTTTGATCTTTTTGATGTGATTTTCACTTGTCATAAAGCTATTAAATGTTCATCTGCATGGAAAAATCACATATTAACCGTACTTCAGCAGAGTAGGCGGAATGGGAGGTGCTGGTGGCCCATATTAATGATGTATTCCTATACATCATATTATAGGGACGTTCTATGTAGGCACAGCATATTCATAATGATTAGTTCCGCAAGAAAAGATCTAAGAATACGTAGGTATATGCTCTTTGGTTATGTTAATGGGAAATCACACATACCTTCATATAGCCACACACAAACACCAATGCAGTATTTTTCATTTCATTTTTCGAGAGCCCATGAAGCACTCATATCCGTGTAATTTTACGGCTTGTAGCCTAATAAGCGTTTTTCACCTGGCATCTGGCATCAAGGAAGAAGAAAGGCATAGGTGTAGGTACCTTTTACCTATACCAATAGCCTGGCATGCATAAAAACCCCTTATTGCTTAAACACACATCAAGTATCCTTATACCTACTAGGATATAAAAGAGCAAAAAAGGCTTATTAAATTTACACTATCGCTGATTTTAAATCAAAATTCACACATGACTGCCATGGGATTATTTTAATTAAATGTAAAAAGTATATATTAATTTCATTTTATTCTATTTTTTTTATTATTTTTTTTTTTTATTTCATGTCGTTCATTCTTTATTCATATTGTGAATGTATGTATAGGATATATTTATGTAGCGCATAAATATTCACTTCAAGGCAAGACCTAGTAATTTTTTTAGGTTTTGTTATTACTCTCATGAATGAATGGGAGGCAATTAAAAAAATCACACCATCATCCCATCGCATCCAGGCATAAGCGTTGTGCATTGAATTTGAAGCGCAATAAAATCTTATTTACAGGGTGATTACAATTATTACAAATTTTAAAAGAAAATTTCTTTACTTCAATTTTTTTACGAATAAGGACTTTTACCAATAATAACTTTGAAATTAGTAACAATAACCGAAAAGTGATGGCTTAATAGGTTTCTTTAGCCGTACTACACGCATGTGGCATGCATTACCTGCATTTATTCTCAGAATTTGAGTTAGAAAAAACTGTTAGAAAAAAATAATACTTGTGGCACTTAGCAGCCTGATGTTATGGTACTAACATGGCTACTTAACAATTTGCCAATACATACTTAAACTCTACTAAAATTTTCCTAATTAAAATCATTTTTGGAACTAGCTACATACTGAACTTATTTTCTCGATAAACTCCATCTGAAGCTCAACACGCCTATATTATTTGTAAGTTATTAATTTATTAGTTGTAAGTTATTGATAAGTAGACTAGTTTTAAACATTTTTGTCTAGCTTTAAGATAGTTATAAGTGAATGGGAAATAAAAATGAATTTACAAAAAAAAAAAAAACGCCTAAAAGACAGAGAGAAAACTAAGAGAAACGTCAAAATATCGTATATGATACAAGATATATAAAAGCCATTTGATAATATTTTGACTTTAGGAAAAAGTTAAAAAATAACTGGTAATTTTGTAATTGCATAAAATTATGTTCCTGTTATAAAATAAGTACATCGGTGTAGGTGAATAATGCAGTGTACTACCACCAAGTTTTTCTCATATTATTTTTGGTTGGAATTATAGCTATTTCACGACTTGCCAAGGTCGATCGTCATATTCCTTTGATCTAGTGGTGCTGGTCTACTGTGTTTTTTTTTATATATTCTACACGCGCTCAAGGCATTATACTACCCTTTAAATGTTTCAACACAGCGCGTACGTAATGGTGAGGTTAAGCAAGAGAAAGATTGATAGGAAACATATGTGGCGCGATGTTCTGAGATCATAGGTGGTTGTTGTCTCAGATTTTATCTCCAGGGATGGCGGCTGAACTAATGCGGAGAAATTTCCGTGTCTTATTTATCTATGTCCCTTATAATTCGCATTAATTTTTTTAATCTTTGTCATATTTTTATCGGTATACTAGTTTTACTCAATCACATGTTGTTAGTTCTATGCCTAAGCAGCATGTAATAAGTATACAGCAACTCATTGTATTACATTTATTTTTAGAATTGGTTTTGAATGCAAAATAAAAGGATATAGACTACGGCAGGGATTGAACCTGTGATCATGAGGTTGACAGGCGAACACACAACTATCGCGCCATGGCCACCATTTTAATTTTAAAAACTTCTTGTGTCTTCGTCGTGTATTGAACCATGATCAAGCTGCTTAGCTTCCCAAAGTCGGTGGTAGCACAATCAAGTTGACGTTGGTCATTCAAAATCATTTAAATGATACAAAATGTACTTTAAAAGCAAGTATTAAAAATTGAATGTAATACATTTTTGTTTATTTTTTTTTTAATTTAGGGTCAAGGAGGGTAATTGTAAACGATTTTGCTATTTCTTTTTTTTTCAACTTATTGTGTTCAGAAAAGCTAAATTATGAATATTTTTGTTAATGTAGCTTACGTTTGCATTCTCTAATCTATTAAAAAGATGGTCTAAAAATTCTGTCCGTCTGTCAGTCTGTCAGTCTGTCAGTCTGTCAGTCTGTCAGTCTGTCAGTCTGTCAGTCTGTCAGTCTGTCAGTCTGTCAGTCTGTCAGTCTGTCAGTCTGTCAGTCTGTCAGTCTGTCAGTCTGTCAGTCTGTCAGTCTGTCAGTCTGTCAGTCTGTCAGTCTGTCAGTCTGTCAGTCTGTCAGTCTGTCAGTCTGTCAGTCTGTCAGTCTGTCAGTCTGTCATCTGTCAGTCTGTCAGTCTGTCAGTCTGTCAGTCTGTCAGTCTGTCAGTCTGTCAGTCTGTCAGTCTGTCAGTCTGTCAGTCTGTCAGTCTGTCAGTCTGTCAGTCTGTCAGTCTGTCAGTCTGTCAGTCTGTCAGTCTGTCAGTCTGTCAGTCTGTCAGTCTGTCAGTCTGTCAGTCTGTCAGTCTGTCAGTCTGTCAGTCTGTCAGTCTGTCAGTCTGTCAGTCTGTCAGTCTGTCAGTCTGTCAGTCTGTCAGTCTGTCAGTCTGTCAGTCGTCAGTCTGTCAGTCTGTCAGTCTGTCAGTCTGTCAGTCTGTCAGTCTGTCAGTCTGTCAGTCTGTCAGTCTGTCAGTCTGTCAGTCTGTCAGTCTGTCAGTCTGTCAGTCTGTCAGTCTGTCAGTCTGTCAGTCTGTCGTCTGTCAGTCTGTCAGTCTGTCAGTCTGTCAGTCTGTCAGTCTGTCAGTCTGTCAGTCTGTCAGTCTGTCAGTCTGTCAGTCTGTCAGTCTGTCAGTCTGTCAGTCTGTCAGTCTGTCAGTCTGTCAGTCTGTCAGTCTGTCAGTCTGTCAGTCTGTCAGTCTGTCAGTCTGTCAGTCAGTCTGTCAGTCTGTCAGTCTGTCAGTCTGTCAGTCTGTCAGTCTGTCAGTCTGTCAGTCTGTCAGTCTGTCAGTCTGTCAGTCTGTCAGTCTGTCAGTCTGTCAGTCTGTCAGTCTGTCAGTCTGTCAGTCTGTCAGTCTGTCAGTCTGTCAGTCTGTCAGTCTGTCAGTCTGTCAGTCTGTCTGTCTGTCAGTCTGTCAGTCTGTCAGTCTGTCAGTCTGTCAGTCTGTCAGTCTGTCAGTCTGTCAGTCTGTCAGTCTGTCAGTCTGTCAGTCTGTCAGTCTGTCAGTCTGTCAGTCTGTCAGTCTGTCAGTCTGTCAGTCTGTCAGTCTGTCAGTCTGTCAGTCTGTCAGTCTGTCAGTCTGTCAGTCTGTCAGTCTGTCAGTCTGTCAGTCTGTCAGTCTGTCAGTCTGTCAGTCTGTCAGTCTGTCAGTCTGTCAGTCTGTCAGTCTGTCAGTCTGTCAGTCTGTCAGTCTGTCAGTCTGTCAGTCTGTCAGTCTGTCAGTCTGTCAGTCTGTCAGTCTGTCAGTCTGTCAGTCTGTCAGTCTGTCAGTCTGTCAGTCTGTCAGTCTGTCAGTCTGTCAGTCTGTCAGTCTGTCAGTCTGTCAGTCTGTCAGTCTGTCAGTCTGTCAGTCTGTCAGTCTGTCAGTCTGTCAGTCTGTCAGTCTGTCAGTCTGTCAGTCTGTCAGTCTGTCAGTCTGTCAGTCTGTCAGTCTGTCAGTCTGTCAGTCTGTCAGTCTGTCAGTCTGTCAGTCTGTCAGTCTGTCAGTCTGTCAGTCTGTCAGTCTGTCGGTCTATCAGTCTGTCAGTCTGTCAGTCTGTCAGTCTGTCAGTCTGTCAGTCCGTCAGTCTGTCAGTCTGTCAGTCTGTCAGTCTGTCAGTCTGTCAGTCTGTCGGTCTATCAGTCTGTCAGTCTGTCAGTCTGTCAGTTTGTCAGTCTGTCAGTCCGTCAGTCAGTCAGTCTGTCAGTCTGTCAGTCTGTCAGTCTGTCAGTCTGTCAGTCTGTCAGTCTGTCAGTCTGTCAGTATGTCAGTCTGTCAGTCTGTCAGTCTGTCAGTCTGTCAGTCTGTCAGTCTGTCAGTCTGTCAGTCTGTCAGTCTGTCAGTCTGTCAGTCTGTCAGTCTGTCAGTCTGTCAGTCTGTCAGTCTGTCAGTCTGTCAGTCTGTCAGTCTGTCAGTCTGTCAGTCTGTCAGTCTGTCAGTCTGTCAGTCTGTCAGTCTGTCAGTCTGTCAGTCTGTCAGTCTGTCAGTCTGTCAGTCTGTCAGTCTGTCAGTCTGTCAGTCTGTCAGTCTGTCAGTCTGTCAGTCTGTCAGTCTGTCAGTCTGTCAGTCTGTCAGTCTGTCAGTCTGTCAGTCTGTCAGTCTGTCAGTCTGTCAGTCTGTCAGTCTGTCAGTCTGTCAGTCTGTCAGTCTGTCAGTCTGTCAGTCTGTCAGTCTGTCAGTCTGTCAGTCTGTCAGTCTGTCAGTCTGTCAGTCTGTCAGTCTGTCAGTCTGTCAGTCTGTCAGTCTGTCAGTCTGTCAGTCTGTCAGTCTGTCAGTCTGTCAGTCTGTCAGTCTGTCAGTCTGTCAGTCTGTCAGTCTGTCAGTCTGTCAGTCTGTCAGTCTGTCAGTCTGTCAGTCTGTCAGTCTGTCAGTCTGTCAGTCTGTCAGTCTGTCAGTCTGTCAGTCTGTCAGTCTGTCAGTCTGTCAGTCTGTCAGTCTGTCAGTCTGTCAGTCTGTCAGTCTGTCAGTCTGTCAGTCTGTCAGTCTGTCAGTCTGTCAGTCTGTCAGTCTGTCAGTCTGTCAGTCTGTCGGTCTATCAGTCTGTCAGTCTGTCAGTCTGTCAGTCTGTCAGTCTGTCAGTCCGTCAGTCTGTCAGTCTGTCAGTCTGTCAGTCTGTCAGTCTGTCAGTCTGTCGGTCTATCAGTCTGTCAGTCTGTCAGTCTGTCAGTTTGTCAGTCTGTCAGTCCGTCAGTCTGTCAGTCTGTCAGTCTGTCAGTCTGTCAGTCTGTCAGTCTGTCAGTCTGTCAGTCTGTCAGTATGTCAGTCTGTCAGTCTGTCAGTCTGTCAGTCTGTCAGTCTGTCAGTCTGTCAGTCTGTCAGTCTGTCAGTCTGTCAGTCTGTCAGTCTGTCAGTCTGTCAGTCTGTCAGTCTGTCAGTCTGTCAGTCTGTCAGTCTGTCAGTCTGTCAGTCTGTCAGTCTGTCAGTCTGTCAGTCTGTCAGTCTGTCAGTCTGTCAGTCTGTCAGTCTGTCAGTCTGTCAGTCTGTCAGTCTGTCAGTCTGTCAGTCTGTCAGTCTGTCAGTCTGTCAGTCTGTCAGTCTGTCAGTCTGTCAGTCTGTCAGTCTGTCAGTCTGTCAGTCTGTCAGTCTGTCAGTCTGTCAGTCTGTCAGTCTGTCAGTCTGTCAGTCTGTCAGTCTGTCAGTCTGTCAGTCTGTCAGTCTGTCAGTCTGTCACTCTGTCAGTCTGTCAGTCTGTCAGTCTGTCAGTCTGTCAGTCTGTCAGTCTGTCAGTCTGTCAGTCTGTCAGTCTGTCAGTCTGTCAGTCTGTCAGTCTGTCAGTCTGTCAGTCTGTCAGTCTGTCAGTCTGTCAGTCTGTCAGTCTGTCAGTCTGTCAGTCTGTCAGTCTGTCAGTCTGTCAGTCTGTCAGTCTGTCAGTCTGTCAGTCTGTCAGTCTGTCAGTCTGTCAGTCTGTCAGTCTGTCAGTCTGTCAGTCTGTCAGTCTGTCAGTCTGTCAGTCTGTCAGTCTGTCAGTCTGTCAGTCTGTCAGTCTGTCAGTCTGTCAGTCTGTCAGTCTGTCAGTCTGTCAGTCTGTCAGTCTGTCAGTCTGTCAGTCTGTCAGTCTGTCAGTCTGTCAGTCTGTCAGTCTGTCAGTCTGTCAGTCTGTCAGTCTGTCAGTCTGTCAGTCTGTCAGTCTGTCAGTCTGTCAGTCTGTCAGTCTGTCGGTCTATCAGTCTGTCAGTCTGTCAGTCTGTCAGCCTGTCAGTCTGTCAGTCTGTCAGTCTGTCAGTCTGTCAGTCTGTCAGTCTGTCAGTCTGTCAGTCTGTCAGTCTGTCAGTCTGTCAGTCTGTCAGTCTGTCAGTCTGTCAGTCTGTCAGTCTGTCAGTCTGTCAGTCTGTCAGTCTGTCAGTCTGTCAGCCTGTCAGTCGTTACGTTCAAACCTATTGTTCTCGGACACGGTTTTAACGATTTTGATAAAAAAAATCAGTGCGGCTTTTTAGCTACGACCGATCATATGGTTGAAAAAAAAATAGAAAAATGTCTAAAAACGGTACTTTCCATAGTACCTTTTTTTTTGCTTTCGACTATCTCATAAAAGCCCAAATTATACCGCGTACTAATATTTTTAATTAGTATTTTTATGTATTTTATTTTATAATTAAAAAAAATTAAAATTTATATTTCGAAAACTGCTCATTAAATTTTTTTCAAAAATTATATTTATATGTATTTTCTGAATGCCTATGAATTGGCGTTTTTGAATTTTTTCAAAAAGCTTTTAAAAAAAAAAACTTTTGTTCTTAAAAACCGCTCCACAGATTAAAATTTTTTTTCGTAAATTCAAATTTATCCAAGAAATAAAATGACGTACTTTTTTTTAGCTCAATTTGAGTATTTATTTCTGAATTTTGAATTATTTTTTCTTTAATTAAACCGATTAAATCTTTTGTTTTAAAGTTAATATTATTAAATATTTAATATTGTCATACCAATTTATTTTGGAACAATATTTAAAATTTTTTTTGAAAAATTTGCATGCGATGTGATCGAACTTAAGAGCAAGTTTGTGCGATCCATTCGTACATTTTATTTTCGAAAAACTAGAAAAACGGGGTAAATGAAAACAAGGATCTCAGTAACTTAAGCAGGCAGAATAAAAACATTTGATAAGTGTTCTAGTTTTCTTAATGAAGGCTCTTGATGCCGTGACATGAAACTCCTCTACCAGTAATCTCTTGGCCTTCCATTGTGGAAAGAAGTAACCAGGTTAATTTTCTTTATGAAGAAACCAACTAAATCAACGAGGTCCTTCTTATTGGACGAGTAACCAGCACGAGCTCTTGAAATAAGGCATATTATCTCGCTATAGTGCCTTCCAGGTTTGATGACAGTGCAAGTTTTCTGCCTCGAGATATATTGGCGGTAAGATTTTTCCTGCAATCGGTTCGCTAATAAATAACCGATATCGGAACACCGTATACGCTTCTGCGGCTTGTCGACATGTTTTGTATTTATTGCACACGTCTTCTACTGAATTTAAAATATCATCTGATGTGTAGATAGAGCCGTGGTTTTTCGCTGATACGTACATCTTTTTGATATAAGATAAAGTTAAGTCAACACCAAAGACATTTAAAAATGTATGTTTGCAATTACCCAAAAATGTTCACTTCTACCCCATTTTGGTGTTTACATTTACCCATGGTATGAAAAAAAATGGGGTAATTGTAAACAGCTAATAACTTTAAAATGTTGTTATTAAAAAGAATAAAAACATATGGCATGCATTAATAGTTGTTTTTGACTTCTTTAAACATAAAATTTGACTTACTTATTTGTTTTTAAGCAACTTAAGTAAACAGCGAAAAACTGGAAAACAGGGAAAAATTAATCAACCACGCAAATAAACAAAACGCAAAAAACTCTTTGATAGATATATTGGAAATATAATGTGTTTTCAAATAAAGTAATTGCATGCTGGGAAATATAAACGGTTTTTATAGAATAAAGTGTGTTTACAATTACCCCACTTGACACTACAGGTTTTAAATAATATTATCAAAATTTAATTGAGTTTTTTTTTGCGACCTTTAGTCTAAATCAATATGTGTTTCGGCCAGATACCTACTATAGTTGGGCTCATCATTTATAATGTGGTACACAGGGCCGCACCCAACATATGTTGAGATCGCCAAACTTTGGGGGCCCTTTGTCAAACCGTAGTACAAAAAACAATTATGGATACACATACTTTCATTCTTCTAATTTCATTTCATCTGCTCACACAAAAGACCATTCATACAATTACACGAGAAACTAGTGTGAATAAAGGAAAAATAAAAAAATCTCATCAATATTACGTTGGTGCAGGCTTGCAAGGTAAATTCTTGCACAAAAACCCAACAAAAACTCCATTCAAATCAGCTTCTTTCTATCCATTTACACAAGAAACAAGTTCATATGAAGCAATCGCACAAAGGCAGTGCAAAATAAATTCTTCCACAAGCACTCAACAATTTTCATAGGATAAAATCTCAAAATAATAAACTCAATCTACAATTCCTTTGGAACCATTTGAGTGAAACGTGGAGATTTTAATTCTGCACGTATGGGATACTCGACTCAGGATTTGCTTGAATGGAATATTGTGAATTTAATACAAGTTTGATGCCAGAGAAGAAAAAAAAGCAAAAAAAAAATACTTCTTTATAGGTGCTTGAATGATTAGAGAAAAAAAAAATAATGAAAAAAAAAAACAAATAACTAGTCCAGTCATTTTAGGTTTTATCTGCGGAAAAATTCCTAGTGAGCTAAATTTTTGCATACACCTTTATTACGGTTCTATTGAAGATGTGAAAAATCGACATCGATATCGTGCTGGCTAAAAAAGTTATGAAGGTCAAAATGTCACTAAAATCAGTCTTTCACAAATATCTTGCGACCTATTGCTCGGAGGTCAATAGTGGTCAATATAAAAATTGTTCCTAGTAAACTTATCTACAAAAAATGTCTTGCGCATTTTTCTGTAACATCAACCGTTTTCGGAGTAGAGCGCTGAGAAAGTGACTAGAATGCACGCACATACGGTATTGTACACCGTACACCATGGCGTAAACTCTATTTCTTTTTATTAATGCTGGTAAATTGTGCTAACAATTTGAGTATTGCGGCTTTAAAACGACGCCAAGAAGAACCGAGTACATCAATATCTCCGCGTAAAGCATGCAGATCACGCTAAAATTTCGCTGGCACTTTCCTCTCCAAACCATCATCTAAAATTCTAGGTAAAATTTTAGCTCACTAGGAATTTTTCCGCAGATTGGGGTTTAAAATGCCTAAATTGACTGGACTATTCTGCAACTATTGTTTTTGTTTTTGAGTTCGCCTGTATAATTCGAAGTTCAGTTGCTGTTTAATAAAGAATGCGCTATTTAATATTAATTTTGTTTCCTAATACATACATTTTAGGTTTTCAAGGTCGCGGTTATATTTTGGAAAGTGAAGTGAAGTGAAAGGTGGAAAATAAAAAGTGTGTGTTGTGAAAAGTGTTATAAATATGGCTATGAAAATTGAAGAATGGGACTCTAAGCGTAGACCCTGCACAGGGTGCTTATTTAGCTCGGGTCGGACCTGCTGGTACGACGCAATATACAAAGACGCAATGTAGTCCAGTTGGTTTGTCAAAAAAGGGCTGAAATGGAACAAAATTAATTCTTACAATTTTCTTTTAAAGTTTGAGTGGGGGGGGGGGTTCATTAGTACTCTAAATTTCGGTTTTCGGGCAAATTGCGCTGGAGTTTCAGTCGCCATTTTGAATTAAATGAACATTTTATTCTGTGGCCAATAATTTCGTCATTTTTGATATCTGACAAAAATAATGCAGGTAGAACTTTTAGGAAATTTAATTTTCTACAACTTTAGTCTTAATATTTATTTTTCAATATCAATTAAAAATTGTTTTGGGACTTCCTACAATTTTTTTCTTATATTTTGTTGGGGCGTCATAAGTAGTCTAAATATCGATTTTCGGGAAAATACTGCTAAAGTTTTAGTCACCATTCTGAATTTAATGAAGAATTGCTTATCTTTTTACTTACTATATATGTTGGTACTATAGGTCTATTGGGCAAGTTTTGCATTTGAAAAAAAGTCGAACTCGAGATGTTAATCAAACTTGACATTACGATGATAGAGAATACCAAAAAAAACTGGGTCCGCAATTCCGTCTGTCTGTCTGTCTGTACAACGATCTACATCCTAGACAGCTGAAGCGATTTTCTTCAAACTTGGTATTTAAGCGCTTTAGGTATTATCTCAAATAGATTTTGAATAGTTGTATTAGCTCCAAGAGCAACGCTACGGACCATACAATTTTGTTAACCATCTTAATTATCTCGCAAACTGCTCTAGGGATTTTATTTTAAAAATCTGTGCACTACTATAGTCCACATTTTGATGCAAACATTTTTTTACATAATGAATGTATTTTGTTATTAACGGTACGTGTCATACTACCATTTTTTTACTTTCCACTTTCTCATAAACGACTCGACTGATTTCGATTAAAAAAAATGTATATATGAGGTCCTCGGAATTCCAAATAATACTGCATATGAAATTTTTCAAAATATAGTTTTTTTTTTTGAATTATTGAAAAAAAAATTATTTTTTTTTAGAAAATTAAATATGTACATATTTTGAAAACAGATGATGATTTTTTTTTCGAAGCTTATATAATTAAATACAGAAAATTGCCATACCATTTTTTTTAAATATAGCTAATTTTGAATAACAAAAAATTAGCTAAAAACGACTTATTTGGCCGTTTCTACAAAGAATATTGTGAACGTACTTGCTCTTAGTACTTTGCGATCCAGTAGTGCAGTTTTTTATTTACTTTCTAACAGTTTATTCAGCTATAGCATGTTTTTTGTTAAATAAAATGAAAAACTAAAATGCACGACTGAATTGCACTAACTTGCTCATGTTCAATGTTATTCATATGTTCAATCACGCCGTATACAGAAGATTCTTATAGTAGAAACATCTAAATATACATTTTTAAAGTGTTTTTTTACTTATTAAAAAAATATTTTTTAAATATTTTTTTATAAAAAAAATATTGGTATATGGCAATTATAAGCATTTCACAAAATACATTTAATGCACCAGTTATCGAAATATGTATTGCATTAAAGAAAAAAATTATTTTGGTATGCAGTATTATGTATTCAGAATTTGAAGGACCTCCTACATAAACATTTTGATCGAAATGCGTGCAGCCTTTTTTGGGAAAATCGAAACTCAATAAAATGGTTGTATGGCAGGTACAGTTAATAACCAAATAGATAGGTATGTAAAAAATTTGTTTGATTAAAATGTTGACTATTCCTGTTGTAATACACACACTTCTTTTTTGTCAAAATCGTTAGAGCCGTTTTCGATGTAATTAAGGAGCTAGAAGAAATTGTATGGCAAGTACCTTTATTCTTGGGGCTAAAATAACTATTTAAATATGTATCTATTTGAGACAATCACCTAAAGCGCTTAAGTAGGTATGTACATACAGACAGACAGACGGAATTTGCGCGGATTCACTTGTTAGGTGCTCTCTTTCATCGTAATGTCAAGTTTGATTAAAATATCTAATTGAACTTTTTTCCAAATGCAAAACTGTAGTACGTTATATATAAAAGCGCAAGTTTGAAAAAAATGTGAGTTCCACTGCTCACGGTTAGGATGTAATAGTACCTACACAATATTCCCAATGTAAACAGAGGGTCTTAAATGCAATCTTCCATAGGGCAACGTGTTACACGGAACAGACCGGGTAGATATATATAATATATAATATATAATATATAATATATAATATATAATATATAATATATAATATATAATATATAATATATAATATATAATATACCCACATTTTAACACATTCAAAATATTTGATTTTCTATGTAGACTATGTATTGTATCCACATTTTACTACTGATGAGCACCTAGCGCCACAGATGTACTACAAAATAACTATTTCTGTCATAAATTAATTCAAATATAAAATAAAGCCTAAGAGTAGATATCTGTTATAACAAGAGGAAATGCCTCCCAAAGGTATGTAATACTTTTAGTTGCTGAAGAGGGGACTTTTTTGTCAATATATTTTTAAACATATTCTTAGGGATGAAAATTTCGAATTTGTATTGTTTTTCAATTTTGAACCTAACTGACTAAAAGTTCTTTTGGAAAGTTCTTTTATTTAACGCGAGAGAAATACATACATATACATATTACATTAAATGCGTCTAATCTAGCAAATCTAGGCCGGAGGATGGAAGTTTTAACGTGTTCTCAAGTTAAAGGCCTCCCCATCCTTCGAAATTGGAGTGCAAATTTAATACTCTGCTTTTAATGAAATAATCTAAAAAATTAAAGTTGGTTAATTAAGTATCTACTAACTTTGGCTTGAATTGTCCAAATATATAGCTAAAACTGCAATAATGAATGTATGAATGAATCTAAAAATATGTTTTTTTTTCTTTTCTTTAAAAAGAAATTGTTTGTAAAACTTTGACTTTCAATATAATTTGTAGTAGGTAGCTATACTAAGAAATATATTTGAGGAAATATTTTATGAAGATTCCCAAGAAAATTCAATGTGCTATGTGTGTGTGATTTTTGTTTTGACGTCTCTTGATACGTCCCAACAGTGTCACAACACAGTGTTACAGAAAAGTTAGAGCTTATTTGGTCTCGTACGGTTAAAAGGGCATTCGATTTTCGGAAATTAGTTGTTTGGTCAGCAGCCACAAACCGCGCGAAGCTCTGGAAATATTTAACACTTTTAAGGCTGAAGTTGAAACTGACTAATTAACTCTCTTTTTTTTCTCGACAGAGTTACAATCAGTGTTGTTGAAAGTACTACTATAGTAGTATTGTACTACTTTCACACTTGTACTACTTTTTTTTTTTTACAAAAGCCAGCCAAATCTTGCACATGCAGTACAGTACAGTGGAGTTTTTAAGGGACGGCCTTATATCCAATCCATGTTTTTCTGAAATTAGTTTTTTTTAAATATCGGTTATGTGTATGTTGGGGCAAACGCAGAACTTTGTCTAAAAAAAAATTCTAATAAATTAAATATTCGAATTTAAAGGAGTTTGTCGAAAATGTTACATGGCCTTACGTGAGCTATCAAGCGCATTAATTTTGATGACAAAATTTAAAAATCAATTTAATGTATTAATCCTTCAAACTTAGCAGAAAGCACAACTTTCATAATTTTATCTATGCCTGATTTGATAGATAAAACCAACATTGAAAACCTTGATTTGGAATGGTGAAATTTCTTAATCAAAGCATAGTATCCAATCCATTAGATATCGAAGAATTTTGGTCAGATATATTTATTAAAATAAATGCTATTAATGAAACACTTTGTCCTCTAACACGGGATTTTGTGAGTGCATTAACTTATTCTTCCCCACAGCACGGCAGCGGCGGAACGAGTGTTTTCTCAACTTTTCCTTACAAAGGATAAAAAACGAAATAGATTTGACATAAGCACATTAAACGCAATTATGAGTTTCAAAGAATTACTAAAAAGTTTTTGTTTCTTTTTTAATACTTTTCGTAACCTTTGAATATTATGAAAATATTGATAAATCAAAATACCTTAACACATCAGCTATTTTCGATCTAGGTATTTAATACTGATATCTAAATGTTCCTAAATGTTTAGGCAATAAAGATGTTAGTTTTTTTACGAAAAATAAAGTTTTAAAATACAAATTTAAATGTGTGGAGAGGTACTATTATTTTGTTCAAAATACTACTCTTTTTTTACGTATGTGCTCCGTTTTGCACATTTCTCTAGGGCAACACTGGTTTCCATCTGTCCTACACTATTGGTCTCTTTCCGAGTGGATGGAAAACAGCATTTGTCCAGTCTGTCCTTAAAAAAGGCGAATCTTCTTCACCCTCTAACTACCGTCAAATTGCACTTACGTCCCTTCTTTCCAAGGTCATGGAAACGCTGATTAATTATCAGCTAAAAAATACCTTGAAGAACGAAAGCTCCTTAATGACCGACAGTATGGCTTTCGTAGCAGTAGGTCCACTGGTGACCTGATGGTATATCTCACCGAACAGTGGCACAAGTCTTCACATCGCTTTGGAGAAAGTACGATTATTGCGCTTGATATTTCAAAAGCATTTGATAGTGTTTGGCATCAGGCTCTCTTATCGAAAATGCGTGCATTTGGTATCGAATAATCTCTTCTTCGTTGGATAAGAAATTACCTTTCGGATGGCTCAATACAAGTTGTATTGGACGGTTTCAAGTCTGTATATTCATAAAATAAATACTGGTGTGCCCCAGGGCTCCGTTCTGTCTCCGACTCTCTTTCTCATTTTCATCAATGATCTCTTGTTTGAAACTTCTTATCCAATTTACTGTTTTGCTGATGACAGTATCCTCTGCTTTTCATACTCGGTTTTAGATTCTCATCCATGTCCTTCGGATGTGGAACTTGAACGGCATCGTATGATAGGTCATTAAATTCTGATCTAGACAGCATTATCCAATGGGGAATAAAAAACCGCGTAGAATTTAATGCTCCAAAAACCCAATGCTGTCTCTTGTCCTTAAGGCGGGACCCTCCCCCAATGCCGTTGTCCATTAGCGGCGATTTCATTGAGGAAACCGAAAAACTTTCAGTTCTCGGTAAGAATGTGGATTGAACACATATTCGTCGTCGCCAAAAAATGCTGCAAGATGTTTGGGTTTTCTGGATCATGCAAGAAATATTTCTCCCCTTCTGATCTCCCATAACGCACTTAAGTGTCCTGCACATTTGAAAATGATAGGTGATGAAACGATAACTAAAACAATTGAGCCTCTCTCGCACCGTCCCAATGTTTCATGCCTTTCATTATTTTATCGATATTATTATAGACAGTGTTCTAGTGAAATAGCCATTTGCATTCCTCCCCTTAAATTATTCAACCGTAACACTCGCGCTTCTAGGAATGCCCATCAGTTTACCCTTGAGCCCAAATTCGAACGTACTGTCAAGTATAGAGATTCTTTCTTTAGCCGCACAACACTAATGTGGAATGCTTTACCCGACCGAATTTATCCCTCCCATTGCGATAATCAGGCATTTAAAACCAATGTACATCGGTATCTCCTGTCTAATCCTATCCCATTTTCTATATCGCTCGTACTATGTATAAACATTTTAAGGGTATTCATAACCTCTTGAGTGCGCGCATGAATTAAAAACGAAAAAAAAACACAATTTCATACAACAAACAAACTATATACACCAATCGTATCTCTTTTCCTTGTTACAATTTAGCTAGTTTCGCTAATTTGGTTGACATATCATTTTAAACCTTCGCTACCGGTTTTCTTAATTCCAAGAAAAACGTATCGACACGGACCTTTCTATTCTAGTCGTTAAAAGCAATACAAGGTTGAGGGTCAAATAAGCCTCTTGATAAAGGGATGTTCATACACCCTAATTTAGTTGCAACTCCAATTGTTGCACATTTATATGTATATTCCCAACATTGGCCTTCTATTGACAGTGACAAAAAATGCCAATGATTCTTTTTTATCAGCAACGAACCACCTTGTAATGGGAGTTAATGCAAACATTTGATCCACCGTGTCGTGTAAGGTGTTGGCTTGAAAACCAGAAGAGCTACAATTTCGATTATTATATAAAATTTAATACATAATAACACACATACATAATTAGACATACACAGGTATCAGGTAGTAATTAAAATCTTGACAGATTTTAATGATTCTTACATGAAAAGCATCTGCTCTTTATACCAATGCCTCCAACAAATCTAGGGATTACCTTATGGGTTTGACATTTTGTCCTTATCGAAATAATGTAAAGTTAATGATTATTTTATGTAAGTAGGTATGTAGGTACCTACATACAATACAACATATCCTACAATTCCCCGAGAAAAAAAAAAGTACAATATGAATTTAATACATCATCTAGGTACCACTACAGTGTTATATGTGTGTGTAGACGATTAACGAGAAAATTGTCCTTTTTTAAGTACAAGAACAACAAGAGGAAAGGAAACATTATGTTTTATTTTTACCTTCATAGCAAGACCATCAGACAAATAAATTTCTTTTCCTGTTTCGCATTTGTGAATTCTTGTCACACACCATCTCAAACACATACGCCCACCAAATTAGGAAAAGGATTTGAAGAAGTGGTAGCTAGGGGGCCCAGGCTGGGATTGGAATAGGACTTGAGGAAATAGGGGTTGTCATAACAAAAAAAAAGGAGAAATAACAATAATTATGTATGTATTTTCACCTGTCTGTTTGTCTGTCTGTCTGTTTCGTTCATTTCTCTCCTTCTCATAATGGAAATAATAATTCTATGCGGATTGGTTTCATTTTCGCCCATATCCTTAATGTCCTTACGCTTTATGGTTTTTTTATTTATTATACTACCCTACCCTGTGTGCCCACAAACAAAATGTAGATGAGAGAATATTTTTCTAGCAACCACCAAATACATATAAGTGTGTTTGAACGTGTGCAGTTAGCTTTCGAACAAGGACCCACCAGACAAATCCAGAGGATGATAAAGAAAAAGGACTCGACTCGTTCGTTATAATATCTGCAAGACATCTCTTCAATTATTTCCCTAAATATATATGTTTGCAATATTTGCCCATACTTAATGTACATATATACATGTGTGTGTATATTTTTCATTGTATGGAAAAGATCTGTTTTCTTTTTTTTGTTTAATGTTTATTGCACAAACCATATGAGGAGCACCTCAGCAACATTTTTTCGTCATTTCCATGAACCTCCTCGGTTCCTCTTTCATAAAGGAAAAAGGAATAAGCGTCAGAATCCTTACTTTCTTTTTTCGAATTCTTTCCGTCTGCCCGAAATGGAAAAATGAATCCAGAAATCCTTGTCTTCTTGTATTGTTTCTTTTTCTATATTTTTGTTGCTGCCATACGGATTTAGAGATTGTGTACATACAATAAAATAAAGATGAACACGGTATATCCCTGTTTATGGATTTTTTTTTCGATTTAGTAGCAAAATTTTTGTTCCGATCCTTTTTTCGTATTGAAGGAAAAAATGATTTCAAAGCACATATCTAGATTTTTAATTATTTTGTTGTACATATTAAATCTTCGAAGTTTAGTTTAGATATTTAAATTATTATGTATAAGTACATTTATGTTTACCACAAATAAATTAAATTTTTGTTAATGAAATTCGATTTTTTTTTTGTAGTTCTTTATTTCTCCATTCATCCATTTTATATTTTTAAGATTGTGTTACTTATAACTAAACATATGGCCAATTTCATACGCAAACACGAAAAAAAAACACTTTTATCTAAAATCCTCTTAAGAGCTCTGACCGAGATGAGAAAAAAAAACTGCAGTGAAGTCGAGTATTTTTACTTGCAATTATATTTAGATACCTCTTATTTCCTTATTTCGCCCATTACTGTCTTGATTCTTGAAAAGACAACGAAAAAATATCTGTCTATCTGTCAGCCTGTCCGTCTGTATATGTATAACGATCTACTTAGCATAAACGTCTTTAACGATTAGGAAATTTCAACTTAAATTGAAATTTTATTTTTAGGCATAAAAATAACGGTACTTGCCATATAACCGTTAAGGAAAATCTTATTTTTCTCGAAAACGGCTCAAACGATTTTTATAAAAAAATTTTATAATTTTTGTGTTGGTACTAGTTTTCATCTCATAAGAATATTTTGAATATTTTTTTTTTTTAATTAAAATTTTTTTTTTTTTTATTTCAATATTTTTAAGACAAATCAAAAAAATAATTTTAAATTTTAGAATCACGGGTTATCCATTTTGCGGTTTCAAAAGTATAGGACTGAAATTCGACATCTGTCAAACTAAGTTGTGAAACCAATTTTTTTCAGTTGAAAGTCTGACGTTTACCAAAATGGATCGCTTAGATATCGCACAACGCATAAAAATTGTTAAGACCTACTACAAAAATGGTGATTCTGCCACAGCATCATATCTTGCTTTAAGAGGAGATTATGATTTACATAATCTTCCAACTACGCAAGCAATTGGCAAAATTGTGAAGAAATTTGAAGAGACTGGATTGGTTACAGATATTGTGAGGACTGTGCATCATCGATTCGCTCGTACCACTGAAAATATCGCCGCTGTTAGCACTGGCGTATTAACTACTAGGCTCGTGAGACTCGAGCCTAGGGCGGCAACTTGTAGGGGGCGGCAAGTCTTATATTATATTTTATTTTAGTCTAAAAAACAAATTACTCAAAAAAACTAAGAAAAAGATTAACGTCATTTAAATATGGTACTGATTTTCTCTGCACATTTCGATAAGAAACCGATCTTGTACAATACGCGGTCGCCATAGATATATTTTAAATATGATCGGACACGATTTTTGCACTTACTTATATGCCTTAAAATTGAAAAAAAGTGACTTAAAAAGGCTTTATAGTGAAAACAAAGTGACCGAGGTCCTTTTCAGAATATAATATTAATGTGTATGTATAAGTGAATTAATTTGCCCAATTCTAAGTGACAATTCCCAGGGAAATATTTTATTAATTTTTCCTATTCTCTTATTACAAACAAAAAAAACTCCTAGGATTTGTTTCCCTTTCTCTTATTCTAAACAAACTTCGAATATGGAATAAAATACTCGGGGAAAACATTCCTTCCAGATGCCAAAAAAGAGACCATTTTTCCCATTTGACGCTCGTTTTTTCCGACACATTTTTTGGAGAATTGAGAAAAAATTTAAGTTTCTTTTTTTATGCAACTAAAATATAAATACAATTTTAATTATTTTTGAGCTAAAAACCAACGAACATCCAATCTGCAAAACTATTCTATTTTCTTCAGTCGTTTTATACACTTTACACATCCATTGTGGACAGTACAGCTGCTCTTCAAACGTTTGCAGGACTTTAGAGAGGATCTTGTGAGAACATGCAGCAAGTATTTAAATGCTCATGGCTGTCGATATCCGTTTTTTTTCCCTTCATTCAAAATTCTAAGTGCGATGCTGAACACTTTGGATACCTATTATATTTATTTAATTTTTCACTTTATTTATTTAACTTTTAACTTTCACATAATATATAATTTTGTTCATTTAGTTTTTTTTAAATTTTAATATAATTTAATATTATATATTTTTAATATTAATATAATATAACATTATGTCAAACAGCTGATTCGAACATTCAGAATACTCTTTCCCGCTTTCGAAAGGAAAAATAGTTTCCCGCGAATTCATAATTGGAGAATACTATTCTCAGGAGAACACATCTCCCGGAGAGTTATTTTCCCAGGGAATATTTAGAATTGGGTTGAATATTTTACACTGAAATGGGTAAGAATGTTTAAATAAAAATAATATATTCTTAAAATTTATATACAAATTTTTTAATGGAGAGGGAGGGTCATGAGTTCGTGAGCCCCCAAAGCTCTAGGAGAAAACGATAAAATGTATTAGGACATACACCATTTAATTTAAGGACAAAAGCAATCAACTTCTTATATATATCTTACTAGATCTTATTATTAAATTAATTGCAATAGTCTATACGCAATACCCCTTTGCAGTATACAAAATATTTGACGGGTTCCCAGTTTTAAAATATTTTCAGCATACAAGTATAGTAAACACTTAGTAATGCAATTTTTGCTTTTAAAAATGTTATCAAATTTATTAAAAACAATGACATGTGACATATTTCTTTATACTACCGCCACATTCAAATTCCTCACCCACAAAAAGACAGCCGTGTCCCATAACTCTTCTATGTTAGCCCATTCAAATACGATCCTTGCATAGTATTAAAAAAGGGGGTAGGCACTGAGCGTGCCTTAAGGGCGCCGAGGAGGTTAGTCCGCCACTGGCTGTAAGTGAAAGTTTTGCCGAAGACCCGAATGTGTCGATTCCTCGTCGTTCTCAGGAATTAGAACTGTCTTACGGCGCATTATGGCATATTTTGGATTTGGATCTACACCTACATCCATATAAAGTCCAGCTCACACAACAACTGAAGCCAGCTGACCATTCCCAACGTCGTAGATACGTCGAATGGGTGCTTGAACAACACGCGGTGAACGACGATTTTTCGAACAAAATTTTATTCAGCGACGAAGCACATTTCTCACTCGGTGGGTATGTTAATAAACAAAATTGTCGTATTTGGGGTTCTGAGAATCCTCAAGTAATTGAAGAGAGGCCTTTACATCTACAAAAAGTCACTTTTTGGGGAGCTCTTTGGTCCGGAGCTGTGATTGAGCCTTACTTCTTCGAAAACGGCGATGGAACGACTTGACATTTACAATTCGGAGCGTTATGGTCATATGACAACCGACTTTTTTATTGCCTGCTACTGAAGAATACGACTTGGGGAATATGTGGTTTCAACAAGACGGTGCCACATGCCACACAACTCGAGCGAATATGGCTTTATTACAAGAAACATTTCCCGGCCGCGTAATTTCTCGTCGTGGCGATATCAACTGGGCACAAAGATCATGCGATTTGACGACGATGGACTTTTTTTTGTGAGGCTACGCGAAAGACCGTGTTTATGCAGATAAACCCTTAACTCTTGAGTACTTGAAAACCAACATTCGTCAAGTTATGGCTGAGATACCGCCCAATGTGTGTCAAAAAGTGGTCGAAAATTACCTGAAAAGAATCGAAGATTGCAACAATTCGCGTGGTGGTCATTTAAATTATGTAGTGTTTCACACATAATGTCAACGTTCAAACTTTATAATAAAAAAGAAATATCATGGAAAAAAATATTTTATTTGTGTTTTATTTACGTTTGCTTTTGAAACCGCAAAATGTCAAAATGGATAACCCATTATATTAATGAACTCTAAAAAACTGCATTCCAAATTTTGTTTTCAAAAAACTAAAAATAAAAAACAGGACTTCATCAAAATCCGTCCAACAATTTTCGAGATACTTTTTCTTGCGATTATAGGTACTAACTATAAGGCATAAGTTATGCATTCGTAAAAAAAAAATTCTTACGTTCAAACATGACATTACGATCATCGACAAAAAATGTCTGTCAGTCTGTATGTATAACGTTATACATGCATAGCATAAACGGCTTAAGCGATTAGCTTCAAATATGGTATGTAGCTATGTGTGATTCTTTTAGCATTTCTTAAAGGGAAAATTGAAATTTTATTTATAATTTCGCAAACGGCTCAAATAATTTTTATAAAGAATGTTGATCATTTTTGAGTTGGTACTAGTTTTCATATAATCAGATATTTTGAATAACTTTTTTTTTAATTGAAATAATTTTTTTTTTTTTGAAAAATCAATGGCGCAAAATTTTAAACTACCTATTAGATTTTTTTTTTTTTTTAGATTAAACATTTTATTTCTTAAAATCCAAATAAGTACATTATTTAAGAAAGAAAAGAAATATGTGACAAAAATATTTTTTAATACAAAAATAGAGTTATTGCCACTCTCAGAGTAATTTAACATTAATTATTTGAAATGGGTGGGGTTACCCTTAAAAAAGAAATATTAAAGAAAAGTTAAAATATTATTAAATTACATTATGCATACAAAAATTAAATTGAATTGAAGTAAAACGTTTCAAAAAATCATTTCAAAAAAACATAAGGTAGAACCATTTACAAAAATTTCGATACTCTCATTATCAAGACTGAGGAGCCAGTATTTAACTTGTTTCATAAATGTCAAATGAGAAGTTTGCATTCTAATAGAATGAGGGAGTCTATTAAATATCCGACATGAGGAAACATTATAAAAATTCCGAAATGCGGTTGTTCGAAATACCGGTATAGACACTAAGTTCAAAAAATTTCCACGTAAACTATAACTATCAATTAATCTAAAATTGAGATTGCCTGATCTTTTAAAGAAAATGTTAAGAACTTTATAGCAATACATATGTCGCACTGAAAGAATTTTCAAGTCCTTAAACAGTGGAAAACTAGGAAACAGGCGAGGCTTACCACATATTTTCTTCAGAACACTTTTTTGTAAAACTAAAAGAGGCAGTATTTTGTTGTAATAGGAGCCTCCCCAACAAGAAATTCCATATTCGAGTTTGGAATGAAAAATTCCATAATAAATCTTAAGTAGCAGTTTGGGGGAGCAAACTTTACGCAAAAAGAAGAAATTTCTAAGAGTACACCTAAAATACTGTCTAAGATTTTCTGTATGGTTATAGAAACTCATTCTAGAATCAATGATTAAACCCAAGTACTTGAATTCATTTACAATTTCTAATTTAAAACATTTATTACTACAGCTCGTAGAATCAGTAAAAGTTGTGGAAGTAACCAAAGGATTACAGGTGCAGCTGAAAAGTTAAAATTTTTGACACTCAGTAGCATGGAAAGAGAGATCAGCATCAACAATCTGTTGGCCAGACAAACTAAAAAACATTATCTTAGTTTTAGAACTTATTATCAAATTGTGCTCTGCAAACCAGATTCTTAACAAGCTGAGATCCCAATTTATATCAGATATAAGATTAGGACTACTGTCTGTACCATATGAGAAACCCACATCATTTGCAAAAGCTGTCAAAGAACCCCTAAATGGCAATCTGAACAAAGAATTAATATATACCAAAAAAGTATTGGTCCCAAAACCGAACCTTGTGGAACTCCTAAATCTAATGTCCTTATATCACTCCTAATATCATCAACTATCACTCTTTGGGTTCTTTCATTTAAATATGATCTTAACCAATCACTTGAAAAACCTCGAAACCCAGCATTTTCAAGTTTGTTAATCAATATTGCGTGATTAACCATGTCAAAAGCTTTTGAAATGTCAACAAATAATGTGGCTGTATTCTTTTTTCTATCAAGGTTTACATATATTTGAGAACAGAAATGTAACAACGCATCTTCGGTTGATTTATTACTTTGAAAACCAAACTGAACATCACTGAAAAATTTCGTTCTCGTTAAAAAGCTCACCATTCTATTTTTCACAGCTTTTTCAAAAATCTTACTTATCGAGGGTAAAAGTGATATAGGCCTATAGTTACCCATATCACTAGTTGCGCCTTTCTTGAAAAGTGGCAAGATGTTTGCACATTTAAGAGCAGCCGGAAATACTCCAAAAAAAATACTTTTGTTAAAGATATGTGCCAAAACTTCAATTATAAAACATGCTATATTTTTTAAACAAACATTTGAAAAACCATCAAAACCAGAAGAGTTTGAAATTTTCAAAGACCCAATTAATTTTAGAAGCTCTAAACTAGTTATAGGTTCAAACACAAAGCTTTGACTTTGAGAAGATTCATTACTGAAAGGACTACAGAGTGCACAAGAAGGAGGACTAGAAGTTGCTTGTAGATTAAGTGAAATCGTTGAAAAATATTCATTGAAAGCATTAGCAATTGCAATTTTATCTGAAATCATACAGTCATTAACGTTGACAGCAGAGGGCTGTTTTTTGCACTGTGATTTATTGAGAATACTATTCACAATTTGCCATTCATTTCTTATATTTCCTTCGGCTTGATTGAACTTGTTTTTGAAATAGCTATCTCTACAAATAGGAATTTCCTTCCTTAATTCAGCACATGATCTGAGCAATTATGTTCTTGTCCAATATCAATAAGAATCCCAGTCATGGAATGATCGGTTATTTTGAGGTCAAAAACACACTTTTCACAGGAACTGATAGAAGAAGCAAATCGGCCATAAATATGATCAAGACAAGTTCCAGACCTCAGTCTGGTTATTTCTTTTATAAACGAAACAAGTCCATGAGAAGCCAACAAATCGAGATACGTTGCAACGAATTCACTATTTTCTAAAATGTCTATATTTAAATCACCCAAAATTAACAAATTATTCGATTTCTCACTGTCTAGGAAAGTTGAAAATTCTTCCATAAAAACTGCACTGTTAAACATATGAAGTCTATAAATACATAGAATGATAAAGATTTGTTTATTAATTTTGACGGTAATTTTCAAAACATCCGCACTCCGAAAATCTAATTTCAAAACATCAACAACATCATAAGCTTGATTTACAAAACATCCAACACCTCCGGCTGCATAATTCTCATTTGCATTCAGATAGAAATCATAACCTGGCAACCCATAATCATTTTTCTCTAAATCATAAATCCAAATTTCGGAAACAACAACAATATCTGGAATACACATAAAAGAATCTATATGGGAAACAAGACTCGCGAAATTTTCTCTTAAACTTCTGATGTTTTGATGAATTACAAATAATTTTTTTAAAGAGTAGGATTTGTTATAAAAAATTTCTTCGCAATTTGTATTTTTATATTATTATTATATTATTATATTATTAAGGCCTTATATTATTAAGGCCTTATATTATATTATTAAGGCCTTAACACGATACTTGTTAGCAATCTACTAACTTTTCATATATTTTAAACCTTTTGCTAACTAGTAAAATGCTAATTAAGCAGATAGCAAAGCATTTGTAGGGTTTGAATTTTGATGAACACAATTATTGTGTTTATGCGCTGTAAATTGCTTATATGTTGATAGAAACCCAACATGTGTTCTAAATAAGCATTCGATGTTTATATTTTCATAATTTTAGCTGCATTATTTACAAAAATAAAAAAAAATAAAATGCACGACTAGATCGTACTACGTTGCTCTTGTAACTAACAACTTTAGTGTAGCTAACCACGACGCTGTTATAGGTTGTCTAGTTACCCTTTGTCGATGTAGGAAAGATTACCTTGATTCTTAATATAAATGTACCTACCTACAAATGTATATTTAAATGGATTTGAGTTATAAAAATTAAAGGAATAATATATACCTAACTATACATAGAAAACCTAGGTATGCAGATATATACATAGGCGGGTCAATAATTCCGTGACTTTTTGAATTTCTGACCTCTTTACTGAAACAGCAACACTGCTCCTGTCAACAGGCATCTGTCAGTTGACTCCTGTCAAAATTTAAACTTGCTGCGTCAGTTAGTTTGTGTTTGACAGCTATTTTTATCAGACTACTCACTAATTTGAGGAGAAAATGGAAAAAAGTGAATTTCGTGTGCATATTAAGCATTATTTCTTGCGAAAAAAAACCATTACCGAGACCAAGGCTAAGCTTGATAAATACTATGGGGACTCTGCACCATCGATTTCAATGGTAAAAAAGTGGTTTACTGAATTTCGTTGTGGCCGTACAAGCACTGAAGATACCGAACGTCCTGGACGCCCAGTTTAGGTCTCTACACCCGAAACAATCGAAAAAATTCACGATATGGTGTTGGCCGACCGAAGATTGAAAGTGCGAGAGATTGTGGAAGCCGTAGGGATCTCGCATGGCTCAGTGGTTTTAATTTCGAATGATCACTTGGGCATGAGAAAGCTTTCCGCAATATGGGTGCCGCGTTTGCTCACAGTCGACCACAAACGCAATCGTGTAACAACTTCACAGGAAGGTTTGGCGTTGTTTAATCGCAATATGGAGGAGTTTTTGCGATGTTTTGTAACCGTGGACGAAACATGGATCCATCACAACACACCAGAGACCAAACAACAGTCAAAACAGTGAATCGGCGCCAAAGAAGGCCAAGGTGGGTTTGTCAGCCAATAAAGTTATGGCGACTGTTTTTTGGGATGCACGCGGGATAATCCACATTGACTACCTTCAAAAGGGAAGAACAATCAATGGGGAATATTATGCCAATCTTATTGGCCCGATTCAATGACGATTTGAAAAAAAAACCGACCTCATTTGGCCAAGAAAAAAGTTCTTTTCCCCCAAGACAATGCAATGGTGCACACATGTGCAGTTGCCATGGCAAAAATCCATGAATTGGGCTATGAATTGCTCCCTCATCCACCCTATTCTCCAGATTTGGCTCCGAGCGACTACTTCTTGTTCCCAAACCTGAAGAAATGGCTTGGTAAAAAAAGATTTGACTCCAATGATGAAGTCATCTCGCAAACAAAGGCCTATTTTGCGGACCTCGACAAATCTTTTTTTTTTGGAAGGGATAACAAAATTGGAGAAGCGTTGGACAAAGTGTATAGAGCTCAAGGGAGACTACGTTGAAAAATAAAATTATTTTTTATCAAAAAATCTGTGTTTTATTCCAAAAGTATTGACCCGCCTATAATGGGTTATCCATTTTGCGGATTCAAAATTAAACGTAAATAAAACACATATAACATATTTTTTTTGTTCAGGATATTTCTTTTTATTATAAGGATTGAACGTTGACATTGACCTGGTAAAAAAAATACGTATATCACGTTTTAGATGGCTAGGTCATCTAGAGCGTATGGACAACAATGCTCCGGCTCGCAGGATCTTCGATTCCAACCCAGAGGGAAGACGCAGTCAAGGAAGACTTCGCCTAAGGTGTCGCGCTCAAGTGGAAGATGACCTCAAACAAATTGGAGTGCGTAACTGGAGGCAGCTAGCGAAAGACCGAGCTAGCTGGGGAAGCATGTTGGTTGAGGCCCAGGTTCGTCCCGAACTGTAGCGCCACCTAAGTAAGTAAGTAAATGAATCTGAGTTTCGTTCTGTGATACGAATTTTTGTTGCACAAAGATACGCTTTTCCATTTCTTTCACTGCAAGCAGATTAAATTTTTTTTGTATTAACATATTTTATTAAGTGTTTATTATTTTTTTATAATTAATTTTAATGTACATATTCGTATGTATTGAAATTGTATGTAATAAAAAGCTTGCCTCTACATTACCTTTAAATTAAAAAAGTGGTCTTATTGTGTAGGTAGCTTAAAAAACGTACACAAAATTAAATCGAATAGAGAACTAACCCGCTTCACATTAATTTCTATTGCAACTAAGTGCGAACAGAGAAAATAGTTGGAGGTCCGCTTAACTGGGGGTAAACTATAACAGCCTCACGAGATCAGTAGATACACTGTAGTAGTAGGCACACTACCGTTCAAATGGGGGAGTCAAGTCTTGCATATATTATATGATCAAGATACCAATTATCCAATACAACTTACTTATGGCAAATTATTACATAAACTAGCATCGTCGTCTGAAACTGCTCGTTGTTGCTGTTCAATGTCCAATCCATCCCAGACCGATCGTGACTGTGTGATCGGCAAAAGTGTAACAGTAACTAAGAAGGGTGCATTTCGTATATCTCCACTAAACCAAATCCACTTGTCTTAATGTCAACGAAGATTAACTCTAAATCAGTCAGATAACCATTTAATGGTGTGTTGAAATGTGATTTCGGTAGAAAGCGAGCTGCCCTTAATTTAGTACGTGCCCCTCCATATAATTCGCCAATACAGATCGAAACTCGCCAGTCGACCGACAGCGAGACTAAATTTAGTACCTCGGTAGTCGAGAGAGAATCTTTTAAATTAAAAACATTATTTTCGCGAATTGAAAACAAGACAACTGAAACAAGACTCAGTTCGACTTAAGTTCTCAAACATGACGAACGTGGACGATGTTAAAATTCGGTTACAGAAGTTCGGTTGGGCCGACTATATGGTTTTTGTTTTAATGCTCCTAAGCTGTTCTTTGATCGGTGTATATTTCGCTTTAAAAATGCGTCGCGAGGCAAAGAAGAGAAAGATTGGAAATAATAAAGACGCAGAGGATAGCTATTTAGTTGGAGGAAGGAATATGAAAATGTTTCCAATATCAATGTCACTGATATCGAGGTGGGTCTTGCTCTTGAGAAATTTATATTGTGTGCCCATTGTTCAGAAGTGTTTCTGAATAAAAAAAAAACGTTCCTATTGTAGTTTAATTAAAGTAGTAACTATATAATCTACGTTCCTTATGACCTTTTTAATTTAAACTTGGCGAGTTCGTGTTGGCTTTTGTTGGCCAAATTAAATTCTAAAAAAGTAATGCTGCCGACTAAAACCTTGATCAAAACTATAAGGTTATTTAGGGTTTCAAAAAATATAACATAATACAAAATTCTTCTTGCCTTAAATGTACATAGAAGGTTCTTCATACTTACAGTTTTCAAAAAATTAAATTTCGAATTGTATTACTTTTACACACATTTTTTTTCAATCCAAACGTGTTGTGAACTAAATATGACATTAAAATTTTTATTAATACTAATTGCTTCCTGTCTGTTTCCCAGGCCCTACTTTTACGTTACTAGAGATACCAGCCCAAACATACATACATTTGCAGCGTTGAGAATGAGAAGGTGTCTAGTGACATTTTGAAGTTATGAGCTATAAGCGTTTAAAATTTTACGTTTATAACTTTTTTCTGAAATCGAGGAAAAACTTCTAAAAAAGCCATAAAAAAAGAAGAAAAAAATTGAATTTTTGTACCTATATCAAGCAATTTTATTTAAAATCAGCTGAAGAAGGTGTTTTACGAAAAAAAAATTCAGCACTTGACAACTGAAATAATGTTCAGTGCATAAGTGGCAAGCAATTTTTTTGAAAACCACCCAACGGAACGTTAAACTGAAATACAATTTTTTTATAATTCTTGTATTGCATTCAGTGAACATGTGTACACTTACCACCTTTGTGTAAAAAATATACTGTTTGGTATTTTTTCTTTCGGCATTTATTGCATTGCATGCGTTCTCAATTCAAATAGGTGTTAAGTGATCTTAAACCTTCCTTGCTTAAAACAAACTTCAAAACAAACGTGTAGTTAACCTTTTAACCTACAACTAACTTTGTAAGTCATAACAATAAAGAAACGAGAATTACCCCAAAATTTAAGTTGCCGCTTAATACCATTATTGGTAAAAAAACAAACAAATTCGAAAAATGTCATTCCCAACCTTCATTTATTTTTTGTTTAAATATGCATAGTGATCGGCAGTGTATAATTTAAATCATTGAAAATGAGTATATTTTGCGACTATTAATTTTCCAACCATTTCAAATTTATAGAAATTCGTTAAATACAATTGAGAAAATTGTGCCACAAAATTTCATTTAACTTTTTTATACATGGTTTCCCCTAATGTGTACAGAATATTTTGGGTGATGATTCCTGGGATCATTCTAAAAACAAATGAATGAGACAAAATTAATAAAAAATTGACATGAAATAGAATAAAAAATTATATATTTTTTTAAATGTAATTTAAAATTTAGAAACTTTTTTAACTAACGAAAACACATACATTAATGATTTACAGATTTTGTGTAAAGTGTAAAATTGCTTAAATGAATAGTTTTTGAGCAATTAAAATTTATTTATTTTTCCAAAATTGTGTGTAATGAAGTGCCACTGTTTTTTAAATATTCAATGCGTTTGTCAATTCTTAGTCAGATACTAAAAACCAAATGTAAAAATTTGTTGTTTGCGTTTTCCTCGAATATAACAAATGTAAAAATCTTTATTAGTTTTGGAGAAATAAAACAATATTTTGTATTGCTTTGTGTTTTGTTATGTTTACGATGCAAGCAAATTGCAATTCAGTCGACAAAGTTTAATGACGTATTTGCATAGAACAGTTATTTAAAATCATTTTTAATGTGTCAAGAGGGGCTTTATATCACACAATTTAGGCGGAAGGGTCAATTTTCTAAAAAGAAGGGCTTAAAATTAAAAAAAATATTAAGAAACAAATGTATTACTTACAATAACATTTGTTTAAACCTAAAATTCTGTTCTGTAATCTTGTTCTAACTAATTTCCATGAATAGTTAAAAAAAAACTAACTTCAAACTCAAAATTTGGGGAAAAAAAGTTAAACAAAATAGTTGTAGGTATTTTTTTTAATAATCTACACGCGCTCAAGGGATTATAACGGGTAAACCATTTTGCGGTTTCGTAAACGTAAATAAAACACAGATGAAATATTTGTTTGCATGATATTTCTTTTTCATTATAAAGTTTGAACGTATTCTTCAATAGCAGGCAAAAAAAAGTCGGTTATCATATGACCATAACGTTTCGAATTGACGGTTACATTCGTTCCATCGTCGTTTTCAAAGAAGTAAGGTCCAATCACAGCTCCGGACCAAAGAGCGCCCCAAACAGTGACTTTTTGTGGATGTAATGGCCTCTCTTCAATTACTTGAGGATTCTCAAAACCCTAAATACGACAATTTTGTTTATTAACATACCCACCGAATGAGAAATGTGCTTCGTCGCTGAAAAAAATTTTGTTCGAAAAATCGACGTCCACCGCCTGTTGTTCAAGCACCCAATTGACGTATCTACGACGCTGTGAGTGGTCAGCAGGCTTCAGTTGTTGTGTGAGCTGGACTTTTATATGGATGTAAGTGTAGATCCAAATGCAAAATACGTCATAATGTGCCGTAAGACAGTCCTAATTCCTGAGAACGACGAGGAATCGACACATTCGGGTCTTCGGCACCACTTTCACTTACAGCAGCGATATT
The DNA here is from genome assembly GCA_910595825.1 of Philhelius pedissequus. Taxonomy (NCBI): domain Eukaryota; kingdom Metazoa; phylum Arthropoda; class Insecta; order Diptera; family Syrphidae; genus Philhelius; species Philhelius pedissequus. The sequence goes on along the minus strand of OU343161.1, from coordinate 226,301,898 downwards.
TTCAGTGGTACGAGCGAAACGATGATGCAGAGGCCTTACAATATCTGTAACCAATCCAGGCTCTTCAAATTTCTTCACAATTTTGCCAATTGCTTGAGTAGTTGGACGATTATGTAGACCATAATCTCCTCTTAAAGCACGATATGTGGCTGTGGCAGAATCACCATTTTTGGTAGTAGGTTTTAACAATTTGTATGCGTTGTGCCATAGTTAAGTGATCCATTTTCGTAAATGTCAGACTTTCAATTGAAAACAAAATTGGTTTAACAACTTAGTTTGACAGGTGTGGAATTCCAGCCGTATACTTTTGAAACCGCAAAATGGATAACCCTTTAAATGTTACAACACAGCGCGGTTAAGGAAGAGAAAGAAGCATAGGAGACCCTATACACTTGCACTTTTTTTCTCCTCATTTTGTATATGTTAATTAAGTGATATTAAAAGACTGTTAGTCCATAAGAGAAATTTGATTTCATCAATCTTTGAGTGATGAAAAAAAAAATAAATACAGACTACTGAACATACGTAGTGTCCCGTAAAAGAGGGTTAATATACTTGGGACTGCTAAGTCGATCACTTAAGGCACCACAATTTTCTCCGGGAATGGATTTGATTTTTAAACGATTTAGTAACATGTTAAATCATTTTTAGTATGATACTAGATTAACAAGAGGATTTTGCTAATTTTAATCTTATTAACATTTTACTAAAGTTAAAATCACCGAATGGCTACCTTAAATTTTTAGTATCGTACTAAATCCACATGTCATTTGGATAGTATATATCGGCTATGCACGCGGGAGGCCCAGGTTCGAGTCCTACTGGTGTCCAATTTTTTTTTATGTTTGTAAATATTGAAGTTAAAATGATGAAAATATAAACATGGAATGCTTATTTAGAACACATGTTGGGTTTCTATCAACATATAATCAATTTACAACGCATAAACACAATAATTGTGTTCATCAAAATTCAAAACCTACAAATGCTTTGCTATCTGTTTAATTAGCATTTTACTAGTTAAGTAAATGCTTACAATTTATAAACAATTAGTAGACTACTATGTACTATGTATATAGTAAATTGTTAACTAGTATCGTGTTAAGGCCTTAATAATAGGTTGTTTAAAATTTTGCGCCCATATTTCATAATATTGCACATAGTTTCGTGTAGGTATTTATCTCGTAGGTATATGTTATTTGCTATTTATATATTTATTAATAAGTATCTAGACAAAAAAAAATAAAAACCACTTTTAATTATTTCGAATTTTCACGAAATTCAGCTTTCAATTAGAAATTGTAAGAACAAAAAATAGAAACAAAATCAGTAGGTATTCTCAGAATTTTGAATAAATAAAATATTTTTTTCCGAAATTTTGAGTTTGAAATAAGTTTTATTTTTCAAAAACTTTGAACAGAAATTACTTGATGAACAAGATTACAGAAGAGATTTCGCGCTTTAAAAAAATCGTACATTATTACTAAAAGTTTGTTTAGAAAATTGCATCTCCCGCTTCCCATAGTAAACAAATGCTTTTGTCTAACTGTTCTACGAAAATCCCTTATTTCTTGGACCATTCATAAATTAACCATTTTTTTTTTTTTTTGTAAAACTAGCTTTCTTTTTTTCATTTCCCATTCCAATATGTTTCTTATACTTACTTACTTAGGTGGCGCTACAGTTCGGGACGAACCTGGGCTTCAACCACCATGCTTCCCCAGCTAGCTCGTTCTTTGACTAGCTGCCTCCAGTTATGCACTCCAAGTTGGGTGAGGTCATCTTACACTAGAGCGCGCCACCTTAGACGAGGTTTTCCTTGACTGCGTCTTCCCTCTGGGTTGGAATCGAAAATACGCTCTAAATGACCTAGCCATCTTAAACGTGATATACGTATTTTTTGTACCAGGACAATGTTGCTGTACAGCTCGTATAGTTTGTGGTTGAAGCTTCTCCTCCAAAGACCCTTAACGCAGATAGAGCCCAAAATCTTGCGAAGAACCTTACGCTCGAAACGACTAAGGATATCTTCATCCGCTTTCGATAGAGCCCGTGTCTCCGCGCCACAGAGCAGGCCTGGGATGATCAGAGTCTTATAAAGAGTCTCCCTTGTTTTTCGAGAGAAGGCTTTACTACTCAATTGCCTCCCTAGCCCATAGGAATAGCGATTGGCAAGAGTTATTCTTCGCCTTATTTCTAACGAGATGTTGTTGTTAGATACTCGTATTATTGCGGATCCGAGGTAAACAAAGTCCTTAACTACCTCAAAGTTGTACCTGTCTATTGTTCTATTGTGACGTTTTGTACAATCCGCCGGTATTGTGTGTCCCTTTTTGTGGACAGCGGGTACTTCGTTTTGGCCTCATTAACTGCTAGTCCCATCTTAGCTGCTTCAGCTTCAATGTTAGCAAACGCTCCAGTGACAGCTCGCTGGGTTCTGCCAATGATCATCAGCGTATGCTAACATTGCACAGTATCTTATAATAATGCAAAAATCATCCTCTATATAACATATCATCGATGAAATCAACTGAATTTCAGCAAGAAGAGTCTCTTTGTCCCCAATGTTACAAATAATTGGTTACTTATTTTCCAATGCAGCTATGTAGTGCATTAGAACATAATATAGCCTGTATGCAAATGAGTATGCAATAGACTTTTTTCTAACCATTATACAGACAGTTTTGTAACAAAAATACAAATACAAATATATTTATATTAAATAAACCCCTGCCCGCTACTAAAATTATCTTTCTCATCGGATCGGCGTCGTTCGTCAATATTGTTTTTTCGGTAAAATGCCCACACTTTTTTGAATTTTTTTTAAGACCAAAAATAAAGGTATGACTACATTTTTTCTTTTGCCAAAAAGAAAAATCTTATTTTTTTCAAAAACGTTGCTAATGATTTGAAAAAAAAAATGCGTTCATTAATGAAGGGAAATGGTACTTTTTAGTAATTTTTTCTTGATAAAATGCTTATTTTGGGGCCTTTCAGCTTCGTGTTCGCAGGTTCGATTGCTGCCGTTGTCTATGTCGTCTTATTTTCCATTAAAAACCAATTCTAAAAATTGTCATAAAATGAGTTGCTGGCTTACTCATTACATGCTGTTCAGGCATAACACTAAATATATAAATAAAATAATGCGAATTATAAGAGTCATGAACAAATCAGACATGGTAATTTTCTCCGCATTAGTTCAGCAGCCATCCCTGAAGATAAATCTGAGACAGCAACCACCTCGCGACACACATCTTTCCTTTCTCTCTTTCTCTTCTTTCACATGATGCTCGCGCTGTGTTAAAAACCTTTAAAGGGTAATCATAATCCGTTGAGCGCGTGTCACTGTACCAAATTTGGTAGTGATATTGATAAAAATGGGGGTAGAATTGAAGAAAGGGTGATCAATATACGGTCAACAAAAACTATGTGTTAATTTGACGACTAAATCGTTAATTTTCTAGAATTTTTGTTAAGTTGTTAAATCCACATAATTTTGTCAAATTGAATCATAAGTAATTTAAAATTTAATGATGAACGATTCTTCAAATTATATGAACGTATTTTTCATTTTAAGAAGACATTCTTCAATTTGACTATATTTGGTATTCATTTTACGATTAAATTTTTTTCGAATTGAAAAAAAAATCTTCATATTTTTACACCTATATTTTTGAATTGATAAAATATTCTTCAATGTTACTACTGTTAGGATCCAAGTTGATGAATTTTCTTCATTTTCACATCAAATTTTCTTCAAATTGAAATAAATTCTTCATACTTTGTGATGTGCATTTTGGTTTCCAGCCGAGGTTTTGCTCGTCGGATCTCCAGGGTCGAAATGAAGGAAACAGGAAACACCAAATGAAGGCCTTTCAAACCTTATTGCAAAAATCTTTATTAAGAACAACTCTATGATATGTAGTTCTCCCAAAATCTGGTTACGGCGGGTATACGGTATGGTATACTGGTATTCTGGTTATATAGCGGCGGTGGAGGTACTTCCTCGTTAAAGATGTATTTATATCCTAGCCTTAAGTAGGCCTTAGCATGGCTTCTGGATCTGGTATTGCTTTCTGGATTCCTGGATTTCTATTGACGTTCGACCGTGGTAGTTTTATCAAGCCCTTGCTTGTCATGTGAGGTACTATGGGTTAGATTGGAACGAATCAGCAAGTAGTAGGCCCCTGGTGGCACTCGACACAGCATCCCGAAGCTCTGGTATCTCAACAGGTATAAGGCCCCTGGTGGCACTCGACACAGCAGGCCGAAGCTCTGGTAGCTCAACAGGTATAAGGCCGCTGGCGGCACTCGACACAGCAGGCCGAAGCTCTGGTAGATCAGCAGGTATAAGGCCCCTGGTGGCACTCGACACAGCAGGCCGAAGCTCTGGTTGATCAGCAGGTATAACGCCCCTGGTGGCACTCGACACAGCAGGCCGAAGCTCTGGTAGATCAGCAGGTATAAGGCCCCTGGTGGCACTCGACACAGCAGGCCGAAGCTCTGGTAGCTCAACAGGCATAAGGCCCCTGGCGGCACTCGACACAGCAGAGGCCGAAGCTCTCGTAGCTCAACAGGTATAAGGCCGCTGGCGGTACTCGACACAGCAAGCCGAAGCTCTGGTAGATCAGTAGGTATAAGGCCCCTGGTGTCACTTGATACAGCAGGCCGTAGCTCTGGTAGATCAGCAGGTATAACGCCCCTGGTGGCACTCGACACAGCAGGCCGAAGCTCTGGTAGATCAGCAGGTACAAGGCCCCTGGTGGCACTCGACACAGCAGGCCGAAGCTCTGGTAGCTCAACAGGCATAAGGCCCCTGGCGGCACTCGACACAGCAGGCCGAAGCTCTCGTAGCTCAACAGGTATAAGGCCGCTGGCGGCACTCGACACAGCAAGCCGAAGCTCTGGTAGATCAGTAGGTATAAGGCCCCTGGTGACACTCGACACAGCAGGCCGAAGCTCTGGTAGATCAGCAGGTATAACGCCCCTGGTGGCAATTACCTAACTTGCAACGAAACCCCTTACCACGGGTGGGGGGAAGCCTCGAACAACAAAGCTAATGATGACCTGACCGGCTTACCTTGTATATGGTCAGATTAAGACTGATAAACAATATCAGAAACAATATCACCAATGACTTGAAAAGTGTGGTCGATGGGGCCATCTTTTCGTTCAACATAGCAGGTCCTCTTATAATGTTTTCGGTAAGAACCGAGTGTGAATTGTAATATGATGAACGAAAATCGGAAACAAAATAAATTAATTTTAGTATTTTTCGGTTACGTCACCTGCGTACATTGACGGCGAATAATATCGAGTCGAAATGCAATATTATCTGTATATCAGTGGGTATTGCCGGCGACAAATAATTATGATTAAATTTTCCTTAAAAAAAAAAAGTTAGGTAGCATGTAACGCTTCGTTACAACTTACACACCTACATTTGTAAATTGATAAAGTTTTCTTTAATTTGATGAATTGTGGTCAGAGAGTTTTGTTCACTTTCATGTACATATTTTTATTTTTTTTTTAATAATAGACATCGCAGTGATTTTTAAATAAACGTATTTATTCCATTTAATCTAAATTAGGTTTTAATTATGAACCACCTTGCATAACATCAAACAATTTCTGAAAACAAATCTTTTTCTTTTATTAAAAAACTATACCAATTTGATTTTAATCTAAAACCATTTTTTTTATTATACACAAGCATGCGTTTGTACGAATAAGCGGTTCAACTCCTCCTCACAAACCGCTACGGTCGATCCGACTAAAGGGAAACTCCCTTATAGAAAATCGAGTAAGTGATTTGTGTCCACGGCTGCCACTCACCAATTTAGCCGTTGATATACTGAAAAGCTATGTAGCAAGTGGAAAATTGCACACGATCGACCATCTGAAATATAGTCAAAGTAGTTATTATAAGCTTTATTTCAATATCAATGTTGTTCTTTTGTTAAAGCGAAAACTAAGCATGAAATGATTAAGCACTAATGATGATATTTACATATTATTGATATTTGATCATTTCAAAAATGTATTAGTCTTATATACTTTCGTTAAGTTTTCTGTAGCTATCATCCTATCAAAAAGGACCCGGTTGCTCTTGTCTTTAATTCCTTCCTCAAAAATAGGATTTTTTTTTTGAAAAATCGTGGCAATTGCATCTTGTTGGTATTTCATAATTAAATAATAAAATCTTTCATAAAAAATCAAAATATTTAAACAAAATTTAAGGTAAAGTCAATTAAGAATTCAAGGAACACATAGGAAAAACATTACATAAAATATGTAAACACTAGAAAAACCACGCATGTAATATTCTCTAATTTGTAGCATTAATTTAATAAAAAATTGAAAGCTCTAAATTCCAATTCTCGTTTTCAATTTACATAAATAAAACAAGACTAATTATCAAAACGAAATTCACGAGAAATGCACACTATTTAAACAAACACGATTTGATGCTCTTTTTCTAATTTCAAATTATTTAAACTATTGTCCTATGGTCCTGTTTTTTTTTAAAGAATTTTGCTTAGTCTTTACTGATATGACATAAATGACTTACCTTTTGTGGTGTAATATTTAATAATTTGCATTGATCTCTTAAATTTAATGTAGGCTCTTTTTCACAATATAATACACTTTCAAACCTTAAATTATTGTTTACACTTTGAATTATTTTTCAAACGAAACACTAATTCTTCAATTCTAAGAAAAAATTGTAAAACTGATGAAATGCTTTCCTGTATTTAACGAAATTTATTGAGTTTGAAGAATTGAGAAACTGGTGTGGTTGAAAAAATCCTCAGTTTGAAGAAAACATTTTTTTTTTCAAAATGGAAAAAATGCTTTCCTTTTTAATGGAATTTATTCAGTTTGGAGAATATGACAAAATTTTGTCAAAATGATTATTATTAATTTACAGATTATATTTCGCCAAATTGAGGAAAATTTGTTTAAATAAAAAGTTTTTAATTTATTTACACTTTTGAAGAACACCAGGATACTTTTAGTATAAATGGAGATTTTTTTTTCCAATTTAAAGAAATTATACATTTGGACAATGCGGTAGTATAGAATTTTATTAACAAGAATGGACTTTTTTTAAGTGATTATTTTTCATAAATCTTCAAAAATAAGAAAAATTTTGCAAAAAATTGTCAACTTGAATTATTGTTTCGTCAAAGATTAACGAAATATTTTCGTCAATACTACCTACGCCATTTGGTTCAGTATAAGATTATAAAAAAAAATTATTCTGTAGAACCAGTTATTTGATTTTCGATTTTGAGGAAAACGATTCATTTGGTTTTTTTTATATTTTAGCTCTTCCTCTGAGTAATATTTTTGAACTATCTTTGAAATTAGGTAAATTTCCTTCAGTTTGGAAGAATGCATTTATTACCCTAGTATATAGAAAGGGAGATAAAACCAATATTATCAACTATAGACCAATTTCTAAACTTTCTTGCATTCCGAAGTTGTTCGAACAAGTTGTAAGTGATAGTTTGACATTTATATGTAAAAATATTATTTGTAACCAACAACATGGTTACTAATCTAGTTGTCTTTTTGAATAAATGTTTAAACTCCCTATAAAGTGGTCGAGAAGTTGATTGTGTATACACAGACTTCTCGAAAGCTTTTGATCAATTGTCTCATGAGATTATCAAGTTTAAACTTAAAACAGAAAGTCTTACTTAAGATCCTTTATTGCCAAATCAGGTTTTCCGCAGGGAAGCCATCTTGGATCATTACTCCTTACAATGGCTGTTAATGATGCTCCTCTTTGTGTACGCAATAGCGAAACTCTTATCTTTGCAGACGATAGAAGATTTATAAAAATATATCATCCTCAAAGGATCGAACTCGATTTCAAGATAATATTAACTACTTTGCCTTGTGGTGTGAAAAGAACAGTTTGAATCTTAACCCTACAAAATTTCAAACAATGACAATTTCAAAAAAACCTTCTCCTTCTTCTCATGACTATATTATTTCAGGGCACATTTTAACTCGTGTTATAACTGTACGGGACCTTGGAGTTCTCTTCACTCAAAATTTAGACTTTTCTGTCCATATTAATATCATAGCTAACAAAGCCAATTCAATGTTAGGATTTATTAAACGTTGGTCCAAAGAATTTGTTGACCCCAATGTTACCCGTGCTTTATACAACTGCTTGGTTCGTCCCCATCTTGAGTATACATCACAGGTTTGGACTCCTCTTTACGATGTTCATATTGAGAGATTAGAATCTGTTCAAAGAAACTTTACTCGTTTCGCATTGTACGGGCTTTAGTGGAGTGATCCTTCTAATGTCCTCCCTTATTACCAACGTTTATCTATTCTTCAAATGCAAACACTGGCACAGAGAAGAACAAACAATGATTTCGTATTCTTCCACCAAATAATAACAGGTTTCACAGTTCAGTTTTTTTTTAATTATCGGGATGGAGGTTATAATCTTCGTGGACTCGACTTGATTAAAGTCCCAACACATAGGACCAACTATGGGATGCATGAGCCCTTTTAAATTGGAATTCAAACCTTTTTGATTTTAATATCAGTAAAATTAAAATAAAAAATCTACTCAAAACCAGTGTTCCACGCTCCTAAATGGTTTTTTGTTTATTGTTATGTTCTTGTTTTGTATTGACGTAATATTATATGTTATATTTTTATGTTGTACTTGTGTTAGTGTTATTTGTAATAGAGTTTGCCTACTAACAACTACCACTGCACCAAATGATAAGCCGGTGGTAGAACACAGTTTTCTGTGTTGGCAAACCATTGGTCGTAAGACGGAGCTTGCTATAAGCTCTCTTCGACCAATTCTGATAGTGTGAAAAAAAAATTTCTTTTGCAGAACCTCCTAGAAATTAAATAACATTTTTTTTTTGAAAACTCAAAATTTCTAAATAAAAAAATACCCAATAGATTTTCGAAATTATCTTGAACAGTTAAAAACTATTTTCCAAAAATAAAAAACAACGTCACCTCCCATATTATAATGTTAAAAAAAAACGTTAAGAAAAAATGTATTTCTCAAAAATGGCTCCAAGAATTTTGATAAAACAATGTGTGAATTCTTTTGTTACTGAGCAGTCCACTTCAAGTGAAAAATATTTAATTTTGCCTACTTACTCTACTGCCCATTTCCATAGAACCTCTTTTCATATTCTCGATTTTCTCCTTATTGGAAGAACAGACTAAAACTCTTTCAAAAGACCTCTAAAAGTGTTAAAAAACTGATTTTTCGATGTTTAAAAAATAAATAATTTTTTGTTGGAAAAAGTCGATTTTCCAAAGACCAGTCACTGAATTTTTTTAAAGTTAAAATTGTATATGATCCGATGAACAGTCCTTCTTGTTGTCTAATCTTTTTTCTCAATGGGTCCTTAGACAAGTAGGTATCCGATAGTGTAAGCAAACAAAATAAATAGTGGAAAAAAAAACAATGTTCACTTATTGAGATGTGTGTACATTCACCACACAGTATCCAGAGTGTACTGAACTATTAATTTACAAAAAAAAAAAAAATAATGAATTACGAACAGTTGTTGTTCTAGTTATATTTTTTGTATCAGGTAATCTCACTTCATAATGAACATAATTATAACAATTATACCTACGCTACTTTTAAATTTCTACGTTCTTTTTGAGCTCCTACCCGTGCCGTTGGAAAAAATCATTATTGAAATTGCAATAATACTTTGAAATGTTCGTGATATTGATAGTAATTCTTTTAAGACATTGACTAGTCACACTTCTGAACAAAACAAGTACAATTATTGATAGGTAGTGTTGCGTAACATAATTTGAACCTATCAATTTATTTTTAATTAACAGCTTTATTTCGGGCATCACTTTGCTGGGAACACCTACGGAAATTTATTTGTATGGAATCCAATATATTTACGTGGTGGGAGCACTTCTCCTAATGGGATTTGCAATGTACTATGTCTATCTGCCGGTATTTCATGACTTGAAGCTTACTTCAACTTATCAGGTAAGAATTTTATCTTTTAAGTAAAACACACATCTAATAGCTAAAAAAAATTGAAGTATCTTGAAACACGCTTCGATCGGAGAATGCGGCTTTTTGGATCAATACTTTTTACTTGTGGGTCGGTAAGTCTTAAAAAAGTTCCCAATTCTATGTGAGTTTATTTTATAGATTCTAGGATCTGTGTATTTGTAGTTGATGTGGCTTCCAATTGTAATCTACGTACCGGCCTTGGCCTTCAATCAAGCTACGGGAATCAATATTCATTGGGTGACGCCGGTAGTGTGCTTGGTTTGCATTTTCTACACGTGTGTGGTATGTTTAAGAGTATCTATCAGTAATACAAATTACGATGATTTTTTTTTTAAATTCTTTCTTAAGGGTGGTTTACAAGCAGTCGTTTGGACTGATGTGGTGCAGGCAATTCTGATGTTTGGTGCAATGATTCTGATAATGGTAAAAGGAACTATGGACATTGGAGGTCCGGGAATTGTTTGGGAACGAGCTTGGAGTAGCGGACGAATTGAATCTCCGAAGTGAGTGTTTGTCAAGTGAATTAAATATATAGGAAATACCATCTTAGACAATCTGGCTTTATTTGCAGTTGGAAGTTTGATCTACGAGAGCGACACACAGTGTACTCCCTTCTTTTTGGGGGGTTCCCACACTGGCTGAAATCAAATGCCGTAAGTCAAAACATGATTCAAAGGTACTTATCCCTTCCGACTTTAAGAAGTGCTCGTCAAGCGCTATGGGTTTTCATAGTGGGTGTCTTTCTCCTGCTGGCTATTTGCTGCTATAGTGGACTGCTCATCTATGCAACATACAGTGATTGTGACCCCTTGACAACAAAGGTGAACCCTTCCAATGTTATATAATATAAGAACATCACTTTATTTTTTGACATTGGCTTTTCTATGTGAATTGCCCCCATTTACCATTACCATAACTTAGCTAGCAGCCCGAAAAGACCAACTTCTACCTTTATTGGTGATGGAAACACTTGGAGATTTTCCTGGATTTCCTGGACTATTTGTGGCTGGAGTATTCAGTGCAGCACTGAGCTCGCTATCTACCGGGCTAAACTCAATGTCTGCCGTTGTCCTTGAGGACTTTTTCAAGTCCTTTTGTAAAAAACCACTAACGGAACGTCAAACAGCTTTCATTATGCGTGGTGTTGTTGTCGTTTTTGGTGCTTTATGCGTTGCTCTTGTTTTTGTGGTGGAGAAACTTGGAACAGTACTTCAATTGTCAATGAGTTTGGCAGGAGTTTCCACTGGTCCTTTACTGGGTATATTCACGATGGCAGTTTTAGTTCCATGGGTGGAGGGAAGGGTGAGTTTTGAAACATTTTATGTGCATGCAAACTGACTATTCCTTTGATGATGATGTTTTTTTTTTCTAAGGGTGCGATAATTGGAGGAACAACAGGTCTGGCAATCATGTCGTGGATAGTTGCGAAGGGGCAAGCAGCCATTGCCTCCGGAGAGATGAGTTTTATAACAAAACCACTAACAACAAGCGGTTGTAGTTACACATTCTTTGCGCAAAATTCATTGAGTATGTTGGTCATTAATGCAACAACAGAGCAGACACCAGTACTTCCTCCAGAGTAAGTCCGTAATGCGTGTATTATTTTGTTCATACCTTTAATCTTTATTTAGAGATGAGCCATTCAAGATATATCACATTTCGTATTTGTATTATACTATGCTTGGTGCAATTATAACTATGATAGTTGGGCTTGTGAGCTCGATTATACTGGGTCCGAATAGACCTAGTGAAGTTGATCCGAAACTCTTAGCCCCTTTTGTGAGACGGATGATTGCAGCAAGTACGAAGAAAAAGCGAAAAACTGAAGCAACAATCGGTAGTATAGGTGAGGAGAGTTTGGCAATTACTGAAAATTTCAAAACGAATGACGGAGTTCTAGCAAAAAATACAAGCAAATTTTGATAAAAGAAAGGAAATGTTTTATTTTTTTTTGTTTCCAAAATATATGTAGGTACTTATAATCACTACCTGAGTGTTGCTTTTTAATATTTCAAGCGAAGTTCCAAAGAAAAGATCCTTAACAGTAAAAGTGATATTTTACGTACTAGCCCTATACTATAGGTCCATGTAAAAAGAAGTTAAAGAATGAAGAAATACAAAAAACGTAAATTCCGAGGTTAGTCAAATTGCAAATGTGTATTAAGACTAAATCTAAGCAAAATTTGTTGCGGAGTATTTTTATGAAACTCATTATCGTCCCTCGTTTTGCCAAAAGGGAACGACATTTCTAATTTGGAAATCAATAATGGTATCCTAAATAATACAATTATTTAATTATTGTTTCAAATGTCGAAAGGCATTCCACAGTACATAACTTGAACAATCACATGTATCAGTAAATTTCACATCTGACAAAAAAATAATCGATCGACGAAGAATTTAGCTTAAGCAACTCAAAAGGCTAGCGTAACGGATACAATTGTTCGCAACCTTAAGGATTTTTCAATTTCCAATGCGGGTAAATTTTGCAATTAAAAAGTTAAAAATATGTAAAATATACTAAATTTTAATAGAGGATTTTGCTTGTTTATTTATATTTAATTATTTTTATTTGTTTATTCAAAAAGAGCTAAAAATCGGATATTAAAAAAAGATTACCAAAAACTACAATTATTAACATCCGATTACAATTATTTGCACAACAAAAATTTACAATTATTGGCACAGTAAAACAGTATTTAATTCTTAGTTTTTTTATTTATAAAATTTGTGGTTCATTAAATTTCAGTAAAAAAAAATAACAAACATTTACCGCTTCTTCCGGGTATATTCCAGGAATAATAGATATAAAGTGAACAATAAGTTAAATATGAAAATAAATAAAAAGTCTACAACAAAAATAAATTAGTTCATACCGATCGCATAATACATTTTATGAAATAAAAACTTTAGATCTGTTAATTTTTGGTAATAAAGGATTATCCATTTTGCGCTTTCAAAAGTATAGGGCTGGAATTCGACATCTGTCAAACTAAGTTGTTGAACCAATTTTTTTTGTCAGTTGAAAGTCTGACATTTACGAAAACGGATCGCTTAACTATCGCACAACGCATACAAATTGTTAAAACTTGCTACAAAAATGGTGATTCTGCCACATCCATATTTCGTGCTTTAAGAGGAGATTATGGTTTACATAATCGTCCAACTACGCAAGCAATTGGCAAAATTGTGAAGAAATTTGAAGAGACTGGATTGGTTACAGATAGTGTAAGGCCTGTGAAAAGTGAAAGTGTTGCCGAAGAGCCGAATGTGTCGATTGCTCGTCGTTCTCAGGACTTAGGACTGTCTTACGGCACATTATGGCGTATTTTGCATTTGGATCTACACCTACATCCATATAAAGTCCAGCTCACACAACAACTGAAACCAGCTGACCATTCACAATGTCGTAGATACGTCGAATGGGTGCTTGAACAACAGGCGTTGGACGGCGATTTTGCGAACCAAATTTTCTTCATTCATTTCTCATTCTGTGGGTATGTTAATAAAAAAATTGTCGTATTTGGGGTTCTGAGAATCCTCAAGTAATTGAAGAGAGGCCATTACATCCACAAAAAGTCACTGTTTGCTGCGCTCTTTGGTCCGGAGTTGTGATTGGACATTACTTCTTCGAAACGACGATGGAACGACTGTCACCGTTCCATCCAATTCGGAGCGCTATGGTCATATGATAACCGACTGTTTTTTGCCTGTTATTGATGAATACGACTTGGAGAATATGTGATTTCAACAAGACGGTGCCACATGCCACCTAACTCGAGCGAATATGGCTTTATTGAAAGAGACATTTCCTGGCCGCGTAATTTCACTTCGTGGCTACGCGAATGAACGTGTTTACGCAGATAAATCTTTAACTCTTGAGCACTTGAAAACCAACATTCCTAAAGTAATGGCTGAGATACCGCCCAATATGTGTCAAAAAGTGGACGCAAATTACCTCAAAAGAATCGATGCTTGCAACAATTCGCGTGGTGGTCATTTAAATAGAGAACTGATAAAATTTGGAAGAATGTGATATTTTAGTTTTTTGTTAAACATAAGATATCCTTTTATAGATTTTGCACATCTTGAACTACAAATATCAGTTCCAACTGTTTTAGTAATTGTACACCTTGTACAGGAAAGCATCTGTAGTTGTATTTTCTCCATTTGGATTCGCAGTCGGCTGGTCTGAGAAATAACATTTTCCTGGCTGAATTCATTGTACTTTCAAGCAACATCTGTTTTTCCAAACCATCTAGACCATCTTTTTTCTGGTATTGCCCAGCTATCAAACGGGTTCTCTACTGCTCTCTATTGTAACTTTGCCTTAGAAATTAGTAGACAGCATAAGGAACATCTTTCCGTTTTGGGAAAATCCTTTTCTTGAGAAACTTTTAGCCATTCAATAATGGTCAATACTTCTTCCTCAGTTAAAATTGTTGCGGGTACTGGACGTACTTTGGAAAAATTTGTGCTCAATCGAAACTGCAGAGTAGAACGCAGTATTTTGTAGTATTTAGAAGCTGCTTTTTTAGATATGTCAATTTTGTATGGCCAATAGAGGTTCTTAAAAGGTGCCTGTTGTTTCGTTTTTTTCACTTCGCATTTCGTTGTTTCCCCGTTTCTTTCATCGATTTCTGTTAACTACGTTTTTGTATCACTTTGGTTTTCAATCATTTGGCTATACGATCACTTCGCATTTCTTTATTTCCCTTTTTCCTCGTTTTGCATTTCCATTAAAAGTGCAATGAGTTATTTAGGTGAAGATTATTTCGCCCAAGGCTTATTTCGCATTTTGTTTGTTATTAGAATTATTGTCATTCGCGTGTAATACATATAAGACTTTATTAGAATGTATGTAAATTTATTTTTTGATTATGTTTTGTTAAGTGTTTTTGTATATATAATGAAGGAATTATTTAATTTAAATAAAATATTAAAAATTCCGGTTTATTATAAACTCACTTTTTAAAATCCCGGTTAATCCCGGCTTACCTCGATTTCTATTTTGATCAATTTTACACAAAAACTTTGCATACACCCAAAAAGACCCTACCCCAAATCCTGTAATATTGGTCAGGGTGATTGCAAGGGGGCAGCATGCCCCCCCCTTAGGCACTGTTCGCGTAAATTTTAATCCTTACATCCAAAAAAATTAAGACGAAACAAACGTTCGCGAAGTTACCGAAATCGAAATGAACAAAAAATTAAATAATCGAAAAACTAAATAATAAAAACCGGAATGAACTTAAAACGAACTAAGTAAAATACCTAATGATTTTTACTTGCGATTATAGGTACTATAAGGCAAGTTATGTATTCGTATTTTCGTAAAAAAAAATTTTTTTTCTAACAATCAAAGATGACATTACGATCATAGAGAACACCACAAAAGTGGGTCCCCCAATTCCGTCTGTCCGTCATTCTGTCATTCTTTCAGTCTATCTGTCCTCGAGACCACAGCCTAAACGCTTTGATAGATTTGCTTCAAACTTGGTACATATTGTTTTTTCGGTAATATGCCCACACGTTTTTTTTCATTTTTTTAAGACGACAAAAAACAGTAGCTCCCATTCATTTTTGTTGGCCCAACACAAAAATCTTATTTTTCTCAAAAACGGCTCCAACGATTTTTATAAAAAAAATCAGTTCATTAATGAAGGGATATTGATAATTTTTTTTTTTTTTTGAAAAAAATTGTTATTTTTGGTACCACAACCATTTCCTTGTTTTCGATTTTCTCGGAAACTGTTAATTTTTTTGAAATCTTTTGCGCAGGAGCTCCTAGGAAGTTTAAACACTATTGTATACACACATTTTTCAAAACATTTTTTTTTTTTTTGGAAATTATTTTTTTTTTATTTAAAGCTCAAAGTTTCGATAACGACTCACTAGATTTTTTCAAAACTTTGTATTCGGTTGTTTTTTGACATTATCTTGAATAGTTAAAAAAACTATTTTTTTTTAAATTAAAAACAACGCTAATTTCCATACAAATGTTAAAAAGCCGTTAAGAAAAAAATGTATTTCTCGAAAACGGCTACAAAGATTTTTTATAAAAAAAATTGTGTGTTCTTAAATTAGTACAGTTCACTTTCAAGTATAAAAATATTTTTTTTGCGTACCTATTAACGGTACTTCCCATAGACCCACTTTTCATATTTTCGATTTTCTCAATATTGGATGAACCGATTAAAATATTTTTTTTATAAAGATCGTTAATAAAACTACATACAAAAATTTTCATAAAAAAAGTTTCTCGATTTTAAAAAAATAAATACATTTTTTTTTTGAAAAATCGAATTTGAATTTTATATGTATATTAATAATATCTTCAAAATGGCGTTTAAAGTTTTTTTTCTAAAAATATTTTCAAAATTTTATACATAAAAAATTAATTTATTAAAAAACCTCTCCTTCGATTTTTGAATTTTTTTTTATATATTCTTATTTATCCATGAATTCAAATCGCATCTTTGTTTTCCCCCAAACTATAACGACTAAGCATTATAAAAACATTTAATTATGTGTATTATCCATTTATTTCTACCTTATTATTTTTCCCTTTTTACGAATTTTTGCGTACGCCACTTAATACTATATACACTGTAGGCCCTCATACATTTATACAAACACATGTGTCTTTAAAATTCACATGAATCTTATGTAATGCATATTGCACCTAAATTATGAAGTTGTATGTATATAGCTACCTACCCACCTACATCCTTCATTTTCATTATTATATGTACATGTTTACATACTTAGGTTCCATCAATATGACAACATATGTAGATATATATGTATTTTACTCTCCTAACTTACTTAATTGAAATCCATAACTTAGATTTAAATATAGATTTGTAGGTAGGTTCCTATGTAACTATTCCTTGAATCATCCATTCGAAAATTCATACTAAGAATCAAGGTAATCTTACCTACATAGACTTTAAACATTCATAGGATAACTACACCTAACTAGCTCAACCTAAATGGTTAGCTACATTAAAGTTGTTAGCTCCAAGAACAAGTCCGTACGATACAGTCGTGCATTTTATTTTTGGAGTTCTTATCGCATGCATATGAGTTCAACAGTACCTGGTAATTTTCCTAAATAGTTCTGCTTGATTTCAACTGCAAAACTTGATTTGAAATAGTGAGATGCTAACTTCATGACCCGCTGTTTCTGTTTTTCGGAATATCTTTCATATAAAAATATTTTTTTCGGGTGTAAGCACATTTCCCTAAGAGTTCCTCATACCTAAAAAATAAAAACCAAATCTAAAATTTACATTAAACAAAAAACACTCGCCATTCAAAAAATACTAAAGAAAATCGCAATTTGGGATAGTAAAATCTCATTTTTCGATTTAAATGGTTAAGATGAATATGTTTCCAATATAATCATGAAATTTTCTACTTCTAACACTTTTCTAACGAAAATTAAAACTTTTTTCAATTTTTGGAGAGCGTTGTATCACTATTGATAAACGACCTTGAGATGCTGGCATTTTTTCACGAGTTCCAGCCCAGTACGTAATTGAACTCAGCATAAATCTACATATGTACATATAATGGGTTTACTACATAATCCATGGTGTTTCGGTTTCTAACGGTTTTCTAACAAAAAATATGATTTATTACTTGCGATGTATGTACCTACTATGGGACAAGTTTTGTTTTTGGAAAAAAAATAGAAGTCGAGATTTTAATCAAAGTTGACATAACGATGATATAGAACACCAAAAAAGATGGTCCCGCAATTCTGTCTGTCTGTACAACTCTCTGCAGCATAAACGGCTGAAGCGATCTTCTTCAAACTTGGTATTTAAGCGTTTTAGGTGATTGTCTAAAATAGATGTTTGCATCGTTTTTTAGGTTCAAAACTATAGGTACCTGCCATACAATTTTTTTTACCATCTCAATTATCTCGGAAACGGCTCTAACGATTTTGATTAAAAAAAGTGTATGTATACTTTAAATATACTCTGCATTTTGGTCACCTGCAATACAACCATTTTTTTTATTTTAAAATTTCTCATAAACGAACCGACGGATTTGGATTAATTTGGAGCTCCTTCAATTTTTTAATAATACTGCATAATATTTTTCGAAAAATATTTTGTTTGGATTTTTGAAAAAAAGAAAATATTTTGTATTCTTTATTTTTTTAAGCTTATATTATTAAATAATTTAAAATTGTCGTACCAAATAAAAACAATTTTTTTTTAAGTGTGTACCTATATAAAAAATTAAGTAAAAAACGACTTTTGAAAATATATTTAGATTCTTAATTGAAAACTTTTGCATACGATGTAATCCAACATAAGAGCAAGTTCGTGCGATCCAGTCGTGCATTTTATTTATATTTAGGGCGCTTTTTCACGAATTTTGGTAAAGACCTTGAGATACTGACAATTTACAAAAGTTATTAAATGATATTATATGAAATGCCTCTATTGTCCGACGTATTTTCGTAGTTTCCATTTTTATGAATTGGGAAAATAATTGAATTTTCAAAGATTCAATTGTCAAGTAAGGTAAGAAACTCATTTGGGAAATGCTTGTTAAAGGGATACGGTCATCTCCAGGTGCCTTCTTCACTTTGATGCCCATCATCATTTGTCTCACTTTCTGTGTTGAAAATGGGACTCTAACAACTCATCTCTTAAACATCTCTTATCAAATACTATTTATTGCCATCATACACCTATATTTCTGTATAATGGTAAATAAAAAATATAAAACGTACTGAAATAAATTTTAATTTTGATGTTGTTTAAAACTGTGCAGTTTTCAATATTATTATCCACATTGCAATCCTCAAGGCTGTCACTAAGATAGAAGACAACTTTACAAACAACAATCAATTTAACTTCCACATCACTAAAAACTTTTTCAAAACCTCTTTCATCTGTCTGAGTTCTCATTCACTTTAGATTATCCTTCTAAGAATATAGTGTTCCTGTTCATGATAGGAAATATTGGCAGGGGAAAAGGTGGTAGACCACCTGCTAAAACAGAAGGGGGCCTTATTAAAATTTTAATTATTCGACAATCGAACGAATGAGACTGCCAGCCAGTATAAAACTATATGCAAAGAATAAAGGCTTTCGACAATCCTTTTTACCCAAGCATTTTGCCTTAGGACAAGGAGGATATACTCATTCTAGAAGTTCGTCAGTGTGTGATAAATTTACATATGGAATGAAGAGAAAAACTATTTTCGTTTGATCATTTCCTGAAGAGAGGTTTCACAACCATTGGCATTGGCAATGGCATCGACATGTTGGTAGCGGTGGCGGGTGCTTTGCATGGCACGGACTAAAGGAAAGTGCTTTCTGGAAATCTCAGCACTATTTACTCATGGAAACTAAGCATAAACACACATTTTGTTTGGCATACAGAATATACCAGTACGGGTACCCCAACCAAGGATATACGAATACGAAACCAAATCAAAGTTTGTATTGCGCTGTGTGTGTTTGTTTTTTTGATAAAAGGACAAAATACATTTTTATTGTTTGCGTTCGAAAATACTCGATCTAGTGTTAGTAGTATTTACTATGTAGCAATAGGTAGGTATATCAGTGGGAGTATAGCATCCACAAAGTTCAACAAGTGAAATGAAAAACTTTTGACATTTGTGTGCTTGCTCCTTGCAAGGATATGCAAATACATACATATAGATATATCAGCTACAGCATCATGGGCAAGGACCTACCGAAACCATCGGTTTGTACAGAAAGTGTTCAAAGGAGAAAATAGGGTTTGTACCCGAAGTTTGAATGAAATGATGATGGTTCGAAGTGGGTTTGTGCGTGAAATGGACAAGTTCTCACAAATGAACACAGTTTTGTGGTTTCTGTTTAATGAAGTTTGTAAACAGGCATGGAAGCCACATTAACTATTTACAGTTGATTACAGCGGTAAGGACTTTGCAATGATGTCAACAGTTGTGTCTGACTGTGTTGTGTATAGGTACACTTATACCTACATAAATATGTGAACGTTTGGTCCTCAGTAGATTTTACTGACTGAGAAAATGAGAAAAAGTCCTTGGACGTCAGCGTATCCCATTCCCGTATAGGCATCGTCCATCGTCCATGATGATGCTGCTCACTGTCCAGTGGAGTGCGAATTTCGAGTGCATCAAGCAGCGCTCTGTTCACGAAGAATTGTAGAACATGCATTTTTTAAAATATTTTCCTAATTATTTTCCATAGCATGTGAAATGTGGGTCAAGTATTGCAAAGAAAAATTAAAAAAAAAAACAACGATGAACTTTTCTTTTTTGTTTTCTTTTTCGTTGTTGTTATTTATATTTCACTTTAAGTGGCTGAAGGCAATTATTAATTTTCATATGCAGAAAGTAAGTAAAACACAAATAATACGAATATATGAATGTGTATGGTAGGTATGTATATAGGTACATAGAACCAATAAAGTAGACACTTATATTTGAAAATAGCTTTTAATATCCTTTAGTATTAAAAAAGGAATTCGTTTCGTCCTTGCGATATGATTTCTTGGACTCGTCAGCTGAATAATAGTCAAAATGCAATTCTTTATAAATTCTGTTGATCGGGCCTTTTGTCGAAGGTCCAATGTGAACTATGTATCGATGTACAACAGACAAACTAATTTCGTTTTTCAAAGACTAGGATACCATTAAGTTTTGTTATTAACATATATTTTTCATTATTATTCTATTTTCAAATAAAACACCTCATATTCATGAAGCCATTTTTATTTTTGTCTACTTTCTACCTTTATAAGTACCTACATTGTATTGAATGTATGTATGTATGTAGTTTGTTTTCAACAAAATTCTAGAGCCTAGTTGCTCCTGTTTCCAATTGAAGAACAGGAAGCTAAAAATTGCCATTATGTAGGTAGATGCCTGGATATAATTACATACATACATATGCAATAGAATTTCATAAAGTTTACCATACATTCCTGTTACACCGATGATCATATACGAGTTCATTTTAATCCATAACTATGATGAGAAATGGATGAACAGTGCTTTAAAAATAATGGAAAAAAATATCTAGCCTCTCTGCTGCATGCATCTTTATACAGCACACTAGGAATAAATTTAATGGAAATATAGTCGAGCGAAAGTACGCAGTTTTTTATTTTGTTTTTTTTAATATTTTCTTGTTATTATTGTAGCATCCTTTACATTCATTGTAAGTGTGTCTTTTTTCTTAATAAGTATTCACCCTTGTATGCTGTTAGTGTGAAATGAGAAGGGTGGGGCTTGGCTGGGCATTTGCATCCACAGATCCACACTCTTATGAATATGTAACAGAAAATCAAATACAAAAAAAAATACCTATGTACCTACAAGTCTCATTTATATTTTTACTGCTTCGCTTATTCATCCATCTGTATGGAGTGATGGGAAAAGGGAACTAATACGACGGTCCATCCTGGGCCTTATATAAAAGGGCCCTATTTAGCATAAAAATTGTAAGATTCTTGGTATTAATATACTCGTAGGTAGTCAAGTATAAATCTATTCTAAATTGTTATAGCTTTTGAAAATTATATTTCAATACTAAGTTATAGATACTAGTAGTCTTATTCAATAAAATACCATAAATGCGGGCATAGCTATGCAGTGCATAAGAACTTATGAACCCGCTATGCAAATCCTTATTAATACAAAAGAAATTCTATACCGATTACAGTTATAATGTGCTTATGTCAAAAGCACATAAGAGTAGATATTATTTTACTCTTATTTTCTTTGTGACACACAATGGAGTTTCGCAACAAAAAATATGAATATAGCCTCGCCTTAATCAAAAAAAATATCTTGAACGAACTTTCGTACGTTTCACCCTCCAAAACCAATTTATTTACATTGCTGTATAACGGAGGCGACTAATACAGATAAAAAGAAATAAATGCACAAATAACAGAAATACTAAAGTTATAATTCGGGGACAAACATTGCTAATGGACAATAAATCATTTTATTTGGATCCAAACAATAAACTCAAATGCGATGATCAAGATGGAATGCGAATACTTCGGCAATTAGAGCGAGATAGAGATACTGATAGCTCAAACAACACACATAGGAGACAGAATGCACAATCTGCTAATGGTAATAACACAATGCCTACGTCCAGTGCCGCCGATGGGAATGTGAATTATGGTATTTAGTAGTAAAGCCGTCAGCCAAACAAAAAGTATATTAAGTACAGATGAGAATTTTATATTCGAAGAAAATGCAAGCAATATTTACATATTATTTTTGTTTTTTGATAAGAATTTTAGTTATAAGCTAGATTATTTTAATATATTATCCTACAATGTGTTGATGAATAAATCAATTTTTAGTGAGTTTTATAAATATGTGAATAGTTTCGATTTAAAATTTTTATATGAGACGTTTTTAACTAAAAATAATTTTGTAAATTTGGGAAATAAAATGATAGACTATGTTTTTAAGTGCATTCCAGCAATTAGAACATGCAGGAGGGGAAGAGCCAGCGGAGGCTGCTACTTCGGTTTCAAGAAAAGCCTTAATGGTATTAAATGCGAGTATCATATACATAATTCAATAGCACGTTTGGAATTACAAATGAAAAACAAAATTCTCTGGATAATACCTCTATATTTAAATTGCAACAACTGGGAGACTGACTTCGAAAAACTATCCGAGTTACTAAACAACATAAATACTTCAAATGTTTTCATGATCGGTGATTTCAATGCAAGAGTGGGGCAAGAAACAGGAGAGATGAATGCAGTCAATGAAATAAATAGGCAATCGAGAGGCAAAGTATGCAATGCAAGGGGAAAAAAACTGATTGAGCTCTGCGATTCATTTGGCCTAAGAATTCAAAATGGAACAAGTTTGAGCGACAAGTCTGGTAACCTTACATTTGCTAGCACGAAAGGAGCATCAGTAATTGATTATAGCATCTTACGAAATGAATGGGAGTCCTAAGGAGGCTTTACATGTATCTTCATCTTCGTCTGCATCGATATCTGCAAAAAAAGAGGAAACAAAATAAAAAAAATCATACTTGTGCGATAGAGAGCGAAGACCAAAATGGAGATCATCTTCATATATGAAGATTATAGGAAGTATGAATGTGAAGATTGCAGATTATAGTGAAGATGAACATGTTCATCTGCATTATAGCATTTTCATCTGCACCATAATTTGCTCCGTACAGATAACGAATTTTCAATTTTTTTTTACCATTTCACCCCAGTTTGCTTAACAACAACGAAAATAGCGAAAATGTTCTTCTCTAAACTACATTACTGAACGTTTAGAACATGTGATTGTGTCAAGAAAGTTATAGCAGAGTTCGAGTTAATAATTAGTGTGTACCCTGTCTTTCTTTTATGTTTGTTTTGTATTATGTTCCTGCTCTACATTTCTTCAAATCTGCAGATGCAGAGCCATGTAAAGCCTCCTTTATGTTACTGACTTTGAAGTAGAAGAAATACAGTACTGGGACCACTTTCGATTGTTGTTACTTTTTCAAGTAAAACGTATGCACCTGAAATCAGGAACATGTAGCTTCTTCCTAAGCTAAAATGAAATGAGACTGGGGCTCCTACATACAGAGGTCTATTTGATTTGAAACTTCAAGCTCAGGAGGATATAGACTTTGGCAAATTGACAGAGATAATTAAAACTTCATACCCACAACAACAAAAGAAAAAAAAGCTGGCAATAAAAAGCACTGGTTTGATAAGGAATGCCAACGTACCCGCGAAGCTTCATTTAAATGGCTCTAAATTTTCCGGAATTCTAACGAAGGTCTATTTAGACAAAATTACATAGAGGCGAATAAAAAATACAAGGAACTGTGCAGTATCAAAAAGAGGAGCTATGGTGAATTAGAAACGATTAGGTTGGCGAGTTGTAAAGATGCATCGGAGTTCTGGAAGCTAGCCAAGAAACTAAATGGCAATCTGTTTACCATCAACACAAGTTTTGTAAGAACAAACTGAAAGAACATTTCAATATTTTGTTCAATCCAGTAGCAAGTACCTTGAATTGGCAATATGCAGCCCTGGGTTCGAAAGTAAAATATTAGATCCTGTAATCACTTCGCATGAAATAGAGCTAGTATCGGGGTATCTTAAAGATTTAAAAGCTTCGGGGACAAATGGAATACGAGTCGAATTTTATAAATATGGAACTGACAATCTGAGAGATTGCTCGGCTAGACTTTTTAATAAAGTTTTTTAAGGTGATGTTAGACCCAAGGAGTTTCAGGACTCGATCATATTCCCTATACATTAAAAAGGCTGTTTATCGAATAGAGAAATCGCCTTTCAGAATGCCACGTATTAAATATTAACAGCAGTGTTACAAAAGCGCCTTACAACATGGATTAAGTCTCATAACTTGTTAAAGCAGTTTCAAGCTGGCTTTAGATCAGGGTACTCGACAGTGGATAACATTTTTATTCTGAGAAGTATGGCGGAGAACTTTCTGTTACAAGGCAAGAGACTATACTTGTTCTTCATTGATTCCAAGGCAGCTTTCGATACAATAGACCGAAGAGCATTGTTTTACAAATTGTATGGATTGGGCTTATCACGGAAGTTTGGACGAGTTCTAGAAGGCTTGTATAAAGGAACACAAGCTGCAGTTTGGAACGGAGCAGAACTTTCGGACTGTTTCGAAACCTTATTTGGTGTGAGGCAGGGGTGCTCATTCAGTCCAACGTTATTTGCACTCTTTATAGACGATCTGACTGATTATATTCTGGGTGGAGTGGACATAGGCGGAGTGTATATAAAGGCTCTGCTCTTTGCGGATGATGTAGTCATGTTTGCATATTCCCCCGAAACTCTGCAACTCATGATCAACAGAGTGTATGAATACTGTCAGTTATGGAACCTTATAGTCAGCACAAAAAAGTCTAAAGTAATGATTTTTCGAAGAGGTGGTATAAGAACTGCATGGAATGAAAAGTGGAATTTTAATGGCGAAAATATTGAGAGCGTTAACGAATACAAGCATCTAGGTGTTTATTTTTGGAAAAACTTGAGTATGGAAAAGCATTTTAAGCAAAAGATTCACAAGGCAAAAACTGCCATCAATATTTCTTGGAAAGGATGTTTTCGAAACAAAAACATAGCGCATAGCATGAAACACAGGGTATTTGAGACAGTTGCGGAGGCCATTCGTCTATATGGAGCGCAGACCTGGGGATGTAAGAAGTTTGATGCAGCTGAACAACTCTTGAGGTTTTATGTGAAAAGGATATTTCAGCTCCCAGCAAACACACCAAATTACGTTATTGTGATTTAGACGGGACTATCACCTCTGTTTATTAAAACGTTTAAGCTCCAAGCGGATTATTTGACTAAAGTCATGAAGATGCCCGAAACCCACCTAACGAGAAAAATAGCCCTGAAATCTATTCAAGATAAAAAACAGATGGTATGGAGAGTGGTTGGGACTTGCGCAGGAATGTAATTCGAGTGTGAATATATAAATTGAAGATATACCGAGCAGTAAAAGAAATCTCTATGAAATGAATGTAGAACAGAATACCTTGCTGAAGCATCTCAACCACAACTGGAAGAAAAAAATTACTTTCACGATTCAAACAGCGTTCAAAAGATTGCTACAATGGTCAGGCTTCGAAGTGAATTGCTTAACCCTTATTCCCCATAGAGTAGATTTACCATTGCAATGCAGTATATGCAACCTAGCAGAACGGGAAGATGTTATCCACTTCGTTGGAAGATGCCCAACTGTTAGAGAAACAAGGAGAAGCATATTTTGAAGTGATTTCTTATCGGAGGATCAGGTTATAATGCGGCTGACCGAGATGGATGTCCCACGACTCTATGAGTACTGCAAAATAACTTTAATATATAGCGAAAGAATTCAAAATAAAATTTTTTTAAACAAAATAAGTTCCACATTATTAAATAGTTAATTAAACATTATACATATTATTGTCAAATCGTAAATTAACAACGGCAATTTAAAAATTTAAGTATAGCTTATTACAAATAATTTATTACTTTACATTGTCAATCTGGCAGACGGCATTATGCCATGCTATAAATATTTTTGTATTAATAATAAGATGAAGACCAAAAGAAAATAAAATCAATCAATCAATCAATCAATGCTGTATTTGTAAATTTGATGTAAAATCTAACAACCGCAGCAGGAAATTCACTCCTCAATGAAAAATTCCTAGGTGAAATCCTATATGACCCAGCCATGTTGCAGAGATTTTGCATTGATTTAACTCATGAAACGTACTGCTTAATGTGTATAGAAAAGACAACAAACTAAATATTTAAATAACACACAAATGATCGCAATAATTTTGTCCTGCATCTTTTCAGTTGCATGTGTAATTCACATAGCATTGCGTATTTTATGCCCACGTGGCCTATAGTTGTCTTTTTTGGGTTTTCCCTCGTTCGGTTCGCGCCACTAATTACCTACTGTTTTTTGTCGCGCGTGATTTCTTTTAATCTAGAATGAGTTAATTTACATTTTGTGATCATAGGAGAAATACGTCAAGAAATGTTCAACTAAAAAGTAGTTGTTGTGAAAAATAAAATAATGTCGAATTCCAGACAACCATTTCAAATCGATTTCAGATCGATTTTTGTTTGTTTGTTGTAAGGAACTTGCAAAAAATATCGTGGGTATACGCAAGATTTGCTTTGACAGATTTTATTTAGAAATTATTCGATTGTGTTTAGAAAAAAATCGAATGTTTGGTTATTTGGAAATCCAAATAAATGGAATTAAGTAAACAATAATAAAAGGGACGTTTACGTTTGTAAATACAATACCTGAGCGACATGTATTTCTTTTCTTCGTACATTTAGAGACAAAAAATATTTTAAATTTGAATTTCAACACTTGTGTTATTTTTACAATTCAGCGAGATATATTTTCCTATTAAGGTTAGGTTAGGTTAGAAGGCAAGCCGTCTCACCTCACTTGGATCTCGGTGGATCCATTGCGGTCCCCAGGGAAGGAAGGGGGGAATTTAAGGAGGGAAGTAAATTGGAAGATTAGGTTTGAAGGACCTCCTTAAACCATCCTGACCTTTGAATAAATTTCACGATATGTTTAAGTGGCTTATTCGAGACATCGCCCAGTTCGTCGAAAAAGTAATCTCCGTGGGCTTCTTTCCTTGTTCTGGCTAGGCTGGGGCACTCACAAAAGAGGTGATATGATCCCTCTTCCGCCTCTTCGTCCATAAACCTCTACATTAGTCAGATGTGCTGATGCTCATTCTAGTCCTGTGGGTTCCCATTGAGTTGTGACCCGTTAGGATGCCCATTAGAAGGAACAGTTGAGGTCTGTTAAGTCCTATTAAATATTCTGTTTTTTTCCTAGATATTTCTGTCCAAAGATTTCTCGAAACCCGACAACTATCAATACCTAACCATCTGTCATTTGCGGTTTTGAGTAAAGTTTGTTGGATTCTTAAGTTTTCTTGCGCCAGTGACACAAATATTCCGGAAACGATTTGGCTCGGTTCAAGTGATGATCCAGATTTCGTCTGCGATTTCATTTCCTTGTATATCACTATGTCTTCAGACCATGATTAGGGTGAATAAGTTCGATTCGCTTATCAATCTTAATTCATTGTGGCGGCGGATCACTAGTTTTGGCTTTGTGACAATTGAGGAAATGGCTTTGATTCCCGACTGGCTGTCTACGAAAATATATATCTCTGCTGACCATTTCACATGCGGAGAGATATTAAGCCGCCTTACTTATTGCGAGCACCCCCGCCTGAAATACTGAGCAATAATCTGGAAGTCTATATGATTTGGCTAAGGGAGGATTTTCCGAACAGATTTCTGCCCCTACCCCCATTTCTGACTTATATCCGTCTGTGAAGATTGAAATATGATTTTTGTTGATGACCCGATTTTCCTTCCAGCTTTCCCTTGTTGGTACGGCAGGGTTAAAAGCAATGATCGGTGAGATGTGGTCTGTTTGAATTGTCGTATTTATGAAACTTATTATGGTGCTGTGACCGTAGTGGCCCATTTTCCAATTCTTACACTCTCGGTCAAGTGGGGCTAAAGAAAGGAACGTTTCGAAGGCTGCGGTTGCTGTAGTTCTCATAGAACTGGATATACCTATACACGCCCGCCTTTGTATTTTTGTCATGGTTGCCTTTTGAAAGGCCGGTCAATAGACCAAACAAGCGTATGTCAATATAGGCCTAATGATGGCTGTGTAGGTACATGCATGGTTTTGGTGCTTGGACCCCATTTTTTACCAACTAACCTACTACATGTGTAGAAAGCTATTGTAGCTTTTGTTTCTCTTTCTTTTATGTTCTCTTTCCAGTTCATGTTACGATCCATTACCAGACCCATATATTTAGCAGGACCAGTAATATGTAGTGGCGTCCGATTTATGATTAGGGGCTTATATTTGGAATGATAAGTTTTCTCGTGAACAAAACTGTTCGGTCTTTAATGGGCTTATATTTAGTCAGCAGCTAATGGCCCTATAACTCATCTTGTCAAGGCAGTTCTGAAGAATTTCACACAGTGTGTGAGTAAATTTCCCGGATACCAACATCACAATGTCATTAGCATATGCAACAACTTTGACTCCAGTAGGACTTAGCTTTATTAAGATCTGGTTAACGACCAGAAGCCATAGAAGGGGGGATAGTACACCCCCTTTTTGCGTACCTTGAGTTCGCAGTTGCCCAGTTCTCCATTCATGATCCTGGACTGAAGCATAGAGTCTATCCAATTTGGCAGTAGTGGGTCAATGTCACTTGAGTCTAGGGCTTGTCGAATTGCTTTGTTTTCAACATTTAAAAAGTTAAAGCCCCCTTTGTCAAGAAATGCACGTAGCGTAAACTTTTTAAATTGGTTAGATTTTTCTATTGTGCCTACCACTTCATGAAGTGCAGTCTCAACAGATTTTCCCTTAGTGTAAGCATGCTGGGCCTGTGAGAGAACACCATCATTTAGCTTCAGACGAATATGTATATCTATGAGTCTTTCTAGGGTCTTCAATAGGAAGGAAGATAGTCTTATAGGCCTAAAATCTTTTGGTTCAGTGTGGGTGGGCTTTCCAGCTTTTGGAATGAAAATAACATTGACTTCTATCCAAGTAGAAGGAATGTAGATTGTGTTAAGACATCACCTGTTCCTATTGAGGGACTGAGCTAATAAGATGTTACCGTGTTATAGCTCATCTCTTTTTTCTTTCTATAGGTATTTGTCATAGACATACTCAATACCTTGATACGGAACTTATATATATTGATATATATTGACGGTTTCTAAAATAGGAATGTGTTGTTTTCGAATAAAGTGTTGACAGCCTGCCTCCCGAAAAGTATTTGCAAACGGCCGTTTATATTTCCCAAATGGACTATGTAGTGACAGACTTGAAAAATCTTCTTTCTTCAGTATTAGTATTTGTACAATAATTCATTTTTGATACAAATCGCGCCCGAATTTAAAGATTATCTATAAGTAATCCGCCTCTGTAAGTGAGAAGTATTTTTGCGCGCCTTTTTCATATTGTTTGAAAAAGAGTGCGAGAAGGGTTCTCTAAGTTTTAAGAAACGAAGGTAATAGTGTATTATTCTGATAGATACGAATATGCTGTGATATATGTAGTGGATGGACGACATGGCGCGGCGGGCGTTTTTGTGACGACCATCAGCGTTCCTGGGTTGATAAGAGGTGGTGGTAGGTGAGGTGGGCGAGGGGGGTTAGGCATACGATAGGTTTGGAGCAACCAAACTAGGCGTAGGCGATTACTATGTTGTCATTGTACAAATATAAACAGAAAATAAAAGTAGTAAAAGATGAAGAAGAACAAAAATTACAAAAGTCATGCAATGCAAAAGGATTCAATACAGAAAGGATACTCTATATGAGAAGGGAGGATGAAAGCGCCTAGATGCTCAATGTGGACGCTGATGATGATGAAAATAGTAATAATGCAAGGCGAGGCACTTTGGAAGAATCGTCATCTTCATCGTATCGTAGCCCACATTTATGAGTCTCTTCGTAGTAGATACCTGATGTCTGATGTAGCTAGCTACCTATTACCTTTGGTGATGACTGCGAGGAGGCACAAAAAGCATGCAAAGCAGTTGCACAAGCAGCAAATATGTACCTACCTACAATTTTTGCAAGGATTGCGCTCGGCAGTTGGCAAACTGTGATGTGCTATTCCATTCCACCATATACGACTGCGAGTATAGGTTTAGGTCCTGCCTGGCGAACATCAGCAATGAATGTTTTATTTATAAAACAATTGAATATTTTTTTATCTCCATCACGATGCGATGTTGTTGTTGAATAATAGTTTGAATTATTTTGTCGTACTGAATTGCTGTTTCAAGAGCCTATGCACGTTTGTTTGTATGTCGTCCTCTTGGTTGTAGCATCAAAGGAAGAGTTTTTCAAGTTGTTATCCTAATTTTTCTCCATGAACCAAAGTGTTAACTCTTAAGTTTCTTATATGCTATGAACATGGTTACAAGTATAAATGGAATAATGTAACAATATATATGTATAAAAATCGTTTGTATCTAGGTACATACTTATGTATATGCTTCCTAACATAGGTACCCAACCCACACAAATACCAGTAAAACGTAATAAAAAAAATACAAAATCATTCTGCTGCATATATTACATATTGTGAGATCCTTTGAATTGTAAATAATTCGCCGTAAGTGAAATTGTTACATGCACAATTGCAGAAAAATGCTTTTCTTTTCTCCTGTATTCTGGCTCTTCATCATCTTCTGTTTGGTTTTATAATTTCGCATGTATTTGCTACACTAACTGTGCAAAAAGAAGAAAGCGGCGAGAAGGTGAAATAAAGAAATTGTCGCATAGCCGCATAGTAATGTGAGTGCTTAAGCGTATATATACCTTAGCCCCAACCCCCCAACAACCACCAACCTACACTAACCTCTTTTCGCAGCATTGTTCTAAGATGAATGTTTAATTATTTGTAATTGCATAGGAATTTTGATGAATTGTTGTAACATGTGCAAGGATAAATGAAACACATTTATTTCTTACTCTCCCTCACTCATCATTTTTCTTGTCTTGCAACAAAGTTATAAATAGGTAGGTGAGCACCTAAGTTTCTTTATAACATCTTTTTTTTTCTATATTTTTACAAGTTATTTAATTCAGAATAATTTTGTATCAAGATTGTATTCTGCATTGCAGTAGTACCCCTAATTAGAAATGAAACACAATGAAGTATTGAAGAAACAATGAATGCAAAAATGCTTGGCTCTGATCAATTGTACCTATTTCAACAGAGAATGCTTAACCCGCTATATACATAAGTACATACTTCGATGACTCTTGATATGACGTGGTATTATTCTGCAGGATATAATCACCGCAGAATTACTTTAGTAAAAATTCATGCTCTTAAGATTGATTTTAATACTTTTTTATTTTTTATTTCGTAGCCGTAGGTAATGATTTTTAATCATCTTCTTTATATAAAAAAAAAAATGTTGTCAAAAATGTATGACGCTAATGATCTTAGTTGGCATTCGACCATTTTCAATATACTTTTTTTATGAAAGATACATATGGTCGAGAAGAAGGTTTTAAGCTATGTGCAATGTGCTTATGTTTATTAGTTTTCGATGTATGTCTGTTTTTGTGAGTTATTAAAATTTAAAAATTATTACTAAAATTGTTAAATCTCATGAACTAATAAAGGGTCCGCCATCTAACTTTTTTTTTTCAACTAGTGCTTATTTCGTGAATGATAACACCTAGCTCATGTCTGAATTGACAGATAATTAGTTTTATCCTTCCGCTGAACGAATATGGTTGTGTATACGCTTGAGCAACGCTGGGAAATATTTCGACATTACTTTGAAAATCATGGTAATGTTGCAGAATGTGTGCGAAAATTGCGTACGGATTTTGGACTTCTTCCAGCACTGTCAGCTCCGTATGTTCGTTATCTCGTGAAAAAAGTGAAAGATACTGGCATCCTCATCGATAAACCAAAGCGTGAAAAGCCAAAAACAGTTCGTTCACCCGAGAATATTGCTGCTGTGGCACTAAGTGTGCATGAAGCGCCATCATCATCAATTCACCGTCGTTCACCGTCTCAACAATTGAACATTTCGGAGACATCATTGAGACGAATTTTGCATAAAGACCTTGGTATGACGCCATACAAAGTCCAATTGGTTCAGGAATTGAAGCCAACTGACCATCCAATGCGTTTTTGCTTCGCTAAGTGGGCCTGCGATCGACTTAGAAAAGATGCCGATTTTGCCAAAAAAAATCATCTTTTCAGATGAAGCTCATTTTGATCTTGGCGGGTATGTAAACAAGCAAAATTGTCGCATTTGGGGCACAGAAAACCCGCACGCATACATTGAAAAGCCGATACACTCAAAACGAGTCACTGTTTGGTGCGGATTGGATTGGTCCAGAGGCATAATTGGACTATTTTTCTTCGAAAATGAGCAAGTAGTGGCCGTTACAGTCAATGGCGATCGTTATCGGGCCATGTTGAACGAATTTTTGTTTGCAAAAATTGAAGAGGAGGATATTGGCAATATTTGGTTTCAACAGGACGGCGCTACGTGCCACACAGCCGAAGCTACACTCGATGTTTTGCGCCCTGTTTTTGAAGATCGCATTATCAGCCGCAGAGCTGATGTCGTTTGGCCACCTCGGAGCTGCGATTTCACACCGTTGGACTATTATTTGTGGGGTGCCGTAAAAGATAAGTGGTACGCCGACAAGCCAGAAACAATTGACGCTTTAAAGGACAATATTCGTGAAGCCATTGGTGAATTACAGCTGCACCCAATCGATAATGTGCTTAAAAATTGGACCGATCGTGTAGGCTACTGCATGGCCAGCCAAGGCAGCCATTTGAATGAAATTATTTTCCATTATTAACCGGAAGAATTGTACTTTCAAATAAAAAAAGAAATTTGAGAAAATATTCAGTAGTTTTTTTTATAGAATTTTCAAAAAAAGAAGTTATTTGGCGGACCTTAAATGAAGATTAGAAATTAATCTCATTGAAATCTTTTTTCGAAGTAGTAGATTCTTAAAAGAAACAAACTTTATTTCATAAACGCGCCTATTCTAATGTCATATTTTCTTCATTGACATTCAAAAAAAAACTGTCCAACATTTAGTGTGTTCAATGAGGCTGTTCGGAACAGATTAGAACACTTTAGAACAGAAAAGCACAGGATTTTGCTGTTCAATGAGAAATTTTCTGTTCTAAACTGTTCTGGTTTGGTGTTCAATGAGTCTGTTTGGAACAGTTTGGAACACTTTAGAACAGGATTTTCTGCACTTGCTTTTTAAGTAGAACAGGTTAGAACAGATTTGTGAGAACTGTCAAAACCAATTGTTGTTGTTAAAAAAAAAAAATATTTCGGTCTTAGAATTAGTTGATAAATCATTTTCCGTGTCGGAATCATCTCAATTTCATGAAAAATATTTTTTTAAATAAATTCAATTCTATTCAGATTATTTTTAAGAACGTTTCTGCAAAAATAAACGAATTTTAATTGTAGGTAAACAATATTTTTTGTTTGTCAGATGACTGACTGTTCTAAGTTGTTCTATCTTGTTCTGAAGTTTCTCGCGAATCTGTTCTGGTCTGTCCTGTTCTGTTCTATTCTGTTCTAACCTTTTCGTCACTGAACAATCTTATTATTTAATTTGGTTTTGTCTGGTATAATTTATCGTTGCCTTCAAATTCTGTTTTTGTTTATAAATAAGTATAAAAATAAAAAATGCAATAAAGCTACAAAGACCAAAGCGGTCGGTGCCTCGAATTGGCAATGGAAAATATTTTAGCTATCCTACAGTAATACTTTGAAGTTGTTCTTTCCCAAATATATAAAAACGAATACCGTGCAAAGGCGATTACAGTATTTATGTAAATATATCTATATACTGCAAGATGTTGGGATAACAATATTTTAAAGTTATTACTCATTTTTATTTATTGAAATTAAATTTGTTCACTGCACCGAAATTATTATTCTTCTTCCCAATTCTTTTGTTTTTGTCTTGTTGTATTGACTTTTGAATGACAATTCATAGTGAAAACGTCAAACTAATCTTTTTTTTCACTGGTGAAAACACTAGAAGATTAATTTTTAATCTTCTCAATTTAAACCGGATTATCTTTAGGTGAAAACGTAGCATAGGGCCGGTTTATTGATTCGAATCATAAATCCTGTTAAAAGTTACGTTCCACATAATTTTTAAGTTATACATAAATATATTTAAGTTGCACGTAAGAATCTATGTGAAATTCAGCAAAGCATTAGATTAAAAATACATCCAAGTTCACTTCGAACTATGAGATATGTCAAAATTTGAAAATATTGCATACAAACTTTAAATTAAAACTGGGAAATTGTGTTATAATTGTGTATTATTGTTTATAAAATTAAAAAAAAAATGTCGGTATTTGCGCGTATTTCCATCCGCATGCTTCTTGTACTCGTCTGTTGGCAAACGCGAATTTTGGTGACGGCCCCCGGTGTTGGTGGCTTAGCAGCCGATAGCTATTTCCGGGACAGTTGGAGAAACCGCAACTTGTAGAGCTTCTGGAATTACAACAGTCCGGGTAGTTGAGTCGTAGATGATGTTGGCGATAATGCGACAAACAAAATTTCTTCGAATTTAGAGTCAATTTCTTCTTCTTTTGACTTCTGACTATTCTCCGGCATTACGATATGGCCAATTGCATGGCGACAATGTAGTCGCCATCACCGTCGACACTTTCATCTAAAATCGTGGCGTCCACTTCCATTCGAATACGATAGAAACTCTGTTTCCGTTTGAGCAAAATAATTTTAGATTTTTTTGGGACGTGTCGGGTTAAGTTTAATGGCAAACGCCTTCATGAAGCCAGTTTTGAAAAAAATGTTTCTTTCTTCTTCTTGGATTTTAAGGTCACTCTTTATTTATTATTCATTATTCTTTTGTTAACTAAATTTTTTTGTAAAAAGAGAGGTAATCAAATTGAAATATATTCATTTTTCTGGTATAATTGACGAGGAATTCAAACTTCTGAAATTTCAGAAATGTTCACATCATTGTCAAGCACATCCAGCATTTGAAAATCCATTTTTATTTATTTCTTATGTTAAATGAGTTGATAGCTAAAAAACCAAATACCTATCCAAAAATTGTTTTTAAGAGTGCTTCAATCCCTTATGTCATACTTAAATATTTTATGTGCTATGTGCTGCTTTCTTAAACATAAACTATGTTCGACTTAATGGATTTTATGCTTAGGTTTCAGTTTGGTGCAAAGCTCTATGTATTACTTAAGCGTTTATGTGGAACTTAACCCCTTAAGTTTCGTATCAGCAAACGGGCCTAATACACATAAACATAAACATAAATATTGTTAAAAGTTCCTGTATAAAATAATATAGCGAATAAGTTTAGTAACTAATATTAATGTTTATTGAACAATGTTTAGGAAAAGAATAATATAAAATTTCGAGAATGAAAATAATTAAGATACAAAACAAAATTCTAAGTTACTTAAATTAATTATAAACAAGTATTACTTTTTAAATCCCAACACTCCCACTAAAAGTATACTGAGACCTATATTATGATTTATTGTTGTTTTGTCTCTAGTTGAATTTCATTCTTCTGTTTGATGTTTATCATATTTCTTTGATTTTCAAAAGTTAATCTTGGTAGAGGCTTGG
The DNA here is from genome assembly GCA_910595825.1 of Philhelius pedissequus. NCBI lineage: Eukaryota > Metazoa > Arthropoda > Insecta > Diptera > Syrphidae > Philhelius > Philhelius pedissequus. Next base: position 226,266,108 of record OU343161.1, on the reverse strand, counting down.
TTAAAAAGTCCGCTTGTTGATCTTTTGAGGAAACATGTTGCAAGATAAACTCCTTTTTATTATACTTATCCCGAATAAAGTGATAACGAACATCTATGTGTTTGCTCCTTTGATGAAATTCCGGATTCTTTATTAATTTTATTGCACTCATGTTGTCCACATTTAAACTTATTTTCAGTTCATTAAAAATTGAAAGGTCTTTTAGAAGACTCCTAACCCAGATAAGTTCCTTTACTGCTTCACTCGCTGCAACGTACTCGGCTTCAGTAGACGACAATGTTACAACTTTCTGTTTTGTAGATTTCCAAGCAATTGTTGAATTACCAAGCCTTAGTAAAATGCCAGTTGTGGATTTTCTGGATTCAACATCTCCTGCATAATCAGAATCACTAAACGTTTGAAGATGATTTTCTTGTTTTGATGGAAAGTATAACCCATAATCTGATGTTCCTTTTAAATATTTTAAAATCCGTTTGACAGCGTTCCAATGTATTTTATTCGGATGTTCCATGAATTGACTAGCGCTATTGACTGCAAATGTTATATCCGGTCGAGTAGCTATAGATAAATACATAAGACTACCAATTACTTGACGATAAGGTGTATTTGATATTTCTTCTTTATTATTTCTATGAATATCTGCACACATTTGGTGGTGAGGATCTGCTGGTATTGCAACTGAATTCACGTCCTCCATTCGGAATTTTTTGAGAATAAATTTTGCATATGTTTCTTGATGAATGAAAATAGAACCATCTCTTAATTTTTCTATTTGTAAGCCTAAATATGTCTTAAGCTCTCCAGATGTTAAATCAAATTCTGCATTTAATTTTGAAATTAAGTTTTCTGCCATTGTCAAATTAGTTGCTGCAATCAATCCATCGTCTATATGAATAGTTAATAGAATTAAATCACTTTTTTCTCCATTTGTGAAAACACACGGATCTGCATTAGTTGGATAGAGCCCTAATTTGTTTAGTACTTCAGTAAATTTTACATTCCAACATCTCGATGCCTGTTTCAGACCATACAAACTTTTCTTCAGTTTACAAACTTGGTTGGACCCGTCCTCATATCCCTTGGGTTGCTGCATATAAATTGTTTCTTCTAATTTTCCATGTAGAAATGCTGTTTTTATATCGAATTGCCGTAGAAATAATTTTTGTGATGCCGCAATAGACAGGATAATGCGAATCGAATCAAATCTTGTGACAGGACTGAAGGTTTCCTGATAATCGATGCCTGCTGCTTGTTTAAAGCCTCTAGCTACTAATCTAGCTTTAAATCTTTGCACACTACCATCATTGTTTCGCTTAAGTTTATAAGTCCAACGATTATCAATAATTTGTTGATCTTTAGGTGTATTGACTAACACCCAAGTTTCATTCTTTTTCAGGGATTCTATTTCATCATCCATAGCTTCCTTCCATTTAAGTGATTCAGTACACGTGATTGCTTCTTCAAATGTTTCTGGCTCAATTTGATCTGACAATGTAATATTTGCATCTAAATACCTTTTAGGTGGCTTGATTGTAGTCCTGTTTCTTAGTGTGTGATTTATTTTGGATTCTGTTTCTTGCGAGTTAATAATCTGTGGAGGTTTCTGTTGGGGTTGCTGACTTGTACTTGTATTTTCGATTATAGAATTTGTTACTTGATCTTTATTTTGTTGTCTCTCATTGTGTTTTACTGGTAAATTAAAATAAACTTCGTTTGGTAGTGTTTGCCTTGTTTCCTTTGAATCCTTATTGTACATTCGACCAGTGAATACAATGTCTCTGTATATTTTAACCTCATTCCGTTCGGGAATCCATATACGGTAGCCTTTTGTATATTCAGCATGGCCAACAAAATAGCCTTGTTCCGCTTTTGAATCCCATTTTCGTCGTTTTTCTTTCGGAATATGTACATATACTTCTTCACCAAAGATTTTTAAATTTTCAGGACAATATTTAGTACCAACCCAAAGTTCAATAGGTGTTAATTCCTTAAGACTGCTTACTCCTGTGTAGTTTAGTGTATGAATTGCATAGTTTGTTGCTTCAGCCCACAATTTAATTGGGATTCCACTCGCCTGAAGCGATGTTCGTGCTAGCTCAACTACAGTTCGATTTTCACGTTCAATTGCACCGTTCTGTTCTGGAGTATAAGGAACAGTCTTTTGGTGTATGATTCCATAGCGATGAGTAATTTCGCTCACTTCTCGATTAACAAACTCCAATCCATTGTCTGTTCTGAGAATTTTCACTCCCTTATCTATGTGTTTAGGGGTTTTCTTAAAAAAATCCTGTAGACAACGATTAGTTTCGGATTTTTCTTGAATGAAGTAGATGCTTCTCCACCGACTAAAATCATCTTTTAAAAGTAGAAAATACCGCGCTCCTCCCAGAGAATTTTCTTGCATTGGACCACACAAATCAGCATGTATTAATTCTCCAATTCGATTAGATTTTGAAATGCTCTTTGGAAATGGAAGTCTGTGTATTTTTCCTTTGATACAATCTTCGCACCAAAAATTGTCAACTTCTTCAAATACAATTTTTGATTTATCAAGTATTTTCTTAACTTGAGTGACGTTCTGATGAGCCATTCGCTTGTGCCAGTCAAGAAGTGAACAACAGGTAGCAATTTTTGCTGTTATTTCTTTATTCCTTATAATCCTGAACTGCATTTTGAAAAGCTTGTTATGTCTTTCTCCCACTGCAACAATATTTCCATTCTTTAGGAGTTTGCATTGTTTTTTATTTGACTCATGTGTAATTCCTTTGTCCAGTGCAGCACCAAGAGAGAAAAGGTTATAGTTGATTTCCGGAACGTACAGAACGTCAGTCAGGTGTTTGGGTTTCCATTTTTTTCCATCGAATGCAAGTATTTGAATTTCGCCTGCACCAATTGCTGGTATATTTTTACCATCCCCTATTCGAACTAATTTGGCTTCTTCAAACGTCTTGAATGTTGAAAACCATTCTCTTCGATGCGACATATGATCGGTTGCTCCCGAGTCTAAGTACCATTCGTCATTAATGGACTTTGTATTTTGGGATACGGATAATGCTTCTCCTACAAAAGCATCGCCCTTCTCTGATGAACGTTTCGAATTTACAGCCTTGCGCTTTCTACAATCCTTAATCCAGTGCCCTGGTTTGTGACAGAAATGACATGTTCCTGGTTTATTAATTTGTTTGTTATGAAACCTTCCAGAATTCTTTTCTATTGTGAAAGCTGTGTTTTCAGTATTGTCGTTGATGCTAATTCTGGTTTCTTCTACTGTGAGTCGAGCGACTAAATTCGTGAGTGTTCGATCGGTAGAACTTGTTGATTCCCAGGCGCTAATAAAATGCTTGTACGATGGTGGTAATGTCATTAACAGCTTAGTTATGACCATTTGATCAGGAATTTTTTCTCCAAGAGTTTGCAAGCGATGAGAAAGATCCTCAAGCCTGGCTACATGAGTGGTAATATCATCATTGTGATTCTTTTGGTAACTATACCATTGTTGTAAGAGCATGTGTATACTAGTTTCTGATTTTTGTTCATATACTGAACATAATTTGTTCCACATTGCATTCGACGATTCACAATTAATTATATGTAGCAATGGTTTTTCTTCCACTGATGTCGCTATGATTCGTTGTGCTAAATTATCTTTTGCTGTCCATGCTACTTTTTGTTCAGTGGTGGTATTATCGTTTGTAGGAAATTTATTTGTACCATTAGCTATGTCCCAGGAGCCATTCGATAAGAGTGTTATGCGTACTTGGAATTTCCATACCGACCAATTTTCAGTTCCCTTCAGCTTAGTTACTCTCGCAATTTCGGTTTCCATTTTTCACTTTTGCTCTTGGCTGGAAAGAAAACTTATTTTTGCAAATTTGTATATGTTCCACAAATTTCTTTAAATATTATTGAAAAAAGTTATCTGCTGGGCACATAACCTGTTAAAAGTTCCTGTATAAAATAATATAGCGAATAAGTTTAGTAACTAATATTAATGTTTATTGAACAATGTTTAGGAAAAGAATAATATAAAATTTCGAGAATGAAAATAATTAAGATACAAAACAAAATTCTAAGTTACTTAAATTAATTATAAACAAGTATTACTTTTTAAATCCCAACAAATATAAACAAATATATATGTATATAAAACAAAAATGTTATTTTCCTGATTTCGATTTTGTTAGTTCAGCCGGTGTATTTCTTTGACATAAGCTACTTTGCGTTTGTTCATTACGCATCGTTTGACCGCTAAGTAAAAATTCGTTTTTGTGTTGCGTAAAAAAATTAAAACGGTTTCTAAATAATACGTAAATGTAGACTTCAATCTCGCTGCTTTGGAATACGATTCCGCAATTCGCATTTACTTGCTCGATGCACCCGTTGGGAGATGCACGACATTCGTCATTTAGTTGATTCTAGCAACAATTCGGTCAAGATTTCTTTCGTTGCCTGTTGCACACCGTTTGAAGGCGGTCGAACTGAACATTCCGCTTTGAAACTGGCGATGCATTTTACCACGGTTGTCAAACCAATAACGTGGACAATGACCAAGAATTCACTTTGTTTGTTTGACACTTGTCAAACAATTACAGCGGGGCGTTTCGTCTGGCAGACGCCTTTGAGATGACATCTGAAAGGTGTCTGCCAGATGACATCTTAAAGGTGTCTGCCAGACGAAACGCCTACTGCAATTGTTTGACAAGTGTGAAACAAAGTTTATGACACCATCCCCTTAAACATGTCAAAAAATCAGCTTTGATAAAATAACGTATGTCTGCCGGCTATGGGATTTTGGTCTATCATATCACTCTCTCCTTATTTTTATTCCATTCAAATAAATCACGTTGAAATTAGAACTATTTGTGTTTTATTATAGCTCTGCAGTTGATTTGTAGGCGTTAAATTAGGGAGAGGCGAATTTCGCCTGGTCCGCTAGTATCTTTATAAAAGTACTGGCGTAAGATCTTAGACGATTTAGTACCTATATATGATGTATATTTATTATGATACTAGCCTAAACAGAGGACTTTACTAATTTTAATCAAACAATATTTTAACGTCTACCTAAGCTAAAATCGCCAAAAGCCTATTTTATTTTTTTATCGTCTAAGTCCATGTATGTACATATATGACATTTTGTCATTTAAAAACATTTTTTAGGTGTGTTCATATGAAGTTTATAAAAAAAATGGTTTAGTATGGTGCTAGGTAAAAAGTGTTTAAAATTAGGAATATTTTTGTAAATATAAAAAATTTTAGTAAAAAATATTTATTAGATGCAAATTGTTAATTTATATCATGCTAATACCTTAATATCAGGCTGTTTAAGATTTTGTACAATTGTTTTTTGCCGCTCGCAATGCCAGAATGACGGTCGACTACAGATACTTAGTTCTTGTTTCTATCACTAACCAACCACGCCAACCACGTAGTTTAAAAATTTTAAACCTTCTATCACGGTTGGAAATAACGCAGTGAATATAGGTAGTACTTCACTACTAACAGCATTAGTTTCTACACATCCAATTTTAAATGAATGCCGGCCGTGGGCTATAAATTATAATATCTTTTTATTCCTTCCTTCCTTCCTTCCTAAGTAGTGCCCTGCAATTCAAGTTGTATTTAAAAAGACCTTGGGTATTACATGCATATAGTTAAAGCCATTATTAAAAAAAAAAATATTATCAAAAAGAATTATTATTAAAAATTTTAAAATTGGCATTTTCTAACCTCTTACTTTTTGTATACAGCGACCGAACTTATAACTTTTAGATAAATTACATTCTTAAGGCAGCGCGCAATAGATAATTAAAATTTCTCTGTGGTTGTCTGTCGAAAATCGAGATGGATTCCTCTTTAGAGGATGAATTTTTAAATTAATATTTTTATTGAGACTATGAAAACTTATAAAATAAACAACTATAAAAGCATTGGAAACATTATTGCTTTTTAGTATGGCACTAATGTGCGCTCGTCCTAAGCAACAATTACATGCAATAGATTTTTGTTTGTATATTTTTACTTGCAATCTAGGTACTATAGGGCAAGTTTTGTATTTGAAAAAAAAATCTAACTCGAGATTTTAATAAAAATTCACATTTCGTTGATAGAAAACCAAAAAAGTGGGCCCGTGGCGTGGGGTTGGCCGCGGTACGATAGTTGTGTGCTAGCCTGTCAACCTTCTGGTCACAGGTTCGATTCCTGCCGTTGTCTATGTCTTCTTATATTCCATTAAGAACCAATTCTAAAAATTGTCATAAATTGAGTTGCTAGTTTACTCATAACATGCTGTGCAGGCATAACACTAACAGCATGTGATTGAGTATATTAGTATACTCATAAATATGACAACGAAACAAATAAAATAATGTGAATTATAAAAAACATAAGCAAATAAGACACGGTAATTTTCTCCGCATTAGTTCAGCCGCCATCCCTTGAGATAAATCTGAGACAACAACCAGGTCTAGCCTCAGAACATCGCGCCACACATCTTTCCTATCCTTCTTTCTCTTCTTTCACCGGATGCCCGCGCTGTGTTAAAAAACATACATATAAAGAGTATTCATAATCCCTTGAGCGCGTGGAAAATTATGAAAAAAAAAAAAACAAAAAAGTGGGCCCGCAATTCCGACTGTCTGTTTGTCTGTCTGTCTATCTGTAGAACGATCTATACCCTAACAGCGAAGCGATTTATTTCAAACTTGGTATACTTAAGCATTATGTGATTGTCTGAAATAGATTTTTGAATCGTTTTTTAGCGGCACTTGCCATACAAATTTGTCTACCCTCTTAATTATCTCGAAAACCACTCTAACGATTTTGATTTAAAGAAAGACACCTTCGAGTATATACCTAGTCTACATTTTGGTCCAAATTTTTGTTTAAATATTTTGTTATTGACGGTACCTGCCAAACAACCATTTTTTTCTTATTTCCTACTTTCTCATAAAAAGCTTGACAAAATTTTGTGTAGGATTGCCTTCAAATCATTAATTATATTGTATACACAAAAGTTTTGGAAAAGTATTTTTTTGGATTTAAAAAAAAAATTATATTTGAAAATTCAATATTTCGAAAACTTTAACGATTTTTTTTTCGGAATTATATTATTAAGCTTATATTATTAATAACATAAAATTACCAAACCAAATAATATTCGGAAAAAAAATAAAAAAAATTTCTTAGTAAAATATGATTTAAAAAATGTATTTAACCGTTTCTACTAAGAATCTTGTGCATTACATGTGATCGAACATAAGAGCAAGTACGTGCGATCCAGTCGTGCATTTAATTTTGTTTTTGCTCTGAATCGTTGTCATGGACAAATGTCAGGTTGTACGTTGGCGGCCAATATTCTTGTTCGCTTTATTAGTCGATGAAATTGATCTACTTACATTAAGTACGACAGGATCCTAGTAGAATGCTTTAAATATGCGACGGGCGACTTTATCGACAAATTGTCAACGGCTTTTAATGAAATATTTGAAACGGGTAATATACCGACACAATTTAAATAAGCGACTATCTTTCCCATCTATAAAAAAGGCAATTTGGCTATCGCGGAATATACTTTCTTAATTCATCGTATAAGGTGTTCACAAAAGTCTTAAATTATAGAATGTCAAATTGGATTGAAAACAAAAAACTGATTAAGGAGTGCCAATCTGGATTTCGGAACGGTTATTTCACTCTAGACAATATCTTTGTGCTGCAAAACATCGTAGGAATATTTGTCGAACAAGAAAAGAAATTATTTACCTTTTTTGTGGATTTCAAGGCAGCTTACGACAACATCGATAGAAGGGCATTAATGTATATATTATACAATGCGGGAATGAGTCATACGTTTCGAAAGGTTCTCGAAAATATCTACCAGGATAACCAAGCAGCGGCATGGAGCGTATCGGAATGGTTTGAGGCAACAATGGGTGTAATACAAGGATGTACTATGAATCCGTATCTTTTTTCGATGTACATTAATGACCTTATAGACCATCTTCCTGGAGGAATAGAGATAGATGGAGTTTTAGTACAGGCCCGTTTTATTTGCAGATGATGTGGTTTTATTTGCATATTCACCAGAATCATTGCAACCAATGATTAACCGACTTGATTCGTACTGCCAATTATGTAATCTGACAGTTAATCTGGCTAAATAAAAATAATGGTTTTTAAAAAGGGTTCCGGTAAAACTTGCAGTAACGAAAAATGGTATATCAATAGGCAACTCATTGAAGTTGTTAAAACGTACAGTTATCTTGGAGTAACAATAGCTAACAACCTCTGTATGGAAACTCACTTAAAACAAAGGTTAGTGAAAGCAAAAAGTGCAATATCAGCAACCTGGAAGAGATGTTTCTCAACTCAACTGGTGGACCATAGTGTGAAACATAAAGTTTTCCTAGCAGTATCTGAATCTGTAATGTTGTACGCAGCACAATCTTGGGGGTACTGTCAGTATGAAATAGTAGAGAAATTACTGAGATATTATATTAAAAAATGTTTTAATCTGCCAAGCACCACGTCCAGTTATATGATAAATATAGAAACAGGATTATCAGCACTCTATATAAAAACCTTGAAACTGCACACGGACTATGTTTTGAAAATATTAAACTTGCCAGATGATAGAATTCCAAAAATAATCGCCAAAAAGACAATAGAAAGAAAAATCATATGGTATAAAAAAACTGTATGAACGTGGTGCATACTGTGGAATTGAATCAAATTTGGGAAATGGAAACGGAAGTTACGCTAAAGATTCTATAAACAATCTTATTTCAAAAGATGAACAGTACAGAGCTGATGGTATAAGTCTAGCTACTTCTTCAGTACATAGAGCAACATACAGCATTCTAAATCACAATTTGTGCGAAAGGAACTATTTCAACATGAACAACAGTAAGGAAATAATTTCAGCAATATTCAAAATGAGGGAAGAGCTTATTCGTCTCAATTATATACCGCACCGGCCTGACTTAACAATTTACTGCAGTATTTGTAACTTATCGGAGAGGGAAGATGTTATCCATTTCATCGGCAGGTGTCCAGTTCTAAAAGAAATCCGGAGGCTTTACTTTAGAACCAACATGATTCCTGAAGCGGAAGTTCGAGCACACCTCAACTGCGAAAACGATATTAATCAGCTTTTTCGCTACTATAAATCTGCAATTTCTTATCAAAATCATATTACTAATGAGGATTTTTAATGTTGTAAAATCAAAGCAAAGCAAAATTGTATATTAATGTCATAATACTTTTTTTATACTAATTAAAAAAAACAACAACTTATTATTCAATGTTTAATGTCAATGTCAATCAGGCAGACGGCACTAGCCATGCTTATCGATATTGTATTTGAAAATTTGTAACATAAACAAGGAATCATAAATAAAATCCAATCTAATCATTAAATACCAGTATGTTTTCGGTGAAATATTTGTTTTCCTTTCCAGTGGCGGGAAAATTTTTTCCTGTGTAGCGTAACTCAAAAAGTTAGTCGTTCGCTTTGTCTTCCTGCAGAGCTACTTGAAATTACGGAAAAATTCTTTTTTTAAGTTCACAAAAAAAATCTTCGTACATACAAAATTCTGGCTTATTTCCAAAAGAAATGTATATCGAAATAGTTTCTATCGTTTTTCCATTAGGTACCTAATATAAATAAAATGCACGACTAGATCGCACGAACTTTCTCATATGTTCGAAATGAAAACGGTTTCTATTAAGAATCTAATTACATTTTGAAAGTCGTTTTTACTTAATTTCTTAAGTACAATTTTTTCTAAAAAAAAAATTTGGTATGACAATTTTAAATATTCAATAATATAAGCTTAAAAACAAAATTTCAAAAAAATATCATCCACCCGTTTTCGAAAAATGTATTGAATTTTCAACAAAAAAAATATTTTTCAAAAATCCAAAAAAATATTTTGCGAAAATTTTGATATGCAGTATTATTATTTTATAGTTATTATTGCAGAAGGATCTCGTGTATAAAATAAAACAAAATAGTTTGATGGAAATCCGTCCAGCCGTTTATAAGATACTTCAAAATTTAAAAAATACCTTTAATAACAAAATATTAAAAAGAAATTGTACTCTTCACTTTTTTTTTATTAAAATTGTTAGAACCGTTTTCGAGATAATTGAGATGGTAGACTAAATTGTAAGGCAGGTACAGTTAGTTTTGAACCTTAAAAACTATTTATAAATCTATTCTACAGAGTCACCTAAGCGCTTAGTACAAGTTTGAAGAAAATCGCTTCAGCCACTTAGGCAGTAGAGCGTTTAACAGACAGACGGAATTGCGGGACCCAATTTTGTGGTGTTCTCTATCATCTAAAATCTCGAGTTCGATTTGTATTCCAAACGAAAACTTTCCCTATTGCAAGTAAAAAGTGTCTGTTAAAAAAATATCAGGACAAAATGTCTAGCATGTTTTGCTTTCAGGGTTTGGAAAAAAACATAGAAAACTGTATTTTATATTGATTGTTGTAAACAAATAACGATTATGTCGGAACCTGTTCAGAAGAAAATTAAAAATATACATTTGGAGCTCTGAAAGCTCTCAGTGAAAAAGAAACAAAAAAAGCATTTTGAAAACTCAGACTTTTAGGGCAGGCTACGAGACGAGACCAGACGAGACTTTTGTTTGTCTCGTCTTTGTCTCATCAAAATCGAAAAATTACATTCACGTATCGGTCTCAAGCTAAAACGAAAACCGAAACCAAACCACCGAGACCGCCGAGCCAAGCGTAGAATCTCGGCAAATTTCGGTACCAAAAATAAGGCCTTTTAAATTAGTCTCGCCTCGTAGACCCAGGTCGAGAAGAGAGGAGAAACATTATTTTTACAATTTATCGATAGATAAGTTAAACAATGAATCTCACCTCAAAACTAGAGCTTATCGTTGAACACAAAGAAAATTGTGATAAAAAATTAATAAAATGTCATTTTATTTGAACGCACGCAAAAATGCAATTGGAATGACGAAATGAACACTGGACACATGTCATATTACGCAATATCAAGCGCATATGATGAAACCAATGGGTCTCAGGCACTTTCTTTCAAAAACTCATAATATGTCCATTTTTAATTCCAACTGTTTTTCAGAGAAATAAATGCCGACCTAGCTTTTTGCAACTGTATATATTTATTTATGTGTTCATTAAAAAAATGTTTGTCAAAAATGAGCAACTAAATATTTCCACAACAGACTCCACCTGAACACCATTTTATTATTTTCCAATTAAATCTCTATTTCAGCATCTTACTGGAACAGTTTGTAGAATGTAAAATTTTGGCTGAGGTATCGATTGTGTTTGTTGAATTTTTGTTAATTGCATACAGTATAGAGTAACGTCACAAAGTGGCGCAAACGGAAAAAATCCAGTTTTTTTAATTTATGTTTTGCGGTGTTTGATAGCCTATTGTTTTATAATCAGAGAAAACAGTTCTAATTCGTTTTCTTCATTTCATTTGTGTTTGTGGCTCTGAGGGACTTAGGAAGTACGACAATATTATTTCACCCAAAAATCATCTGTTTTTGCTAATGAACAATTTGGCTTACTGTGGTTTTATTTGAAAAAGATACAATTATGAAACTCGCCATATTTGTTGTTAATTTACAAGAGAGAAATAAAAAAATATAAATTGGCCCAAATTTTCAAAATATGACATTAAAAAAAATAATAGATCGAGAATGAAAAAGTAACCAGATAATGTGAACTTTTGTTAACGTACTAAAAAGCTCCGCTGAACTCCTGTCTAAAATTGTAATTTTCTTAAAACTTATACTTTGCCAAATATTCCTACAAATTTCATTGACAACTACAGACGACTGCCGAACAAAGTAATAAAATTATGAGTTGAGGAGCGACTTTTCAAAATTCATATTTTCATTTTCATTTTTATTAAACTAAGTATCGATCATCCAAGAAAAAATCCCATACCACCATTTTTTGTTACGTATGCTGATCCGGTAAACGTTTATATTTTGATCCATGCGATCTGTTCCACCCATTCCTTTGTTATAACGGTGGATCATTGAGGGCATTTGAACTATAACGTTTTTTTTTGCTATCGGGGGAGTAGCGCTTTACTGGAACAGTTGGATTCACTCCAAATTTTGTAGATCCGGCAGTCACAACACCATTATCCCTCCAACGGACATACAAAATCCCATCATTTTGTTCCATGGTACTGGCAATAGTACCTCTTGGCTGTTTTTCGATGCCTGATGCTGATGCTGATGCCTTTCCAAATAAGGTCGCATGCACGGGGTCTACTTTTTGCAGTTTTCCTTGATATATATCAAAATTTATCAGGTATCCATCGGGAGAATTTATGCACCAGGCTTTGAAGCCAAATCTGATCGGCTTCCCTCTAATGAATTGCTTCATGGGATGCCTGCCAAAATATTTTATCATGCTTTCATCATAGTCAATATCTGCGCTTGGCACAAAATGTTCCATGCACCTCTTTTTCATAATGTTGATCAATTTCCGCAGTTTCCAAACCTTGTCGGTAGTATCAAAATCAACATCATTGTCAGCACAGTGTATGAATTTTAGGATACACAAAAATCTATTTCTGCGCATAGCATTACTGACCATTTCATTGTACATGTCGGCCTTCTGATCCCAATAATGACGAGAGGAAGGTAGAACATTATACCCACTTAGGACAAGAATTCCCACAAAACATTTGAGTTCTTCCACCGCGATTGGAGTAACATCAGTTACATTTTTTGGCCCATGTATATCTGAGTTTATTTTCGTAAATACTCCCATACTTCTTCATCGAAAAACTCCTCAAAAAGTTCAGTTGGTGTTCTACCCTTAGAACTTGAATAATTTGGCTGCGGAAATTCTACGTCTTTTGTATTTTGGAAATCACCTGCATTCCAAGAAGAAGTCAGTCCCATTTCCTTTTTCTTCAATCGTGTTTGCAACCACAAAACAATCGGGTCAGAGGGATCGGACTGAGCTGATGTTGATGGGTTAGCTTCCAATTCAAATTGATGTTTTTCATCCGTGTCACCAACTCTTTGATTCCCAATAATTATTTCCGCTGGGGCTAATAATTGTTTACCGGGCAAATGACGAATATCTTGAACCTCATCTTCCTCGTTGCCAGACTCCTCGTCAGTAAGAATACAAGGCTCAGGAGGTTCGATAAAAATGTCAACAGGAGCATTACCTCAGGTGTATCGGAAAAAAGAATATCGAGTGCGTCCCGCAGGGAAAATCCTGGTCTGAAAAAAAAATATTCGCGTCATATGAAGTTTATGCAATACATGCACAGCAATAAAAGATATCACTATAACTGCCCGACGATGCCGTATGGCATCACTCATATTTACACTTATCCCAATAGTCCAAAATTTAGTAAACTTGGTATTTGTTGTTCGGTATGGAAAAAACAACATGTTTTTGTGGAAAAACAATGAAAATAGTTCCAAAAGATAAAAATATTGGTAACTTACGCCAATGAATTTCGCAAAGACTCGAGGTCCACAAATTGTTCCATTTTTAAAAGCACTTAAGACTTCACTGAATAACTTTCAAAGCACAACTGCCCGGAATAATACTTCTTACACAATCAGCCGGTGAAAAAATAACGGAATAAAATAACACAATCAAAAACATTGGCAAAAATAACGGATACGTTACTGCTTCTCCAGCGATGCCAATTGGCATCGCCGGGCGTCAATGGGTTAAGGTCGTTGAAGTTATAGTGTAAAACAAGACTGAACCCTGTAAAGTGGACTTTGAAAACAATCAGAAATCTGAAAATATATGAACAATTACAATTTTGCTTTAGTTGATTTTTTTTTCAATTTTCTGAGAAATGACTATACCTTATTAGGTCTATTGACCAAGACTCCATGGCCGGTAGCTGAATTTTTTTCTGTAAATAGATACCAAAGTAGATAAGAACGAATGGACATTCCGAATTTTCCAAGATGGGGCTTTTCGGAGATATGCAGTGTTACAAGTACATACCCAACTACGTTATTTTATCTAAGCTGATTTAAGGTGCCTGTCAGACGAAACTTCCCATTGTAGGTGTTTGACAAGAGTGTCAAACAAAGTTTGAGACACTATCCCCTCAAACATATCAAAACATACCAGAATATTTCATAAAAACAGTTCAAGTAGTGCAAATTTATTTGAACTAAGAACAATTCTACACAACAAGAAATTAAAAAAAGCTTTGTAATAAAACGGGAAAAAAACTAGGCCAGTGGGCGGAAACTAATAGTGTAAGGTTGTCTTATCATACTATCATTCCTAAAAATTTCATTGAAATCGGATTAGTGCTTTAGTTTTTATTAAAACGAGCAAAATTGATGGACAAAATTTCTCTTGCCATTGATTATCATTCCTGAAAATTTCACCAAAGTGCTTTAATTTTTATGGAGTTATTTCCGCTCTCCCATACCAACGGACATACTGTGCGTGCGTTGTGTCCTCAGCAAATAAGTACTATGAAATTCTCCATTAATATTTATAAAAAAATATTAAATAGGTGCTCGGTGCAGTTAATATGCCCTCCAAAAGAATATAATATGCCATTGAAAACGTTGGTCCTTGTGTATTTCCTACCTGTTACATTACCTCGATTTTTGTGCCCTCTATAGGTTGAAAATGTTATTACCATTAGTGCTGAAAACTTTTTTATTATTACAAATGTATTGTTTGAAGGTTTAACCACTTAAACATAAGTCTAATATGGTTTATACCCTCGGCGCGCTACGATGGATATTCCAATTCAAACATTCTCCATAGGAACCTACCTCATACGACATACGAGTATGTATGAAAATTTTTAGTCGAAAACTTTGCAAATCTCTATTATCTCAACAAATAATTTTCAATTAGGCAGATTTTAATTAATTAAATTGCACGAAGAATGTAGAAGTATATGTACACGTAGATAGACTTGAGAGAGTATGTATTTCTGTGGCGAAGAGTTCACGTTAACGACGACGTCTGATATTTTTGCAATATTTACTTAGTCTCTAAGAGAAGAAGCAGATTGTCACTAATGTCAAATACTACACACCTGAAAACGCTGAGCTGAACTACACACGACGAGTCGCTTGATGATGGAAGGTGCATTATAAGTTTCTTGTTCAACAACTACAGAAAGTATTTGCTCATCTTAAAAGATAAAAATGCTTTCAGCTTATCTTTGGAATCGTTAATGTATTTTCTGTAGCGTAGACATGCTTCTTACTCCTGCCACCAGGTGCTCTATGCACCACTGCTTAATTCCCGATTTTAATCCTTTGGTTAACTTTTAATATTCAAATTGGAGAATATATTCAAAAAGCAATTCACTTTGATGTTGGCACTTATCTTTGAAAGTAAAAAAAACTTGGGCTGTGAAATGCCTTTAACAGTGCTCCCATCACAATAATGTAGGTAAGTACATAGATATAATCCAGGAGTTCTGGAATCTTTGGATTCCTTTGATTTGTTCATTCCCTTATATATAAGTCAAACCTGGTAGTGGATATGAATCCATACACTCCGTCCATGCAATTCTTATGTCCTTTCTTATAGATTTTTTTTTTAATTTTTGGCGTTTACTTCAAAGATATTTTCCGGTAAACGGTACACAAAAATCCAAAAACTGATGATAATAATATGATCCTTATTGTTGAGCAAATTGAGATTATTTTTTCCTTTTTTTCAAATATCCTTATTGAAAAATTTTACTTTAGAGATAATCGCTGGTAAGAAAATCTAACAATAGAAATCGAGTAAGGGTGGAGAAGGTAAATTGCTTTCTTCACTTTCTCCAATGCATCGACTAGAGCATTCAAAGGATCTCCTTGAGCATGTAAACAAGTCTTATCAGACTGTCATTTGGTTGTTTGTTTAATACTTAATTCCAATTTTTTGTTAGAATTTTACACGACATGGTGGTAGTTTAAAATGTTTTTTTCTTTATATTACAAAAAATTGTGTATGCCAGAAAATTCTATTGACAAGCGGAAGACGGATTGAAAATTCTTTAGCTTTTTCAAAGGCATGTGGTTTTTATTTTGTATAATTTCTAACTTAACACTTCTTGTATTGAGATTAAAAATTCTGCCATTTTGTAAGAAAACTATTTAAAATATTTGTTCTTGAGAATATTACTTAAACTATATATGTAGATTTGTACAACATGTATAGTCCTGTACAAACTTTTTATATAAATGAGCAAAGATAATGTAATTGTGAAAAATAAGTTTCAACTTTTTTTCGATTCAAGAGCATGATATGTAAATCATTTTTAGTACTACTTGGCGCAAAAAATATGTTGCTAATTTTAAACCAGTTAATCTTTTTATATAAATGAGCAAAATTGTCTTATAATATTTCAATAAACTTAAAAGCATCACCGGAACGCTTTTTACTAAAAAAAGTTTTGAGATAACATGACATTACTATGATAGCGATGACGAAAACAGATGGCCTAAAAATTCTGCCTATCTGTTTGTCTGTATAGACACCTACAGCCCAAACGGGTGGGCCGAATTGCTTTAAACTTGGTGTATAGGGTTTTTTAGGTATTGCACAGAGGCGAACATTTTTTTTAGCTCAAAAAATAACGGGACCTGCCATACAACCGTTACCTTAAAGCCTATTTTTCTCGGGAACGGATCTAACGATTTTGATTTACAAACATCAGTGCAGCTTTTTAGGTACGGCCGATCATATTGTTGAAAAAAAAATTATTTAAATGTCTAAAAACGGTACTTTCCATAGGACCGTTTTTTTCGCTTTCGACTATCTCATAAATGGCTTAACTGATTCTTTCGAAATTTCACACATATAAAGGTTTAGGTAGCCTAATTTATACAGCTTACCAATATTTTTTTTTATTTTAAAAAGCATTTAAAAAAAATTAAATTTATATTTTGAAAACTTTATTTATATTATTTTTTTTTCTAAAATTAGCTATAGTTAAATGTATTGGTTGAATATGTATGAATTGGCGTTTTTGAATTTTTTTTTTGAAAACCGCTCCACAGATTTTAAACTTTTTTTCTTATTTTTTTCTTATAAATTCAAATTTATCCAAGAAATAAAATGGCTCAAATTAGTTTATTATATTAGAAAAAGTACATTAAAAAAGATTTCTCTATTTAAACTTTACTGATGTGTTTATAATAACGGCTTATCCGATTTGCGGCTTCAAAAGTAACCCTACATAAAACACAAACAAACTATTTTTTTATGATATTTCTTTTTTATTATAAAGTTTGAACGTTGACATTATGTGTGAAACACTACATCATTTAAATGACCACCACGCGAATTGTTGCAATCATCGATTCTTTTGAGGTAATTTTCGACCACTTTTTGACACATATTGGGCGCTATCTCAGCCATAACTTGACGAATGTTGGTTTTCAAGTGCTCAAGTGTTAAAGGTTTATCTGCATAAACACGGCCTTTTGCGTAGCCCCACAAAAAAAAGTCTAGCGGTGTCAAATCGCATGATCTTGGTGACCAGTTGATATCGCCACGACGACAAATTACGCGGTCAGGGAATGTCTCTTGCAATAAAGCCATATTCGCTCGAGTTGTGTGGCATGTAGCACCGTCTTGTTGAAACCACATATTCCCCAAGTCGTATTCTTCAATAGCAGGCAAAAAAAAGTTGGTTATCATATGACCATAACGGTCCGAATTGACAGTGACGTTGACAGTCGTTTCATCGTCGTTTTCAAAGAAGTAAGGTCCAATCACAGCTCCGGACCAAAGAGCGCCCCAAACAGTGACTTTTTGTGGACGTAATGGCCTCTCTTCAATTACTTGAGGATTCTAAGAACCCCAAATACGACAATTTTGTCTATTAACATACCTACCGAGTCAGAAATGTTTATTAACATGTCAACCGCCTGTTGTTCAAGCACACATTCGACGTATCTACGACGTTGTGAATGGTCAGCTGGCTTCAGTTGTTTTATGAGCTGGACTTTATATGGATGTAGGTGTAGATCCAAATGCAAAATACGCCATAATGTGCCGTAAGACAATCCTAATTACTGAGAACGACGAGGAATCGGCACATTCGGTTCTTCGGCAACACTTTCACTTACAGCAGCGATATTTTCAGTGGTACGAGCGAAACGATGATGCACAGGCCTTACAATTTCTTCACAATGTTGCCAATTGCTCGCGTAGTTGGGCGATTATGTAAACCATAATCTCCTCTTAAAGCACGATATGTGGCTGTGGCAGAGTCACTATTTTTGTAGTATGTTTTAACAACTTTTATGCGTTGTGCGATAGTCAAGCGACCCATTTTCGTAAATGTCGGACTTTCACTGAAAAAAAAATTGGGTTAACACCTTAGTTTGACAGATATCGAATTTCAGCCCTATACTTTTGAACCCGCAAAATGGATAACCCTTTATGTACATCATTTACGAGTTCCATCTATGTATGTAGCTACATATTATTCTCCTAACTTACATAATTAAAATCCAAAATCTAGATTTAAATATGTACTTGTAGGTAGGCACCTATGTAAATATTCTATTAATCATCCAATCGACAATTCATTATTCTATTTAAACCTGCATAGGATAACTAGACTACCTACCTACTATCAGAGTCAACGTTTATCTATATTAACAATTAAGTTCGTACGATCTAGTCGTGCATGTGATTTTTTTCTGCCCTTGTAAAATTTTTTCTTAATGTCAATTTTATTCCTGCGCTAAACCAGCGTCTTCGATGGCTTAGCGAAGAACAAGTTTGTAAATGTCAAATAGAAAATATTCTGTTTAATTTATAACATTTTGTGGAGAAAAAACTCCAAAAACTTCTCTAGTGCATGTTGATTAATTTGGGTTTACAAGTTCCTTATTCGTTTCTGATTTTTAATACAGCATTTTATTAATATATTGCTTTAAGTTTTTTTTTCTTATTTTATTTTAATAAAGTTTTTTTAATTTAATTTAATAAAGTAAAATAAGTTCGTTTCCTAATAAAAAAAATCTTGTTTTACAACTTATTTCAATATTGGTATTAAGGACACAACTCGAAATAATCTTTTATTTAAACGAAAAACAGTTTGATCAAAATAGCATATCTCACTAAAAAAATATAAGCAAGCTTAAAAATTATTTTTTTATTATATTCGTGTAAATGTTATAATTTAAAATAAAGTTGTATCCCAATATATATATGTATTTAATAAAACTGGATTTGGAGGATTGTTTCTAAACTTAAAATCCATTTATCTCAAAACTCTGATTTTAGACTTATGTTGTTATGACCAAACTCCCGCAATTTCGACTAAAACGCTTTTCATCAAACTGATTTATTTCTCAAATAGATTTTTGAATCGTATACTAACGGTGCCTGTCATGCAGTGTTTTCTATCATCTTAGTTATCTCGAAAATGGATCTAACGATTTTGATAAAAGAAAATGTAACAATATTTTTTCTTACATATTTTGTTATTAACGGTAAGTACCTGAAAGGCAACCTTTGTTTTTGATTTTGTAACTGCTCAGAAACAGCTCGACTGATTTCGTTCAAAATGCTTAAAAATAAACCAACCAAAAATATCTACCATTAATAACAAAATTCCCCTAGAAAGCCATAATGGGCCCACATTCAAACATGAGAATATTGGATCGAATTTTGTTCTAAATCTAACATACATACAAACACACATAATAAGACTATAATCCCGCAGTAAGTCTACCATATTAAGCAAAAAACGAAAAAGTACGCATAGGTACTTACAGAACGGGCGTACTAGTAAATTATTGATCATTTTGTAGGTATTCCTTTTTTACTTGCAATTATAGGTACTATGAGACAAGTTATGCATTTGTAAAAAAAAAATTCTAACAATCAAACTTGACATTACGATCATAGAAAATCCTAAAAAATGATCGGCAAAAAATGTCTTTCTGTCAGTGTGTCAGTCTGTCAGTCTGTCAGTCTGTCAGTCTGTCAGTCTGTCAGTCTGTCAGTCTGTCAGTCTGTCAGTCTGTCAGTCTGTCAGTCTGTCAGTCTGTCAGTCTGTCAGTCTGTCAGTCTGTCAGTCTGTCAGTCTGTCAGTCTGTCAGTCTGTCAGTCTGTCAGTCTGTCAGTCTGTCAGTCTGTCAGTCTGTCAGTCTGTCAGTCTGTCAGTCTGTCAGTCTGTCAGTCTGTCAGTCTGTCAGTCTGTCAGTCTGTCAGTCTGTCAGTCTGTCAGTCTGTCAGTCTGTCAGTCTGTCAGTCTGTCAGTCTGTCAGTCTGTCAGTCTGTCAGTCTGTCAGTCTGTCAGTCTGTCAGTCTGTCAGTCTGTCAGTCTGTCAGTCTGTCAGTCTGTCAGTCTGTCAGTCTGTCAGTCTGTCAGTCTGTCAGTCTGTCAGTCTGTCAGTCTGTCAGTCTGTCAGTCTGTCAATCTGTCAGTCTGTCAGTCTGTCAGCCTGTCAGTCTGTCAGTCTGTCAGACGATATGAAGATTTATAAAAATATATCATCCTCAAGGGATCGAACTAACCACTTTGCCTTGTGGTGTGGAAAGAACAGTTTGAATCTTAACCCGTCTAAATTTCAAACAATGACATTTTCAAAGAAACTTTCTCCTTCTTCTCATGATTATATTATTTCACGGCACATTTTTACTCGTGTTATAACTGTACGGGACCTTGGAGTTCTCTTCACGCAAAATTTAGACTTTTCTGTCCATATTAACATCATAGTTAACAAAGCCAATTCAATGTTAGGATTTATTAAACGTTGGTCTAAAGAATTTGTTGATCCCAATGTTACCCGTGCTTTATACAACTGCTTGGTTCGTCCCCATCTTGAGTATGCATCATAGGTTTGGACTCCTCTTTACGATGTTCATATTGAGAGATTAGAATCTGTTCAAAGAAACTTTACTCGTTTCGCATTGTACGGGCTTCAGTGGAGTGATCCTTCTAATGCCCTCCCTTATTACCAACGTTTATCTATTCTTCAAATGCAAACACTTGCACAGAGAAGAACTAACAATGATTTGGTATTCTTCCACGAAATAATAACTGGCGTCACAGATGGACCAGACCTACTATGTTCAGTTTTGTTTTTAATTATCGGGGAGGAGGTTATAATCTCCGTAGCCTCGACTTGATTAAAGTCCCCACACATAGAACAAACTATGGGATGCATGAGCCCTTGACACGTATGGGTAGACTTTTAAATTGGAATTCAAACATTTTTGATTTCAATATCAGTAAAATTAAATTAAAAAATATACTCGAAACCAGTGCTCCACGCTCCTAAATGTTATTGTTTCATATTATGTTCTTGTTTTGTTTTTGACGTAATATTAATTGTTTATATTTTCATTTTGTACTTATGTAAGTGTTATTTGTAATAGCGTTTGCCGACTAACAGCTAACACTGCACTAAGTGATGAGCCGGTGGTAAAACACAGTTTTCTGAGTTGGCAAACGATTGGTCGGAAGACGGAACTTGCTATAAGCTCTCTTCGGCCAACTCTGAAGGTTTGTAAAAAAAAAAACCATTTATGTACAAATTCAAAATAAGAAAATCTTCTATTGAAAACTGTAATAAAATTTTCAGTAAATAGCTAGATATGCTTAAAAATATTCTCTGTGAACACATTCAGTTGAAGTTCCAAATCCTTTCAAGGCTGAACGCATTAACTCAATTAACTATACATCTCAATTCACGCCACGCGCGCCGACGCGACGCACGCGTTAAATTTATTTTTCATCTTTAAGGTTAAGATTTGTAATTTTTTGTTTACAAAACAATATAGGTATATAAAAGTAAAATGACAGCTTATTGAAATAAGATGCACGACTGGATCGCACATACTTGCTCTTATGTTCGATTACGACTTAAAGCAAAAGATTTCTATACATATATACAATATATTTAAAATTGCCAGCAGATACGTATAACTATAATCTTAGAAAAAAATTTAATGAATATTAATAATAACAATAATAATAATTTAATATAAATTTTAATTTTTTTTAAATGCTTTTAAAAATACAAAAAAATATTAATTAAAAATATTGGTATACAGTATACAAATAAATTGGGCTACCTAAACTATATGTGTAAAATTTCGAAAGAATTGGTTAAGCCATTTATGAGCTAGTCAAAAGCAAAAAACGGTCCTAGGGAATGTACAATTTTTAGGCATTTACATTTTTTTTAACCTATGATCATCGGTCGTACCTAAAAAGCTGCACGGATTTTTTCAAAATCAAAATCATTAGGGCCGTTTTCGAGAAAAATAGGCTTTTATCTATCGGTTATTTGGCAGGTACTTTTATTTTTTTGAGCTAAAAAGAATTGAATTTCCACTCTGTACAATACCTAAAAATAATCTATATACCAAGTTTGAAACAATTGACACAAATTTGTACTGTAGGTGTCTCTACATACATATAGACAGACAGACAGTCATACAAACGGACCGAATTTTTTCATCGTAATGTCATGTTTGATCTCAAAACTTTTTTTTCGACGAAGGTATAACTTGCCTTATATGTAGTTTAGTACATACCTATAATCGCAAGTAAAAAGTCAAGTTAAGCTAAATGTATGTGGAATTCGTAGAAAATTCCCGATGCCCCCCTTTTCGTCATTTTCAATCTGGTAACCCGCTATTCTCTATTCAGAGACCGGACTTTGTAAGTACCTAACCCTTAACTTTCAAATGGTATAAATGTGGACAGGTGGCAGAGACTATTTCATTGAGTGCGCTAGGCGGTGAGCTTTATACACCTTGCGTATAGCAGATTTTTGAAGAAAGCTTAGCTGCTCAAGATTTTTAAAATACGGACCACCAGTGCACATCTATTCTGTATTGTAATTTTGTCAAAGTGCCAAGCCATATTCAGTAAATCCAAAGATAGTAGATATCATTCCAATAGCAGTATAGTTGGATCCAATTTAAATTATGGTCGAAAGTAAAGATAAGTGCATAATTTTAAACGATGTTTTTGCACTGTTTTTGGTGTGGTTATCTGGTGTTTGTTAAACTTTCTGGACCATGTGCATCGGCAACTCCTGTCAAAATCTCTTAAGTGCTTCCAAATTAGAAAAAAAATAAGCCAAGATCAGCAAGAAAAAATACGAAAATAGTACTTACATATTTGAATGATAAATTTTACAAAACAGAAATATCAATGTTTGTACTGAAATTTATTTTATTATTCACATTTACTTACAGTAAACGAAAATAGTATGTTATCAAGTCACTTCGGACGAATCTGACTGCAAAATACTGGTTGGAATATTTCAATATGTCATATGCACATACTACGATATAATCCACATTTATATTGTTTTCGTATTCTGCGCCGTAATACGCTATCTTCGGATTACTTTTTTTGGTACAGGTACAGTTCTTACTGAGATATTTTCCCACATTGCTTTAAATTCCGGGCTTTCTGAATTCGAGTTCTTCCTAGCGATGGTGTCTTTATTGAAACTAATTTCTATGGATGATTCATCGTCGTCTGATGTTTCATCGCTGAATTCTAGAGTGTCCTTAAATATTAAATTTAATAGAATTTATAACAGAAATGAAAAAAAAAACATTCTTCGATTTTTGATTAGCCTACCATTAGTACCACCATAAAAAGTAATAATACAATTACAATTACAAGTTTTTTTGACATTTTAAAACCGAGAATATCAACTGTCTTCGATTAGAGCTATGGTAAAACTAAATGCGATATAATATGTGAAGATAAAATAACAGCGTCTAACCTAATGAATCATGGTTGGAAATATGTGGATATATATATAGTGATATAAGAGCTAAACTGCGGCGAGAATTACTCAGAACGATTGGGTTGGCTGCTGAATACATATAGTCATTTGATTTATTCGTCATTATTATTTTACACTCTCATTAAAATTTAACTGTCGCTGCCTCACAATGTACGCTGAAATATTTTTTTAGATAAAACACATTTTTAGCAATGATCAGCCCGTTCAACGCTGCTTGTGTATCTGCGATCTTAGGAGTAATTGTTTTTTTTTTGTTTACCAATAATTTGTTAATATTAATATTTTTTGTGGTACGTCCTCTATGTACAATTATTAAAAAAAAATTATTTGAAAATTTCCAAAGAATAATAGTGCTACCGCTGAAAAAATAATTTTTTGGTGACTTAACTATATTTACATTTAAATCGATCGAAAACAAAGATCACACAGCGTACTATTCTGACGCATGGAGTCACGGCACCTGGTAGTCAGCGCGTGAACTTGCAATTGGAGATGATTTTTTTTCGATTTGACGTTCAATATTTTTTCATAAATTTTAAACCTTTTGTTAACTAGTAAAATGCTAATTACGCAGATAGCAAAGCAAGGGTTTGAACTTTGATGAATACAATTATTGTGTTTATGCGTTGTAAATTGATTATATTTTGAGAGAAACCCAACATGTGCTCTAAATAAGCATTCGATGTTTATATTTTCATCATTTTACCTTCATTATTTACAAAAATAAAAAAAAAAATTGAGACCAGCAGGACTCGAACCTAGGCCTGCGTGCAAATGCGATATAAATAATATCAGAATGACATGTGGATTTAGTACGATACTAAAAATTTAAAGTGAAAATTCGGTGATTTTAACTTTAGTAAAATGTTAATAAGATTAAAATTAGCAAAATCCTCTTGTTAACCTAGTATCATACTAAAAATGATGATACTTCGGCAGCTGTTTGGAATGGTGATGGCGTATCGGAGTCCTTTCCAACTAAATTTGGTGTAAGACAAGGATGTACGTTGAGTTCGCTGATGATATGTCATGTTAGCTTATTCACCGAATGCATTGCAGCTTATGATAAGTAGGCTTTCGGACTACTGCTGCAGGTGGAATCTGGAGGTCAATCTTTCTAAATCCAAGGTTATGATTTTCAAGAATGGTGGTGGTAGGCTTTGCAGTGATAAACAATGGGTTTTTAACGGGGAGAGAGTTGAAGTGGTTAAGGAGTATAAGTACCTAGGTGTCATTTTAACGCAAGGTTTGAATATGGAAAATCACCTTAAAGAGAAACTAGCGAATGCCAAAACTGCTATCAACTCAACATGGCGAAGGTGTTTTACAAATAAAAATATAGCTCACAGTAGTAAATTCAGAGTCTTCGAGGCAGCGGCAGAATCTATCTTGTTGTACGCGGCGCAAGTTTGGGGTGGAAAACAATATGATACAGTTGAGAAACTACTGAGGTATTATGTTAAAAGAAGTTTTCATCTCACAGGCAACACGCCTAATTAGGCAATAATGGTGGAAATTGGTTTGTCTCCGCTCTTCATTAAATCGTTAAGGCTTCAGGTGGACTACATTCTTAAAGTGATGAAGATGACAAATGAAAGACTACAAAAGAAAGCCACATTAAAAGCAATAAGAGCCAGAAGCGGTTGGTATGGGGAGTGGTTAGAGCTGGCAAACTCGTGTGGAATGGAGCTTAATCTTGATGTGGAGCAACAAGCGACTTGGAAACCATTACTGTATAAGCTTATCGAAAATTTGGACTTACCAGCCAGAGAGAATTGTCTAAGTAAGGCATCAATTTCTGTACACAGGACAAAATACAGTTCACTCAATTATAATTTGAACAACTGTAATTATTTTCGAGATGAATACAGTGTGCAACCGATTTCGATGATGGTAAGACTGCGAGTTGAACTTCTTACGAGTAGCTTGAACTACATTCCGCACAGAGATGACCTTCCAATTTTGTGCACCATCTGCAATATGCCAGAGAGAGAAGATGTAATTCACTTCATAGGACGATGCCCAACGTTACGAGAAACTAGAAGATACTATTTTGGAAA
The DNA here is from genome assembly GCA_910595825.1 of Philhelius pedissequus. Taxonomy (NCBI): domain Eukaryota; kingdom Metazoa; phylum Arthropoda; class Insecta; order Diptera; family Syrphidae; genus Philhelius; species Philhelius pedissequus. The sequence goes on along the minus strand of OU343161.1, from coordinate 226,240,266 downwards.
TGATTTTTTAGCAGAGGATCAAGTAAAGTCAATTTTAAACCAAATGAATGTCAGCCAAATATTTAATTACTGTAGTATAGCGTTGAAATACAGAGATAGAATTTTAAATGAAAGTTTCTAAATGTTTAATAAGTATATATTTATAAAATTATGAGCCTTATTTTCAGTCAATCGGCAGAGGGCAGAGCCATGCTTTATTGTAAAACTGTAATTTTTTTTAATAATAATTTAAAAAAAAATACTAAAAATGATGTAAGTTGTTACTAAATAGTTTAAAATTTTGCGCAATTGTTTTTATAGTATAATTTTTATAGTTTTTATGGTATAATAATTTATCGAAAGCTTAAAATTTGTTGATAAGCTGAGACATTTTATTTTTTTTTTTAATATATTATATATATGAGTATTTTTATTCGATCCAAGTAAAAAGCTGTTCTTGTATTATTTATATCTTAAATATATCAAAAGATTATGTTTATTGAATAAAATATATTTTTTAGTTCTTTTTAGAAAAGCGAATAATATTAATTAATTTCAGGAACGATAAATAATTTTATCAATTTTCTCTTAGTAAAAAATATTAAGAAAATGCATATAACCTTTACGTCCATATTATGATCATATTTGCGCAGGGCTCATTCATTTGACATATTGAGCTGTTGCTTTATAAAATGTGCGAACATAGAAATTTATTAACACCAATGTTACTTTAGTTTCTTAAGCCCCCTTCCCATACTTCGCCTATGATATCACTTTGACTGAAGACATCAGCTCATTTAACGCAAACAAAATAAAGCTAATTAAAATTACGTTTTGATATAAATATTCTTGATTAACTCACAAGTATTCTTATGACATTAAATTCATAATATGGATACCCGTTCATATAAAATTAATTAGTAAAATAAATGTTTTTCAGGTCCTTTTTTGGCTCTTATGGGAAATACATAGAACTTCAAAAATTGTCTCCAATTGCTAGTTCACGCGGTGACTTCCATGTGTATAATATGGATATATGTATCAAAGGACACGGTAATGCGCAGCCAAGTTCTGGCACTAACATACAGGATCAAACTGAGGCGATTTTCAACCCTCCTCTTTATTTTTTAAACGGATGCGCGCACTAAAGGGTTTTGTCTACCCTTAAAATGAACAAATACAGTGCGAGCATTAGGAAAATAGGCAAGTATGTAAGAGGAGATATAAGAGGTAAAATATTCCACATTCGCGTTGTACGTCCGAAGTTAGGCTCAAGGGTAAACTGATGAGCATTCCTGGAAGCGCAAGTATTACGGTTGAATAGTTTAAGGGGAGGAATGAAACTGGCTATTTCGCTGGAACATTTCTTATAAAAATAGCGATAAAATAATGAGAGACATATAACATTTCGACGGCATTCAAGAGATGTAAATGTTCCCACTATAGTTCTATAGCCAATCATTCTTAGAGCTCTATTCTGAATTCTATCCAAAAGATTGAAATACATTTTGGGGGCTCCTTCCTAAATATGAGAGCTATACTCCAACTTTCGACGAATGAAGGCCTTATAGATTACAGCCAGATCAGACGGGGACAAAATTTCTTGCATCTTCGAAGAAAGTTCAAACACTTTGCAGCATTTTTGGCGACATAGAATATGTGGTCATTCCACAAAAGGTGGTCTGTGATGCACATGCCAAGGACTGATAGATGATCGGTTTCTTCCATGCAAGTGCCGCTCATGGATAGTGGCATGGGGAGTGAGTTCTGCTTTAAGGACAGAAGACAGCACTGAGTTTTTGAAGCATTAAATTCTACACGGTTTTTTATTCCCCATTGGACAATGCTGTCAAGATCAGAATTTAATAAGCTTATCATACGCTGCCGTAGAACAAGGAGGTGCATCTGAAAACGAATATGAAAAGCTGAGAGTACTATCGTCAGCAAAACAATTAAGTGGATTAGAAGTTCCAGATAACAGATAATTAATAAAAATGAGAAAAAGGGTCGGGGACAATACGGAGCCATGGGGCATATCAGCATTTATTTTTTGAATATCAGGCTTGAAACCGTCCAATACAACTTGTATTGAACGTTTCGAAAGGTAATTTCTAATCCAACGAATAAGAGATTCATCGATACCAAATGCACGCATTTTCAATAAAAGAGCTTGATGCCCAACTCTATCAACTGCTTTTGAAATATCAAGTGCAATAATCTAACTTTCTCCAAAACGATGTAAAGATCTGTGCCACTGTTCGGTGAGATATACCATTAGATCACCAGTGGACCTATTGCTACCAAAGTCATACTACTGGTCATTAAGGAGCTTTCGTTTTTCAAGATATTTCTTTGGCTGATAATTAATCAGCGTTTCCATGCCCTTGGAAAGAAGGGACGTAAGTGCAATTGGACGGTAACTAGATGGTGAGAAGGATTCGCCTTTTTTAGGGACAGGCTGGACAAATGCTGTTTTTCATCCAATCGGAAAGAGACCTGTAGAGTAGGACACATGGAAAAGCTTACGCAGTGGTTTTGCCAGCGCTAAAGAACACCTATTCAGAACGATGAGAGGGATACTATCAGTGCCAGCGGATTTGTGTATATCAAGGTCTTTGAGGACTCTAGCAACTGCACGAGCGCAAAAGAAGATTCGTCCCATAAAATCGCTTACGCTCTCAAGTACTGGAGGAGTCATAACACTTTCTGGCAGCGTCAAATTAAAAGCGAACTGCGCTGCAAGCAAATTGGCTTTTTCACAAGAACTGACAAAAGGGGTATCATTAAAGACGAGCGTTGGAACCGAAGACGAAGTTGAATTTCGAATATTTTTTAAAAATGACGAAAATTGTTTGCCTTAATTTTTGGTCATTCAAAAATTTGGTTTCACGAATGTGAACGTAGCAAGTCTTTCTAGCTTGTTGAAACTTTTTCCGGTTTTCCTCAGTGGGGTTGGCTTTATAATTCCGGTAACTTACTTCTCTAACTCGAAAAACCTCTTTACACCTCGAATCAAACCATACAACTTCTCTAACCCTAATAACCTCTTTACAGTTTGAATCAAACCATGCATTTATTTTCGGTTTGATAGATTTCACCCTATTCGGCATAAAATTTCTCATTCCGGGAAGAATTAAATTTGTTATCATATCTGCGTTGGAGTCTACGACACTACCGAGGAAGTATAGTGACCAGTTAAAGTTCCTGAAGAAATTATTGAGACCGTCCCAGTTGGCATTCTCATATTGCCAAACGGTTCTCTTAGGTGATTTTTCTTTAACTGAGTGTTGTTGGCATGAGAAATTTCAGCACCAATAAAGTCAGGGACTTCAAACTCTTAGCATTTGCTAAGCTCACCAGGCTTAAGCAACCCACTAAATTAAAATTCTTTAGTATTAGTGGTTTCCGAGATATAAGAATGCAAAAATCACAAAAACCGTAATTGACTGACCCACTGACAGATCATCAAAATTATGGAGCACTTCCTGACATCGTAGAATCTTGTATTTTCGCACAACGGGTAAACCTTATGGCAAAAACGAAATTTTAGGATTTTCTATTCACGGGCGTGTTACCCGCCCATTTTCATAAAATTGGTATAAATTATTTGGAGCACTTCTGATGGTCGTGGAATAATGAAATTTGGTACAGCGGTAGGACTCAAAGTGCATGCAAAGGCAGAATTTTAAAATATGATATTTTACATTTAGGAGCGTGGGAACCGCCCATTTTCACAGAATTAATACTAAATATATTGGTACCCATTGGTGCAGGATTATGCAATTTGGTAGAGCGGTCACCTTTAAGGAAGTGGTTGACATTATGAAACTAAGGCAGTAGTTAAATCACACCAACATTTAAATGTTAAAAAAGTAGCCAAGTTTTTCTATATAGAAAACCATTTGCGTAACAAGTCAGCTGTGAAAAGTAGTAAGATTTAAAAGTACGCCAAATTCTAAGTTTATTAATGTTAAATACCAAATATTTTAAAATAAAATATGGAAGAACTACAAAATTATCAGAGATTTCTTTTATTTAATGATTACTGACTTAAATTATATGTTGGCTTACTTGCCAAGTTTTAATTTCAAAACTGAGTAATTGGGTAATAAAAGAAAACTTGCCAAGTAAACCAGCACAATTACGTGGATCCAATAAAAATGTTTATTAATTTTGTTGCTAAATTTTGATATGGAGTCTTCAATTTTAGAAGCTTTTATTTATAAAAAACTTACGCACATAACTTTAAAAAAAAATAGAATGTCTCTGTTTATCAAGAAAACTTTAGGCTTTCGATGAATTATCATACAAGCCCAAACCCATTAAATTTATTCAGTTTTATAACTAAACAAAATTGTATGCATGTACACAATTCTTAGATTTTTTTTTCATAATTTGTACGATAAAATTATTTATTCCCTAAAAAAACGGTCAACTATTCAAAAAGTTTCATTTTAAAAACAAACATACTTTACATAAAACAATTCGTCATTTTAATAATCCTGGCTACGACAGTTTTTTTTATTTGCGATTATAGGTACTATAAGGCAAGTCATGTATTCGTAAAAAAAGTAAATGCACGACTGAATCGCACGTACTTGTTCCTGTGTTCGATTACATTATATGCAACAGATTCTTAATGGAAACGGCTAAAAGTATTTTTAAAGTCGTTTTTCACTTAATTTTGTATATATAAATTGCTCAAATTTTTTCTAAAAAAAAAAAACTGGTATGAACCTTTTAAATATTTAATAATATAAATTTAAAAAAAACTATTTTTCGAAAATTTTGAAATGCAGTATTATTTAGAATTCAAAGGAGATCCTGTATACAAATTTTGATCGAAATCCGCTTAGACGTTTATGAGAAAGTCGAAAATCAATAAAATGGTTGTATGGCAGGTACCTTTAACAAAATATTTTTATTTTTTTTTCAGCCAAAATGTAGACAATACTCAACTTATTACACATACCAATTTTTATTAAAATCGTTGGAGCCGTTTTCGAGATAATTAAGATGGTAGATACATTTGTATGGCAAGTACCTTTATGTTTGGGGCTAAAACTACGATTCAGAAACCTATTTTGTACAATCACCTAAAACGCCTAACCACTTGAACAAAATCGGTTCAGCCGTTTAGGCTGTAGGTCGTTCTACAGACAGACAGACGGAATTGCCGGACCCGCTTTTTTGGTGTTCTCTATCATCGTAATGTTAAGTTTTTTTTCTAAATGCAAAACTTGCCCTATAGTTACGGTGACCAACCGTTCCTTATCTCCCGGGACAGTCCCGTATTACGTTCGACTGTCCCGGGTAAATTTTAAGAAAACCCGAGACGTACAAATGTCCCGTATTTTATTTTTTGTCCCGGGTTTGTCCCGGGTTACTCTCATATTACCATATATTTATATTATTTGAATAACGTTAAAAAAATTTAACAATTTTATTTAGTAGTAAGATGTGATCTTTATTCAACATTCATAATTTACATAAATTGTTCACAATTAGAGCATGGCGTAAGCCGTCAGCCGAAAAAAACAGAGAGCATATAAAATTTTATTGATTATTGAATATAAATAATGAAAAAGTTGTTTTATAAAACATTTTAGTATCTCACAAATATTCTGAGAATTAGATTAATCAAAAACTTTCGTTTATTATTTGGGAACGATATTTCCAGGAAGTTTTAACGTAGCTAACCAGAGTAAGCCAGCAGTCGCCGTTTAAAATAATTTTGAGTTCATCCATGCTTAGACTGTTTTTACCCCAGTGGGCGCGTCTTATGAAGCTAAAAATGGGGCAAGTTCCAACAAAGTGTATAACGTCCTCTGCTGTATGTCGGTTACACAGTGTACATTCAGTATTTTGGTCATTTCGATGAGGGATATAGTTTAGGCGTAAAAGTTCTCCTCTTACTTTGATAATTGTGGAAATAGTGTCAATACTGTTGTTGTCGTGAAAATAGTTGTTTGATAAGTTATGATCCAGTGCTCGATATAGATTCCTTGACTCACTTAGCCTCGCACGTTCACGGAAAAACTCAAACCTGGATTCCTTGATAGAATTTTGGAGGGAAAGCAATGGGTCTTCCCATGTTGCTGGGTTGTCGAGGTTCATTTGAACGTTATGCTCCAAGCACAGTCTTGACCACTCACCAAAAAATTGAAATTTTCGTTGAATCATATAAGATGCCACAATTTTGGGAAGCCTTTGCGGGTGATATTCCATGACCTTTCTTATATAGTTGAAATGTAGTTTGAGAGTGTACAGGTAGAGAGGTGGAAGTCCAGTCTCTAAATGGAGCATGTACGTCGGCGTATTTTCTGGTAGACGAAAGATTTTCTTTAAGAAGTATCTTAAGAGTTTATCTACTTCCTCATTCTGAAACAAACCCCAGACTTGAGCAGCATAACACATTATAGTTCTTACTACTGCTTCAAATAATCTGTATTTCACACTTGTTGCGACGTCCTTTTTGCCAAGAATTCCTTTCCAGTTGCAATTGATAGCCATTTTAGAATCGTGAAGCTTTGATTTGAAATGCTTTTCAAGAGAGAGTTTGGGAGTCAGTATTACTCCTAGATACTTATACTCTTTGACATTTTCTAGCTCCTTTCCTTCCCAGGTCCATTTCTCGTTTCTAGCGTATCTACCACTGCCATTTCGGAAAACCATCATTTTCGATTTATTTGTGTTTACTTTTAAGTTCCATGTTCGGCAATATTGCTGTAATTTGTTGACCATAAGCTGCATCATATTTGGCGTATCTGCCAGCAGGACGATGTCGTCTGCATACATTAGACATTTAATGTTTATTCCATTAAAAACAATACCTCCTGGTAGGAAGGAAGTTATATCATCAAGGAATAATGAAAATAGTAAAGGGCTTAGTAAACATCCTTGTTTAACACCCATTTTTGTTGCAAACCAGCGAGACAATTGGTTCCCATCCCACACGGCCGCTTGGTTTTCCTCATACATACTTTGTATTACTTTCAGGATTTTCGTTGACACGCCTATATTGCTGAGCTTTAGAATGAGAGCATTTCTGTCTATAGAGTCAAAAGCTGCCTTAAAATCCACGAAAAAAGCATATAGTTTCCTTCCATTATCAAGGTATAACTTCGCTATGCTTGTTAACGTGAAAATGTTATCCACAGTGCAATATTCTTTACGGAAACCTGCTTGGAATTCACTCAGTAGTCCATTTTCCATAATCCAATTTGTTAAACGGTTGAGAAGTATTGCAGAGAAGATTTTCATTACTGAATTTAAGAATGATATTCCTCGGTAGTTACTAGCATCTTCTGCATTCCCTTTTTTAAAGATTGGGAATATGATGCTTCTCCTGAAGCTTTCACCTACTGTTCCTTCATCAAAGACCCGATTAAAACATTCTGCCAAGCATTTTAGAAATTTTTCCGTGGAAAACTTATAGAACTCATACGGTATACGGTCTACTCCAGGTGCTTTATTGAGCTTGCAAGCGTAGGCTACAGTTTTTATCTCTAGAGATGTTATTCTCGCATCAAGTTCCACATTCTCTATATAAGGGAGGGCAAACAAGTGATGATTTGGGCTAGTTGGGGGGTTTAACAAATTTTGAAAGTGTTCTGCTAAAACCTCTGCTTTAACTTGTATTCTTGAACGACTAACCACTTCTCTACTATTCAGTCTTCTCGCTAATTTCCAAAAGTCGCAACTGTTCCTTACTTCACTTATTTCCTTCGCGAGATTTTGCCAATATTGCCTTTGTTTTTCTCTACAGATACTTTTGTATTCTCTGTTTGCTTTTTGGTAAGCTAGTTTTGAAACAAGGGTAGGTGTCTTTTTTGCCAGATGTAGTTGAGCAAAAGATTTGTTTCTCGCACTAAGACAGTCTGCATCATACCATGGTTGTTTTTTTGACGATTTTCCCCTTCCATTTGGCTGGAGAGGTTTCGCCGCAATAGCTACACATGACGTCAAATTTTATTTACAATAATTTAAATATTTGTTTAATATTTTTATGTCAAAGTGCGAATCCGCCTTAACAAATGGTTAAAGAGTTGCTGAAAGAAACTACTACCGAATTCTTTAGTTTCACCCCTAAAACCGAAAAATTTCAAACGGTCCTTTTGAAGGGCATAGATTCCTGCACGGAACCACAGGAGCTCTTAAATGAACTCCGCCAACAAGCGAATGACGATCTCGACTTTATCGGGGTCAAGCCGTTCGCTACAGTTAGAGCTAGGCGGGACAAGCGGAGACTTCCCTTCTTCCTTGTTCAACTCTCACTAATTATCGGGGATGTCCGACGTTTCAGCTTATAAAAAACAATAAAGCAGCAAAGCAAACAGTGGTAGAAAAGCGTCCAACAGTGCGCCCTCCTACAACAACGTCCGTCAACCCCCAAATTTCTTACGCCCAAATGGCGTCAGGAAGGGGAAGCACGGTACAGCCTACACCAAAGGTCGCCCAACAGGCCCCCGTGCCTAAGGCGCCGGCGGCACAGGCGGATATTATGGGCGTTCTACTGGCCATCCAGGGCCAGTTGAACGGCCTCCAAAACCAGATCAGGGAGCAGGCGACTAGGGTGGATTATATCTACTCTGTTTTGCCGAGCTTAACGCAACTTAGAGGTTAAGGGCGCGCTGCCGGAGAGGCCCTTTAAGATCCTAGCTGTGAATGTAAATTCACTGATTAGGACCGAACGTAGAGCGAATTTATTCCAATTGCTTAAAGACATAAGTCCAGATGTGTTTATGGCTAGCGAAACTAAGCTTAACCAGAAACATAAATTGACTAACAACAATTACAATATCGTAAGGAGAGACCGACCCAACTCCACTCAAGGAGGAGGCGTCGCAATCTTTATACGTAAAGGCATTAGTCATAAGGTAATATATAATAGTGATGTGCGTAAATTTCGGACGTTAGAGGCATGCATCATATGCATTCATCTCCAACAGGGGAAGCGAATGTATGTGATCGCTGCCTATGCACCGGAAACACCTCAGCCCACACAGTTTATAACAGAGCTTGAAAAGCTTTTTGAATGCTTAAGATTAAGCTCGGAAGAAAACTACTACATATTGGCTGGTGATTTAAATGCCAAACATATAGATTGGGGAAATCAAATACAAAATCCTCGTGGTAACCATCTGTATAATTGGATGGGTCGATACAACCTGGAGTATCGCATTGAACTTCTCGCTACAGACAGGCCATCGTTTCCAAGAAGCGGTGCCTATCTGGATCTATTGTTGAAAGACGCAAGACTAACAATTACTGACACTGTGGGCCAACGGCCTAAAAATTGTTTAAGAACGATCGAGTACGACAGTGACCACTGCGGACTCGCCGCCGTAATACAACTTCCGAACGAGCTTATGGAATTGGAGGAGTATGTACCTGTTCATACTTACAATTACAGTAAGGTGCGCTGGCCACGCTTCTCGAACTTCTTATTGAGCGAATTACGTTCAAATGATATATCCCCACCAAATGACAGGAACCTGACAAATACTGAAATTGACAGATACTTAGAACAAATGGACGAAATAATTCAACGAACAATGAATAGGACAATACCGAAATACAAAGAACGTAACGCAACTGACATGTACCGTAACGCGACAATTGATACACTACACAGACAAAAAAGTGGCTTACTGACAAGACTAAAACGCTTGTACAGACGGTTTACTGACACACGAGATCTGGAGATAAGGACACTGAAGTCGTCCATAAAAAACATCAACCAATTGATCAAAGAAAATTATAGGTTGTCCATTAATTTGTTTTGGGACAACAAAATTCGGGCCGTGAACGCTACCGACCCGAGTATGTTCCCGCAAATTAATAAGATATTCAGAAGAAAAGATCAAAACGACCTTCCGTGTCTTAAGCTCCAGAGGACGACACAAAACAGAGACGTACTCTTGACAGCGGGCATAGATCCAGATGACGCCGTCTTGGACGATGACCTCTTCATAATCGAAGATCCGCAGGAGAAGGTGGAGGCGGTGGGGGCTGTTTTTCAGCAAGTGTACAAGGTGAATGCTAGCATTCGCCCGAACCATGACCTGGAGAGCAGAGCTCTGGTTCACCACTTTTACCTGCGGAACGATATAACGCAGTGGCGATCTGAGAACCTTGGTTTTACCGGGTTTAATGATGAACATTTGGCAAACGCCATAATCGCCGAGCGAAATGGGACCAGTTCCCTGTTAATTTCGAAGATTGAGCTCCAGCTCATGTTTGATTCACTAAAGAAAAAGAAATCAGCAGGAGTCGATGGTATATCCAACGTTGTACTACGACATTTGCCTCAAGAAGCAGTTGACATATATACCACACTGTTTAACAACGCACTCAATAATGCATATTATCCAGTGCGGTGGAAGACAGCAGTGGTGCATCCTCTCCCTAAAAAGGGAAAGGACAATTCCAATCCGGCGAATCTCAGATCGATAAGTCTTCTTCCGAGTATCAGCAAAGTATTTGAAAAGGTTATTAATAGAGCTCTGTTCAAGTGGGCGGAGGACAACAAAATCATACCGGATAATCAGTTCGGTTTTAAGACGGGACATGACACAATTCATGCCGCGTCTAAACTTGTTTCTGATGTCCAATGGAACAAATCTAAAAAGCAGTGTACGGGTGCCTGTCTGGTTGATTTGGAGAAGGCCTTCGACACCGTATGGTTAGAGGGTCTCTATCTAAAGCTCGCCAGACTTGGTATAAGTAAACCGCTATTGTACATGCTTTATGACATGCTAAATGGTAGAAAGTTTGTTGTCAAGAGTGGCAATGTAACTTCTACCACAGTTTTTAATATTAACAATGGTCTTCAGCAGGGAGCGGTTAACTCGCCGATTCTCTTCAGCATTTACACCAGCGATCTGATAGGTAGTCTAACTCAGGCAATTGCGTACGCCGACGATCTAATTGCGTACAGAACAGCTCCAACAGTTGAGGTCATCAAAATTCTCTTGCAGCGTGACTTCGACAAGATTCAGCGATATTGTGATGACTGGAAGTTGAAAATCAACTTCCAGAAATCAGAAACTATTTTGTTTAGGACTCCGTTGTCTAGCGCCTCAAGGGATACGAGAAAGAACTGGCGCAAGCTGGTGATCGTAGGGCCACATGGACATCCACTGGCGAGTAAAAGTGTAGTAAAGTACCTTGGCATCTGGTTGGATCAGTACTTGTATTTCGACAGACATATAGGTGCTGCTCTGGCCAGGGCTAGGGGAGCCTTTGCCCTGACAAAACGATTGTTTTATAGCAGTCGTCTTGACAGCAGGGTGAAGGTGATTTGCTACATGGCCCTCATCAGGCCGATGATTGCCTATGGATGCCCGGTGTGGTTCAACGTTGCCCCATCTCAAATGGAAAAGATTCGGGTGTTTGAGAGGCAGTGTCTTCGACGTTGCCTTGGATTACACAGAACACCAGAGTCGGAGTACAAACGATATTATTCCAACCAGGTTCTATACAACGGAGCCAACATAAACAGAATAGATAATTTTTTGTTTAAGCTGATTCGGGGTCACGTTGCAAGAGCGATGTCCTCAACTAACAACTTAATTTTTGGGGCGTATTACCCAAATAACCAATATTTCGAGAGTGCGCGGTTAAGTGGCTACATCCCTCCCGAGGCATTCCTCTATTTAGACAGTCGAGGGCTGATACAGGATGGAGGGGCGGTTCCGCTCATCTACCACGTCAGCCGGAAAACTGTGGATAGGCGACTCCTTTATGGTCGAGACGTCATCGCTCAAGGTGGAGAAGAGCGCCTTCGGTTCAGTAGGACTGTGTCCGATCGGGACCGGAGGGATAGGGCGAAACAGGAGAACCAGTTCTGGTGGCTCTCTGAACAGCATCGTGATATTTAAAGTCGATGAAGATGGTATATCTTGGCCGACTTACATAGATTTAGGGAATTAGGTATAGGGAACAGTCGTGGTGGCACCAAAAAAAAAAATTAAAAATATGTATATATGCGGGGGCATGCGTGCATGTATCTGCGTGTCTGTACATGTATGTGCGTACGTATATGTACGTGCGTATGTACATGTATGGGTGGGGTGCATGTTTGTATGTGTCTGCATGCATATAAAAAATAAACAAAAGAAAAATTAAAAAACGAAAAAAATGCTGCTGTGGCTGTTCTAGTTTTTAAGTAGTTTTAAGTATTATTAGGTATTTTAAGTAGTGTAAGTTATTTTTAGTTAGTATAAGTTAGTTTTATTTAGTTTTAATTAATTTTAATATATATTTAGGTTTAGTTTATAAGTTAAAAAAAAAAAAAAAAAAAAAAAAAAAAAATGATCAGATATCAAGTTTTTGTGAAATTTCCTTGAAATATAAAATAAAATAAAAAAAAATTTAGATTTAAATAAAATAGTTTTTAGGTCGAAAGACATTAGTTTTAAGAGTTATAGTTTAATTTAAAGCGCCCGTAAAGGGCCAGTAAATTAGTTGTAAGTTATTGATAATTAGGCTAGTTTTAAACATTTTTGTCTAGCTTTAAGATAGTTATAAGTTAAAATGAAATAAAAATGAATTTAAAAAAAAAAAAAAAAATGGTTAAGATGGATTTACTATAAAAGCATGTTCACTTAACGCATTAATTTGTCACCTTGGTTGAGCTGTCCGATTTCTTTTAAAGCTGTATCTTCACAAACTTCAAACTGTATCTTCACAAAAAGCGCAATACATAATTTTGAAATGTGAGTGTTTAGATACTTGTGCAAGCAAATTGAATTTGTTTCTTTTAGTTATTTACAATAAATTTAGAAATTTGTGAAATGCCTTTAAATAGAAAATGTTAATTCAACGATGACTTCAGAGGAAATTTTTCTTCATAAACAACAATGAAAAAGCAAATACCGCAACCTGTTTAAAATAGGTTTTTACGTTTTCTATAAGCAGTGGTGGAAGTTATGATATTGAACAGCACTTAAAACAAAAATAAAAAACAAAAAAAAAAAAGAATCTGACTTTGATGCCACTTCAAGAGCATATAATTAGCAGATTCCCAAAAAAAAATGGATGTCTAAAGTTGCTAGATTAGAGAACAATTGATAATATTTTGCTTGCAAAGAAATTGATCAATCAATAATTCAAACTAAAATTAATTGACCAAAAGTAATGTAAAGCAAATATTCATCAATTTTGCATAAAGTGTTACGAATACTTACAGCATTGGGATGTATATTTTAAACAATATGACATTTTTAGTTGGGTAATTCTTCGGAACATTCCTATTTCCTACCTGCCCAGAAATAGAATCTTCGTTATCTTTTGTCAACCAAAATCAGAGGGATACTACCATTAATGATTCCAACTTGTTTGACGAATTTGTGTGTCACAAAATTATAACAAAATGGATAAAGAATAAAATAACTGTGGCCGAGAAATAGGAAGACATATTTTAACATTTTTGCAAGTTAATGTATAAGCTTCAAAATTTTTTTACTTATTGTCGAGTTAGGCATCTAACTGCCATGTTCAAATGCTCCAACCGAAAAAATTCTTTGCATAATGAATAATATTTGGACAAATGAAAACACACAACTGAGTGTTGAAACTCTCAGAACATTGTAATGGTAAGATTAAACTATAATTTTAGCTGTCAGGAAATTAAAAAATATTGGAAACGATAATAATCATCAAAGAAATTTGTTAGGCAAAAAAGTACCAAGTACCAAAAATTTTGTTGATAATGTGTTATTAATGTTTATGTTTCAAAACCTTGGTAAAAAAGGTGGAATACACCCCATATGTGAATTTCAACAACATATGGGGTGTAGTGAAACTAATATTTTTGGACTTCTGTGCGAGAAATTTGATTGTATCTACACACATATCCAAAAGTATCAGTTTCATAACGTACTAGCTTGTAATCAAACCAAAATAGCTAATACAAATGCAAGCTAAAATTTCAAACTTTATTGTAAGTTGGATCGTATGAATCATACGGTATGATCCGAAGAAGGTGTGCAAAACGAATAGCCGGACTAAAGAGGCCTGATCTTCATACAACAAATAGCTTTTGACGATCAACTAGCCGGCAAAAAAAACTTACAATGATGGTCCCTCAAGCAGTGTTGGTCGAAGTGTCACTTTTTAGAATAAACTACATTAACTACGTCTTCTACGTAGTCAATGTAGTTAAATGTAATTAATGTAGTAAATGAAACAAATTGTACCAGACGTAGTTTCAAATGTCAAATCGTATGCAATGTCATTTCATTTTGAATTCTTAACTCTTATATATTTGTTATTTCTTTTGTATTTGGCGACTAGTGAACAAATTAAAGTTTTTATCATAACAAAAGAAAATAAAGACTTTGGCAAGAAAAATCAAAAAAACTTGTTCTCATTGACTATAACGTTGAAAATCAATGATAGAAATAATTGCGATGATTACTGAATGTATTTTTGAGTTTATTTTTTTTTTATTTTTTATTTATTTTTTACGAATTGGAAAGAATGTAAATACATATAAATATTGGTACCTACCCAAACAAAATTTGGGATAGCGGGTTTTCGCATTCAAAATTTTGGATTTTTTTCATATTCGGTGGAAATTCTATTGAATTTCTAAATTGACTACGTTAATGTAGCAGACGTAGCAAATTGTAGTAAATAAAACGCGTAGTTTATTCTATTTACTACACGTAGTTTTTGACGTAGAAAATAGAATGTAGTTAATTTGGCCAGAATGTGGTCCGTTTGGCTGGGAGGGGCAATTTCATAAAAAAGTACTGAAAATGGAAAAAAAATATTAAAATATAACGGTTATACTTACAAATGAGTGTTATAATTTTATATAGAGGAAATCTCTGCCTTATTCTATTACAACCAAATTAATATACGTGGACTAGGGAAGGTTTAGCACTTATTCCGCGGAATAAGTGCGAAATGCTATTAATAAAACAGAATTTCTGCTATTTGACGTTTACCAACTTAGTCCTTCGCTAGAACATCGCAGATCTAGTGAAGGACTAAGAATTGCCATTTAAAAACAAAATTTACAGATAGTTAATACTTATTGTAGTAGATTTTGTTCGATTTCTTATTAATAGGAAGTTTTAGTCCATGATCTAACTCCTATTCCATGGTTTTGTAAGTCCATGGACCAGCGGTGGACTTAGCGTTTTTTATTAATAGGGCTGTTAATGAATTATTAAATCAATTGATATCTACTTACTAATTAGACTTGCTCTAATTAATTATTTATGAAAATTTCAAAAAAAAAAAACTATTAACCCAAATAACCAGATGGAAACAAATGATTAAAGGACAAGTTTCTGTCTTTAGAAAACCTGTAATTTTTTTTATTATAAATGTTGCCGTTGTTGTTAAATATTTATTTTTAATTTTAAGTATAAGATATAAAATCAAATCATAAAAGTTTTTGATTAATAACTAATCAGATCAAAGTAACGAGTTTCTGAAAAAAAATATTATATAATTTTTCAGTTTTGAAAATTACACTATACCTTTTTTTATATTTTCATTCCCAAAGTTTAGGTTCAAAACCCGGTTTTTCAAAAATTATGCATAGATTTGATGTAATAATTCAATAATAAATTAAGGTATTGGTTTTATAAAAAGTTATGTAAGTATGTTTTACCGTTATATTTTAATTTAGTTCCATGTTTAGTACTTTTTACTTGCGATATAGGTACTATAGGGCAAGTTTTGCATTTGAAAAAAAAAAACCGAACTCGAGATTTTAATCAAAGTTGACATTACAATGATAGAGAACACCAAAGAAGTGGGTCCGGCAATTCCGTCTGTCTCTCTGTCAGTCTATGTGTAGAACGAACTACAACGTAAACGGCTGAACCTATTTTGTTCAAACTTGGTGGTTAGGCGTTTTAGGTGATTGTGCAAAACAGTTTTTTGAATCGTTCTTTTGGTCCCAAAAATAATGGTACTTGCCATACAAATTTGTGTACCATCTCAATTATCTAGAAAACCGCTATAACGATTTCGTTAAAAATTGGAGTGTGTTCTAATTTGAGAATGATCTACATTTTTCCCGAAAATAATTTAAGAAGGTTTTGTTATTAACGGTACCTGCCATACAATCATTTTATTGATTTTTGACTTTCTCATAAAATGCACAACGGATTTCAATCAAAATTTGTATACATGATCTCCTTCAAATGCTTAATAATACTGCATTTTAAAATTTTCAAAAAATAGTTTTTTTGGATTAAAAAAAAAAGAAGAAAATTCAATATTTCGAAAACGGGTGGGCGATTTTTTCTGAAATTTTGTTTTTAAGTTTATATTTTTAAATATTTAAAATGTTCATACTATTTTTTTTTGTAATCGAACATAGGAGCAAGTATGTGCGATCCAGTCGTGCATTTTATTTTTTATGAAATTGACCGTCCCGGCCAAACGGTGTGAGGCAGACCCCCTCCTATAGTAACAAATGCTTGTATGTATTAAGTCCCTCTTAAAAAATCTGTTATTATTTTGCGGCGACTGATTTATCGTACTCGTGCCCGATGCTTGACTGTTAGCAGCCAAATATTTAACCCAAAGAATGCGGGGTTCGTTTCAACGCTTTACACTTTCTATAGTAAGAGAGCTTCACGTGTATGTGACAAAAAAAAAGCTACCGGAAAATGATTTCCCCATTAAAAATATACCCCCAATTCTAGCGAGGTAACTAACGGTCTTTGTAACATATATGCTTAGGCCTTACAGCCTAAAGTACTATGCAACCTGAATTACAAGGAACTAATTAGAATAAAGGTTAGAAGTTAGAAATTAAGGAAATAGTTTTTGTTGGCACGGTGGATTTGAGAATTAGGTCATCATAACCCACGAACAGCATCCAATTAAAATTGTCGATATAGAAACGAATTTTGCCTAGAGTGGTCGTGGCGCGATGGTTGTGTATTCGCCTGTCAACCTCATGGTCACAGGTTCGATCCCTGCCGTAGTCTATGTCTTCTTATTTTTCCATTAAAAACCAATTCTAAAAATAAATGTCATACAATGAGTTACTGGTTTACTCATTACATGCTGTTTAGGATTAGAACTAACAACATGTGATTGAGTAAAACTAGTATACCGATAAAATAAGACAAAGAATAAAAAAATGTATGCGAATTATAAGGGACATCGATAAATAAGACACGGAAATTTCTCCGCATTAGTTCAGCCGCCATCCCTGGAGATAAAATCTGAGACAACAACCACCTACAGTCTCCGAATTTCGCGCCACACATCTTTCCTATCATTCTTTCTCTTCCTTAACCTCACCCTCATGCCCGCGCTGTGTTGAAACATTTAAAGAGTATTCATAATCCCTTGAGCGCGTGTAGATTATAAAAAAAAAAGAGTGGGACTCGAGCCCACACGTCTTATTTATCAGTCAAGCACTATATCCAAGTGCACCACTGCCGACCTCAATGTGGCTGTATTATCTAAGTACTTTATATCACAATTAATAGTCTTCTTTTCTAATCCATAGAACAAAAGTTAATCCGCGATTTTAAATGTTCGATTAGTAAAAATAAAGGGTGCGTTCCAAAATCCATTAATGCACTACCAAGTAAAGGGTTATCCATTTTGAGGTTTCAAAAGTAAACGTAAATAAAACACATATAAAATGTTTTTTTTTTTCATGATAATTCTTTTTTATTATAAAGTTTGAACGTTGACATGATGTGTGAAATACTACATCATTTAAATGACCACCACGCGAATTGTTGCAAGCATCGATTCTTTTGAGGCAATTTGCGACCACTTTTTGACACATATTGGGAGATACCGCCCATAATAACCATAACTTGACGAATGTTGGTTTTCAAGTGCTCAAGAGTTAAAGGTTTATCTGCATAAACACGGTCTTTCGCGTAGCCCCACAAAAAAAAGTCCAGATGTGTCAAATCGCATGAATTACGCGGCAAGGAAATGTCTCTTGCAAAAAAGACATATTCGCTTGAGTTGTGTGGCATGTGGCACTGTCTTGTTGAAACTACATATTCTCCAAGTCGTATTCTTTAAAAGCAGGCAAAAAAAAGTCGGTTATCATATGACCATAACGATCGACGTCCACCGCCTGTTGTTCAAGCACCCATTGGACGTATCTACGACGTTGTGAATGGTCAGCTGGCTTCAGTTGTTGTGTGAGCTGGACCCTATATGGATGTATGTGTAGATCCAAATGCAAAATACGCCATAATGTGCCGTGACAGTCCTAATTCCTGAGAACGACGAGGAATCGACACATTCGGGTCTTCGGCAACACTTTCACCTACAGCAGCGATATTTTCAGTGGCACGAGCGAAACGATGATGCACAGGCCTCTGTAACCAATCCAGTCTCTTCAAATTTCCTCACAATTTTGCCAATTGCTTGCGTAGTTGGACGATTATTTAAACCATAATCTCCTATTAAACTATTAAAGCACGATATGTGGCTGTGGCAGAATCACCATTTTTGGAGTAGGTTTTAAAAATTTGTATGCGTTGTGCAATAGTTAAGCGATCCATTTTCGTAAATGTCAGACTTTCAGCTGAAAAAAAAATTGGTTTAACAACTTAGTTTGACAGATGTCGAGTTTCAGCCCTATACTTTTGAAACCGCAAAATGGATAACCCTTTATGAACTCTATCTTTTTTGTTTTGTAAAATACATAGACGAGTATTGTCAAATGTCGTAATTCTTATGAAGGTTGGTACAGTTCATGAATGTCAAATAGCAGAAGAGTTGTTTTATTAATGACATATTGAGCTTAATATCTTAGACATAGACCGTCACTCAATTATGTTCTTTTTTTATTATTGACAAGTTTTTAACTACCAATATTCCTCATTTTTGGAAACAGATATTATTATTACAGGATTATGAAGGATTTTATAAATTACATAATGTCAAATTCCAATAAGAAATTTAAGTTTAAAAGAAGTTTTTAAAGAAACAAATAATGGAAGCAAAATATCATCAGCTCAATTAAAATACCTACTGCTACCAGTACGTTGCAGGAGACTTACCAGAAGAAAATACAAAATTATTATGGCGCAGTTAATAAAATAGTTAGTTGAGAACGAAGGTCCGTTTCGTTCTAAGGAGAGTACAAAACTTTTGTTTTTATTTCTTGAGGACTTTTTTAAGACTATGTAAAACACTAGGAAGACAAATCTGGAAGGATGAACACAAAACTTTTAGACTACACAAAATGAGCACACAACAAGAATCATCGAAAGGGTTTCATCATCTCTTAAGTAGAGGATTTCGAATAAGTATAGTTGGCCTTTTTTTCTCGGAAGTTTCAAACTTTCACTGCGTAAATTTGCTACCTCACAAGCCTTTTACTGTTTTTCACGACTGTTGAGCCTGAAAGTGGGCTAATTAGATATTCCAGGCTTGTCACCCGCAAACAGTCTAAAAGGTGCATTAAGTGGTCGCGATTTTTTAGGAGGAGCATTTTATCAAGGGAAATCCTGTGAGGTAATTCTATTCCAAATGTTTGTACACTACAGTAGCTATAATCTTTTTTTTTGTCAGAGGTCAGTTTGGGAGTTTGAATATCTCCTCTATATGGCTATGGCATGTTCGGGGTCACAAAGGACAATTTTTGGAATATAAGAGTTTGGTATCTGCTGCTATTGCTGCTGCTGCTGCTGCTGCTGCATGTGAAATAGTAAAATCCTCAAAGAGAACACCCAATTGTTCCGCTTTTGTTAACTTTGATCCGTTACAAAAATATAAACCTTCATCCGTTGCTGTGTGCCAGGGGTTTGAAAATTCACTGCGGGAAATTTCATCAAGCGAATATGACAAAACCACTCATATCCTGGGATTGGGGCTGTTTGAATACCTACTAAATATTATATCTACCTATACTCTAACGGTATAGGGGCAAACAAATAGCACACTATACAAGGCTATAATGTGAGATAGCGACCTTTTGTTAATTAGTTGTACATGCTGACCAAAAAATTTTCAGAATCCTTAATGACGACAATGGGAAGGATCCAAAAAAGTGAGGACTAAAAGGCAGCCGCTATAATATATGCTATACAGTGCTATTTCTCATAGTATTCGGGGCTGTTTTGTTCCGTTTCAGAGGATAGTTATTAATAATAAAAGCTGTTTTCATTTTTGACAAAAACAGAAGGACAAAATGGATAAACCTAATCGTATTTTTACGACACATTATAGTGAATTTTTGCGACAAGTAGCAAAACTTTATGTTTTGAAATTTAATTGTTTTTACCTCCTTGGGGAGAGTGGATAGAATAGGATAATAGTAAACGAATAGTGGACACAATATAAAACGTTACCGGTCTTCTTTTTCTTTTTTTGTCTAGCAGATATGGCAGTAAGACTGGAGGCATTTATTGTGTATAGTAGCGTCAACATCAGAGTAACAAGCAAAAGTCACTAAAGGCCAAAAACAAGGCAATGAGTCCTTCATGAACTCTCTCATGATATAGTCTTTCTCCTGCTGCTGCCATATTGCTCCCGTTTATGTTACATGATTTTTCATTTGTCAACTACTGTTGTTTTGAATTTTTATTTTTTAATTCTTAATTGAAGGAATTTATTTGTGTGTGTGTAGTGCAGATGTATTTGTTTTTGGAAAACATAGAAAGCTAAGTATGCGGATATATTCAGTAGCTGCAGGTGGATTTCTTGCCATCATCAGCTCATCATTGTCATTTTGTAATCAGCTACCATAATCATCTGTGCAATAAGGAGTACTACAACGAAACAATGCGTTCTCGTTAATCATCATCGTAATGATCAACTTCATAATAAGCTGCATCATCAGCTGCTGCAGCTGAACAGAACAGCACAAGGACCTGCCGCAAATCTTTACCTTACATCTATCACAGAAGTCGTCCTCTTGTCACTATCATCTCGTCGTCGTCTTCCAAAAGTGCCGTCGAGAACAATGCATTGTGCCAGAGGCAAATCAAACGTAAATCAGATGGTTGTGCTGTTGATTCGTTTTCCTAACGTAAAGCCGTAACCACACAAAATACCTGCAAGTTCTTCTTATCTCGTTCGTAGTCAGTTTCAGTTCGTGGCGATAACACTGGAAAAAAATTATCAATATTATTTTTATAATTTTTATTTTCAACTTTTGCCCATGTGAACAAATCTGTGTAGGACATTTTGCTTTTGGCGTGTTTATTCAAAGTTTTTTTTTGAGTTTTCGATAGGCGAAAGATGTTCTTTTATCGATATGAAATAATTGAACTTGTTCATAATTCTTAAAAAAATCGTGCATGTGTATATGTTGTAAAAAAAAGCCAAAGGATAAATT
The DNA here is from genome assembly GCA_910595825.1 of Philhelius pedissequus. NCBI lineage: Eukaryota > Metazoa > Arthropoda > Insecta > Diptera > Syrphidae > Philhelius > Philhelius pedissequus. The sequence continues at coordinate 226,218,983 of OU343161.1, read as the reverse complement.
TGTGTTAAGAATATCAAAGTGTCTGTTTTTTCATAATATTATATATAGGTATGAATGTACCTAAGCTACTTGCATGTCCCATTTCGTGAGTTCCAAGGATTGTAATTCACATTTTAGGGTATGTGCCGAGCACAATTGACTGCTTAGGATGTATTCGGTCGAGGGATAGTCCTCAGTTTCCTTGGCAATATTCAATGTCTGGCCTGTCCTGATTCGATTATTCATCCAAATAATTTGACCTAAAAAATATTATTCCCAGTATACATTACATGAGTATTCAATAATTTTCATTATTAAAAGGGAAATATTTTAATTTTATTTGAAGCACATGACGATAACATATAAAATAAATAGCCTGACTAGATCGCACTTATATACATACGTCTTATGTTCGATCACATTGTATGCAAAAGATTCTTAATTTAAACTTACTTAATTTTTTATATAAAAAAATTCCTTAAATTTTTACATAAAAATGTCTTTATTTTTTTAATTGGTATGCTATTTTCACGCTAACATTTGCAAAAAGAGAACATAATAAGGATAATATGGATAATGCACATAATTAAATGTTTTTATATTTTAGCTTATGTGTTACAGTTTGAAATTATTTGATGAATATACATACAAAACTTAAATTTCAAAAAATCCTGTAACTCATTTTTGAAAAATCGATTTTTAAAAAAAAAAAATATTTATGTTTTTAAAATCGAAAAACTTTTTTTTTTGAAAATTTTTCGAGTATGCACCCTTATTACCAGTTTTAGGGAGCATTTGAATAAAACAAATAATTTGAATGGGTTCACCCAAGAGTGAGAAAGTCGAAAATACGAAAACATGAAAAGTGGTTCAATGGTAAGTACCGTTAAGAAGTACGCAAAATAAAATATTTTTATACTTGTAAGTGGGTTGTACTAATTTAGGAACACACACAGTTTTTTATAAAAACTCTTGAAGCCGTTTTCGAGAAATAATTTTTTTTAATGGATTCTTAAGCATTTGTATCGGAGGTAGTTGTAGTGAAGTTTTTTTTTTAATATTCACGATAATGTCAAAAGACTAACAAATATGAAGTTTTTAAAAAAATCCTATTAATTCTTTTTGAAATTTTGAGTTGTCACAAAAAAAAGTTTTTTTTTTAATTTCAAAAAAAAAAAAAATTCTTTTGTGAAATATTGGTTAATTAGTAGGACCTTCTGCATAAAAAAATTGAAAAAAAATCAAATGAACTGTTTTCCAGATAGCCGAAAACCAAAAAAAAAAAATGGTACCAAAAACACCAAAATGTTCCTTTTCCCTTCATTATTGAGATGATTTCTATATAAAGGGTCCGCCATCTAACTTTTTTTTTCAACTAGTGCTTATTTCGTGAATGGTAACACTTAGCTCATGTCTGATTTGCCAGATAATTAGTTTTATCCTTCCGTTGAACGAATATGGTTGTGTATACACTTGAGCAACGCTGGGAAATATTGCGACATTACTTTGAAAATCATGGTAATGTTCCAGAATGTGTGCGAAAATTGCGTACGGATTTTGGAAGAAGAGAAGCAGCGTCAGCTCCGTATGTTCGTTATCTTGTGAAAAAGTGAAAGAAACTGGCATCCTCATCGATAAACCAAAGCGTGAAAAGCCAAAAACAGTTCGTTCACCCGAGAATGTTGCTGCTGTGGCAGAAAGTGTGCGTGAAGCGCCATCAACATCAATTCACCGTGCGTCGTTCTCAACAATTGAACATTTCGGAGACATCATTTAGACGAATTTTGCATAAAGACCTTGGTATGACGCCATACAAAGTCCAATTGGTTTAGGAGTTGAAGCCAACTGACCATCCAATGCGTTTTCGCTTCTCTAAGTGGGCCTGCGATCGACTTAGAGAAGATGCCGATTTTGCCAAAAAAATCATCTTTTCAGATGAAGCTCATTTTGATCTTGGCGGGTATGTAAACAAGCAAAATTGTCGCATTTGGGGCACAGAAAACCCGCACGCATACATTGAAAAGCCGATACACCCAAAACGAGTCACTGTTTGGTGCGGATTTTGGTCCAGAGGCATAATTGGCCATTTTTCTTCGAAAATGAGCAAGGAGTGGCCGTTACAGTCAATGGCGACAATAAAGGACAATAAAGGACAATGTTCGTGAAGCCATTGGTGAAATACGGCTGCTCACAATCGATGACGTGCTTAAAAATTGGACCGATCTTGTAGGCTACTGCATGGCCAGCCGAGGCAGCCATTTGAATGAAATTATTTTCTATTATTAACTGGAAGGATTGTACTTTCAAATAAAAAAAGAAATTTGAGAAAATATTCAGTAGTTTTTTTATAGCATTTTCAAAAAAAAAAAGTTATTTGGCGGACCCTTTATATAAAAGAAAGTCGTGTTAGTTACACTTTTAATAACTCAAGAACGGCTGAACCGATTTGGCTGAAAATTGGTGAAGAGGTAGCTTGGAACCACTGGACGGTTAAAGGATACTTTTTATCCGGTTCGACCGCGTTCCCGCGTGACGTGACATAAAACGTGAAAGAGAATGCAAGTCACTATAAAACGTTGTATAACAAAAACGGATCTGACACTGAATAAGAAAACGCAAATGACAACTAAACTTAATTTTGTCTATGGTCAAGTATGGATAAAATTTGATAATTATATTTTCTTTCAGAAATCAATAATCAGTAATAATTAGGGAATGCTTCTATTTGCGATTACTGCTAGTAAGTGTGCGTGGGTCAACGTCATTTGAGACACTACGGGCTATTAATGGTATAATATTTTCAATATATCGTACTGCATATGAATAACTCAACTTACTATAATACCCATTCGGACACGACAATCGTTGAAGCCATTATCTCTTCATATCCGACTCAGATAAGCCCATTATTTGCTATCATGCTTTCCATCGAACCCATCTATAACATGTGGCACAAATACAAGGATAAAATGTCAGAAGATCTTTTACGTCAAATTTGTGTCAGTTCCAGAAATCACGATCTTAAAATGAATGAGGAGGTATATAATCGGGCCTTAATCTTTCTGGATGAACCTGGTGGAACTGGTGAGACATTCCTTATGTCAATAGTTTTAGCCACTGTTCGTGCGAGATCGAACATTGCGGTTGCAGTTGCTTCTTTTGGAATAGCAATCAGATTGTTAGAATTATTCCGTACTGCTCGATCAGCATTAAAATTGCCGTTAAATCTTTAAACTATTGAATAACCAACATGTACTATCGCAAACAACTCAGCAATGGCCAAAGACTTATCAGCATCAAAAATCATCATCTGGGACGAATGCACAATGGCACGAAAACGTGCATTAGAAGCATTTAACCGAACATTAAAAGATCTACGCAATGCCTCGAGATGTTTTGGAAAAGCAATGATTTTACTGTCTGGCGATTTCCGCCGAACACTGTCAGTTATTCCAAGACGAAGTAGTCTCAAATCATCGAATCTATGGCGATATGTGAAGAAATTTCAGCTGACAACACACATGAGATTTGTATTTTTAGGCCCGTTCGTTGATACGAATCATAAATTTTTATATTCAACTTAAAACGCTTAGGGGATACTTTTTCCTCTGCGTAAACTGTCACATAAGAGCTTAAGTAGAACTTAAATGCTTAAGTTGTGTATCAGCAAACGGGCATTAATGATACATCTGCTGAAGAATTCTCTGAGCAATTGCTGGACTATCGGTGATGGTCGAGTTCCTGTCGACGAATCGAGCGGATTGATTTAATTTCCTCATAATTTCTGTAACTTTGTCTCATCGAAAAAACGAACTTATCAACAAAGTATTCCCAAACTGCAAAAATAATGAATGGTTAAGTGAGCGAGCAATTTTAGCGGCAAGAATAAAGATTAAACTTCATAATTCATATTGAGATCATTGCAACAATGCATTCATTCAAATCTATTGACTGTGTAACAAAATAATGAAAATGAAGCCACCGCACAATTTAAGCCTAAAGGTTGGCTCCGTAGTAATCATGCTTCGAAACATAAACCAACCAACACTATGCAATGGTACGCGTTTGGTGTTAAGTAAATTGATGAACAATATGATTTACGCGACGATACTCAAAGGAAAATTCGAAGGTGATGAAGTTCTAATTCCGAGGATCCCGATGATCCTAACCAATAAGCCGCTTGAGTTTAAAATACTTCAATTTCCGATCCGTCTTCCATTCGCCATGACCATTAACAAATCGCAATGATAATCCTTGAAAGTTTTGTATGAATCTGGATTATCCATGTTTTTCCCATGGTCAATTATATGTATAATGGGTCAAAAGATCATCTGAGTTGTTTGTTCTAGCGCCTGATAATAAAACCAAAAATATCGTGTCGTGTATTACAAGGTACTTAACTGGAAAGGGCAACCTATGCACCAAAATATATAAACAATAAGGAATCATCAAAATACTTTTATTTGTATTTCCTAATAAAAAATCCAAAATGATTAATTACTGAATATAAGGCGGAACAGAGTTCGGCGGGTCAGCTAGTTTTTTTATAAAAATAAATGGCGCTGTTTTTTTTGGCAAAAAAAGGCAGGTACTTTCGCCTTGTCTTAAAAAATAAATGAAAAAAACATGTGGGCATATTACCAAAAAAAAAACAATATGCACCAAGTTAAAACAAATCCGTCCAACAGCTTATGCTGAAAACTCGATGACAGAGAGACAGAAGGAATTGCAGGGCCCACTTTTTTGGCGTTCTCTGTGTTCGTATAATCACTGTTACCATACTGGGACTTATTTGAGTCAAAAGGGACTCATTTTTTTAAATTTTACTCATTTTTTTAAGAACGAGGCAATTTATAGTTTAAAACAATTTTATTTCATTTTGCAAAAGATAGCTTAAAAAGATTGAATAGTCTGAACCATGCTTCTATTTCCTTTCCTTCCTTTGAATAAAACATATAAGAGTTTTGAATGGATGTTTTAAAATTAAGATATCCAAGTGAATAGTATTTTTTTGAGAATATTTTTAACTTTATTATGAAATTGATGACGATTCCTCAAAGTTCTGCAGCCGCAGAAAGAAAATTTTCAGATCTCTACCCATGGAATCAATGTTATGCTTACTCCACTGCCAATGATAAGGTTAACTACTTTCAATCTCTGGTTCTTGAATTATTTGAGAAACATGTTCCTATTAAAACTGTTTCAGTGTGTAGCAAAAGCTGTCCCTGGCTTACCTCGGAGGTTAGTAGTGCTATTAGATATCGGAGAAAAATGTATGCTAAATGGAAAAACAATCCCTCAGATATAAATTGGGGTTTTTTTTTGCCGCTCAAGAAATAAAGCAACTTTTGTGATTCGCAGAGCCAAAAAAAGATTTTTTATATCAAAGCTAGATACAAACCAACCTTCTCGTCGGCTCTGGAATAACCTTCGTTCTATTGGAATAGGGAGAAAACAAGTAGTTCATAACTTTCCTGACCCAAGTAATCTAAATAGGAGCTTTATAGCATCTGGAATTCCACAAAATGACTTTATATTGAATAATGAAGTACATTTTATACCTTCAACGGAACTAGAATTTGAGGTAGTGTCTGAGTATGAGGTGCTTCATAGCTTGAAGTCAATTAAGTCTGATGCAGTTGGGGACGATGGGGTGCCTGTTAGTTTCATCAGAATGATTATTATGCATATACTACCCGTATTTACTCATTTAATTAACTTTTGCATAACCTCGTCATCATTTCCCGATTGCTGGAAGTTAGCTAAGATTATCCCGATAGCTTAGAACAATAACCCTATTTCCTGCTCTGATTTCCGACCAATTAGTATCTTGCCTTGTCTGTCAAAGGTTTTTGAAAAGATTCTCGCAGCACAGATCACTAGTCACATTGATCGATATAATTTGTTATCTTTATTTCAATCAGGCTTCCCGTGCACATCATAGTTGTCAAACTGCGATGATCAAGGTGCTTGATGATATTCGTATTCAGTATGATCTGGACAATGTAACTGTTCTGTGTTTGCTGGATTTTTCGAAGGCCTTTGACAGAGTAATTCATCAAATACTTTGCTTGAAATTAAAGAGATACTTTGGTTTCCATGCCATAGCGGTGCAATTAATAAAAGATTATTTATCTAATCGAAGCCAGAGGGTTAAGGTTGATCAGGGGATATCTGAATTTATGAATCTGCAAATGGGGGTTCCACAGGGCTCCATTTTAGGACCAATTCTATTTTGTCTTTTTATTAATGATTTACCAAAAGTTTGTTCAAATGTTTCAATTCACTTGTACGCTGATGATGTGCAAATTTATTTGTCTCGTCCTATTGGCTTACAAGAGGATCTTATTTTTAGGATAAATGAGGACCTCCTTGCAATCTCCAATTGGTCTCTTAACAATAGCAAAAACACTGAATCCATCTAAGTCACAATTGATTGCGTTTTCTAAGAAGCAGATAAATACCTTGTTTTTACCTTCTGTTACGTTTATGAAAACTGTGAATAGTCTCGGTATTAAGATAAATACTTCTATATCGGCTGAAGATCAGGTGAATTCTACTATTGGACAAATTTATGGTGGACTGCGCAGGCTTTGGCTATTTTCAAACATAACCCCTGAAAAGACTAAATTGAGGCTTGTACAAACACTGCTTGTTCCTCTAATTGACTATGCCAATGTTGTGTATTGCAAACTTGATTCCCATTCTCAGCATAAACTTCTTGTTGCGTTCAATGATATGATAAGGTATATTTATGGACTAAAGAGAATTGAACATATATCACATTACCATAAACTGGTACTTGGATGCTCTTTTCAACATTACTTTGATGTAAGATGTTGTATCTTTATGCACAAGATCATTCAGAATAGAAAGCCACCTTACATTTATGAAAAACTTTCTTTTACTCAATTAGACCTCGTAATCTAGTAACACCATCTTACAACTACTTGAATTCTTCGCGCCTATTTATTGTCTATGTAACTAAACTATGGAACTCTCTGCCAGTAGCAATGAGGAAAATTATAGGTACTGCCAATTTTAAGAAGGCAATTACAGTTCTTAACCTAAAAGTAAAATAGCAAATATGGCCCTTGATAAACGGGATGGGGAAGGGGAGAAGGGGTAAGGGACGTATAGCCAAACAAAATTATAAATACGTATTCATAGAAGAATAAAACAGGTTTTTTAGTTTTCTTTATTTAAATTTAAAATGTGTATGTATATAAAGAACTTTTAGTTTAGAACTTTAATTTGTATATACATATGTATCTAATATAATGTTTAATTAATATTTTTATTTCTCATAAAATGTAACCAAGTTTAACGGTACTATAAAATACTTAGTCTTACTTGTACACCGAATTGAAATAAATAAACTTTGAAACTATCTCAGCTGATCAAAACAAAAAAGTTTAATAGATTTAACTTATAATCGTAGAAACTGTTGAAGTAATTATGTTTGTAAAGGAGTATTGTGCCGCAAACGATAAAGTTTGGACTCCAGATTAAAAACTATGCTTTTGTTTATTTGTTTTATTTTTTTATCTTATTATTGAATTGTTCCTTTTTGTTAACTTTTTATAAATGTGTTTTTGAGACTTTTAATTTTTAATCATAATATTCTTGTAACGGGTGTCCGCCGGGAAGGTATACTACTTTGTTTTGCCGACATTTTGGTAAAAATTAGTCTTGACAGTTCATATTTGGCAGTCGTGAAGTAGACACGTGACAAACTTATTATGGAAAAATATTCGATAAACCAACCTGTTTTAATCGTTAAAACAATTTGTCAAAATCAATCATTGATTACTGTAACGATGAGAAAGTTACGTGAAATTTTTGGAGAAACAACGTGCCAACAAAACACATTATTTATCTTGTAACATTACTGCTACTTCCTTGAAGTGTTCAAAGCAATTCATCAACAGAATAGAAGAAAACGCAAATAATAATTTATTCTTTGTTTTTGTAGACTGTGTGGAATAGAGCCAAATTGAAGATTTTTATGACCTGTAGTCCAAAATTCGTTTCGCCCTGGTACGACGGTTGGGCTAATCAGTTAGATGCTATCGTACATTTCTAAGACGCAATGTTTTTCGGTCGCTGTTTACCGACTATTATAAAATTTGCAGCATTTACACACTGCAAATTATATTATTTAGGAGAATTTGGTTAAATTCTTGCACTTAAATGTATGTTATGCCCGTGGTCTAGCCAGAAATAGAATATTCAGACCACGGGTCAACCTCAATTCGACGCCGTACTCAGGATCTTGGTCTCCAAAGAACAACTTTGGCCACAATTTTGCACAAGGATTTGCATTTGTTTCCATTTAAGATATAAGTGCTTCTTCCACAAGACCATTTACGCCACCGTACATATGCCAATAGGATGTTACAGCTAGTCCATGACAACGCCGATTTTCATGAAAAAATCATAATGAGTTGTGAGGCACATTTTCATGTGAATAAACAGAATAGTCGGTCCTGGGCAATGGAAAACCCTCAAATTATTCATCACTCACCTTTGCATTAAAAGTTACAGTCTGGTGTGCAATTTGCTCAGGAGGAATCATTGGACCTTACATCTTTGAAAATGAAAATGGCGCGTAACGGTAACTGTGAATGGGGAGCGTTATCGTGATATGATTGAAAACTTTTTAACACCACAACTGCATGCTTTGAGATTGATAAACATGTGGTATCAACAAGACGGTGTCACATCGCATACAGCCATGATAGCAATGAAATTACTGCGAGACCTCTTTCTCCAAAAAGTTATTTCAAGAAATGGTGATGTTGATTAGCCTCCACGGTCGCCCGATTTGACTGCTCCTGACTTATTTTTGTGGGATACTTGAAAAGCAAGTTTTATGCAAACAAACCAGAAACGCTTGAGCAACACAAACAAAATGTTCGTGATGAAATTAATGAAATACCGCGTGAAATGTGTGAGAATGTAATGAAAAATGTGTGCCAAAGGCTCGCATTTTTGAGACTAACAGAGGCGGACATTTAGCTGATATTGTATTCCATACACAATTTCCGACATTAAATAAAACATTTTATCAATATAAGATCCATTCTCTTTCATTTAATCAAAAATTGTAAACAAAAAACGCAGTATACCGTCCAGGCGGACACCCTGTATATTATCGAAAATACATGGTTTTTGTACTATATGTAATACATATATTTGATTTATTTTAATTCAGTTAATTTAATAGCATCTATGAATTTGACATAATTTTTGTATGTTTTCAAAGTATTTATTTTTGTTATTAAAAAAAAGGTTTTATTATAAACTTAAAAGAGATTTTTTATTGGGACTCATTTATTTTCAGAATGACTCATTTTTCCGGGCTCTGGGGCTAATTAAAATTAAACCCGCGGTAACATTGTTCTTAATGTCATGTTTGATTGTTCGAATTTTTTTTCACTAATCCTTAACTTGCCTTATAGACCTATAATCGCACGTAAAATTGAAAAAGCATTATGTGTTCGTCAAGCATTATGTCAATGTCAAGAAATGCAAACAAAAAAACAACAGATTACTTTGTTTTCATTTTTGAAAATACTACATTAAGAGGTAATATTATTAATGTACCTTCATGTTTATCTGTTAAAAAATGAATTTTAAAAATACTGTGCAATGATACACTACATTACATCCCCTACCACTTCTATTCCCAGTCATCAAACATACTTAAACAAAATAATGCAAGTAACAATACTCCCCAAATACCCCCCCCTTAACCTAAGAAGTCCTACTGAAGAAGCTTACTGGATAAAAGTAATGTGAATTTTTCTACCATGTTATAGTTCACACTCACTTAGAACCGAAATATGTATAAGGGGAGGACTACACATGATGGCAAATCGTGTTATAATTCTAACAAGTTATAGCAGAGTGGAAAGTAAAAATTTAGTGTTCACGATAGATGCCCTACCTTTTGAAGGCAAAGCAACCTCAGCTGGATAGTGGACGCCCAGGCCTAAGTAGTTAATGATGACCCCTACATCAGTTTTGAAATTTAATGTCGACGGCTATCTCAGTTATGAAATTTAGTAATGACTGCTATCTCAGTTTCTAATCTATAGTGGATAATGCTTTCTCAGTTAAGCTTAGATAAAATGCAAAAAAGGGCAGTGGCCGTGGCGCGATAATTGTTTGTTTGCCTGTCAACCTAATGGTCACATGTTCCATCCCTGCCGTAGTATATGTTTTCTTATTTTTCCATTAAAAACGAATTCTAAAAATAAATATATAACTCATTGAATGAGTTTTACTCATTACATTCTGTTTAGGCATAGAACTAACAACATGTGATTGAGTAAGACTAGTATATCGATAAAATATGACAAAGAATAAAAAAATTTATGCGAATTATAAGGGACGTAGATAAATAAGACGCGGAAATTTCTCCGCATTAGTTCAGCCGACACCCTGGATACAAAATCAGGATCAACAGCCACCTACAGTCTCAGAACATCGCCGTACACATCTTCCTATCATTCTTTCTCTTCCTTAACCTCACGCCCGCGCTGTGTTGAAACATTTAAAGGGTAGTTTTTGAGTGCATGTAAATTATAAAAAAAAAATTATAAGACCAACGAAAAAATGTATTAAAATTGTAAGAAATTAAAATAAAAAGAATTTTGAAAAAAAAGATAACCCCAACTACACAAAAGTTCTGTTGCTTCTTCAGTAAAACCATGCATCGAACAGGCTTCTTATAATTAACATCGGACTGCGTGTTATGTTAATTGAAAACTTTGCACGACAAATTAATCTGTTACTCTTCATTGTCGGACGAACAATCTGTTATCCTAAATAAAAAGCAAATCATTGAAATATAATTATTTACGTGCAGCGTATAAATTTGCTTGCCTATTTTTTTTAAATCTTCAAAATCCATAGCTGATGTGATGACATTGTAATGACACTTTTAAATTTAATGAGCAAAAAATGGTCATCTAGTATATAACACGCGGTCTCCATTAGCGATAAATTTAAAAGCAAACGCAATAGCAATAGCAGAAAGCAGATAGCAGAAGGACAGACAAATTTTATTCGGTGGGCATTTCATAGCATAATTTTTTAAGTTACTGAAGAATGTCGAAGGCAACTGATGCTGGTAGAAACAACAACAGCAAATGATATTTGGAAACGCCAAGGCAAAATGAGAGTTCTCCTTGCGATAAAGCAAGCGATGAACAGTAAGCGATGAAAGCATACTATCTATCGCATGCTATGATAATATAGCTGCGATTTCAGTCTCCATTTGCGATACTCAAAGCATGCTTTAAAGCTTGCTCTAGATTCGTCGCTAATGGGGATCGCATGTAAGGGTGTTTAAAAGCTTGTGTAATTTAAAAGCGCTTGGTAAAACCAAAAAAAAAAATCATTTTTACGCTTAGAAGCTTTTTGAATGTTGAAAAGTCCTTCGTGAAATCGGCCATTAACATTTTAATCTTGTTAGACTTAACTTTTTACCTTAGATATTTGTGAAAAAACGCATTTAATAACAAAAGGACCTTACTAATCAACTGATAATGATGAATCCAATTTAGAGCGCGCCGGAATAAGACTCCAATTTTGTGGACTAATCGTATTTAAAAGCTATTTTGAATCAATATCCATATTATTTTGTCTCAGTGTATTGGTATACAGAACAAATGAGTACTTTTGATTTAAATAAAAGAAATAGAAGAAGAATGAAAACTACCATAGCCCCAAACGAACTGTAATGAGAAAATAGTGACCTATGTTCATCCCCTTCCAGGATTATTAGTTTTGAGCATATCACCCAGTGCCTGCCTATATCTCCTACCTATATGTTTATGTAAGTAGGTACAAGGATGGAGCGCAGTACTCATAGTTATAGGGGAACTACCGTAAGAGCGAAACATCATTCGTTTTATGATGGAATAACGAAAGCTAGAGAAGGGTCGATGATAAATGCTGGTATAGGCACTATGGTACTGTGTTGGTTAATGGGTAACTTATATGCAATACACAAGGTACTACATACAACAAAAGCAACGATGAATTGTTGGGTGGATTATAAAAAGCGGGCCAAACATATTTGAATTCAAAAAAGGATTATTAGCGTTTCAGCTATACGGCTTGTACAATGTGCATGTCTGCTTTATTTGTTTGTGAAGTTTTTTTTTAGCAAATAATACTCGCTTTTTCGAGGATAGTAAGAGTGGGACGCATATATGTATATTTTATAGCTTACGAGTTCAAATGCAAACTTTTCCATCTTTCTTCCATGCCTAGACACTAAATCAAAACAAGATCCCTTTGTTGTTTCTTAATTGGGAAAACTATGTCAAAAGGATGTTTATGTAGAATATGGTTTACCTATATACTTCTTCTATTTTGAAATCATTAGGCTTTAGTTGCAATTAGATGGAACATCAGTTAAGCAATATAATGCTGATTGGTCCTTGTAAAATTACTTCCTCATTGCGATAATGAACCATATCGATATCATTCAACAAATTTATTCGTGAAGAATATAAATTTTGGGTTCATAAATATGAAATACCGACCTAAATGTGGAATATAGTTTTAACCTCGGAAATAAACATTAGTCCATTCCTTTCCAATATTCCACAACCAACACCTAAATGTTTCAAAAATGTATACTGCATCTCAGGAACCAGTTTGGAGGGCATTTTAAAGAGAAATCTTTTTTACAATTCCCAAAAATTCTCTTTTTCCCCACCAAAAAAAAATGTTTTAGTTGTGATATACATATGTACATAGGTTAGGTACAATGTGCCATTACGATGATAGAGAACAGCCTAAACGGATGAAACGATTTTCTGCAAACTTGGTATATACTTAAGAGTTTTAGGTGATTGTCTTAAATAGATTTTTGCATCGTTCTTTTTATCTCCAAAAATAACTGTATTTGCAATACAACTTTTTCTACCACCTTAAGTATCTCAAAAACGGCTATAACGATTTTGATAAAATAAACTATGTGCACTATTTTAGGTATAGTCTACATTTTGGTCAACAATTTTTGTTTCATATTTTGTTATTAATGGTAGGTAGGCCCATACAACCATTTTTCGATTTTCGACTTTATCATATACGGCTGAACCGATTTCGGATAAAATTTTTGTATAGCAGGCCCTTAAATTCTTAATAATATTGCATACCAAAATTTTAAAAATATTTTTTTCTATTTTAAAAACTTTATATATTTCGAGAAAGGATGGATGATTGTTTTTTAAATTTTTGTTTTTAATGTTTCTATTACAAATCTTTTACATACGATGTTATCAAACATAAGAGCAAGTACGTTCGTCCAATCATGCATTTTATTCTTAACCTTTTCCAACATTTATTTTAGGTACCGTTAGTTTTTGTTATAGAAAATGATTTATGTAATTATTCTATGAAATATAAAAGAACTACATATTCCAAAGTTTCAACGCAATGGACAAAGTCGTTGTCGAAATATTTCGATAAAAAATATATAGGTAATTAAAAAAGGCAGTTTAAAAAAAATTAACTTTTGTTTTAAATGCCATATAAAGGGTTATCCATTTCGCGGTTTCAAAAGTATAGGACTGGAATTCGACATCTGTCAAACTAAGTTTAAAGTCTGACATTTACGAAAATGGATCGCTTAACTATCGCACAACGCATAAAAATTGTTAAAACCCACTACAAAAATGGTGATTCTGACACAGCCACATATCGTGCTTTAAGAGGAGATTGTTGTTTACATAATCGTCCAATTTCGCAAGCAATTGGCAAAATTGTGAAGAAATTTGAAGAGACTGGATTGGTTACAGATATTGTAAGGGCTGGTGCATCGTCGTTTCGCTCGTTCCACTGAAACTATCGCTGCTGTAAGTGAAAGTGTTGCCGAAGACCCGAATGTGTCGATTCCTCGTCATTCTCAGGAATTAGAACTGTCTTACGGCACATTATGGCGTATTTTGCATTTGGATCTACACCTACATCCATATAAAGTCCCAGCTCACACAACAACTGAAGCCAGCTGACCATTCACAACGGCGTAGATACGTCGAATGGGTACTTGAACAACAGGCATTGGACGTCGATTTTTCGAACAAAATTTTCTTCAGCGACGAACCACATTTCTCACTCTGTGGGTATGTTAATAAATAAAATCGTCGTATTTGGGGTTATTAGAATCCTCATGTAATTGAATAGAGGCCATTCCATCCACAAAAAGTCACTGTTTGGGGCGCTCTTTGGTCCGGATGTGTGATTATACCTTACATCTTCGAAAACGACGATGTAACGACTGTCATCGTCAATTCGAAGCGTTATGGTCATATGATAACCGACTTTTTCTTGCCTGCTATTGAAGAATACGATTATGTGGTTTCAACAAGACGGTGCCACATGCCACACAACTCGAGCGAATATGGCTTTATTGCAAGAGACATTTCCTGGCCGCGTAATTTCTCGTCGTGGCGATATCAACTGGCCACCAAGATCATGCGATTTGACACCGCTGGACTTTTTTTGTGGAGCTACGAGAAGGACCGTGTTTATGCAGATAAACCTTTCACTCATGAGTACTTGAAAACCAACATTCGTCAAGTTATGGCTGAGCCCAATATGTTTCAAAAAGTGGTCGAAAATTGCCTCAAAAGAATCGATGCATGCAACAATTCGCGTGGTGGTCATTTAAATGATGTAGTGTTTCATACATAATGTCAACGTTCAAACTTTATAATAAAAAAGAAATATCATGAAAAAAAAATATTTTATATGCGTTTTATTTAAGTTTACTTTTGAAAGGTCAAAATGGATAACCCGTTACATTTTTTTTTGCAAGAAAAAACGTTCTATGACAATTTTAAATATTTATTAATATAAACTTAAAAACAAAAATTTCAAAAAAATTCATCCACCCGTTTTCGAAATATTGAATTTTCAAAAAAAAAAATATTTTTTTTTGAAAAGTCCAAAAAAAATATTTTTGGAAAATTTTGGTATGTAGTATTATTTATAATTTGAAGGACCCCTTACATAGAAATCCGTCACGCCGTTTATGAGAAAGTTAAAAATAAAAAATATTAAAAAAAAAATGCTGACCGAAATGTGGGGTGTATACAAAATAGTGCAAACACTTTTTACTTGCGATTATAGGTACTATTTATAAGGCAAGTTATGTATTCGTAAAAAAATAGTAATCAAACATGACATTACGATCATAGAGAACACCAAAAAAGTGGGTCCGCCAATTCCGTCTGTATGTCTGTCAGTCTTTCTGTCTGTCCTCGAGTCTACAGCCTAGCGCTTTGATAGATTTGCTTCAAACTTGGTACATATTGTTGTTTCGGTAATATGCCCACACGTTTACGACGACAAATAACAGTAGCACCCATCCTTTTTTTTCGACCAAAAACAAAAATCTTATTTTGCTCAAAAACGGCTCCGATTTTTTTTTTTTTTTTTTGAAAAAATTGTTATTTTTGGTACCTCTAGAAGACCAATTTTTTTGGTTTGCGATTTTCTCCGATTTTTTCCGTTAATCTGTTTTGTTTTTTAAATTTTTTATCTAGAAGCTCCTAGAAAGCTTAAACACTATTGTGAAATTATTTTTTTTTCTGAAAATTCAAAATTTCGAAAACGACTTAATAGATTTTTTAGTAGTTTTTTGACATTATCTTGAATATTCAAAAAAAAAACTATTTTTCTAAAATAAAAAACAACGGTATCTCCCATACAATTGTTAAAAAATCGTTAAGACGAAAAAAATGTATTTCTCGAAAATGGCTCCAAGAATTTTTATAAAAAATTGTATGGGTTCTTAAATTGGTACAGTTCACTTTCAAGTATAGAAATATTTCTTTTTGCGTACTTCTTAACGGTACTTCCCATAGAACCACTTTTCATATTTTCGACTTTCTCAATATTGGATAAGCCGATTAAAAAACTTTTTTGTTAGACAAATGCTCCCTAAAATTGTTAAGAAAACTACATACCCAAATTTTCAAAAGAAAAGTATTTCGATTTTTAAAGAACAAATGAAAATTTTTTTTTTGAAAAATCGATTTTTCAAAATCCAGTCAGAGATTTTTTTTTAAATAAGAATTTTATGTGTATATTATATAATATCTTCAAAATGGTTTTTACGAATAATTGCCTACATCACTGAATACTAAATACAATGTAGGCCCTCATACATTAATGTATACATACATATATGTGTCTAAGAATCACATGAATCGTATGTTGTACACCTAAATTACAAATTATTAATCATCCATTCCACAATTCATTGTACTAAGAATTGAGGTAATCTTACCTACATAGGCTTTAAGCCTGCATAGGATAACTATACCTAACTAACTAAACCTCAATGGTTACATAAAAGCATAAATAGCTACATAAAAGTTGTTACCTACATGAGCAAGTTTGTATGATCCAGTTGTCCATTTTACTTGTATCGAGATCGTTAGAGCCGCAAAAGGGATGGTAAAAAAAAGTTGTATGACAGGTACAGTTATTTTTGGATCTAAGAAAACGATTCAAAAATCTATTTTAGACAATCACCTAAGATACTTACGAGTAAGTAACAGGTTTGAAGAAAATCGCTTAAGCCGTTGTACAGACAGACAGGCGGAATTGCGGGACCCACTTTTTTGGTGATGTTAATCATCGTAATGCCATGCAAAACATATTGCATGGCAGATGTACAATTCGGTGAATTGTATTTGAATTGAATTTTTACGACTTGCCAAGATTTTGTTGAAATAGAAACCATTAAACACATGCTCTGCGATTGTCCAAATCTACAAGCAAATCCCATCCGACACTATTTCCGGGTTTGTTGATGAACTGGCAAATATGAAAAAAGTTATAATAGAGTACGGCCTGGTTCGTAAATGAATCAGTCTTCATTAAAGATTAACTTAGGAAGATCTCTGTGGTGAAAGCGAATCACAATGGACCAATAGGGCTCTGAGTATGCAACAGTCTTTGCGCTATGCACTCCAAACACGCCCTAATATAAGCTAACCTAACTTAGGTAGACTTGACGAGCTGGATTAGGAAATAAAAAACTAGTAATCGCAATCGATAAGAGTCTTTATATCTCTTTCTTGAAGTAAATTTTTATGAAATCAGAAATTCCTCTTGTCGCTTTTGAGGTTAACATTCCCAAAGATAGGGATTTTCCCAATTATCCACCAGCACTGGTAAGTACCTTCATTATTAGAACACATCTTATATAGATGCAGTAAATCTACTTGTACACTCGAAAATATTCAAAAAAAGCAATGAAGGTTGAATTTAAACTAGCTTAAGCTTCGGGTACTTTTTTTGAAATATAAATGCCGTTCATAAAAAAACAGTTTTGATTTTTGTTCCAACCCTTATGTTCTGTATTGACGAACAGCACATATTTTTTGAAGGATATGAACCACATATATTTTCTGTTTAGCGTTAGAAAACCGAAATGGAATTCGAAGTGCACTTATCAATTATTCACTTTTATTTTCGCCTCTTTGAATAGGCTACCCACTCCAAAGTCATGAAATGTCATTGGTTACTTTTTTTTGTTTAAACAAGGACTCTTCGCTAGTTGTACGTTAAGGCGCACTCTATGCGATTTAGTGGCCGAGACAGTTTACGACAATTTTATTCGCTCTATAGCACAACATATCAAAAGGATAATAACGCAGGGAGAAATAAAAACGCACACATCGGTCGCCCACCCATCAACATACCTACAACAAATCCCACAAAGTTGGATTTCATCCATCTTTAAAAAGTACCCGATTATGGGACTTTCTTTTCCTTTTACTACGAAGATTTCTTCAGTCTTTTCTGTTTTAGTATTTTTATATGTTTAAATGCGTCATCCTCCATCGACCACACACAATGTCATTGACAACCACAACATAGATAGAAATGAAGTCGTAAACGTCCTAATGGTCGCATAAGGCACATTTGCGCAAAAAAAAAACAGGATTAAATAAAAAAGGTATATACGAGGTATCCTGTTGAAAGCTCGGAAAATGAAAATTATAATAAAATAAATAAGTAAAGAACAACAGCATAGCAGGAAATATAAGAAAGATCACATTACATAATAAACAAAAAGAATAAAAAAAATAGAAAGCCTATAAATATTTTAAATCTCCATCGCTGAAGGTGTACGCACTATCTTGCTCCTGAATTCCGTTCAACTCAAAAAGTCAAGACCAAGAGTCCTCGAGAACTATATAAGTATGTATGTGCATAAGTAGGCACTATGATGAGCAGGTACATGACATTGTGAATATACAATACACGTAGCGTACATCTTTGAATGAGATAGATTAATGTTCCTTAGGCTGCGAAATAGGGCAACCAACATTATCATGTGGGTCGAGAGCCGAAAACAGTGAGTCGAGATGTTGGGGAGACAAATGACAAAACATTTCCTACGGAAAGTTGCTAGCCGGTTTCCATTCCAATGCTGTCAATTCCCAAGACATGCTACCAGGATAGTCAACTAATTTCCACACATATTTTTTACGATTTTTTTATTGTAATGGAAGCGGAAACAGTGCAGTGAATGATTGCTTTGTCTTCGAATACACAATTTATTTAGAATCCTCACCCTCGCTCAGCGCAGCCCATCTATATAACCTGAACTGAACGGTAACAAAAGAAAACTTTTCAAAAAGAAAAATTATTATAACATTATTTTATCTTAGGTAATATTGGTGAAGAAAAAGTTAACTTTTGGTCGATATCAGTATAAAAGTTGTGACCGAACTTTTTTTGAGTGGATAAATATTTCCTTTCGTTTGAGTTATACTCGTGAATATAGAATAAAAAACTGGGGTGATGTTGATAGATAAATATTTTTCGTTATTGCTGACTAGGGGCTAGAACTTTCGTTTTATTTAAAGACCTTTGTTCTAAACAAGTTGTCAATTAAATGGGAGAAGCATAATCTTAAGAACAAGTTCTGAATAGAACTTAACAAAAAAAATGATTTAAATTTATTTTAAGATGCAAATTTGATTATTTTTTTTTCTAGGAGACGATACAAGGCAAAGGCAAGACTTTCGTTACTTTGTCTCTACTTTGGTCTCGCGGTTTTTTTTGTCAAAAAAATACTTAGTTTTGCATTGGTCTTATTTCAGCCGTGTCTCTTAAAACTGAAATTTATTTTTCTCAGGAGCGAAAAATAAAATTATTTATCTTATTGATTTTTTAGAAGTTTTTTAATCCATTGAAATTGTGCCATCTTTCGGAAAAGTTTGTCAGTTTGGGATGCTCAAACCCCTTTCGGGTAGGAGAAACAAATAAATATAACAGATATAGGGCATGCCTGGCGACTAAAATCCAATCGCCACATACATTAATATGCAATGAGCAAAACAAATCAATATATTACCTCAGGTGGCAGTCCAGGTTCACTGGAAAATCCACCTTCTTCGGAAGATTGATCTGCGAATTCTGAGGAGAACCAATTATTGCATTTATTAGACACTTTCTTAGGAAGCGCCAGGGTTTCGCGATCACCACCATCTAGATCTAATATTTCCGGAAAAAATGGTTCTCCGGTACATCTAACATGCGTAATAAAGGACTTAACGACAGTAAAAAGTCTTGATGAAATGGCGCACCTCTTTCATGAGCTTAGAAAAGAAGTTGATCATCTTCGCTAAGAAAACAAGATGTTGAAAATTTCATATCTTCTAATCAAAAGCGCAGGCACACAGCAGTCAACAAAACCGCAATACGAACAACACGAAACGAAAGGATTATAAAAAAGGACTAATAAAAAAGCAAAGCTGTGTTCTCACATAAGGTCCTCAAGAATAATAAAGAGAAAAAGCCAGAATTTTTTTTTGGGAAAAAAACGCCATAAAATTCTTCATACAAAATATTTTTTCCTAAATTTCCCCAAAAAAATTCTGGTTTTTTTTTCATTTAGGAAATGGTAAAAACGCCATATTTATTTTTGGAAAACATTAGAAATAAGCCAGAAAAAAAATTCGGGCTTAACAAAAAAATGATTTAAATTTATTTTAAGATGCAAATTTGATTATTTTTTTTTCTAGGAGACGATACAAGGCAAAGGCAAGGATTTCGTTACTTTGTCTCTACTTTGGTCTCGCGTTTTTTTTTTTTTCAAAAAAATACTTAGTTTTGCATTGGTCTTATTTCAGTCGTGTCTCTTAAAACAGAAATTTTGTATTTTATTGATTTTGTTAGAAGTTTTTTAATCCATTGAAATTGTGCCATCTTCCGGAAAAGTTTGTCAGTTTGGGATGCTCAAACCCCTTTCGGGTAGGAGAAACAAATAAATATAACAGATATAGGGCATGCCTGGCGACTAAAATCCAATCGCCACATACATTAATATGCAATGAGCAAAACAAATCAATATATTACCTCAGGTGGCAGTCCAGGTTCACTGGAAAATCCACCTTCTTCGGAAGATTGATCTGCGAATTCTGAGGAGAACCAATTATTGCATTTATTAGACACTTTCTTAGGAAGCGCCAGGGTTTCGCGATCACCACCATCTAGATCTAATATTTCCGGAAAAAATGGTTCTCCGGTACATCTAACATGCGTAATAAAGGACTTAACGACAGTAAAAAGTCTTGATGAAATGGCGCACCTCTTTCATGAGCTTAGAAAAGAAGTTGATCATCTTCGCTAAGAAAACAAGATGTTGAAAATTTCATATCTTCTAATCAAAAGCGCAGGCACACAGCAGTCAACAAAACCGCAATACGAACAACACGAAACGAAAGGATTATAAAAAAGGACTAATAAAAAAGCAAAGCTGTGTTCTCACATAAGGTCCTCAAGAATAATAAAGAGAAAAAGCCAGAATTTTTTTTTGGGAAAAAAACGCCATAAAATTCTTTATACAAAATATTTTTTCCTAAATTTCCCCAAAAAAATTCTGTTTTTTTTTTTCATTTAGGAAATGGTAAAAACGCCAGATTTATTTTTGGAAAACTTTGGAAATAAGCCAGAAAAAAAATTCGGGCTTGTGTGAAGTGTTTTTTTTTTTTGCAATTAGATTCACGGCGTAAAAAAAACTCGGCGCGTAAATTTGGGTTTATACACTTTTTTGGATTTGAAGATTTCAGTTTAAAAAGTTCAAAATAAAAATTACATAGTTATACCCACATTTACGCTGTACGCTGTGAACCTAATTGCAAAAAAACACTTAGCACATACCCGATTTTTTTTATATAGCTTTTTAGAATGTATTGCTTACATTTGAAATCTATTTTATGTTTTGAATAAAAATCTCAGAATACGTCATGTGGCCCCTCCCCGACCAGACGCGCAACCCACCCCCTTCTTGTTTGAAAATGCAAGAAGCATTGAAGCGTATTATGGCCTTTCTTCCAAACGTTATTTGGGGGTGGCCGTGGCGCGATAGTTGTGTGCTCGCCTGTCAACCTCGATGTCGCGGGTTCAATGCTTGCCGTTGTCTATGTCTTCTTATATTCCATTAAAAACCAATTCTAAAAATTGTCATAAAATAAGTTCTGCTTTGCTCATTACATGCTGTTTAGGCGTACCACTAACAACATGTGATTGAGTAAACTAGCATATCCATACAAAATATGACACCGAAATAAATAAAATAATGCGAATTATAACCGACATAAATAAATTAGACACGGTAATTCTCTCCGCATTGGTTCAGCCGCAATCCCTGGAGATAAATCTGAGACAACAACCAGCTCTAGTCTCACAACATCGCCCCACACATCTTTCCTATCCTTCTTTCTCTTCTTCCACCGGATGCCCGCGGTGTGTTAAAAAACATACATATAATGGGTATTCATAATACCTTGAGCGCGTGCAAAGTTATAAAAAAAATTAGGCCAGAATATACAAATTTTCTGGCTTAAATTCCATTTTGCTTTGAAGATCTTTTTCCATACCCATCTAGCATAATTCACAATATTTCTGGATTATTTTCCAAAGAAAAATCTGCTCTTTTTTTCAATTTTAAGCCAAAACAATATTCTGGCACTTTTTCAAAAAAAAAAAAAATTCTGCCGCAATTTCATCAGGCGTAATATCCGGGAGCCAAAATAAGTTGCTACCAATTTTTAAGGAAATGGTGTTAAAGAATTTCAAAGTAACTTATAGGTTCACAATAAAACGTGGATAATTAGTGTAACTGATTCCGATAGCTACCGGTCCCTATATACAAGACATTAAATTCTGAGGAGATTGAACACACTCTCTAACTGATTAGAAATCCATCCTTCGTATCATGAATGACTTACACCCTAAAGGGTTTGAAATTCTTAAGGCCACAAACATAACTTAAAAGGAAAAAAATGAATCAGAGATAAAAATGCGTATGTAAGGCGCGGACTCCCGATCTTAATGTTAAGTTTCGACAAATCCGAGAACGCAGAGAAAGCTTTAATAAATTTATTAAAGTTATACTAAATGCATGGAACAACACTTTTACATAATAGCAGACAATCCGTAAAATGCGCGTGCAAAATTTCTCCAGAAATAAAAGAACTACTCCTAGAAAAAAGTAGAGCGAACACAAAATGGCAACACAGTGCTCCGCAGGGAGATTTCTACTTATCTTAAGACCATGCAGGGCAAAATACAAAACTACTCTCTCGGTAAGGCTTAAAAGGCATAAGAAAGCCACAAATACATTCAGCACCACAACAATTAGGAAAATAATGGTGATTGGGCTAAAATAGAGAAGGATACATCAGAATTCTTTGCTGAACACCTGGGAGTTAGAAAACGACTTAGATGAGATTCAATCTGCTTTAGCAGAAAATTTAATTTAAAAAAAACAATGATGACCTGGACAGGCCTTAATAAATGCTCGTGTCCTTAAAGAACTACCTACAAAAGTAGTAAACAAACTTTTGTATCTGATTAATACGACCCAATGCATACGGAGCAACTCGAAAAAAACTGATCACCGATACGAGGTGCCAACTATTTTGCTTTGAAACAAAACACAAGTGTAATCAAAAGGATCGAGGCACACGAAGCTACTGGTTGAAGACCCGTTTCCAAAAAATAAAATGCTCGACTGTTCGATCACATCGTATGTAAAATATATTAAGAATCTAAATACATTTTCAAAGTCGTTTTTTCCTTAATTTTTTGTATAATTTTTTTTTAAAACTAGGCACGACAATTTTAAATATTTAATAATATAAGCTTAAAAACAAAATTTAAAAAAAAATCAACCACCCGCTTGAATTTTCAAAAAAAAAAAATAAATAAAAATATATTGAAATCCGTCAAGCCATTTATGAACAATTTCAATATTAAAAAATGGTTGTATGCCAGTTACCGTTAATGACAAAATATTTAAAAAAAATGTTTAGCAAAATGTAGCGTGTACCTAAACTAGTGCACATAATTTTTGTTTATCAAAATCGTTAGAGTCGTTTTCGAGATAATTGAGATGGTAGAAAAAATTGTGTGGAAGCAACAGTTAATCTTGGACATAAAAAAATCTATTTTAGACAATCACCTAAAACGCTTAAATACCAAGTTTGAAGAGAATCGCTTCACTAGAGTTGTACAGACAGACAAATAGACAGACGGAGTTGCGGGACCCACTTTTTTGGTGTTCTCTATCATCGTAATGTCAGCTTTGATTAAAATTTCGAGTTTGATTTTTTTCCAAATGCAAAACTTGCCCTGTAGTACCTATATCGCAAGTAAAAATCTTTAACCAGTCGTCTGTTGATTTACTTGTAGGGTTGCCTAGTTATTTCAGTTTCTAGTTTGTCGAAGCTGAGCGAAATTATACTGGTGTTTTGCTTCTGAATTACATGCGAAACTAATATTTACAAGTTCCAAATAAGTTTTTTTTAGTCATTCTGTAGAATGCTAAAAATTTGAAATCCGAAAGTTCTAATTGCTTAGCAGCAACGAACAAACGGTTCTGAAAATTGTTTTCAAGGTATGAGTGTACCCAAAACCTTCCTAATATTCTTGTCCTCTTACTGAAATAATAATACAACATGCATGATGGTTTCATCATCGCTCGAGTCTTTCCGAGACACTTCACGCCCGGTATCCATGACGACACTGATCGAACTATAGCTATTTTAATTGGTGATGAGCTTCCTCGTGTGTGTCAAGTCGCCGCGGCGTTGAGTCCTTAACTGGTTTGTAATTCGAGTTGCCATCGGTTTAGTTTATTTATTATTATTTTTTTTTTTGAAAATTCAATATTTCCACAACGGGTTGATTGTTTTTTTAATTCTATTTTTAAATGTATATTATGAAATATTTAAAGATATTTAAACAACATTTTTTTTGAAAAATATTTAAGAAATTTGTTTATATAAAAAATTAAGTAAAACACGATCTTAAAAACATATTTAGCGGTTTCTTTTAAAGAATCGTGTTCATACGATGTAATCGAACAATAGACCAATTATCTGCGAACCAATCGTGCATTTTATTTTAAGTAGAAGATGACACTAAATATTCTTATTATATCTGCAGCATATTGCTGATAGTTATAACTTATAAAACTTGGGCTGAGATGAGACTACTTAATAAGCCACCGAGAAGAGGTCGAAACGATAGGATACCGTATTTTTGGTACCAAAAATTCGTGCAGAGTCTCGCTGGTCTCGGAGCGGAGCTCTCGGTGGCTTTGTTTCGGTTTTTGCTAAAAAAAATATTTTTTTATTTAATTATTTTTTAGCACTCATGTTCAGTTTTCAAAATATTCCCAATTATTAATCCGCATATGTACATAGTTATATACTCAGATAGGATAGGCGTACCGCGAAGCGAAAATCAGGAGAAGAATACGTACGATTTATGTACGCAATGGAATAGAAATCGCTTTTTGTTCAGACATCGTTTCCCCTTGCGTAAAAAGGTGACTAAGGCCCGTTTGCTTATACACAACTTAAGCATTTAAATTCTACTTAAGAACTTATGTGACAGTTTACGCAGATGAATGTAACCCTTAAGTGTTTAAACTTGAACATAAATATTTATGGTTCGTATCAACAAACGGGCCTAAGCCTTGTAGGTAACACTTAAAAAAATAATATCGAAACGTCAAAATATTACTTTTTGCCCATCTATCAAGCTATGAACTGTCAAAATCGATTGATGGATGACACCGATTTAATTGGATTAAGCAACCTCTACAAAATTCAATTTTTACCTCAGGAAACTAGAAATTTTTCCGATTTTGCTTTTCACTCCGGCAAAAGTTGATTTTAGACTTTTGGTGACATTTGGAAAAAAAAGAATATTATCCGAACGTCAAAATATAGTATGTTGCATTCCTGTCAAGCGATGAACTGTCAAAATCCACTAAATGATGGCTCCGATTTAAATCAACTAAAAAACTCTACAAAAATCTAATTTTATCAGACAGACATTTTTCGATTAAGACGAGACTAACAAAAGTCACGCCTAGTCTTCTCTCGTTGCCAGCCCTATATAAGACCAGTTACTCTTGTTAAGATTAAGTTCATATTTATAAGAATAAAGAAGTGAAATTTGACATGGCAGAACTTTATTTATAAAATAAAGGTATCGCGTGTGTACAAGTACGTTTTACATTTTTATGCAATATGAATTAGAATGATGATGCACACATACACGCCATAACCATATGTATATTGAACTTCTAAGATGCACTAAGTTGACACAACAAGAATAACCATTTAAGTGAAATAATGCGCTTTACCTATATTATAACTGATTTATCAAAAGATACAAAATGTTCTATTAGAAACTAAATTCATAATGACGATAGCGTTTTTGTGGTATTAAATGACAAATGAAACAATCGTGTCCGTGAAGTTAGCATAGCAAGTGTCAGCATTTCAATTTTTTTTGGAGTTCTTATCGCATGCACAAGAGTTCTATAGTTCCTGATAATTTTCCAAAATAGTTCTGCTTGATTTCACCGAAAAAACTTCATTTAAAAAAGTGAGATGCTCACTTCACGCCAGCATATCATTTTTCGAAATATCATATACAAATATTTTTTTAGGGCTTAAGCACACTTTCCTAAGAGTTCCTCATACTTAAAAAAATAATTCTGTCATATCCAAGTTAATAAAAAAATATAAAATTTACATTTAAAAAAAACACTTGCAATGCGAAAAATCCTAAAAAAAATGCAACTTGTGATAGCAAACTCTCATTTTGCGATTTAAATACCTTAACTGATTATGTTTCCAATATAATCCTGAAATTTTCTATTTCTAACACCATTCTAACGAAAATTACGACTTTTTTTCGAAATTTTTGGAGACCTTTTTAACGACTTTTGATAAACGACCTTGAGATGCTGGCATTTTTTTACGAGTTCCAGCCCAGTTATCGATCTCAGCATACACATTACAAAAAAATCATATTTTTTGTTAGAAAAGCGTTAGAAACGGGAACTCCGCGGATTATGTAGTAAAAACATTATCAGCCTTATTTATAATTGCATTATAGCGAGTATATATCACTATGCCCTCCTTATAATGCCTCTTTTTTTTTATCCGATGGAAATCTTCAAAAGACACTCGTTAAGATTCGGTAAAACCACCGGTGAAATCAGGACCAATCTATGAAAGATCGACAAATGATTTTACTATCTTCATTTATATGCAAATCGCATTGGGGGAAGTTTGAAGTTATTACATTTTCCCATAGCTTTTAGACCATCAGCTCATGAGGCTTGGTTCTTCTTAATCTTCGAACATTGTCTCGTACATTTAAGACGGTCTCCATTTCGGGGTTGGTATAACTTTGCAGTCGCTGGTTGTGTGATACAGCGTGTTTTTTAACCACTTCTGTAACCATTTCAATTTGAAGGTCACGATGTAGATCGCTATTTCTTATATACCAAGGGGCATTTATTATTCCACGAAGGACCTTGCTTTGGAGTTTTTGGATGGGTTCAGCATTTGTTTTCTTTGTACAATCCCATAGTTGGATGCCATATGTCCAAACAGGTTTCAGTACTTGCTTGTATAACATTAGTTTGTTCTGGATAGATAGGTCAGAGTTCTTTCCTAGTAACCAGTACATTTTTCTGTACTTCAAATTTAGTTCTTCTCGTTTCTTTTTGATGTACTCTTTCCATTTAAGCTTTGCATCCAAAGTCATTCCAAGGTATTTGGCGGTATTGGAGTAAGGTACTACTGTATTATTTATAAATATTGGAATATTGTTTATGTTTTTTTTTAGTAAAGTTTATATGCGTCGATTTCGTTTCGTTTAATTTGATACGCCATTTCTGCGTCCAATCACTAACTTTATCGACAGCATTTTGCAATTTTAGTGTAGCCATCGTAACGGATTTATATGGCAGCAATATTGCCGTATTGTCAGCAAAGGTGGTCATGATAGCGTTGATGTCCACTGGAATATCCCTTGTATATAACAGATACAGGGTTGGTCCTAGGACACTTCCTTGTGGTACACCGGCATCAATTTTCTTTAGTTCCGAGTAATGTACTCTAAAGAGTCGGTTCGTAACGTAGGTTTTCAGTATTTCGTAGTACTGCCTGGGAAGGTCCCTATGCAGTTTGTACTCAAGTCGAAAGTGCCAAACCTTGTCAAAGGCTTGAGCAACATCTAAGAATATAGCTGAGCATACTTGTTTTTCTTCAAGTGTCTTTTCCACGGCATCCGTAATTCGATGCATTTGGTCTATCATGGAATGTTTATTTCTAAATCCAAACTAATGGCTCGGAATTAGTCTTCTTTCTTCTATTATTTTGTTAAGCCTTTTCAGTAGCAGTTTTTCAAAAACTTTTGCCATAATGCCCCTGAACTCGAAAATCTCATTTATAAAACTTATGCAACGTTAAATAGAGCCATTATAAGCTAAACCCGTTTATAGGTTGAATAGAACCTACATAAGGAAATTATAGTGTCGAAATGTCATTTTGTGTTTGGACATAAAACAAAAAAAAAATGCCTTCAAATTGTGTATCATTTTAAAATGAATTCAATAGTTTAAATGCAATATTTCCAACGCCTAGAAGAAGAAAAATGTATTTTAAAAAACGATTCAATCCAATGAATAATAGAAATGGGGACAAAAAAATACAGGTTTTGCTAAGCAAATAAATGCTTAAATTATTGAAATTGCGCTTGGACCTTTTTTGCTTATGTTACGAGGCACACGGTTTTCCACGGCGAAACCCGTTAGTCAACCTGCTTAAAATGAATCTAAACCTAAAATTGTTGTGCTTAAAAAACAAATTAACAACTTCCAGAATAAATACAAAAACCAAAAAGTGCCTTTTGCTACTCATTACCTGACCGTGAGAGTAGTGAAGCCACCCTCACCCTACTCATCCACATAATACTCAACATAAACGGTGATTTTTTAAGAGCTTGGTTTTTGAAAATTCAAAAAAACACAGAAACTTGTAAAAAGTGAATGAAATTTTTATTTGGATCGATAAATCAATTTCTGCCATTTACTTTTTAAAAATAATTTCACTTAAATGTTGCCCGCGGCTACGCTTCAGGTAGTCCATTCTGAAGGCCCAATTTTGGCAAACTTTTTCACACATTTCGGCCGGAATCTCACCAATGACGCGTTCAATGTTGGCTTCCAAGGCAGCAATCGTGTTTGGCTTGTCCCCATAGACAATAGACTTAACATAGCCCCACAAAAAATAGTCTAATGGGGTCAAATCACATGATCTTGGTGGCCAATTGACTGCGCCAAAACGTGAGATCAACTGCTCACTAAATTCGCCTCTCAATTATTGCATGGTTTTTCGTGCAGTGTGGCATGTGGCACCGTCCTGTTGGAACCACATGTCGACCGAGTTCAATTCTTGCATTTTCGGCAAAAAAAAAATCTGTTATCATCGAACGCTACCTTTCTCCATTGACCGTAACCCTGCGGCCTTCATCGTCCTTGAAGAAGTACGGCCCAATGATGCCGCCTGCCCATAAACTGCACCAAACAGTGCATTTTTCGGGATGCATTGGTAGCTGCTGAATTGCCTCTGGCTGCTCTTCACTTCAAATACGGCAATTGTGCTTATTCACGTATCCATTTAGCCAAAAATGAGCCTCGTCGCTGAAGACAATTTTGCGATAAAAGCTTGCGAAACACATTTTTCACAGAGCACGAATTTTGATAATAAATTTCAATAATTTGCAAACGTTGTGCAGGCGTAAGTCTATTCATGATGAAATGCAAACAATACTGAATCGAAATGTCAAATGTTCGTGGAATTTGTCATGTGTGATCTGTCAAAAATATAAACGTCAAAAACCATGTAGCAAAAAAATCACCCGTTATTACATAGTGGCTACTACCAATCTAAACATGAACTTAGGGATGATAAACTACGATCAATATTTATTATTATTTTGTATTATTATTTACTTTGTTTTCATTAAATCACGATCATAACACCAACAAAAGTTCTGACAAACAGCTGATTTTATCATGATAACCAAATGAAATAGATTACCAGTTTCTGGTACTTTTTGGACATAAAGTCCTGCATAACTATAATTTATGGGAAAATGTTTTATAATTAAGAATATATGGAAGGGCTATTTATATCTTATGACCTTATTCACTGTATAACTATTCATATGTTTAGAGCATTCTATTAAATAAGACTGTATATTCGATAACTGGGCTGGAACTAGTAAAAAAAATGCCAGCTTCTCAAGGTCGTTTATCAAAAGTCGAAAAAAAAGTCGTAATTTTCGTTAGAATAGTGTTAGAAATAGAAAATTTCAGGATTATATTGGAAACATATTCAGTTAAGTTATTTAAATCGCAAAATGAGAGCTTGCTATCAAAAGTTTCATTTTTTATAATTGTTTGCATTGCAAGTGTTTTTTTTTAATGTAAATTTTATATTTTTTAATTTTTTTATTAACTTGGATATGACAGAATTATTTTTTTAAGTATAAGGAACTCTTTGGAAAGTGTGCGTACACCCTAACAAAATATTTGTATATGATATTTGGAAAAATGATATGCTGGCGTGAAGTGAGCATCTCACTTTTTAAATGAAGTTTTTTCGGTGAAATCAAACAGAACTATTTTGGAAAATTATCAAGAACTATAGAACTCATGTGCATGCGATAAGAACTCCAAAAAAAATTGAGATGCTGACACTTGTTATGCTACCTTCACGGACACGAAACAATTAATATATTAAATTTTCACGCCTAAACAAATCTTAAATATCGATTTACCCAAAACTATGTTTTTGACTAAGCACTTTCGACTTTTAATCCCACGATATGCCAGCCACGAGATCCTCAAATTCTTTTGGGGTGCTGCTTCACTGAAAATTCCTATTCAACCAAGCCCGCTTGGAGGTAAACCAAAAGCATTTTTCATACTTGAATTTTATAAACATCCCCTTAATGGAAAGTCGTTAATCCTTCGTCACGCAAGCATCGCAATCAGTTTCAAAATAATGTTTATATCAACGCCAATCAGCTCCTGGTTCTCATCAGTGAATAAAATGTTTCGTTTGCATACAAGAAAAAAATAAAGCTTCCATTTTCTGAGCAATGATTAATTCGAGAAATCAATCAGCAGCAATCATGCATTTCGTTGGAATTCCATGTGATGAAACTCGAAATTCTTCTGACATCTATATCCTTAATGTGTACGTTGTACGTAATGCAGATTCTATTAGTTTTCTTTTAACCACCAATTTAAACGTACTGTCAGATAAGAGGTCGTATATGGATATTTTAAATTTCAAACTATATCTCTTATAGTCCTTTTTGTAGGGTAACCGGGTCCGGAATGTACCATCAATTAGGGACTTAATGCATGATTAAGTTTTTTATATATTCCTCTGTGGACTGTGCACAATATTTTTTCTATTCTATATATATCTTAGTAGCAAAAGCATTAATTTATGTAATTATCAAAACTTCACTTCATAGTAAAAAGTGAATGAAAAAAAAATACACAGATCCGTAAGGGGTGTACTATTGAAATTTTTGTAATTAATTCTTATTAATTTCGTGGTGAAAAAGTGTGCAGAACGCAGAATTCTTTTTGCATTCATTTAATTTTTTGCCGGTTTGTAGATTTTAACCCTTTGGGTGGCAGTCTCTGAGTGTGGTCGTGATTAAAAAGTAATGCTTATATTGTTTAAGAAGGATGAAAAAATTATAAATAAAAATTAAAAATAAATAAATAAAATATGTTCTCTAAGTTAACACAGATTCTGTGTTGTACGTTTTTGGGCAAGAGCTTGTCACAAGAACACGATTTATGTCTAATTTGTCCGCGCGCCGCTTGAAAGAAGTAAATTGAAATTGAACTTTTTACTTGCGATTATAGTTAGGTACTATAAGGCAAGTTATGTATTCGTAAAAAAAAAATTCCAACAGTCAAATATGACATTACGATGATAGAAAACACCAAAAAAGTGGATCCCCAATTCCGTCTGTCTGTCATTCTGTCAGTCTGGCTGTCTGTCCTCGAGTCTATAACGGTTGGATAGATTTGCGTCAAACTTGGTA
Source organism: Philhelius pedissequus (assembly GCA_910595825.1). Taxonomy (NCBI): domain Eukaryota; kingdom Metazoa; phylum Arthropoda; class Insecta; order Diptera; family Syrphidae; genus Philhelius; species Philhelius pedissequus. The sequence continues at coordinate 226,187,498 of OU343161.1, read as the reverse complement.
CAAATTGTTTTTTCGGTAATATGCCCACACGTTATTTTCATTTTTTTAAGACGACAAATAACAGTAGCTCCCTTACATTTTTTTGGCCAAAAACAAAAATCTTATTTTTCTCAAAAACGGCTCCACCGATTTTTATAAAAAAAATCAGTTCATAAATGAAGGGAAAGGGTACATTTTGCTAATGTTTTTTTTTTTTGGAAAAAAATTTATTTTTGTACCTCTAGTAGAACTATTTTTTGGTTTTCGATTTTCTCGGAAACGGTTTATCTGATTTTTTTTGAATTTTTTTATGCAGAAGCTCCTAGAAAGCTTAAACACTATTGTATACCAACATTTTTCAAAAAAAAAAATTTTGGAAATTAATTTTTTTTTTTGAAAATTCAAAATTTCGAAAACGACTCAATAGATTTTTTCGAAACTTCGTATTTAGTGGTTTTTTGACATTATCTTGAATAGTTAAAAAAACATTTTTCTAAAATAAGAAACAACGGTACCTCCCATACAAAAGTTAAAAAACAGTTAAGAAAAAAATGTATTTCTCGAAAACGGCTCCAAGAATTTTTATTAAAAAAATTGTGTGATCTTATATTAAGATAGTTCAGTTTTAACTATAAAAATATTTCTTTTTGCGTAGAACCACTTTTCATATTTTCGACTTTCTCATTATTGGATGAACCGATTAAAATAATTTTTTTCATATAAATGCTCCCTAAAATTGTTAATAAAACTGCATAGGAGTAACTGGGGCTAGTTGTCCCCAGGGGCATGTAGACTTACTGCCCATAACTTCAAACCTACACAATTTTATGCATGTTTTTTGGTTGCCCTTTTATTAACCGCAGCTATCTGCATAGCCTCAGATTGTCTTTCGTCAGGAGTATATGTAGTTCGACAGTTATTGCAAAAAAACTATTTTTTTTTCATTTATAAGTACATTTTTTGTTTTCATTTGGCTTGGTTTTTTCGGTGCGTTTTATGTGTCTGGCGAAGACTTTTTTGTTGCATACATACAATATGTGTGTCTGACCTTGCGTCTTTGATCTTTTATTTCTATATATTAATTCCCCGTTACCGAAAAATTGACGTTCAGTGCACAAGATCAGTCGGGGTTAGTTGTTGGGGTAAGTTAACTCATGATTTTCTCGTGTGATAAACAGCAAAAAGAACTTTTGTAAGAAAAATATCCAGAGGCACTGCATGGAGCAATCTCTAATGTACCGTGCGTCAAAGCTCATCTATACTAATCCAGGAAATGAATAGGTACCAATTGTTGCTCATGACAATAGTGGATTTACTTACGAAACCCCGTGAATGAAAACATTTATCGTGATTCAGAGTTTTTGTGCTATCTTGCATCTGACAGATATTACAAAATACCTAGCAATCAATGTATTTCTGAGCAGCAATTTTTTTTTTTTTTTTTTTTGCAAAATTTCAGTTTCATATTCCAAACACTCAACCTTATAGCATAGTCAACATACCCCATAGCGTTACTTATCTTACCCCGGTGCTGGGGCTAGTTGACTCACAAGTGATCATTTGACAAAATTAAAAAAAAAACCAATACTTATCTATTATATATTTCAATGGGAGCAAAAGGATGCTTTATTAATGGGAGTTTAAATTTTATTGATACCTATCTTAGATTTTTGGATATAAAAGAAATAGTAAATTTTGAGTCTACAAGCCCCGGTCTCCCCTACACAAATTGTCCAAAACCAGTCACAGAATTTTTTTAAAATTTAAATTTTATATGTATATTAATAATATCTTCAAAATGGCGTTTCAAATTTTTTTCTAAAAATGTTTTCAAAATTTTAGACATAAAAAATTAATTTATTAAAAAACCGCTCCAAAGATTTTTGAAAATTCTTTTGATATATTCTTTTATTTATCAACGAATTCCAACTGCATCTTTGTTTTCCCTCAAACTATTATGACTAGGCATTATAAAAACGTTCAAGTATGGATATTATTTATTTCTAACTTATTATTATTCGCTTTTTACGAATGTGTGCCTACATCACTGAATACTAAATACAATGTAGACCCTCATATATTTATGTATACATACATATATATTTTTCAGAATCACATGAATCGTATTTATGCATAGTGCACCTAAATTATAAAGTTATAGGCATATAGCTACCTACCCACCTACATCCTTCATTTTCATTATTATGTACTTGTTTACATATTTATGTTCCATCAATATGACTATATATGTAGATATCTGTATTTTACTCTCCTAACTTATTTAATTAAAATCCATAATTAGATTTAAATATACATTTGCAGGTATATTTTTCATTTAATCATTAATTCGACATTTCATTATACTAAGAAGGAGAAGGTAATCTTACCTACAGGCATTAACCCTGCATAGGATAACTACACCTAACTAATTAAACCTCAATGGTTAGCTACATTAAAGTTGTAAGCTACAATAGCAAGTTCGTACGATCCAGTCATGCATTTTATTTTATAAGATTTTATTATTTTCGATAATTGTAAGGATTTTCGAGCAAAAACTATTTAAAACACGCCTAACCTTTTAAAAGACCTCAATGAAAAAGGGTTGCATTCTCAATACAGATTTGACAAGATCACTGTCAAATTTATGATTTAAATATCACACTTGTATCGTCAAAAGGATACATCACTGTTCATTTTTTCTTGTAAAATATATGTACATAGGCATTTTGTGCATTCGTGAAAAAAATCGAACTAAAGATTTTGACCAAACTTGACATTACGATGATAGCGAAAACGACAAAAAAGGGCCTTGAAATTCCCCCGTCTGTTTCTCTGTACTCGAGTCTACATCCTAAACGGTTGGATGGATTTGCTTCAAAATTGGTATATATTAGCCGTGTTTTATTATCCCCAATAACCCATATGGTTCACCCCGTGAAAATAAAACGATCTGGGTTATGTACTTACATGTACACTCTGTTCGCCAAATCTCATATACAAATTTTTTATTTATTTTTTTAAAAATCGAAAAAAAAAATTTTGAAAATTTTTTTAATGCAGTTTTATTAACAACTTTAGGGAGTATTTGTATAGAAAAAAATATTACTTTAATCGGTTCACCTAATATTGAGAAAGTCGAAAATATATAAAGTGGTTCTGTGGGAAGTACCATTAATAAGTACGCAACAAAAAAATATTTTTATACTCGAAAGTGAATTGTACTAATTTAAGAACAAACTAAATTTTTTATAAACATTTTTGGAGCCATTTTCGAGAAATACATTTTTTCTTAACGGTTTTTTAACATTTGTAAGGGAGGTACCGTTGTGTTTAATTTTAGAAAAATATTTTTTTACCTATTCAAGATAAATGTCAAAAACCCACCAAATACGAAGTTTTGAAAATATATATTGAGTCGTTTTTGAAATTTAGAGTTTTCAAAAAAAAAAAAAAAATAATTTCCAAAAAAAAATGTTTTTGAAAAATTTTGGTATACAATTGTTTTTAACTTTCTAGGAGCTTCTGCGTAAAAAATTTTAAAAAAAATCATATTAACCGTTTCCGAGAAAATCGAAAACCAAAAAAATGGTTCTACTAGAGGTACCAAAAATAACAATTTTTTTTCATAAAAAAAATTATCAAAAGGTACCCTTTCCCTTCATTAATCAACTGATTTTTTTTATAAAAATCGGGTGGAGCCGTTTTTGATGGGGCAGCTATATCGCTGAATTAGCAGCGAATTACCATGGGCGAAGTGTTAACGAAACAGATAACCTGGGGATCATAACAGGCCGACTGCACTTGATATCTGTATCGCCAACGGAATATTTGTCGTTAAGCATCAGGGCATTTTTTTTGTCTTGGCTGGGCAGGTGATGCCTTGACAATTCATTCATGCAATAGAGGTTGAGGTGTAGTTAAGGATGTTTAAGTAAAATTATCGAAAAATTAATTTCATGAAAAAAATGTTGTTGGAACTGATATACTCCTGTTAATGAATATTAATTAATAAAAATGGTGTATTTGAAGAATTTAAGTACAAGCACAAGTTTTTTAAGTGAGCGTACAGAGTTGTTACCGGCGTGAGGGACAAAAAATAATGAGATGAGCACAGAAAAAAGAAAAAAAAACGCAGCCTTCAAATTATATGTCAGGCATCGATATCAAGACAAAATCGAAGAGAGAGCTCGCTGATATCCCAACACAACAAGAAACAACGCGACTCCATTGGAGATTTTATACCAGGATGAGTATTACGAGAACATTTATTGCCAATGGAGTCGGCCTGTAAAGGGCATTAGAAGCGAAGCTAACCGATGTCCCACACTAGAACAACTAAGATGCACATTCACAGAAAACGTTATACTAGCGTGGGTACCTGGTCATAGTGAAATTAAATGCAATGAAATTGCGGATGTTGCAGGTGCGATTAATTACCCACTAATCATTGAATACCAAAACATCTACCAACTGACTCGCCAGATATTTTTCCAGCACGAGAAAAAGGAGCTTGAAAACAATTGGGATAATTGTCACACATTCTTTCGCACTCACAACCCTCATCATGTTCGTATTCCATACAATATACAGTTTACAAGAGAAAAGAGTGTATAACGATACTCCGAGTCAGAGTTGGAAAAACAATTTTTACCACCAAACGCCTTTATAATAATGAACTCCGCGAAGTATGTGAATCTTGTCAAGAAACTCTTTCAATTCATCACATATTTGTAGATTGCCCACTATCTCGCCAGATTGATCCGTCAATTGAAAGCACACGCGTATTCAAAGAATTAATAACCATCCTTAATCCAGCTAATCGTAAAATAATAAAAAGAATAAAAATTGCTTAGATGCCCACAAAAAGTTTAATGAAATTTATTTTTTTTCTCCACAATACAATATAGTAATTTTTATGTAAAACATATATATTTATTAATCATTGACCTAATTGTTCCATTACAAAAACCATTTGTTCACAAGACGGCATCGCTTATGGATTTGTTTCCCTGATGCATTAATAAAATAATTTGTAAATTATTTAAACGTAAATACATATACATATTTTCCATACGACGTGATCGAACATAAGAGCAAGTACCTGTGATCCAAACGTGCATTTTATTTTATAGGGTGATGGAGCCAGTGGTCGGCCAAATAACTTTTTTTTACGTTTGACTGCCCCTTAAAATTCAGTTGTTCGACTTTTTGATATAAAATCTAGTTTATCTGATATTTTGGAATGTCTTAATTTCGAAATTCTTTTTGTTTTCAGTCAATTTGCCATAAAAGAACTAACTATTTCAAAAAAAATTAAATGAAAGTGTGATTCTTATGAAGTCGCCGCCCTGAACTCCTGAGGTCGGCCACATGAGTTTCCAGTAGTTGGCCTCAATATAAAAATTTATATTTTCATACTAAATAAGTGTCTATTTCCAATTTTATAGAATGTAGGTATCCAGAAACCATTTTAATATTTAATATTAGCAGTTCAATAAAATAAAATAAAATGCACGACTGGATCGTACGAACTTGCTCTTGTAACTTAATTAAAATATAAAAGATATTTATGTTCTAAAAACGTAGAGTATATACCTAATTAAAACATTACAAATTCTAAATAACTTCAACATACACTATATACTGTTAAGTAGTTAGTTTTAAAAAAGTCATATGCCAACAAAAAATTCCTTCCTATTTTTCTATTCCTTCAAACTAGTGCCGTGCTATTCAGGTCGCATTTAAAAGAGCTTAGGTCTCACAGACATTTTAGTTAAAATTATTTATTATTATGCAGTAGGTACTCACCATAGATGGTTGACTCCTTGTTGAATTCTGAAATAAATTATGAAATAATCTTTGAAAAATAATATTTGTCAAGTTTTTTTTATATTTTGAATAAATGTTTCAAAAGATAATCGGTTATGAAAGTTCAACTGTTCACCGCAACGGCCTAGCGATTACATAACACTAACAACTGCTAATATATATATCATAGATAATAGACATGTTTATTAAGTCATTAGGAGTGTATAAGTTACCTGGAATAGATGGCATCAGAGCAATGGACATACAAAATCATGCCGAATTGTTTGCTCCAATCTTGTGTAAAATTATTAATCTGAGTCTAGCTAAAGCAACTATACCAAAACAATTTAAGACTGCTGTGGTAAGACCCATTTATAAAGGAGGAGTAAAGAATCAATTGACTAATTATAGACCGATTTCAATTCTCCCGGTCTTTGAAAAATGCCTTGAAGGAATTGTAGATAATAGATTACAAAGTTTTGTTGAAAAACACTCTCTGATTAACAAAAGACAGTACGGATTTCAGAAGAACAAAAATACAGGACAATTGCTTGGTGAATTTTCTAACTGTGTGAACGAGAGCTTGAATAAAGGGCACCATGTACTGGTATTGTTAATGGATTTCAGCAAGGCTTTTGATACACTCAAGCATTCAAATCTTTTAGAAGCATTAGGAAGAATTGGGATTCGAGGTTTGATGGCTGATTGGATGACTGACTATCTTCATAATAGAAAGTTTTGCGTTAAGATAAAAGATGATTATAGTGAGTTAAAGAATGTTACGTATGGTGTTCCACAAGGATCTAATTTGGGGCCTCTACGATTCATCATTTGTACCAACGAGCTTCTTCGATTGTTTAAATGAAGCATTCTGTTCGCTTTTGCCGATGACACTGCTATTGTTGTACGTGATAGGTCCATTGATACTGCAATAACGGTGATGCAAAAGGAATTTGATGCAGCTGTACGATGGTGTCACGACAACGGGTTGGTAATAAACGCTTCTAAAACAAAATTAATGCATATCCGAAGTCCACATTTCAAAAAAACTGACAAGCAAATATAATTCACGAATGATTCCTGCCCAAACACGCACAAAGAATACATCGAAGTAGTTGAAAGTTACAAATATCTTGATGTTGTTATTGATTGCCATTTCCTTTGGGACAAACATATAAATAAATTACGAAATGAACTTAAGAAAGGTCCTTATGCACTCTCTCATTTCAGATACCATGCTCCTGAGGACGTTTTGCGACAAGTTTATTATGCACTACTAGAGTCGAAAATAAGGTATGGTATACTTGCATGGAGAAACGCGGCAACAACTCACATCAACAAGATCAATAAACTTCAAAATTCAGCTCTAAAAACTATTCAAAACAATAAGAGGCAGCAAACTGAAAGCAGTTTTAGAGTACTTAAAGTCGATCAGATCTTCAAGATGACGATACTATTGGAATACCAAGACGACAACCGTTTTAGTCAACCGATACAACATCATATTAACACCAGACAACGAGCAAAAGGTATGCTTCAAATCCCAAGAAACTTAAACACATATGGCAAAACAAAGCTGCATTATATTGTTCCTTCCATAATAAACTGCTTACCTCAAGAACTAAAACAAATAAGAAATTATAAAACAAGGAAAAAGCAATTGAAACTTTTCTTTCTAACGTAAATAGTTGAAAAATATATGTTATTGAAAATTTAACTTTTAATGTAATCTTATAATTTGTATCTAAAAGTTTACTTTGAAATTGTTTATTTTTAATTTGTTAAATCAAAGCACACTCTTTATTATTTAAAATAAGATAGTAACACAATCTTCTGCAGAAAAGCTTAGGCTTCGCAGGAATATTAATAATATTGTTACGTTTTTGAATAATAAAAATTAAAAATTAAAAAAAAAAGAAAGATGTATTCAGCAATACAACAAGACTGCATCAAAACGTGAATTTTAATAAACTCACGTATGTGTATTCATAAAACTGGCTTATCGGTTTTTAACTTACAATGTCTTAATAAAGGATTATTTCCAACAACAATAATATTTGTCTGCTTTTTTTTACCCCTTCCTAACTAATGTTCACAAATCCTGATATCCACACAAAAATATGAACAAAAGTGCGATTATATTCTGCAGATGTCAATACCTACCTAATTTAATTTATTCATACTCATGTATCTACATACATACATAAAGCCTAAAGTCTAGGTATATTAAGCTTACGTAACTCTAAAAACACTATACTGATACTGTTAATAACGAATAAAAGGAGAAAAATAATGGTATATTTTGCGGTCAGCAAAAGGATATCTAAGCAATACGCATCCATAGATAAATTAAAAAAATTTAAAATGGTTACTGTATATAGTAGGATGTATGAACAGTGTATCATTAATTTAGAGGTACAGATCCTCAATAAACCCCACGATCCAAATACCATCAGCCATAAAAGCCAGATTCCTTCGTTTCCATTTTCATTCAAAACCATTTCACTTTTATATTTTTCTGTAGATGCATACTTCTGATGAATGTGTGTTCATTAAAATAAGTAAAAATTAACCAAACAACTACAACTCTGAAATGAGGACATGTCCGGGGGCGGGGCAAGAACCCTTTGGGACAGACCCGGACTAGACCCTTTTTTGGAATAGCCAGTGCGATACTCACTCCACGGCCGCTGGCCGGCCGGGCGGTTTTCAACGAATGGACCCTTTAATTAAATATATCCAATACAAAACGTGAATCATGATGGCTGCTGCCCATTCAAATGAACTTATACAGTCATAGCATTGAATAGATAAGGGGAAAGGTTGGGTAAAATATACTAAATTGCTGCATTGAGTTCCTGACTACCGCCACCGCACAACTGTGTTGTGTATGCTGTCACTATTTAAAGTGTCCATCCGATGGTCAGAGGAAATTCAATTTTTATTACTTGGGAGAACGTTTTATATGTTTTCTGTGGGTGGAGAGAGTAGAGGTACAGTTATTATAATATTTCAGGGTGATGGAATTGAAATTGGAAAGGCTACGCTAGGGGGTCCTTTGATAGGGTGACTTGTTCGTCCGAAAAGTTTCATCTTTTGTATGCACAGTTTTTTGCCGATATGAAAACTGTTTTAATTATTCATTGCTATAAACTAAGACCTTCGACCACAGGTATACCTCGGATGCCTGTTTTATTATTAGGTATAGGTACAAGCAAAATAAATATACTTTTGTATGAATGTATGTATGTACTTATACGCTCGTGACCATCAAGGGATATTATATAATCATGATGAATATGCGAATTGATATATTTATTAGATAAAGGAAAGGAGGTTTCAATATCAATGAAAAGAATATTTAAATTAGTCATTGAATTAATTAAAATATATTGATAAGATCTTACTTAAGTGGAAGAATGCAAGCGGTCGAAATCAATAATAACCTATTAAACTTACTGCGGGTAACAAAGGGCGCCCCACAAGGCTCAATCCTGGGGCCTCTCTTGTTCCCTCTGTACATAAATGCTCTTCCCGCGGCTGTAAAGTACTGCATTCTTTCCATGTACGCTGACGATGTGCAACTACACATAAGCTGTACACTCGGCCTCATCGAACACTATGCACATTGATTAAATGAAGATTTGGTTAGAATTTCTAACTGGTTTCATTCATTTTGTTAAATCCTTTAAAATCAAATTGTCTAGTTATAACAAGAAAACCATTAGATTTGTCCTATTTTCCTCCTGTCTTACTAAACAACGTTCCGATTGAGTATTCGGAAACAGCAAACAAATTTGGGTATAGTTTTAACCGCAGCCTTACGTGGGATAATCATATAAATTCAGTCGTTGGAAAAACGTATGGTGCTTTACGCTCCTTGCGAGCTTCCCAATCTTTTACACCAACAAAAATTCGAAAAATGCTCGTTAAAACACTACTAATACCAATTCTTATATATGGCTGTGAAATATATTGTTCTTGCAGTTCCGAAAGTAAAATTTATATTTTCGGCTTACGCAGATATGATCGTGTTTCAGCATTTTCATCCCAACTATATAAAATGACTTTTAATCATCTGATAGAATTTCGTACCATATCTTTTTTCTCCGACATGTTATTAACACCTGAACCAAGATATCTGTACGAAAGAATTAGAACAGTGTCCTGTGGTCTGTCCGGACTACTCATACATCCACGATACTCATCCCTAACATCTGAGCGTCAATTTTTTATTAATAGTGTTCGCCTTTGGAATTGCTCCCACGCGACGTCAGAAGAACGGAAGATGCAAGAAGGGTAAAAAAAGAAATAAAAAAATATTTTTCTTCTTAAAAAAAAAAAAAAATAAAAAAAAAAAAAATATGCACGAAACATAAAAACAATCAATAGTTTAAGGATCGATTTACTTATAAATATTCTTTATAACTGTATTTTTTTTTTTATATAAAAAATGTAATTTAACTTTTCGCAAACTTATAAGATATTATATCTTACTGTGTATAAGCAATATCGTAAATAAAATATTAATGAAATGAAATATTGATTCAAAATAGCTTTTAACGGCCTTTAGTCCAACAAAAAATTGGCGTTTCGTCCCGGCGATCTCACATGGACTCATCAGTTGACTAGTAAGGACCTTTGTCAATACGCAATTTTTGCCAAGTTCAGTTCATCTTACATAGATTTCGTGAAGAACATGTAGTTGGAACTATATCCGACAAGACTAGAATTCCTTATCATTAAATTGGAAATTTTTGTTTTTTGCCCGTGGCCTGGCATTATTTATATAAAAAGGTTTTTTTAATAAAGCAAATTCTATATACTACTGAAATACATCAGCCAAGTAGAAGACTTAGCACTATAATATTTGTATGTATATAAATAACATAAAAATATCAAAAATCTAAAAAAAATTGTAACTGGTCGATTTTTCAAAAAAAAAAAAATATTTATTTTTTAAAAATCGAAAAACTTTTTTTTCAACATTTTGGTATGCAGTTTTATTAAAAACCTTAGGGAGCAAAATATTTTAATCGGTTTATCCAATGTTGACAAAGTCGAAATTATGAAAAGTGGTTCTATGGAAAATACCGTTAATAAGCACAAAAAAATATTTTTATGCTTGAAAGTGGACTGTACAGGGTGGCCCACGAATCGTGCTACAATAAGAAATTCAAATAACTTTTATTTTAATCGATGTATTTCATTAATTTTTTTTATTGGATTAAAACTTAAATTTTATTTTAAATAATTAATGGTTTTTAAAGATGGTGGACCGCAAATGATCCCCACGCTCATCCGCACATATGCGGCACTTGATCAGAAAATTGTTCATTTCGGCCTGAAGGGTTGATCGCCTCAATTATTGTCTTAATGGATTGCTTCAATTCAGTCAAATCCCTGGGTTTCGTTTTGTGCACTTCCTGCTTGACATAACCCCATAAAAAATGTCTGATGCAGTCAGGTCAGGTGACCTTGGGGGCCAGCGGATAGTGCAGTTTCTGGATATCAATTTGATTTCTTGACGCCAAAACCTTCTGAAAGTGATACGTCTTCGGTGAAGTTCTAGTAAAAAAAAACTCCTTCAACATCTTTAAAAAACGGTCCCCATTGACAGTTTGTGTTACACCGTTTTCTTCAAAGAATTATGCTCAGACAATACACCTTGGTGAAACTGCGCACCACACAGGGACTCGTTCTGGGTGCAGTTCCGTCTCATGGAACGTTTCTGGATTAGATTCACTCCATATACGGCAATTTCGCTTGTTAACATTGCCGTTTAAGTCAAAATGGGCCTCATCAGACATGAACAAACAATTTATTAATGTGTTGTCTCCTTCACCCATTGCAATCATTTTTCGTCAAAATGCCAGGCGAACAGGCAAATCCTGAGGGTTTAACTTGCTTGTAATTTGGACTTTGTACGGAAACAAGCTTAAGTCATCATGAAGTATCCGTTGTAAAGACCGTCTGCTAAATCCAATTTGGCCCGATAAGTTTCGAGTCGATTTGCCTGTATTTCCGATGCAACAGTCACGATTGTATCCTAAACCCGAACATTGGGTTCTCGATGATACGGTCTTCGTTCGATGCTTCCATATTCGGCAAACATGTTCACCAGCATCATAATGGTCCATCTACTCGGGGGAGTACCGCCAAACTCCAGCATAAATTCAATTTGGACGGAAATGACGGACTGCAAAGAATGGTATCGCTGCACTATCCAAATCCTTTTATCAGTATCCCAAGTATTCATTTTGATAATTCTAAATAGCAGCCTATAAAATAAAAGAAATAAGCCGATTACTCACACTGAAACAAAGTTATTTGCTTTTATTTTTGTAGCACTATTCGTGTGCCACCCTGTACTAATTTAAGAATAGACACATTATTTTATAGAAATTCTTGGAGCCGTTTTCGAGAAATAGATTTTTTTCTTAAGGGTTTTTTAACTTTTGTATTGGAGGTACCGTTGTTTTTTATTTTAGGAATATATTTTTTTACCTTTTCAAAATAATGTCAAAAAACTACCAAATACGAAGTTTCTACAAAATCCATTCGTCGTTTTCGAAATTTTGAGTTTTCAAAAAAAAAAAACTGACAGGCTGATAGACTTACAGACTGACAGACTGACAGACTGACAGACTGACAGACTGACAGACTGACAGACTGACAGACTGACAGACTGACAGACTGACAGACTGATAGACTGTATACTTTAGGAGAATTTGTATAAAAAAAAATAATTTAAATCTGTTTATCCAATAATGATAAAGTTATCATGTATATGAGAAGTACCGTTCATAACAACGTAAAATAAAATAGCTTGTTTACTTAAAAGTGGACTGAACTCTAAGAACAAACCCATATTCTTACCAAAATTCTTGGAGCCGGTTTTGAAAAAAAAATTCTTAACGGTTTCTCTTAACATTTGTATGGGAAGTACCGTTGTTGTCGCCGAAATCACCCGCTCATGACATATATATTTCAAAACACTTTGAATTTAATTACTGTACTTTTAATTTAAATTTCTTTAATTCATTGATTTCAAGTTTGTTTTTTTATTATTTTGTTGATGAAAAATTATCAGAAAAATTGAAAAGAGCACAGAAGAAGCAGCAGAATTTTTTAGTCTTTTTTAAAATTTAATTTTCTTTTTATTTCTTTGTCTAACTTTTTTTCATTACATTTGCTAGTTAAAATTAAATTTATAAAATTCTAAAAAGCTGTTTTTGTTTTAAATTTGGAAACAACATTCTAAAAAATTCTGTGCTAACGAAGAAAATCCTGAAGAAAATGATACGAGGAGACTGCGATATTTGTTTGGAGCCTAACGAGATGGAAGACATGGTGCAGTGTGACAAGTGTAACGTTTGGCTGCATTTTAGCTGCGCAAAGGTGGACGCAGATGTACAGAAAAGAGCTTGGGAGTGTGCCAAATGCGTCAAGAAAACTTCCACTGAAAATAATGCAGATTCATCTGTAATTGAACTGCAAAATACCGGACAGAAAATTCTTTTGAACAGTAAAGACACTAAAAGTGTGCGAAGTGAGCACTCCATTAGAAGTCGTGCCAGAGCGATTGGGTTGGAGCTACAATTGCTTGAAGAGAAAAGGCTTATGGAAGAGAAATTACTGGAAGAGAAGAAGATTTTGCTTAAGGAACAGTCTGTCAAACAAGCGTTGTATCTAGAGCAAAAGTTTGCACTTCTCAAAAAACATGAAGATGAACAATCAGATGGAGCTAGCAGTGTCACAAGATACCATCGTAGCGCAAAATGGGTACAGACGTCCAGTGTTCACTCTGTCGCGAAAATTCAACATACAAGACCATCTGCTGTGAATGTTGCACATCAAGCTCAACCCCCGCCAAGGAAAGTTTTGGAGAGACCTTTGCCTACATTCTCCGGTAAGTCTGATGAGTGGCCAATTTTTATTAGTACTTATGAAAACAGTACTAAAATGTGCAACTATACCAATGACGAAAATTTGCTGAGGTTACAAACGGCTCTGAAAGGAAAGGCTTACGAGGCAGTGAAGTATCAACTTCTACATACAGAGGAAGTTCCAGATGTTATTGAAACCTTGAGTTTTATATTCGGCAGACCCGAGTACATAATTGAAGATCTCATAAAGAAGGCGAAGGCCGAGCCCTCACCAAGGATGGAACGCTTGGAAAGTATTATTTCATATGCTTTAGTGGTAAAAAACTTGACAAGATCAATGGAAGCGTCAAAATTAGCAGAGTATCTAAACAGCCCTACCTTGCTTAAAGAATTGGTCGACAAGTTACCATCATCTATGAAGTTAGAATGGGCAATGAGCTTTTCGGTCGAATATAGGCCTAACATCAAGGACCTTGGCGAATGGCTACATAGAAGAGCGCAGGCGGCCACAAAAGTTACCAGGTATGCTGTGGAAGGAGAAAAGCAGGAAAAGAGACCAGGTTATGTACATGCACATACAAAGGAGAACCGCCATTTGGAAAGTCACAGTACTAAGGAGCTGGTGCAGGGGAAATGCTATGCATGCGATCAGAACCATAAGTTGGTTGACTGTGATATTTTTGCAAAGATGAGCATTAACAAGAAGTGGAAGGTAGTGAACGAGAAGGCATTATGTGTTTGTCTGAAGCATCCAAAGAAGTTTAAATGTAGAGAACTGAGAGGATGTTCAGTCGATGGGTGCAAGGCTAATCATCACAATCTACTTCACAATATACTCAGGGAGCAGAAAAATACGGACATGAAAGTTTGCAACGCACACCAGCGAGATGATCAGAAAGCTTGGTTTCGAATTATACCTGTGACCTTGCACGGAAAGGAAAAACAAATTGAAACTTTTGCTTTTCTAGACAGCGGATCTTCGTTGACACTTTTAGAGGACAAAATAGCAAGATCTCTGAGCTTGGAAGGTGAGCCAAAGCCTCTTTGTTTGAAATGGACAGCCAACACTACCCGCTTAGAAGAATCATCTCGAGTTGTTCCAGTTCTTATTTCTGGTCAGTACAGTAAAGAAAAGTATGCTCTTCAAGATGTTCGCACAATAAATTCCTTGGATTTACCGACACAGACACTTCAGCCTCAAAATTTGTTGAAAAAGTATTCTTATCTGAAAGGATTGCCTTTACCATCGTATAAAAAAGCGCAATGCGGAATACTCATTGGACTCAATAAAAGCTTATCTCTAGCATTGAAAATTCGAGAGGGTGCATGGAATCAGCCTGTAGCAATACAAACAAGGTTGGGTTGGTGTCTAAGTGGAGGTAATACTTGCGATAAAGGCAATCACGGTGTATACCACATTTATGAAAGCTGTGAATGTGATGAAAATCTGCATGAAATAGTTAACAATTACTTTGCTTTGGAAGATAGTGGCATTGGAAAAGACAAGCCAGAATCAGCTGAGGAAATTAGAGCAAAGGAAGTTTTGGTATCTGAAACAAAGCGAATTGGAGATAGATTCGAGTGCGGTTTGCTTTGGAAAAGCGATGTGATCAATTTGCCAGAAAGTTATCAAATGGCTTTTAAGCGTTTATGTTGCCTGGAAAGAAAAATCACCAAGGATCCAACAACACTAACATCAATCAACAATCAATTACAAAGTCTTATAGATAAAGGGTACGCCAAACGGTGTGACATGAAATACTTGAACGAATTTCATCCAAAGACTTGGTACTTGCCAACGTTTGTTGTGAAAAATCCAAACAAACCGAACAAACAAAGATTGGTATGGGACGCAGCGGCCGTTTCAAATGGAGTTTCACTGAATAGCATGTTGCACAAAGGCCCTGACCAGTTGAAAAGTCTTCCAGATGTCTTACAAGGTTTTCGGTCTAATAAGATAGCCATTGCGGCCGATATTCAAGAGATGTTTCACCAAGTTCGAGTTAAAAAGGAGGATCAATGCTCACAGAGGTTTTTGTGGCGTCAGGGTGAAACAAGTCGCAAACCGGATGTGTACGAAATGGAAGTATTGACCTTTGGCGCATCTTGCTCACCTAGCATCGCACAATACGTCAAAAATACAAATGCCAAAGAATTTGCAGACAAGTATCCTAGAGCTGTTGAGGCGATTCTCGAGCGACATTATGTAGACGATCTTCTTGACAGCGTTGGAACCCCCGAAGAGGCAATTCAACTCGCAAAGGATATCCGGTATGTACATTCTAAAGCTGGTTTTAACATAAGGAATTGGGTATCAAATTCTCCCGAGGTGTTGGAAGCATTAGACCAGCCACTCTCTACTGATGGAAGAACTCTAGACAGTCTTAATAACGACTATAGTTTAACTAAGGTCTTAGGTCTTTGGTGGATACCTGATGATGATGTTTTTACCTTCTCGATAAAATTCATAAAAACCCAGAATGATATTCTTACTGGAGTTAAAATGCCAACTAAGCGTGAGCTATTAAGATTGCTTATGTCTATATTTGATCCCTTGGGTTTTTTGGCATTTTATTTGATAAGAATCAAAGTTCTATTGCAAGAAGTCTGGCGAGCAAAAATCAGTTGGGACGAGACAATAGAAGGACAAATCGTACAAAATTGGCGAAGACTTCTTCCAAAGGTAGAAGATATACGCATTCCTAGATGTTTCTCAGAATTGATCTCAAAAGAAAATGTTATAATCCAATTACATGTCTTTGTCGATGCTAGTGAGGAAGCCATGGCAGCAGTTGCATACCTACGATTTTGTGATGGGACTTCAACGGAATGTTCTATTGTTGGTGCTAAAAGCAAATTCGCTCCGTTACATCCAATGTCCATCCCAAGAATGGAGCTTCAGGCAGCGCTAATAGGTTCCCGAATGGCTAAGACGTTATCCAAAACCCTTGCATTCAAGTTGAACAAACGGGTTCTCTGGACTGACTCTCAAAATGTACTTCATTGGTTACGTTCAGATGCTAAACAGTACAAACAGTTTGTCATGTTTCGTGTTGGAGATATCCAGGCGAATACAACGCGAAAGGAGTGGAGGTGGGTGCCTACCAAGTTGAATGTGGCAGACGAAGCTACTAAGTGGACCAAAATACCGAGTTTTGATCAGCATAGCAGATGGCTAAAAGGTCCAAGTTTCTTATATGAAGCTGAGGACAAGTGGCCTGAAGAAAAATCTACTATATCAAAAGATCTGCTGAAGGAAGAATTACGACCCAAGTATTTAATGGTTTTGGAAAACGTGAACATCGATACAGGTCCGTTGATAAACGCATATCGTTTCTCAAAATGGGAACGCCTTCATCGTTCAGTTGCCTTCGGAATCAGATTTGTTACAAATTGCAGAAGAAAAAAGAAAGAGTTACCTTTGATGATGGGTTCACTATCGGCAGAAGAGCTTCAATCAGCAGAAGTCGTCATATTTAAAATGGTACAAAATATGGAATACGAAGTCGATTTGATTCTCCTCAGAAATGGAAAAAAGCTTTCTAAGTCAAGTCAGCTCTACAAATGCTCTTCGTACTTCGATAAAGATGGAATTCTGCGAATGAAGGGTCGGATTGATAATGCTGAATTTGCTGAAGAATCTTTAAGACGCCCAATACTTTTGCCTCGGGAAAATAGGGTGAGCTTCCTTATTCTTGATTTTTATCATCGGAAGTATAAGCACTCAGGTACCGATACCATCATTAATGAGGCCAGAAAAAGGTTTTACATTTCTGGTTTGAAATCTTTGGCCAAGATTGTCCGCAAAAAATGCCTTGGGTGCAAAATTAGAAGTGCCTCACAAAGATGTCCTGAAATGGCTCCATTGCCTAAAGCCAGACTGGGTGCCTTTCACCGTCCATTCACATTTGTTGGAGTGGATTACTTTGGCCCAATTTTAGTAAGCGTCGGAAGGAACTCAGTAAAAAGATGGGGAGTTCTGTTTACTTGTTTGACTGTTTGAGCGATTCACATTGAAGTGGCACACACACTCACCACAGATTCTTGCATATTATGCATTAGCAACTTCATGTCAAGAAGAGGAACTCCAAGTGAAATTTATTCAGACAATGGGACTAATTTTGTTGGAGCTGATAAGGAATTGAAGAAAGCATTCCAGTCAATCCAACTTAAAGATATTGCGGAAAAATTCACCACATCTAATTTAAAATGGCTTTTCAACCCTCCATCAGCACCCCACATGGGTGGGAGTTGGGAACGTTTGATCGGATCAGTTAAAAAGATTTTAAAAGCCGTTTTGCAGAATCAACGATTAACAGATGAAACCCTTCTTTCCACACTTATCGAAATTGAAGGAATAATCAACTCACGCCCTCTTACAAGTATACCTATAGACGATGAGAGTGACGAAGCACTTACTCCAAACCATTTCTTGTTAGGATCCTCAGACGGCAGTCGACTACCTGGAGAATTTCAAAGTCAAGATCTAATGTCAAGAAAGAGTTGGAGAAAATGTCAACAAATATCAAACATCTTCTGGAAAAGATGGGTTCGGGAGTATTTGCCAACATTAACAAGACGAACTAAATGGTTCGATAGAGTTGAAACGGTGAAGACAGGAGACATAGTCATAATCGTAGATGAAAACCTACCTAGATATTCCTGGCCAAAAGGAATAGTCATCAGAACTATCGCATCAAAAGACGGACAAGTACGTCGGGCATCTGTACAAACTACTAATGGAGTATATGACAGACCAGTGGTTAAATTAGCGGTGCTTGACGTCGACAAGAATTTAAATAGTGAAGAACCAGGATCCTGATCCCTCACTGGGGGGGAGAATGTTGTCGCCGAAATCACCCGCTCATGACATATATATTTCAAAACACTTTGAATTTAATTACTGTACTTTTAATTTAAATTTCTTTAATTCATTGATTTCAAGTTTGTTTTTTTATTATTTTGTTGATGAAAAATTATCAGAAAAATTGAAAAGAGCACAGAAGAAGCAGCAGAATTTTTTAGTCTTTTTTAAAATTTAATTTTCTTTTTATTTCTTTGTCTAACTTTTTTTCATTACATTTGTTAGTTAAAATTAAATTTATAAAATTCTAAAAAGCTGTTTTTGTTTTAAATTTGGAAACAACAACCGTTGTTTTTTGTTTTAGAATAAATAGTTGTAATGTGTACAAAATAGTTGCTAAAAACCACTGAATACAACGTTTTAAAGAAATCGATTGAGTCGTTTTCGAAATATTGAGACTTACAAAAAAATGTGTTTTTTTTCATTAAAAAAAATTGAAAAATTTTTGTTTAGAATACTGTTCAAGCTTCTTGAAATTTCTCCTTAAGAAAATTCAAAAAGAAATATCACAGGAACAGTTTTCCATGAAATCGAAAATCAAAAAAAAATAGGTCTATATTCAATTCTATTCTATTCTATAATTTGTTTAGCCACTAAAATAGCAGTACTTGCCATACAATATTGTTTCTAAGATCTTAATAATTATCAAGATTTATTATATATATTATAAAGATCTTAAAATATATCAAAAGCGGCTCTAATTATTTTGATAAAAAAAGAAGCATGAGTACTACTTTAGTTACAATCTACACTTTGCCCAAACATTTTTTTCTATATGTATTTTATTATTAACGTTATACCTTCCATCTAACCATTATTTTGATTTTCTACCTACCTAACCGGCTGCACGGATATCAGTCAAAGAATGTATCTAGGAGGTCCTTTAAACTCTTAATAATACTGCATACCAAAATTTTCGAAAAAATTTTTTTTTTAGAATTTTGAAAAACTATATTTTTTTGAAAATTCTATATTTCGGAAACAGTGGCACGAGTTTTTTAAAAATTATGTTTTTAAATTTATATTGTTAAATATTTATAATTGTCATCCCAAGTTTTTTTTTTATAAAAATATTAAAGGATTTTTGTTTACTACTAACTTTATTTTACTAAAAACAGTTTATCTGTTTATATTAAAAAATCTTGCTCTTCCGAACATAAGACCAAGCACGTGTGATCCAGTCGTTTATTTTTGTCGTTTTTCAGAAAAATAAGATTCTTTAAATTTATTAACATATTCAATAAAATTCAATAAAATGTATTCGATAAAATTCATGCAAATTGTAAGGCTTTTTTCTACATCAATAAATATATATCTAATCTAATCTAACAAAATAAGTTTTAAATTAAAATTGTTAGAGCCGTTTTCGAGATAAATAAGATGGCAGAAAAAAAATTGTATGGTAGTAAGCGTTAGTTTTGGGGTGGGTTTGAATGATAAAGGCTAATAAAATTTTAATGATAAAGGCCAATAAAATTGTTAGAGTGAGTGAAGGGTCTTTCGGTCTAGTCTCGTCTGTCAAACAAAGTTAACCAATTTCAGATGAAAACACATGTCAGTTTCTGTGATTTCCGAAATTATTTCATTTGGGCAGTCAGCTGTAACGAAACCTAAATATTCAATCCATTTTATACGGATAGTAGCCATCTCCAGATACCTATACTGACTATGTGTCGATAACAATAACAGCAACTGTTCTCGCAGGGATTGCGTATTATTAGTAGATATGTACATATAGGAAAACAGATCAAATTTTTGTATTCGCACAAAGATAAAGTAACATTTTATTAATTTTGTAAATGTTCCAATTGGTGGTGGACAAATGTTGAGTCCCCAAGTAATGGTTTCGGCCGTCATCGAAATCGCACTAAAGAACATTTGGTGCAGGAGCAGTTGACTATGTGGTATGGTTAAACTAAACAATAATGACAATAATGTGGCAGCGGCGAAGCTAAGGACGACAACGGTATATTTGTTTCTATTGCCGTCAATAAAATACGTATCCTTAATTACACGGCTGATATACCTTTAGCCCACAGATTAGTTGTACAAGGGACATGCCCTCTCTATGACTCAGGCATCCATACTGTTGTGTGCTGTCTTGTCGTCGGCATCATCCCTTTTTCTATGTATTAGACATAGGTATGTGTAAATTTTGTAATGCTAGAATAAGGCACATATATTGGGTTCTATAATGAATAAATACAGCTTCGAGCTACTCCTTAGTCAACGCGGAGACAATCAAATCCAGCCGATGCGTCGTCGTGCAAATGTTTATTAGCACATTAAATAGGTAGAGTTACCATGTCTACTAATTCTTCTAGTGCCAAACAACGCAGACGAGCATTCGCGGTTCTACAAATCGGGTTAAGTATAGTTTTAGTTAGCAGTTAGTTCAAATATCTTTCTTGTAACTAGTTTGTAAGTTTTAAATTAAAAACAAATTTCTAAATACCTAATCAAGGTATTTTGTGACTCAATTATTTTTTAGCTGAAAAATAAAACCATCATGCATTTTATATATTGAAATAAATTTATAAAAAAATTGAATAGAAAAATAGATACTCTTCTTATTTAACTTTTAAAGCATATCCAAATTATTTCGGTTAAACTAAATTCATCCTTATGAAAAATTCCTGCTAAATAAAAAAATTATGATGAAAATTATGATTTTTTTATTTGCAGGTTTTAACTTGAAAAAAGAAAAAAAATATATATATAAACAACACCCCTACTAAAGAGATGTGCCGCGCTTTAATAACCTAACACATCAGCAGGAAATAAGGGTAATAGTAAAGAGAAACCAAACATTTGAAAGGAGATACCGATGTACATTAGTTTTGAAGCTTAGAATATCAAAATGGGAGGGAAAAATCGAGCATGATAAGGCATTCCACATTCGTGTTGTACGGCTAAGGAAAGAATCACCGTACTTGACAGTACGTCCGAAGTTATGCTCAATGGTAAACTGATGACCATTCCTAGAAGCGCGAGTATTACGGTTGAAAAGTTTGACTGGAGGAATGTAACTGGCTATTTCGCTAGAACATTGTTTATAAAAATAGCGATAAAATAATGAAATACATGAAACATTTCGACGATGTTTGAGAGATGTAAATGTTTCTACTATAGTTCTATCGCCAATCATTCTTAGAGCTCTATTTTGAATTCAATCCAAAAGATTCAAATGAGTTTTAGGAGCACCTGCCCAAATGTGGGAGTTATACTCAAGTTTTGGTCGCATGAAGGCCTTATAGGTTACAGCCAGATCAGAAGGGGAGAAGAATTTCTTGGAAGGTGAATTCTGCTTTAACGGAAGAAGACAGCACTGAGTTTTTTAAGCATTAAATTCTACGCGGATTTGAATTCCCCATTGGACAATGCTGTCAAGATCTGAATTTAATGAGCTTACCATACGCTGCCGTTGCAGAACAAGGAGGTGAATCTGAAACGAATATGAAAAGCTGAGAGGACTATCGTCAGCAAAACAATTAAGTGGATTAGAAGTTCCAGATAAGAGATCATTAATAAAAATGAGAAAAAGGGTCGGAGGCAATACGTAGCCTTGCGGCACGTGAATATCAGACTTCAAACCGTCTAATACAACTTGTATTGAGTGGTCCGAAAGGTAATATCTAATCCAACGAATAAGAGATTCATCGATACCAAATGCACGCATTTTCGATAAGAGAGCGAAATGCCAAACGGTGAGACATACCATCAGATCACCTATTGCTATGAAAGCCATACTGCCGGTCATTAAGGAGCTTTCGTTCTTCACGATATTTCTTAAGCTGATAGTTAATCAACGTTTCCATGACCTTGGAAAGAAGTGGCGTAAGTGCAATTGGACGGTAACTAGAGGGTGATGAAGATTCACCTTTTTTAGGGACAGGCTAGACAAATGCTGTTTTCCATCCACTCGGAAAGAGACCTGTAGAATAGGACAGATGGAAAAGCTTACGCAGTGGTTTTAGCAGCGTTGAAGCACAACTCTTCAGAACGATGGGAGGGATACTATCCGGCCCAGCGGATTTGTGTATATCAAGGTCTTTGAGGACTCTAGCAACTTCACGAGTGCGAAAGTAGATTCGTCCCATATAATCGTTTATGCTCTCAATTACTGGAGGAGTCATAACAGTTTTTGGCAGCATCGAATTAACAGCGAACTGTGCTGCAAGCAAATTGGATTTTTCACGAGAGCTGACAAAAGGGGTGTCATTAAAAACGAGCGTTGGAACCAAAGACGAAGTTGAATTTCGAATGTTTTTTTTACAAATGACCAAAAATTCTTACTAACTTTGGGACATTGTAGTATTTGTTGCCTTAATTTTCGGTCCTGCAAAAATTTGGTTCTACGAATGTGACCATCCCAGTTGGCATTCTCATATTGCCAAACGGTTCTCTTAGGTGATTTTACTTTAACTGAGTGTTGTTGGCATGAGAAATTTGCAGATATGCCACAATGGTCTGATGTGCCTAGAGGCGATAATATTTACAATTACAGTGTATTTATTAGGGTTAGTGGTAAGAAACAAGTCTAGAGTGTTGGCGGTTTGACCTGCAACGTCAGGGATTCATGTCGGCTCGTCAACAAGCTGAGTCAGTTGGTTTACCTCAGCATACCTTCCTTCGGGAGTAGTCTGGATCGAAAAGCGGAGCCAGCTAGAATTGTGTACATTGAAATCGCCCGTAATAACGATTTCCGTGCGAGGATGATGGGAAACAATTCTTTGTATGGAGTTGGACAGAACATCAAATTCGTTAAAATTTGAGTCTGTTCAAATTTGAGCTCCGATAAATAAAACAAGTGTGTATGATGTGCTTATTTACCGTGAATTTTAACCACATGAAATTAAAATTTGTATTTAAGCACAAACCATATTGTGGTTGAAGTTGGTACGCAACATCATTTCTAATGTAAGCGGCGAGACCATGGTGGGAAAAGAATAATGGCACTAAGCTATACCCTGACAGATGAAATTCCGAAAGATCAGAATTGTCACACCTATTTGGGTTTCACTAAGTGCCAAAACAGCTGGACTGTTTTTGACAGAGTGGACATACGCCGCACAAAAATTCTTTCTAAGCCCGCGAATATGGGCATAATCGAGCCTTAATACACCAGCCATTTTAACATTCAAAAACAAATAAAACACAAGTCAGACAATTAACTATATATAACGTTTTTTCTAAATTCCAATTTGAACATTTCAATAACAAACTGTCACTAGTGTTAATCCTTAGTGAGAATTTGTATTGAGCCGCCCCTGTGATAACTTCACACAGTACCTACAATGATCAAGTTAATATAATGGCGAGAAGTGAAAGGGAAAAGGAAGGAATTTACCCGTTGTACGTGGGCTTGTTTAGTTCAGCTCTTATCAGCTTGGTTGCAACGTTGCCGAAGTGGCACGATCGTGCTCTTTTGGCACTTTTTAATTTAAATGGCACTCTGGCACTCAAACGCTTCAAATGGCACTATAGGAATCAACGGGCAAATGTTTTGAAATATATCCAAGTTCATGATCAGATCAGGTAGTGCATCAGCTGAAAGGGTTGTTTCACGCTTAAATAACATTAAGACCCATAGTAAAAATCGACTTTCTTATAACGGAATAACATCACTTTTGAAAAAATAAAAGCTAAAATTTTCCAGCAATTCATATCACCTAAAAATTAATATTAAGATTGTTCAGTGACGAAAAAGTTAGAACAGAACAGATTCGTGAGAAATTTCGGAACAAGATAGAACAAATTATTATTATTTATTTATTTAATACGTTAAATGCTAACGTTAAAATTACTAAAATTTACTTAAATCTAAATATAATTAATTATAATTGTAACAAAATTTCAACTACTCAGAGCAAAAAAATTACATTAAGCTTTCAGATTTAAAATTACAGAACCAGTGAGAATAGAGAATTTATTGAAATTTTTGATTAACTGATTAAGAGAATAATACTTCGCCATAGTTTGATCTTCTAAAAATAGTTTGAAGCTAGTCTGACTTACATTGAAACCTATTCGAACGAGAAACGATGGACATTAAATAGACCTATTCATTACTCGAGTTATGAAGCAGAACTGCAAGTACTCTCTGTGACCAGAAAGAGATGGGAGGTTAATCAATTGAAGTCTGAAAGTATATGGAGGTAATTAGAATAGTCAGTCATCTGACTGAAATTATAAAAAAATTATTGTTGTTTACCTACAATTCAAGTTCGTTTATTTTTGCAGAAACATTCTTAAAAATAAATTGAAATGGAGTTAAATTTATTTTAAAAAAATATTTTTCTTGAAATTGAGATGATTCCGACACGGAAAATGACTTATCAACTAAATCTAACACCAAAATGTTTTTTTTTTAACAACATCAATTGGTTTTGACAGTTCTCACAAATCTGTTCTAACCTGTTCTACCTAAAAATTAAGTGCAGAAAATCCTGTTCTAAAGTGTTCCAAACTGACTCACTGAACACCAAACCGAACAGTTAAGAACAGAAAATTTCTCATTGAACATCAAAAATCCGGTACTTTTCTCTTCTAAGGTGCTCTAATGGACATTATTATTATATAATATATAATTTTAATTATACTCCATATTATACATATATACTTTTAATTTGTATATTCATATGTACATTCATACATTTTTATTTATTTAGACTTTTTATTTTTTATCTGATTGTTAATTTGTAAAATTTTTAAGCTTATATCTTGTAGATACTATTAAAAGATTTAAATCTTGCTGTATCATTGTAAACATTATTCAAATTATTCAAATACAAATACAAATGCAATAGGTAAACTGTTCCGAACATCCTCAGTGAAGACACGTATTGTTAGTTTATGCTTTTATTTATTTTTTGTATGTTTGTTTAATGAAGTTCTTTTATTTATCTATTAATTTATTTTTTTATTAATTTTGTGATTATTTATTCTTATTATTCCTTAAGTTTTGAGGTGCAATAAATAAAACTTAAAATTACATATGAAATCTTCGGAATGTTGTAACTTTTTTGTTGGTGACACCCAGTGGCCTAAAATGGCACTTTCTGTTGTCAGAATTGGCACTTACAAAATTTTGCTTCCGGCAACGCTGCTTGGTTGATGTTACGGCTGATTTCAGGCTAATAGACACATACTAGTCACTATTTTTTAGGCTTTCACGCGCACTTTCTCCACTTTCTCACAACACGATGTGCAGCAGGTGAGATGCTGGCCGGAACTGGTGGTTTGGATGGTTTGCAACTCTAAAAATAAACTGTTTGAATACTTAACTTAAGCCTTATTAGTCTTGAAATAAGAATTTGAAACTTATAAAAAGACGGACTGAAAACTAGAATTTTGGGATCAGGTTAAGAATTTTCGAGCTTAACAGACTTTCGTCAACAAATCGGCTTGATTTGTCACCGGCATTCTTGATTTAAGCTCGTTTTTTTTCTAAGTGTATGGCTTAAAGATTATATGCAGATTAGAGAATTAAATCTTGTATCGTTTCAGAAAACCCTGATAATTTGCAGAGGTTTTGGCGTAATATGTGGTTATTCTACATACGGTGGTCGGTGGTGCTACATCGAGAACTGAAATTTGTTGGGTTTCCTTGATGCAAGCGCACGTTCATGGACAACGGGATGTGGGGGCCTCCTGATTAAACGACAGGAAACAGACAGACAATATTGAATGGATTTAAACTCAAAATTGCTTTTATATGCCTCAATTAAGCTCATCAGATGACTTACTAGGGTCTTAACGCATTTTTTGATAAAGCCTGTTCAACAAAGTTAATGCTTCTACAAATACAGTCTTTTTTATTATATTATTTTTAGTATACATATTCGCTCGCTCAAACATACATTATCTGCTCGTATAGCGCGAAAAACTCATATACAAATCATTAATTTTGTAGTAAGTTGTCACAATTTTAATACTCTCTCATCATCATCTTATTTTGTTTAGGTATGTTATTCAAATCCGGACCATGCCCACGAGCTTGATGATCCCTTTCATCACTACACCATTTCAATATTGAGTTCAGAAAATACCACATTGAATTCCGAACAGTCAAATTAAATCCAGAAAGCATCAATTTAAATTCCGATTAGAAAATAAAATTCGGAAGAAATAAAATGAAATTTAGAACAGCCAAATAGAATTCAGAACAACCAAATTGAATTCAGAAAATGTTTAATAAAATTCAGATCAGCTTAATAGATTTTAGAAAAGGAAAAATTTAATTCAGAAACATACAAACATAAAAATCAGAAAGAATGAAATAAAAATCAGTAGATAGATAGATAGATAGATTTTTTCTTTATTTCCTCAGATAAAATTACAATTTTTTTTAGAGTAAGAATACGGACCTGACAATTTTGCCGTCTGCCGGAAATGACATTTCAGTAAGATGAAAAGAAAATAATATTATATAAAGAGAAAATGTAACTAGTCGAGTAGTAAGATGTGATCTTTATTCAACATTCATAATTTACATAAATTGTTCACAATTAGAGCATGGCGTAAGCCGTCAGCCGAAAAAAAAAAAACAGAGAGCATATAAAATTTTATTGATTATTGAATATAAATAATGAAAAAGTTGTTTTATAAAACATTTTAGTATCTCACAAATATTCTGAGAATTAGATTAATCAAAAACTTTCGTTTATTATTTGGGAACGATATTTCCAGGAAGTTTTAACGTAGCTAACCAGAGTAAGCCAGCAGTCGCCGTTTAAAATAATTCTGAGTTCATCCATGCTTAGACTGTTTTTACCCCAGTGGGCGCGTCTTATGAAGCTAAAAATGGGGCAAGTTCCAACAAAGTGTATAACGTCCTCTGATGTATGTCGGTTACACAGTGTACATTCAGTATTTTGGTCATTTCGATGAGGGATATAGTTTAGGCGTAAAAGTTCTCCTCTTACTTTGATAATTGTGGAAATAGTGTCAATACTGTTGTTGTCGTGAAAATAGTTGTTTGATAAGTTGTGATCCAGTGCTCGATATAGATTCCTTGACTCACTTAGCCTCGCACGTTCACGGAAAAACTCAAACCTGGATTCCTTGATAGAATTTTGGAGGGAAAGCAATGGGTCTTCCCATGTTGCTGGGTTGTCGAGGTCCATTTGAACGTTATGCTCCAAGCACAGTCTTGACCACTCACCAAAAAATTGAAATTTTCGTTGAATCATATAAGATGCCACAATTTTGGGAAGCCTTTGCGGGTGATATTCCATGACCTTTCTTATATAGTTGAAATGTAGTTTGAGAGTGTACAGGTAGAGAGGTGGAAGTCCAGTCTCTAAATGGAGCATGTACGTCGGCGTATTTTCTGGTAGACGAAAGATTTTCTTTAAGAAGTATCTTAAGAGTTTATCTACTTCCTCATGCTGAAACAAACCCCAGACTTGAGCAGCATAACACATTATAGTTCTTACTACTGCTTCAAATAATCTGTATTTCACACTTGTTGCGACGTCCTTTTTGCCAAGAATTCCTTTCCAGTTGCAATTGATAGCCATTTTAGAATCGTGAAGCTTTGATTTGAAATGCTTTTCAAGAGAGAGTTTGGGAGTCAGTATTACTCCTAGATACTTATACTCTTTGACATTTTCTAGCTCCTTTCCTTCCCAGGTCCATTTCTCGTTTCTAGCGTATCTACCACTGCCATTTCGGAAAACCATCATTTTCGATTTATTTGTGTTTACTTTTAAGTTCCATGTTCGGCAATATTGCTGTAATTTGTTGACCATAAGCTGCATCATATTTGGCGTATCTGCCAGCAGGACGATGTCGTCTGCATACATTAGACATTTAATGTTTATTCCATTAAAAACAATACCTCCTGGTAGGAAGGAAGTTATATCATCAAGGAATAATGAAAATAGTAAAGGGCTTAGTAAACATCCTTGTTTAACACCCATTTTTGTTGCAAACCAGCGAGACAATTGGTTCCCATCCCACACGGCCGCTTGGTTTTCCTCATACATACTTTGTATTACTTTCAGGATTTTCGTTGACACGCCTATATTGCTGAGCTTTAGAATGAGAGCATTTCTGTCTATAGAGTCAAAAGCTGCCTTAAAATCCACGAAAAAAGCATATAGTTTCCTTCCATTATCAAGGTATAACTTCGCTATGCTTGTTAACGTGAAAATGTTATCCACAGTGCAATATTCTTTACGGAAACCTGCTTGGAATTCATCCAGCCGATGCGTCGTCGTGCAAATGTTTATTAGCACATTAAATAGGTAGAGTTACCATGTCTACTAATTCTTCTAGTGCCAAACAACGCAGACGAGCATTCGCGGTTCTACAAATCGGGTTAAGTATAGTTTTAGTTAGCAGTTAGTTCAAATATCTTTCTTGTAACTAGTTTGTAAGTTTTAAATTAAAAACAAATTTCTAAATACCTAATCAAGGTATTTTGTGACTCAATTATTTTTTAGCTGAAAAATAAAACCATCATGCATTTTATATATTGAAATAAATTTATAAAAAAATTGAATAGAAAAATAGATACTCTTCTTATTTAACTTTTAAAGCATATCCAAATTATTTCGGTTAAACTAAATTCATCCTTATGAAAAATTCCTGCTAAATAAAAAAATTATGATGAAAATTATGATTTTTTTATTTGCAGGTTTTAACTTGAAAAAAGAAAAAAAATATATATATAAACAACACCCCTACTAAAGAGATGTGCCGCGCTTTAATAACCTAACACATCAGCAGGAAATAAGGGTAATAGTAAAGAGAAACCAAACATTTGAAAGGAGATACCGATGTACATTAGTTTTGAAGCTTAGAATATCAAAATGGGAGGGAAAAATCGAGCATGATAAGGCATTCCACATTCGTGTTGTACGGCTAAGGAAAGAATCACCGTACTTGACAGTACGTCCGAAGTTATGCTCAATGGTAAACTGATGACCATTCCTAGAAGCGCGAGTATTACGGTTGAAAAGTTTGACTGGAGGAATGTAACTGGCTATTTCGCTAGAACATTGTTTATAAAAATAGCGATAAAATAATGAAATACATGAAACATTTCGACGATGTTTGAGAGATGTAAATGTTTCTACTATAGTTCTATCGCCAATCATTCTTAGAGCTCTATTTTGAATTCAATCCAAAAGATTCAAATGAGTTTTAGGAGCACCTGCCCAAATGTGGGAGTTATACTCAAGTTTTGGTCGCATGAAGGCCTTATAGGTTACAGCCAGATCAGAAGGGGAGAAGAATTTCTTGGAAGGTGAATTCTGCTTTAACGGAAGAAGACAGCACTGAGTTTTTTAAGCATTAAATTCTACGCGGATTTGAATTCCCCATTGGACAATGCTGTCAAGATCTGAATTTAATGAGCTTACCATACGCTGCCGTTGCAGAACAAGGAGGTGAATCTGAAACGAATATGAAAAGCTGAGAGGACTATCGTCAGCAAAACAATTAAGTGGATTGGAAGTTCCAGATAAGAGATCATTAATAAAAATGAGAAAAAGGGTCGGAGGCAATACGTAGCCTTGCGGCACGTGAATATCAGACTTCAAACCGTCTAATACAACTTGTATTGAGTGGTCCGAAAGGTAATATCTAATCCAACGAATAAGAGATTCATCGATACCAAATGCACGCATTTTCGATAAGAGAGCGAAATGCCAAACGGTGAGACATACCATCAGATCACCTATTGCTATGAAAGCCATACTGCCGGTCATTAAGGAGCTTTCGTTCTTCACGATATTTCTTAAGCTGATAGTTAATCAACGTTTCCATGACCTTGGAAAGAAGTGGCGTAAGTGCAATTGGACGGTAACTAGAGGGTGATGAAGATTCACCTTTTTTAGGGACAGGCTAGACAAATGCTGTTTTCCATCCACTCGGAAAGAGACCTGTAGAATAGGACAGATGGAAAAGCTTACGCAGTGGTTTTAGCAGCGTTGAAGCACAACTCTTCAGAACGATGGGAGGGATACTATCCGGCCCAGCGGATTTGTGTATATCAAGGTCTTTGAGGACTCTAGCAACTTCACGAGTGCGAAAGTAGATTCGTCCCATATAATCGTTTATGCTCTCAATTACTGGAGGAGTCATAACAGTTTTTGGCAGCATCGAATTAACAGCGAACTGTGCTGCAAGCAAATTGGATTTTTCACGAGAGCTGACAAAAGGGGTGTCATTAAAAACGAGCGTTGGAACCGAAGACGAAGTTGAATTTCGAATGTTTTTTTACAAATGACCAAAAATTCTTACTAACTTTGGGACATTGTAGTATTTGTTGCCTTAATTTTCGGTCCTGCAAAAATTTGGTTCTACGAATGTGACCATCCCAGTTGGCATTCTCATATTGCCAAACGGTTCTCTTAGGTGATTTTACTTTAACTGAGTGGTGTTGGCATGAGAAATTTGCAGATATGCCACAATGGTCTGATGTGCCTAGAGGCCATAATATTTAAAATTACAGTGTATTTATTAGGGTTAGTGGTAAGAAACAAGTCTAGAGTGTTTGCGGTTTGACCTGCAACGTCAGGGATTCATGTCGGCTCGTCAACAAGCTGAGTCAGTTGGTTTACCTCAGCATACCTTCCTTCGGGAGTAGTCTGGCTCGAAAAGCGGAGCCAGCTAGAATTGTGTACATTGAAATCGCAAGGTAATAACGATTTCCGTGCGAGGATGATGGGAAACAATTCTTTGTATGGAGTTGGACAGAACATCAAATTCGTTAAAATTTGAGTCTGTTCAAATTTGAGCTCCGATAAATAAAACAAGTGTGTATGATGTGCTTATTTACCGTGAATTTTAACCACATGAAATTAAAATTTGTATTTAAGCACAAACCATATTGTGGTTGAAGTTGGTACGCAACATCATTTCTAATGTAAGCGGCGAGACCATGGTGGGAAAAGAATAATGGCACTAAGTTATACCCTGACAGATGAAATTCCGAATGATCAGAATTGTCACCTATTTGGGTTTCACTAAGTGCCAAAACAGCTGGCCTGTTTTTGACAGAGTGGACATACGCCGCACAAAATTTCTTTCTAAGCCCGCGAATATTGGCATAATCGAGCCTTAATACACCAGCCATTTTAACATTCTAAAACAAATAAAACACAAGTCAGACAATTAACTATATATAATGTTTTTCCTAAATTCCAATTTGAAGATTTCAATAACAAACTGTCACTAGTGTTATGCCTTAGTGAGAATTTGTATTGAGCCGCCCCTGTGATAAGCTTCACACAGTACCTACAATGATCAAGTTAATATAACCGCGAGAAGTGAAAGGGAAAAGGAAGGAATTTACCCGTTGTGCGTGGGCTTGTTTAGTTCAGCTCTTATCAGCTTGGTTGCAACGTTGCCGAAGTGGCACGATCGTGCTCTTTTGGCACTTTTTAATTTAAATGGCACTCTGGCACTCAAACGCTTCAAATGGCACTATAGGAATCAACGGGCAAATGTTTTGAAATATATCCAAGTTCATGATCAGATCAGGTAGTGCATCAGCTGAAAGGGTTGTTTCACGCTTAAATAACATTAAGACCCATAGTAAAAATCGACTTTCTTATAACGGAATAACATCACTTTTGAAAAAATAAAAGCTAAAATTTTCCAGCAATTCATATCACCTAAAAATTAATATTAAGATTGTTCAGTGACGAAAAAGTTAGAACAGAACAGATTCGTGAGAAATTTCGGAACAAGATAGAACAAATTATTATTATTTATTTATTTAATACGTTAAATGCTAACGTTAAAATTACTAAAATTTACTTAAATCTAAATATAATTAATTATAATTGTAACAAAATTTCAACTACTCAGAGCAAAAAAATTACATTAAGCTTTCAGATTTAAAATTACAGAACCAGTGAGAATAGAGAATTTATTGAAATTTTTGATTAACTGATTAAGAGAATAATACTTCGCCATAGTTTGATCTGCTAAAAATAGTTTGAAGCTAGTCTGACTTACATTGAAACCTATTCGAACGAGAAACGATGGACATTAAATAGACCTATTCATTACTCGAGTTATGAAGCAGAACTGCAAGTACTCTCTGTGACCAGAAAGAGATGGGAGGTTAATCAATTGAAGTCTGAAAGTATATGGAGGTAATTAGAATAGTCAGTCATCTGACTGAAATTATAAAAAAATTATTGTTGTTTACCTACAATTCAAGTTCGTTTATTTTTGCAGAAACATTCTTAAAAATAAATTGAAATGGAGTTAAATTTATTTTAAAAAAATATTTTTCTTGAAATTGAGATGATTCCGACACGGAAAATGACTTATCAACTAAATCTAACACCAAAATGTTTTTTTTTTAACAACATCAATTGGTTTTGACAGTTCTCACAAATCTGTTCTAACCTGTTCTACCTAAAAATTAAGTGCAGAAAATCCTGTTCTAAAGTGTTCCAAACTGACTCACTGAACACCAAACCGAACAGTTAAGAACAGAAAATTTCTCATTGAACATCAAAAATCCGGTACTTTTCTCTTCTAAGGTGCTCTAATGGACATTATTATTATATAATATATAATTTTAATTATACTCCATATTATACATATATACTTTTAATTTGTATATTCATATGTACATTCATACATTTTTATTTATTTAGACTTTTTATTTTTTATCTGATTGTTAATTTGTAAAATTTTTAAGCTTATATCTTGTAGATACTATTAAAAGATTTAAATCTTGCTGTATCATTGTAAACATTATTCAAATTATTCAAATACAAATACAAATGCAATAGGTAAACTGTTCCGAACATCCTCAGTGAAGACACGTATTGTTAGTTTATGCTTTTATTTATTTTTTGTATGTTTGTTTAATGAAGTTCTTTTATTTATCTATTAATTTATTTTTTTATTAATTTTGTGATTATTTATTCTTATTATTCCTTAAGTTTTGAGGTGCAATAAATAAAACTTAAAATTACATATGAAATCTTCGGAATGTTGTAACTTTTTTGTTGGTGACACCCAGTGGCCTAAAATGGCACTTTCTGTTGTCAGAATTGGCACTTACAAAATTTTGCTTCCGGCAACGCTGCTTGGTTGATGTTACGGCTGATTTCAGGCTAATAGACACATACTAGTCACTATTTTTTAGGCTTTCACGCGCACTTTCTCCACTTTCTCACAACACGATGTGCAGCAGGTGAGATGCTGGCCGGAACTGGTGGTTTGGATGGTTTGCAACTCTAAAAATAAACTGTTTGAATACTTAACTTAAGCCTTATTAGTCTTGAAATAAGAATTTGAAACTTATAAAAAGACGGACTGAAAACTAGAATTTTGGGATCAGGTTAAGAATTTTCGAGCTTAACAGACTTTCGTCAACAAATCGGCTTGATTTGTCACCGGCATTCTTGATTTAAGCTCGTTTTTTTTCTAAGTGTATGGCTTAAAGATTATATGCAGATTAGAGAATTAAATCTTGTATCGTTTCAGAAAACCCTGATAATTTGCAGAGGTTTTGGCGTAATATGTGGTTATTCTACATACGGTGGTCGGTGGTGCTACATCGAGAACTGAAATTTGTTGGGTTTCCTTGATGCAAGCGCACGTTCATGGACAACGGGATGTGGGGGCCTCCTGATTAAACGACAGGAAACAGACAGACAATATTGAATGGATTTAAACTCAAAATTGCTTTTATATGCCTCAATTAAGCTCATCAGATGACTTACTAGGGTCTTAACGCATTTTTTGATAAAGCCTGTTCAACAAAGTTAATGCTTCTACAAATACAGTCTTTTTTATTATATTATTTTTAGTATACATATTCGCTCGCTCAAACATACATTATCTGCTCGTATAGCGCGAAAAACTCATATACAAATCATTAATTTTGTAGTAAGTTGTCACAATTTTAATACTCTCTCATCATCATCTTATTTTGTTTAGGTATGTTATTCAAATCCGGACCATGCCCACGAGCTTGATGATCCCTTTCATCACTACACCATTTCAATATTGAGTTCAGAAAATACCACATTGAATTCCGAACAGTCAAATTAAATCCAGAAAGCATCAATTTAAATTCCGATTAGAAAATAAAATTCGGAAGAAATAAAATGAAATTTAGAACAGCCAAATAGAATTCAGAACAACCAAATTGAATTCAGAAAATGTTTAATAAAATTCAGATCAGCTTAATAGATTTTAGAAAAGGAAAAATTTAATTCAGAAACATACAAACATAAAAATCAGAAAGAATGAAATAAAAATCAGTAGATAGATAGATAGATAGATTTTTTCTTTATTTCCTCAGATAAAATTACAATTTTTTTTAGAGTAAGAATACGGACCTGACAATTTTGCCGTCTGCCGGAAATGACATTTCAGTAAGATGAAAAGAAAATAATATTATATAAAGAGAAAATGTAACTAGTCGAGTAGTAAGATGTGATCTTTATTCAACATTCATAATTTACATAAATTGTTCACAATTAGAGCATGGCGTAAGCCGTCAGCCGAAAAAAAAAAAACAGAGAGCATATAAAATTTTATTGATTATTGAATATAAATAATGAAAAAGTTGTTTTATAAAACATTTTAGTATCTCACAAATATTCTGAGAATTAGATTAATCAAAAACTTTCGTTTATTATTTGGGAACGATATTTCCAGGAAGTTTTAACGTAGCTAACCAGAGTAAGCCAGCAGTCGCCGTTTAAAATAATTCTGAGTTCATCCATGCTTAGACTGTTTTTACCCCAGTGGGCGCGTCTTATGAAGCTAAAAATGGGGCAAGTTCCAACAAAGTGTATAACGTCCTCTGATGTATGTCGGTTACACAGTGTACATTCAGTATTTTGGTCATTTCGATGAGGGATATAGTTTAGGCGTAAAAGTTCTCCTCTTACTTTGATAATTGTGGAAATAGTGTCAATACTGTTGTTGTCGTGAAAATAGTTGTTTGATAAGTTGTGATCCAGTGCTCGATATAGATTCCTTGACTCACTTAGCCTCGCACGTTCACGGAAAAACTCAAACCTGGATTCCTTGATAGAATTTTGGAGGGAAAGCAATGGGTCTTCCCATGTTGCTGGGTTGTCGAGGTCCATTTGAACGTTATGCTCCAAGCACAGTCTTGACCACTCACCAAAAAATTGAAATTTTCGTTGAATCATATAAGATGCCACAATTTTGGGAAGCCTTTGCGGGTGATATTCCATGACCTTTCTTATATAGTTGAAATGTAGTTTGAGAGTGTACAGGTAGAGAGGTGGAAGTCCAGTCTCTAAATGGAGCATGTACGTCGGCGTATTTTCTGGTAGACGAAAGATTTTCTTTAAGAAGTATCTTAAGAGTTTATCTACTTCCTCATGCTGAAACAAACCCCAGACTTGAGCAGCATAACACATTATAGTTCTTACTACTGCTTCAAATAATCTGTATTTCACACTTGTTGCGACGTCCTTTTTGCCAAGAATTCCTTTCCAGTTGCAATTGATAGCCATTTTAGAATCGTGAAGCTTTGATTTGAAATGCTTTTCAAGAGAGAGTTTGGGAGTCAGTATTACTCCTAGATACTTATACTCTTTGACATTTTCTAGCTCCTTTCCTTCCCAGGTCCATTTCTCGTTTCTAGCGTATCTACCACTGCCATTTCGGAAAACCATCATTTTCGATTTATTTGTGTTTACTTTTAAGTTCCATGTTCGGCAATATTGCTGTAATTTGTTGACCATAAGCTGCATCATATTTGGCGTATCTGCCAGCAGGACGATGTCGTCTGCATACATTAGACATTTAATGTTTATTCCATTAAAAACAATACCTCCTGGTAGGAAGGAAGTTATATCATCAAGGAATAATGAAAATAGTAAAGGGCTTAGTAAACATCCTTGTTTAACACCCATTTTTGTTGCAAACCAGCGAGACAATTGGTTCCCATCCCACACGGCCGCTTGGTTTTCCTCATACATACTTTGTATTACTTTCAGGATTTTCGTTGACACGCCTATATTGCTGAGCTTTAGAATGAGAGCATTTCTGTCTATAGAGTCAAAAGCTGCCTTAAAATCCACGAAAAAAGCATATAGTTTCCTTCCATTATCAAGGTATAACTTCGCTATGCTTGTTAACGTGAAAATGTTATCCACAGTGCAATATTCTTTACGGAAACCTGCTTGGAATTCACTCAGTAGTCCATTTTCCATAATCCAATTTGTTAAACGGTTGAGAAGTATTGCAGAGAAGATTTTCATTGCTGAATTTAAGAATGATATTCCTCGGTAGTTACTAGCATCTTCTGCATTCCCTTTTTTAAAGATTGGGAATATGATGCTTCTCCTGAAGCTTTCACCTACTGATCCTTCATCAAAGACCCGATTAAAACATTCTGCCAAGCATTTTAGAAATTTTTCCGTGGAAAACTTATAGAACTCATACGGTATACGGTCTACTCCAGGTGCTTTATTGAGCTTGCAAGCGTAGGCTACAGTTTTTATCTCTAGAGATGTTATTCTCGCATCAAGTTCCACATTCTCTATATAAGGGAGGGCAAACAAGTGATGATTTGGGCTAGTTGGGGGGTTTAACAAATTTTGAAAGTGTTCTGCTAAAACCTCTGCTTTAACTTGTATTCTTGAACGACTAACCACTTCTCTACTATTCAGTCTTCTCGCTAATTTCCAAAAGTCGCAACTGTTCCTTACTTCACTTATTTCCTTCGCGAGATTTTGCCAATACTGCCTTTGTTTTTCTCTACAGATACTTTTGTATTCTCTGTTTGCTTTTTGGTAAGCTAGTTTTGAAACAAGGGTAGGTGTCTTTTTTGCCAGATGTAGTTGAGCAAAAGATTTGTTTCTCGCACTAAGACAGTCTGCATCATACCATGGTTGTTTTTTTGACGATCTTCCCCTTCCATTTGGCTGGAGAGGTTTCGCCGCAATAGCTACACATGACGTCATAGTGTCTATTCCTTGATTTGTTTCTGGTTCGGAGAAGCCAGCTGCATCAAGTGCATTATCTAGATCTCTTTGATAGCGATGTATAAATTTATCATTCCATACTAGTTTCGGAAGAAGTTGATTTTCTGGTTCGGTATTCATATTTTGAGTGTCAAGCTTGGCAGTGACTAAAAGCGGAAGATGATCGGAGAAAGGGTATTCGCCTATCTTGAGATCCGGCATACAGCTAAACCAATCTTCTTTTACTAGACAGTAGTCTATTGTTGAAGAAGCATTTCCTCTGAAAAAAGTAAGTGAACCTTCCTCATCGCTTTTTGTTCGGCCATTCAGAAGCGACAAACTGAGAGATTCACACATTTCAATAAATTTTTTACCATTACTATCGATTTTTTTGTCTTTTGATTTCCTGGGAGTATAAGTTGAATACCCAGCGAGTTCTGGATGAAATTCCCATAATTGTGTTTCACCGACCCTTGCATTGCAATCTCCAATTAGCATCACATTTTGTTCCTTAAATTCCAGAAAGAAGTTGTACAGGGAGGCAAGATCTTGTTGCCAAAAGCTACAATTGATGTATACTGGGATGATGAAGAGCTCTTGAGTATTATTTTTTATTTTTATAAAGGTTCTGTCAAGTTGATGAACGAAGCAACATTGAAAAGTTTTCTTGATATTCCTCCTTAGTCCGAAAAGACATCCTCCACTAGCTCTTCCATGTGTTGATGTTCTTGACGCCAAGATCCAGTGCAATTCGAAATCCTCGAAGAAGTGTGAGAAGGTATCTTCATTACATTCGATGAATGTTTCGTATAAGAAAAAGATATCATACTGATTAATTAACTCAAAAAATTCCCTAAACTGTGTTTTGCTACGTAACCCTGCAATATTATATGACATGATTTTTAAAGTGAAAGTATTTTGTATAAAATTATTACTTAAATTACTGTTTACATTTGGTTTAATTCTATATTTTTTTAAATAGCTAGTTTTATTAATAGATAAGTTATTTGATAGGCTGACGGCTTTATTATTAAAAATTTGGTTGCTGAACACTGCCAACTGTTTGAGCGCCTCTGGCATTTGCTGTCAGAATTGTGCTGTCACCAAGCAAATGTTGAACAAATGTCATTCCGTCATCGTCTTCGCATGCAAGTTTGTTTTCAGCATCCAGATAATGAATATGTTTGTTTACCGTGATTTTTTCTCCACGAATTTGTATTTTAATTTTATTATCCTTTGCAAGGATTTCCTTTTTGATCTTAATCAGCCGTTGTCGTTTCTCGCGCGCCGCCGCTGGATAATCCCTGTGCAAGGAAATGCCTTCGTCGCGAAGTTTTGAAGTCGGAGCGTAAGATGTGCTAACAATAGTGTCTACAAAATCTTTCTTTTTCATTTCTACCAAAACGTTATTTACTTTTGGATTATTTGACCGTAATGAGCGGATTTCAGTTATTGCTGTTGAATCATTTGACTGCAGCAAATCCATGCAGATGCTTTTCGCTTTTTCTGCCGCAATTTGGCCTGTTACCACAGGAAGGTGCAGGATAATGTTTTTTTCAATTGCTTTTTTGGCTATCCAGCTCACTTGCCGTTCCAGATCAAAACATTTTGACTCCATCAGATGCAACTTCTCTTGAAGAGCTGCATTCTTCTGCTTCAGGTCATGAATTTCGGCAAATATTCCGTCTAGGTCAGACTTTGTAGCCAAATTTTTAAGCTTTTCGTCCAGAAGCGATGAGAGATCATTGAGTGACATGTTCCCAACTGCGATATTGTCCTTTGACGTTACCTTTTGGGGAGGAAAATCTGGGGATGTGGCGGATAATTTTCGTTTTGGTATAGCAGTAGAAGTACTGTCGCTTGTGGAGGGTTTTACCGGTGTCCGATGCATGACTATTCTTTTGTTTGTTGTCTTTTTTTTCTTAAATATAAAGTGAATTGTGACTCACCCTGGGTGTTCTAGTGAATACTTAATCGGTTTAATATTTTTTGAATTTTTTTTTTCACAAAGTTTAAGTAATATTTTCAGCAAATAATTTAAATTTTCTTAGAGCTGATCAAAAACACAACTAGTTCACACTTTCTCTCTCTTGATCTCCAAAAAAATGTAACTATAAATCTTGTTTACGATAATGTTTCGGTAAATTTAAATTAATAAACAATTAATAGTTATTTACATAATGTACATACGATCGTTTAAATGAATATACAAAAAAAAGTTGAAAAAAAGAGAGAAATTTTGGTATTTGAACAATTTTGATGATTTGCAACATAAAAAACTGCTAATTTTAATGATTTAAAACATAAAAAGAGTAACAGATTTAAATTCTTGTTAACATAATTTTTATGAAAAATTAACATAATGGAATACTTAATGAGAACTTAAATACATTTACATGAATATTCAAACTTAGTTGATAGGAAAGTGAGAAACCTGGAGGCCGTCGACAATTTTGATGATTTGCAACATAAAAAATAGAAAACTTCTAATTTTGATGATTTAAAACATAAAAATAATAACAAAATTAAATAGTTATAAGCATTCGAATTCACAATGAATATAGACTTGCTGTATCTCTTGACTTTTCAAAAACTATTACGATAAGTCATAGCATGGCTGCAATATTTATATAGAGCGAGCCACCCCCGAGAACCATTTAATATTTCGTAGAGATTATTTACAGTCAGAAAACTTTCTTGGAAGTATAAACGTCGGATTTCTTGTAAAATGGGACACACCCCAATGAAGTGGTACACACTTTCGTCTTCTCTCCTGTTACATAAA
The DNA here is from genome assembly GCA_910595825.1 of Philhelius pedissequus. NCBI lineage: Eukaryota > Metazoa > Arthropoda > Insecta > Diptera > Syrphidae > Philhelius > Philhelius pedissequus. Next base: position 226,147,235 of record OU343161.1, on the reverse strand, counting down.
TTACAAGTTTGCTGAAGATCGGTTCTATGTGGAATGAAATTTAAATTCAATAATTCGACTCGGGCTCTGAAAATTGTGCTTATAACTTTAGATGGATATTTAACATTGAAATAATTTCCTAGGGTTAGTAATCGATGATCTAGATTGCGGTAGATTAGTCTGGAAGCCGAAGAGGATGCTCTTGTTAAGTGTTGGTCATATATTTTGTCATCAACCTTAGCTATAATTGTTGCAATACGATGGCGGGCAATAAGTCCGTGACTTTTAGAATTTCTGACCTCTTTACTGAAACAGCAACACTGCTCCTGTCAACAGGCATCTGTCAGTTGACTCCTGTCAAAATTTAAACTTGCTGCGTCAGTTAGTTTGTGTTTGACAGCTATTTTTATCAGACTACTCACTAATTTGAGCAGAAAATGGAAAAAAGTGAATTTCGTGTGCTTATTAAGCATTATTTCTTGCGAAAAAAAACCATTACCGAGACCAAGGCTAAGCTTGATAAATACTATGGGGACTCTGCACCATCGATTTCAATTGTAAAAAAGTGGTTTGCTCACAGTCGACCACAAACGCAATCGTGTAACAACTTCACAGGAAGGTTTTGCGTTGCTTAATCGCAATATGGAGGAGTTTTTGCGCCGTTTTGTAACTGTGGACGAAACATGGATCCATCACAACACACCAGAGACCAAACAACAGTCAAAACAGTGGGTTTCTAAGGGTGAATCGGCGCCAAAGAAGGCCAAGGTGGGTTTGTCAGCCAATAAAGTTATGGCGACTGTTTTTTGGGATGCACGCGGGATAATCCACATTGACTACCTTCAAAAGGGAAGAACAATCAATGGGGAATATTATGCCAACTTATTGGACCGATTCAATGAAGATTTGAAAAAAAACCGACCTCATTTGGCCAAGAAAAAAGTTATTTTCCACTAAGACAATGCAAGGGTGCACACATATGCAGTTGCCATGGCAAAAATCCATGAATTGGGCTATGAATTGCTCCCTCATCCACCCTATTCTCCAGATTTGGCTCCGAGCGACTACTTCTTGTTCCCAAACCTGAAGAAATGGCTTGGTTGAAAAAGATTTGACTCCAATGATGAAGTCATCTCGCAAACATCTCGCCTAGTTTGAGGACCTCGACAAATCATTTTTTTTTTGGAAGGGATAAAAAAATTGGAGAAGCGTTGGACAAAGTGTATAGAGCTCAAGGGAGACTACGTTGAAAAATAAACTTTTTTTATCAAAAAATCAGTGTTTTATTCCAAAAGTCACGGACTTATTGACCCGCCCTCGTATATTATGCCATTCGCTAACATTACCTTCAGACAAGGATATACTGATATCGTGAGATAGCGCCAGTTGGTTCCAATTACTGAAAGGTGTTGCATTGGTTTGCAGCAATCTAACTAAGATGGCTCTATGAAAACTGTTTCTGCATCGGTTCAGCAACCTTAAAAATCAGTATTCATAAGAAAATCTTAAGGACCCTATAATCCTACAGGCATTTCGACTAAACCAATAACATCAGTATGGAAAGTTGCACTATGTTGAATGGCTCTCGCACAATCACCACCCGTAATCGTGGCTTTTGCTTCGTCGATGATTCGCCCCAGATACTGGAGTCCCTGCTCCGTTACTCCAGGGCATTGGACGTTCGGGATGCCTATGTGTGTCTTTGCGTACTGCTTAACTTTGGACCATACCGTCTCGATGGGATTCAGCATAGGAGAATATGGTGTAATGCGCAGCACTTTAGCTCTTCCAACTGAATGTGTAGCGACGGCAGCCTCGATATTCGAATGGCAAGGGGCAAGGGGCATTATCGAATATAATAACCAAATCGTCCAAGTTGTTGCCTTGCTCTTGCCATTTCTGGAGCACCGTGTTGATCCATACGCTCTAGGCACTAACATTGAATGATCCACGTTGGCGATCCATTGTAATTAAGCGAGACGTACTGATCGCCTCAATAAGGTGAACTTTCGGTCCTCTACACGCCGGCAACCGCTGCAACGCGCTCCGGCCCAATCTTGCGCGACCTCTGGTGTTGCGACAGAATAGATTAAAATTAGTCTCATCAATTCAACCAACCTGCTTACCTTCCTGTATGTTCGCGTTGAGTGCTCTCACGAATGCAGCTCGCTTTTGCTTATTTTCACTGCTGTTCATCGTCACTGGCTGGGTATGAACAGCTTTGTATGAATAAAGTTGCCCTTGCAGAAAGTTTGCCACAGCGGTCCTTGACAATTCAATATGAAATTCGCTTCGTATTCTTAGCTGGATTCTCTGCAGTGTCATGCTGCAATCTGCCTCAACCCATGAAATGGCGATGTCGACTTGTTCCTCGGTAAGCTTCTTCGAGCGTTTTCCACCTCTGAATAATGCTTCTGGATGGCCACGACTCACCCATGTCCAAGCTGTTTTGTACTGAACACCCAGGGATATCGCCATTGATATCCAGTCGTTCCCTCTATTGGCTGCAGCGACAGCTCGTTCGCGGTCTTGGCGACTATGTATCGCATAGCTTTTGCGCAGACGTGGATCTACGGTTGACCAAAAAAAAACCTTTTATTCACTTAAAAAAAAGCAAATTCGTTCTTACCATTTATATGCTCACTGCAAATTGGACAGGAAGGCTAAGTGCTTGTGGTGATGGGTGTTAAGCAGTTCTCGTGGAACATATGCCTGCACGGGATAATCCGTCCAACATTTTTATGTAGTTCGCATTAAAGCGTGGCAAATAGCGCACTTGTCGTTAAATTCCATTTTGATTTGGTTAGAAATAATGAAAATCTCAACAAATTTTCACAGAAAAAGATACTGCGTTAATTTTAAATATTTTGATAGCAAGTGTTTTTTTCTCCATAATAGTAAAAATCTGAATTCCACATTACTTTTTCTGAAATTCATTTCACCTTTTCGGAATTTGATTTGTTATTTTCTAAATTTTATTTTACTGCATCTGATTTCAAATTTGCATTTCGAAAATTTAATTGATGCTTTCTGAATTCAAAATTACTATTCTGAATTCCATTTGACAGTTTTCAAATATTATTTTACCTTATCTGATATCAATTTGACCATTCTGAATTTCTTTTAACCATATCTGAATTCAATTTTTATTCCTAATTGCATTTGACTATTCTGAAATTCATTTGCCTGATTCCGAATTCTATTTTCCAATTCTTGTTTAAAAATAACTAGGGCGAACGAACGAAACGAGACTCCTTTAAAAATACCGAAGACGAGACCCTATTTTTGGTACCGAAATTCGACGAGAGTCTCGCTGGTCTCGGTGGTTTGGTTTCGGTTTTCGCTATAAGAAAATTTTGTTTTTATTTCATTATTGTTTAGTATATGATCATGTTCAATTTTTATAATATTCACAAGTTTTTTTTTGCGAAATATTATATGTGCGTTAACATAGTACATAGTTATACAGAGATAGGCGCATTGCGAAAATCCAGAGAACAATACGTACGATTTATGTATGCATGGCGTTGCTTCCTTTTGGGTGACATTTGGTAAAATATATTGTCAAAACGTCAAAATATAGTTCGTTGCCTAGCTGTCAAGCCATGAGCTGTCACAATCCAATGAAGGATGGCTCCGATTTAAATGGATTAAAAAACCTCTACAAAAGTTAAATTTTACCTCAGAAAATTAGAAATTTTTCGATTTAATTTATTGCTCCGGAAAAAGTTGATTTTAGACTTTTTGGGTGACATTTGGGAAAAAAACTAGTATTCAAATGTCAAGGTATACTAAGTTGGATACCTGTCAAGTCATGAACTGTCAAAATCCTACGATCGCTCTGATTTAAATGGATTAAAAGAATCTCAATAAAATTCAAATTTTATGCTCCGGAAGAATTTGATTTTAAGCCTTTTGGGTGACAGTTGGAAAAAATATCATCAGAGCATCAAAATATAGTTCGTTGCCTACCTGCCAAGCCATAATCTAACAAAATCCATTAAAGGATGTCTCCGCTTTAAATTGATTAAAAAACCTCTGCAACATTAAAATTTTACCTCGGTAAATTCGAAGTTTATCCGATTTTATTTTTGGCTTCGGAAAAAGGTGATTTAAGACCTTTGTGTGAGGTTTGAAAAAAAAAATATTTTAAAAACGTCAAAATATACAGTCCTATTCTGTTAAACGTTCACGTGAATATTTGTATTCTGCTATCCGACGAAAAAAAACGAATTGCTTCAAAAAGTATATATATTTGGATCAAAAATAAATTTTAACAATTAGATTCTCTTAAGAATTAAACAAAAAAAAATATTAGTAAAGCTTTGGACTCAAAAGATAGAAGACATTTGAAAACATCTAAATAGTGAAAAATTGAGTGAAAAATTCACGTGAATCGAAAGATAGCAGAATAGGGCTGATAGTTTATTGCCTAACTGCCAAGCCATGAACAGTCAAATTCATTGAAGGATTGCTCCGTTTAAAATGGATTAAAGAAAGTGTACAAAATTCAAATTTTATCTTGGAAATACGGCTCTTCAAAGGTGTCTGATAACGTTACTTCACAGCCTATTATTTACGTTATCACACACCTTTGAAAACTAAATTCGCCCAAAATGTAAGCCATTCAGAGCGCTTTCATACGCAACTAATAAAATTCAACTTAAAATCATAGTTTTCGATTTACACAAGTAAAACTTGATCGTTTCAAGTGAAGTATATGGCCTTAGCTTCATGGACTTACGTACTGCAGAACAAAATTTCTAGTTTATGATTTGTTTAGCATAAGCAACGTACAAGGATAAATCATTATTAGATTCATTCATAATTGACAAGCACAATAAAGTTGGAAAAGACGTGCAGATGCCAAGTTTGACCGAATTCTTGAGATCCATATTCTTCGTTTATGTTCACCAAGTTTCCCAAACTTGGGTTTTTTTCTTATGGGTTTTGACAGCTTAATGTGAAAATTTGTACCAATTCGTACGATTTTTCACGCTACCAAACACTAAAATCGGAGCAACCCTTCAATGGATTTTGACAGCTCATGGCTTGACAGGTAGGCAGCGAACTATATTTTGACGTTTTGATAATATTTTGCTCCAAATGGCATACAAGAGGCTTAAAATTTGCCGGTGGAAATGAGGTAAAATTTGAATTTTATAGAGGGTTTTTAATCCATCTAAATCGGAACCATGCTTCAATGGATGTTGACAGTTCATGACTTGACAGGTAGGCAACTTACTATATCTTGACATTTGAGCAATATTTTGTTTTCGAAATTTCACCTAAAATGTGTAAAATCAACTTTTTAGGGAACAATAAATTAAATCGAAAAATTTCGATTTTTTTGAGGTAAAATTTGAATTTTGTAGAGGTTTTTCTAATTCATTTAAATCGGAGACATTCTTAAATGGTTTTTGACAGGTCGTGGCTTGACAAAACCGGTTATTTTGTTTTTTTTTTTTTTAAATCGAGCGTTGTATGTAGGTACTCTTTCTTTTAATATTTTATTTGTTTTTGCTATAAAATATATTTACTTACACAATTCATCCAAAATATTATTTATATTTAACTCAAAAGACAAAACAGACTAACGAGTTTGTTTCATACATTTTCCCGCATTTTTCTTACCGACGAACTGCTGAGATACCACAACCATACTCTATATTTGCAATCCGAGCAATGCGTCTTATCTTTATCTTACATCTTTTTACTACCAAAAAAACGCAAAAGAACCAAGACTAAGGATGATACCAAGACCGAGACCGAGACGAGACCGCAAATTAAAATTTTCTCGAGAAAAAGGCGAGAACGAGGACGAGACGAGACTTGGTTAGGCGAGACCTGGACCGACACCTAGACGAGACTGAAATTTTTCGATTTTGACGAGACCGAGACGAGATTAACAAAAGTCTCGCCTGGTCTCGTCTCGTTACCAGCCCTAAAAAATAACATTTTCTGAATTCATTTTGACTATTCGGAAATCCATGTTTCGGTTTCTGAAAGCAAATTCTCTTTTTCTGAATTCAATCTTAAAATGGTGTAGTTATACAAAAAAGCATTTGATTATGATATTTGAAAATGTTATCTACACAAATTAATAGTCATGTCCCAATATATGAGATTTATTTTCATTAATTACTTTAACCTTCATAAGATTTATTTCTAATTATAATTTGTCTATAAATCGCACTGTTGATTTCGCATCGTAAAATATTACAAACGAAATTAATAGCGGCTGATTCGAGCTACGCCTACACCTACACGTTCACGAGTATACGAGTCTAAATGTGTAAGTAATTTACAAAAAATGTAATCTCACATCAGTTTTCCTAACAAAATTCAGGAACAAATTCCATCGAACGAAACACACAACCTCAAATAGATTCCCAAAGTTGGCAACTTAACGTCTCATATCATTAACCGAGTTAGGCAATTTTCAAAAGTTCTAAACTCGTACCCTTCGCTTATAAGTATAACATTGTTGTTATCGTCAATAGAGAACTGCGGCTACAGAACAAAACGCCAACAAACCTGTTCGATTATAAATTCATTAAAATTTGACAGGAAAACATCGCCGGGAACGAAACTTTGCTGCAAAGAAGCTGTTTTCACCATCTCCTCCCACCATCAGTGTATCGAATCGAAACGGTATGAAATGGGTGGTAGGAGGTGTGTGTGTGTTGCGGTGGTGTAAATTAGTCGTTTAAAAGTATAGACGTTTTGTGTGTTGAATGTGTTTACAAAGGGATTCCCATTCACCACGTTATCGGCAATTATTCATAAGCAACGAAAGGAGCAAAAAGGGTGGCAACGGTACAACTATAATACCAAACGCAATCAACTAGTTCCTCAATAATTAAACTTTTCAGGTGCTGATCAACGGCATCGTTGTGATATAACTAGATGGGTATAATTTTTAACGGTGTGGCGTTACGGGGTGTGACGAAGAATTTTATAACGAAACGATGTATAGTAATCTGACGTTTGTATGTATGTATATCAGTATGTTGTTATCTAGATGTCAATGTCTGACCATCAACATTACTTCTGGATCATTGAATCCCAATTAACCTCGTTAATCTATTTAATAGGCACTCAGAGCTTTGTCCGAAATCCTTTTAATCCTTATCCACTTGGCTGCAAACAGACAGAAAAAACACACAGTTTTAAAATTAAAAAAAAAAAAAAAAAAAACTCTGTTTTCTACGGATTGGGTTGGGTTGGGAGGCCACTTCAGCGATATTATTTTTTTGTATTTATATTTTTCATTAATCGTGTGCGGTTCTGTTTGTTTAAGCAGATTTTTTTTTTGTATTTCCGGTCGCACCAAAGGACCCTTGAACAATTCTGTGCGGCGCAGGATTCCTCCAAAATTTAAATAAAATGGACTGGAAACCGCCGCATGTTTGTGTACACACACATATTTGGTCTGTAATTGCAAGGGTTATAGGTAACGATGGTGTTATTGGTGTCCAACAAATTCGAGAAACAACCACACGAGTGAGACGATTATTCCGACGTTCAATTTAATTCCTATTTTTTTTTTAGTTTGTATTTCGTTCATTTGCCAATGATGATAATGTGGATTTTTGTAATATTTGAACTCTCGCATGTAATGATGTCTGAATATTCTTTTTACATATTCAATCCGCCAGCATTTACCGGGGGCGTTCAAGGGTCGGACAAGTGCTCTGAATTTATTTTTATACGAAGTTCTTGTTTTAACTGCTTTTATTTCTGAAATGGGTGGAGGTTGGTGGGATTCTTTAACTCCATTGTTTGGGAATTGAAAAAAAAAAAGACTGAAGTGGTTTAATGATAACGATTATTATGATATTATTGTATTTACTAATAGAATTTTTTTGAGTTGCTTTTAAAAGCTGATTTCACGTAATTGGATTATAACGCATCTTTTATAACTTGTAGTGTTTGCCTATGTAAGCTTTATAAAAAAATATTCGAATGCAGCCGATAAATTCGTTTACAATTTAACCGATTTTAATGAAATTTGTATGTGTCTTTCTTATGAAGTGTAGCAGTTTGAATCACGATCGATATGTTGTGCTGTTTAAAAAATGGAAATGCATTTCCTTGTGAATATATTTGAGTACAATAATACATTTGTTCACACTAACACTATATTTAAAACTGATTTACATTGGGATACCTATAGCTCCATACCTACATGTATTCCTGACGCATCCGAACAATCTTGTTCACATTAAATACGGATAGCTATTGTTTGTATTTTTTATTTAAACGAGCTAATCGGAAACAACTCTAACGATTTGGATGGAATTTTCATAGTTTGCTCCTATGAGCGAGAAAAGAAAATAAAAAAAAATTAAATAAAAAAAAAATAAAATCCCAACTAACATACTCTCCAGAGTTAAGCTCCCAAAATCTGAAAAACAATCTTGTAAGCCTCTTTTAGGTCACATTACTATAGTTAGAGTTAATTTCTTGTTGGGAAACTTAAATTATTCTCATAACGCTTTTTGTATAAGAACTTAGCTCTCTACAATTTTCAAATAATTTAAATCTTATACTTAAAACAAATTTGCGTCCTTTACCAAGATTCCATGAACTTAGAGTTTTATAAAAATCTTGTTATGAAATTTAAACGCATATATACCCTCAATCCCATAACAACTGACTTATCGGGGTCTAAGCTAATTTAAAATTCTATAACGAACCTTATAGACTTTAAGGTATACAGCATTTTATTACAGGATTCTAATAGGATTTACAGTTTTCCAGTTGCCACATGGAATCACAAAGTTACTGGTCACACGCCAAGTCAGGGACGTAGTCGAGATTATTAAATGAATGTGAATTGTTTGTTTAAATTTTCCGAAAAGTGTTTATTGTTCTAAAAGTTTATTCAAATATTTAAAAATGCAAGTGTTTCGCTACCAAACATTAACACATATCAAATAGCGAAGCATCCAATATTTGTTTTTAAAGGGCTGTAGATTTTAGTAGAAGATTGATCGTTGTCATCGACTAAAACGTGTCATCAAAAAAGAAACATTTTTATAATTTTGTAAATAAAATTTACAAAAAAATTTGTGGTTATTGTATCTCTATTGGGCTCGATATTTTGAATAATAATTTAATATTTCACACTTTCAATGGGACACAACTGTAATAAATTGGCATTCTTCTAGTGTTGTGCTATAATAAAAAAAAACTCATGTTTTACTTTTGTAGCTGAGGCCCCCTTCCCTTACTACGTCCGTAATTAATAGTTTACTGTATATGTAACTTGTTATCTTGCTCGCTTTTTTTAAATCATCAAATAATAACGGGTTATCCATTTTGCGGTTTCAAAAGTAAACGTAAATAAAAAAACATATAAAATATTTTTTTTCATGATATTTCTTTTTTATTATAAAGTTTGAACGTTGACATTATGTGAGAAATACTACATCATTTAAATGACCACCACGCGAATTGTTGCAAGCATCGATTTTTTTGAGGTAATTTTCGACCACTTTTTGACACATATTGGGCGGTATCTCAGTTATAACTTGACGAATGTTGGTTTTCAAGTGCCAAGAGTTAAAGGTTTATCTGCAAAAATACGGTCTTTCACGTAGCCCCACAAAAAAAAGTCCAGCGATGTCAAATCGCACGATCTTGGTGGCCAGTTGATATCGCCACGACGGGAAATTACGCGGCCAGGAAATGTCTCTTGCAATAAAGCCATATTCGCTAGAGTTGTGTGGCATGCGGCACCGTCTTGTTAAAACCACATATTCTCCAAGTCGTATTCTTCAATAACAGGCAAAAAAAGTCGGTTATCATATAACCATAACGCTCCGAATTGGCGGTGATAGTCATTCCATCGTCGGTTTGGAATAAGTAAGGCTCAATCACACCTCCGGAACAAAGAGCACCACAAACAGTGACTTTTTGTGGATCTAATGGCCTCTCTTCAATTACTTGAGGATTCTCAGAACCCCAAATACGACAAATTTGTTTATTAACATACCCACCGAGTGAGAAATTTGCTTCGTCGCTGAAGAAAATTTTGTTCCAAAAATCGCCGTCCACCGCCTGTTGTTCAAGCACCCATTCGACGTATCTACGACGTTGTGAATGGTCAGCTGGCTTCAGTTGTTGTGTGAGCTGAACTTTATATGGATATAGGTGTAGATTCAAATGCAATATACGCCATAATGTAAGACAGTCTTAATTCCTAAGAACGACGAGGAATCGACACATTCGGGTCTTCTTTCACTTAAAGCAGCGATATTTTCAGTGGTACGAGCGAAACGATGATGCACAGGCCTTACAATATCTGTAACCAATCCAGTCTCTTCAAATTTCTTCACAATTTTGCCAATTGCTTGCGTAGTTGGACGATTATGTAGACCATAATCTCCTCTTAAAGCACGATATGTAGCTGTGGCAGAATCACCATTTTTTTAGTTGGTTTTAACAATTTTTATGCGTTGTGCGATAGTTAAGCGATCCATTTTCGTAAATGCCAGACTTTCAACTGAAAAAAAAAGTTGGTTAACAACTTAGTTTGACAGATGTCGAACTCTAGCCCTATACTTTTAAGACCCCAAATTGGATAACCCTTCATAATGAATAGCTATTCCCATAAGAAGACTTAACATAAACTTAGTAAATGAGAGTGAGTAATAGTAGAGGAAACCAAACTCTTATAATGGTCTTTTTGTAATTATTAAAGGATTCTCTCATCTCAACAGCAGCAATGTTTAAGTACGCAGAAAATATTCTCTGAGTATTTTGAGGGTTACCACACATACAAAATGTGGATATGTTGAAATTAATTATAAAAATTATTTATTTTAAAAACCCTTTTTTTTTAAACAATTTATGTGCATTATAAATTTCGCAAACATAAATGGCAAAACAATAGCATGTAAAAGATTCTTTCTAATCTCGATACAAAATATTCAACAACCGAAATGGGTATTAATTTAACTTTTCGACGTTTCTCTATTGAAACCTTTTGTGAGATGAAAAATGTTACTTGGGTATTTCTGTTTTGTGACATAAAAATATGTATATACCAACAATTACATCTTGTCATTTGTGTAAATGCAGCATTAAGGCTCTCAGTGTGTCATATGGATTGCTTTTCAGATTTAATTTGACTCACAAGTTAATTTTCATGCATTTAGCATGGCATATCATCCACTAAAATTTCAAAAATTAATTGATTCCCAAAAGTATCCAAGCTAACCCTATCCTTGATAAATAGTATAAAGTAAATAATTTAAATATGCATTATTTTGAAGGCGTTTTTTTACGAGGTAAAATCTATAAATTAGTAGATACAATTACAACCGCATTAATTTTTAGCTCCCATATACGAACAAACAATTTAAATAAAATAATGTATCGCCAATTTAAAATAATGAATAATAGACTTACAAAATGAATACAATCCAAAATACATATCAATCCCATCAGTTTTCAGCCATATGACATATATACGCAAAAACTTTAAAAGAGTTAGCTTCTTTCAAAAAAAACTTTAATAAGAAGGACATAATTTTGTTAAGGTTTATTCTCTTTTCTCTTCTCATTTTCTCTATTCTTATTAAGCAACTCCCATTGTAAGATACGCTTTCTCGCAACAAGATTTAGTCGAGCTTTATTAGAGTCATATAAGAGGCCTTTTTTATTATTCTATATCTGTCATCCCATAAGAAGAATACAACTCCGTTAATGGGCATAGAGAGGCTCTCATAACTAGGCCATTTAACGCTTTTAGTAGTGTTATAAGAATCTAGAAGAATTCTTCAAGATTACTTTTGGTTCCTTAAATTAGTCTCATTAAGTTATTGGAAAATGTTATGAGAGGAAAAATGTTACTTGGGATGCACGAACTTGCTCTTATGTTCAATCACATCGTATGCAAAAGGTTTCTATTAATAATCTAAATATATTTTTATTTAAATTTTTATGTACAATTTCTTTTATTAATTTGTTTCTAAAAAAAAACTTGGTATGACAATTTAAATATCTAATAATATAAACTTAAAACCAAAATTTAAAAAAAAAATCAACCACGCATTTTCGAAGTATTGAATTTTCAAACAAAAAAAATGCATTAGTACTTATAATTTGAAGGCCTTCTTACATAAAAATTTTGATCGAAATTCGTTTAGCCGTTTATGAGAAAACCTAAAAATAAAAAACTTCAAAATTGAAAAAGGTTGTATGGCAGGTACCGTTAATAACAAAATATTTTAAAAAATTTGTTGGCCAAAATGTAGAGTATACCTCAAGCAGTGCACACAGTTTTTTTTATCTATCAAAATCGTAAGAGCCGTTTTCAAGGTAATTGAGATGGTAACAAGAATTGTTTGGCAGGTACCTTTAGTTTTGGACCTAAAAAACGATTCAGAAATGTATTTTAGACAATCAACTAAGATGTTTAAATACCAAGTTTGAAGAAAATCGCTTCAGCTGTTTAGGCTGTAGTGCGTTGTACAGACAGACAGACAGATGGAATTGCGGGACCCACTTTTTGGTCTTCTCTACAATCGCAATAATTCTAAGTTTGATTAAAATCTAGAATTCGAAATTGTTTCAAATGCAAAACTTGCCCTATAGTATCTAATTATATCGCAAGTAATTTATTTATTATTAATTTATCTAGATGTTGGTTTATTTACTTACTTACATAAGTACGTAAGCAAATAATTGTTATTTAATACATTTGTATTTATTTATGTGTTTGTTTATTATTTTATATGTAAATATATGCATATATGTATATATACATTACATTACAATACATATATATATAGTTATATTTTTGCTCACAATATTCAGTTATTATGTTATTTAATTATCAACTACACAAAAATTATATCCTATAGCATGGCAATACATTTAGTTTTCAAGTTTTTTTTTATTTAGTCACTTCATTCTAAAAGAAACATATTAAATGAAGGTGTTAATCATAGTTTTACTTCGAATGCCATCCTAAATTCAAAATTATCTTACAAATCTTTAAACAATTTAAGAGTTTAAAATAAAATGCACTACTGGATCATAGGAACTTGCTCTTAGAGCTAACAACTTTAATGTAGCTAACCATTGAGATTTAGTTAGTTAAATGTAGTTATCCTGTGCAGGTTTAAATCCTATGTAGGTAAGATTCCCTTGATTCTAAGTATAATGAATTGTGGAATGGATGATTCATGGAATAGTTACATACCTACCTACAAATGTATATTTAAATCTAAGTTATGGATTTTAATTATGTAAGTTAGGAGAGTAAAATATATCTACAAATATAGACATATTGATGGAACCTTAGTATGTAAACATGTGCATATAATAATGAAAATGAAGGATGTTGGTGGGTAGATAGCTATATACATATAACTTTGTAATTAAGGTGCAATGTGTATACATAAGTTTCATGTGATTTTTAAAGACACGTCATATGTATATACAAATGTATGAGGGCCTATATTGTATTTAGTATTCAGTGACGTACGCAAGATTGTTCTTATATTCCTTAGTCGTTCTAGTTTGGGGGAAAACAAAGATGCAGTTTCAATTCATTGATAAATGAGATTATATCAAAAAAATTCAAAAATCGTTGGAGCGGTTTTTTAATAAATTAATTTTGCATGTATAAAATTATGAAAACATTTTTAGAAACAAAAATTGAAACGCCATTTTGAAGATATTATTAATAAACATATAAAATTCAAATTTAAAAAAAAATATCGATTTTTCAAAAAAAAATTTATTTATTTTGAAAATTTGAGTATGCAGTCTTATGAACAATTTTAGGAGCATTTGTACAAAAAAAAGTATTTTAATCGGTTCATCCAATATTGAGAAAGTCGAAAATATGAAAAGTGGTTCCATGGGAAGTACCATTAATAAGTACGCAAAAAGAAATATGATTATACTTAAAAAGGAACTGTACTAATCTAAGAACACACAATTTTTTTTAATAAAAATTCTTGGAGCCGTTTTCGAGAAGTACATTTTTTTCTTAGCAGTTTTTTTTAAATTTATATGGGAGGTAGCGTTGTTTTTTATTTTAGTAAAATAGTTTTTTTAACTATTCAAGATAATGTCAAAAAACCACCAAATACGACGTTTCGAAAAAATCTATTGAGTCGTTTTCGAAATTTTGAATTTTCAGAAAAAAATTAATTTCCAAACAAATTTTTTTTTGAAAAATTTTGGTATAAAATAGTGTTTAAACTTTCTAGAAGCTTCTGAGTAAAAAATTTAAAAAAAAAATCAGATTAACCGTTTCGAAAACCAAAAAAATGGTTCTACCTACTAGAGGTAACAAAAATAACATTTAAAAAAAAAAAAAATATATATAAAAAAGAGGGTCTCCCATCATTAATGAACAGATTTTTTTATAAAAATCGTTGGAGCCCTTTTTAGAAAAATTATATTTTTGTTTTTGGCCAAAAAAATGTATGAGAGCTACTGTTATTTGTCGTCTTACAAAAAAAAGAAAAAGACGAGTTACCGAAAAAACAATATGTACCAAGTTTGAAGCAAATCCACCGAACCATTTAGGCTGCAGACTCGAGGACCGACAGACAGACGGAATTGGGTGACCCACTTTTTTGGTGTTCGCTATGATCGTAATGTCATGTTTGATTTTTTTTACGAATACATAACTTGCAAATAAAACTAATCTATGAAAATATAAAATATATACATATCTTTCGGGAAAATCGCGCTGGAGATTTAGCCGCCATTTTGAATTTAGTAAAAAATTTTATTTTGGCCAATAATTTTGCCATTTTTGATTTCTGACAAAAATGGTCAAGGTAAAATTTGTAGGAAATTTAATTTTCTACAACTTTAGTGTTACCTAATATTTTTTTCACAAAAGTTACCGTTCGCGAGATATCAATGAAAAGCTGTTTTGGGTCTTGTGACCCCCTTCTGGGACTATGAAATATTAATTCCTACAATTTTGTCTTATAATTTGTTGGGGGGATCAGTATAAGTAGTCATATCGATTTTCGGGAAAATACTGCTATAGCTATACTCGCCATTTTGAATTTAATGAAGAATTCGTTATCTTTTTTTATTCATATTAAACTTTTTTGCGGACCACCGCACCGTGGAGATAGAGTTGAAGTATGGAATTTTTTGAAACTTTGTATTTGGTAGTTTATTTTTCTTTTTTTCGTCAAACTTTAACAACTAAACAATCTAAATGTATTTAAGTACGTATGTTTGTCATTGATTTATTATATTTTATTTTACGCTTTTTTGCGTACGGCACTGAATAGGTACATAAGCATACATTTATATATACGTACGTATCTGTAAAAATTACATGAATATTATGTATATTACACCCAAATTATAAAGTAATAGGCATATACCCACCAATATCCCTCGCTTTCATTATTATATCCATATATGTGTAATAGGTACATATTACTCTGCTAACTTAGGTAAGCATAGTATTAAAACATAATTTAGATTTAAATATTAATTTGTAGGTAGGGACCAATGTAACTCTTCCTTGAACCATCCATTCAACAATTCATTATACTAAGAATCAAGGTAATATTACCTTCATAGACTTCAAATCTATCTAATGATAACTAGGCTACGTAACTACTAACAACATCAGTAGTTAGCTACATTAAAGTTGTTAGCTAGAAGAGCCAGTTCGTACGATCCAGTCGTGCATTTTATTTTATTTTAAAAAGTATTTTTTTTGGACTGACCTGAAAATTAAATCCAAATGAATCTTTTTTAGGACTTTAAACTCATCGCTTTTAATTTTTTTTCTGATTATCTATTGAGTGACCACACCCATACCCCTGTATACGTCCCTGGCCACAGCTATATTTTCCCGAAAATCAAATTAAGACTACTAATGACCCCCCAACCAACTATAAGAAAAAATTGTAACAATTAATTATTCATAGTCCTAGAATGGGCCACAAGCCCCAAAACATTTATATAATAACTCCCGAACAATATCTTTTTTGATAACAAAATATTAAGACTAAAGTTGTAGAAAATTAAATTTCCTACAAGTTTTACCCTTCCCATTTTTGTCAAAAATCAAAAATGGCAAAGTTATTCGCCAAAATAAAATTTTCATTAGATAAATTCATTGAAAATGGCGGCTAAAGCTCCACCGCGATTTTCCTGAAAACCAAGATTTAGACTACCTACTAATGAATCCCCCCACAGCGAACTGTGAAAGAAAATTATACGAATAGGGACTAGACTAATCTATCTATCTATCTAAGGTTGATTAAAAAATTAGAATTTATTCTTTTTAAATCGCAAAGGACTTTAATAAAAATTATACAACACGATCTAATTTTTATTATGCTTTCAATACTTCCCTTTTTTACATATATGTATCATAAATTATTTAACATAACATATTGACATAGTTCAATTCATTTGGCAACAACCCTTAGCAAAAATTCAATCAAAAAAAATTTACTCAATCAACATTTCAGTGCCATTGAACAAATAATACCATAAAAAACTCATGGATCACCACATATCACTAAAAAAAATATACCCTTATTCATGACCCTATAAAAATCACTGATAAATAGCTCGGCTTTTCATTTTCATATTTTTATTATCAATATAAGGACAGGCACTCGAATATACGAGTAGGAATATGTACCAGTCATTGTGAATATAAATATGTTTTCCTCTTCTTCTTGCAAAATCACTTGACCAATTTGCCAAATAAAAACACACTTCCTCTTACATCCCTTTTTGCACCGCAAACATAAAAAGAAAAATGCCACAATGTATCCAGTCACGAAATCATAAATTTATTATACGCAAATTTCCATTTCCAATTGCCAATAAGAAATCGTCTTCCTGCTTTTTCGATTCTAAAGGATCAACCTTTGATATAATTCCGGAAAATAGCTAAATCTTGAAGACCGACCTTTTGTATAAAATATTATAAGGATGACATTGAGAAAAATTCCTAAAACAGGGAACAATATTAGAATATTACATTAAGGGCGATTGGGGGTATTATTTTTTTCTTCCTTTGTTGGACTTTTTTCTCAATATTTCGGGGTGATTTGTCTAGACCGTGTGTTGCTTCACTTATATCAGGAAGAAGTGATTGCTGTTTTTTTCTTTTTTTTTTCTTTATAAAAAGGAAGAAGACTTCTGCTATTCAACCACGAACGAGCAATGGCATGACATGACATTGATCCCTTATACAAAAAAATAAAGTGGTATTTGAGAGGAATCGGGCGGTGGTTGTGGGTGGTTTTTGAGGGTTGAATGCTTTGGTTTAGTCAATATGCGAACGAAAACGACGAAGTGGCGATATCAGTAGAGGGTGGCTAACGATGATGTTATTTGTTATCTCAATACCATACCATTTGCTATATCAAAATTAGGGCACGTGCTGATGTAAACAACCAATTGACCACCATTGAATACAACTACATCCTTTGAACTTGTAATTCCTTTCACGCAGAATGGATTTTATACAAAGTTTTTTTTTTTATTTTTTGTTAACGCAACTATGCAAGAAAAGACAAAAACGAAGAGTATACGAGTACAATGGAATTGATTCCCTGTTGATTTTTTGTTTTGGTCCTGTGGTCGAGGTAAGTGATTTGCGACGTGCTCTTTGTTGTAGAGATTTCAATCCATCTGAAAATTGATTCCAATATTTATTACCTTACTTTTGATAAAATTGTTTTCATTAGTTTGAACTTCTGCTGGGTCAAAAATAGGTCATAATAAATCAAATCAGAGCAAACGCTATAAATCGAAGCTCACACACTCAATAATTTATGAGAATTGGGTTCAATTTTGGACTGGTTTCCACAGTTCAAACAACGGATTACTTGTTCTCGGTTTTGTAAACAGCCACGGTGAAAAAGGATATGCCAATATTTAACCAGGAAGGTATTGAACAAATTGTGACAGTTCATTGTTCGCGTTGTTGTATTTGCTTGTGCTTGCGCTGCGCACTTTATATAACAGTAACTTGATTAAACAACCAGCTCTAAGAACTTCACCAACCGCAGCCCTTGAAGCATTCCTTTCTTTAGCCCCACTTGACCTATTTACGAAAGAGTTGGCGCCCAAGAGCGTTCTATGTCTAAGAGAGTGTAAGAATTGGAAAATGGGCAATTACGGTCAAAGCATTATAATAAGTCTTATAAATACGACAGTTCAAACAGACGATATCTCACCGATCATTGATTTTAAGCCCGCCATGCTTACAGTGATCCCAACAAACTGGAAAAAATCGGGTCATCAACAAAAATCATGTTTCAATTTTTACAGACAGATCTAAGTCAGAAATGGGGGTAGGGTCAGGAATCTGTTTGGAAAATCCTCCCTTAGCCAAATCATATAGACTTCCAGATTATTGCTCAGTATTTCAGACGGGTGTGCTCGCAATAAGTAAGGCGGCTAAATATCTCTCCGCATGTAAAATGGTCATTGAGATATAGATATTTTCGTAGACAGCCAGGCGGCAATCAAAGCCATTTCCTCAATTGTCACAATGTCAAAACCAGTGATCCGCTGCCGCAATGAACTAAGATTGCCAAGCGAATCGAACGTAGTCGCCCTAATCTAGGTCCCAGGATATAGCGCAGACGAATTGACCAAATCCGGATCATAATTTGAACCGAACCAAATCGTTTCTGGGATATTTGTGCCACTGGGGCAAGAAAATTTAAGAATCCAACAAACTTTACTCAAAACCGCAAATGACAGATGGACAGGTATAGATAGTTGTCGGGTTTCGAGAAATATTTGGACAGAAATATCTAAGCAAAAAAACAGAATATTTAATAGGGCTTAGCAGACCTCAACTGTAACTTTTAATAGGCATCCTTACGGGTTACAACTCAATGGTAACCCACATGACCAGAATGGGCATCAGCACATCTGACTTATGTAGAGGTTGGATGGGCGAAGAGGAGGAAAAGGGGTCATATCACTTCTTTTGTGAACGCCCCAGCCTAGCCTAACAAGGAAAGAAGCCCTCGGAGATTATTTCTTCGACGAACTGGGAGATATCTCACATAAGCCACTAAAGCATATCATTTAATTTATTCAAAGGTCAGGATGGTTTAAGGAGCCCCCCCAAACTCCAACCCAAAAATTCCAATTCACTCTGCTCCTTAAATTCACCCCTTCCTACCATGGGGACCGCAATTGATCCATTGAGATCCGAGTGAGGTGAGGCGGCTTGCCGTTTCAATCACCCCTTCTAACCTAGCCTAACTTGATTGAAATTTAAGTAGATTCAAGGAAATTCTGAAGATTTTCAAAAAGAAGATCAAATAGCTTAAAACCGATTCTGCTTAAATTCTTTATTTAAGCCTTGGCTATAATAGTCAGCCTTCACTATAACAGTCAGCAACGACATAGGTGTCTGAGTATTAGTATGGTCTATTGCGTATTGTTATGCAGTCCATAAGGACGTAATGTCAAACATTCGCATTGATTGCTTTAAAAGGACTTTTCGATACAAATGTACTACTTCCAACGCTCTTAGCTTATTTTTTTTTTTATTTAACTATATGCCTGTAAGACCTAAGGTCTTTTGAATGCAACCTGAATTTCACGGCACTAGGTATTGACTGTCTCATTTTAACCCCACTGCGCCATTTGCTGCTATATAACGTTAGATAAGGTAATGATTACGATTTTTGCTAATAATGTAGCTTTTGGTTAAAAGATTCTGTATCCTCTATTCTACAACCTATTCATATTGAAGTAAATTTTAATACGAAAACTAAAATTGTCAGATCAGTTATTGAGGGGAAGATTCAGTTGACTATTGTTGGCAGTGGAACTCTACTATATACCCGAAATCTTGAAATGATCGGTATTAGATGTTAGGTTGAATTTCCTGATTCAAAATAAGATAGAAAAAATTCGCTAGAAATAGAATATGATAAGAATATTCGACTTTAGCTAAAAGACTAACCAGTAATCTATTCGCGAATTATAAGGGAGTATTTCATGTTCATGGAAGTGCACAAGCAAAACTAAATTTAACTGTACAATTGCTCTACAAGTTGTTTATTTCGCCTAATTCTATCTAATATACTCTCCTCGCACTACATATCTCTTTCCCTTTCTCTGAGGTACCCCGGCAGGATAATCCATACGCATCGAAATGCCTGTGCTTCGTAGTTGCACTGCAAATTATATGATTTGCCCCACGTCTTCTTTATTTTACAGCCTACAATAACGTATTCAATATTTGAGTTTCGTGATTGAACTAATCCTGTAACGAAATTATAAAGTCAACCTAACCACAGCAGCTTCCCAATATCCCCCACACATCACATGCATTCATCAACCAGCAACCAACCGCTACTTTAGTTTGAGTACTTTAAATTATTATATTAATTATATATTATAACAGATGTACGCAGCTCATCTAGTCGGCAGACACGTGATCATACGATTTTTGGATGAAAACAAAACAAACAAAACCCAATCAAACGTCACGCCATATAACTTACATGGGCTGAGTTTTTCTGTCCTAACGATTCACACTTGCTTCTTACAGGGAATATATTAAGAGATGGTAACTTCGGAGTGGAAAGGAGGGACTTCTGCCTTGAGTGGTATTGTACCAATCTAGTGTACACAAGGGGAGTGCCTAGAAGCAAACTGCTGAGTGCGTAGTGCACTAGGTAGGAGTTTCGTAATTGTTTGGCCTCGTGCCGTAAACCAAACTTTGTGCCGTTGGTTTCGACCGCGGCCAGGGTCTCTATCCCAACTTATATTAGATTTCTGGTTTATTTTTAAGGAAAACTATTTTAAAGTATTTATATGAAATACCGTGTTATATTATTTTTAATTGGAGTTAATGTTATATTTAAAAAAATTAATAAAGATTGAGTTTTAACGGAGTTCTGAGCCATTCGTGCACCGAGTTTTATTACTTTCTACGGTCAAACCTTGGAACCTCTGACGATACCTCAGCTCTGAACTAAAAAAGCATCACAATCTTGTTGAGTTTGCATTTGCAACAACTCAGGACAAGGGTCTTTTACCTCATCCGATGCTTCTACTCTGCTGCCAGCAGGAACCTGGACGATGATGTTTCTTCATTCACCTTCTTTGACAACCACTCAACTTGCCGTTCTAAAGAGACGCAGCGGGATTCCATTTTTTGCCGTTTATCCTGTAGGGTTATGTTTTTTGTTGCAGTGTGTATATCTCCGCACTGATTCCTTCCACGTCAGTTTTCGTCGGTATATCGTTCAACTTTTCATCCAATAAAAACGACATTCAGCATTTTGTGAGAACCTTAACTCTTAAGTGCAGCTAAGGTAGTATTGCAATAAAAAACTCAAAAACTAGAAGACATAAAATCATAAGGCTAGTTTTCAGTTTTTGATCAAGAATTATTTAGAGCAATAAATTTGAGAAAAAAAAATATTATTATTATCAGCAGTTTTGAAAAAGCACACTTTATAAACTTTTTTATCTTTTTCTTTTAAAAATACGAGTTCAAAACCCGTTTTTCCAAAAAATATACATAGAATTTACTTATCTTAAAAAATGAGCTAATAGAGTAGGGCTTTATATAAAATTATAACATTTATTTGTTTTTTAATATTTTTGTTTCCATTGTTAGTACTTTTTTTGTGAAATTCTGACAGAAATAACAGCTGCCAAACTGTTAACGACACCAGACAAATTTTGCACCATTGTATTTTTCTGTTGCAATGGGGTTAGGGTATAGCAAAAGTGCAAAAGTGTTGTAAAATCTTAATCAGTGTAAGTTGTTGTTGTGGTGCAAAAATATGTTGCACTTTTGCATTTTTACAATGATACTAGACCTGTTGCACCGGGTCGTGAATACCCCTAATGTAAAAAATTTAGTCTCTGCAGAACACGTGCCCAGTAAAAATCATTATTCGCTACGACCAGTTTCGCTGAACAAAAAAAACGGATTATAAAAATAATTTACAAGTTGGTTGTGTTTTTTATAATTTTACTTTGTGTTTGTATTCGTGTTTCTTGGTAAGTATACATCGTGATCGATATGAAGAGTAGAAATTATAATACAGTTTAAGTGTTGTTGAGTAACGGGAAATGTTTGAAACGAAAAGAGAACTTCGTTTTTTTTCATGTTCCGTGAAAAGTTTTTTTTTTTGTCTAATATGTTGCAGACTCTGTGAGGGCATTATGGTGCGGGTGCGCCAGTGGACAGTGGTCCCACAATTCCTGTACTGCATTAAAGAACATTTGCAATGGATGTGGGCCTTCAAAACAGAGATAAAAGCTCCCCTTCATATTGCACTCAGGGGTGCGCCATATTGACCGTGGGTAGGGCGATATGTTTTTTTTTTAATTTATTATTTTTGGAAGGATTTGAATTATTATTTTTATTTAATTAATTTTTGTTACTTTATTCTCTAATTTAATACAAAAAAAAAAATGAAATATAAAATGTAGTTCGTAGTAAAGTTATTTCAGATTGACGTTAGGTAATGCCCGAACCTACCTCAAACAAAAAGAAATCGTTCGGTATTTTTCTTAAAAGTGGTCGGTTGGCAAGTTATTCCCTATAAGAGTTGGACCGACCACCAGATTTGTGAAGAGGACAGTCTAGCCTTTCGGTTGATACCAATATTACCCACCCTCCCTATGAGATAGGTTCTCGTTGGTCGAGCACTTATTCCCCAATAATTTTTCGAACCACCAATTCCTTTAGATTCTGCATGCAAACATATCACCATAAGTAATAAGTGTTTTCACTTATGAGATGGGTATTAGATACTCATCAAAAATCAGCACCGGATGTGAACTCTGCACGCCTAAACTTCCCTTAAAATATTTATCCGACCAGTGGTCTTGGCTAATGTTTAAACAAGTTGTATCGATTGGTCATTTCTCTATTCCGATGATATAGGTAATCTTACGATCACCTCCCTCACTATGTAGGATTGGGGCACAAAAGATCAATAGGTCGAATTATTCTAACCCGTTCACATATTCATTTATATGTTTAGAACACTCGATTATCCTTCATTTGATTTGACTTGGTTCCTTGAGGAGCATTCGTGGCATTCGTATGGATACAATTAACCAAATAAGACACTGTAAACACTCAGTTAACCAGTAGTAGTAGTAAGTGTACTTTTATTGAACATAAGAATAAGAAATCTTGATTATAATTTCACATCAAAAAAAGAGTAATTGAGTATTTAAATAAACTAGTCGACCCAGCTCTCTAAATTCGAGTGCCAATTTATTTATTTAATTCATTATCATTCAATAAAAGACAGTGGCGCAAAATTTTAAACGATTTAGTTAAATGGTAAAGCCACTTTTAGCAATTTACTAAGCTAAGAAGATGATTGAGCTAATTTTAAACGATTTTAACATTTTACTAAAGTTAAAATCACGGAATGGCTACTTTAACTTTTAGCAATTTGCTAAATCCATTATGGAATCTGATAGTATATCAACCTTGCACGCGGGGTGCCCAGGTTCGAGTCCTGCTGGTGCAAACTTTTTTTTCTTGTAAATAATGAAGTTAAAATTATGAAAATAGAAATAACTAATACCTTTTTAGAGCACATGTTGGGTTTTCATCAACATATAATTAATTTACAAGGCATAATAACAATAATTGTGTTCATCAAAATTCAAACCCTACAAATGCTCAGCTTTTTGCTTAATTACAATTTACTAGTTTAGAAAAGGTTTAAAAATTTTGAATTAGTTATTCAATCAATAAGCACTTAGGAAATTGCTAACTAGTAAAATGTTAAGCCCTTAGCAATGGGTTGTTTAAAATTTCGCGCCAGTGAATTCATGATTTTTAAAAATTGTTGAATGCAATGAGAAGTACCTACTAGGCACTCAATCCAGAAGTCCAAACGAAAGCAGTTAATGGTAAACAAACTTCCAAACCTATACACATTTTTGATACATTAACAATTTTTGTACAACAACAAATGTTCCTGGTTCTTACTCTTGCACCTTTCATTATTTCCATGCTAAACCAAAATACGTACATACAATACTGATGCCATACAAAAATTCAAGAAATATCAAATTAACCCAAAACAATGGATTTAGTGATGGGCACGCTTCACACACCTCGTATTTTCACCACACTTTTCCTCTTATGAAATGGCACCACATATGAAATAAATAATGATTGCTTTAATTTGTAGAAATTCAATTATATTAACTTCGAAAATGAAACTTACAGGCCGATTCTCGCCCTTGTGACGAATCACAAGTCACAAGCCCTTGTGACTATTCCTTGTGAGGATTTTTGTGACTTGATAACATTTATCGAATTCTCCCCCAATCCCCCAGTCAAAGAAAACTCACAACGAAACTCACCACAGCTAAAGGTGAATTGCGTAGTGGCATTATTGGAACACCTGAATATTAAAAACAAAATAAAAATTGAAATTGATGCGGATTATTTATTATAGATGTAATAATAAAGATAAGCAAATATGTATAAATGAATTTATTTGTTTTTAAACAAATAAATAACTATCAAAGAGAATCCGTTTCATTAATTTTCAAGCAAGAAAATGTAAGAGGATTTATATTTGATCTGGAATGGTATAGAATCAACAGAATTCCTACAGGCAATCACACTATTGTGTGATTACTGATAAAGTGTTTATTTAGGATGCGCTGACACTTTTTCCTTCTCACTACCAGCTGGTGAAGTTATCATCTCAAATTAAAGTGTTATATTTCTGTTTACTTCATGTTGGGATATAAAATAAATTATTTCACAAAATATTATATCGAATGTCGCATCGAAATGTCGAAACTCAAACTATTTGTTAGTTGTGACCTGCTCTGAAGTAGATCACAATTTCGATTGTTTTTATGACTCTCACAAGTTGTGACTTTGGGGGGAATCCGAAAAAGTCACAAAATTAATTTAACCTCTGCTTGTGACTTGTAAGGTATCAGCAATGTTGTGGAGAATCGGGCTGTTAATTATTTTATAAATTTATTGTTACGGCCTTTGTTCAAGTTGTACATACGTTTTCATTAGAAATTAAATATTTATTTACACTTTTCCAATACTTTCATGTACTCAGCTATTCATCATCCTAGTCGATTGTCAGTTCCATACAAAAGCTCTATTGAAAATGGGGAGAACGATCTATACGCCCCTCGGAGCAAATAAGCAAACCAACATATTACTTTTAAAACCATATTTAGTCAACAGGCAAAGAAAATAGGGCCAACTATTGTTAATTTGTATAAGATAAGTGCTGACATCTATTGTTTATAGACAGTAAACAATGTTGTAGTGCTGGGGGACGATCAGAAAAATTCCTTTTTTTTTCATTTTATGAGAGAGATTGCTATAATGATTAATATAAAAAATTTTGTTTAATTTGCATCCGCCAGAAAATTGTTAAAAAAAAATAAATTTAAATAGAGCCATCTGTACATACATACTTGTATGGAAGAACTTACTAACTATTAGGTTTGCGGATCGAATTCACTTCTGATGGTTGATGGAAATAGTAGATATATGCGAGTTCAGTATATGCCTTATACATTAAGAGTATTCATAAAACCGTGTAAGCTTTCCCACATCCGCAAAAGGAAAAGTTTACCACAGACGTTTCATGAACGCACATAAAAATCAACTTATAAACGTGGTTAATGATTTTTTTTCTTCCTATATTTTAACTTGACTAATAACGGTTTGTTTATTACTCTCACTTAAAATGTCGGCCAAAAATTATACGAGGAAGAGAGATAGTTATACCAAGACTATGACACATAAAACGTCAAAATTAAATGTCAAAAGTTTTCCACATTTAACAAATTCAGATTGTAATCTTTCCCACGCAAAATTTTGCCGGAAAATTCACCATTTTTTGGTTAACTTTTCAATTTTGACAGCTCATTTACCATTTTCCCACTTTAACTTATATCTCGCAGGTGTGTTAAATCTTATAGATTTTATTCATTTCGTCGAAAAGTTAAAATAAAAACTTAAATGTAGTTTGAACTTAAAAGCATATGCTAAATTTTATTAGTCGCGTCGAAAAGTAAAGAAAAAAAAATGGCATTTGATGTAGCCTTAATTGTTTTCCGCTCATCCGCAAAGAACTACATATAATATAGTTGCCTATTTTTTTTTTATTGAAAATAGAGAAAAGGAAATTTTTGGATTTGTGAATGGATTTCTTTGAAAAAAAAATCCCTTAAGCACTGGTACTTGATAATATTCGTGATTTCCGCTGAGTGCTGGGTGGTGCTCGCTTAGTCCTAGCTGAGGAGAGATCCAACGTGAAGTTGGCTCCTAAAAGTCCATATCTAGTATGTCAATGATCCTAGTATTGTCCAGCACTAACACAATTCAATAAATAAGTATGCCACAAACACTCAAGAGTATGCAATTTGTAATTAATTTTATATATTTCATTACATTATCCAATGCACAAACCATGTCCTTTTTTCAGTAACAGATGGCATATAACACAGACTATTCTTGACCATTTAGGACATCTACCGCTTTACTCCAAGTTAGGGAAGATCTGCCCTATTGCTTTTAGAACGGAGAAAATTGCTGAGAGATGATATGTATTTTCTGATGATCTGAGGTTGGAAAGTGAACATTTTGTATTTTTTTCTGGTCCATACGATTGGCAATTAAGACGGAGTAACTCCCCTCTAGTTTTAAAGATTGTAGAGATTGCGTGAATAGAATACCGGTCATTAAAATAATTGTTGATTCCAAGGATATATTGGAGGCTTTTGTACATGATTCTAGTCTCACTCCGTTGCGCTTTCTCTGCAAACTCCCCAAAGCATTTCTCAACGATCATTGCTAGCAACACCCCAAACGTTCTACTCCAATAGGGTACTGTCGGAATACGTCAAAAGCAAACAAAAATGGCAGATAAATCACTTTGAGGGAAAACATTGCTGGATTCTCTATATCAAATTGTTTTGTTTTCCCTCAAAGTGTCACTAGATGTATAGAGAAAGTGATGGGACACTATAGAGTGGGATAGCTTGGTAAAAAGCCCTATCCTCCAAACGCTCTCCACCAGTTGGACGTTATGCTAAAGTTTCAGCCGTGCGCATTCCGCAAAATACTGATATTTTCGCTGCAGCAGTTTACTTGCAATTATGTTTGGTAGACGATGATTTAGCAGATCTAATATTTTCCTTACGTATTTATTTAGCGTAAAAATATAAAGCGGCGAAACACATGTCTCCAGGCGTAGCATTTAGGGAGGTGTATATTCTGGAAACCGAAAGATTTTTTTAAGGAAATACCTTATCAATTTTTCTACTACTTCGAACTGTTGAAAACCCCAAACCTGTCCAGCATAGCACATGATTGATCGCATCACTTTGTATTTAGCTCTCAAGGCAATATGTTTTTTCCAAGGACTCCATTTCAGTTACAATTTATAGCCTTTTTCGAATCTATGAGCTTCTCTTGTAAATGCTTTTTGAAAGAAAGTTGTGACGTTATGAGTACTCCGAGATATTTATATTCATTTACGATTTCGAGAGATTCATTTTCCCAGGTCCATTTTTCATGTCTTGCATATCTGTCTGTTCCTTTTCTGAAAATAAGTATTTTCGACTTGTTGGTGTTCACGGTGAGGTTCCACAGGCAACAGTAAGCTTGCAATTTATTTATCATCATTTGTGGGGACTCAGCTCAGAATGACGATGTCGTCGGCATACATGGGTGCTTTGATGTTAACTCCCACGAAACTGATGCCTCCAGTCAAAGCTGATGTGATATCATACAAAAAGAGAAAAAAGAGAAGTGGACTAAGCAAACACACTTGTTTAGCTCCGGTCATTGTATTAAACCAAGCAGATCCTACGTTGCCATCTTTTAGAGTGTTCGACCCAGGTTGTAAGCCTATCTAAAATGTTGAGATCGTTGGCATTACCCTTTTTAAATAGCTAGAGTATAATATTTTTGCGGAAACTTTCTGGAATTTCTCAATATAACCACAAACTAACTAATGTGCCAGAAAAACACATTTTTTTTAAAGTTAACCAAAGCGCATACAGAGACACCTAAGTTAAATCATCCCTAGAAATTTAAACACAAGTTATGTACCTAATCGTAAAATTAGAAGCAAACATTTTGTATTATTGGCCGTAAATTATCAAATTAAGCGACAGAATTAAATGCACACCATCAGTGTACACGACCAGATAACCATCAAAATTATTGTCCCTTTGTCTACTGGACTTCATATACTATTCAAGAGTTCTATCATTCCACTTGAGTTCACTTCGTCACACAGCAATTGATGTAATCAATATGTCCATTCATTAATAAAGCGTAATAGTCTTATGTGACTCACTTACTGCAGACACCATTACAACTTGCTTACCAAAAGTTACTTCAAGTGTATCAAGAACTATAAGCTTATAACCCATCAGGCGTAAGTAAACCTAAAAGTTTGTGTCAGTTCTTACCGATTTGGAAATTAATTCTATTCATTTCTATTCCAAGGACATCAGTCCACCAATGAAACTTATTCAACAAACAAGGCAATTCCTCGTGTGCCCTCCTTATGTCCCAGCATCATAATCCACTTACGGGCTACCAATATTGTTTTCCCATTAAAATTTATCATTGAACACCAAAAGCATCTCTCGAATGATGAGCACCAGAATGACGCTTCAGGTCCCCGTCCCTGCCTCCGACCAAACCAAATGAATTCATTCTTCATTCCAATAGGCATTTTGAACAACGCAATCTGGCATTCATTTTAAACTCCGAATACACACATTACCTACATCGCATCGTTTGGATATTCTTTGGGGCGTAGAACGATTTAATAAATGCAATGCATCGAAATTGAATGCAGCATCCCCTATTCAAAGCATCCACAATGATGCATCGACAGCCAGTATGGGATGAAATGAAATCGACTAAAGGCGAAAGGCGAAAGGATTACCTACACACTATTGATTTCAAATTGACTTTGCATTAATTGAAAAGAGGAAATCCCTATTATATTTAGTCTATTCGGGTTTGGATTCCTTGTGGTTATGAGAAGTGTTGCTAAATTAGTATCTACAGGATGTATGGAAGGACCTTAATCTGCATTGAGGTGATTTTGATTACGCAATTGATTGAAATTAAGACATGTGTGTGAAAATTTTGAGATCGAGTTGAGTTTGATCCTAGGTTAATTGATGGCAAACACATAAGAGTTCTCTTGCAAGTTTGAAATCTGGATATAATTTGTCACATGGAACTCCTTTCAAGTGTTCTTATCAAGCATTAGAGGTTACCAATCTATATAGATTAATGCCTTCCTTACAATTTAGTATAGTATGTAGATGCTTTCTGTTGGTCCTGTTATTCCCTATATGCAGTAGGATCAATAAAAACAGTTGCAAATCACACGAGAAGGTCAAGATTTATGACGAAGTTTCTAGTGTGCATTGTGTGCTTAATCTGCTTGTCATCCTGTTTGTGTATAAATTGCAACCACCCATTTTAATATACGGACTAGACTATAGGACTATATACGGTGATGACGATGACGACTACGACGAGAACGAGGTTGCACCCTTCAACTTGATTTAATTCATTTGCACGATGGCAGTTGCTTTATGAAATAAACTGAGAAAACCCTTGCCTTCTCCTCTCCCGTGCAACAACGGCTGGCCGACCGTCCTGCGTTGGGAATATTATACAAAGACACATAAATCAATGATTGACTAATAGTCCTTTTTGCATATTCTCCACCAGTTAGAAAGGATATCTTGGAATTGGACAGCAAAGGTTAAGTTTGGACATTCATCATCGACCTCGAATGCGTTATTCCGTCCGTCTGTGTGTTCTTTGATTCACTTTAATATAAATGTCCTGCTTGCCGTCTCCAAGTGTACAAAACACAAATCATTGCTCCTCACAAAGTTTTGTTGTGTTGTGACACCCAAGCCCAACCGACTAACGTTTGCTGGCAGAAGAATGGTTAACAATCAAGTGGACATCATGTATGTAGGTACTTGTACATATAAGCTAAGACTAAAAGGAGACCACATTGACCAGGATGTGCCAAATAGAATACGGAATTATCGGTGGTGCACATGGCAAAACTCTCCGAGGTTGCTTGGATTGATATGCAAATTATTGTGATTCGGGATGAGGTTTATTTCCAATCTAAATCTACCAAAATGACAAATGCCAACATTTTCTTTCAGCATCCTAAGTTCTTGGCTCTAATAATTGCAATCAAGTTTTTTGAATAACCATATAGAGGAAAGATATCAACGCATCTCCTCAATCATTATGAGCATTTCCAAGAAATCACTTGGAATTAATTTCACATGCTCAACAAATCATAAGGTGTTTAAAATTGATTTTATCCTTTTTGTTGGATAACGAATTGCTGCAGCATACGTAGTCCCTTACTTTGTAATTTGGTATTGCCAACCAACAATCATTAAGACTTTTCTTCCTTTGGATGAACAATTGAACTTTTTAAGTGCCCCATAGTAAGGAGTATACTTGAATTTTAG
Source organism: Philhelius pedissequus (assembly GCA_910595825.1). Classification (NCBI taxonomy): domain Eukaryota; kingdom Metazoa; phylum Arthropoda; class Insecta; order Diptera; family Syrphidae; genus Philhelius; species Philhelius pedissequus. Next base: position 226,116,728 of record OU343161.1, on the reverse strand, counting down.
TTTTAGAGACCGCATACCTACTCAAGACGAAATAAAGACAATTCGTTAATAAGAACAAAAAGAGATACAAGTTTCGTGTGCAGTTCCGGAACATAAACTCAAGATATACTGGCGGATAGTTCTATTGACCATGACGTCTCTGCAATGTCACAGTCTTATTTATTCTGATACACTTCCGGTTTTTGTCTTTTTTGTACACTCGCTTTCACTTATTTGCTTTGCGAATAATTTTAATTACTTTCAAAGGACTGGGGCCCATCGTTTTATTTATGTCCTGGATAGGATCCAATAGTGTTTGGTAAAAGTTTTTTTTTAAATGATTTTGTAAAGGTATATGCGTGTATATACTTTATATACAACTTTGTAGATCACAGAACAATGCCTATTGAGAGTTGAGTCGGTTTTGTCTAGACAATAACAATATGTATATTGTATGAGTGTGTGGTCAATTGGAGCTATTCCGTTTAGGAATAAGTAAGTATAAGCAAACTTAATTTTAATTGTCTCAATTTCTCACAAAAATTAAAGTTCCTACAAAAATAATGATCGTGTATGAATGTACCTACCAGAGTTTCTTTTTACGATTGTATTTTTAAAATATCCATTATTAAGAATAAGTGAATTGGGCACCTGACCCTAATAAATACACTGTAAGTGTATTATCCCCTCTAGACACATCAGACCATTGTGTTATATCTGCAAATTTCTCATGCCAACAACACTGAGTTAAATAAAAATGACCTAAGAGAACCGTATGGCAATATGAGAAAGCCAACTGGGACGGTCTCAATAATTTTGTCAGGAACTTTAACTGGTCACTATGCTTCCTCGATATTAACTTAGACTCCAGCGCAGATATTGTAACAAATTTTTTTCTTCACGAAATGACAAATTTTATGCCGAATAGGGTGAAATCTATCAAAACGAAAGAAAATACATGGTTTGTAGGGTTAGAGAAGTCAGGTTTTAGGGTTAGAGAAGTCAGTTTCCGAAATTATAACGCCAACCCCACTGAGGAAAACCGGAAAAAGTTTCAACAATCTAGAAAGAGTTACAACGTTCACATTCGTAGAACCAAATTTTTGCATGAACAAAAATTAGGGCAAAAAATTGTCCCAAAAGTAGTAAGAATTTTCGGTCATTTGTAAAAAATATTTGAAATTCAACTTCGTCTTCGGTTCCAACGCTCGTCCTTAATGACACTCCTTGTGTCAGTTCTCGTGAAAAAGCCAATGTGCTTACAGCGCAGTTCGCTGTTAATTCGGCGCTGCCAGAAAGTGTTTTGACTCTTCCAGTACTTGAGAGCGTAAGCGATTTTATGTAACGAATCTTCTTTCGCACTCGTGCAGTTGCTAGAGTCCTCAAAGACCTTGATATACACAAATCCGCTGGCACTGATAGTATCCCTCCCATCGTTCTGAAGAGGTGTTCTCCAGCGCTGGCAAAACCACTGCGTAAGCTTTTTCATCTGTCCTATTCTACAGGTCTCTTTACGAGTGGATGGAAAACAGCATTTGCTGTTTGTCCAGCCTGTTCCTAAAAAAGGCGAATCTTCTTCACCCTCGAATTACCATCCAATTGCACGTACGTCCCTTCTTTCCAAGATCATGGAAACGCTGATTAACTATTAGCTCAAGAAATATCTTCAAGAAAGAAAGCTCCTTAATGACCTTTTTTTTAAGAAGAAATATAAAAACAATACAAACGGATGTGCATACGTACGTATTGCTTTTGTTCTTTCTTTGTCGACTCTGCTTTTAATTTTTGTTTTTTTTGTGACATTTAGTCCAAATTATGCATTTCTCCAAGGTACTACAGTTGGGCTCATCAGATAGATGCTATAGTACCCTTCTCAAACGCAAAATATTAGTCGATGGCTACCGACACAAATAAAATTTACAGCTTTCAAACACTGTGAATTATATTTTCTAGGGGAATTCGGTCGAATTCAGACACCTAGATTATATTTATTGTGTCTTAGAAGGGTATTACAGCATCTAACTGATGAGCCCAACTGTAGTACCTGGGCGAAATGCAAAATTTGGATTAAGGGACACAAAAAAACAAAATCAAAAAAAAACTCCTTAATGACCGGCAGTATAGCTTTCGTAGCAATATGTCCACTGGTGATCTGATGGTATATCTCACTGAACAGTGGCACAAATCTTTACATCTTTTTGGAGGAAGTAAGTTTATTGCACTCGATATTTCAAAAGCATTTGATAGAGTTTGGCATCAAGCTCTCTTATTGAAAATGCGTGCATTTGGTATCGATGAATCTCTTATTCGTTGGATTAGAAATTACTTTTCGGATCGTTCGATACAAGATGTATTGGACGGTTTCAAGTTTTATATTCACAAAATAAATGCTGATGTACCCCAGGGTCCGTATTGTCTTCGACATTTTTTCTCATTTTTATTAATGATCTCTTATCTGGAACTTCTAATCTACTTAATTGTTTTGCAGACGATAGTACTCTCAGCTTTTCATATTCGTTTTCAGATTCACCGCCTTATTCCTCGGATATGTAATTGCAACCGCAGCGTATGATAAGCTCATTAAATTCTGATCTCGACAGCATTGTCTAATAGGGAATAAAAAAGCGCGTAGAATTTAATGCTTCAAAAACTCAGTGCTGTCTTCTATCGTTAAAGCAGAACCCACCCCCATGCCGCTATCCATGAGCAGCACATGGATCGAAGAAACCGATCAGCTTTCAGTCCTAGGTATGTGCGTCACAGACCACCTCTTGTGGAATGAACACATATTCGATGTCGCCAAAAACGCTGCAAAGTGTTTAGGTTTTCTTCGAAGTTGCAAGAAGTTCTTCTCCCGTCTGATCTGGCTGCAATCTATAAGGCCTTTATCCGACCAAAACTTGCTTATAACTCTGACATTTGGATCTTTTGGATAGAATTCAAAATAAAGCTCTAAGAATGATTGGCGATAAAACTATAGTAGAAACATTTACATATCTCAAACATCGTTGAAATGTTTCATGTATTTCGGTATTTTATCGGTATTTTTATAAACAGTGTTCTAGCGAAGTAGCCAGTTGCATTCGTCCCCTTAAACTATTCAACCGTAATACTCGCGCGCTTCTAGGAATGCTCAACAGTTTATCCTTGAGCCCAACTTCGGACGTACTGTCAAGTATAGAGATTCCTTCTTTAGCCGTACAACACGAATATGGAATCCCTTACCATGCTCGATTTTTCTCTCCCATTTTGATATTCTAAACTTCAAAAATAATGTACATCGGTATCTCCTTTACAATTCTTCCATATTTTCCTAACGCTCGCACTGTGCTCGAACATATTAAGGGTACTCAAAATCCCTTTAGTGCGCGCACAATGTAAAAAAAATGCTCCTAAAAAGTAAAACTTTCTAGAGGTTAGATAAGTGATTTTTGTTTGCCTTAACAGATTTGCTTTTTATCAAAAGTTAACCCAATTCAAAATGTTTGCTTTTTTTTTATATTCTACACGCTGTCAAGGAATTATACTACCCAATAAATGTTTCAACACAGCGCGGGCGTGAAGCTGAGGTTAAGGAAGAGAAAGAATGATAGGAAAGATGTGTGGCGCGATGAGATGAGACTGTAGGTGGTTATTGTCTCAAATTTTATCTCCTGGGATGGCGGCTGAACTAATGCGGAGAAATTTCCGTGTCTTATTTATCTATGTCCCTTATAATTCGCATTATTTTTTTATTCTTTGTGATATTTTATTGGTATACTAGTTTTACTCAATCACATGTTGTTAGTTCTAGGCCTAAACAGCATGTAATGAGTAAGCCAGCAACTCATTATATGATAATTATTTTTAGAATTGGTTTTTAATTTAAAATAAGAGGACATAGAGTACGACAGGGATCGGAACTGTGACCATTTGGTTGACAGTCAAACACACAACTATCGCGCCACGGCCACCACGGCTTGCGTCATAAATTAAAATGCAGTAGATATAAACTGCAGAATGCGGATGAATAACACGAAAATCTAACTTGTTTCTGTATTGTTTAGACTTGGTATTTTCAAGCCAGTTTTAAACTAAGGCAACTTCATACATGAAAATAAGTTATGTTTTAAATGTATGAAAAAAACGTCGATGCCCAACAATGAAATCAATACAATGCAACCTCAACATAACAAATATACCTGTCATAAAAAATACATAAGCACATTATCGTGAAGTAGCCATGACCTTTAAAGGTAATTCCCAAAGGAGGCCAGGACTAATTGTATGTTCACAATCCGAATACGGAAAAATAATAATAAAATAAAATGCAAGACTGGATTACACGTTCTTGCTCTTACGTACGATCACATCGCAATTGTAGAAACAGCTAAATATACAAATTTTTGAAGTCGTTCTTTGCCTAATTTTTGATTTAGTACTAGAATTTTTTAATTCTTTTTCTAACAAAAATTTGGTATGAAAATTTTAAGTATCTAATAATATAAATTTAAGAACCTAATTTCAGAACAAAACCGTCTACCCGTTTTCGAAACGTGGAATTTACAAAAAAATTTCTTTAAAGTTAAGAAATTATTTTTTCCAAAATTGAGGTGAGCATTATTATTTAGAATTTGAATGACCATGTGAACAATGATTTTGATTGAAATCCGTTAACCAACAATTCGAAAATAAAAAAAAAAACGTGCAATAATAATAATATTTTATGTAGGGGAGAGTGGGGCTAAAAGTAACACTTTTTACTACGATTGATGCCAAATTTTTATTCTGTTTATAGAACAACATTTCAGCTAAGAAATCCAATAAGAAAGCCAATATATACTGATCAAAATATTTAAAAATATAACTTTTAGACAAAAAAGTGTTGTTACGCTTTACCCCATATGCGGGGAAGTTGTAACAAGTAACTGTATTCTTCTTTTAAAGAAACTATCAATTTATAAACAAGATTAACAAAAAAAAATATAGCTTATACACCAGTAAGACTTATGAAATTAATATTAGGATTATTATATTAATTCACAAGTTTAATTAATTAATTAATTCTTAATGTTCCTAGGAAAAAAAACAATTTCCATCATCTTGGTTCCCAAAAATGTGTTTAAGAATATGAACGAAGTCTGTTTTTATTTGTTACAACATATACCACCAAAATGTTACAACTTACAACTAACCCCACCATGAAATTTAACACAAATCACACAATTAAAAAAAAAATCTGAAAACCATTTGGTGCTCAACTACTTACATAAACTTAACCAAAGCATAAATAAATATAAAAAAAACAACTAGAACTAATATCTCTTCCTAGCGAAGAGAAAAACCAAAAACACAAAGAAAAAATAATGTTTCAAACGTTCAATTTTGGGGACCTAACCTAATTTTCTCGTTCACGCGTTTCTTAATTTTCATGGGAACCCTTTCATTTTTAGCTGTTACTTTTTGCCCCTTTAAATTCTATACCCGGTCTCCCCTAAACATCTTTTTAGACCAAAATGTTGACTATGCCTATAATGATGCAGTGATTTTTTTTCAAATTGTTAGATCCGTTTTCGAAATAATTGAGATTAACCATTTTAGCTTTAAGAAATTGTATAGCGTATTATGGTACCTAATTTTTGGGGTTAAAAAAGATTCGAGCTAACCACCTAAAATGCTTAAGTTTTTCAATTTAAAAGAAAATCGCTTCAGCCGGTTAGGCTATATATCGATCTACAGGCAGACAGACAAACGGAATTGTGGGACCCACTTTTTTGGTGTTCTCTATCATCGTAATATGAAGCTTGATTAAGGTCTCGAGTTCGATTTAGCTATCTGACGATAAATGTATAGAACAGCTGCCTACAAACTTCATTTGATGAAGGTTTGTTTCGAGTTTTGGCTGCTTTCAGTCAAACTTACCAAATCGTTCAAGTATATAGTCGGATAGTTTAGCAAGTGGGATAACTTATCTAATAAATGAGAGGACGTGACCAATGAATTTTTTTTAAAAATGGAGCTAAAAATGTGCATTAAGTTTATAAGAGTGTTTAAAAGCTAATACAATTTATAGGCGTCTTGTGAAACAAAACAATTCCATTTTAAGGTTTAAAACCCTGATAAGTAATGTTTAAACCTGGGAAGTACTGTCAAGTATATACATTCCTTCTTTAGCCGGACCACAGGAGTGTGGAATATTTTACACGAACTTGTTTATCCTCCCATTCCGATATTCAAATATTTAAAACCAATGGGCATCCTATCTCATCCTATCCCGTTTTCCCCATTAAATTTAAACATTATTTAATGCGAGTCATAACCCTTTTGAATGCACGGAAATGCAGCCAAAAATAATAGGAGACAAAAATGAGCAAACATTAAGCTCAGAATACTCCATGTACTACTTTTCATACCAAATATAAAGCTAAACAGTTTAAGACGACTTGATATTTAAGACAAAACTTTGCTGCATATTTATGCAAACATATAGGAAAATGCATACAATTAGAACTTGAAACTAAATTATTAATATTAGGTAGCCTTATCTAGTTTAAACCCTATCCACTGAGAAGAGTAAGTATAAATATTTCTTAGTTGAATAAATTATGAAAAACATGTTTGGTTACGTAGACACAATGATTTTTTTCAAATTATCCGACAGTGGCGTTACATTTGTGTCAAAGACAGGGAAATCACAGTTCCCACAAAGATAAGTTAATTTATTGCGGTACAACTTCCTACCTATAATATCCAATGTAGTGAGTTGAATTAAGAGTTAGTTGTAGTAAGTTGGTAAAAAAGTCGACAAAATTTGAGGAAAGTCGAAAATATGAAATGGGGGTCTATGGGAAGTACCGTTAATAAGCACCCAAAATAAAATATTTTTTTTACTTAAAAGTGGACTATACTAAATTAAGAACACACATTTTTAAGTCAAAATTCTTGGAGCCGTTTTTGAGAAATACATTTTTTTGTTAACGGTTTTTTTTAACATTTGTATGGGAGCTTGTTTTCTGTTTAGTTTTTTTGTGTTAAAGATAGTGTCAAGAAGCCACTAAATATGAAGGTTCGAAAAATCGATTGAGTAGTTTTCGAAATATTGCGTTTTCTAAAAAAAATTTTTTTTAATATAAAAAAAAATTGCTTCTGCATACAATATTTAAAAAAATCAAATGAGCCGTTATCCATCCAAACCAAAATCAAATGCACGACTGGATCGTACGAACTTGCTCTTGTAGCTAACAACTTTTGTGTAGCTAACCACTGACGCTGTTAGTAGGTATAGGTAGTCTGGTTATCCTATGCAGGTTTAAAGCCGATGTAGGTAAGAATACTTTGTTTCTTAATACATATAATGAATTGTGGAATACATGGTTCAACAAACGGTTGCATAGACACCTACCTACTAATGTATATTTTAATGGATTTGAATTATGTAAATAAAATAAAATAATAAAATTAGGATGGTAATATGTACCTACCTACATATAGTGAACCTAGGTATGTAAATATGTACATGCATATGTACAAATATAATGAAAGTGAATGGTGTATCGGTGGGTAAAAATCGTTTTTTCAAACTTTTAATAACTGCCAAAACCATCATTTTAATCAGTTTCACGAAAAAAAACGGAGAACGCCATTAGATGCAGCGGATCAATGAAAATCTTACAAAAAAGTATCTCGAATATTGTGGGGTGGATTTTGATGAAATCCGGTTTTTTATTTTTAGTTTTTTGAAAACAATAGTTTTTTGACATTATGGTATGCAGTTTTTTGGAGTTTATTAATATACATGTGATTATAAAATTTTAAATGATTTCTTTTGTTTAGTTTTGAGAATATTTATTTTTTTTTTTTAAAGTTTTAAAAATTAATTTTTATTAGAAAAAAAAGTTATTCAAAATTTTTATATGCGGAATTAGTTTAGCTCCTTAGGCCGTGTGTGAATTGCGTTAAAATGTTGGTTAAATTTTGTAACTTGGTTAAAATTTGACACTAGCGTGGTGAATAAAATGGGTTAAAATGTAGGCAGCTGTAGAGCAGGGTAAATTTGCGTTAAAATTTAACGTTTCTCAAAATAGAGTAATTTGAAACTGTAAGCGATAACCGAAAAGAAAGATGAACTCCAAAAAGTCCAGATCTACTGGGAAACCATATAATAAATGTAAGTTTTAATTTATTCAATTGAAAAATTAAACTACATTATTATTTTTGTTTGTGTAGGGTCTCAAGAGAAAAAAACAAATATTATAATCCGTTGATATTTTAACAAATATAAAATAATTAATTAAAATACTCATTGTATTTCATTTTGCAAATTGAATACAAATAGATTCATTTGGCAGCTTGTCAAATTCTTCAGCTGTGAAAACTAGTGTTTATATACTAAATCAACAAACTAACCATAATGGGAATTGTTTTGAAAATATTTGGAATTGTTGTTTTAAAATATTAAATTAACGATGTAAAGGCGAAACATATTAGTTAAACTGAGAATTCGTTAATTTTTTCGTGCCAAATTATTAACTTTATATCTTCTAAGTCGGATTTTGGGAAAGAAATTAATTAACTTGAACAAAAAAAAAATGTTTTTAGGGAAATTTCTTTAATCTTGAAGGAATTTTAGCCAAAATTGTGTTTTAATAAATCCCTTTTAACGCAATTCACACAGCAAAAAGCTAAATTTGATCCCACCACAAACCAAACTTCAAAATTTCACCCAGGTAGAAAATTTAACCAACATTTTAACGCAATTCACACACGGCCTTAGGTATAAAATTTGAAGGAAATTCAATGTACCGTTATCAAGAAAGCCAAACATTAAAAAAAAAACCGTTATTAGACTTTTCCCGTAAACTTAGTTCAGATTAAATAATAGAAATTACCAACAAGAAAAATTCTCAAAAATTTGTATCAAAATCGTTGGAGCTGTTTTCGAGAGAAATAAGATTTTCCTGAATGGTTATATGGCAGGTACAGTTATTTTTAGGCCATTTATGTAATTTTTAGGCACTAATATGTATATATACATAAATGTATAAGGGGCTACATTGTATTTAGTATTCAGTGATATAGGCAAAAATTAGAAATAAATGGATAATAATAATATATTGCTTAGTCGGTATTGTTTGAGGGAAAACAAAGATGCAGTTTGAATTCGTTGATAAATAAGAATATATCAAAAAAAAATTCAAAAATCGTTGGAGCGGTTTTTTAATAAATTAATTTTTTATGTATAAAATTTTGAAAACATTTTTAGAAGAAAAATTTGAAACGCCATTGTGAAGATATTAATACACAAATAAAATTCAAATATAAAAAAAATTCTGTGACTGGTTTTTGAAAAATCGATTTAAAAAAAAAATTATTTATTTTTTAAAAATCGAAAAACTTTTTTTTGAAAATTTGCGTATGCATACAATTAAGTATTCTTAAGAATTTTAGGGAGAATTTGTCTAAAAAAAATTATTTCAATCGGTTCATCAAATATTTAGAAAGTCGAAAATATGAAAAGTGGTTATATCGGAAGTGCCGTTAATATGTACAAAAAAAAAATATTTTTATACTTAAAAGTGAATTGTACTAATTTAAGAACACACACATTTTGTTATAAAAATTCTTGGTGAAGTTTTCGAGAAATCCATTTTTTTCTTAACGGTTTTTTAATATTTGTATGGGAGGTACCGTTGTTTTTTATTTTAGAAAAATAGTTTTTTACCTATTCTGGATAATGTCAAAAAACTTCGAAATACGAAGTTTTGAAAAAATCTATTGAGTCGTTTTCGAAATTTTGAATTTTCAAAAAAAAAACTTTATTTCCAAAATTTTTTTTTTTTGAAAAATGTTGGTATACAATAGTTTTTAAACTTTCTAGGATCTTCCGCGTAAAAAATTTCAAAAAAATTAGATCAACCGTTTCCGAGAAAATTAGAAAACCAAACAAAATTGGGCTACTAGAGGTTCCAAAAATAATTTTTTTCAAAAAAAAAATTATTAGAAGGTACCCTTCATTAATGAACTGCATTTTTTTTATAAAAATTGTTGGAGCCTTTTTGAGAAAAATAACATTTTTTTTTTTGGCCAAAAAAAATGTATGGGAGCTACTGTTATTTGTCGTCTTAAACAAATGAAAAAAACGTGTGGGCAAATTACCAAAAAACCAATATGTACCAAGTTTGAAACAAATCTTTCCAAGCCTTTAGGCAGTAGACTAGAGGACAGACAGACACACAGACGGAATTGGGGGACCCGCTGTTTTGGTGTTCTCTATGATCGTAATGTCATGTTTGATTGTTAGAAAACAAAACATTTTTTTTGCGAATACATAACTTGCCTTATAGTTCACATAATCGCAAGTAAAAAAACGCGAAGAGAGCGTGAAGTAATTACCAATTATTTTGCAATAATTATAACTTACGATCCTGAGCTTTTTTCAAACGGACACAATGGTATGCATGAGGCTGTTTTATTTGCCCAACTTTTTTCAAAGCACAATTATTGAAAAGCATTGAATTACAAGAGCAAATTTGTATGATGTATCCTCTGGATCCATTTTTTTTTGTTCACCAAAAAGAATTTCATTGCTATTGTTGGTTTGGCTAATAACTTTTCCTAGTTTAAGTTGATTTCAAAAAGTTATTTTTTTTATATTTTATTATTATTACAAACAAATTTTAAATTGAAGAAGAATAATTTTTTGGGCAAAAAATTGCAATGGAACTATGAATCTTATTATTGTTAGAAGTTGTTACTGGCCTGAACACCAAAAACCCACGTCATGCCTCTGCTCACGTTAAAACTTATTAGATAACAGCGAACTTAAGCATGATTATTCTACAAGCTACAGCCAAAGGGTTACAACGTCGAGACTGTAAACCTTTTCTTAAAGTTGTCATAAAATTACACTTATGTACCTATGTACATAAGTGTAATTTTATGAGTGGTGTCTGAGCTAGAGCTAGTTTATTTTCCTACATATATGATGGTGTTTTTAAGTAGAATTATGAAAAGATTGTTTGTAGTTATCTGATACATATGTTGGATTTGTAGCTTCATGAATTTGAGTTGGAGTTGAAATAACTTTAAATGTGCAGTTATCTGTGTGCGCGGCTTTGAAACTATATAGTTTATTTCGGTGGTTAGAGTTGATATCAACCATAATGCAATACTGCATCGTACAAACTCCCCTTTATAGTAAAAGGCTTTAAACGATATATGTCAGCACTTAATAGTTAATTAATAGCCACAACGACATTGTTGACAAGAAAGCGTAGAGAAGTCAAGTACATTGTAATTAAAATGTGTTTTGTTTTGATTTTAACTTAATAAATTATTTTGTATTCAATTTTATTAATTTTTTATTTTTTTTACTTGAAAGATCCTATTCGGTCGACCCATTCTAGAAAAAATGAAAAATGGCCTCAATGCTTATGAATGGCTTGGGAGCATTTCACAACCAAAATGTGCAATACCTGGTTTACTCCGATGGACACAAGGCTTGTGCAAAATATGCTAGAAAAGAAAATAGCGGGTATGTAGGTTTTCTTTTTAATTAAGTATAGATATCGGATATCAGTATGGTTTCTGATGTCCAATGAATTTGGAGAAGGCCTTCGACACCGTATGGGTAGAGGGTCTCTATCTAGAGTTGACAAGACTAGGTACAAGAAAGCCCCTTTTGTATATGCTTCATAACATGCTAAATGATAGAAAGCTTGTTGTCAAGAGTGGCAAAGTAATTTCTCCCGTAGTTTTTAATATTACAAATGGGAGCGGTTAACTCGCCGATTCTATTCAGCATTTACACCATCGGTCTGATAGGTAGTCTAACTCAGGCAATTGCGTACGATCTAATTGCGTACAGAACAGCTCATACAGTTGAGGTCATCAGAAATCTTTTGCAGAGTGACTTCGACAAGATTTAGCGATATTGTGATGACAGGAAGTTAAAATCAACTTGCAGAAATCAGAAACTAATTTGTAAAGGACTCCGTTGTCTAGCGCCTCAAGAGATAGTAGAAAGACCTGGCGTAAGCTGGTAATCGTGAGACCACAAGGATATCCACGGTGACTAAAAGTGTAGTAAAGTACCTTGACATCTGATTGGATTATTAATTGTATTTCGACTGACATACAAATGCTGCTCTGGCCAAGGCTATGGGAGCCTATGTCCTGACAAAACGGTTGTTTTATAGCAGCCAGTGACTCTGCAGCAGGATGAAGGTGATTTGGTACATGACAATCATTGATGATTGCCTAATGGATGCCCGGTCCGGTTCACCGTTGCCCCATCTCAAATGAAAAAAAGCAGGTGTTTGAGAGGCAGTACATGAGACTTTGCCTTGGATTACACAGAACACCAGAGTTGGAGTACAAACGATTCTATACAATGGAGCCAACATAAACAGAATAGATAATTTTTTGTTTAAGCTGATTCGTGGTCATATTGCAAGAGCGATGTCCGCTACCACAATAGCCAATACTATCAGAATATGGAGGTAAGTGCCTATATCCCTCCCAATGCATTCCTCTTTTTAGACAGTCGAGGGATGATACAGGATAGAATGGCAGTTCCGCTAATCTACCACGTCAGCCGAAGAACTTTATATAGGTGACCCCTGTATTTTCAAGAAGTCATCGCCCAAAGGGGGAGAAGATAGCGCCTTCAGTTAGTAGGACTGTAACCGATCGGGACCGAAAACGGATAATGCGAAGTAACAGGTCCAATTCTGGTTGGTATTTGCAACTGATGCATACTTTCTATGAAGATTTTGTCTTGGCCGACTAGATGAGATTAACTAGTAACCAAGTTTTTGTTTTAAATTTTTGTTGGGAAAAATAAAAATAATATAATTTAGCATTAATATTAAAATAGTTTTTAGGTCGAAACACATTAGCATTAAATTTTATAGGTAGTTTAGCTAAGAGTGCCCGTAAATGGCTATTAACTATGTTGTAAATCATTGATAAGTAGGCTAGTTTCATGTATTTTTGTCTCGCCTAAAGTTAGTGATAAATAGAAATTTAAAAAATAATAAGTAAAAAATTATAATAAAAAAATTACAAAAATACATGTATATAATTTTATTTTATTTCATTTATGAATTTATTCTTATGAGTAGACCGAGGCATACCTTATAGTTAGTGCGTTAAACTTCTTCGTCAAATTTTTGTCCTCAGTCCTTTCTGCTATTTCTGATTAAGTTATTCCTTACAAAAGACCTTAATATTTTAAGAATAAGTCTTTATTGATTTAAGTTTAAAATAGAAGTGAAGAAAAATATAATTAAGAAATGGACAAAATTTTTATGGAAATATAAGTTATTTCTACAACTTGAACTAAATAAAGGGTGGCGCATGAATCGTGCTACAAAAATAAAACGTAATACCTTTTTTTCAGTGTGAGTATTCGGCTTATTTTTTTTATTTTATAGGCTACTACTTAGATTTATCAAAGTGAATGCTTGGGATACTGAAAAAAGGATTTGGATAGTGCAGCGATACCATTCTTTGCAGTCCGTCATTTCCGCTGCTGGAGTTTGGCAGTACTCCCCCGAGTAGATGGACCATTCTGAGGCTGGTGAACATGCTTGCAGATTCTGGAAGCATCGAACGAAAACATTATCATCGAGATCCCAATGTTCGGGTTCAGGATACAGTAGTGGCTGTTGCACCGGCAATACAGGCAAATCCAAGTGTTTCTACTAGAAACTTATCGGGCCAAATTGGAGTTAGCAGACGGTCATTACAACGCATACTTCATGATGACTTAAACTTGTTTCCGTACAAAGTCCAAATTACAAGCAAGTTAAACCCTCAGGATTTGCCTGTTCGCCTGGCATTTTGCCGAAAAATGATTACAATGGCCGAAGAAAACACATTAATAAATTGTTTGTTCATGTCAGATGAGGCCAATTTTGACTTAAACGGTAATGTTAACAATCAAAATTGCCGTATATGGAATGAATCTAATCCAGAAATGCTCCAAGAGACGGAACTGCACCCAGAACAAGTCACAGTTGGTACAAGTCACAACTGGTGCGCAGTTTCATCAAGGTGTATTGTCGGGCCATACTTCTTTGAAGAAAACGGTGTGACACAAACTGTCATTGGGGACCGTTATTTAAAGATGTTGAAGGAGTTTTTTACCCAGAACTTCGACGAAGACATATCCCTTTCAGAAGGATTTGGTTTCAACAAAATGAAGCAAGTGCGCACGTAGCCACACAAGTTATGGCGGAGCTCCAACGAAAATTCCCAAGCTAATTGATATCCAGAAACTGCACTTTTCGCTGCCCCCCATGGTCACCTGACCTGACTGCACCAGACTTTTTTTTATGGGGTATTGTCAAGCACGAAGTGTACAAAACGAAACCCAGGAATTTGGCTAAATTAAAGCCGTCCATTAAGACTATAATTCCAATTTCAACCCTTCAGGCCGCAATGAAAAATTTTGTGATCAGGTGCCGCATATGCGTGGATGAGCGTGGAGGTCATTTGCGGTCTATCATCTTTAAAACCCATTAGTTATTTAAAATAAAATTTAATTTTTAATCCAATAAAAAAAATAAATGAAATAAATCGATTAAAATAAAATTTATTTAAATTTGTTATTGTAGCACGATTCTTGCGCCACCGTGTACATATATGTAGTAGAAATGTGATTTCTTAATTTCAACACAAGTGTCTAGGTTCAATTACTATCCAATTCAACCTAATAACAAAAACACAAATGTTCCTGTGCTACTGCATCTTGGAAGGAAGTGACAAATCCTCCAAGAGGGGCGTGGCCGTGGCGCGATAGTTGTGTGTTCGCCTGTCAACCTCATGGTCACAGGTTCGATCCCTGCCGTAGTCTATGTCTTCTTATTTTTCCAATGAAAACAAATTCTAAAAATAAATGTCATACAATGAGTTGCTGGTTTACTCATTACATGCTGTTTAGGCATAGAACTAACAACATGTGATTGAATAAAACTAGTATACCGATAAAATATGACAAATAATTAAAAAAAATTAATGCGAATTATAAGGGACATAGATAAATAAGACACGGAAATTTCTCCGCATTAGTTCAGCCGCCATGCCTGGAGATAAAATCTGAGACAACAACCATATACAGTCTCCGAATATCGCGCCACACATCTTTCCTATCATTTTTTCGCTTCCTTAATCTCACCCTTACGCCCGCGCTGTGTTGAAACATTTAAAGGGTATTCATAATCCCTTGAGCGCGTGTTGATTATAAACAAAAACAAAAAAACTGACAAATCCTCCAAAAGTATCTTATCATAGAATAGTGCAACTCACTTTAGGCGTTCGGATTCGGCAATAAACTGTTGGTCCCATCCAATCCTGTAAACGCGCACACAGGAATTGTTGAGAGCTGTTGTAAGTTACTAGGCCCTAGTCCTTCATGAGTTGATGCGCCACCAAATTAACTTACTTATTTATAACGGGTGATTTTTTTGCTACTTGGTTTTTGACGTTTATATTTTTGACAGATCGCACATGACATATTCCACGAACATTTGACATTTCGATTCAGTATTGTTTGCCATTTCATCATGAATAGACTTACGCCTGAACAACGTTTGAAAATTATTGAAATTTATTATTAAAATTCGTGCTCTGTGAAAAATGTCGAAATTATGAAATTATCGCAAAATTGTCTTCAGCGACGAGGCTCATTTTTGGCTAAATGGATACGTGAATAAGCAGAATTGCCGTATTTGGAGTGAAGAGCAGCCAGAGGCAATTCAGCAGCTACCAATGCATCCCGAAAAATTCACTGTTTGGTGCGGTTTATGGGCAGGCGGCATCATTGGGCCGTACTTCTTCAAGGACGATGAAGGCCGCAAGGTTACGGTCAATGGAGAAAGGTACCGTTCGATGATAACAGATTTTTTTTTGCCGAAAATGCAAGAATTGAACTCGGTCGATATGTGGTTCCAACAGGTCGGTGCCACATGCCACACTGCACGCGAAACCATGCATCAATTGAGAGGCGAATTTGGTGACAGTTGATCTCACGTTTTGGCGCAGTCAATTGGCCACCAAGATCATGTGATTTGACCCCGTTAGACTATTTTTTGTGGGGCTATGTTAAGTCTATTGTCTATGGGGACAAGCCAAACACGATTGCTGCCTTGGAAGCCAACATTGAACGCGTCAATGGTGAGATTCCGGCCGAAATGTGTGAAAAAGTTTGCCAAAATTGGACCTTCAGAATGGACCAGCTGAAGCGTAGCCGCGGGCAACATTGAAGTGAAATTATTTTTAAAAAGTAAATGGCAGAAATTGATTTATCGATCCAAATAAAAATTTCATTCAGTTTTTACAAGTTTCTGTGTTTTTTTGAATTTTCAAAAACCAAGCTCTTAAAAAATCACCGTTTAGATAATACAGAAATTAAAAAAAAAATGAAATCTGGTTTGGAATTAAATAAAAAAGGATATTAAAACTCAAACTTCCTTGATAGTATATGATAAAAGTCTTAAACCCAGTTGCTGATACACTACTTAAGCATTTAAGTTCTACTTCAGAATTTATGTGACAGTATTACGCAGACGGGCCATGAAGTCGCCTTTTTCCGGGGGGCGAAATAAAGTCCGAAAACGAGCGATTTCTATTCCAACGACATGCAGAATTAAGATTTTTATCTTATCCACTCTTTAAGAATTATAAAAATTGAACATGAGTACAAAAAAAGAATCAAATAAAGCAATATTTCTTCTAGCGAAAGCCGAAAACAACCGCCCAGACCATCAGCGAGACCCTCAGCGAATTTCGGTATTTCGGTACCAAGAATACGGAGTCATCTACAGTGCTTTTAGTAGTCTCGACCGAGCCTTAAACAAAATGTAGATTATATACCTAAAGTGCGTATTTGTAAACCGCTCACTAGCCAACTGATGAGTCCAGGTTTGATCGCCGGGACGAAACGCAAATTTTGTGGACTAAAGGCCGTTAAAAGCTATTTTGAATCAATAATTCAACAAGTCCAATTAAATATAATCCTAAGTCTTCTAATTGGCTGAATAATTTCAGTAGTATATGGAAATGTATTATAAAAAAGCATCTTCTTATACCTTAAGTAGTGCACATACTTTTTTTATCAAAATTATTAGAGCCGTTTTCGAGAACAATAAAGATGGTAGAAAAAATTGTATATCGAGTACCGTTTTTGGCGCAAAAAAAAACGATTCAAAAATATATTTGCGATAATCCCTTAAAACGCTTAAGCAGCCACCAAGTTTGGATAAAATCGTTTAAGTCGATTAGACTGTAGATCGTTGTACAGACAGACCGAATTACGGGACCCACTTTTTGGTGTTCTCTATCATCGTAATGTCAAGTTTGATTAAAATCTGGAGTTCAATTATCTTTTTCAAATGTAAAACTTGCCATGTAGTACCTACATACATTATATATATAGCAAGTAAGAAATTAGGTGTTAGTTGTGACTTTAAATTTTGTAGTGATTATCTCAGTATAAGCCAACCAAACATATATAACACACTTGTACTTATAAGTACATAAACTCACACCTCTTACCGCTCCAACAAAACCTAACCAATCAAACAATAACAATAATGTTTTAGGTAGGTATACTACCCTCTCACAGCACACACAGACTCACATATAACTCCAATCACGCCATTACTCAAATTTTAGGCCGTTTATTTTCCTTTTTGACATTTATGAGGAAAGAATATTTTATTTATTACAAATTGTTCGCCATTAACGGTAGTAAATCGTCGAAACAGAAAAAAAAAATATAATAATAATAAAAGAAGTACCAAGGATATCATTCGAACTTTTATCATCATCCTTTACTGTTGACAGGGTGGTTTTATATAATATAAGAGATCGAAAAAGAAGTCCTATATTTTCGTGATGATGTTTCGCTATATTGAGAAAGCCATTTCAATAAATTTGTCAGCGGTCCGGACGATTACTTGAATAGGCGCATCCAAGGTGAAAATTGCCTCGTTCCCCAACATTAAAATTTTATTTTAATATTGCTCCGTTGATTTACTGCAGAAGCGATGACAGCGAAATGCCGTCATTTGAAAACTTGCAACTTTGCAAAATGGTTTCGCAGGTGGATGGATGGAGATTGGTATTTAATTGGTTAAAAACTCTGAAGCAGATGTTCTTACATAGTAGAAGGTGTGTCTCTGGTTCTTGTTAGAAATGATGGCATAGAAATAACAGTTGTGAGAATCCTGCTCCATCGAATAGTAATCACATAATTTTGAATTACCAGGCACTTTAGAGTTGTTGGCGAAAGCAATATCTTCGACCCTGCTAATGCGTTCGCAACATTTCTATAGGAACAACTGATGTACTTTAAGGAACGCAACACAACGATTCAGTAGAAGCTTTTATGCTCTTTCAAAATCCCACAAACCCAAGAAAAGTATAGTCCTTGGAATCATTAGACATTAGTGCCCCAAAAACAAAACACAAGCCGTTTTATAGCTAGTCAAATGATCCTTGATTGTTGTGTTGCCTGCTCCTTATATTGGATTGTGGAGGCAAATATCTGGGGGTTATGACGGAGTGATTGCTGTTGTTCAGAGATCGGAACATCCCTAATGTGAAATCGAAATGGAATTGCAAAATTATCTTTACTGTAGTCTTCAGCAAACAGTAGGATGAGGTCACGAAACTATCCAGTATCCACTATAGTTAAGGATTTAACTCAATTGTTGTTGTTTTATAGAAACAAACTCTTGTATATCGAGGTAATTACACGAGCAACCATTAAAGAGATTTCATTGATTGCTGAGCTGCAAGGAGGTTGATGGCTATAGTCTGCGTCTGGTAGGTACTTAATAAGTTTTCTTGCATGTTTCAGCATTGGAGTGGAATATAGGATAGAAATTCACATTCTTCGAAAATGTCGGTGGAATATCGAGTACGAAGGAGATGGGTCATAAAAATGGTCCTTGCCGATTTCTTCCGAATTCGGTTCTAATTACCTTCGAACCATCCATGCATCCATTCCATTTCACCGGCTGAACATTTAACACACACACACACACACACTTATAAGTTATAACTCGACTGGCTAGCATTGGTCCTGATGATTGCTCAATGCTCAGGCTTGTTATAGGTCGTAAAAGCTATTGACAGTAACATGCATATATGGAGCGGATATTGAATGGGTGGAAAGGAAGGTGATGCTTTTACTAGAGACCAATTAAATTAGAACAGTTTTTTTTTTTACTGTGTAAGGTCGCTTGAATGATTTTTTCATATAGGTACGATATACCAACAGAAGGTAGGCAATTTATCCTTGTCATCCATGTCTGAATGAAGGCAATGCATATGTGAATTTTATTAGATGAGGAATTAATGAGGAGTGAAAGTTGTTCGAATGGAAGTCGGCACAAAATTGCACTCGTAAAACTAGAAAACCGAGTTTTCTTTTTTGGTATTTCTTTGGATACTTAATTTTTATTACAAATGTTCCTTGAAAAAAGGTACATAAGTCCAAAGGTATGTAGATACTATATATGGGGCAATTATGCGAGAACAGCATCATGACTTTGTTTTCACGATACATTGCGTGCAACTTTATTGAAAATAGTTTTACTTGTTCGTCAAATGAATATCTCAATCTTGCAGCAGGATGCTTATAAAACATTAAGTAGATAGATACTTGTAAATCGAAGTATGCAGTTTGAAAGGCATTAGATTAATCAGCGAAGTTATGAAAGTCGGATTTAAAATATACTTAAATATTCGGGAATACTTATTTAAGAACAAAATGAAAAAAAATCAGTAAACATCGATGACTACCTGCAGGCCTCTGATATAATTTTTCTAAACGTACATTAAGTGATGATTAACTAACATTTTTTAAGAACGCAAGATTGAGTAAGCAGTCATGTGAGCTAATTAGAAAGCAGGCGAAATATGCAATTCGGAAATTTGCCCTCCTTATAAAGGAGTGCTAACTCAAAAATATTGTTAACAGAAAGTTCAGCCAATGTAGAACTACATTCTTTGCTAAACCACGCATTATTCACCGCATTGTCAGCGTTCTTAAAGATGGACTACTTTCTGATTTTGGGCTGTGGCCTAGTTGTGATTTTGAGGTGGTTTTTAATTGGGTAAATATTCGATGGAGGCTTTGTTCAAAACTTTTATAAATACAAACAGAAATTTTAAGACAGCTGAAATCAACAAATTTGTTTCAACCAAAGTTATTTCGTCATGGAAGAAAAATAAAGTTTTCCAAAAATTGGACTTAACAATGGTTTAGAGTGATATATTAATAGTTCTTCGCAAACTTTTTACTTGCAATTATAGGTACTATAACGGAAGATACTCGTATGCATTCTTAAAGAAAAAAAATTAACAATCTAACATGACATGACGATCATAGAGAACAACAAAAAAGTGGGTCCGCCAGTCTTTCTGTCAGTCTGTCAGTCTGTCAGTCTGTCAGTCTGTCAGTCTGTCAGTCTGTCAGTCTGTCAGTCTGTCAGTCTGTCAGTCTGTCAGTCTGTCAGTCTGTCAGTCTGTCAGTCTGTCAGTCTGTCAGTCTGTCAGTCTGTCAGTCTGTCAGTCTGTCAGTCTGTCAGTCTGTCAGTCTGTCAGTCTGTCAGTCTGTCAGTCTGTCAGTCTGTCAGTCTGTCAGTCTGTCAGTCTGTCAGTCTGTCAGTCTGTCAGTCTGTCAGTCTGTCAGTCTGTCAGTCTGTCAGTCTGTCAGTCTGTCAGTCTGTCAGTCTGTCAGTCTGTCAGTCTGTCAGTCTGTCAGTCTGTCAGTCTGTCAGTCTGTCAGTCTGTCAGTCTGTCAGTCTGTCAGTCTGTCAGTCTGTCAGTCTGTCAGTCTGTCAGTCTGTCAGTCTGTCAGTCTGTCAGTCTGTCAGTCTGTCAGTCTGTCAGTCTGTCAGTCTGTCAGTCTGTCAGTCTGTCATTCTGTCAGTCTGTCAGTCTGTCAGTCTGTCAGTCTGTCAGTTTGTCAGTCTGTCAGTCTGTCAGTCTGTCAGTCTGGCAGTCTGTCAGTCTGCCAGTCTGTCAGTCTGTCAGTCTGTCAGTCTGTCAGTCTGTCAGTCTGTCAGTCTGTCAGTCTGTCAGTCTGTCAGTCTGTCAGTCTGTCAGTCTGTCAGTCTGTCAGTCTGTCAGTCTGTCAGTCTGTCAGTCTGTCAGTCTGTCAGTCTGTCAGTCTGTCAGTCTGTCAGTCTGTCAGTCTGTCAGTCTGTCAGTCTGTCAGTCTGTCAGTCTGTCAGTCTGTCAGTCTGTCAGTCTGTCAGTCTGTCAGTCTGTCAGTCTGTCAGTCTGTCAGTCTGTCAGTCTGTCAGTCTGTCAGTCTGTCAGTCTGTCAGTCTGTCAGTCTGTCAGTCTGTCAGTCTGTCAGTCTGTCAGTCTGTCAGTCTGTCAGTCTGTCAGTCTGTCAGTCTGTCAGTCTGTCAGTCTGTCAGTCTGTCAGTCTGTCAGTCTGTCAGTCTGTCAGTCTGTCAGTCTGTCAGTCTGTCAGTCTGTCAGTCTGTCAGTCTGTCAGTCTGTCAGTCTGTCAGTCTGTCAGTCTGTCAGTCTGTCAGTCTGTCAGTCTGTCAGTCTGTCAGTCTGTCAGTCTGTCAGTCTGTCAGTCTGTCAGTCTGTCAGTCTGTCAGTCTGTCAGTCTGTCAGTCTGTCAGTCTGTCAGTCTGTCAGTCTGTCAGTCTGTCAGTCTGTCAGTCTGTCAGTCTGTCAGTCTGTCAGTCTCTGTCAGTCTGTCAGTCTGTCAGTCTGTCAGTCTGTCAGTCTGTCAGTCTGTCAGTCTGTCAGTCTGTCAGTCTGTCAGTCTGTCAGTCTGTCAGTCTGTCAGTCTGTCAGTCTGTCAGTCTGTCAGTCTGTCAGTCTGTCAGTCTGTCAGTCTGTCAGTCTGTCAGTCTGTCAGTCTGTCAGTCTGTCAGTCTCTGTCAGTCTGTCAGTCTGTCAGTCTGTCAGTCTGTCAGTCTGTCAGTCTGTCAGTCTGTCAGTCTGTCAGTCTGTCAGTCTGTCAGTCTGTCAGTCTGTCAGTCTGTCAGTCTGTCAGTCTGTCAGTCTGTCAGTCTGTCAGTCTGTCAGTCTGTCAGTCTGTCAGTCTGTCAGTCTGTCAGTCTGTCAGTCTGTCAGTCTGTCAGTCTGTCAGTCTGTCAGTCTGTCAGTCTGTCAGTCTGTCAGTCTGTCAGTCTGTCAGTCTGTCAGTCTGTCAGTCTGTCAGTCTGTCAGTCTGTCAGTCTGTCAGTCTGTCAGTCTGTCAGTCTGTCAGTCTGTCAGTCTGTCAGTCTGTCAGTCTGTCAGTCTGTCAGTCTGTCAGTCTGTCAGTCTGTCAGTCTGTCAGTCTGTCAGTCTGTCAGTCTGTCAGTCTGTCAGTCTGTCAGTCTGTCAGTCTGTCAGTCTGTCAGTCTGTCAGTCTGTCAGTCTCTCAGACTGCCTGTCTGTCCTCGAGGCTAAAGGCTAACGGTTGGATAGATTGGCTTGCACGACTGGATCGCCTGTAGTTCCTCCTATGTTCGATCACATACAAAATTGGTATGAGCATTTGAAACTATTTTTCGAAAATTTTGAATTCAAATGAGCTCCTGTATAAAAATTTTGATCGAAATCCGTTGAGCCGTTTATAAGAAAATCGAAAATTAATAAAATGAACTTATGGCGTGTACCGTTATTAACAAAATATTTCAAAAAAAAAATTGTTCACAATGTCCGCCACACCAATTTTCAAAATCGTTAGAGCGTTTTTCGATATAATTTAGATGGTAGAAATATTTGTATGGCAAGTACCGTTATTTTTGGAGCTAAAACAACGATTCAAAAATCTATTTTGCACAATCATCTAGAACACCTAAGCACCAAGTTTGAACAAAATGGGTTCAGCGGTTTAGGCTGTAGATCGTTCTAGACACAGACAGGCATACAGATTGACAGATAGATAGACGGAATTGCGGAACCCACTTTTTTGGTGTTCTCTATCAGCGTAATGTTAACTTTGATTAAAATCTCGAATTCGATTTTTTTTCCAAATGGAAAACTTGCCCTTAGTACCTACATCGCAAGTAAAAATGGTTATTTTTGGTACCTCTAGTAGAACCATTTTTTTGGTTTTTAATTTTCTGGGAAACGGTTAATTTGATTTTTTTTTTTAATTTTGTACGTAGAAGCTTCTAGAAAGCTTAAACACTATTGTAAGCAAACATTTTTCACAAAAAAAATGGAAATTAATTTTTTTTTAAAACTCAAAATTTCGAAAACGACTCAATAGTTGTTTTTCGAAACTTTGTATTTGGTAGTTTTCTGACATTATCTGGTATAGATAAAAAAAACTATTTTTCTAAAATAAAAACCAGCGGCTCCAAGAATTTCTTTAAAAAATTGTGTTTGTTCTTATATTAGTACTGCCCACTTTAAGTACAAAAATAATTTATTTTCGCACTACTAAATAGCCCGAACAAATAATTTTTATTAGGTTAATGCTTCCTAAAAGTTTTAATAAAACTGCGTACGTACTCAAATCTTCAAAAACAAAGTTTTTCGATTTTTGCAAAATACATAGATTTTATAATATCTTCGAAATGACGTTTTAAATTTTTTTTCGAAAAACGTTTTTAAAATTTTATAAATAAAAAGCAATTTTTTTAAAAACCGCTCCAACGATTTTTAAATTTTATTTTTTTTGATATATTCTTATTTATCCATGAATTAAAATTGCATCTTTGTTATCCCTCAAACTAGTTATAACGACTAAGCAATATAAAAACATTTAATTATGTGTATTATCCATTTAGACAGAAAGGAGAAAGGAACGAAGGAGGAGAACAAGTTCGGGAACTCGTTCTTCAAAAAGAAAGACAACAGGAAATGGACGTGCATATCACCAAATGGAAAGACAAAGAATCAAAAAGACCTTATTATGACAAACAGAATCGAAACTATCCAAGACGTATCACTGACGTAAAATTTGACAGTGATCGCAGATTAGTAAGAACAGAGATAAAAGTAAGCCACACAACATTAAGAAGAAATCGACAGATTTATTATATTCCTAGACTAATACACGAACAAAAAATATTAAACTATAACGAAGCCATAAAGACGAGGATCAACCAGCTCCTAGAATCTTCAAAAATAAATCATGACTTCCAAAATACATCTGACGAGCTAGAAAACATTATCAAAACCACATCAAAGTATTCAATTATGAACACTAAGACTTCGAAATCAAAAATATCAGACGAAACCAAAGCCCTAAGAGATACTTTACGGACTAAACCACAACTACTTAACCAAGAAAAAACAGAGCTGCATAAATTAAGAAAAACTATGTATTCCAAAATAACGAAGGATATTCAAAAATTTAACGAAATAATGAAAAAAGATACACTTAGCCAAACTAAATCAATAAAAAAGACAAATACATTGTCAAACAATCAACAAGAATGGATAATTAGTCTGAAGAAAAATATTTTTTGAGAAAGTGTTTTCCTCGGCCAAGAACGTTACAGAAGAAGAAACTAGATGACACTGATCAACTATTGACACACATCCCTATGTTTAACAAAGAAAATATTGAAGGTCTATAGACGATCTGAAGAAGGACAAATGCACTGGAACTGATGGAATTTCAGCAGAATTATTGATAGGTGTTAAAAAGTCTTAACGAATATGTTCAACAGAATAGTACAAACCAAACAAGTACCTTAACAGTGGAGAGAAACAACTATAACATTAATACATAAAAAAGGAAAGAAGGACGATATGAATAGACCCATGAGCAACATCTCGATAATTTACAAACTCTTCTCGCTGTACAGAACCATCAAGGAAGATTTTAACAACAAACAACCAAGAGAACCGGCTGGCTTTAGACAGGGTTATTCAACAACAGACCACTTACAGACGATAAATCAAATAATTGAGAAGTCCTAGAACATGTTTCAAAAAACGAATTGGAAGACAAAATATGGAATAAATATATGTGAACAAGTTCTTAACAGTTTAAGATTTGCTGACGATATAGTTCTTATTTCTAAAAAAGCTACACATATACAAGAAATGTTGATGGATCTCACAAGAATATGTAAGAATTATGGACTAAGTATTAACGAATAAAAACTACAGCCATGACGAATCACAGGAGAGATGAAATTAGTCTGGACAAAAAAAAACGAACACGTGGAGGACTACATATATTTCGGACAAATAAAATCATTTAAGGACCAAGAATAGAAAGAAACCAACATGCGCATCACAAACATCTGGAAGCAATTCTGGAACCTTACACATATTTTACAATTATATCAAAGCAAAGAGGCACGGAAATACATCCTTGACTCCGCAATCTTGCCGACTTTAACATATGTACAACAAACACATTAAGCTTGATTACAAAAACACTTGACCAACTAGGGATCTGCCAAACAAAAATGGGAAAAAAATTCCTAATATAAGACCCAGTCATAAAGTAAGAAATGAAGACATACGAATCAACATTGGAATAATAGATGAAATAGAAAAAGTAAAAGACAGAAATGGAGTTGGTCAGGGCACATATAAAGACTACAGATGAAAGATGGTAGAAGATAACAACAATATGGAAACCAGTAGACAAGAGACCAGCAGGACGGCCCAAGAAAAGATGGAGTGACGATTTATCCCATATAAATGGAAACTAGTACAATGACGCAAAAAATAGATATGTATGGACCCCTTGGGGGAGGCTTATGCCAGAAACTAAGTTCGAGAAAAAAAAATCTTACAACTTTAGCTGTAAATTTTTAATTTTATTTAGTTTTGTAATTTTGTTTTGAATGTAATTTTTTTTTATTAAATATTAAATAATAATTATTTTAAATATTAGCTTATAATAATAATAATAATAATAATAATTATCCATTTATTTCGACGTTATTATTATCCCCTTTTTACAATTTTTTGCATACGTCACTGAATACTAAATACAATGTAGGGCATCATATATTTATATATACATTTGGGTCTTTAAAAATCACATGCATCTTATGTATTCATATTACACCTAAATTATAAAGTTATATGCATATAGCTATCTACCCTTCTATACAGCCTTCATATTCATTATTATAATATGTATGTATACACACTAAGGTTCCATCTATATGTATGTATGTGTATGTAGATACATTTTACTGTCCTAACTTACATAATTTAAATCCATTACTTAGATTTAAAGATACACTTGTAGGCGATGTAGGTACCTGTGTAACTATTTCTTGAATAATCCATTTTACAATTTTTTTTTTTAATTTAACTATATGCCTGTAAGACCTAAGGTCTTTAAATGCAACCTGAATTGCACGGCACTAGTTTGGCACAGTGGATTAGAGAACCAGATATTGTTTGTCTCATTTTAACGCATGGGCGGCATCTAATTAAAATTGGAGGTATAGAAAAGAATGCGCCTAGCGTGGGGATGGAACACACACGTCCAAGTTAGCGATCAAGCACTTTATTCACTGCGCCATTGCCACCCACTATTTCATTATACTAAGAATCAAATTTATCTTACCTATGCATTGGATTTAAACCTGCATACGATAACTACACCTACCTTACTAAACCTCAATGGTTAGCTACATCAAAGTTGTTAGCTACAAGAGCAAGTTCGTATGATGCAGTCGTAGAATTTATTTTTTTATCCTAAGCAGTCCAACTGTTTTGCTTTTGGGCTCGTAAGAAGATAACTTAGCCTGTCATATTAACCTACAGAATGTTATAATGTTTAAATTCGGCACACTCCTTTCTTAACTGTTTTAACCCTCCATACTAAGTCGCGTCTAAATTTTTTGATTAATAATTATTAGTATCTTATTTAGTACCTATTAGAATTCTTTTATCTAAATGTAGATACGTACAGGTATTTGTACCGCTTTGAGAGTTCAGAATGTTCTTGAAAATAAGAACAAACAAAATTTAAAAAAAAACATACTCATAATAGCCTATAATCAGAGTATCTATAATCAAAAAGTTTTTACTTAGATTTTACAAAACAGTGTCAAACACCTCGAAATTCATCGATATCAAAGCCATTTGATTTATGTGTTAATAATGCAAAGGCTTTATGGTTTCATATTTCCCCAAACACGCTTTATCCATATCCCCTACACTACTCGTAGCTACACTCTACAGCCTACACACTGTGTCATTTCACATTTATAATTTATTTCAATTTTAATACACAAATACTGTTGCCATTCAGAACATTTTCAATTGATGCTCCCGTCACAAGATAAGAAATGTCAACTACCACCGAGGGGGTATATATGTATGTATGCTCGAACATATCAAACGCCCAGCATCCAGCAATACCGGCTATCGGATATGCCAGAGGAGAAATGTCAAAGGGCTTGAAAGCAGCTTTGAGGGTTCGCGAATGTCTATAATGATTAAGGGATGGGGCTTGAAAGCCTTTCCTTTTTACTTAACGCTTCTCGAATGATAATTAGTTGAATTTTAATATTTGTTTAGTAAAGTTTTGTTGTTGGTTTCGCCTGAAACCAGGAGCAAGAGGAATAATGCGTGAATGTGTTGTCATCGTCCTAGTTCACATTATCCTTAACTCCATACCCTCGACAACATCGAAACTCACTATGCCACTTATGTGTGCTCGCATAAGCAGCAGTCAGCAGCAAGTAACGCTCGAGTTTTTGTGATTAAACAAATTTATTACACAATAAATTCATATTAGGTAGCGTCGCGGGTGTAAGGGTGAGTCCTTTATTATCTTCCCCATCATTTTCAAGGAATATTCATTACAAGAATATGAGTTTGCGGTACTATAAAATACAACAGCAGAATATATGCCCAAAAAGTATCAACGCGATAATTTTGGTGGCAGCGCTCATAAAATTTTCTAAACTACTTCAGCAAGGGTTATAATATGGATGGATATACCTATAAGGTACATATGTATATATAAATTTTTCAATGGCAAAGGATATTAATTTATTCAAATATAAAAAAAAAAAAAATTGGCTCATCATCCCCTGTTGCTGTTAAATAACCTACCAATACTTATGTATCTTCGTAAGGACCTATGTATTTTTGGTAAATATTTTTTTGCTAAATGTAATCCGATAATGGCTAAAGACAACAAACTAAAACAGATTCCTTTTTACCACAGAACATTCAAAAAAATCTTCTGCACTTTTTATACATACATATCTATACTTATTATGAATATGTATAGATAATACATATGTGAAGCCTCCCAAGTTGATGATAAATTTTAAGGAAGCTGATGTAGTGCACATTTGTGTTATCTCTGGCATACCCGCGGGAAAACGTGCGGAGGCAACAGCGAAGCTCTCCGACGAGACGTGATAATCACACACAAACCCAGCAACAGAATGCATGCATATGGCGCTGCGCGGCGAGGCGGCGAGCGGTTGAATTAAAACAGGAATATATAATTTCGGTTAAAAAAATTATGGAAACAAAAATAAATGGACATTACTATAATATATGTGGGTTAGATATAATAATTCCTATTTTTTGTATAAAAAATGTCGTATCTGTGCGTCCATTGCTTTCAGTTTTTTTTTTATCATGAGAAGCCCCTGACTTGCAGTATCTACGGAGCACACAATGAGGAATGTCCTAAAATTAGTATTATACGAAAAATCTCCTGCGGCTTGTATTTTCCAAAATTTTTCTAAAGACATCGCTACGCTATGTGGTTTTATAAAAAAAAGCAACAAAAAAAAAACGGCGAGCATGTCCTAATAAAACATTTAATTATTTTTTTTTGTCGGGTACCATTTAACTTAACCCATGCAAATCGCATTATTTTCCTTTTCAGTCGTATTTTCTGTCTTTTTTGTTATAACACAATTTAAGGAATCCACATTTAAGACTACAATTAATTATTTCCTGGATATGTGGTGCACAGTTTGTTTAAATTCATGGTCCATGAGACCTAAATCAATAACAAACACACAAACATAATATGTATTTCTGTATCCCAATCTTCTCTTCTATTTAGGTAGTTATAAGGAATTCCAAGAAAACCACACATAAACAAACAAAAACTTGATTCAATTAAAATTCATATGCGAAAAGGAAAATGTTCTTCAAATAACAATAAAAGACTATTCCTCAACAGTCCCATGTCAGTTTGAACAGTTTGAAATTCAATCAAATATGTATCAAGACGGAATGAAGGTTCTTTGCTTGATAGTATGTACCTAATGGGATTCAATATTTTAATATTAATCAGAGTCAATGTACAGTAGAACCAACTTATTACTACTCTGATATCACCTACACAAACGTTACTAACATGGTTGGTTGGTCAAAATAGTCCTTAGCAATATCTTTGTGCCCAGTTTTACTATAGGGCAAGCTTTGCATTTGGAAACAAAATCTGACTCGAGAGTCGATATATTGATCAAACTTGACTAGAGAATATGAAAAAGTGTGGGTCCCGCCATTTTATCTTTCTATAAATGCCGTTAAGTTTGTAAGTAAATAAAATCTGTGCAATATTGTTGGTATATTCTCTAATGAGTATGAGTAATTCCCAGCTTATTTATTTAGAGGGGTTGCTGGTACTGTCTCCTATTCACTAAAATATTTCTTTTCAGAATTGGAATAGGGGGTTACACAAAAGAATAAAGAAACCAAACAATCCCAAATTCCAAATCTTATAACACATGTGATGCCAATAGTATTTATAGTTTAACTACATAACTATGTGGCAACCCTTATCCTTTAGTAACAACTACCCAACTAGCCAGGCGCTTGTCTCATTTTATTCATACCCCCAAAAATTCAATTGTTAACTTAACGTATCATAACTTGCTAACATTTTCCCACAGATAAACTTAACGTTCATATATTTATATAAAAATACCAATAAAGTTTAAATTATTATACTTCATGTATTTATGTATGGGAGACCGGGGCTTGAAGTAACAGGGTAAAAAGTAACAGCTAAAAATGAAAGGGTTCCCCTGAAAATTAAGAAACGGGTAGACGAGCAAATTGTTCTTCTACTTCAAAGCTAACGTTAAGTATACTTTAGCTGTGAAAAAGACATCACAAAGAAAAGTTATAAGGGTAGTGCCCATAATTGATACGTTTGTAACAGTATTTTTACTTGTGATAGACATAATTATGTATACTATAAAATAATCGAACTCTAGAATTTAATCAGACTTGATATGATGACAGAAAACACCAGAAAAGTGTGTCCCTCAATTCCGTCTGTCTGTCTGTCTGTTTGTAGCATGATCTAGAGCACTTAAGCATTTTATGTGATTGGCTCAAATAGATTTTTGAATCGTTTTTTGTAAGGCAAATGAAGGTATTTGCCTCACAAATTGTTTCTACTATCTTAGTTATCTCGAAAACGGAACGATTTTGATAAAAAAAACTGTGTGGACTACTTTCAGTATAGTCTACATTTTGGTCACATATGTTATTATATTAATAAGGGTACCGCCATGCAACATATATATATATCTAATACTGGTTTGGGAATATTTAAATACATTACTAATTTTTATGTGACTAAATTCAGTTTTTTTTGTCAAAAAATTAATATTAACTTTTTTTCAGAAACATTAAAAATTAATTAATTAATTAAATTTGTGAATTAAT
Organism: Philhelius pedissequus; assembly: GCA_910595825.1. NCBI lineage: Eukaryota > Metazoa > Arthropoda > Insecta > Diptera > Syrphidae > Philhelius > Philhelius pedissequus. The sequence continues at coordinate 226,086,146 of OU343161.1, read as the reverse complement.
ATAATCATTTTTAAATTTAAATATTAATTTCATAAGTTTTTCTGGTGTATGTGCTATATTTTTTGTTGTTAATCTTGGTTATAAACTGAGAAGATTATAGTTTTTGTTATACAATTTGCCACAGTCTATGTTAAAACTTTCGCGGCATATGGGGTAAATAGTAACAACACCTTTTTTTTCTAAAATCACTTTTTTTACTTACGATTATATGTACTATAAGGCAAGTGATGGATTCGTGCAAAAAAAAATTCTAACAATCAAACGATCATAGAGAACACCAAGAAAGTGTGTTCCCCAATTCCGTCTGTCCACCAATTTGTTCTGTCTGTACTCGAGTCTGCAGCATAAACGTTTGAATGGATTTGCTTCAAGCTTGGTACATATTGTTTATTCGGTAATATTCCCAAATGTTTTTTTTATTTTTTTTAAGACGACAAATAACAGTAGCTCCCATACATATTTTTGGCCAAAAACGTAAATCCTATTTTACTGAAAAACGGCTCCAACGATTTTTGTAAAAAAAAATCAGTGCATTAATGAAAGGAAAATGCACATTTCGGTTGATTTTTTTTTGGAAAAAATTGTTATTCGATTTTATGGGAAACGGTTAAATGATTGTTTTGAAATTTTTTTCCCAGAAGCTCCTAAAAAGTCTTAACACTATTGTAAGCCAAAATTTTTCAAAAACTATATTTCTAAAATAAAAAACAACATACAAATGTTGAAAAAAAACGTTAATAAAAATATGTATTTCTCGAAAACGACTCCAAGAATTAAAAAAAAAAAAATTTGTGTGTTCTTATATTAAAACAGTTCAGTTTTAACTATAAAAACATTTCTTTTTGCGTACGGTACTTCCCATAGAATCACTTTTCATATTTTCGATTTTCTCAACATTGGATTAACCGATTAAAATTATTTTTTGAAACACAAATGCCTCCTAAAATTGTTAATAAAAATGCATACCCAATTTTTGTAAAAACAAGTTTTTCGATTTTTAAAAAATATTTTTTTTTTTTTTTGACAAATTGGTTTTGCAAAAACCAGTGAATGAATATTATTAAAATTTTAATTTGTTATATATATTAATAATATTTTCAAAATGGCGTTTTAATTTTTTTTCTAAAAATGTTTCCAAAATTTTATACATAAAAATTAATTTTTTTAAAAAACCGCTCCAAAGATTTTTGATTCTTTTTTTATGCACGAATTTAAATGGCGGTTTTGTTTTCTCCCAAACTATAATGACTAAGCAATATAAAAACATATAATAATGTGTATTATCCATTTATGTTTACCTTATTATTATTCACCTTTTGCGTGCGTCACTGAATACTAAATACAATGCATGCCCTCATATATTTGTATACATATACATATGTAAGGACACATAAATCTTATGTATGCATATTGCATATCTACCAACTTACGTCCTTCATTTTTATTATCATAAGTACATAATTATATACATATGCTCCATGCTCCATCCATGTATGTAGGCACATATTTCTCTCGTAACTTTAAATAATTAAAATCCATAATCAAGATTTGAATATACTTTTGTGGATAACTATGAATTTCATACGACATTCGACATGTCATTATATGTACTAAGAATCAAGGTAATCCTAGACTACCTACCTACTAACCAGCATCAATATTTAGGTACATTGAAGATGTTAGCTCTAAGAGCAAGTTCGTACGATGCAGTCGTGCATTTTATTTGTATTGGATTTTGTAGCTGAAATATTGCTCTTTAAACAGAAAAAACCTTGGCTAACTAATTTTTAAAATCTTAGGAACAGCATCAATTTTTGTAAAAGTGTTAAATTTAGCCCCGCTCTCCCCTCTATGACATTTAAGAAGAATGACAAAATATAATTTACATCAAAAGAACAACAAAAATAATATAAACGACTGGATCGGTCGTACTTGCTCTTATGTTCGATCACATCGTTATCACAAGATTTTTAACAGAAAAAGCAAAATATATTTTTAGTCCTTTTTTACTTACCTAAATTTTGTTGTATACAAAATATCTTCTTGAGCATTCAAAAAATTCTATGGGTTTTTCAGGAAAGAAGTCTCATCCGAAAGACGTGGTTTTTAGTTGTTGTATGTATATTCAGTTCGGATGGTCACTCCACCCTTATCGCGAAAAAACGCTTTGTTATGCAATTGGCTTAAAGAATTACTCATAGAAATACCAGCAGCGAATTAATGGATGTTCGACATATTTGACATTTCGTTTTCAAATGTTTTATTTTGTTCGTCGCGAATAACATATTATAATAATTAGTAATCTCTGATTTTGAGTTTAGTCGTTTTTCCAAGAAATACAAGGATTGCGCTAGATTAATTTACTAAAACTCATTTTTAATTTAATTAATTGTGAATATATCAAGCAGAAATTACTATTTTAGTAACTCTGAACCAGAATCAATATTGATTTGACCTTGACCCAACAGTTCAATCAAATGCATTGGACTCGATTTTAATGTAATCGTAAATTTTCTTAAAATGTGAATTAATATAAAAAATCAAAATTGTCAATCAATTAATAACAATGTTATATGTAGATTTTTTTAGATACAATTTTAAACGATTTGTATTTCTTAATATGCAATTGGACAGAGTTGCCTAACTGTCATTAGATGACGTGGCCTAGGCTGCTGCGTCTGTCAGTTGGCAATTAATACTTAAATAAATGTAATTTTAATTTTAGAAAACTTAAAAACAAGCAGCAGTGTGCGGGTGGGCTTGGACGTGTAGTTGTTTAGTCATTGTGGATATACGCTGCTTTTAACAAGCTTACAAAAACAATCTGTTTTTAATTCATTGGTTATTTTCAGTGGTTATTTCAGCAACATACCCCAGTGTATTTCAAAAAGCTCTCGCTCTGTGACTATTTTTGTTGGACAGAGTATAGTTACATATATACTCCCATATTTGGTTTGAGAAAAGTTCTTTGAATATTCGTGTTTTGTAATTCAATGCTTTTTTGACGTGTCTAAACAAATTCTCGCAGTCAGTTCCTCCATTAAGGATGTTGATAATTTCAGCTTCATTCAGATAGTTAGGTATTTCCAAAAACACTTCTCCTAGTTTCCATAAGCCCGGGGTTTCTACCCACAAAATAATACGTTTTCTCTCTCTTTCTCTTATATCGCACAAGTCGCAAGTTTCTTGTAGGTCACTTCTGTGAGGTATTAGATTCAAGGGGGAGTAACTCTTAAATAAATGACATACGATGTCGGTTGAAAACTCTTCCTTGAATTACTATTAACTGTCAAGTTGTAGTCAAGCTGCGCATAAATATTCTTTTGAAACGAGCTTCTGGCTTTCCAAATAAAATTTTCACTTTTTTTCTCATCTACTAGGCTGATTAGGTTGTAGAGCTCGCCTTTATACGTGTCAACCGAGTGAGAGTCCAAAATACCTACAACAGTAATGGGCTAAATTCTTCTAAGACTCAAACCATGAAATTTTCTTTTTCATCAGCAGCATTGTTATTTGCTTAGGCAGTCGTCTATCATCCATTTTTATTATCTTAAGAATATAGTCAACCTGCATTTTATGAGTTGAAATGTACACCGGAGAGAGACCTGTTTTCGGCATAAGGATATGTTAGCCGAACTGTTAGATAGCTTCAAAGTGCGCTTTAAAAAGTATCTGAGAGCCTGGTCTGCCCCACCCCTTCGAATTTTTCGTGACCCATAACTTGAGCAGCTTAGAACATTATTGCTTTGGCCGTTGTTTTGAAAATTTGTTAATTTCCTTCCTATTACACATTTCGGCTGTGCATAAAACTCCTCCAAGTTGCATTTAACGCATTTTTTGCCTTAGCTAATTTATCGTTTATGTGGTTCTTCAGGTTAATATTTCTAAATATCCGCTTTCCGCGTACTCGTACACGATTTCAATATTGTGCTTTTCAAACGTCCACTTTTCGCTGCGACAGTTTCGCCCTCCTCCATTGGGGAAAATCATAACTCTACACTTGTTGAGGTTCACCTGGAGCCTCCATTTAGCGCAGTACTCGAACAATCGATTGATCATTAATTGACTCAACAAATAAAACCATATCATCTGCGAACATAAGCGTTTTTATTAGAAGGTCTGATGAAACTCGAGATCCTCGAACATTAGGAGGCTTAAGCAGCAGCCTTAACTCAACCCAATCTCTACTAGAAACTGTTCAGATACTTTGCTTCTAAGGGTCACTGACTGCAGAAGTAGTTGAATCGTATAACCGTTCCAAAATGTTTGCAAGCTTTGTCGAAATTCCTTTATTGTAGGGCTTCAAGTGATTAGTGATTTTCTGCTTCTTTAGAGCTTCTTTTTCGATCCCATAAATATCTCAACTTTATTGGTAGGGGATTAAAATTGATCAATTGTAAAGTAATTTGCGCGAAAACCAACTTGCGAGTTGTGATTCACTCAATAAGTTGTTTCCTTACCCAATTATAAAGAGGCTTGTACAATAATTGTAGTTTTGCCACAACTTTCATCGATGAATTCAGCAACGATATACCCCTGTAATTAGCCAAAGATAGCCTATTTGAAACAGTTCACATATGCTTGGTTTAGGGCTCTTGCTAGGTTTTCTACTGAGATAATTGTGCTGAATTTTTATTATTATAGGTCTGCCTGTCTGGCTGAATGTCTATAATATGTCTGTGTGTCTTTAGGTCAACCTACATCCTAAGCGGCTGAAGCGATTTCCTTCAAACCAAAGCGTTTTAGGTGCCTGGCTCGATTCTTTTTTTTTAATCTTCTTCTAAGATCAAAAAATAATATTAACTGCCATACAATTTTTGCGGCAAAAATGGTAAATCCCATTTATCTCGAACACGGCTCTAATGATTTTGATACAAAAAATTCAGTGCACTATTATATGTAGGTATAGTCTATATACATTTTGGTCAATATTTTTTTAAAAATTGAAATGGTATTAAATTAATTATTAATATTAGTATTAGACCTGCCATATAACTGTTGTTTTTTTTTTTTGAGTTTTCGACCTTGTACAGGAGCTCCTTTGATTTCTAAATAATAAAAATTTTATTACATTTTTCACACAAGTGTAGTTGTAGTAGTAGCCGAAAAATTAATTTTGTGTGAAAAATGTAATAACATTTTCATTCTATTTACTCTTATTACATTTATTTATTATTAATAATTTGAAAACATTTTTTTAACTTTTATAGTTTACCTTTTGATGTTTTATTTCGAACAATTGTGTTAATGTCGTGATTTTAAATTTACTTGTGTTTTGTAGTAAGTGGCATTATGTATAATTTTATACAAGAATCTAATTTGTTATATTTTTTCAATAAAAGGCCTGATGAAGAGTGTGTTCGCGCTCGAAACGTTGCACGCCATACAAAATCTGCCTTATTATTGACCTGGAGCCTACTGAAAAAAAACTTCCATTAAATAGTCACCTGCCTACTTAAAATTGCCATACCAACAAACTGTTTTTTGGACAAAAAATTAAAGAAAGTTTGTAGGTATATATACAAAATTAAGTAATTGAAAATTTAATAAGCTTTTTGCACTAAAAATCTTGTGCTTCCGATGTGATCGAATCGAACATAAGAACAAGTTAACTTGCGATCCAGTAGTCAGTATATGTACATTTAATTTTATTTCTCAGTGCCCTCAACTAATTAGTTGTAATTACATCACCTATTAATCGGTTGCCTAGCCTTAACCCTTTTGTAACATACGAATCACCTTGTGTATTATATTAATTCTAAGCACTCGATTAATGTAACTTATATTGTCATATGCACTTAGAGAAAGAAGTCTCAAATCACTAAGCAGGGTATACCTACCTGGAACGTATCTATTCCTTAATGAATATGTACAAAATGGAAGCAGGTAGAGGTACTTCTTTTTAACATAACGAGAGGAAGGGTTGAATCAGAATGGTAAAAATTTATGCGAGGACGCATCAATGTTTATTTGTGATCTGCTGTATGCCTTCAGCGTCAACGAATGAACGAACGTCTTTGTCATTATCATCGTCATTATCAAGAAACGGCCTAAATATTCCAGTCCCATGCATAAACATTTTTGTGCTTCTTGCACGTCTCAAGATTTCTTTACACTCCTTCGTCATCGTCGCTATATGTCCTGCTTCTGCTCCATCGTCATCGTACCCCCTGAGTATTATTTTAATTTTGTTTTACTACTCACCCAACAGATGGATGAGTTTGGCCCCGGCCCGTTTCGGGCGAAGCGAAAGGAAATTCTACATATGCCAACATACATTCCGAATTCGATTCCAGGTGACTTGAGTGAGACTCGCGCCACTGAGAAAACATTAAACCTTTCAATTTCTTTCTCATGCACACTCACACAGTCGGAAAAACATATCCTGTCGCTTTACGAATTACGACCCACCACAAACACCATCATCATATATGACACAGAAAGAAAAGGGTGCTTCATTAAGGTAAAGAATATTTTCATTTGTTTTTATTCAAATTACATTTCGACACAGGGGACGAAGAACAGCATTTTCCTATTTGCCTACTCATATACATAAATCTTACATGCTCGAACGAAAGGACTTCCAAAGGGGCTTCCCGTTTCAGTATTGTAGTCATCCTCATTCTCATTCTCATCCTCATCCCCATCCTCTTCCTCGTCCTTGTTCCCTGACATCGTCATCATCTTCGTCGTGAGCATAAGATGTTACTTGATAATTGAAAAATGTTTGCGCTCTGAAGAAGATATACCCATCACTATTACCATCAACAACCCACCCGCACACATCTTCACAAATTTTGCCTCATTCCCATGTATCCAATAAATTAACCGCTGAGTAAAAAAAATTACATTTTGTAATTAAAAATCTTCGAGTTTAAAATTTATAGCAAACCTTCTGATAAAGAAAAGAAACCATTAGATGTAATAGAATCCACCCCTGTTTGGGATTTTTAGAAATGAACAGGGACGCACCAGCAAAACAGACAAAAAAAAATGTTTAAAAAAAAAACCCTTATCGAGTCATATCGCAAACCGCGATATTTTTAATGAAATATGAAAAAAAAATGTAACGAGCTATGAAATAAGAATATTTATCGACACTCATAATTCATTGAACAAGCTTTATTTATATACACAAAAAATGAAGGAAAACAGTAAAAAATCCTATCATATACTTTTATGTATTGTGAATGTGAAAATCATCCCTGTTTGTAAATATAGCCACAAAGCATTTTTGTATTTAAGTCAACTCCCTCCACTTCCACTTTCCAAGCCATTTTCAACGACTATTCAATTACAGTTTCGTTTAGATTGAGCGCATGCAGTTACATTTTCATCAAACAAAAAGTGTTGTTTTGTAAGCCTTCTTCTCCTAGAACCTAGACCATGGGCACTGGGCAGGAAGTGACTTAAATTAGTGTGTATATACCTAAACATACCGGAAAGGCGGAAAATAGATATGTTCGTGATTTTTATGCAAGTCACAAAGTGAGTCTTTATATACTCGTATATGGTTATTTTAAAATTTTTCTGTCAAACGCAAAACGGTAGATAGAAGTTCAGTTTTATCTGAAGATAGTTGATTTCAATTTAATAAATAATATTTCGAACATTATACTAGTAGTAGAGTATAGAAGAAATAAAAAAACAGCAGATTTAATTTGTTGAAGATCATTAGATTAGTCATCTATACGAAACCTTGTTGAAAGTTATGTGCAATTACGCTCTCATTCCTCTTCGGTATGGACAAATTTTGCGATCAGAAAAATATTGCTCTTTTTCTTAACCCTGCCCCTCTACAATCAATTATTATTTTGGTTTTTATTTCAGAAATTATTGCAGACATTTTTATTTCTTCGTTCAGTGGGCAAATTATTTCATGAAATCTTATTTAAAATCAGAGAGCCAAGCAAACAACACCTATTGTATTTACATTTTCGAACTGGAATTCTAACTCAACCCAACAAACTGGAACGAATTCAGAGATAAACTTGAAAGTTTTATAAACCTGAGATCCCCTATGCAAACAATTGAACAAATTGATCATGAAGTAGAACAATTTATTGCTGATGTGCAACAGGCTGCAGAAGAAAGTACTCCAACTATTTCAAACGCGAGAGAAAAAGAAATAAAATATCCTGTCGAAATAAAGGAGCTAATATTGGAAAAAAGAAGAGCTCGAAAAAAGTGGCAATCTACGAGATTAACTGGTGATAAGGCACTTTTAAACCGTCTTAACAACGAATTTAAAAAAAGAATATGAGTTCTAAAATGATTCACTTAGTTTCCTGAAAAATCTGACAACGGATGCTTCTTCCGAATACTCCTTATGGAAAGCAGCTAAGCGCCTAAAAAGACCTCAGACACAAAACCCGCCAGTAAAATCTGAAGATGGTGAATGGATCGCAAACCCGAAACAAAAGGCTGATCTCTTCGCTGAACATCTCGCGAATGTTTTTAATCCATTCCCAGCAAACACAGCTACAGATCCCTTACAGTTTGTTGATAGAAACGACAATTGTGAAATATCTTTTGTCACACTCAAAGGAGTAAGAGGCATGTGTCAACATAAGTTGTCTAACAAAAAATCACCAGGTTACGATCTAATAACTGCTCAGGTTTTGAAAGAAATGTCATCAACAGCCTTCAAGAAACTCCAATTTATAATTAACGCATGCCTTAAACTAAGATATGTTCCACATCATTGGAAAATTGCAGAAGTCATTGTTATACCAAACAAGGTAAGCCACCAACAGAAGTAACATCTTATAGACCAATATCGCGTATACCAATCATGGCAATTAACAAAATAATAGAAGAAAGAAGACTAATTCCGAGCCATCAGTTTGGATTTAGAAATAAACATTCCACGATAGACCAAGTGCATCGAATTACGGATGTCGTGGAAAAGGCACTTGAAGAAAAACAAGTATGCTCGGCTATATTCTTAGATGTTGTTCAAGCCTTTGACAAGGTTTGGCACTTGGGACTTGAGTACAAACTGTATAGGGACCTTCCCAGGCAGTACTACGAAATACTGAAATCCTACGTTACGAACCGACTCTTTAGAGTACGGAACGACCAAAATTACTTCGAACTAAAGAAAATTGAAGCCGGTGTACCACAAGGAAGTGTCCTAGGACCAACCCTGTATCTGTTATATACAAGGGATATTCCAGTGGACATCAACGCTATCATGGCCACCTTTGCTGACGATACGACCATATTGGTGCCAGATAAATCCGTTACGAAAGCTACACTACAATTGTAAAATGCTGTCGATAAAGTTAGTGATCGGACGCAGAAATGGCGTATCAAAATAAACGAATTAAAATCGACGCATATAAACTTTACTAACAAAAACATAAACAATGTTCCAATATTTATAAATAATGCAGTAATACATTACTCCAATACCGCCAAATACCTTGGACTGACTTTGGCTGCAAAGCTTAAATGGAAAGAGCATATCAAATAGAAACAAGGAGAACTAAACTTGAAGTACAGAAAAATATACTGGTTACTAGGAAAGAACTCTGACCTATCTATCCAGAACAAACTAATGATATATAAGCAAGTACTGAAACACGTTTGGACACATGGCATCTATGGGGATGTACAAAGAAAACAAATGCTGAACCCATCCAAAAATTCCAAAGCAAGGTCCATCGTGGAATAATAAATACCCCTTGGTATATACAAAATAGCGGTCTACATCGTGACCTTCAAATTGAAATGATTACAGAAGTGGTTGAGAAACACGCTGTATCACACAACCAGCGACTGCAAAGTCATACCAACTCCGAAATGGAGACCGTCTTAAATGTACCCGACAATGTTCAAAGATTAAGAAGAACCAAGCCTCATGAGCTGAGACTCTAAAAGCTATGGGAAAGTGTAATACATTTAAACTTCCCCCAATGCGATTTACATATAAATTAAGAAAGTAAGATCGGTACCGATTCTTACCGAGTGTCTTTTAAAGATTTCCATCGGATAAAAAAAAAAAAAAAAAAAAAAAACATCAATATACACATGTAAAAGTAAGTAGCACAAAAATAACAGTTTAACTAAAATTAAACGTCAAATTATTTCTTCGTTTATTTCCATAGGTAAGAAAAAAATGCTAAAATCGATTTCGTAAAATAATTTATTTTATGAAATTTGTGGCCTGCATTGGAAATTTCTATTGCATGCTCGATTTTCTCAAGGAAATTATTACTTGTGGAAGCGCAGGGTAATATGTACTGAACTATTCCTTTTTCTTAATGTGCAGAGAACAATCTTCACGACAATACTCTGTCCAATTAAAATTGTCAGTACATGTCTTATTAGACAGCTTTTTTCAAATCAGTAGTGTCAGTATGCCTTGAACCATAATTAATTTCAAGGAATCACACGATAAAATATTAGGGCGCCAATGACGACATGTTGTCTTTTTTTTTTGTGTTCATGAGCTTCATGCATTTTTAGAGCTTTTGAGGATAAATAATTCAGCATAAGGAGGGGAAATTTTGTCGTTTGGTGCGTTCCTTTATATATATTCTTAAAAAATATAAGAGAAAAAAATAATAAAGAGAATTAAAAAAAAACATTTCACATACACGCCGTGTTTTATTGGGAATATATCAATTTTGCAGTCAGTAATTCCCGAAAAACCCATCGACCGTAGCCTTGCTTTTAGTTTTGTAAAAAAAAAACGTAGATACCCTTGCACACCCCTGTCAAAAGCAATAGACGTGTTTTCCTTGCAAAAGGTATCCGCAGCAAAGCAGAATTTACATATACATATTTCAAATACAACAACCTGCTTTCGATAAAAGTAAAAGTCTGCTTTGGATAGATTTGTGAGATTTATTCGAGTATCGAATGATATTATGTTGTTAAGTTGTTAGTTCCGATTCCGATGACTTTTGCTAAATCTCGAAGTCTTTGTTCGTAGAGTTCTTCATTCTGTCAATGGGCACGTTCACCCATTTATTAGATAAGTTATATCAGAAACCAAACTATACGAATATATTTGCGAACGATTTGGGTAGGTTAGCTTAAAGCTGTCAAAAATCAATAATTTTTGGTTAGGTATGTGTTCTTTTCCTTAAAAAAAATTGTTTCACATCTGCTCACATACAGGAAATAAAATGCTAACGCAACGAACTATGCTGAAAGTACCGTTAATTTACTTTTGTTGATTTAAAAATCATATGCTTATTAGCAGTAAAAATTAAAGTTAGCTCATTTGTGTCAGCTGCTGTCAAATTGCCTAAAAAATGATAACTAAAAACTAGAGCAGCGCCCCAAGCAATGCTCTTAAATTGGAATAGGAACAAACATTTAAGGAGCAAGTCAGGGCATATCTATTATTTAGTATTAAATAAGCACTCATTAGCAGTACGTGAGTATGTGTAATCGATAGAACACTCATAAGACGTGAAAGACAAAAACATCGAATTCCATTGAAAGATAATTAAGACTTCTTCTTTTTTTATACCAAAAATTGGAAATTTTCAGATTTAATTTCATCTGCGGAAAAGGGTGATATTTTAGAGCTTTTCGCGCGAAAATTGGCAAGAAATACATTTTTAATATTTCAAAATATACCTTATTGCCTAGTCAAAAATGTCATATTTTATTGATGGAAGTCATAGATAATCAACTTGACCCTAAAATTTGTGTCAAACCAAATATTCACGATCTTACATCATTTTGAATTCCGAGTCTAGTTGACCGTTGACCAACCAGTGAATATAAAAATGGACATAATCGTTTTTTGTCAGTGTTTATTTGTTACGATGTTAATAGTTTTTACCAAAACACGGTCATTAAATCCAGGCGCGCTGTGGGAGCATATTTGCTACCGTGATTTAAAATAAAAAACGCCCCTTACCCCTTTTTTTTAAATAAAAAATCCATTTTAAAAATAATTATACCAAAAATAATTCAAAAACTAATTTTATCAACATATATAGGTTCATAATTACACATATATCTTAATAGGAATCCATATTATATTACTGTAAAAGCCTACTGTATTCGGAACTACTTTCACATAGTTTTTCTACAATGGTATATTTCTTGATTTCTTGAAAGATATCATACAAGAGAAATGTCGACCGTGTGTGCACGCATAACTCGAGAACGGATGTTTCGATTTTTATGATTTTGGGCTTTATGAATTCGTATTGACCCAAGATTTGACATAGGACACTGTCGGATAATCCCGAAAAATTTTCAGAAAAATTGGAAATCAGGGATCATCCCCTATTTTTGTGCAAATCTCGAGAGCATGGTTACTTCGATTTTCAATATTTAGTGCTCGATAAATTCGTTTTGGCTCAAGAAAGGTCATAGGATTCTGTTCACGACTTAGGACTTTTGGCCCTATGTAGGCATATAGGATACTCTGGATGAAAATTAACGACAATTTTCAGGAAAATTGGTAACCCTGGAACATCGTTTGATTTTCAAAATTTTGGGTTTGATGGATTCGTATTGGCCTAAGGAAGGAATATGAAGTGTCCTTTTCGTTTCGTCATTCAAATTGAATTGTGTCAAATAAAATTTTAAAAAAAATTAACCATGATTGGCTGAGTTGGCGAGCGATTTTGGCTGCGAAAAATAAGGATGTCGATCATTTGAATTCTGTCATTCAAAATCAAATCGCCGATGAGTTACATTTATTCAAATCGGTGGAGTCCGTGATGGATGAAAACGAAGCCACCAAAGATCCCACGGAATTTTTGAATTCTTTGGATATTCAGGGCTTTCCGCCACACAATTTAAAATTGAAAATCGGCTCAGTTATCATTTTGCTGCGCAACCTCAATGCACCAAAACTTTGTAACGGAAAGTTTTTGATTGTGAAAAACATCAAATCAAATCTAATTCAAGCCACGATTTTGCGGGGAAAATTCAAAGGCGAAGATTATCTCATTCCACGGATTCCGCCTATTGCGAACGATTTGCCGTTCGTGTTTAAGCGTCTTAATTTCCGGTGCGTCCCGCTTTTGCTATGACAATCAATAAGTCGCAGGTGCAATAACTGGATGTTTGTGACATTAATCTCGAATTCCCATGTTTCTCACATGGTTAATTATATGTGGCTTGCACACGTATCGGCAAACCTACCTAAGGGTAACCGACACGCCAATCATTTTGATTTGATTGCAAGACATAGACATTGTTAATTTAGTTATTTTTATTGTATTTAATAAAACTTTAGAATAAAGAATTTTATTTCGACCGTATTACATGAAACAGCATTTGTGCATACTCGGCATTATTATTTTTTTGACATAAATGAACTTAGGCGGAACGAAGTTCTCCGGGTCAGCTAGTTTTAACATATATAAACATATACGCCTCCAAATTTTCATTGCCCATGGTTGACATTGATCTATTCTTTATAATTTTTAACTTAGATAAAATCCTTTCACGATTTGGCTGTGTCATCGGTAGGGTAAGCAATAATTTATAAATTTTGAATACATTTTTATATTCCAGAGAAAACATTCTATAATCAACCATTAATGTATAAACACAGCCGACGCAAAAATTGCAAGCTTCAATATGTTTGTTCTCAATAGGAGCTGATTCATCAACTTTGCCAAGTAAAATCTTCTTCGTCGAACAATTGATCCCAATCGCAAATTTCAACAACATTATCGTCCACTTTCGTTCGTGATTTTAGAGCAATGAAAGGAAATAAACGGCAAAGGACAAAAGTTCATCACGTACGTCTTCTTCTTTTGTATTGGTGCAGTTACATATTTTGTCCAAAGCGTTATTTGGCAAACCATTTTCGACAATTTCTTTAAACATTTGTGGATCGAAACATTCAACGTTTCCATAAAAATCTTTATGTTGTGCAAAACGCTTTTCAATAGCCATAATAATTTTGTCAAAAATAACATTAAAGTTTTTAATCTGAAATTTTCATAATACATCACCGACTCAACTTTTGTTCTTTGACCTTGGTTGCCCAGACAGTGCTTCTTTCAACTTTTTCCTGAAAAACACGCCCCTAACATCGAAACGCCCCGGTAAAGTTCCCAGTGTCCCTTAGGGCCACCACGCGCCTGATTGAATCCAATTACGAGATTCTTAAAGGGGATTTCTGTCCATATTTTGTATAACTCATTTTTAATTAACATAACTACTCCAAATCGATCTTTGAACCGCATAAAAACGAAGTTCAAAAAATGTTTAATAGTTAAATAATGAATGCGATCATTTTTGCACGGAAGCACTATGCGAACGAAGTTCATTGATACAACATCTGATTTATTGAAAAAAAACGTCAAATACATAACATTATTTTAGTCAATATTTTGGAATACACATATGTTTACATAATTGGAAAAGTCAACTTTTAGCTATTTCTTACTGCTTCATATGTATTCCATCTTTTAATTCAAGTCAATCAATCAAACATCATATATCTTCACTGTATACTCACAAATTTTTCTTGTGCAAAAAAATTAATTTGAAAATTTGGTATTTGAAATGATTTTCTGATGTCAACAGTAACTTGCCTTAGCGAGAAGCGGATTTCAAAACTTTGAACTCCTTCCTTGACCCCTCTCTTCAGGACAAAGTACCCAAAAAGTAACTTCTTAGAACAAGCAAGATGAAGTATGTATATAATAGATTTTGTTTTGAATTACAAAAAATGCAACTTTTGCTAACGATATTATTAAAAGGCATTGGTCATAATGGCAACGAACAAACTACTTCTCTTCGCAGCCCATTTAACAATACATGTGTCCATCGAAAATTGTGTATCAATTTGCAAAATTATTTGTTAAAAACGTGCGTTAAATCTTAACCGTTTGTTAGTTATTGTCTATCGGCAAAATAATTCGATATTGGTAGAATTGTTGCATATTTTTTTCAAAAGTTAAATCTAGCAATATTTTGTCAACCAAAATATATTCATGTACATATTACGTACAAAGGTTAGTTTAATACGGACACCATATTATCTGTACTACTACTTTTAAGAAATTGCTCAGTAAATAGATAATATACCTGATACATAAAACTCAAATACTTTTACGTGTCAATCAAAACTAGGGCTGGCAACGAGACCGAGACTAGTCTCGGTACATGAATATATTTTGGTTGACAAAATATTGCTAGATTTACCTTTTGAAAAAAATATGCAACAATTCTACCAATTTCGAATTATTTTGCCGATAGACAATAATTAACAAACGGTTAAGATTTAACGCACGTTTTTAACAAATAATTTTGGAAATTGATACACAATTTTCGAAGGACACATGTATTGTTAAATGGGCTGCGAAGAGAAGCAGTTTGTTCGTTGCCATTATGACCAATGCCTTTTAATAATATCGTTAGCAAAAGTTGGATTTTTTGTAATTCAAAACAAAATCTATTATATACCTACTTCAACTTGCTTGTTCTATGGAGTTACTTTTTGGGTATTTTGTCCCGAATAGAGCAGTCAAGGAAGGATTTTAAAGTACTGTTGACATCAGAAAATCATTTCAAATACCAAATTTTGAAATTAATTTTTTTGCACAAGAAAAATTTGTGAGTATACAGTGAAGATATATGATGTTTGATCGATTGACTTGAATTAAAAGATGGAATACATATGAAGCAGTAAGAAATAGCAAAAAGTTGACTTTTCCAATTATGTATACATATGTGTATTCCAAAATATTGACTAAAATAATGTTATGTATTTGACGTTTTTTTTCAATAAATCAGATGTTGTATCAATGAACTTCGTTCGCATAGTGCTTCCGTGCAAAAATGATCGCATTCATTATTTAACTATTAAACATTTTTTGAACTTCGTTTTTATGCGGTTCAAAGATCGATTTGGAGTAGTTATGTTAATTAAAAATGAGTTATACAAAATATGGACAGAAATCCCCTTTAAGAATCTCGTAATTGGATTCAATCAGGCGCGTGGTGGCCCTATGGGACACTGGGAACTTTACCGGGGCGTTTCGATGTTAGGGGCGTGTTTTTCAGGAAAAAGTTGAAAGAAGCACTGTCTGGGCAACCAAGGTCAAAGAACAAAAGTTGAGTCGGTGATGTATTATGAAAATTTCAGATTAAAAACTTTAATGTTATTTTTGACAAAATTATTATGGCTATTGAAAAGCGTTTTGCACAACATAAAGATTTTTATGGAAACGTTGAATGTTTCGATCCACAAATGTTTAAAGAAATTGTCGAAAATGGTTTGCCAAATAACGCTTTGGACAAAATATGTAACTGCACCAATACAAAAGAAGAAGACGTACGTGATGAACTTTTGTCCTTTGCCGTTTATTTCCTTTCATTGCTCTAAAATCACGAACGAAAGTGGACGATAATGTTGTTGAAATTTGCGATTGGGATCAATTGTTCGACGAAGAAGATTTTACTTGGCAAAGTTGATGAATCAGCTCCTATTGAGAACAAACATATTGAAGCTTGCAATTTTTGCGTCGGCTGTGTTTATACATTAATGGTTGATTATAGAATGTTTTCTCTGGAATATAAAAATGTATTCAAAATTTATAAATTATTGCTTACCCTACCGATGACACAGCCAAATCGTGAAAGGATTTTATCTAAGTTAAAAATTATAAAGAATAGATCAATGTCAACCATGGGCAATGAAAATTTGGAGGCGTATATGTTTATATATGTTAAAACTAGCTGACCCGGAGAACTTCGTTCCGCCTAAGTTCATTTATGTCAAAAAAATAATAATGCCGAGTATGCACAAATGCTGTTTCATGTAATACGGTCGAAATAAAATTCTTTATTCTAAAGTTTTATTAAATACAATAAAAATAACTAAATTAACAATGTCTATGTCTTGCAATCAAATCAAAATGATTGGCGTGTCGGTTACCCTTAGGTAGGTTTGCCGATACGTGTGCAAGCCACATATAATTAACCATGTGAGAAACATGGGAATTCGAGATTAATGTCACAAACATCCAGTTATTGCACCTGCGGCTTATTGATTGTCATAGCAAAAGCGGGACGCACCGGAAATTAAGACGCTTAAACACGAACGGCAAATCGTTCGCAATAGGCGGAATCCGTGGAATGAGATAATCTTCGCCTTTGAATTTTCCCCGCAAAATCGTGGCTTGAATTAGATTTGATTTGATGTTTTTCACAATCAAAAACTTTCCGTTACAAAGTTTTGGTGCATTGAGGTTGCGCAGCAAAATGATAACTGAGCCGATTTTCAATTTTAAATTGTGTGGCGGAAAGCCCTGAATATCCAAAGAATTCAAAAATTCCGTGGGATCTTTGGTGGCTTCGTTTTCATCCATCACGGACTCCACCGATTTGAATAAATGTAACTCATCGGCGATTTGATTTTGAATGACAGAATTCAAATGATCGACATCCTTATTTTTCGCAGCCAAAATCGCTCGCCAACTCAGCCAATCATGGTTAATTTTTTTTTTAATTTTATTTGACACAATTCAATTTGAATGACGAAACGAAAAGGACACTTCATATTCCTTCCTTAGGCCAATACGAATCCATCAAACCCAAAATTTTGAAAATCAAACGATGTTCCAGTGTTACCAATTTTCCTGAAAATTGTCGTTAATTTTCATCCAGAGTATCCTATATGCCTACATAGGGCCAAGTGTCCTAAGTCGTGAACAGAATCCTATGACCTTTCTTGAGCCAAAACGAATTTATCAAGCACTAAATATTGAAAATCGAAGTAACCATGCTCTCGAGATTTGCACTAGAAGTAGGGGATGATCCCTGATTTCCAATTTTTCGGGATTATCCGACAGTGTCCTATGTCAAATCTTGGGTCAATACGAATTCATAAAGCCCAAAATCATAAAAATCGAAACATCCGTTCTCGAGTTATGTGTGCACACACGGTCGACTTGTATGATATCTTTCAAGAAATCAAGAAATATACCATTGTAGAAAAACTATGTGAAAGTAGTTCCGAATACAGTAGGCTTTTACAATAATATTTATAATATGGATTCCTATTAATATATATGTGTAATTATGAACCTATATATGTTAATAAAATTAGTTTTTGGAATTATTTTTGGTATAATTGTTTTTAAAATTGATTTGAGACTAGTCTCGGTCTCGGTCTCGTCAACGAGACGAGCCTCCTTTAAACGTACCGAAGACGAGACCGATACGAGAGCGAGACGAGACCGTATTTTTGGTACCGAAATTCGACGAGAGTCTCGCTGGTCTCGGCGGTCTCGGTGGTTTGGTTTCGGTTTTCGCTATAAGAAAATTTTGTTTTTATTTCATTATTGCTTAGTATGATTAACATGATTATCATGTTCAATTTTTATAATATTCACAAGTTTGTCTTGCGAAATATTATCTGCGCGTTAAGATATCAAACCATATATGTATGTACATAGTTATACAGAGATAGGCGCATTGCGAAAATGCAGAGAAGAATACGTACGATTTATGTATGCATGTCGTTGCTTCCTTTTGGGTGACATTTGGATAAAAATATCATCAGAACGTCAAAATATAGTTCGCTGCCTACCTTCCAAGCCATAAACTGACAAAATCCATTGAAGGATGGCTCCAATTTAAAAAGATTAAAAAACCTCTGCAACATTAAAATTTTACCTCGGAAAATTCGAAGTTTTTCCGATTTTATTTTTGGCTTCGGAAAAAAGTGATTTAAGGCCTTTTGGGTGAGGTTTGAAAAAAAAATATTTTAAAAACGTCAAAATATACAGTCCTATTCTGTTAAACGTTCACGTGAATATTTCTATTCTGATATCCGACGGAAAAAACGAATTGCTTCAAAAAGTATATAAATTTCGATCAAAAATAAATTTTAACAATTAGATTCTCTTAAGAATTAAACAAAAAAAAATATTAGTAAAGCTTTGGACTCAAAAAATAGAAGACATTTGAAAATAGCTAAATAGTGAAAAATTGAGTGAAATACTCACGTGAATGGAAAGATACGATCAGATCGGATAGCAGAATAGGGCTGATAGTTTATTGCCTACCTGCCAAGCTATGAACTGTCAAATTCATTGAAGGATTGCTCCGATTAAAATAGATTAAAGAAACTGTGCAAAATTCAAATTTTATCTTGGAAATACGGCTTTTCAAAGGTGTCTGATAACGCTACTTCACAGCCTATTTTTTACGTTATCACACACCTTTGAAAACTAAATTGGCACAAAATGTAAGTCATTCGGAGCGCTTTCATACGCAACTAATAAAATTCAACTTGAATTTATAGTTTTCGATTTACACAAGTAAGACTTGTTTTCGTTTCAAGTGAAGTCTATGGCCTTATGATTCATGGACCTACGTACTGCAGAACTTAATTTCTAGTTTATGATTTGTTTAGCATAAGCAACGTACTAGGATAATTCATTATTGGATTCATTCATAATTGACAAGCACAATACAGTTGGAAAAGACATGCAGATGTCAAGTTTGACCGAATTCTTGAGATCCATATTGTACGTTGATTTTCACCAAGTTTCCCAAACTTGGTTTTTTTTTCTATGGGTTTTGACAGCAAAATGTGAAAATTTGTACCAATTCGTACGATTTTTCACGTTACCAAACACTAAAATCGGAGCAATCCTTCAATGGATTTTGACAGATCATGGCTTGATAGGATAATATTTCTTGCAAATGTCAGCCAAAAGGCCTTAAATCACCTTTTTCCAAAGCCAAAAATAAAATCGGAAAAATTTCGAATTTTCTGAGGTAAAATTTTAATTTTGTAGTGTTTTTTTAATCCATTTAAATCGGAGCCAACCTTCAATGAATTTTAACAGCTCATACCTTGACATATAGGCAACGAACTATATTTTGAAGATTTGATAATATTTTTTTCCAAATGTCATACAAGAGGCTTAAAATCAATCAATTTTTGAGCTAAAATTTGAATTTTATACAGGATTTCGAATCCATCTAAATCGGAGTGATGCTTCAATGAATTTTGACAGTTCATGACAGGTAGGTAACTTACTAGATCTTGACATTTGGATAATATTTTTTTTCCAAATGTCACCAAAAAGTTCAAAATCACATTTTTAGGGAGCAATAAATTAAATCGAAAATTTTCTATTTTTTTGAGTTAAAATTTGAATACTGTAGAAGTTTTTTAATTCATTTAAATCGGAGACATTCTTAAATGGTTTTTGTCAGTTCGTGGCTTGACAAAACCGGTTAATTTATTTTTTTTAAATTGCGCCTTGTTGTAGGTACTCTTTTTTTAAATATTTTATTTGTTTTTGCTATGAAATATATTAACCTACACAATTCTTCTAAAATGTTATTTCCACTTAATTCAAAAGACAAAACAGACTCACGAGTTTGTTTCACACATTTTCCCGCATTTATCTTACCGACGAACTGCTGAGATAGCACAACCATACTCTATTGGCTTTTTTCTTTTTTAGCTCCGAGTAAAGAACACAGCTGTCAAGAACGATCTGTGTTTCTTTTTTAGCTCAGACACATTTAATCTCTCAACTCGTGTTTCTTTTTTAAATCAGAGCTAAATCGGGGCATGAACAATTAGCTCAGAATAAAATGACGGATTAAACGGAGCAAAGTGCTGGGCGCGGCTAACCTTACTCATAATTTTAACAATAATCACTAAAGTAAAACCAATTAAAAACAAAAATGAATTCGGAAAACGAAAGCTTTGGATTTGCTGGTAAATAAGTTATAATAAAAAGAATTATAATAATATATGACAGTTTTGCGCTTTAGTTTACTTCAAAATTAAATCGGAGATATCTGACCATGCTCTACTCAGATCTAAATTGGTTTACTCAGGCTCTGCTCAGAGATCTGCTCGGAGATAAAAAAGAAAAATGCCATATATTTGCAATCCGAACAATGCGTCTTATCTTTATCTTACATCTTTTTACTACCAAAAAACACGAAAGAAACCAAGACTAAGGATGATACCAAGACCGAGACCAAGGCCGAGACGAGACCTGGACCGAAACCGAGACGAGACTGAAATTTTTCGATTTTGACGAGACCGGGACGAGACTAATAAAAGTCTCGCCTGGTCTCGTCTCGTTGCCAGCCCTAATCAAAACAATACACATATCTACTCATAAACTGCATCTGTTAACATTCTTTAAGATTCATTCTTATCCCGGATAACGCTTTCTCTTGGGGCAATTACAATAAGCTCAGGCAACAAGCAGCACGCAACCACGACAACAACCAGCCAGCCAGCGATGCTCCTTTAAAATATATTATTAACCCCCACAGCGATATTATTCATTAATAAATACAATTTTTTCTTTCTTATTCATCTCCCTGAAATAAATTTCCAAACATAATGTACGCGTTCCATTATTTTTCTTTTTTACATTTTACCTATAATAACATTTTCAATTCCTCAACTCACCCCCGTTAAAAAAAAAAAAAAAAAAAAAAAAAAAAACACTGAATAAAAGCTATAAGCCACCATCAACCACCCACCGCCATCACCCGATGAAGGTGCCACGGATAAAATTTATAAGCACAAAAAATTGAATCCTAATCCATGAATATAGATGATTATGACGGCCTTTGGTATAATACTATTTTTCCGTTTGAAGGAGGGAAGGCGACAGGGGGTGCAGAATGAACGATTGTCATAATAATATCGTATAGCTTGCGTTCCATTGTTCAAGGTTCATCTGGTTAATAAGGGGCCTTTGGAATAAGCAATTTACAGCGGAGGTGATTGCTATTGCTTCGAATTTACATATTCGTTAGGTAAATAAAACGAGTCCTAGCGCTCCACTCACCTACAACCTATACAACCTACCACTGCATTTATCGGTGTGGCGTCGCGTCGAGGCGGGGTAGTAGAGATCGTAATAATTTTCCTAACCATAAATTATTAACATTGAATTTTTATTTTTATCTAAGTGCGGGTGGATTTGTTTTATCTCTTTTTTTTTTGTGGAACATTGAGGATAATAGAAAAAAACGAACAAAAATACATTAAAAAATCCGTTATGGGTGTTGTGCACCACCCTCTTCAAGAAAGGACAATATACGACTCCCATAGGGTAGGTTTGCGCTTTCACATCAAAAGAGATATTTCTTCTTTTCGTCGGAAATATACGAATAAGAGAAAAATATTCAAAAATACTGTTTCAAACTGTTTAATGATGAAATTATAAAAATATAATAACAACAAGGTTATGTTTTGTCCTATATACGATATACCTTATACCTACATACTTTACGTAGTATTTTCTTTTCAATTCTTGGTCATAAATAAACTTATGTAAAATGAATAATTTTGGATGTAAACGGTGATTTTTTAAGAGCTTGGTTTTTGAAAATTCAAAAAAACACAGAATCTTGTAAAAAGTGAATGAAATTTTTATTTGGATCGATAGATCAATTTCTGTCATTTACTTTTTAAAAATAATTTCACTTAAATGTTGCCCGCGGCTACGCTTCAGGTGGTCCATTCTGAAAGTCCGATTTTAGCAAACTTTTTCACACATTTCGGCCGGAATCTCACCAATGACGCGTTCAATGTTGGCTTCCAAGGCAGCAATCGTGTTTGGCTTATCCCCATAGACAATAGACTTAACATAGCCCCACAAAAAATAGTCTAACGGGGTCAAATCACATGATCTTGGTGGCCAATTGACTGCGCCAAAACGTGAGATCAACTGCTCACCAAATTCGCCTCTCAATTGATGCATGGTTTCGCGTGCAGTGTGGCATGTGGCACCGTCCTGTTGGAACCACATGTCGACCGAGTTCAATTCTTGCATTTTCGGCAAAAAAAAATCTGTTATCATCGAACGGTACCTTTCTCCATTGATCGTAACCCTGCGGCCTTCATCGTCCTTGAAGAAGTACGGCTCAATGATGCCTCTGGCTGCTCTTCACTCCAAATACGGCAATTCTGCTTATTCACGTATCCATTTAGCCAAAAATGAGCGGAAAAAAAAAACGGACGTAGCTTGCGAAACACATTTTTCACAGAGCACGAATTTTGATAATAAATTTCAATAATTTGCAAACGTTGTTCAGGCGTAAGTCTATTCATGATGAAATGGCAAACAATACTGAATCGAAATGTTCGTGGAATTTGTCATGTGTGATCTGTCAAAAATATAAACGTCAAAAACCAAGTAGCAAAAAAATCACCCTAGAAGTTAGATTCGAGCATCTGTCGCAAAACTATAGTACGGTTTTGCCGACCTAATTAATAATTAGGTTTTATGGAAAATATAGGTATGACCTGAGACATATTATGTAAGTAGTAGTAGTAATTATTTATTAATTTCATACTTAAAACAATATTACAAAAGCTTATATGATAGAAATGAAATATATATAGAATAATAGTATTCATTCTGTAACTATGGAAGTTAGTGTTGAATGAAAACATCAAAAGCTTAATTTATAATTCAAATAATATTTGATGTGGGGTGACAATCAGTGTTTACATAGTAATGATATAATAAAGAAAAAAAGAAAAAATTGAGAAAAAAAAGTTATTTTACAATACGAAAATGTTTTCAGCAATTCAAAGAAATAATGAATACATATTTATATACGTAGAAGTTCAAAAAGGTCTACATGAACAATTTAAAATGAAAAAAAACTTAAAATCTTAGATAAAAGATTCAATGTAATCGTAATGCAGAGTGAATAACCAGTCTTTGACTTTTATATTGAAAGAAGAAAAACTAAAAGTCTCTCTGATACATATAGGCAATTTATTAAAAAGATAAGGAGCTGTGTATGTATACAAATGTGTAAAGTGAGTTTTATGAGCAAGTGGAACATTAACTAATCTCAAATTATTTATTCGTAAATTATACATTTGAGAATTCCTACTCGGAATGTTACCACTTTGTTTGAAAAACTCTCTTAGATCTTTAAAAACGTATAAATGTCTCATTGGAAGAATTCGCAAATCTTTAAATAAAGGCAAACTTTCAGTTAACCGATTCTTTTTGTAAATTATTCTAATTAAGTGCTTTTGAGCTATCAGTAAGGGTCTAAGAGAATTAGCATACGAACCACCCCAACAAGTGGTCCCATATTGTAACTTCGAATGAGCAAGCCCATAGTAAATTCGAGTTAGGACTTTTCGAGAGCAAAACTCTTTTAAGAGATACATTTTACGTGTGACTAACATCATGTATACTTTTAACGTTTGGATATGAATTTTCCAGTTTATATTAAAATCGATCGTAACACCAAGATATTTAAAGTGATCAACTGATTCAATTTTAAAACATCTTTCGGAGCACTTGAAGCTAGAATTAAAGTTTGCTCTACCACAATTGTGAATAGGTAATGAAAATTTGTTACAGTCGTAGGCGTGAAAACATAGGTTATATTCATCTTAGCTATTTCCGGATAATTTAAAAGAAATTAGTTTAGTTTTCTCACTAATGATTAATTTATGTGAGGTAAGCCACAATCTTAAGATTTCAAGATCTTCCTCGATATTTACAATACATTCAAATAAATTATGACCTTCGTACGTAAATGCGATATCGTCAGCAAAGGCAGTAGGAATACCACTAAGTTTAAGTTGAAAGAGAGAGTTGATGTAAATAAGGAAAAACAATGGGCCCTGTACAGAACATTGTGGTACACCGTTTTTTAAAGGTTAAGATTCACTTAAGAATCCATTGACAATTACCCTCTGTTTTCTGTCTTTTAAATAAGATTGAAGCCACAGAAAAATTTGACCTCGAAAACCAGCATTGTTCATTTTTTTAAGCAATAGATCATGATCCACCATGTCAAATGCCTTTGTCATGTCAATAAATAGACCTATGGTTGACTTATTATAGTTAAGACTAGCATAAAAATGGCTACAAACCCTCAATATAGCATCTTCTGTTGACATTCCTTTTCTAAAACCGAATTGATTGCTACAAAAGAAGTTACATTTATCTAAAAACGACACAATCCGAACTTTTAGTAACTTTTCAAAGATCTTAGAAAAAGTCGAGAGGAGAGATATAGGTCTGTAATCTGAGATCTTTTTTCTGCATCCTTTTCTAAAAAGTTGTATAACCTCCGCGCATTTAAGGTGATCAGGAAAACAACCCCTTTAAATACTCTGGTTGAATAAGAAGCACAAGACGTCTACTACATAGAAGGCAATATGTTTCAAAACTGAACTTGATACACCATCAGTAGTGCAAGAATTTTTATTTTTCAAGCCCAAAATTACATTATAGATTTCTCTTGAAGTTATCTCTTCAAAAACAAAGGTGTTAACTTGAATATCTTCGAAACCAGAAAAATTTGAGCAATTGCAAGTATTACAGCTTTCGGTTACAGGTTTCAGTTTTTCAGATATTTCTGTGAGATACTTATTGAATTTATTAGAAATTGTGCAATAATCTGATATCGTTACTCCATTTACTTCTATATTATCAATTTCAGTCCGATTTCTTTCAGTCCCTAAAATGTTGTTAACTACTCTCCATTCTTCACGTAAATTCCCATCAGCTCTTGTAAACAGGCCAGTGTAGTAGTTATTACGTGTATCCTCTATCTTTTCAGAGACAGTTTTACTTACGTTTTCGTAATGTTTTTTAAGTTTTGTATTTTTTGGATGCTTCTTACATTTGATTATAATTTTTTTCTTCTTTTTTATTTGATTAAGAAGATAAGTATTCATCCAAGGCTTTAAAAATTTTTTACTATTGAAGTTTTGCCTTGATAAAAAGGAGCACGATTTTATGTGGTTTTGTAAAATATTTATAAACTGATCAAAAGCAGAAGAGGGATCACTTTTTAAATATAGTGTGTGAAAGTGTTAACAAGAGTGTACTTCTATAAGTGCAAAATGGCACAGATAAATATACAGTAAAACTTGCTGATCGGGGCACCTGCTAATCGGACCGTGGACAACTAAAACAACATGCATTCCTTAATGTATTCAATTGTCTAATTGGTCCCCGCGTAGGAAATACAAAATATGCATGCATCGCATTTTTTATTTTTTTTTTTATTGTTGGTACCGCCACCGCCGCGCCGGCTCTATTAAGTGATTTCCCAATAAGCGTGTTATTTTAGCACTCGTTAGTTAGTTAAAAATGACACAATTTGAATTTTTTATGTTGCTTATTAGGCTGACGATTCAAGTCCGTCAGTGTAATTGATTTGTTAAAGGTGTTTATTTTTGGTTTTCGATAAAGTTCCTAAGTTTAAAAAAAAGTAAAAGTGCAATGAGTAAACGAAATTACAGTGAGATTGTTCTGCAAAATAAGGTTTAAGTTAATAAGTTTTTCGAAGATGCACATTTTTGTCTAAGACAAATCTTGCAAAAAAAGTTGATTTAAGCAAATCTCAAAGCCAAAGAATTTTGACCGCGAAGGAGGACATCAAACTGTCATTAAAAAAAATTTCTTGGCTTGAAAACAAAACGTATTCAATCGTTTGTATCTTTTGCAGAAATTGTTGTCTTGACATTCAAATGGTTTTGCTAAGATAGACAAAAGAATATGTCATTTTCTGGAACAATTCTCCAAGCAAAAGCACCGGCTATAGGAACAAATCGAATTAATTGTATATTTTCTGGAAATTTATAGGTGATATATGCACAGGCAGTCGTATTTTTATGTACAGGGTGGCACACGAATCGTGATACAAAAATAAAACGTAATAACTTTTTTTCAGTGCGAGTAATCGGCTTATTTTTTTTAATTTTATAGGCTACTATTTAGATTTATAAAAATGAATGCTTTGGATACTGAAAAAAGGATTAGGATAGTGCAGCGATACCATTCTTTGCAGTCCGTCATTTCCGTCCAAAGGGAATTTAGGCTGGAGTTTGGCGGTACTCCCACGAGTATATGTATCATTATGGGGCTGGTGAACATGTTTGCCGAATCTGGAAGCATCGAACGAAGGCCGTATCATTGAGATCCCAATGTTCGGGTTCAGGTTACAATCGTGGCTGTTGCATCGGCAATTCAGGCAAATCCAAGTGTTTCGACTCGAAACTTATCGGGCCAAATTGGAGTTAGCAGACGGTCATTACAACGGATACTTAATGATGACTTAAACTTGTGTCCGTACAAAGTCCAAATTACAAGCAAGTTAAACCCTCAGGATTTGCCTGTTCGCCTGCAATTTTGCCGAAAAATGATTGCAATGGCCGAAGAAGACAACACATTGATAAATTGTTTGTTCATGTCTGATGAGGCCCATTTTGACTTAGACGGCAATGTTAACAAGCAAAATTGCAGTATATGGAGTGAATCTAATCCAGAAATGCTCCATGAGACGGAACTGAACACAGAACGAGTCAATGTGTGGTGCGCAGTTTCATCAAGGTGTATTGTCGGGCCATACTTCTTTCAAGAAACCGGTGTAACACAAACTGTCAATGGGGACCGTTATTTAAAGATGTTGAAGGAGTTTTTTTTATCAAGAACTTCGCCAAGACGTATCCCTTTCAGCAGGATTTGGTTTCAACAAAATGGATCAAATGCACACGTAGCCACGTATGGCGGAGCACCATCGAAAATTCCCAAACAAATTGATTTGCAGAAACTGCACATACCGCTGGCCCCCATGGTCACCTGACCTGACTGCATCTGACTTTTTTTTTATGGGGTTATGTCAAGCAGGAAGTGTACAACTCGAAACGCACGAATTTGACTGAATTGAAGCAGTCCATTAAGACAATAATTGAGGCGATCCCAATTTCAAGCCTTCAGGCCGCAATGATAAATTTTCTGATCAGGTGCCGCATATGCGTTGATGAGTGTGGAGGGCATTTGCGGTCTATCATCTTTAAAAACCATTAGTTATTTAAAATAAAATTTAATTTTTGATACAGTAAAAAAAATGCACGATTGGATCGCACGAACTTGCTCTTATGTTCTATCACATCGTATGCAAAAGATTTCTATGAAAAATCTATATATATTTTTAAAGTCATTTTTAACTCAATTTTCTATATACATATACAAATTTTTTAAATTTTGTTCTAAAATAAATTGGTATGACAATATTAAATATTTAATAATATAAACTTTAAAACAAAAGATTAAATCGGTTTAATTAAATAAAAAATAATTCAAAATTCTGAAATAAACACTTAAACTAACTTGAGCTCAAAAAAAAAGTGCGTCATTTTATTTCTTGGATAAATTTGAATTTACGAAAAAAAAAATTTAAAACAGTTTTTTTTTTAAACTATTTGAAAACATTTTTCAAAAAAAATTCAAAAACGCCAATTCATAGGTATTCAATAAATACATATACATATAATTTAAAAAAAAAATTAAAAAAAAAATTTTTTTAATGATTTTAAAAATACAAAAAAAAATTATTAAAAATATTAGTATGCAGTATAATTTGGACAACCTAAACCTATATATGTGTGCAATTTCGAAAGAATCAGTTGAGCCGTTTATGAGATAGTCGAAAGCAAAAAAAAACTGTCCTATGGAAAGTACCGATTTTAGACATTTCCCTATTTTTTTTTTCAACCATATGATCGGTCGTAGCTAAAAAGGCTCACTGGTTTTTTTTTATCAAAATCGTTAGAGCCCTTTCCGAGAAAAATAGGTTTGAAAGTAACGGTTATATGGCAGGTACCGTTATTTTTTGAGCTAAAACAAAATTTAAATTCCCCTCTGTACAATACCCAAGAAACTCTATATATAACTCTAGTTTGAAGCAATTCGGCCCACCCGAAGGGGTCTATACATACATACAGACTGACAGACTGACAGACTGACAGACTGACAGACTGACAGACTGACAGACTGACAGACTGACAGACTGACAGACTGACAGACTGACAGACTGACAGACTGACAGACTGACAGACTGACAGACTGACAGACTGACAGACTGACAGACTGACAGACTGACAGACTGACAGACTGACAGACTGACAGACTGACAGACTGACAGACTGACAGACTGACAGACTGACAGACTGACAGACTGACAGACTGACAGACTGACAGACTGACAGACTGACAGACTAACAGACTGACAGACTGACAGACTGACAGACTGACAGACTGACAGACTGACAGACTGACAGACTGACAGACTGACAGACTGACAGACTGACAGACTGACAGACTGACAGACTGACAGACTGACATACTGACATACTGACAGACTGACAGACTGACAGACTGACAGACTGACAGACTGACAGACTGACAGACTGACAGACTGACAGACTGACAGACTGACAGACTGACAGACTGACAGACTGACAGACTGACAGACTGACAGACTGACAGACTGACAGACTGACAGACTGACAGACTGACAGACTGACAGACTGACAGACTGACAGACTGACAGACTGACAGACTGACAGACTGACAGACTGACAGACTGACAGACTGACAGACTGACAGACTGACAGACTGACAGACTGACAGACTGACAGACTGACAGACTGACAGACTGACAGACTGACAGACTGACTGACAGACTGACAGACTGACAGACTGACAGACTGACAGACTGACAGACTGACAGACTGACATACTGACAGACTGACAGACTGACAGACTGACAGACTGACAGACTGACAGACTGACAGACTGACAGACTGACAGACTGACAGACTGACAGACTGACAGACTGACAGACTGACAGACTGACAGACTGACAGACTGACAGACTGACAGACTGACAGACTGACAGACTGACAGACTGACAGACTGACAGACTGACAGACTGACTGACAGACTGACAGACTGACAGACTGACAGACTGACAGACTGACAGACTGACAGACTGACAGACTGACAGACTGACATACTGACAGACTGACAGACTGACAGACTGACAGACTGACAGACTGACAGACTGACAGACTGACAGACTGACAGACTGACAGACTGACAGACTGACAGACTGACAGACTGACAGACTGACAGACTGACAGACTGACAGACTGACAGACTGACAGACTGACAGACTGACAGACTGACAGACTGACAGACTGACAGACTGACAGACTGACAGACTGACAGACTGACAGACTGACAGACTGACAGACTGACAGACTGACAGACTGACAGACTGACAGACTGACAGACTGACAGACTGACAGACTGACAGACTGACAGACTGACAGACTGACATACAGACGGACAGAATTTTTAGACCATCTATTTTCGTCTTCGCTATCATCGTAATGTCGTGTTTGATTGTTATCTCAAAACTTTTTTTTTCGGCAAATGCATAACTTGCTTTATAGTGCCTATAATCGCAAGTAAAAATTAATGAAATACATGGATTAAAATAAAAGTTATTTAAATTTCGTATTGTAGCACGATTCGTGGATCACCCTGTATGTAGGTATATACATATGTGTATATAATAAAAAATCAACAATGACATTGTTGTTTAAAAAGAGGAAAATATACAAATCAACTTCAAACATGCTTTAAAATTTAAAATGTTTATGATACTTACCTAAAAAAAAATTATCATGGCGGTATCGTTGATTTGGAAATGCGATCTTGTTTGTTTTCATCGCGAAACTTGTTTGAATTCGCAATTCACTATTGTTGAATTGTTCAATAACACTGAAACATGTTTAAATCAACTAAGGTTTTTTTCGGTGTATTCGTGAATTTTATTTCATTTCATTTTTATTATTTTATTTTTTTTTCTCATTCGAATTTAAATATAAGATGGCTTACATTCTGTCAAAACTGTTTCAGAATATGGTAGGTCAAATTTAAGGACGAACTGATTTTTTTGTATTTTTGAATCATAATCGTGATCTAAATATTGGGTAAATTTAAAAATTACGCCTTGTGAATAAGGCCCGCCACATGATCTACTATACTATCGGCTTCGTCTAAAATTGCTTCTGAAGCACCCGAGATTGTTCGATATTTCTTCCCATACAAAAACACTAAAGACCCATCTGAAATAGAAATAAATACCCCTTTTTTTACTTTATGATACTTTTTGAATAAATGAACATTTCGCTTATCTTTGGATCTATTTAGGCGGATTACTTAAAACTCATGAATTATTGCATTTTTTTTTTCAGATATATACCCAGTGCAATTAATATCAATAGGATTCATTAAAAAAACTCGGAATTAATTCGTGGTGCTTTTTTAATTGATTTATCCACGGAAAATAATAAAAAAAATATTAAAATTATCAGGGTGTGAGTAAGTGGGTGTGTATGCATGTACATTTTTTGATAAAGTATCCTCCATCAATCTGTCAAAATATATTTAAAGTGATTAGTTGGCTAAATTTAATTGCCAATACAAAAAAGAGAAAGTCCCTCAATTCTGTAGAAAATGTCCTTTTTAGTAATTAAAAAAAAATATACATAAAAACATAATCAATTTTTTTCGCTTGCTTATCGCACCTCCACCCTTATTTCGTGGGCCGTTTCCGTTTGTTTTGAAGAGCATGAGGCTTGCTACTCATCTGCTGGGGTGGGTGTAAAAAAAACTTGACTTTGTATGTGATCTGGAAACACTTCAAAGAACATCCCTCGTCTTTTTCCGTGTTAATCATCTTTCCCTTAATTATAATTCACGGCAAAGCAAAGAACAAACTTTAAAGGTGGTCGAAGTCGAACCCTCAACGACCGACGCTATGTGGCATGGCGCGCGGCGGCTTTGGGGCGGTATGTGTCAATAGGAAACAGAAAAGTATGTCCTTCGATGGAAAAAAGCGCAACAACCGCAACAATGGCAAAGTTCTTTTTAAATACAATTTTTTTTTTGGCTTCGGTTGTATAATTGAAAACATTTTAAGAGCCATATCGGGTTTCATTTTTTTTTTTTTTAAGTGATGAAGTCAAGGGACTTTAAGTGGCAAATCATCTATGAAAGTTCCAACGTCACGTCACCTTTAATTGGTGATGGGACTAATTGGGAAAAAAAATTAATGAACTTTCGCGTTTGAGAAGGAAAAAGGACGAAGCACAAAAAAATACCAAATCGATTTAATGGAACGTCTACATTTTTGGAATTCTAATTCGATAGCCATTTGAGAATGGAATGAGTAGGTTGGGCATGGGCAAGACATTCAAGTGGATTAATATATCATCATGAACTAGGCAAGCATAGAAAAACAATAAAATAAAAGGGGCTTTATCAGGCGTTCTATGAAGATGTAAGTTATTGATAGCCAAGACAACAGCAGGAGAAGGTAATTTATCAAAATTATAGTTCTTCTTTGGAAGCTTTACACGTCCTGTCTGCTATTGCAGTAGAGTAGATGATGGCTGGATATTATATATATGTAGGTATATAGTCGTATTGAAAGCATGCCAAACAACGATTATTTTTCTATAAAAGAGATGTTTTCTGAAGCCGAAGGATTATTTTATTGTAAAATGATAGCTGTGTGTATGTGGATGTAGTTTTGCTCCTTTCATCCCACCTGCGTAAAAGATTTTCTAGTTCCACGATTCAGCGGCAGGCACTTCTTTGCTGCCCATAGATTTATTACAATCCATTATTGAGTTGCCATTGTCTGAGATGTTGGGCGAGTTTTCCGCTTCGACAAAAGCGCAATAAATTTCGTTTTCCTTGTTGTGGCTCTAATGTATATATTTTTTGGTCTTTTTGCCTATATATACACAGGATCACTTAACAAAAATGGTACACATTCTACATACCTTTGTTAGTTGAAGTAATGTATAGATACAAGCTCAAGAAAGTTCTGTAGCATATAATTCAGGAACTCAATAAGAGATTTCTAATTAGAGGGCGTGTGTTTCTATTTCGTTTGAGGATATCATGAATTATAGTCTTTTGTCCTAACTGAGTGCAATCGGAAAGACATTAAACAGGGACATCTTCTAAGGGTTGATTAAATGTACAATTAGAATGATTTTATTTTATATTAGCTACTATTTAAAAGTATACGGAAATCTACTGAATTAAAAATATTGAATCTTTAATCTCTTACACACAAAATGACGTCAATTTTGCAATAATATTGCAACTATTAAAAGATAAAAAAAAAGTTTTTAATGTTGTTATAATCGTTTGGATTAGACTCTCTTGATGAAAGAAACTATTTTGGAGATGAAAAGAATTTCAATGATTTTTCGTTTACGGGGAGAGCTCCTCGAATTCAACTACATACCACATAGTGCACAGTGCAATTTAGGGTTGCTTAAACATCAATAGTCTATCGATAGTATCGATAGTAAAAATCTATCGCATCAATTTGTTCGGCGGTCTTCCTAGACGTGTCGCAAGCTTTTGATAAGGTGTGGTACGAAGGCCTAAATTTTAAAGACAAATTCTGCCTAAAGCACTTTATACGCGTCTAAAAGCATATCTAGAAAATAGACTTTTTAGAGTAAGACATGGAAACGATTACTCGGATCTCAAAGAAATAGTGGGTGGGGTACCACAGGGGAGTGGTTTAGGTCCAATATTTTACCTATTATTTACACGTGATATACTTCAAACAGAAGACACTATCGTAGCCACATTTGCTGACGACACTGCAATACTAGCAGTGGGCCAAACGATAAATGATTCTACGACAAAATTACATAAAGCTCTGAATAATGTCAATGATTGGACAAAAACATGGCGGATATCGCTCAACGAAGTAAAATCAGTCCATGTTGATTTTACGTATAAGAAAATTAATAGATTACCGGTATTTGTTAATACGGTTCAAGTTCCGTTTGCTAACGAAGCAAAATATCTCGGAATGACTCTAGACGCGAAATTAAAATGAAACCGCATGTTAAAAAGAAATGCGAAGAGTTAAATAATAAACTCAGAGATATGTACTGGTTGCTTTGGAAACACTCTAAGCTCAGTATCGAAAACAAGCTAATTTTGTACAGGCAGGTGCTTAAGCCTGTCTGGACTTACGGTATACAACTCTGGGGTTGTGCGCGAGATTCTAATTTGAATACCTTACAAACATTTGAAAATAAACTCCTGAGATCATTTGTAAGCGCACCTTGGTACATTAGAAACGAAGATCTACACAGAGATCTCGGGATTCCCACGGTTCGCGATGAAAAAAAACTTTTTCTTCAAACTTTCCAGTCAATATCGTTGATTCAGGTAAGTCGTACACCGTTGCATAATTTTCGTGGATTTAACTTAGGCAAAATAATGACCGGTGAACAAATTTGTAGACAGAGCTTGTGTGGCGGCATTCCTTCCAGAGAATTTAAAATTTCAGTGGGAAAATTGACGGTCTCATTTTCATCAATAATAATGTCAATTGACTTATTTTGAAAAGCATAAATCTAATGTCTCAAATTTACCTATATTTTTTTAAAATATTTTTCTTAAATTTTGGTATGCAGTTTTTTTGTATAAAAAAATACATATATTTATTTGTAAGTTTTAAATATTAAAATCTATCCTATCGGTTGTTTCGGAGTTCATCGAACACATCAACAGTCTTGGAAATATTTGGTAAAAAAAAAGATTTATTGAATCCCTACCCAAAATAAATTGACAAAGAGTTTAATGTACAAAAATTTCTGTAAAGAATACGTTACACACTTCCCTTAGACTTGAATGTAGGTATCCTTAAGAAATGTATATTATTAAGTTTAGTCTTCTTTGTTTTTTTCTCAGCAAATCTTGTTATAATTTTATCAATATCGATTGCGATAAAGCGATGAACGTTTATTATTTCAATAACGAAGAGCTGATCATTTCCCATATTTGCCCGCAACCAAATTTTAACGCGCCTAGGCATGGAAAATTGTTTGCGTATAAATATTATATTTAACAAGTGTCTGACATTTCTGATGGTATAGACACTGGTACATTACGCCCATCTTCAATTTCTTTTTTCCATTTTTGTATCCCTAGCTTAGTTTCGTAGATAACAATAGAAACAGGTTGATTATTTTAAAGTTGTTTGTATGGTTTTTGCCATTTCGCGACAAATACTCCTAGCTGAAATATTGCCAGTACATCTGAAGAAAGACGATCTTTCAAGTCTCTCACGACAGAATCTAGTTGGGGGAATATAAAAGGCACTTCGAAAATACTTCTCGTCATCAGGCAGACTGTCAGCGCTGAATACGAAAACATCACGGTCTATTTTAAGGATCTAAAATTTATTTTTTTCAGTCAGTATATAATTTCCGTGGGAAGGTGTATTTGTATGACTATGATGAATACCTAAAAAAAGATGAGCATAAAACACGGTACTATTTTATTTGGGGTTATTGTGAGTAAAAATTTCCCTGTAAATTTTTCTCAAATTCGAACCTTGGAAACGTAAACGTGAATGATGCTCAGAAGGTTTCCTCGTAATGTATTGGTATCGGGAATAAACTTTGCCAGGGAATATTACTGTCATTTCATCGTATTTTTTGTTCGGGGAAAATTTAATCTGTGGAAGATTCACAATCACAGGAAAAATTTCGAGGGAATAAAATATTGCGAGGGAAGCGAAATTCCGTGGGATATTCTTGATAGGGCCCATTAGCCATTAAATAAAATCTCAGTGAGCATACAATGTCAGATTCACAGCCTGGGGTTCAATTCCGCAAGCGTGAGTTTTATCTGTGTAAACAGAAACTCGTGTACACATACAAGGGTGCGATTCACTTTTTTTTACAGGTAACGTGTATACAGATAGGCAAATTTATTCACCCATATTTTGACCTTGAATAATTTATGTTCACGAAAATTCATTTATGGTTGCGGAATTCGGCCCTTGGATCCCTTAATGACACAATATTTCAAACAGAATTAAGAAAAACACAGATTTTATAATTATATAAATTATTCAAAATAGTTTCTGGAAATAAAATTACAACTTCGCTAAAATAGTTAATTGCTTAAGAATGAAACTTATTCAATTGAATCAAAAATAACAACAATTTTATTTTTTTTCGTATAGATTTTTTTTACGTGAAAAAAGCTTATTTTCATCAGATGATCTAAATATAAAAATCCGGAGCTATAACAGAAAAACATTAAAAATACTTCAAAAATCTGAATTCAAAAGCATTATCTTATTTATTTCTGTCACGAGCATTTGGCAGAGATCGGTAAGCAGTAGCTTATAAGTTCAAGAAAGTTACTCACTTCTTTTAAAATAAGATATATTAATCCAGAATAAAGAAAATCGGCTACGCTCTAAAGACGACATACAAACAAATTCCCCTTTCTAAGATCCTTCAAAATTCCAGTCACTTTGTGGTCAACAAAAAGTAGAAATTTAGTAAAAAAAAAAAACAAAGGATCTTGATTTACGACCAGAAAATACAAAATTAATTCCACGACGCTTGTTTTGTTGCAAATAGGTAATTTGCGATTAGTTTTTTTGCAATCGAGAATAATATAAATTGGTAAATGTTTCGATGAAATTGCGATTCGTTGATATCAATATTGTTTTATTTCGTTCAAATTATTGATATTTAAAAAAATGATGTTTAAGTGCCAATATCATCATTTATGTAAGACATACGTAAGAAATACGTAATTTCTGAGCTAAGGTAGAAAACTTTATTCGTTTTTCGTGATTTACATCGCATTTCGCATCATCCGCTCTAAAAATTGCATCCGTGATGCGCACTATTTTTACTTGCGATTATAGATACTATAAGGCAAGGTTCTAACAATCAAACATGACTTTGCGATCATTGAGAACACAAAAAAAGTGGGTCCCCAAATTCCGCCTGTCGGTCTCTCTGTCATTCTGTCAGTCTGTCTTTCTGTCCTCGAGTCTACAGCCTAAACGCCTTGATAGATTTGCTTCAATCTTGGTACATATTGTTTTTTCAGTAATATGCCTACACTTTTTTTTATTTTTTTTTTAAGGCGACAAATAACACATTTTCTTTTGGCCAAAAAGAAAAATCTTATTTTTCTCAAGAACGGCTCCAACGATTTTTATAAAAAAAGTCAGTTCATTAATGAAGGGAAAGGGTACCTTTTAATAATTTTTTTTTGGGAAAAAATTGTTATTTTTGGTACCTGTAGTAGAACCAATTTTTTTGGTTTTCGATTTTCTCGGAAACGGTTACTCTGATTTTTTTGAAATTTTTTTACGCTGAAGCTCCTAGAAAGTTTAAACACTATTGTATACCAAAATTGTTCAAAAAACGACTGAGTAGATTTTTTCGAAACTTCGTATTAAGTAGTTTTTTGACATTATCTTGAATAGTTAAAAAAACTATTTTTGTAAAATAAAAACCAACGGTACCTCCCATACAAATGTTAAAAAACCGTTAAGAAAAAAATGTATATTTCGAAAATGGCTCCTAGAATTTTTATAAAAAAGTTTGTGTGTTCTTAAATTAGTACGATTCACTTTTAAGTATAAAAATATTTCTTTTTGCGCACCTATTAACGGTACATAGAGCCACTTTTCTTATTTTCGACTTTCTCAATATTGAATGAACCGATTAAAATAAATTTATTTAGACAAATGCTCCCTATAATTGTTAAGAAAGCTGCATACCCAAATTTAAATAAAAAGTTTTTCGATTTTTAAAAAAATAAATAAATTTTTTTTTTGAAAAATCGATTTTTCAAAAACCAGTCACAGAATTTTTTTTATATTTGAATTTTATTTGTATATTAATATCGTCAAAATGGCGTTTCAATTTTTTTTTCTAGAAATGTTTTCAAAATTTTATACATAAAAAATTAATTTATTAAAAAACCGCTCCAACGATTTTTGATTTTTTTTATATAGTCTTATTTATCAAAGAATTCAAACTGCATCTTTGTTTTCCCTCAAACTATAACGACTAAGCAGTATAAAAACTTTTAAGTATGTGTATTATCCATTTATTTCTATTTTTTATTATTCGCTTTTTACGTTTTTTTGCGTACGTCACTGAATACTAAAACTTATGTTCCATCAATATGTCTATATATGTAGATATGACCCCCATGAACACCCCGCGGGATCCGCCAATGGTTTCAGATTGATTTGTTTTGGTTTTTGAATTTATATTTACCTTTGAACTTCTTTTTGTTCTTTTATTTAACTTTAAAAAATGTATTTACATATTCTTATAAGCGAGATGTATTTTTATGATTTTATGATAGTGTTATAGTTGATTAAAATTTGGAAGGATTTAAAGTTTTGTTATTCTTTTTTTAAATGAATTAAGAAAGTTGAACAATGTTTGTTTCTTAACTTTCATTTTTTGAGTAAAAGAACATGCATATATTCAAAATGAAAATTACTTGCTCAAATTTTTCTATAGGGCCAATTTTTTTTTATTGTAAAACAACTATCGATAGTTTTTTTTTGAAGCAATTGATACTATCGAAACAGCGGACTATCGATTTTTAAACAACCCTAGTGCAATCGAAGAGAGAGCGAAAAAATGTTTGCCATTTTATGGGTAAATGCCAAATTTAAGGAGGGATAAGAAGAAATGTGTTTTGCAGTTGTCTGTACAACCGAAGAACAGTGTGTAACCTTACTCAACAAAATGGATTTATAAAAATTATACAAATTCTGCAAAATTGCATTAGTTTAAAATTGTAATTCTTGGAATAATAAAAAAAAAAACATGTGCGTCTCGTGACGCCCGACAGAAGTCATAACCTAAACTAATCTAAGTTGATCTATTTAATATTGAAATTCTTTAACTTAAAAAAAACTTTAAAAGTTAATCATTAATTAATTTCAAAATTCTCCGTATGCGTGAGAGAAAGGGAAACCAGGCAACCAATAACTTTGTGGAATACTGTTTTTAAATATATTGAAATTTTTCATCAACTTTTGCATTCAGGCCCGTTTGCTGATACGAATCATAAATATTTATGTTCAACTTAAAACGCTTATGGGCTACTTTTTCCTTTGCGTAAACTGTCACATAAGTGCTTAAGTATAACTTAAATGGTTAAGGTGTGTATCAGCAAACGGACATTAGAATGTCAAAAAACCCAATTAAGATATACATATAGTAAGACACATTCTTATTATTTTTATACCGGCATACAGCCTCTAGTTTTACCTCAAGGGGTTATGAATACCCTTAAAATGTTTATATACAGTGCGAGCGATTAGGAAATGGGATAGGATTAGACAGGAGATACCGTTGTACATTGGTTTTAAATGCCTGATTATCGCAATGGGAGGGAAAAATTCGGTCGGGTAAAGCATTCCACATTCGTGTTGTGCGGCTAAAGAAAGAATCTCTATACTTGACAGTACGTCCGAAGTTGGGTTCAAGGGTAAATTGATGGGCTTTCCTAGAAGCGCGAGTGTTACTGTTGAACAGTTTAAGGGGAGGAATGCAACTGGCTATTTCACTAGAACACTGTTTATTATAATACCGATAAAATAATGAAAGGCATGAAACATTGCGACAGGGCGAGAAAGGCTCAATTGTTTTAGTTATTGTTTCATCACCTATCATTTTTAAAGCTCTTTTTTGGATTCTGTCCAGGAGACTTAAGTGCGTTATGGGAGCACCTGCCCAAATACGACAATTGTACTCAAGCTTTGGACGAATGAAGGCTTTATAGATTGCAGCCAGATCAAAAGGGGAGAAATATTTCTTGCATCGCCTCAGAAAACCCAAACATCTTGCAGCATTTTTGGCGACGTCGAATATGTGTTCATTCCACAAAAGGTGGTCAGTGATGCACATACCGAGAACTGAAAGTTGTTCGGTTTCCTCGATGCAAGCGCCGCTAATGGACAACGGCATTGGGTGAGGGTCCCGCTTTAACGACAGAGGACAGCATTAGGTTTTTGAAGCATTAAATTCTACGCGGATTTTTATTCCCCATTGGACAATGCTGTCTAGATCAGAATTTAATGAGCTAATCATACGCTACCGTTCAAGTTCCACATCCGAAGGACATGGATGAGAATCTAAAAACGAGTATGAAAAGCTGAGGGTACTGTCCCCAGCAAAACAGTATATTGGATTAGAAGTTTCAGACAAGAGATCATTGATGAAAATGAGAAAGAAAGTCGGAGACAAAACGGAGCCCTGGGGCACACCAGCATTTATTTTATGAATATCAGATTTGAAACCGTCCAATACAACTTGTATTGAGCGATCCGAAAGAGAGCCTGATGCCAAACTCTATCAAATGCTTTTGAAATATCAAGCGCAATAATCTTACTTTCTTCAAAACGATGTAAAGATTTGTGCCACTGTTCGGTGAGATATACCATCAGATTACCAGTGGACCTATTGCTACGAAAGCCATACTGTCGGTCATTAAGGAGCTTTCGTTCTTCAAGATATTTCTTAAGCTGATAGTTAATCAGCGTTTCCATGACCTTGGAAAAAAGGGACGTAAGTGCAATTGGACAGTAGTTACAGGGTGAAGAAAATTCGCCTTTTTTAGGGACAGGCTGGACAAATGCTGTTTTCCACCCACTCGGAAAGAGACCAGTAGAGTAGGACAGATGGAAAAGCTTACGCATTGGTTTTGCCAGCGTAGAAGAACACCTCTTCAGAACAATAGGGGAGATACTATCTGGACCAGCGGATTTGTGTATGTCAAGATCTTTAAAAACTCTAGCAACTGCACGAGTACGAAAGAAGATACATCCCATGAAACTGTTTATGCTCTCAAGTACAGGAGGAATCATGAAACTTTGTGGAAGCGTAGAATTAGCAGCAAACTGAGCTGCTAGCAAATTTGCTTTTTCTTGTGCGCTCACCACAGGAGTGTTTTTAGAAACGAGCGTTGGAACCGACGAGCAGGTGGAATTTCGTACGTTTTTTTACAAATGACCAAAAATTTTTACTACCTTTGGGACATTGTAGTATTTTTTGCCTTAATTTTTGCTCATGTAGAAATTTGGTTCTTTGAATATGACTATTACAGCATATTGTTATTGTCTGCTTATTAATTAAAGAAAAACCAAATACATTTATGGAACCAGTCAAATGTAAATGACTGATATGTGTAATCTTCTTAATATTACAGTTTTCTTGCGGTTAGTTACATTCTCGGAATCCAAGCAGGATATAAGTTTATGACACCAGCTTTTAAAATGCGTTTACTGAAACCCAATAATGTTTAAATCGTACGATTCCTATCGAAATATATTTTCCCGCAGCTGTAAATTTCAGTCTCCATTGCGTTATTATTGGCTTCCATTTTTAGAGATATGGTAGAATTGGGCGTAATTTCTTAGCAATATATTATAATGCAATATCAACAATTTCATATGACCTTACTGGAATTTCAATTTAATGGTCTTCGATATGAAACAAATTGTGTTGTTCATCAACATTGGGCATTTAATTATATGTTTGAAAATCAACTAATGTACAAACGTATAATCTTGCTCCAGATTCAAGGGTTTATAGGCTTATAGAATATCGAGAAGAATTGGTTGACGGTTCTTTTAAATATTTTAAGAATGCGTGTCAAAACCTTGGCATTTCAATGGATCCTCTCGGAAAAATAAGAAAAACAACACTTTTTCGGTGATGGAAATAGAGACACAGGTATTTCACATTTAAGCCTTCATTACATCCAACACACTTTTGTACAAAAGTAAAAAATAATGTTTTGTCTTTATCCAACATACTGCTCAATCAAATCTCATATTTCAAGTTTTTGACGAATAGGTATCATCATTACTAATTTTATATTAATGTGTCAACCATAAAGTTATTTTTTGACTTTTTAATTCAAACAAAAAAAATCTTTATTTTTTTTTAAATTGGTGGGGCAAGTTATTCCTTATAAAAGTTGACCCGACCACCGGAATTGTGAAGTGGGCAATCTAACATTTCGTTTGATATCAATATTAACCGTTTTTTTTTTAGATGGTCCGTCAAGCATTTATTTCCTAAGCTCCTACCATGAGCAATAGGTGCTTCCACTGATCCATGAGATAGGTACTCATAAAATCGGTACCGGAAGTGACCGTCTCAACCTAACCTACTCTCATAATGTTTGCCCAACCAGTGGTTTTGGGAATATTTTAACAAGTTCTATCGACTGGTACCAATCATTTTCACTATCCCTATAAGATAGGTATCTACTCTTACGGTCGGCCCCTTGCTATTTTTGCAGCATTGCATAATCCCCATACACATGGTCATTAGGGTAAAATATTTCATAACGGGTTACCATTTTGGTTCCATGTCGATACTAATCCTCTACGGATACACACCCGCCCCCCTCTACAAACAATATTAAGCGAATTCCGTCACGTTCAAATAAAAATCGTGAAAAACTCCAATTTCAAGATCAACTAAACTTTCATTCCCTAATGCCAAATAAAATGCGCCGGCGATTAAAATGAAAGTAACAAATATTCCCAGAATTGTATGCGGATAAAAAAATTTCAAATTCGTTCGAGTCGTTTTCAAGAAAAGAAAATATTTTCCTTACAATTTCTAAGTAGTTATCAATGGTTTATCAGTTTACAAGATTATTCTTTTAATAAGTTCATAAAAAACGATTCAAAATTATAAAACAAACTTCACCTTATCTGCTACAACGCCAACTTCCAAAATATAAAATCGATCAGACCCACAACAACGAGACAAGCATAGTAAGATATTCTCCAATTTATGTTCAAGAAGTAATTCAAAAATTCCAACCATTTTAATTAAACAATACAAGAACAAGTACAATAAAGTTGTTTCTCCTGCCCTTAGTTTGTAGTACTGTCCGTCGGTTAGTACTTTCTACATCGCCTCTTTTTTTATTCTGAGTTATGACCTCATTCATATGAAAATATGTTTTTTCAGATTATGGAAACTGAAAAATAAACCAACGAATATGAGAATTGATGGGAATTTTCCTTGCATAACGAATTGATATCCTTAAGAGAAAAGGCGGAAACAAAATAGAAGAAAAATCGTCAGATAAAATATTTAGGTATACAAATTTTTTTGTTGTATTTTGAATAGGGATACGACAATATCTTTTGATATATAAAGGGATAAAACATCACTACAAGTTTGATAGCTATATTTGGGTTGAATATGAGTTGGTTTATTTATTTGAGACTTGCGTATGCAAAATGCCCGCAGTCAAGGTCCGCATATGGCTTCCGGGCGGCTGACTATAAAAACGAACACAACGGATTTTTATTGTTACTTTCATTGCCAACCATCATATATGTACATATACACTACACAACCAAAGTAAGTTGGTACCCATAAACCAATCCTGTGAAGGACTTATATCTACTTTAAAAATTGCTCCCCTATAATATTATGCCTCCGAATGTTTTCTCGCAATAACCATAAATAAGCAAAAAAACTCGTATCGAGCGCCAATGAGTCGGTTGCGTGCTTGTTGCTCTATTGTATCTTGTATTAATCTTGGTCATATTTTTAACTGCAATCAAAATTGATTGGTGATTTTATTTTTCGTTATTTGATTGACACGAACTGGCCTTACATTGATATTTATCGATATCAGGACATTTTTGCAGTGATTGCACGCAAACTATGCAGGGTGCTGTTGCTTATTTAGTCACCTGCTTGCCACACATCTATCTTGTATAGCAATGGAAACAGAAAAAAGTTATTTTTTTATAGATCAAAGCGATTGTCAATAATTTTGTCTGTATATTTACATATATGTATGTACAAAGATTGCTACAATTTTTATTGTACAAGCTACAGGACAAATTGCTAAAAAAAACTACTTTGTGATAGTAAACACATTAGATGCATACGCTGAGATGGGTAACTGTCGGTGTTGGTAAGTTACGCGAATTTTACATTTTAATTAGTTACGCGTAACCAATGTAACTAATTGAATTAGATACGTAACTAATGTAACTAAGCAATTATTTTGACATTTCTCCAGAAAAATCTTCACATCAAAATAAAATTCGAAGCAAAAATGTCACGCTTTATAAGTTATGATTTAAAAGTTAAAAAAGCGCTGAAAAGTTGGAATTCAAAAACTGAAACAAAGAGTCAATTCCGAAATCCTGTTGCTAATTCGTATGAGGATCTCGTATTCATACCAAAAAAATGCGATTGATAAATATTTGTAAACAGTCAACAACTTCATTAGGTGTCTTGTTGGTTAGAATTAAAAGTTCCAGCATAGTTTCAAAATCTCTACAAATCTCGTCTTAATAATTCGCTTAATGTTTATGCACTAGTATCTTACTATTTGCATGCTTGGTACACCAATGACAAATAAGAGAACAATTATATTTTTAAATTAATAACTTTCTTTGTTACGGTAAATTTTACCACACCAAGTTTCACTTGCCTATTCGTCTTCCTCAATCCTTTTCAACCCTTCCTTTTCTTGGTACGGCTCCAAAATGCTGGCAGAGTTCAGAGCGAACCGGGTCCATCAGCGGGCTTGCTTTTAAAACATCTTGGAAAAGTAACAATTGCAGGTATTCGAAGAACGATCGTGTGGCAGGTGGTCCACGAAAAGATTCAATTCGAATCTTAAACTATTATGAAGTACGTACAAGACATGGGACAGACGGTCCATGGTCGAAAATCTACAGGTGCGGCAGAAGGTCCAGATATCGGCTAATAGCCCAACCTAAAAGAACGGCCGAGAGCCCAACCTAAATTGTATCTTGAAAACTAAACGAAGATATTTTGTTAATTCATTCCCTAAAACTCATAATCTACTCGAAGGTCTAAGGTTTTAGTTTTTGTAACATTTCGCGTAAGAAGTGGATTTTTCCTTACCATTTAAACATTGATAAATGGCGAATCTCTTAGTCTGGGTCGGTTGGGACG
Source organism: Philhelius pedissequus (assembly GCA_910595825.1). Classification (NCBI taxonomy): domain Eukaryota; kingdom Metazoa; phylum Arthropoda; class Insecta; order Diptera; family Syrphidae; genus Philhelius; species Philhelius pedissequus. The sequence continues at coordinate 226,041,502 of OU343161.1, read as the reverse complement.
GGGAATTTGGACGTGTTAATCTGGTTTTCTGTTTTACTTTTAATCTTTAGAATTAAACGGTGGTGTGTTGAATGCGTTCATTGAGCTAACTTTATTGTGAATGGTCCCTTTCTTCTAACTGATAAAGGTGAATTCCGTAGCCAAATACCGCTATTACATGTAATATGTAAGAAGGAGACGGACAATGAAGGAAGCTAGGTTGAACGTGAGGATGCCACCAAAGTTTAGTTCTTTTGAGATCCTGTCATTGAGCAGAGAGTGTTGAACAAGAAAAAGCGAAAAATCAGCTAGCGATTTTGATCGAGAATTTAATTTGATTTCCGATTTTTTTTTATAAGAATTCTTTTTGATAAATAATTTTTGGGAGTTTCCAGAGGAGGAAAGCTCAGAATTAAGAATTGTTTGTGAAGAGAAATTGTTTAGAAGGAGCATCTTCAGGAGTTAGGGCCAGGCGAGCCAGAAAACTTGTACAGGAAAAATCCAATTTTATAAAAAGATAAGTATACCTTGAGGTAATTTTTGTGTAAGTATAGTAGCGAAAACCGTTTTCAACTTGGGTAGAGTTGGTGTGCCATTAGGCCTCGGATTTTTGTATACCGTTTCCCAAAAATACGGGACTTAACTACCCATTTAAACTCTTTTGTTCGTTCGGGAATTTTTCCCAAAGTCACCTTCGTTCCGTTCTTTTTGCGACACATATATATTATAACTGTTAAAGAACTTGAAATTGATAATCAAATTGTTTTCTTATATTTTCTTTTTTTCCATTTCAATGTTGGCCTTTTGCCGGAATTTTTTTTCAAATTGTCAATTAATTTTATTGTTGAAAAAATTTGGGGTTTTCTACCTATACCTATAAAGGTTTCCCTAATAAATCTACATAATTTCTATTGGACATTTATTGGTAGTACTTTCTTTCTTTTTGGGACTTTTCTTTAGGTCAAATTTAGTTTTGAAAAGTTTTATCCACGTATTTAAGAAACCTTCCTGGCGCCCAGAGTAAGTCGGAGTACATCCATGTACTTCCATCGTTGTAATAGTTTATTAATCGAACGCAGATAGACAGTCGATTAATAAAATACATAAAAACCCGAATCCACTCGTCGCTGAGCGGAACCGGAGGTAGCACTTTAATTTCTACTCAGTTACAATTTTATATGCTGAATGCAACAAACCGATCTGACAAATCACCATCTCAAATATTTCATTTATCGAAATCTTCCTATCGCGAGCACATCGGTTGTGCATTTTATATACAAATTCGTTTCTATTAGTTTATTCGTTATTTGCTTTGTGGATACGAAAATCCAAGTCGCGATTTATAATAATCGCCCAACATAAATAATAATTTAGTATCGGGAAATAAAATTGTAACATCTTTTAAAAATGTTGAATTCTAAGGCACTATTGGGATCTTTTCAAATCCAAACAATGAGTTTTTAAGACTTTATATGAAAAAATATTGAAAATCCAATTTTGTTTTGGAAGACAGGCGATTTCTATTCACCCAATCTTTCAAAGCTTGCAATAAAATTGTTTAAAATTCCCACATCGTCCGCAGAAATAGAGCGTACTTTTTCGAAATGGTCTTTAATTCAACGTTCGAAAGGCAGTCGATCAAAGGACTGCCTTTCGAACGTTCCAAAAAATGAATGTGTCTTTATTGAACTTTAAGAATGTAAGACATATTTTTATCTTTAGGTTACATTCATGCATTTGATCTCTGAATTCTTTTTATAATCTTTTGTTTGTTATTTATGGAATAAACATTTTTGTTTACTTTTAAATGTAATTGTTTATTTTTTTCAAATGTTCAGTCACTCAACATTCTTTTTAGCTATATTAGTAACATTAGTTACGTGGAAAATGAGATGTAACTATTTGCAATTAGTTACGCGTAACTATATGGGTAACTTACTAGCAGTAACTTATGTTGCCAACACTGAACTGCGCTGGAACTTTAAAAAAAATGCCAGCATCTCAATGTCGTTTACCAAACGTCCGTTGTGAAAAAGCGCTGCAAAAATTGTAAAAAAAAGTTAGAATAGTGTTAGAATCAGTGATTTATATAAAGATTTGGCGCCCGGGCCAATTAATTTCCCCACTTATAAATAAGAAACTTTTAAAAGAACACATTCGTGCAGATCACCCGAAGATCATTTGGGTATAACTTTTCAAGATTCAGTTTATTTGTATTGCGGTACCCGTGTGCAAAGAAAATTATTATGTTAATAAATTTCATAATGACCGAGGTAATTTAAGAAAGGAATGGATGATAGTTAATGAATTGTTTGATAGAGTTGTATCTTCTGGTTCTCCAGTAAAATTGATGGATGGAATTTCGAAGGTTGTTGACCCTTCTTAAATTTCTAAATTATTTAATGAAGTTCTTACCAAAAAACCTTTCGATACACTTTCTGAAGCTGGAATAAACAATAGTACATGCTCAGATACTTGTTTCAATGAAGGTTTTTATTCAAACAGTTTTTACTTTTATCCAATCTCATGTTTTGAGGTTTACAAAACAATAATGGCATTGGATAATTCGGATTCATCTACAAAAAATAGTATTTCAAATAACTTTCTCAAAAAAGTTTGCTCAAATTTAGTTGATGTTTTAACACATATCTTCAATATAAGTATATGTCATGGTCGATTTCCAACTAACTTAAAATTTGCAGAAGTAATCCCCATCTTTAAGAAAGGTGATAGAAACTGTATCAAGAACTATAGACCCATCTCACTTCTCTCAGTTTTTTCCAAGATTTTTGAAAAAAGTGGTAAAAATAAGAATTGTAACCTATTTAGAGAAGATTTCGTTTTCGAGCTGAAAAGTCGACCGAAGATGCTCTGCTTAATTTTTGCACTCATATATATGAGAATCTAGATATCAAGAAACCTACTGCTGCTTTATAAATATATTGATACAACAAAAGCCTTTGATACCGTAGAACATAACTTATTGTTAAGAAAATTAGAAAAAATTGTTTTCAGAGGTTTTATGATGAAATGGTTAGCTTCATTCCTTGAATGCAGAAAACAATGTGTAAAAATAGGGGGAACTTTTAGTGAAAGCTTATGTATTAATATTGGAGTACCTCAAAGTTCTGTTCTTGATGCAATTTTGTTCTTGATATATGTTAACTCCATATTTAGTTTGAACTTAAAGGGAAAAGTGACCGGTTTCGCAGATGATATAGCTTGTGCTTATTCTAGCTCCTCAGTTTTGGATTTAGTTGCTGATATAAATCACGATTTAAACTCTATAAGATATTGGCTGGGAATACATAAACTCGTTATAAGTGAAAAAACAAAAGTTCTGGTTTTCAAAATGCCGTTCCTCGAACAAAATCCTCCTCAACTCATTCAGCATAGCTTCGACTGCAAAAATACTTCATTGAACTCTCATACTTGCTCAATGTCAAGCCAAAAACTTACTTTTAATGCAAATGTTAAATGTTCAACAAAATGTTTCTTAATTGAAAATGTCCCTGAATACAAGTATCTCGGTCGTACAATAGATAGTAAGTTGAATTGGAAAGCTCATACATGTTCTCTTAAAAAATACCTAGCATCTGCAACTTATATAATGTATCATCTCAAAAAAAATTCTTGTCGAAAACTTCTTGAAACGATTTATTATGGATTGATACAATCGAAACTACAGTATGCTATAGTCTGTTGGGGTGGAACTTTCAAAAACTACCTGCAACCTTTAATAGTTTCTCAAAAACATATCTTAAGAGCGATTTGGCAGAAAAGACGTCTTGAACATAGCTTCCCTTTATTTTTAAGCTCTAAGATTTTACCTTTAAAACAATATAATTGGTAATATAGTTTAAGTCGGATTCGTTCTCCTTTATTTACATATTTAATTTTATTCCAAATTTCTTGTTATTATACCCCATAACTTTGTTATTTAATTTTTTTTTTTTTACTAAAAAGTATTTTAAAATTGTATTTTTTAGCTATTTATATATATTATTTTTAATATATCTTAGTTGTAGATGCATTCGATACTTGTCTTAGACGACAGAGTATATCTATCAGTCTTCTAGTATTGGAAAACACTATTAATTTAAAATATACATATAACAATGTATTTCTTAAATAAATATTATGAATTGATCTCAAGTTTTCTGTATCATATTGTTAAGTTTAAAATGATTTATGTAAAAAATCTATTTTGTATTTTACACTTAAGATGAAATAAAAAATTTAATACAAAAAAAAAAGTGATGAGTGACTCGTAGAGTCGAGAGTCAGTCTCAAAACCTTTGCAAAATTTTGGAAACTGTGTCAAACTGTTTAAGTATAGATCCGAAAAATTCCGATAATATAGCCATTTCCAAGGATTTGAGTTAAGCTGAGAGCCTGTAGCTTCGTTTATTACGAAAACCTTTTTATGAGCATTACTTTAAAAAATAGTTTCAAGAGCAGTTAATACCTGATACCAATCTTTATTAAGCCTGGAACAGCCATCGTCCCGCATTGACCATCGCATACTTGATAGATTTTTTCAGTAACATTATTTGGCTTAGTCAAAAAGGATTAATTTTGCACATTCCGTTATTTTGCAGCAAATTGAAAAATTCTGCAGCTTCAAGATTCAGCTGCCGATGATCCAACAAAGTCCAATGTGCAGCGTAAGGTACGTACGTTGGATACTGGCATTTTTCTTTAATTTTAGCTTGTGGACCATTAATACTTACTTGATTGTGATATATGAGTAATTGAGCATGTGTAGTCTTTTTGTTTGCATAATTCTCACACTTGTACATATATTTTTTAATTTAGCAATAACAAAGGGATAACAAAACGTAGCTAGAAACAGATGTTGGTCGAAATCGGGGATGTTTTTTTGGACTTATACGTGCATGGGTGCCTTATCTCGCGGGTCACTTTAGCAAACATAAGCAACTTATTTACGGATGTGACTTTTTCTGCAACTATGATTCTTCTAGCAGGAGAAAACGAAATGTCGCAATTAATATTCGTAATATTGTATGATATCTATTTAACGTAAGACGTTTCGAAATAATATCGCATTTTTGCAGGGCACTATATAATATGTCATTTGATCATCTTCTTCTTTTTAAGTCACTTATCCTGATTTCGAATGTGATCCAATCAAATCAACCTAGTTATCTTTTCAACAAATTTTAGTAATTCAAGCAGAACTCGCCAACTTATTCTTCCCCGATTCTCCTTTCGTTTCAATAAATAGGATTCGCTACTAAAACCGATGCTCTTTTGCTTCGTAACGAACGTATTACGGATCGGTTCTCTTTTTGTGACTGTGTTTGTTGCTTGAAAGCTCTAAAAAACAAAAACTTCAATTCGTTAATTGAGAAATCTTCAAAACAAATTTTGTAAAGTGTGTAAGAAATCTGTGTACAAATCCGTTTTGAATCCGTCTCCCAAAAAAGATTCAATACGGATCAGTTTTTCCAGAAAAAAATTGGTTTTAATTTGAAAATAAACCTGAATTTCAGAAGAAATTTGACGGCGGTACGACTGCAGATCAATGTTTTTATTGAAACGAAATCGCAATAAGAAAACAACACTTTTTCCCTATCAAATACGACAAATATGTATAGAATAGCATAATGAAGACTTTATTAACTAAATAATTCATGTTAACAATAATAACAAATATGTATATAAAAACTGTATAAATAAATAATAAAAAAAAAAACAAAATGTGCAATTTGATGTGCAGTAGGTAAGTAGGTGGTGTAATATACACTGGTTTTAACAAGATTTAAAAAAAAACAATTTGTATGTAACACAGTTGGTTATTTTCAGTGGGAATTTCAGCAATAGGTATCCGCGTATTGCAAAATGCTCTTCCTTAAGGCCTGTACTGAGTATTTTTGTTAGACAGAGTACACATAGGTATGAGGTGTGAATTTTAAGCGATACAAGCCGACCCACCCCTCGAAATTCGAGTGCCAATTTAATTATTTAATTCATTAGCATGCAATTAAAGACAGAGAATTCATGATTTTTTTAAATTGTTGAATGCAATGAGAAGTACCTACTAAGCACTCAATCCTGGAGTCCAAAGGAAAACAGTTAATGGTAAACAAACTCTCAAACCTATACACATTTTTGACACATTAAAAATTTTTGTTTCGATTCTTTCATGTTATTGTCCTTCAGCTGTTGTTATGGCCATAATATTAGAATCGAACCCACGTCGCCAGAGTGACTTCAACCTGTGAATTGTGTGTTACATACATGTGAATTTTGCTACATTTTAAAATTTCACTCTCATCATTTTTTCATAACGCGCTTAAAAAAGTTTAATTAACTTCAAAAACATAAATTGAATTTACTTTTATAAAACTTTTTTTGTTTGCACATCAATTGGCCAGCTGTTTATTCTCAATAAAAAAATGACATAAATGGAAGTGTTCTGAAAATGAAGTAGGTTTGAGCCCATGAAACGCATTCAGGAATGGAGATTTAAATTTGTAGTCATGTTCGTCTGCTTTTTTGACGACGCGACGTCTCACGTCTGCATTTTCTATGTTCTCTTTTTCCCTCACAAATGCATTTCAAGAATTTTGTATTCTATTTTTTCGCAAATCTTTCAAATTCAAGTACAGATAAATGTAAATAAGTTTTGAAAATAATTGACTTAAACAAATATGCAGAGCTTACACTTTTGCATGAATTCCCTTATTATTATAAAGCCATAACTGCAATGAACTTGAAAAGGGAAATTTTTAAAAAAAATCTGCTCTTCTTTTCCAACTCAATTTAAAATTTTATCTCCCATCTCAAAAAACCAAAATGTAGGTAAATGTTTCACATTAAATAAATTGCTTCAGAAAATGACCGAGATAGATGTCGCCAAAGCAACAGTTGTCACTAGTGTATTCTTTTTCAGTTTTTCACTTACTTTTTGCAAAAATTGCCAATTGTAGTTAACGCTTGAAGGTTTAAATGGTTCTACCTTTTTCCTTTTTCAATTTGTAAAAACTCTATTACATGGAATACATTTTTTCAGAAAATCACCGATAGATGTCTGAACTGAAATTTGTATGTTGTAAATTATACGCTCTTTTCAGCAACAGATGTGGCTAGTATATGTGTGAATTTTTTTCACTTTGTGCAAAACGTGCCGATTGTAGTTAACGATGAATATTTCAAAATTTTATTGTAAGTGCTTAAATACTAAAAAACTCATGCCTAATATTTATATTGTTAACAGTTCTTCACTTTAGGGGGGTTCACATTCAACAACATGTTCATCAACTTTTATCGTGTTGGTGGATTTGAGTAATGTGAATGTTTCGGGTTCTGGCTTTGGGTTTTCGCTAAATACTTTCATTCTTGATTTGACATGTGTCAGTCGATTTGACATCTCTAATTAGTAGTAGGAGTAGTAAACTTTATTGAGATTTTTTATAACTACATTTTCCATAGATAATACACATGTATTGCGATTACATATATTATTTTGCCGACTTCGAATTGGCCAGGCTACACTGAATTTTATATTATTTTTGTTCTTTAAATTTAGACTAAAGAAAGATAAGATTACATAGTTGTTAAACTACAGTTAAAAAATTAAAAAATGACTCCACTCAACAAAGACCATTATACTACGTTTCCACCGAACTTTAATCTCTTGTAGATTTACTAATCTCAAAAAGTGTTTCCACCGCTCCAAAAGTAGATTAATTTTGACAGCACTATTCAAAATGCATATATCGTTTCATTTTCTCTTATGATGTAGAAGTGAGACAGGCAGCTTCATCTGTGTCAAGCGAAGAGAAAAATTCACTTTCCCGATGAATGAGTTCATTTCGATATGGAAGTAGGGTAGTTCGATTGAAGATTTTAATGAGATTTATTTTAAATCTTCGTCTGAGAAGATTCAAATTTGTATGGTAAATCCTCAAGATTTGTAGGAGATTTAGCCATATTTACGTAAACCTCGGTTTAGTGGTCGGTGGAAACGTAGTATTACGATTTCATAAAAAAAAGAACTAAAATATAAGAACTTAAATCTAGGTGCGATAAAGAGAAACAGTCATCTCGTCTCTCTTGTCTTGAAACACAAAAATGTGTGCAATTACGAATTGGAATACATAAGCGTATGTATATCTTCTTTTTCGTCAGTTAGAGCGAGATCTCAATACTTTGCATCTTTCGTTTGAATGAGAGGGCGATATCTCGATGGTTATATGATGATAACGATCTTCTAGTTGTTGGGTGGTAAGATGACCAGAACTGTTGTTTCTCCAATTATCGGTTCCGTTACTGTATAACCGGATTCTGCAGCTTGTGTCCATTATGGGCTGCGACATAAGCGATCCGAAGGATCCTTCTAATTTCTGGGACGACGCTACGTCCCTATCCGAATGCTTTGTTCATGTGCTCGAGCAAGGAAACTGGAAGTAGGTGTAATTCTGGTGGCTTCTACACACGTGGATGCCGTTCGTTGGACTCCCTGTTTTGTCGACTTAGTACAGCATGACAATTAAATAACAATTGCACTATATAATGCGTATTTTGTATTAATTTAGTTATTTAAATTAAACTATTTTTTTTAATCACTTTTACTTCCGTGCAGTTTTTTGCAATTTTTATTTATTGTTTTAAACAATTTCTGTGTAGTATATTTGAATAATTTTGGCATTCTGCACTTATATGCAAAAAATGCTTTTGTTTAATATGTAACTTTTGCCCCTTCGGTTTTTGTGGTCCGCGAAAAGTGTACGCCCTTTTATTAAAGGGTTATCCAATTTGCGTTTTCAAAAGCAAACGTAAATAAAACACATATAAAATAGTTTTTTTCATGATATTTCATTTTTATTATAACGTTTGAACGTTGAGATTATGTGTGAAACACTACATCATTTAAATTACCACCACGCGAATTGGTGCAAGCATCGACCACTTTTTGACACATACTGGGCGGTATCATAGCCATAACTTGATGAATGTTTGTTTTCAAGTGCTCAAAAGGTAAAGGTTTATCTGCATAACCACGGCCTTTCGCGTAGCCCCCCAAAACAAAAAGTCCAGCGGTGTCAAATCGCATGATCTTGGTGGCCAGTTGATATCGCCACGACGAGAAATTACGCGGCCAGGAAATATCTCCTGCAATAAAGCCATATTCGCTCGAGTTGTGTGTCATGTGGCACCGTCTTGTTGAAACCACATATTCTCCAAGTCGTATCCTTCAATAACAGGTAAAAAAAAAGTCGGTTATCATATGACAGTCGTTCCATCGTCGTTTTCGATGAAGTAAGGTCCAATCACACCTCCGGGCCAAAGACCGCCCCAAACAGTGACTTTTTGTGGATGTAATGGCCTCTCTTCAATTATTTGATGATTCTCAGAACTCCAAATACGACAATTTTGTTTCTGAACATATCCACCGAGTTATTCGTCGCTGAAGAAAATTTTGTTCGAAAAATCGCCATCCACCACCTGTGGCTCAAGCACCCATTCGAAGTATCTACGACGTTGTGAATGGTCAACTGGCTTTAGTTGTTGTGTGAGCTGGACTTTATATGGATGTAGGTGTAGATCCAAATGCAAAATACGCCATAATCTGCCGTAAGACAGTCCGAATTCCCGAGAACGACGAGGAATCGACACATTCGGGTCTTCGGCAACACTTTCACTTACAGCAGCCATATTTTCAGCTATACGAACGAAACGATGATGCACAGACCTTACAATATCTGTAACCAATCCAGTGTCTTCAAATTTCTTCAGAATTTTGCCAAATGCTTGCGTAGTTGGGCGATTATGTAAACCATAATCTCCTTTTAAAGCACGGTATGTGGCTGTAGCAGAATCACCATTTTTGTACTAGGTTTTAAAAATTTGTATGCGTTGTGCGATAGTTAAGCGATCCATTTTCGTAAATGTCAGACTTTAAACTGAAAAAAAATTGGTTTAACAACTTAGTTTGATAGATGTCGAATTCCAGCCCTATACTTTTGAAACCGCAAAATGGATAACCTTTTATTTTTCACAAATTTGCACATAATTTTTTATATACAGGGTGTCCGCCGGGTATGTATACTACTTTGTTTGTTTATAATTTTTGATTAATTCAAAGAAAATGGATCTTATATTGATAAATGTTTTATTTAATGCCGGAATTATGTATGGAATACAATATCAGGTAAATGTCCGCCTCTGTTAGTCGCACAAATGCGAGCCCTTTTGAGCACATTTTTCATTACATTTTCACACATTTCACGCATTATTTCATTAATTTTATCACGAATATTTTGTTTGAGTTGTTCAAGCGTTTCTAGTTTGTTTCCATAAACCTTGCTTTTCAGATATCCCCACAAAAATAAGTCCGGATCAGTCAAATCAGTCGACCGTGGAGGCCATCAACATCACCATTTCTTAAAATAACTTGTTGTGGAAAGAGGTCTCGCAGTAATTCCATTGTAATTCTGGCTGTATGCGATGTGGCACTTGTTTATACCACATGTTAATCAAACCCAAAGCATGCAGTTGTGGTGTTAAACACTTTTCAATCAATCACGATATCGCTCCCCATTCACAGTTACCGTTACGCCGTTTTCATTTTTAAAGAAGTAATATCCAATGATTCCTCCTGACCAAATTGCACACCAGACTGTAATCTTTAATGGATGCAAAGGTGACTGATGAATAATTTGAGGGTTTTCCATTGCCCAGAACTGACTATTCTGTTGGTTCACATATCAATTCAAATGACAATGTGCCTCGTCACGTTGTTTCTCCCAAAAATTTCACGTCACTTTCTCATCATCACAGTAATCGATGATTGATTTTAATAAAATGTTTTAACGTTAAAACACGTTGGCTTATCGAATATTTTCCATAATAAATTTGCCACCAAAATGGCGTCAAAATAAAGAAGTATGCCTTCCCGGCGGACATGCTGTACAAATTATCTTTAATTTTTTTTTTACAAAAATTGGTATGGCAATTTTAAATATTTGATACTATAAATTTAAAAATAAAATTATAAACAAATCATTCACCCGTTTTGCCCTTTTTTTTAATCAAAAGCCTTAGAGTTATTTTCGACATAATTAAAATGGTATGGCAAATAAGTACTGTTATTTTTGGAGCTACAAAAAAAATTTAAGAATCTATTTAAGAGAGTCAACTAAAACGCTTAACTACCAAGTATGAAGAAAATCGTTCAGCCGTGTAGGCTGTAAATCGTTCTACAGGTAGACATACAGAGGGAATTGCGGGACACACCTTTTTGGTGTTCTCTCATCGTAATGTCATGCAAAACTTGAGATGCTGACACTTGTTATGCTAACTTCACGGACAAGATACTCAAGATCAGTCGGTAGTATATTTTCGGTATTTTTCTGTATACTCAAATTTATTTAGGCACAAAATATACTCATGTCTCATGTACCATAGATTCTTCTTGTCATTAATTAATAGACAAAATTGGCGTGTCAGTTTTTTTTTTAACTAGACTTTGACTAAATCATTTGGAAACAGGATATGATTATTTAGATTGAGTACAAATAATGTCAAAGCAGTAAATATGTTTGCATAATCGCACCCGATCTGCAGCAGCTCTCTGTTTCAGATGAATCATACTCGTATGTGAAATGCGAGGCCTTAAGCCTTTTATGTATGTAGTAGGTATATGCATATAAGACTGCAAAACTTTAATGGTTGAAGCATCTGAACTCGCTCCGGAAAATATGAAAACGAAAACTTTTTTTCGCAAAACAAAAACTGCTGTAGTTCTTCTCATGTCTCTCTGTCAGGCTTCTTTTTCACATATGATTGCAGTTGCAGTGGCATCTATATAGTAATCTTGATTTTTCTTAACAGTTGCTTTAAAACCAGCCCTAGTCAGTAGCAAACATCATATAACAACTGGAACTTTCTATCAAGTTTTTTTTTCTTCCTTCTGCAACCATTGCTTTTTCTAGCATAACACATTTGTGTTGTGCTCCTGTCAAGACTTTTCTTCATTTTTTGCTCACCTTCAACCGCATCAAAATAAATTCAACTAAGTAAAACACCGCTTCCGGGTGGTAGAATATAAGTTTCTCCAGATGAAGGAAAAACAACAAAAAAAACACAGACCTTTTGAATAGGTACCTTATTTCATACACATGCTCGCCTGACTGATGGCAGATGATGTGAATGTGTACAAGATTCAAAACTTTCACTAAACTTCCACCCTCTTTGAAGTCCTAACCTATACCTACCATCATGTTCCCCCTTCTGCCAAACATTCTATAGCTATGTGTATATCATAGTCGAAATCCACAGTTAAATGGTATTCAGTGGGTTCAACTTTCAACCCCCAAATATGCCGCCATCATCATGACATCTGTATGCAACATAGAACACTGGCAAAATCAATTCAAAGAAATTTTCAAATACTTAAAATTTATTGTTTCGTTAATAATTCAGTGTTGTAAATTGCATAAAAGAAAACGGAAGAAACAAAATTGAGACACATATCACGCAAAAATAAACAGAGACGAGGTGGAGGTGCAATAAAATTCGATGGAAGTTTGCTCCGGATCACGACCTTGAGCTCGTCACGGTAATATTAAATGATGGAAGATTGGCAAGCAAATCTTTGGAGAATACTTACAAGTGAGTATTTTTTTTAGGAAAGATGACTGATGAAATTGATTATAACAGACAGAGAGTGATGTTCCTTCTAATACATGATCGCAAGAACCAATGTATGCTTTGAGTTCAATCAGATGAGGGGAACATTTGGAAAGAGACTCATATATTGGCAAAATCGACCATCAAACAGTTAAAATTCGAGAACGCTATAGGTTAAATTGTTTACCCAACAAGAATACGGCCAAAATGGATTTTTTTGGCACATTTTATAGCTTACCGCGTTAAATTTAAGAAATATTTCCAATTTCTTTTTCCCGACGTTTCGAAGAACTTTCAAACTTCGTGGTCACGGGATGAGACTGACGATTGAGAGATCCGAGAAAAAAATTTAAACTTTATGTAATATGAATATCATCCGCGAAAATAATAACCTAAAATCTCACATTTTATAGCATTGGCTTGGGATGCTTTTTTTCAAAGGCTGAACTTAAGCTCGTCGGAGTCCAGGTGAGGTGCCCCCAGCGTTGCCGAAAGTACTACTGTAGTAGTATTGCACTACTTTCGACAACTCCGTACTACCGTACTCCTCCTTTCACACTTGTACTACTATTTTTTTTTTTTCAAAAGCCAAACATAAAAATATTTTTCCTTTCTAAATTTAATGCTAATTTGGCAGCATTTTAATTTCCGACTTGTCGTTAAAAAGGGAATTCCCCTCTCTTTATTAATTTTGTTTTTGTCGTTACGTGGGCCTAGACAATCCTGCTGTCATGGTTGGCCAAAAAAGTGGAGTTCTATCTTTTTTTCTAAAGGAGAATCCAAATATGTTTATGTTAGATTGTGTGTACCATTCCTTACATCTTTGGGTGCTTTCATAAATGCATGGTTGCCTTGTTTACATGTGATCAGTTGCGATCATGATTTGCTTCATTTTCCTGTGGAGCAGAAACATTTCTGATGTGTATTTTTAATTGTGACTTCAAATTAAAATTTTTTAGCGGAAATTTGGACAGATGTGAACAGTAAGAGAATGTGTACCACCGCACCGTTTACATCATACTTTCTTTCTCTTTCTTTAAGAAAAAAATCGGAATGCATGTGAAATTTTATATTTGCGCATTTACGCTGCAAATATTTGCGTTTTACATTTATGAAACCTTGACATTCATCGTTTGCATTTATGAATGCTATGCATTCGTCGGATTTTCGCAACCATGCATTTATGAAAGCACACTTTGTTCCTCAGATGCAGCTAAAAAAATCCACAGAACATTGGTTTTTTTCTAAGAAAACATCTATTTAAACAAATCGAATTTAAAGAGTTTCAGGACTAATTAAACGTTGAAAAACATACGATTTTAAAATAATCCCAAACTCGGTGGCTAGCTCTTGAACAGTTTGCGGCAAGAACATTGAAAAAGTGGCTTGCATTGGTACACAACGTTTTGCTGAATTCTTTTGAATCTTCTTACAGCAACCTAAATCTTGTCCACAAGATTCAAGAAGACATGAATGATACAAACAATTTTTTTTTTAGACTATGTTCTTCAGTGAACTAAACAGCTTAACTTAGCTTAACTTAGACTTCAGTCTCAGTCCGCACGAATAACGAATACATACATTTTTGCCATATATTAAGAAATTTTACAAAACCATTTTAAATTTTATTTTTTAAATATCGATTATGTATATGTTGGGGCGAAAGCTAAACTTTGTCTAAAAACAAAAAAAAAATTAAAATAAATGAAATAATTTGAAATTAAAGGAGTTTGTCAACAATATTACATGACCTTATCTGAACTTTCAAGCGCATTGATTCTGATGACAAGATTAAAAAATCAATTTAAGGTATTAATCCTTTAAACTTAGCAGAAAGCACAACTTCCATAATTTTATCTATGCCTGATTTCCTAGATAAAACCAATATTGAAAACCTTGATTTGGAATTCCAAAATTTCTTAATCAAAGCATTTCTTAATTCATTAGATATCGAAGAAATTTGGCCAGAGATATTTATTTTAAAAAAATGCTGTTAATGAAATACTTTTTCCTCTAACACAGGATTTTGTGAGTGCATTATTAAGCCTTTCCCCTCAGCAGCGCATCGGCAGAACGAGTTTTTTCGCAACTTTTCCTTATAAAGGATAAAAAACAATAAAGATTTGACATAAGCACATTCAACGCAATTATGAGCTTCAAAGAATTAATAAATGCAGTTGATTGCAGTAAATGGAATCCTTTAAAAAGCCTTTTGAAATCATATAAAAAATAGTTTTTGTTTCTTTTTTAATACTTCTCGTAACCTTTGAATATTATGATATGCTAAATCAAAATACCTTAACACATATAGCTGTTTTCGATCTAGGCATTTAATAATAGGCGTGTTTTATTTTCGCCAATAACCCATATGGTTCACCCCGTGAAAATAAAACGATCTTGGTTATGTACTTAAAAGTACCCTCTGTTCGCGGAATTTAATACTAATATTTGCAAACACAGATAGAAACCCCGATAGAAACCTGAATCTCGTGTTGTTTTTGTAATACGTGTTAAGAAATAACCCAGACCCAAACCCGTAGATAATAAAACGCAGCTACTGATATATAAATGTCCCTAAATGTTTAGACATCAAAGATAATAATATTTTCCGAAAAATAAAGTTTTTAAATACGAATTTTTTCACAAGATTTCATTTGAAAACTTCTACAATTTTGGAAAGCTACTACTATTTTGTTCAAAATACTACTCTTTTTTGGCTTCTGTGCTCCTTTTGAACATTTCTCTCCGGCAACACTGGATGCCCCGAAGAAATCAAGAAAAACTCGGGTTTGAGGAGAACTCTGTTCAAATATCTTTTATTGCTTACGAAGTTTTCTGTTTTTTTTTAACAATCTCTTTATAATCTTAAGCTAAAGAGCATGGTAATTCATATAAGTAAGTGGCGCACTTCTCCAGACCAGACAAGAAAAAGCGAATACAAAGCTAAATTAACGTCCGCAGGAGCAGAAAAGAAAATCGGTTAGGAATCTAGTTCCTGCCCAAGGCTAAATCCAGGGAAAATAGTGTATTTTGTATTGTCCAAAAATTGCGCTTTAAGTGGCACACTAAGTGCACCCATTAAAAGTTTACGGAATTGATCACCAAGCTGACTGCCACTTGTGATCAACGGGAATCTTATTTCTCAGCAACAACCAAAACCGAAATCAGGTTTGCTTTCGAAAGTACAAGTTTTTACTTTCATTCCTTGCCTAAACTATACTTGTTATAAACGGTGATTTTTTAAGAGCTTGGTTTTTGAAAATTCAAAAAAACACAGAAACTTGTAAAAAGTGAATGAAATTTTTATTTGGATCGATAAATCAATTTCTGCCATTTACTTTTTAAAAATAATTTCACTTAAATGTTGCCCGCGGCTACGCTTCAGGTGGTCCATTCTGAAGGTCCGATTTTGGCAAACTTTTTGACACATTTCGGCCGGAATCTCACCAATGACGCGTTCAATGTTGGCTTCCAAGGCAGCAATCGTGTTTGGCTTGTACCCATAGACAATAGACTTAACATAGCCCCACAAAAAATAGTCTAACGGGGTCAAATCACATGATCTTGGTGGCCAATTGACTGCGCCAAAACGTGAGATCAACTGCTCACCAAATTCGCCTCTCAATTGATGCATGGTTTCGTGTGTAGGGTGGCATGTGGCACCGTCCTGTTGGAACCACATGTCGACCGAGTTCAATTCTTGCATTTTCGGCAAAAAAAAATCTGTTATCATCGAACGGTACCTTTCTCCATTGACCGTAACCCTGCGGCCTTGATGCCGCCTGCCCATAATCCGCACCAAACAGTGCATTTTTCGGGATGCATTGGTAGCTGCTGAATTGCCTCTGGTTGCTCTTCACTCCAAATACGGCAATTCTGCTTATTCACGTATCCATTTAGCCAAAAATGAGCCTCGTCGCTGAAGACAATTTTGCTTGCGAAACACATTTTTCACAGAGCACGAATTTTTATAATAAATTTCAATAATTTGGAAACGTTATTCAGGCGTAAGTCTATTCATGATGAAATGGCAAACAATACTGAATCGAAATGTCAAATGTTCGTGGAATTTGTCATGTGCGATCTGTCAAAAATATAAACTTCAAAAACCAAGTAGCAAAAAAATCACCCGTTATTTATTGTCCCTAAAGCCTAGTACGCTGCTGATGCGAAACAAAAATTTTCGGTGGTCTCCAATAGGAGAGCGAAATGCTAACGAAAATCACAGCGGAAAAATATTTGCGGAGAGTTGTGGTGTAAGTTGTCAAAAAAAGTTGACAAGTTGTAAAAAAGGAGTTTTGTCACCAAATTACTTTTAGATGGATTTTTTTTGTCACCAAATTACTTTTAGATGTAATTCTTATAAAATAATTCTTTGATATAAAAATGGTTCTAGTTACACAAAGAGGATTTCAAAATAAAACTCAGAACCGTTTAAATGATCCAAATTAAGCAATTACTTTTGAATGTATAAACTGGTTTATCTGCCGATTTGATAAAATTTCTATCAATTTTAAGAAAATCAATGAAGTTGGGAGGAACCACTCTAAGATTCGAAAACAACGTGCTTCATTGGGATGGTGTAAACGGTTCTAATTTATGGTTTCTTACTAATTCCGGATACCATTTTCAAGCCCAAGATTTATTTAAAAAAAAATATATGTAAAGGAAATTTGGTGACAAAAACAATACATCTAAAAGTAATTTGGCGACAAAACTACTTTTGGTTTTGTTAATGCTTCCTTTGAAAGTATGAAGTTTTGATTCTAAAAAGTTATCACTCGCCTTTATTGGATAACCCGTTCCAAAGATATTGTCCAAAACCAATTCACTGTTCACCTTGAAAAACATGATCTGAAAATACCTGGAATGTATCTTTGGAACGGGTTATCCTAAAAACTTGGTTGATAACTTTTTGTAATCTACTCTTGAAACTCTCAAAATCAGCATCAAAAGTTTTTATGTAAAAGCCTTATTGCAAAAAATCACTCTTGAAATACGCATATTTAGAATGATGTATGCGTATTCCTGGAGCTATTTCTTCGGAACGGGTTGTCCAATAAAGGCGAGCGATATCTTTTTAGAATCAGCACTTCATACTTTCAAAGGAAGCATCAACATTTTTTGCAAAGAAGTTGTATTAAAAAAAATAACTCCAGGAAAACGCATACCTCATTCTAAATATGCGTATTTCAAGAGTGATTTTTTGCAATAATCCTTCTACCTATAAACTTTTGATGCTGATTTTGAGAGTATCAAGATTATATTACAAAAAGGTATCGACCAAGATTTTAGGATAACCCGTTCCAAAGATACACTCCAAAGTATTTTCAGATTATATATTCCAAGAGAACAGTGAATAGCTTTTGGAATATATCTTTGGAACGGGTTGCATTTTCACTTGTTCATCAGTGAGTTTTCTTAGTGGGTTTGTACTTGACCGCTCTGCTACGCTGCGAATGCTCTTTGATCGATTCCCATTTTAACTACAGGTCTTGCTTCCTCAATTAATACCAAAATCGAATGAATAGTATAAATGCATGGCCTTATATGTCAAATCCAATTGACAAGTGACGAGCTTACAAGCAGCTTGATTTGCTATCAAATCCACGAGCAGGGCATCTGCCATACGATAGTTCAATTACTTTAAAAAACTTCGTCCAGAAAAGAAAAAGAAGGTAGCGATGGCAATGCGAGGTAAGTGATTTGTCATCATCTTCTTTCTATCAACACAACAAATGACTAGCGAGGGCATCACCAGAAATTGTAGACTAAATAACAATGTCCATCCCGTGCCGATTTTCACGAAGTAAACATTAAACAGATTGTCTGAACTTGAGAAATAATTTCTGGGGTATGGTATAAAATCGCCAATCAATGAGATCGGAAACAGGCTTTCTAAATAGAGGTGGGTATCGTTTAAGATGGCCTTTTCGCAACCAAACATTATTGTGGTAACGATGATTTCCTTAATTGTCGTTGGTGCAGCGGAAGGCCGCTTACCTTTGGCTTCCTTGTCCCGACCCGTCGGAAATTCATATTCGTACTGCCAGTAGAGGGCGGTCGATTTGATTTTTTCTTTGTGGCAATTGAGTTAATTTATGTGTTGAAAGTATGTAGTTAGAAATGGTGAGTGTTTTTTTTATATTTATATGGTGTCAAAGGTCGCATAGAATTTAAAAGTCGGAGTAACAAATGTATTTTAAAAATCATGACATGGACAGTTAATTGCAGAACAAACTACTGAATCTTGATTATAATATTTTTATTTAGTAGTCACTTAAAATAAATTAATTTTAAAAGGACATAGGTTATTTTTAATCTAAGCACTAGCACTAGGTATGAGAAAAGTCGATAGTTGGTTATAATAAGCACTCCAAATAAAGCTCCGCTATATCTTGTTCGCCGATAAGGTATGTGAAGGGTGTGCTTCTTTCCAACTTCCCATTTCCATTTTGCAGATTTAGCTTAGTCGATTTTGAAATTGGTTTTGATACAAAAATTGGAATTGAACTTATTTCGAATAATTTAATACAGAAAATGCACAGAAAAACCAGACACTAGAGAAAACCCAAAGAAAAATCAAATAAACAATACAAGAGCTTGAATTTTTTTTTTATAAAAAAAATGAAATGTCAAAATTTCGCAAGCAATTAATGTGCAGGTCAATTAAATTGAGAACGAAAAGAGTGGAGAATTGTACTAAGAAATCTAGTACAGCTATCCACTAAAATTAACCATTTCGTCGTTCAGCAGCGTACTGGAAAACGAAAAGTAGAGCGAAATTTTTCGTTCATGATTTCGTCGTGTTATTTTTGTATGGGATTTTTCGTTTCGCATCAGCAGCGTACTAGGCTTAATACAGTGTGCAACGTAAGGATGACGAACACAAATGTTAGGGAGGTGTTTTGGTCGTATGTTGTTGCTCGTGTAAGTTGCTGGCAATTGCACTCCGCAGTCAGGGCATAACCAAGTACCGGTAGTGGTCGAACAGTGAGGCCTTATGGTTATGTGGTGGTCGTGCGGAATTGCTGGATTTGGTACTAACTGCACTGCGGCTGTCGTTTTGGAATATGTAACGTAACGTTTAGTTACAGTCTGTATAAAGTGTACACATTGAAAGCTGAGTTCTTGACACAATTTTTTTATAAACTGTCAACGGCCTTGGCTCCGATTAAATCATCGCTTCCCATAGATCAGCGAAATCAATCATCGTTCGCATGAATCGATAAAAAAAACAAGATTACGACACTTCTTTGTTTTTCTTATTTTATTGACATCATATGTGAAACAAAATCTGCAATTTGTTGTTCCCTGTTGTTTGTGGTTAAATGGATTTTGTTTCACATATGACGTCAATAAAATAAGAAAAACAAAGAAGTGTCGTAATCTTGTTTTCTTTGATTCATGATCGTTGCGCATGGTTAGCACTTCGATGGGAGACCGTCGGAAACCAACCACGTGCTGTTGACATGTGCTTCTTCGATTGTGTGTTCTTCCTTTCTCTGTCTCTCCCCCTCTGTTGTATCAATGTATGTAGATAGTGTTTAAAGCCAAAGGTCTTGTTGCCAGTGCTTCAGTGTCTCTACTTCGAAGATTTATCTACGGTGTGGGATAAAATGAAATGTAATGTAATGCATTTGTAAGCTTAACAGTCAAACTTTGTTTACATAATTATATAAACAGCCACGGATATAGGCGGAGGCAATGATTGCTATTCTCTAGAGCTAGATTTGCAGCCAGCCTCTTCTAATGTTACATATGCTTAAACAAGAAAGCACAAAACACGATTATTTTTAACTTATAAAAACCAAGAACACCATTAGATGCCACGTATTTTAATACGTAAATTTTATAAAAAAAAGTATCTCGAAAATTATAGGACGGATTTTTATGAAATCCTGTTTCTTATTTTTAGTTCTTTGAAAACATTTTTTTTTTTTTGAAAGTTTGGTATGCAGTTTTTTAGAATTTATTAATATACATGTGATTATAATATTTAAAATTATTTTTTTTATTATTAGTTTTTAAAAAAAAAGTCAAAAATTAATTTTAATAAATTTAATATGAAAGGTCCGTTAAAAACCTTTTCCCGTAAACTTGGTTTAGATTAAATGATAGCTTGTACCAACCAAAAAATTCACAAAATTTTTTATCAAAATCTTTGAAGCCGTTTTCGAAAAAAATAAGATTTTCCTTCAAGGTCATATGACAGGTACCGATTGTCATGTTTTTTTTACGAATGCATAACTTGTCTTATAGTACCTATAATCGCAAGTAAAAATTACATTTCCTATGGTGCTACTTCCAGAGGTAGCAAAAATAATAAAGTTTTCTTGACGAGCAAACTATGAACATTTCATGAAATTTTGAGAGCTGTTTAAGAAATAAACAGGATCACACGAACTTGCTCTTATGTTCAATCACATTGTATGCAAAAGATTTATATTTAAAATCTAAATATATTTTTAAAGTCATATTTTACTTTATTTTTTATACACAAAGTTTCTTTAATTTTTTTCTAAAAAAGAAATCGTATGACAATATTAAATATTTAATACATACAATTCTAATTCTTAAAAAAAATTAATGAGCAGTTTTCAAAATATAAATAACATTTTTTTAAAATGCTTTTATAAATACAAAAAATATTAAAAATATTGTTATGCAGTAAAAATTGCTATACCTGCACCCTAATATGCGTGTAATTTTGAAAGAATCGGTAAAGCCATTTATGAAAGTGGGAATAAAAAAAAAACGGTCCTATGGAAAGTACCGTTTTTAGACATTTTTGAAATTATTTTTTCAACCATATGATCGGTCGCACCTAGAAAGCTCTACTGATTTTTTAAAATCAAAATCGTTAGAGCCGTTTCCGAGAAAAATAGGTTTGAACGTAACGGTTATATGGCAGGTACCGTTTTTTTTTAGCTAAAAAAATCAATTTCCCTGCTGTACAATACCTAAGAACTCTATATAACAAGTTTGAAGCGATTGAACCCAACCGTTAGGACTATAGGTGTCTATACATACATACAGAGATATTGACAGACTGAAAGATGGACACACATACAGACGGGCAGAATTTTTAGACCATCTTTTTTCGTATTTTCGATCATCGTAATGTCACGTTTGATTGTTATCACAAAACTTTTTTTTTCGACGAATGCATAACTAAAAAAATGATAGGAAAGTGGTGGAGGTGGACGGATTCTACGAAAATAATTTTTTGAATCTCTTTTACGAAAGAAAGAAATCTGCAAATGTCATCGAAATAATTTGAGTCGTCCCCAAGAAATAGAGACATTTCGTATAAGCATAAAATGGAAAATTCGGCGTGGCAGTGGGTGGAATTTCCAAAATTTATTTCGGAATAATAGTGATTTTCATTTGTTTCGCGATTTTCTCAAAATATCTACCTAATCGTAATTAACTGTTTAATATGCCGCCAACTGCAACGAATTCTTCAAGAACTTTCCCTTTAACCTAGCTCAAAGTTATCTCGGTGTCTTTGGTTGAAAAAGATCTCAGCGGACTCCATCACTGTGCAGCACAGTGTCAACAAGCTATACCTTTTTGTCAAAAAACAGTGTCGGGTGCACTAGAATTTTAATTTATTTGTGGCTACAAATGTAAGCATGTATATTAAGTAACATATTATACGAAGTTTTCATTATTTTTAACTCATTTAATATTAACTTTCCTCAAAATCTCCTTTGACTACTCGGGATAAGATCGAACAGTCGTGCTGGTAAATTTATATTTCCTGATAGGTTAAATCGTTTTTTTTTTCTTAAAAATATTAATTTACTGATAAGGGACTGAATTGCAAGAACAAAGCACACCTGCTTATATCGCCTAAACTTCATCGAATCTAAAATGTTTGGGTGTTTTTCATTGCTCCACCTACTGTACATTATAGCAACGCTCCCCTGATGATTTTCAATGTTAAAATTGACAAGCTGAAAAATAAAAAAAAATACGCAAATCCTAGTAAAGAACTTTCTCTGTAAAGAAAATTTTCTTCGTCTCCAGAGTCCTCCTTTTCGTGTGAACATTTCTTGATATTTGACACGCATTTGCGACTGTTTTGAATACTTATTAACATATAAATGATACTCCAGTTATCCATATTAATTTAGTTATTATTCAGCAAACTCAAAAGATGCCACCAACCAACGTTCATCCATCTATCCATTTACGACGATGGCCCTTATACCTCACCCTATACATTTTGATCTGGATATCATGCTTCTTCAGTCAGTCAACCAATCTTAGCAGCAGTCCTGTGTCATTAGATCCAAGGCTTTATTCTTGATGATACCTATAGTGATGTCGGCACAGCAGAAATGCCTCCTTGTGAGCTCTTTTATATTTTTCATTAAGTCGGAATTTTTCGCGCGCCGCTGCTGCCGCCATTCCTCAGCTACAAAAGCAAATTCAAGCAGCCATCTAGCACAAACCAAACAATTATCCAACAAACTCCCAGGAAGACCAAATACAGGCGCATAGGAATTTTTTTATTATGATTATTAAAAATTTTCTTTGATTATGGTATTCCATCTTACGTATATAGAAGGTACCACTACCAAGCTTTCCGTTTCCAGTATCTTTACCCGGATGGCCACGACAATGTTATTCTCCGGAGTCCAAGCCAGGCTAAGGCTTAAGGTCTAGGCATAATATTAAAATTCAAAACATATAAAAACATAAAGTTTTATTAGTTTTAGGAATGACAACGCTACAATGCTTCAATGACTACAAAAAACCGCGTTGACTATTAACATTGGTCAGGGCATGGGGCATTTATGCTGATGCTTCGTCCTCTCAGGAGTATCTTAACCCATTGGCATTATTTCAAGTAAGCTTATACACACAAATCAATCATTTGAATTTGGTTCATAATATATAAGATTCTTTATATATAAACAAATGTTGTCAAAAACGTATGACGCATTAGCATTAGATCTCAGTTGCCATTCGACCATTTGCAACATACTTTTTTTATGAAAGATATGTTCGAGAAGAAGGATTTAAGCTATGTGCCTATGTGCTTATTTGTATTGGTTTTTGATGTATGGCTGTTTTTGTGAGCTATTTAACTTTACAAATGCTTACTAAAATTGATAAATCTCATGAACTAATACAAATAAATATAAACAAATAAAGGGTTATCCATTTTGCGGTTTCAAAAGTATAGGGCTGGAATTCGACATCTGTCAAACTAAGTTGTTAAACCAATTTTTTTTTTCAGTTGAAACTCTGACATTTACGAAAATGGAACTAATAACTATCGCACAACGCATAAAAATTGTTAAAACCTACTACAAAAATGGTGATTCTGCCACAGCTACATATCGTGCTTTAAGAGGAGATTATGGTTTACATAATCGTCCAACTACGCAAGCAATTGGCAAAATTGTGAAGAAATTTGAAGAGATTGGATTGGTTGCAGATATTGTAAGCCCTGTGCATCATCGTTTCGCTCGTACCACTGAAAATATCGCTGCTGTAAGTGAATGTGTTGCCGAAGAACGGAATGTGTCGATTCCTCGTCGTTCTCATGAATTAGGAGTGTCTTACGGCACATTATGGCGTATTTTGCATTTGGATCTACACCTACATCTATATAAAGTCCAGCTCACACAACAACTGAAGCCAGCTGACCATTCACAACGTCGTAGATACATCGAATGGGTGCTTGAACAACAGCCGGTGGACGGCGACTTTTCGAGCAAAATTTTCTTCAGCGACGAAGCACATTTCTCACGCGGTGAGTATGTTAATAAACAAAATTGTCATATTTGGGGCTCTGAGAATCCTCAAGTAATTGAAGAGAAGCTATTACATCCACAATAAGTCACTGTTTGGGGCGCTCTTTGGTCCGGAGGTGTGATTGAACCTTACTTCTTCAAAAACGACGATGGGACGACTGGCACCATCAATTCGGAGCGTTATGGTCATATGATAACCGACTTTTTTTGCCTGCTATTGAAGAATACGACTTTGAGAATATGTGGTTTCAACAAGACGGTGCCACGTGCCACACAACTCGAGCGAATATGGCTTTATTGTAAGAGACATTTCCTGGCCGCGTAATATCTCGTCGTGGCGATATCAACTGGCCACCAAGATCATGCGATTTGACACCGCTGGACTTTTTTTGTGGGGTTACGCGAAAGACCGTGCTTATGCAGATAAACCTTTGAGCACTTGAAAAGCAACATTCGTCAAGTTATGGCTGAGATTTTTATTTATAATTCCGCTCGCACTAAAGGGTTTTTGACTACGCTTAATATGAACGAGCACAGTGGGAACATTGGGAAAATAGGGGAGGTTTTGAAAGGAGATACCGATGTTCATTGGTTTTGAATTTCTGAATATCAAAATGGGAGGGGAAAATAGAGCATGGTAAAGCATTCCACATTCGAGTTGTACGGCTAAAGAAAGAATCTCTTTACTTGACAGTACGTCCGAAGTTGGGCTCAATGGTAAACTGATGACTATTCCTAGAAGCGCGAGTTTTAAGGTTGAATAGCTTAAGTGCAGGAATGCAACTGGCTATTTCGCTAGAACATTGCTTATTAAAATAGTGATAAAAGAGCGAAATACATGAAACATTACGACGATGTTCGAGAGATGTAAATGTCTCCACTATAGTTCTATCCCCAATCATTCTTAAAGCTCTATTTTTAATTCTATCTTAGAGACTCAGATGAGTTTTGGGAGCTCCTGCCCAAATGTGCGAGTTATACTCCAGCTTTGGACGAACGAAGGCCTATTATATTACAGCCAGATCAGACGGGGAAAAGAATTTCTTGCGTCTTCGAAGAAAGCCCAAACACTGCAGCGTTTTTGGTGACATCAAATATGTATTCATTCCACAAGAGGTGGTCTGTGATGCACATGCCAAGGACCGAAAGCTGATCGGTTTCTTCAATGCAAGTGCCGCTCATGGATAGCGGCATGGAGGGTGGGTTCTGCTTTAGAGATAGAAGACAGCACTGAGTTTTTGAAACATTAAATTCTACGCGATTTTTTATTCTCCATTGTACAATGCTGTCAAGATCTGAATTTAATTAGCTTATCATACGCTACCGTTGCAGTTCCACACCCGAAGAACAAGGAAGTGAATCTGAAAACGAATATGAAAAGATGAGAGTAATATCGTCAGCAAAACAATTAAGTGAATTAGAAGTTCCAGATAAGAGATTATAAATAAAAATGAGAAAAAGGGACGGAGACAATACGGAGCCCTGGGGCACACCAGCATTTATTTTGTGAATATCAGACTTGAAACCATCCAATACAACTTATATCGAACGATTCGAAAGGTAATTTCTAATCCAACGAAGAAGAGATTCATCAATACCAAATGCACGCATTTTCAATAAGAGAGCTTGATGCCAAACTCTATCAAATGCTTTTGAAATATCAAGTGCAATAATCTTACTTTCTCCCAAACGATGTAAAGCTTTGTGCCACTGTTCGGTGAGATATACCATCAGATCACCAGTGGACCTATTGCTTCGAAAGCCATATTGTCGGAACTTTCGTTCTTTAAGATATTTCTTGAGCTGATAGCAGCGTTTCTATGACCTTGGAAAGAAGGGACGTAAGTGCAATTGGACGGTAATGAGAGGGTGAAGAAGATTCACCTTTTTTAGGGACAGGCTGGACAAATGCTGTTTTCCATCCACTAGGATAGATTGAAAAGCTTACGAAGTGGTTTTGACAGCGTTGAAGAACACCTCTTCATAACGATGATGGGAGGGATACTATTCAATTCTTAAAATATTATTTTCATAGAGTGGTGACCACACCACACAACAATATTCCAAAACCGGTAGAACAAGAGACATAATTAAAGTCTTCAAAGTATAAACATCCTTGAAGTCAGTCGAGTTCCGTTTCAAAAATCCTAGCAATGAATTACCTTTAGAAACAATGTAATCAATGTGACATTTAAAGTCAAGTTTTGAATCAAAAAGCACTCCAAGATCATTAATAACATCAACTCTGGGAAGGCTAACATCAAAAAAATTATATTCAAATTCAATGAGTGATGATGATCTTGTAGCACTAAAAATTTTGCATTTTAAGTAATTTAGTTCAAGATGATTATGATTGCACCAGTTGAGAAAATTATTAATATCTGACTGCATTAAAAAACAATTTGCAAGTAATGATGTTGCAAGAAAGATTTTAACATCGTCAGCATACATTAAACAGTTACAATATCTTAATACTGACGGCAAATCATTGATATATAAAATAAAAAGAAGTGGGCCCAGATGACTTCCTTGTGGAAGTCCTGATACAACATCTATACAATTTGAAATGCATTCGTCTATTTTAACAGATTGTTTTCTGTCAGACAGGTATGAGTTTAACCATTCTAAGAATGTTGCATTCAATCCCAACTTCTTCAGCTTTTGCAAAAGAAGACCATGATGTACCCGATCAAACGCTTTCACAAAATCAGTATACAAGACATCAACTTGCTTACCCATTTCCATATGGTTGATACAAAAATTTGCAAATAAATTTAAATTTGTACACATCGACCTACCTTTCACAAAACCATGCTGATTAGATGATAACGATTCCTTAACAGCGAAATAAAGTCTTTGAGTGACCATTTTTTCAAATAGTTTTGGGAATAGCAGAGAGTTTAGAAATTGGTCTGTAATTTTTCACTAAGTGTTTAAGACCACTCTTATAAATTGGATCAATGAATGATATTTTCCATTCTTCAAGGAAAACTCCAGAAATAATTGATTTATTAAAAATAATGGTCAAAGCTTGCAAAGAGAAAGAGAACATTTTGACAAGAAAATAGGAGGAATAATATCAAAGCCAGAATTTATTTGTTACATCGATTTCTTTTAGACTGTCTAAAATATCTTGTTCTGAAAAACTTCGTAACAAAAAATATACTAAAGGGTTAATATCTGGGTATAAGCTTTCAATATTAGTTATTACGTCAGAATTATATGATGTTTGAAAGAATTTAGCAAAAAGGTCACACGAGGACTGAATATCATTTGATTTAAGGTTTTCATATTCCATACATTGAGGAAATGCTGAACATTTTCTTTTAGTATTCAGAAACACCCAGAAAGATTTTGAATTATTTCTTATATTGGATTCAGTATTGTTTATATACTGTGTATACAGAAATTTATTTAGAAAATCAAACTCCTTTCTTAATTGAACAAAAACAGCTCGGTCTTCAGAGTGATTGGTTATTTTAGAACGCTTGAAAGCCTTGTTTTTAGTATTCTCCAAATTTTTAATCCTCTTATTAAACCACGGAAGCTTAAACAATTTTGTTCTTGTTACCGACGGGACAAAACGTTCTATGCCTTCAAAAACGATACGTTTGAAACTTGTATACATTTCCTCTAGAGACTTGCCTTCCAATAAATTCTTCCAATTCACAGTGTTATAAAAATTATTAAGTGCTATAAAATCTACCTTAGAAAAATTTAAAGTTCTACGATTTTTAAGAGATACGGAGGCATAATCATAGTACTCAAAAGATAAACAAACAGCCTTATGATGAATAGAATTATTAACAAGAGGAAAATCAGATGTTTCTATAGAATATTTTAAATCATTGTTAATACATACTAGATCTAATATTCTTCCAAGACAGTTTTTAACATTATTAATTTGAAAGAGACTCATAGCAGAAAATGAATCAACAGCCAACATTTCTACATCTTTATTTGCATCGAAATTGATCAAAATATGATCTTCTTCCATGTAGCACCAGTCGATATAACCAATGTTAAAATCGTCAAGTATACATAGGAATTGGTTTGTTGTTAGTTCATTTAAGACTGCTTGAGCATTAGATACATGTTTATTATATACATCTATTCCGCTCATGGGACGAATATAACTTACTACAAAAAATATATCTTTAGTTTCAGCAGAATCTTTAGAACTTACACAAACACAAAGTTGTTCGACTACATCTGAATCATCCATTAGGTTGCATTGTTTACTGTTGAAGGTTGATCGAACTGCTATGAGAACACCCCCACCACGCTCCATTCCAGTTTCAATAGAGCGATCTTTACGATAAACAGTGTATAAAGAGTCGAATAGTTCACACGATATAAAATTAGAATTCAGCAAAGTTTCAACAATGATGATGACGTCAAACTCATGCAATGAAGATGATGAAAAAAGCTGGTTGGTTTTAATTCTCAACCCTCCAGCATTTTGAAAATATACCCGCATTTCTAATAATTTTAATGTAGGCATTGGAATATTTACTTCACCTTGGAGTTGTCTTCTTTTTTCGGAAAATTTACAAACTTTTTTATTTGTACGTGCTCAGGCCAAATTGATGAATCTAGGGCAGCTTCAAATGAGTTTGCAGGAATTCCCAACTTAAA
Source organism: Philhelius pedissequus (assembly GCA_910595825.1). NCBI lineage: Eukaryota > Metazoa > Arthropoda > Insecta > Diptera > Syrphidae > Philhelius > Philhelius pedissequus. The sequence continues at coordinate 226,012,451 of OU343161.1, read as the reverse complement.
GTTAACAAAGCGAAATGAAGTGGAATCGGCATCTTTTTTCAAGAGCTTCGAACAACGCATGGTCAACTTTCGGATATTTAATCTTAGAGCGGCATATTCGAGTACATTATCCTCCGTCACATTTTTGTCCAAACGGGAAAGATGCAAAAATCGCAGCCCAGAAACGGATTGTAATGTAATTTCGCCTTCTGCCGAAGCAGCAGTCCCAAATATTATCTTTGTTGCGCCATACAATTTGGATTTGACTTTTAATAAATGTAGCAACAGTAGAAATATTGGCAGCACCTTCATTAGAGACATCAGTATCGTTCGCAACACCACTACCATCATCTATGAGAGGAGCAACATCTCTAGCAGCGATTTCAACTTCAGTGTGGGGAATTTTGACTGCAACAGCATCACCATCTGCAGCACCAACAACAGCACCAATCACATCAGCAAAAATACCAGCAAAAACAACACCTCTATTCTTAGAAGCATCATCAGCCGGAATAACAATATCACCATCAGCAACACCAACACCCACACCAACATCAGCAGCAACACCATTAACAACAATAACAAGCTCTTTCCCATTTAATTCATCCGAGTTTCGAACATCGATTTTGTTGAGTATTAAGCTTTCATCAGTTCTGTCAGAACCAGCCGAAAGAGATGAAGGGAAAATTCCGACAGCCGACGTCATACCAGTTGCAGTTACCCCATTCCCTTTGGAAGTCGAAGCATTCACATCATAAGCAGCTTTAGTAAAATCATCACTCTGTGTAGAAGAGTACGCATTGCTTGTTGCTTTTATTTTAAGCTTAGTGTTAGTCTTAGACGAGGGAACGGTTTTTTTATTTTTCACGAGAACTTTGTTATCACTACTTTTTACAGCAGGAGATGTAGCGGGGGTATTTTAAGGCAAAGGCGAATACAGAAAGCGAGGAGAAGAAGAAACATTTTTTCCTTTGAGAAGTTGTAATTGTTTATTGTTGTCGTTTCGCTCAGAAGCTGGCAACTATACTTGAGAGCGAGTAACACGAGAGGGTTTAACAAGATTATCGAATTCGGAATCATGGTCCACAAAGAAACGATATAGGTCTTTTATTTTCGGTAAACAACCCAAAAAAGAAATGTTCATGCATGAACTACACTTCCAGAAAATGATATCGTTTGATTTTAGTACAGCTCGATCGGTTTCCCTCATTAATGTGAAAACCCGATTGACAGACACCGCAAAAAATCACATCAATTTTCGAGGTTAAAAAATTACACTCGGAACATTGAATATCCATATTGAAAAGTGAAAATAAAATGAAAAACAAATAGAAATAAAAGTTTATGAACTGTCTGTAACTAGAACAAGAACTGAACTGAATATCGCTGGTGTAAGTGAATGTGTTGCCGAAGACCCGAATGTGTCGATTCCTCGCCGTTTTCAGGAATTTGGACTGTCTTATGGCACATTATGGCGTATTTGGCATTTGGATCTATACCTACATCTATATAAAGTCCAGCTCGCACAACAACTGAAGCCAGCTGACCATTCACAACGTCGTAGATACATCGAATGGGTGCTTGAACAACAGCCGGTGGACGGCGACTTTTCGAGCAAAATTTTCTTCAGCGACGAAGCACATTTCTCACGCGGTGAGTATGTTAATAAACAAAATTGTCATATTTGGGGCTCTGAGAATCCTCAAGTAATTGAAGAGAAGCTATTACATCCACAATAAGTCACTGTTTGGGGCGCTCTTTGGTCCGGAGGTGTGATTGAACCTTACTTCTTCAAAAACGACGATGGGACGACTGGCACCATCAATTCGGAGCGTTATGGTCATATGATAACCGACTTTTTTTGCCTGCTATTGAAGAATACGACTTTGAGAATATGTGGTTTCAACAAGACGGTGCCACGTGCCACACAACTCGAGCGAATATGGCTTTATTGCATGAGACATTTACTGGCCGCGTATTTTGTCGTCGTGGCGAAATCAACTGGCCACCAAGATCATGCGATTTGACACCGCTGGACTTTTTCTTGTGGGGCTACGCGAAATACCGTCTTTATGCAGATAAATCGTTAACTCTTGAGCACTTGAAAACCATCATTCGTCAATTTATGGCTGTGATACCGCCCAATATGTGTCAAAAAGTGGTCTAAAATTACCTCAAAAGAATCGATGCTTGCAACAATTCGCGTGGTGGTCATTTAAATGATGTAGTGTTTCACACATAATGTCAACGTTCAAACTTTATAATAAAAAAGAAATATCATGAACAAAAGACTTTATATGTGTTTTATTTACGTTTACTTTGAAATCGCAAAATATTTAACCCGTTATATCACATTAGAAGTGAAAACAACAAGCTACAATAATTTTAAAAATACGAAGGGATACTTCGCTTTTTAAGGAATCTCTTGAGTGATTTTTTTAAAAAAAAGTGTCCTAATGTGCCCCCTTCTCCCCTATCTATAATTACAAGTCGAACGGTAAATCACTTCTTTATTCTTGCTTTATATTCGAAACATTGTAAAAAAAGAGAAAGAGACACCCATTACTTCCAAATGTTGAACAGCCAAAAAATCTAACACGCATCAAAAGAAAGAAGAAAGAAACAGATATACAATAAGAACAAATAACGATCTATTTAAAGAGCACATATTATTTTTAAGGCATTGAAATTTTCATATTCTTTGTGATTTTACAAAGCAGACGAGTGTACTTAGACGATTAACTGATGAACTTGTACATTACTATTCAACAGTTATTTCATCGCATAATCTTCCCTATTGAAACAGCAGTTTGTATTTAATTCATAAAAAGAAAGGGTTGTTTCCTAAACACAAAACAGAACTTAGGTTCAGAGATATGACCTAACCCAAGTGGCACACATTTGAATTTTGTGACAAGAAAGCAAAAAAACTTGTTACATCGCGTTACTTTTTCTAAGACATTTGAGTTGCTTAGATGTTTCTGAAAAGTTTTTCAAATTTTCCCAAAAAACCAAAATAATATGAGTTCCATTTATGTTACATAAAGGTTTTTGCGCCTATAACTTGCACCTGAAAAGTGATGGTTCTGAATATAAATTACTAAAAAGTTACACCACAGTTTCAGTACAATCTAACTTGCAACTGATTTTTATTTTATCTGAAATTGAAAGAATTCATTAACTTTCATCTTTTGCAACATGTGACTCAACGTAACCGAATGTTGACATGTTATGGAAAACTGAATTGCAACTCCTATGGAACTTAAAGATACTTAAACCTTGAATACTTCACAAGGACTGAACAGAGACAAAGTAAAATTAATAACTTGAATGTAACACCACAATAACTGCTTTTGTCATAGTCAAAGTGTCAAATATTATTCTTTATTATTTTTGTTAAATATGCATTATTAACTCGAATTTACTTTTACACTCTACCTGAATACATTCATTGTACATTTGTAAGCTTTTACATGAACTATTTATAATAAATTTTGCACTTAAGCTTTCTCTTCTATCCAGAAAGTCAAATTGATCGGACGTTTTATTTATCAATTTTCCATCACAAAATGGCACCAATTAAATTGAATAACAATTATACAAATGTATGGAAAATATTAAAAAGAAATGGTAGTTTCGGGAAGAAAAAGAGATCTATTCTTGGGAAATATAAAAATTTTCCACAACCACGTAAAAACATTGAAGTAAATATAGTTCAAGATAGTGATTCAAATGATCGTAAAATTCGTATGGCTAGTGTCGAAAATTTGGAGGAAAATTTAATTTCTCCAACTATGCCAATTCGAATTAATGATAATGACGGGCAAAATTACGAAAGTGTTCCTGTGCCGACTGTAGTATTTCAATCGGTCTTGGCGAATTGGTCAATTGAACACCAGATTACTCGTTCTGCCATGAATTCACTATTGGAATTATTGAAAAGTTATGTCCCGGCTTCTTCAAATTTGCCAAAAGATACCCGGACATTTATTCACACTCCGCGTCGGACCAGAATAATAGATCATGAAGGCAACAATAATAAGTATTGTCACTACGGATTAAAAAAAATGCCTTGAAGATGCGCTGATTGGTGATCGCAATATAAATAACAAGTGCTATTCATTGAATATTAACATCGATGGCCTTCCTATGTTCAGCAGGTCATTCCTCAATTTTTGGCTAATATTGGTGTCCATTTATGAATTGAGAACTAAGAATACGACCATTAGTTGTTGGTATATTCTATGGAAAAAGTAAGTGTAAATTAATTTCTCAACAAAATCGAAGTCGATTGAAATTCTTGCTTTATTTGCTTATACGAATTCCTTCAAGAATTTGTAAACGAGCTAAATAGCATTTTATGCGATGGACTGAGCTTAGGATATGGAAAAACTGTTTATTTTAAAATACAATGTCAAAACTTTTTTGTTTCTATTTAGCTAGTTTGACAGATGTTTTTACGACATCTGTTGTTACAATATTGTAACTAAGCAGTCACAAAGATATATAATTGTATAGCCATTGAATTTTACTTTTTGAACGGATTACGTATATATATTGTATGTAGATACAACAAAAGTATTTTTTTAAAGAAATATCGTGGCCACCACCTTGGTTTTTGGCATTATAAAACTGGCTATAAATAATTAAAAAAAAAAAATTGGGTAGAAGTTAATAAAACAAAATTTGTATTTATTATTTTAAGGCATAACAATCAAATTGTGTAAAAAACCCTGTTTTTTTCATATATACTACTACGAGTACTATTTAATACAATTTTCTATTAGTCTTTTATAGTCGTTTCCCATTTGCAATTGAGTAGAAAAATATCCAGGAATTACATTTTTTTACCGCATGAATCGTAATTTGTCTGTATAAAAAAATCCCAGAACTAAACAATAACCAGCGTTAAGATATGTACATACGTGTGAATCTAAGTAAGTATGTAAATAGGTCTAAATCTAGCTAAAAATCCGTGTGGATTTACTTCTGGAGTAGGGAATTTAAAAAAAGCTTAAAAATTACGTTCTGACGCATTTTAGTCGTTAGTCGCTGGAAAGGTAGTAGTGCAAATTCTGGAGTTGTAAGGTAATACATTTTATTTTTTTTTTTAACATTATATGTATTAAGTTTTCAAGTTGTTTTGAAAAAATACTATTAAAAAAATCCGTACAATTTTTGGTTTTAAATCATGTTTTTCAGCAATACGCTTAGCACTCAGCTCCTATGGTATGCAAACTTGCCATAATTTTTAAAATGACAGCGCTGATCACATTTAACCAATTCCTTTGAGTTTAATATGTGGTAACAAGAAAAAAAAGTATAGTCGGCCATATTTTTCAACAGAAATAAAAAATATTTATTCTTTTTCTTAAAATTATAAATGAAAACTACGAATTTGATGCTTTTAATAGCAAGAATTTAAATGGATTTGTTACAAGGATGTCAAAACAAATAGATTTTTCAGGTTCAAAGGTTTAAAAAATATAAACAGATTTTTTCTTACAAAATCTTCAAGTTTTATTTATTTTCAAAGTGCGCAAATGTTATAGGGGGTAGAAAGTCATATTTGATGGTATAACTGCGAGCGTTTAAAAAATTCAGCTTAGAAAAGGCCGAAAATAGATACTCGGACTTATAAATTATCCATACACTATATATAATCACATTAAGTCATACATTCTTACTATCATACTTTGGAATTTTTGATTTATTGTAAAATGTACTAGTTCCAATTGAATGGTTTTATTTCTATTACAAAAAAGTATTTTGAAACCAAAAATATTATGTATCCTACAAAAACATTATTACAACTTACTTTCAGTTACAATAAAGTTACGAAAAACTTCACAATGTCTAATCGCAGGGTTACAATTCAGTCTCGTAAAACTGCACTGTAACTTGTTTATAAGTTGCAATTAAGTTACAAGAAACCACTTTGTAACAATTCAAAATGATTACACACAAGTTGCATGTGTAACTTCTTAGGAATTAGAATTTAGTTGCAAATAAAGACCATTTTTGCACTTTTTGGGTTGCAGAGAGGTTGTAGCTTGTGACATAGAAGTCTCCATGACTTCATAGTAACAAAGTGTGCCACTTGGGAAGGAAACTTTCCATTACACTTCACTTACTAAATCATGCATGTCGTTGCACTCATGATTTGGCAAGTAAATTCCTTGATGCATTCTAAATAAAGTAGTACAAAAATTAAGTATATCATGCAGCCCTAAATTGAATAAATACACTGTTATATTTCTTAATTTAGATTTCAATAAAAGGAATAGAATTCAATGAAATCAATGCTTTGGTTTATTCTAATTTTGTCAAATTTTGGACCGGAAAAAGGAAGTCGGGTCAGCTGTACACTATGCATATACAAGGAATTGATTTTATTTCCGTTTTTTATGTTTGTTTTTTTTTCCCATAAGATAAGATTAGAAATAGAAAGGCCCAATTCAAGAGTTCGGTACTGGGCAGCCATTTTTCAAACATTTTCTGCCTGTCACCCTTAGTGTATTGTGTGGGTGCTGATAATAATCGTATGCAATATTTCTTTTGTTTCACTTGGCATTCTGTATGTAATCAATTTGTTTACATGTACTTAAGAAGAAAGCACCAGTTACATCCTTCGCATGCAAATGGAAAATGGAGAACCAAGCTGCACCTCTGAGGCGAAACCTACTTTTGCAGTTCCTCCTCAAGCTCAAATAAATGTGAACGTGTTGAATTATGAGAATTTGGACTCTGAAGGATAAACGATGACTTCGAGTTCGAGATATGCTCAGGAAAACGAAGACCAAAGGGACAGAGGAATACTCACTCAACAGAGGCATAGAAAACGGATAGGTTTCACAGACGAATAAGGCTTGAAAAGCAATAGTCATCAGGCTATCAGAAGGATTTCTCCATTGGTATCGGTCAGCTTTTATACAATGCTTAGCTCATATGTTGTTGAACGGTTGACCAAATAAACGACGGAAAGACGAGAAATTGCCATTCGACTTGAATAATGTGCATGAGACGTACCGTTTTCGCCCTTACTACAATAGTATAAGGAAGAATCCCTAAATGCAATCCAACTAACTTGCATATATGAATTGGGGAGTGTGTAGTGTATAGAAGAAGCAGGATTCGTACAAACAAAACGAATTGCTAATAAAGGACATAACTTTTGTGGAATTAATGTTCCGAAGGCGCAGTGCTCAAGGATTGTGTTTGAAGCCAAAGAAGAACGGGAAAGATTTCATCATGCTGCATTGTATCCTTCTTCTCTGGATGTTCTATACGGCTTGTCTACTGTAATGCTGTTCTTGCATTCTTTAGTGCGGTACATATCTTCTTCTCTCGCACTTGTAGTTATATTTATGTACCTATTGGTCTTTGTTGAATACTGAGCTGAGCAGTCCGCACATCTTAGCCTAATTCCATATATTACTATGCAAGATTGATTAACGTTCGAATAGATTTTGCCAAATTTCTCAAGTTTGTTGAAATGGATTTCCCTCTGGCGATGCTTTAGTAGATGTCCTTCATTCTTCGTCTCTGACATTTGCTTGTTTACTACACAAAACAAGGAAATGAACGCAATGGCTGAGATTTATCAAAAGGTAATTTATTTCAGGAGTTCGTTGGTGGTGGATGTTGCATATATGCATATGTGTGTACTCGTATGCATGCCTCGTAAACAAATGACCAAATTAAAGAGAATTCAGAGTTATAAATTGCATTTGAAGTAAACTATTCAAATTATTATAAAATGCTCCTAAAACAATTACGTATACATATGTATGTGTAGTCAGAGTAGATAAGTGTGTATTTGATTTCAATTAATTCAGTACATCAAACAGGCATTTTTAATTTTGTTTTCCTTATTCAAAAATATTTGGCTCAGAAACCTCATTTTTAGAATTACAAAAAAACAATATTTTTGACACCATAAAGGTGAACAAATGGTTTATTCCGTAAATTGGCCCAAAAACAACATCTATAGACTGACACATCTTTCATTTCAAACAAAGGTTGCAGCGGGGAATGTTTTAGGTGGTAATCGTTAGGTTTTCTGGTAATTACTATTTGAAAGTTGTAATTCTAGATCATGTTTCTGATAATTACTATTTTGCACTGAACCCTATTATTGGCTCTATTTTTCTGTTTTTACATGACCCATGCCATTAAATAATATTAACTTTTACCCAGTGCGAATAGAAACTTGCGAAAAAACAGATCTAAAATGAGAGACAAAAAATTCTCTAGATCAATGGTTCTCAACCTATGAGAGTGTGCGGACCCCTAGCAACGAATTTATTAGTTTGCGGACCCCTATCAAGAATAAAATTTAATGTATTATTTATTGTGTATAATCTTTAAATTAACACCGTTACACCCAGAAAGTTGAAAAAATTTTGCTTTTATAAGAATAACTTTTCTTAAAAGGATATTTAAAGTACATACATATGTAAGCAGTTAGTAAAATAATCAATGTGAGGGCTGGTGTTTTTTAGCTACCAAGTTATTTATATTTGGATCAAACGAAAATAAATAAATTCTTAAATCAGGTTCTACATCTACATCTACATACGTCACAAAAAAAGTAGAAAAGCATAAGAACTTGACCCCTAAGACGTTAAATGCCCAAATACCCAAAGCAAAAGATAAATCAACACAACCAGAGCAAACACCAAAGAAATGTAGTGTAAACACATATGCCCAAATAACGGCTAAGAACATACCTTTACAAAAAGATACTGCTGGTGATCCACTCACGAACGTCTTAAACATAATCCTTTCGAAAATTGAAAACAGTTTTCGGCCAAAACGCCCTACAAAAAGAAAAACATGATGGAAAAGCTCAAAATAATTACTTGGAATGCTAACGGATTATGGCAAAAACTGGGAGAACTAGAACTGTTTATGCATGAGGAAGATATTGATATTTGTTTGATATCGGAAACGCATGTCAAGAAACAATAAAATAGTAAGATCAATGGATATTTAGAATACCACGCAACTCATCCGTCGAACAAAGCAAGAGGTGGGGCATCTTTATTTATAAAAGAATGCATCGAACACACGATAGGCCCAATGCAATTAATCGGTGTACAGGTTAGAACTCAGAATGTTGTACTGAATTTATCTTCCATGATGTAAAATTGAAAAGAATGAATTTATGAATGTGCTAAAGTTACTTAAACAAAATTTTATTCTTGGTGGTGACTTTAATGCGAAGCACAGCTTTTGGGGATCTAGAGTTATTTCTCAAAAGGGTCGAATGCTCTACGAAGCGGTAATGGAAAATAATTGCGATTTTCATTCGACTGGCAACCCGACTTACTGGCCGACTGATCCATCGAAAATACCTGACCTTATTGATTTTTTTGTGGTCAAAGGAATACCCTCAAATAAAATAGGCATAACAGAAAGCTTTGATCTTTTCTCAGATAATTCTGCTGTTATTCTCACTATGAGCGAAAATCTTGTTAAAAATGAAAAACCACCCACGATAACCAATGGAAAAACCAACTGGGAAGGTTTTAAGAAAGATATAGAGGATAACGTTGAATTAAGGGTTTCACTACAAACGCCTCTCGAACTTGAAGACGCAGTAGATAAATTCGTCAATATCGTACAACAAGCCGCATGGAAAGACACCCTGTACCAAAGAGAAAAACCTAAAATATCCGCAGGAAATAAAAGATTTAATAAAAGAGAAACGAAAAGCAAGTAGAAATGGCAGCAAACTCGAGCTCCTCAACACAAGGTAAATTTAAATCGATTGTGTAATTTTCTAAAAAAGACGATAGCAGAATTCAAAAATTCTGAAGTTGGAAATTATCTTGAGAGCTTTACAGCAGGAAAAGAATCCAACTACTCATTCTGGAAAGCTGTTAAGGTAACGAAGAAACCAAAGCTCCCAGCGCCTCCGATTAAGAATGATCAAAACGAATGGGTAAAAAGCGACAAAGAGAAAGCAAACGTTTTCGCGGATTAACGAAATTTTAATATAAGTTCTAACTCAAGCGAAAATTACATAACAAGAAATGTTACCCTTGCCGAATTAAGTAGAGAAATAAGAAAGCTTAAGTATAAGAAAGCTCCGGGATATGACCTAATTACGGCCGAAGTTCTCAAAATGCTTCCTCGCAAAGGGTTAATTAATCTTCTTTATATAATAAATGCCACTCTAAGGCTAAAGTACGTTCCGAGCCAATGGAAGGTTGCGGAAGTTATAATGATTCTCAAACTAGGAAAACCATCACATGATAAAAAATCTTGTAGACCTATTTCGCTTCTGCCCGTAATATCTACGGTCTTTGAAAGAATATTACTTCTGCGCCTGCAGCCAATAATAGAAAAAAGCGCCTAATACCTGAACATCAGTTCGGATTTAGAAGCAAGCATTCGACAATTGACCAAGTGCATAGGATCACTGAAGTCATTGAGAAAACTCTTGAAGAAAAGAAAATTTGTTCGGCGGTCTTCCTAGACGTATCGCAAGCTTTTGATAACGTGTGGCACGAAGGCTTAAATTTTAAATTAAGACAAATTCTGCCTTAAGCACTTTATACGCTTCTAAAAGCATATCTAGGAAATAGACTTTTTAGAGTAAGACATGGAAACGATTACTCGGATCTCAAAAAATAGTGGATGAGGTACCACAGGGAAGTGTTTTAGGTCCAATATTGTACCTATTATTTACAGGTGATATACCTCAAACAGAAGACACTATCGTAACCACGTTTGCTGACGACACTGCAATACTAGCAGTGGGCCAAACGATAAATGATTCTACGACAAAATTACCAAAAGCTCTGAATGATGTCAATGATTGGACAAAAACATGGCGGATATCGCTCAACGAAGTAAAATCAGTCCATGTAAGTTTTACGTATAAGAAAATTAAAAGATAGCGGTATTTGTTAATACGGTTCAAGTTCCGTTTGCTAACGAAGCAAAATATCTCGGAATGACTCTAGACGCGAAATTAAAATGGAAACGCATTTTAAAAAGAAATGCGAAGAGTTAAATAATAAACTCAGAGATATGTACTGGTTGCTCGGGAAACACTCTTAGCTCAGTATCGAAAACAAGCTAATTTTTTACAGGCAGGTGCTTAAGCCTACCTGGACTTACGGTATACAACTCTGGGGTTGTACGCGAGATTCTAATTTAAATACCTTACAAACATTTAAAAATAAACTCCTAAGATCATTTGTAAGCGCACCTTGGTACATAAGAAAGGAAGATCTCCACAGAGATCTCGGGATTCCCACGGTTCGCGATGAAATAAAAAATGTTGCCCGAAATCATAGAAAACGGCTATTAAAACACTGCAATAGTACTATAATCGAAATTATCGTTGAGACGAATTTAGTACGTGGCGTACGTGCGAAGGACAAGGCCTTCCGATTTGGTGCACTAAACGAGAATACGCTTTAAAATCGCGGTATAAGCAGGAACTATCACCGGTTATCTGCAACACGTTAATTAAATTCGCTAAAAATAAATTGCTAGATAAGTTTCAACTTAGTTACAATCGGGAGGAGAAGGTGTTTTTAGTGCAGCAAGAATCTCACACTCCAATGAGCACGCGTTTTTCGGTCGTCATAGAGCCTCTTGAAGGTTTTACACCTACCCACGGGAAAAAAAATAAAACTTAATATTTTTTTTTTTTTTTTTTTACTGCAAAAACGACTATCCGTTATTGGGCCGGATACAAAGAGATTATTCGTCTCTGGCCGGATATTAAAAAAGGAGCCGGATAGGACGGATACCGAATACCTACCGGATATCCGTCACATCTCTAGTTTTTTTTAATTGTATTTAATAAAACTTTAAAATAAAGAATTTTAATTGACCACATTATATGAAATAGCATTGCACATGCTCGGAATTATTATTTTCTTGACATAAATGAATTAAAGCGGAACGAAGTTCGCCGGGTCAGCTAGTTTAGTATTATTTTTCGATTATCAAATTCCAAGAAGAAAACTATGCTCAGGCAACTCAACCAAAACTCATTAACGTTACGCTGGTGCAGCAATCCAAAAATGTTTTCAAAAATGGATTTCTAACAAAAAGGGCATTCCTTTCATAGACCGCATGACCATTCTAATAATGTGATGCCGGCCGTCTATTAGACACGCCTAAACATTGAATTTCTACAAAAGAGTCAGTTTTTATAGAAGTATGATGTTTCGAGTACAGTGAGGATGAGGAATGAAAGCAACAACTACACACATATCTACCTAATACCTACCTATATCTAGATATGAAGTTCCGCCGAGGCATTTTAATTTTGAAATCCAATATCCTAAGTCGTTCGCTTTTCTACTACTACAACGCTCGTCTATTCGTTCATTCTCTTTACCTATTCATATGTATTGTATAGTACTGCAATAATAATCATGTGGGAAGGAATCTATTTGCTTTGGGAGTGCCTCAAATCAAATACTCCAAAAACTTTCAAAATTTGGATCTCCCAAAATCCTCCTCTCTCTCTACATCATAAGTATACATGTTTGCAGATTGCATATGAAGAAAAAACTTTTCCTCAGAGATATTGGAGATACCACCCTGCGCACCACAAAAAAAAAAAATCATAAATAAGAAGAAAAACCGTTCTAAAGGCGGCAGGATTTAATTGCAGCACAGATTTTCTCCTTTTAATGGATATGGAGGGTGGTAGGACATGATTTTGTGTGCCTATTAACACCAATAAAGTTCAAAGGAGCAAAGCCAAGGAGCAATCAAAGCAGCTTTTCGCAACTTATAGTATGCTGGCCCACATTTAGAGTTTACCTATGACGACGGCGACGGAGATGGAGAGTGAACAGTTTTCATCATCATCGCAGCATCCATATCTATATTCTAGCGTGGGATAAGATAAATATTAAGAAAGTTACATATTGGTTTAGTCATTTAATATACGCTCCTTGGGAAAATCAATATGGAAGAAGTAGGTACTAAAATGAAACCTCTTATTTTATAAACCGAATTAATATTAGCCACGTTAATATTAGGTTTTTCTTGGCAAGTCATTAAAATTTGATAGACAAAATATTTGATATTTGAGAATAATTCATTGTCGTAATTGAATTTTCCACCAATTAATTTCAAGTGAAAGGTAATGTCTATTGTATATAGAGCTAGCTACCTAGATGACTTTATCACAACAATTTAATTTGAATTTCAAATTTTCCCAAACCTTAAAAGAGCCCAATTCCAAAATGTCTGGTCCTGAAAAAAGATCCGTTTAGCAATTTCTATTGTGTGTCGAATAGATTGAAAGTCAATTCTATTAACAAAAAAAAAACATTATATTTCAAAGCTAAAACAAACGCACCAAGAAGACCGACACGCGTAGGTATTCCTTCCAGATGACTGCATCGAGTTGTTGAATTCAAGACAAAGGACGACTAAGAAAAGAATCGTGCTCTCTTGCTAGCCCATGTTTTTACGAAAAGAAAACGAGATTCCCTGTGGATTTATTCGTGCCATAGCCATTGTTTGCTGCATTCCGCTCGAAAGCAAGCTAATCCAGACCCAATATTTACTCTCCACTCAAATTATTACAGTTAATTCGCTTTGTTATTTTTGGTTGTTACGGTCCAGGCGGCCAGGGTGTATGCGATATTAATTCTGATCAGGGATGTTTAAGTAAATAAATCTCAAACCTAACTTATATAACTATAAAGGCCCACCGCATAATTGTTAAATACCTATGTCAGTCACTATATCTTTAATCACAAGACAATGAAAAACTTAAATTGTTGGAATTCTTTAGAACTTGAGGCGACCGACCTTTGCGCCCATTGTTTTTCAACTCAAACTATATCCCCTCCATCAACATCCCCAGTCAACAACTATTCGAAAAGTATCCACCTAGTACCCATAGCAAATTCTTATACGAGTATGTATCTCCTCCGTACGAAGACTCAAAAATCAATCCTTGCGAGATGCTAAAATATTAAAATCTAATATACCACAATTCCCTTTCCCATATATCTCGTGCTTGTCCGCAAATTGCTCCTGTATAGTTTACATTGCCATCGGATGCGGGCAATGTGATGAGGACTGGGCTAAGTTCTACCGATCCCATTTCCCCAACTAACATGTTTTGAGGTGAGAAAAGCAATCGGTTTGTGTGTTTTGCCTATTATCCTTAAAAACTTTTCAATGTTCCCCCATCTTCATATACCAACACCGGGCGAACGAAACTATCTTCTTGAACTGAAGAGGACTTGTATCCATATTATATACATACATATATATGATGCTACATGCATCCTGCATGAGAAGAACTTTTACTTAACACCTGATGAAGATCAAGTTTCTTTTGCAAAGGCGTGCGTCTGCATGCTCAGTATTTTCTTATAGAAACAGGTGTGACTATATTCCTTCGATGTTCATTAGTTCTCGGCGGCTCGGATCACAACACTTATATTCTCAAGTCGTATAAGACCGAAGACCTAAAATTCGTATAGTTATAGGTGGGGGAAAGACGACAATCTGTTTATCGGATAGAGATGGTTTCTTTTTTGTGCCTTCTCAGATGCTACCACAAACACCAACATTGAGGACGATGACGACGACGTTTGGTGGTGGTTAGGGCTTTTTCAATATTTTATGAGACAAGATTACACCTCTTCCTTGCGGTCGAACGTTCAAGAAGTACACGATTTATGTGGCTTTCTGTTTGGTGGCCAAGTTACTTACATCTTAAACATTTACGTGTTGGTGTTCCTATACTACCTACCTATGTATGGTGTGTGAAATACTAAATTAAACAATGCGGAAGATTAAGTGCAGATTTGTTGGCATCGACACGAAGGATGAGACACCATTCTCTTTCATAAATTGGTATTTAAGTTTGGAAAGCGAATGCTGCCATGGTTTCGATGTGTGTTTGTGTGTATAGGAAATAATTGGCTAGCGCTAGAGGAAAGAAGGTAAGTTGGTTGTAGAACAAAAAACTCTGCGCTTGGCAATATTGTATGGTACGTATGCTGCAAACACATAAAGAAGGTGTTAGGCTTCAGCATTAAGAAGATTAATTGCACTTTGTATTACAAACCTATAGATACCACAAAACAAGGTGGAAGTTTTCCAATGGTATGATTTCACAATATTTCCTTTCAAATAAATACAATGCTGCTATTTCTTAACTTCTTTAGTTTGAAATATTTTGTTTAATTGCCGGGAAAGTTTTTTTTTAATAATCAGATTGATTTGATAGATAGGTATAGAGTACAAGCGATGTACTCTATACTCAAAATGTTTAGATTTTTATAATATTCATTTAAAGAACTCAAAATCAATTTTAGAGAATTTAAAATATTCGCAACATGTATTATTTACAGGAGATTTTAACATTAGTAATATTGTTCTCTTTATCGATTTTAAGGCCGCATACGATAGCATTTATAGAGACGAGCTATACAGAGCCATGTCTGGTCTTGTCATCCCCACAAAACTCAACCGCCTGTGTAGGATGACGATGGAGAACTCTCTCTGCTCCGTCAAGGTTGGTACTGACCTCACAGAAGCTTTTGATGTCAAGAAAGGATTCCGACAAGGTAATGCGCTATCGTGCGATTTCTTCAATTTAATACTTGAAAAAATTGTAAGAAATTCCCAAGTTAACTCTACTGGCACAATTTTTTTCAAGTCTGTGCAATTGTTAGCACACGCTGATGACATAGACATAATTGGCAGAAGTACCTGCTGTCCACAAAAAGGGACACACAACACCGGCGGATTGGACAAAACGTCACAATAGACAGGTACAACTTAGAGGTAGTTAGGGACTTTGTCTACCTCGGATCCGCTATAACATCTAACAATAACATCTCGTTAGAAATAAAGCGAAGAATAACTCTTGCCAATCGCTGTTCCTATGGGCTAGGGAGGGAATTGAGTAGTAAAGACCTTTCTCGAAAAACAAAGGAGACTCTTTATAAGACTCTGATCATCCCAGTCCTGCTCTATGGCGCGGGGACATGGACTCTATCAAAAGCGGATAAAGATATTCTTAATCGTTTCGAACATAAGGTTCTTCGCAAGATTTTCGGCCCTATCAGCGTTAACCGGCTTTGGAGGAGAAGGTTCAACCATGAACTATACGAGATGTACAGCGACATTGACCTGGTACAAAAAATACGTATATCACGTTTAAGATGGCTAGGTCATATAGAGCGTATGGACAACAACGCTCCGGCTCGCAGGATCTTCGATTCCAACCCAGAGGGAAGACGCAGTCAAGGAAGGCCTCGCCTAAAGTGGCGCGCTCAATTGGAAAATGACCTCAACCAACTTCGAGTGCGTAACTGGAGGCAGCTAGCCAAAGACCGAGCTAGCTGGGGAGGCAAGTTGGTTGAGGCCCAGGTTCGCCCCGAACTGTAGCGCCACCTAAGAAAGTAAGTAAGTAATATTGATTGGACTTTTGACACCGAAGAAAAGTGTTTATATCCCTTTAACGTTTCAGCTGAAAAAGAATGTCTAGTTATAGATTTTTTTGGTCAATATAATTTAATCCAAATCAATTCTCAGTACAATATCCTTAATCGAATTCTCGATTTGGTTTTTGTTGATAATGAATTTCTTATTTGTTATGATAAATGCAATTTTCCAGTTATTGCAAATTGAATTCATCATATAGCCATTGATGGGGGTGGCCGTGGCGCGATAGTTGTGTGCTCGCTGTCAACCTCGTGGTTGCAGGTTCGATTCCTGCCGTTGTCTATGTCTTCTTATATTTCATTAAAAACCAACTCTAAAAATTGTCATAATATAAGTTGCTGCTTTGCTCATTGCATGCTGTTTAGGCATAACACTAACAACATGTTATTGAGTAAACTAGCATACCCATAAAATATGACAACGAATTAAATAAATTAATGCGAATTATAGGGGACATAAATAAATAAGACACGGTAATTCTCTCCGCATTAGTTCAGCCGCCATCACTGGAGATAAATCTGAGACATCAACCAGCTCTAGTCTCAGAACATCGCGCCAAACATCTCTCCCATCCTTCTTTCTCATCTTACACCGGATGGCCGCGCTGTGTTAAGAAAAACATATTAAGAGTATTCATAGTCCCTTGAGCGCGTGCAAAAATCTAATTATTTTTAATGATTTTCGAAAAGCTAATTTTGACGGTATGGTTTATTATCTTTTGTCTTTTTCGTGAGACAACGTTTTTCCTCCATCTGAATTAGATATCGTGTATTCTAGTTTTGTAAGCGTTTTGATGGGGCAATTGATAAATTTGTACCTAAAAAGCGTTCTAAAAAAATTCTTGTCCTATCTGGTATAATGGGAGGTTGACCAATCTCAAAAACAGAGGGCAATTCTTTGATTGCTGGTAGGTTTCTTATATATCACCAATTTTTAAATCGGGTTCAAAACAGTATATAACTAATTATAGACCCATTAAAAAAAATTATTGTATTCCAAAAGTATTTGAAAAGCTAGTCTGTAACAGGTTAACTGAGTTATTTCAGAATCATATTTCAGTTTCTCAATATGGGTTTGTTGCAGGTTTGTTTATTATCAGGCGCTAGAACATACAACTCAGATGATCTTCCGAACCATTATACATATAATTGACCATGGAAAAAACATGCGGATAATCCAGATTCAAACCAAACTTTCAAGGATTGACCTTGTGATTTGTTAATGGCCATGGAGAATGGAAGACGGAACGGAAATTGAAGTATTTTATAATCAAGCGGCATATTGGTTAGGATCATCGGGAAACTCGGAATTAGAACTTCATCACCTTCGAATTTTCCTTTGAGTATCGTCGCGTAAATCATATTGTTCATCAATTTACTTAACACCAAACGCGTACCATTGCACAGTGTTGGTTGGCTTATGTTTCGAAGCATGATTACTACGGAGCCAACCTTTAAAATTGTGCGGTGGTAAGCCAGGCACATCCAAGGAGTTTAAGATTTCTATTGGATAGTTGGTGGCTTCATCTTCATTATTTTGTTACACAGTCAATAGATTTGAATGAATGCATTGTTTCAATGATCTCATTCTGAATTATGTAGTTTAGGTCATTTACATCTTTATTCTTAGCCGCAAAAATGGCTCGCTCACTTAACCATTCACTATTTTTCAGTAAGTACATAATGACTCAGTAAGTTAGAGAAATTATGAGGAAATTAAATCAGTCGGCTCGATTCGTCGACAGAAACTCGACCATCACCGATAGTCCAGCAATTGCTCAGAGAATTCTTTAGCAGATGTATAATTAAGGCCCGTTCGCTGATACACAACTTAAGTATTTAAGTTCTACTTAATCACTTATGTGACAGCTTACTCAGAGGAAAAGGTAACCATAAGCGTTTTAAGTTGAACATAAATAATTATGATTCGTATCAACAAACGGGTCTAAGAAATGCAACTCTCATGTTTGTTGTCAACTGAAATTTCTTCACATAGCGCCATAGATTCTAGGATTCGAGACTATTTCGTCGGCAGCCGTCTGTCTTTGAATAACTGACAGTTGGGGGTGGCCGTGGCGCGATAGTTGTGTGTTCGCCTGTCAACCTCATGGTCACAGGTTCAATCCTTGCCGTAGTCTGTGTCCTCTTATTTTCCATTCAAAACCAATTCTAAAAATAAATGTCATACAATGAGTTGCTGGTTTCCTTATTACATGTTGCTTAGGCATAGAAATAACAACATGTGGTTGAGTAAAACTAGTATACCGATAAAAATATGACAAAGAATAAAAAAAATTAATGCGAATTAGAATGGACACAGATAAATAAGACACGGAAATTTCTCCGCATTAGTTCAGCCGCCATCCGTGGAGATAAAATCTGAGACAACAACCACCTACAACGCGCCACACATCTTTCCTATCATTCTTTCTCTTCCTTAACCTCACCCTCACGCCCGCGCTGTGTTGAAACATTTAAAGGTTAGTATAATCCCTTGAGCGCGTGTAGAATATAAAAAAAAAAAAAAAAGTGGCGGAAATCGCCAGGCAGTAAAATCTCTGCTCTTCCAAAACATCTCGAGGCATTGCGTAGATATTTTAATGTTCGGTTAAATGCTTCTAATGCACGTTTTCGTGCCATTGTGCATTCGCCCCAGATGATGATTTTTGATGTCGATAAAACTTTGGCCATTGCTGAGTTGTTTGCAATAGTACATGTTGGTTCTTCAATAGTTTGAAGATTTAAAGGCAATTTTAATGCTGATTGAGCAGCACGGAACCCTTCCTACAATCTGGCTGCTATTCCAGAAGAAGCAACTGCAACCGCAATGTTCGATCTCGCACGAACAGTGGCTATAACTATTGACATGCGGAATGTCTCACCAGTTCCACCATGGGGCATCCAGGAAGATTAAGGCCCGAATATGTACTTCCTCATTCATCTTAAGATCGTGATTTTTGGAACTGACACGAATTTGATTTTAAAGATCTTCTGACATTTTATCCTTGTATTTGTGCCACAGGTTATAGTTGGAAAGCATGTCGCAAACATGATAGCAAATAATGGGCTTATCTAAGTTGGATATGCAGAGATAATGGTTTCAAACGATTGTCGTATCAGAATGGGTATCGTTTCTAGTAAATTGAGTTATTCACATGCAGTACGATATGTTGGAAATATTATACCATTAATAGCCCTTAGTGTCTCAAATGACGTTGACCCACGCACACTTATCACATTAATCGCAAATAGAAGCCTTCCCTGATTATTACTGATTATTGATTTCTGAAAAAATTTATAATTATGAAATTTTTAACCATACTTGACCGTAGACAAAATTACGTTTAGCTGTCATTTGCGTTTTGTTATTCAGTGTCAGAAGCGTTTTTGTTTGACGTTTTATATTGACTTGCATTCTCTTTGACGTTTTATGTCACATCACACGGGAACGCGGTCGAACGGGATAAAAAGTATTCTATACCCGTCTCCTGTATCTAAGCTACCTTCTCACCAATTTTCAGCCAAATCGGTTCAGCCGTTCTTGAATTATTATACTTTCGTTTATATACGATTATCATAAAATTAAACGGCGAACATGTTTTTTGTGTTACACTTTTCGCGGCCCACAAAAACCGAAGGGACATAAATTACATATCAAACGAAAGCATTTTTTGCATAGATGTGTAGAGTGATAACATTATTTAAATATATTGGACAAAAATTGTTTAAAACAATAAATAAAAATGCAAAAAATACACACCTACACTAGCGACATCTGTTGCAGAAAAAAGAAAATGGTTTGTGCATTATATAATTTAATGAAATATATAAAAGGAACTAGAAATTGCATACTCTTGAGTGTTCGTTGCATACTTATTTATTGAATTGTGTTAGAGCTGGGCAATACTAGGATGGTGAATAGCTGAGTACAGGAAAGTGGTGGAAAAGTGTAAATAAATATTTAATTTCTAATGAAAACTTATGTACAACTTGAACAAAGACCGTCACAATAAATTTAGAAAATAATTAAGTTTCATTTTCGAAGTTAATTGAATTTATACAAATTAAAACAATCATTATTTATTTCATATGTGGTGGCATTTCATAAGAGGTAAAGTGTGGTGAAAATACGAGGTGTGTGAAGCGTGCCCATATCTAAATCTATTGTTTTGGGTTATTTTGATATATGTTGAATTTTTTTCAGACGTCAGGATTGTTGTATGTACGTATTTTGGTTTACCATGGAAATAAACGTCAAATAAAAGTGTATTTTTGAAAATATTTTTTAAAGGATTTACATGAAATTATTTCTTATAATATGCAATTTGATATCACAATTTTAATTTTTTCTACGATTAAGACAGACCAATCTATAAATTTCATTATTTTTAAATTTTGTAACGATACACATATGCCAACTGACAGCTTATGTATTGTTTTTTTCTTTTTCCTTCATTTGACAGTGTTCATAATTTTGTCCAAAAAAATTTCTTGCAATAAAATTCGCAACATGGCGAAATATTTTACTCTCTAATGAGGGCTCTCTTTTGTGAAAAACTACGAAAATTTGGAGTACGGGAATAGGATTTGACTGTTTTTCGTAGAAATTCGTAGATTTTCGTAGTTTTAGGGAGTACGGGAACGCACCTAATGAAAGGTACAAGAGTAATAACCAGGAACATTTGTTGTCGTACAAAAATTGTTAATGCGTCAAAAATGTGTATAGTTTTGAAAGTTTGTTTGCCATTAACTGTTTTCCTTTGGACTCCATGATTGAGTGCTTAGTGGGTACTTCTCATTGCATTCAACAATTTAAAAAAATCATGAATTCTCTGTCTTTTATTGAAAGATAATGAATTAAATAAATAAATTGGCACTCGAATTTCGAGAGCTGGGTCGGCTAGTATAGATAAAAACGCAAAAATAAAATAAGGGCACAATTTTCTGCCGGGTCAAAATTCTTTTAGCAAAAGCGCGCGCTTTTTAACATTTTTCAAACTTTTGTTTTCTTTATTATTTGTAGAGTCTTAATAAGCAGAGTATACTGTTGCTTTCTCAAGAGTTCAATACAAAAAATATTTTTTTTGTTGGTCAATTTCTGTCCATTAAAGAAAAAAGAAAATGTGTTTAAAAAAAACAAACAAAAACAAAAAACTATAAAAAATTATAAAAAAGAGAGCCGATCTAAGTCACATTGGCTATCTTAGGCGCATTTCAAAAAACATTGTTCTCTTTGGTTTTTGCTTGTTTGGTTGTTTTTTCTGTAATTTTTGTTTCATACTTAAGTTTACCTAATGAATTGTTTTGTTTTATTTTTGTTGCTGGTTTGCTATTGTAAATAAAAAAAGTTAATTTCAAATTTTAAAAAATAAGCAGAATTTTTTTCTTTTTTGTTGACGGACAGAATTTTGATAAGCAAAATTTTCAAAAGCAGAAAAAATGAAAAAAAGCAGAATTTTGAAAAGCAGAGTTTTCATTTTAAAATCTTAATTTTGAAAAGCAGCATCTTGACCCGCTCCCTAAAAAAAATATAAAATAATTAATATTGCATTAATAATAATAATAATTTTAACTATATGTAAGACCTAAGGTCTTTTAATTGCAACCTGAACTGCACGGTACTAGTTAGAAGAATAAGAAAGAAAGGAAAAATAGAACTTTGAATATAAAGACAATGCAAATTCTAAGCTGATTTTGAAGCCCAAACAAAATCTGAATACCTTGCAGATTGAACTAGAACTTATAAAAATATTATTCTCTTTTAAAAAAAACTTATAAAATAAAATAGAAACGTTAAGCTATCATATTTTGAGCTTAACACATTTCTAGAAGAAATCATTCCCAAGGGCAGTATTGGTCATATCTATGGCATGCTAACAGCTACATTCTCAAATAGACCCTGATAAGTAACAACTCGTTACAAAGTGCTAAAAGCCAGTAATATATAACATGCGGAAAGTTTCTTTCCATTGTTTATTCACAAAAAATGGATAAGGAAATTTAACTACTGCTTATTCTCATCAATCCACCAAAAATAAGCACATAATACACAATTAGCTAACACAGGCAATTGGAAAAGTTTTCATCACGTAGCCGGAGCAGAGTAGACTGTTTTCCACACTGCGAATTTATTCTTTAGTGAGAAAATATATTAAAAACTTTCCACTTGTTTCATTTCAACCCCTTTCTACCAAGCTAATGTAAATGTACAAGCCACGTTCTATTAGTAGAACTCTCTTCCCCCAACTAATGGCTGATAATAATTATCGTAAAAAATAATATCCTTCTTCCAAATAGAGATGACTATGGTCACAAGGAAACACAACGAAATGAAGTGCCAGAGATGGATCTGAACAATGCCCATGAACAAATACCAGATCAAACTCTTTGGCAAGAGGCAAGAATATAAAAAAAAAATTATTTTTCCACATCCAAAGAGTGTCACGGCGGCATTGTGGGATTGGTATAAAACTCCATCATCAATGAAATTGAACCATGGAACAAAAACCGGTGTTCTTCTTATTTTGGCATTTGCTGCTTTAGATAATAAGCTAAAGCCACTTGATATTGATAATGGCACTATTTAACAGCCAGAGGAAGAAAACTGCTAACACTTTTGCACCCAGCACCCCTACGATATACCAGTAGTAACCAGTAACCACCACCGCCAACATTTTAAGCAACTGTCGAAGGGTTTATTTTCATCATTCTGAGTGCTGAACTAGCTGAGGAGAAGTAGGTTCAACTTTCTTATCAAAGTGCGGGGGTTCTTCTTGCTTGGTGTCTTAAATTACACAAAAACACAGGATCATATCCTTAAGCTCATTTTCTTCGACAACAACAATTCTTCCAGAGACCACAGGCGTCGGAGAATGAATTGTTCTGCTTTCTTCTGTGATGATGTTCTGTTTTTGTTGCGAAGCAGAAGCAGTAATGCCGATGGTATTGGGGGCTTCACGAAAATTATACTGATTTCAAGATATTAGGTGTTAATTTTCAACCCCTTCACACTTTCTTTAAAAACATCGATCTCGTACGCAGTTCTATAACCACCCCACCAAATTTTAACTGCTCCTGGGGGAGTTCTGTTATACTGAGAGTTATTAACTCGCAAGTCGCAACTCGCAGGGCTATCAACTTGGAAGCCTAAAATCCTTTGTTTTTAAAATAAAAGCATCTGGTTTGTATGAAAGTAAATTCCTGTAGTACAATAGGTGATGTTTGACTTGAGTGTTCTGCTAAAGAGAGAATAGAATGGTGGACGTGCTCTCAACGCACGAATTGCCCACAAAACGTGCCGCCAATATTTTCTGGCAACAAAATTTACCTTATCACAAAACCTCAAGCATAAATCGAAGTCAATTCAATTTAATCCTTATTTAAACTTTTAGTTCACCAAGTTGCAGCATCTTATTTATGTGTTTTGTGGTCTGGGCAAATGCGAAAAGAAAACTTTGTTGTTGTCTTTTGTTGTGCTCACAAAAGTTTACGTGATTTTTTGTCACCTCGCGCTTAATCCAATACAAAAAAGCAGCAGACGAAGTGGAATAACGTAATGCAATAGGTATACCTATGGGTATATATTTAGTAAGACAGAGGATTAGGTCGTATATTCGTATGAGAGTATTTGCGAAGTGGTATATGCTCTCGGGTTACTGTAAGATGTACGATAATTGTTTGAGTGGTGAATAAATTCGTTTGGAGTTCCCTGTCTGCCTCTATGTGTCGTCCTTCTGGACTCCAGAAATCAGGATCACACTTTTGTGCTTTGAAAAGAACTTACTTTAACATCTTGTGTCGTTATTTTTTAAAGGACTTTGAGGATAGTTACATATACTTTAAAACTCCGTAGCTTAATGAAGTTCTTGCGTTTTATACAAAAAGATTTTAAAGTGTCTGAAAAGTTGAAAAAAACATGGTTGAGCACCCTTCGATTCTGAGCCTCACCAGTAATTTATATCAACAAAATATATACTCGTTTATCTACCTTTTAGTTGAATAATACGATTCATTTATGAATAATACACCAACGCAGATTAGGAGCTCGTTTTCGTTGAGTATCAACATAATCTATTATATAAAGGGTTATCCATTTTGCGGTTTCAAGAGTATAGGGCTCGAATTCGACATCTGTTAAACTAAGCTGTTAAACCAATTTTGTTTTCAGTTGAAAGTCTGACATTTACGAAAATGGATCGCCTTACTTTCGCACAACGCACAAAAATTGTTAAATCCTACTACAAAAATGGTGATTCTGCCACAGCCACATGTCGTGCTTTAAGAGGAGATTGTGGTTTACATAATCGTCCAACTACGCAAGCAATTGGAAAAATTGTGAAGAAATTTGAAGACACTGGTTTGGTTACAGATATTGTAAGGCATGTGCATCATCGTTTCGCTCGTACCACAGAAAATATAGCTGCTGTAAGTGAAAATCTTGCCGAAGACCTGAATGTGACATTTCCTCGTAGTTCTCAGGAATTAGGACGGTCTTACGGGACATTATGGCGAATTTTGCATTTGGATCTATACCTACATCCATATAAAGTCCAGCTCACACAACAACTGAAGCCAGCTGACCATTCACAACGCCGTAGATACGTCGAATGGGTGCTTGAGCGGTGGACGTCGACTTTTCGAACAAAATTTTCTTCAGCGACGAAGCACATTTCTCACTCGGTGGGTATGTTAATAAACAAAGTTGTCGTATTTGGGGTTCTGAGAATCCTCAAGTAATTAAAGAGAAGCCATTACATTAACAAAAAAATAGTCACTGTTTGAGGCGCTCTTTGGTCCGGAGGTGTGATTGGACCTTACTTCTTCGAAAGCGACGATGGAACGACTGTCACCGTCAATTCGGAGCGTTATGGTCATATGATAACCGACTTTTTTTGCCTGCTATTAAAATATAATACTTGGAAAATATGTGGTTACAACAAGACGGTGCCACATGCCACACAACTCGAGCGAATATGGCTTTATTGCAAGAGACATTTCCTGGCCGCGTAATTTCTCGTCGTGGCGATATCAACTGGCCGCAAGATCATGCGATTTGACACCGCTGGACTTTGTTTTGTATGGCTACGGGAAATACCGTGTTTATGCAGATAAACCTTTAACTCTTGAGCACTTGAAAACCAACATTCGTCAAGTTATGGCTGAGATCCCGCCCAATATATGTCACAAAGTGGTCGAAAATTATCTCAAAAGAATCGATGCTTGCAACAATTCGCGTGGTGGTCATTTAAGTGATGCAGTATTTCTCACATAATGTCGACGTTCAAACTTTATAATAAAAAAGAAATACTCGTATCATGAAAAAAAATATTTTATATGTGTTTTAATTACGTTTACTTTTGAAACCGCAAAATGGATAGCCCGTTATAATTCTCGTGTCACATTGATGTGTTCGATGAACTCCGAAACTATCTAACCGATGTTCATGCTTTTTTTTTAATGTTTATTTTGCTGGCGTTGCTGAGATAGGATAGTTTGTAATACTCAATACTTAAAAATAACGGTACTGGCCAAACAATTTGTTCTAATATCTTGATTTTTTCGAAAACGGCTCTAACGATTTTGATTAAAAAAAGTGTGTGTACTATTTTATTTAAATATTCTACATTTTGGTCAAACATTTTGTTAACCTGCCATACCACAATTTATTAAATTTAAAAAAATAATAAAAACAAAAATAAATTTACCTCCTCCTTCGACTTGGCTTAAAAAAAATGTTCGAAAAATATTTTTTATGGACTTTGAAAATTCAATATGTCGTAAACGTGTCAATGATTTGTTTAGAAATTTCGCTTTTAAGTTTTGTCACATCAATTTTTTGTTGTTTAGAAAAAAATTTAAGAAATTTTGTATAAAAATAATTAAGTAAAAACGACTTAAAAAATATATTTAGATTCTTAATAGAAATATTTTGCATACGATGTGATCGAACTTAAGAGCGATCCATTCGTGCATTTTATTTTATATGCCATTTACAAAAAAAAATTAAACATCAAAACCAAATATATAAATATATTTACGATTCTCTGCGTCGTTGTTGTGAGCCAATCAGGGATAGTTTGTATATAGCTTAATAAAAATAGAAGAAAACACCTTTTTGAGTATTGGCTTTTGGTCTCAGATTAAGAATAACCAGAAGTGTATTTTAGAGGCGAAATTCAGTTTTCATTGAGCCAAACAATTATTGATAGGTACATTTATGGGAAATTCGTGTACAGACTTCGTGTCGTATAATTCACAGAAGAAAAATTAATGATTGGCAACACTGATCAGCAGCTAGATTGATTATGTTATTTCTGGTACATCCAAGATGGCTGCGCCAATGAAATAACCACTCAAACTTGAATGTGGTCCTATTTGCTTCTATACAACATAGTGGTTATTGTCGGTGATTGTCGACCGAATTTCATGAAACTTAAAATTGCGAATTGCCACACATAAAAAATATTCTCATTACAGGGTGTCAGAAAAAATGACACTTGCAAACTTGAACTTTAATTTCATTTTATTCAATCATTCTACGGATATACTCCGCGGTTGTTTTTGTTGCTGTTGAAGATCCGGTAGCTTCAAATTCCCCCAATTATTCGCCAAAGAATGAAGATGTTTCCCTCCCTGTGTACGATTAGTCATCAGAAGAATTACCGGAAACGTACTTGAGACATTAAAACTGACTGGAAAGTTTAAAGGAGGAGCCGTCCTGTATTACCTCGAATACTTATAATTCCATTAGAATCAACAATATCTTTCAAAAAGCTGCAATTGACGATACATTTGGCTTTCGCGATGACGATAAATAAGCCGCAAGGGCAGACAATGACAATTTGTGGCTTGGACTTGGAGAAACCCGGTTTTCTCAAATGGATGGGCAGCTGTATGTTGCATCCGCACGCGTTGGAAAACCATCAAATGTATGTGTTTTAACGAAAGGCAGATTATTGAGTAATGTCGTCTATCATTTAGTTCCTAATTAATGTAAATCCCTGATTGCTACTAATTCGAATCTTTACCAGTCACTTCCTTAACAGTGCCACTTTTAATATCTAATAATTGAATGCAATACAATCAAGTCGCGGCAACGGGCGACCGGGTCTGCTAGTAAATTATAATAATTACCAAGCTTCTGAAATACAGTTTTAGTTATTATAGCTTGTCGTGCCCCGCATAGCCCGGTTCAATTTCATGTTTATGTTTAAGTCGGCGCTTTGTCAGTTGATTCTGTTCCTCGAGGTGGAAATCGACCGATTGAATTCGTGTAACTCGAAACAAAATAATACTCACTTTCAGAAGACTTAATGGACTTCATATTTGCTTAATGAAGTGTAATTTTGTAAATTTGAATAACAGGAGTAGCTATATATATATATTTACCTTTATTTTATCTTCTAAAATATTATATATTTTTTTGTGATATTAAATGACAAATTTCTTACCATTCGATACACATTCAAAAATATTTCTTCGCAATCCTCGAGATTATAAAAAAAATGCGTTGGAGCCTGAGGAAAATTTACCCCTATAGAATTTAACTGGTAGATAAATAACAACTACTGATAATTTAAACACAAATATACTTGAATTGAAATTAAGAGAAAGAGTTTCCTAAATTTGGTATATATTAGACGTATAGGTTCGAGCCCCACTATAAGCTATACCTCCAGTTTTAATTGGATTTCGCTCGTGGGTTATAATGATAAAGTAAAGACTTAATTCTCAAATCAACCGTGGAAACAAAAATTCTTTCCTATCTGTCTATTCCGTTTAACTAATGCCGGTACATTCAGGCTGCATTTGAAAGTCCTAAGGTCGTACACCCATATATGTAAAGGGTTTTTCAACAGGGGCGCTACAAAAGTAGAGCGACAGGGACAGCAAACGACGCAATATTTCTTGCCGCTCTTTTGACATTTCTCTTCAGTTAGGTTTGCCATTTCATGATGGAAAGATATACGAGCCAAAAAGGAGTCGAAATTATTAAAATTTACTACCGAAATCCGGAGTCAGTGGCCTCAACGTTAAGAGCGCTACGTCCAATTTATGGTCGTCATAATCTTCCTAACAGATCAACAATTGAGCGTCTAGTGGAAAAATTTGAATCCACAGGTGCAGTACAAAATAGAAGTGCCCGTAGTGTCGAGAATATTGCTGCCACTGAGGCATCAGTTGCAGAAAGCCCAAATGTGTCACTCACACGTCGTTCTCAAGCGTTGGGCATCTTTGTGACGTCATTGTGGCGAATTTTGCAAAAAGATCCTGCCCACCAGAAGCGTCGTATTTCAGTCTTGGTGTTTTTAATGCGTTCATGGCAACGCTTCGTGTTGACCGATATTTTTGTCAGTCGATGTGGAGAAACTTTAGAATAACTACGACTAGAGGTGGTGAATTATCAATGGCACTATTGATTTTAATCGATAGTTTCCACTATCGAGATCAATCGATAGTTCTTACCCACTATAGATTGTTTTTCGATAGTTCAGGGAAAAATTCGTTATTCAAAGCTGAACAGTTTTATCTAGAGATGAATTCTTATAAAAGTGTTGAGTTGAGTTAAGACTAGCTTAGCTCAAGTCGACCACACCAACTTGCTGTGGTGCGTTCTTTTTCTAACCAAAGATTACAATTAGTTCAATAGAGTTAACTTTTATCTTCATCATTCGTAAATCTGTTAAATTAAGCACTTCATCAGCTGATATTTCGATGTATGCATGTTGTGGTTATGTTCTGTTAACTGTTCATCTTTAAATTTGGAATTGTTTTCATTTATATAGTTATTTAACTACTAATTGTAATTTATTTTAGTATCAATTTTAATATTTGAAATTTTTTTATGCTAAGATCCGTGTTTGATACTGCATTTTATAACTATCGATAATTATTGTTTGTTTTTTTTGTAAACTATCGATAACGACCGATGACAGTGACTATCGATAGTTATTCAAGACTAACTCCGACTTCCGATTTATTATTCATCATGAATCAAAGAAAACAAGATTACGACACATCTTTTTTTGCTTTATTTTATTGACGGCACCAGAGACCAAAAATCTGGAAATTGTTGTTTTTGTCCGCTGTAGATTAATGGATTGTGGTCTCTGGTGCTGTCAATAAAATAAATCAAAAAAAGAAGTGTCGTAATCTTGTTTTTGTTTGATTCATGATTAATCATCATCTTCGACACCCTTGAATTGAACAAAAAGTCTTCTGAAATCAGTGATATCTGGTATTCTTGGACTCAGAACATCTTTGCTCTTAATTAGTGACGAGTTATAGCGAACAGGAAAACGCATCAGGAAAAGTTGAAACAGTATGAAAATGAATATTTTTTCCTGATCGTCGTTTATGTTAAACAGGAAAGTTATGTCAGTTGGCAAGCCTCACTACCAGGCTGCCATCAAGTTTTCCTGATTGAAACGCACACAAAAAAGTTTTCATCCACGTTTCTGTCAGTGGATTGAGAGACATTGGAATCCAAATCATTGGAATGATTTGTTTCACTTTGTGTCAAATGGCAATCAGCTGGCACGAAAAATGAATTTCCATAAGAAAGATAATTAAATACATTTTTAACAAAAAAGTCATTGATTAGCGTTGCATTTGTATTTTAAAACGCGTGAAAACCTAATAAATTATCTATTCGAACTTTTTCCCTGTTGCGTTTTCCTGATGAATTGCCAATTTCTAATTACTGCTTAAAAATTTATCAATTGGAGTTATTGATGGGCCAGACTTATTTAATTATTTCTAGTTATTATTTTTCTAGTAAAGCCTTAAAGTAGTTATAATTGCTTGTGGTGAATAATTTTTGGGTGCAAGGTGTCGCTCTTTGACAAAGATCTTATAGCAACAAAAACAAGAAATACGCATTAATGCCAGTAACTTTATTGGCAGTGTCAATTGTACATATTTCATGTGTCGCATTTTTTTTTCAAAAAATGAACACACTAATTGATTCAGTGGTGTTTTAATAAACATGTCGCAGTTTTTTTTATGAACTCTTAACTAACTTAAAGCTAGACCAAAATTCATATAATTAGCCTAATTATCAATAACTTAAAACTAAATTAACGGGTTCTCTGTAAAATGTCGCACCCTAAAAACAAAAAGTGGCGCTAAACAAAAAATTGGTTTTAGGCGAACGACTCGATTCTATTTTAAAATTTTTTTAGCTTCAAAAATAACTGTAGTTTTCATACAAATGTTCGGGCTAAATTGTAAATCTCATTTAGCTTGAAACGGCTCTAACAATACATAGGTAGAGTCTACATTAGATGTAGTTTTTTTTTTATACATATCAAAAATTTCCAAATATATTTAAATATTTCGAAAACGGCTGAACTATTTTTTTTTTTGAAATTTATATTAATAAATAAATTTTTTAAGAAAAAAAATTAAAGAACCTTAGTACCTATAGGAAAAATTAAGTAAAACAAGACTTTAAAAAATATTAATCTGTTTTTACTAAGAATTTTGTACATACAATGTGATCGAACATAAGAGCAACTTAAACAGCGTCCGATTGAGTTGTGCATTTTATTTTAAAATGTAATTATAAAATTATAAATAAGAATAATTTATCCTGTTACGTTTTAACAGTTCGTATCGTTAAATTACGGTTAGAAATAAGACGCTTACGCAATGGTTAAATTAAATCTATTTAGTTTATTTAACGAGAATCATAATAATAAGTTTGAAAATTAAATTAAAGGTAAATTAATTTATAATAAGCTGTATGATTTTTATCATCAATAAAATCATAGTTTTGTGATCTAACAATTGTTAAGTAAAAACAATGAAAGTGTTTTATTGAAAATGCCACACGACCCCCACTTAGACATGTTCGCCCCGAACATTTTGATTTCGTCCACTTCCATATGACGCTAGTCTCTCAAGATGAACCACTTTCATTTTACTTCGTCGATTACCGCATTTTTGAATTCTATACACCACATTTGATTCTTTTGATGACTTTATATGTACCTTCTCAGTTTGTTTGCAGTTTTGGAGAAAGTCCTTTCCTTCGTTGAGGGTTATACAATATCACCATATCTCCTTCTTGAAAACCATCTGAATTTGTTCTGATGTCATATCTGGCTTTTATTTTATTACTCACCGGGCCCAACGGTGGCGGACCAAATCATGCATAAAATCTAGTTCTTTTCTAGTTTTATCAGCATAGGTATCACCGCCTAGTTCTAATGGTGCACAAACTCCAAACTTTAGATCAGCCGGAAGTCTTAGATCTGTACCGAATATAACATTTGCTGGTGTCTTGGTTGCTGTATCCTGAATTGCAGATCGATGTGCTATAAGAAACATTATGTTAACAACTTTTCTTAAATGCTCTTCTAGTGTTCGGTTAAATCTTTCAACCATACGATCAGATTGGGGATGTAATGGGGTAGTTCTTGTTTTTCGGATTGCAAGTACTTCACACATCTCCTTAAACACTATAGATTCAAAATTTCAGCATTGGTTTGAATGCAACTCCATTGGGACTCCAAACCGAGAAACCTAATTCTTTACGAATACATCCGCAATAGTTCTCGCCTCTTGATTAGGAATGGGGTAGACTTCAGGCCAGTTACTAAAGTAATCGATGACAACCAGCACATATTTATTTCCAGCATGACTGGTAGGAAATGGTCCAGCAATATCCATTGCATTTGGTTCAAAAGGAGCCCAACAACATATTGATGCATTTTGCCACGAGTTTTAGATTAAGGTCATTTTGCAGTACTGCATTGATCACAGTTTTGAATGAAATCGGCTATTGAATGCTGACTTTACTTTTTCTAAAGTTTCAGTGATTCCTAAGTGTCCACCACCACGCAACGATTGTATTGATTTTATTTTTCGGAACCACAATCAACTTACGCATCGATCCACCATCTGTACTTTCCCACACACGTTTGAGTTCATTATATCAAAAATCAGCTATTAATATGCTTTTCTTAAGTATATACTCCTTATATTTTACTAACTTTTTTGCAGAAACCAAATTAAGATAGATGTAAACCCACACATAACACACTTTGAGTTGACTGCAGCAACTACATCATCCAGCCACATAATACAGCTCTTCCAGTTATAGTTCTGAAACTGGAAAATGTAATTGATGTAGTTGAAGAATGTAGTTGTATGAAGTAGTTGATGTAGCTGATGTAGTAGCGCTGGAATAGGTAACAGATCACCAGTGGGCTTGTTGTTACGAAAGCCATACTGCCGGTCATATGGATATGTGACTTCGTTCGTCAAGATATTTCTTAAGCTGATAATTAATAGGTGTTTCAACTAGAAGAAGATTCTCCTCTTTGAGGGACAGGCTGGAAACTGACCGCTGTAAGAGATCAGAAGAATAGGACAGATGAAAAAGCTTAGGTAGTTATTTTGCCAGCGTAGAAGAACACCACCTCAGACCTATATGGGAGATACTATCTATGGACCACCAGATTTGTGTTTGTCAAGATCTTTAAGAACTCTAGAAACAGTCCAAGTACGAAAGAGAATACGTCACAGGAAACTGTTAATGTTCTCAAATACAGGAGGAGTCACAACACTTTGTAGAAGCGTACAATTCCAGCAAACTGTGCTGCTGGCAAATTTGCTTTTATACGGGGTGGCCCACGAATCGTGGTACAAAAATAAAACGTAATAACTTTTTTTCAGTGTGAGCAATCGGAATTTTTTTTTTATTTTATATTCTACTATTTAGATTTATCAAAATGAATGCTTTGGATAGTGAAAAGGATTTGCATAGTGCAGCGATAACATTCTTTGCAGTCCGTCATTTCCGTCCAAAGGCAATTTAGGCTGGAGTTTGGCGGTACTCCTCCGAGTAGATGGACCATTATTAGGCTGGTGAACATGTTTGCCGAATCTGGAAGCATCGAGCGAAGACCGTATCATCGAGATCCCAATGTTCAGGTTGAGGATACAATCGTGGCTGTTGCATCGGCAATACAGGCAAATCCAAGTGTTTCGACTCGAAATTTATCGGGCCAAATTGGAGTTAGCAGACGGTCATTACAACGGATACTTCATAATGACTTACACTTGTTTCCGTACAGAGTCCAAATTACAAGCAAGTTAAACCCTCAGGATTTGCCTGTTTGCCTGGAATTTTGCCGCAAAATGATTGCAATGGCCGAAGAAGACAACACATTGATAAATTGTTTGTTCATGTCTGAAGAGGCCCATTTTGACTTAAACTGCAATGTTAACAAGAAAAATTGCTGTATATGAAGTGATTCTAGTCCAGAAATGCTCCATGAGACGGAACTGCACCCAGAACGAGTCACTGTGTGGTGCGCAGTTTCATCAAGGTGTATTGTCGGGCCATACTTCTTTGAAGAAAACGGTGTAACGCAAACTGTCAATGGGGACTGTTATTTAAAGATGTTGAAGGAGTTTTTTTTGCCCAGAACTTCGCCGAAGACGTATCCCTTTCAGCAGGATTTGGTTTCAACAAGATGGAGCAAGTGCACACGTAGACACACAAGTAAAATTCCCAAACAAATTGATATCTAGAAACTGCAATTTCCGCTGTCCCCCAAGGTCACCTGACTTGACTGCACCAGACTTTTTTTATGGGGTTATATCAAGCAGGAAGTGTACAAAACGAAACCGAGGAATTGGACTGAATTGAAGCAGTTCATTAAGACAATAATTGAGGCGATCCCAATTTAAACCCTTCAGGCCGCAATGAACAATTTTCTGATCAGGTGCCGCATATGTGTGGATGAGCGTGGAGGTCATTTGTGGTCTATCGTCTTTAAAAACCATTAGTTTTTTAAAATAAAATTTAATTTTTAATCCAATAAAAAAAAATTAATGAAATACATCGATTAAAATAAAAGTTATTTAAATTTCTTATTGTAGCACGATTCGTGGATCACCCTGTAATATGTATTTGTAAGAAAATGAGCTATATTGCAGATAAGGTAATAACTTTAGCCCTTACGCGAAAGGAAACAGAGATGGCGACAATTTTATTAGGATATGATTAGAAAGTGTGAAAGTATTTCAGATGGTGCCAGGTGGCCAACATATTTCACATTACAATCCAAGTAGGTATGTACATATTGTGTTTCCAAACCTGTTTTCCATAACTTATTAAATTATTTATCTCATACCTCGTTTCAGATTGTCCAATCATCAAGTGCCAAAATTAATTTGGTTAGGTATATGGAAGTGTTCTGCATTACTGGACCTCATCATAAAAGGAAAAGCGGCAATGCAAAATGAATCAAAGAGCAAACATAGTTGGTAATAATTCATCTCCCAGCAGTCGGTGTGTAATTTTACACGCTTATTTTCACTTAGTTTCAAATTTTTTTCTTTTTCTGAATGTTGTATCCATTAAATTTGGGTTGGGTAGATATGTGTATACATCACTAGCATGCCACATAATGGAATATTGATACCATCCATACCGAATGAAAATTGTGCTCAGTTCACTTTTGCTGGTTCTTCTGTTTAGTTTTATTTTCATTCAATCTGTCGGTGTCCAGTCCATATCAATGCATGTCTACCAACAAAGAATCCAGGATGTGAGTGAATATACTATATAGATTGACCACCCCGAAATTCCGTCTGGCTAGGAATTGCTTCCTTGAACATCGAATATTCAAAGTCTTTTTCCGCTTTCACGCCAATCTAATACCAAAAACACATCAGATGCCTCCTTTGCTCACCCACATAATGCCAGCGACGGCCGCGCCGCCACCGGCTGGACATATTGTTCAATATGGTTAACAACCCTCTATGTCGTTTTTAGGGTAAGTACATAGGTGTAGGTAGTATAAGCAGTGTCATTTCATTCGGCATGGGGCCACTCTACTCACTTTACTTTTTTTTTTTGTCATGATGCATGCATGTTACCCCATTGACATTTCGTCGCTGCCATTTATATTGGAGAATTTTTTATTCAACGGATCAACTACTTTGTTTATTCACGCTCACGCCCGCCGATATACTGCAATTGGATTTTCGTGGGCGAAAAAATAAATTTGGCCGGAGTGTGCGATAGCGATGCGATGTGGACTTGGAACAGGACGAAAGACATGACCAATTGATTTACTGGACTTTCCATGCCAAAAATTAATTGAGTTGACGACAAGTGCAATTGATTTATGATGCGAAGAATGCGTACATGCTATGGAATTCATCCCTTTTATTGAATTGATAGCAGCCCTGAGGTTATGGGTGTAATTTAATGGATGTGCCAGTCATCTGTTTTTTTTTTTGTTTATATCATTTGCGATTGTATAATGGATGTGCCTACTGTGTGAGAATATATGCAAAATAATATCCATGGACTAGCACTGGACTACCACTGCAGCTATATGCAAATAAGTAGGAATAGGTAAAATTTTGGAAGGATATTGCTTTAATTACATTACAAAGTATGATGTGAAGGCTTTTGATATGTTTAATAAAGGTTTGTGAGTATAGAGACGTGCGAAGTAAAGGTGCTCATTTTTGGTTTTTAGATCAGCTCCATAAGCTAAAACAAACTTTTATCTGACAGCATTTTATTTTCGGAATAAACGGATAACGAAACAACGAATTTTCTTCTTAATGAATGATTAGCCTAGTTAAGAGTCCTTAATTCTGAAGTTCTGAAGATTTCAAGTGAAATCTGAAGTTAACATAATAGTCGTGTTTTATTATTAAGTGCATGCCTACGGTGGATTTCAAAATTTAACACGCAAATCAACAAAAAACCATTAGTGAAGCAAAATAAAGCAGTTTAAAAAGAGATATCATATTGCCTCTACGCTAAGAGAAAACTTTAATGATCCTCAGAACTACAGAGGAATATCATTCCTTAATACAAGCTCTAAGCTGTTTCGTGTTTTATTTTTTTAATAGTCTTACTCGGTGGATTAAGGAAAGTAGGGTTCTGCATGAATTTGAAGCAGTATTCAGAGAACAGACCAAATATTTACATCTTTAAAATTTCGAAATTTACATAAATAAAATACACGATCGTACGAACTTGCTCTTAGAGTTAACAACTTTAACGTTGCGAAAGTTTAGTTATGCTATGCATGTTTAAAGCCGATGTAAGTAAGATTTACTTGATTCTTAGTACAGTGAAATCTCCCTTTGCGGACACCTCCCTTATAAGCTGACACCTCTCTTAGGCTGACAAATTTTCTTATGCGGAAATTGCTCCATAGTTTTCATTTTCTCTTGGACGGACACTCCCTTGCACGGACACGGATAGGAATTTCACACATGAATGAGAAAATATTTTCTCTTAGACCAGAGCAGTATTGAATATGTCATCACGCTGATAATTTTGACAACGGTATTTTTTTCTTAAGTTGCAATCTTCTACGGCGAGCATCAAATTATTTTCTCTCATTGACGTGATAAAAGTAATTTTGTTTGGACAAGTTTCAAATTTGAATTTGGAGGACAGTGAATTCGATCCAGAAGATGATTCGCCTATAGCAAATTTAAAAGAAATTTACAAGCTCCTTCATGAATGCAGATTGGATGGATAACCTGAAAAAATTGTGTTCATGGATGAAAATGTAAATGTGGATGAAAATATTGCAGCTCCAGTTAAATTCAACAAGTCTGGCAGTGAATCTGAAGAAGAAAAATGACGATCGCTGTTCAACTTTTGGTGGACCTACAGGCCAGATTCCTATATAAATCGCAAATATTGAAATATTTTTTTTTATTATTATATTTGTTATTATTATTATTGCAAAGTTTTTAGAGGCTGAATTTTATATGTATTTACATAAGTGTTAAATCTAATAATTTTATTCCACGTCATATGATAAAAAAGAAGTGGAGTTTTCATATTTTTGTTATTTTTTATTTTCTGTTAATAAATGAATACTCTTAATTTTGAAAATAAGTGTTTTTATTTGATTTCCCTTAAACGGCCAACTCGCTTATGCGGACAAAAATTTCTGCACCATGGCTGTCCGCCCAAGGGAGATTTCACTGTATAATTAATTGTCGAATTCATGATTCAAGGAATAGTTATATACACATATATGTATATTTAAATGAATTTTAATTATTTAAATTAGCAGGATAATAAATGTAAATATGTACATGTATATGTATATAATCAAAGTGAATGGTGTATAGGTGAGAAAAATCGTTTTTAACTTATTAAAACTGCCAAAAACGTCAGATTTATCGTTTTTTTTTTTTGAAAAAAGTATATATAAAAAAGTATCTCGAAAATTGTAGGACAGATTTTGATGAAATCCTGTTTTTTGTTTTTGAAAATATTTTTTTTTTTTAATTTTAGTATGCAGTTTTTTAGAATCTATTAATATACATGTGAATCTGAAATTTAAAATTATTTATTTATTGGTTTGTAAAAAAAAAAGTTTTATAAATTAATAATTAAAAAAAAAAAAAAATTTTATTTGAAATTTTAATACGTAGACATAGTTCGGCTACCTCGATCTTCTCAGATATAAAATTTGACAGAAATCCAATGTATCATTACCGAGAAAGCCAAAAATTAAGAAAATCGTTATACGAAAGGTACGGTTAATAGACTTTTCCCGTAAAATTGTTTCAAATTAAATGATAGCTATTGCCAACAAAAAAAATTCTCAAAAATTTTTATCAATTTCGTTGGAACTGTTTTCGAGAAAAATAAGATTTTCTTAAACGGTTATATGGCAGGTACCATTGGTTTTAGGCCTAAAAATAAAATTTCAATTTCCCCTGTGAGTAATGCCAAATGAATCACACATACCAAATCTGAAGGTAATCGCTTAAGCCGTTTAGGCTGTAGCTAGTTATACATACGGAAGGACAGACTGACAGACAGGTATTTTTTGCCGATCACGTTTTTAGGCTTCTCTATAATCGTAATGTCATGTTTGATTGTTAGAAAAAAAGAATTTCTTACGAATGCATACCTTCCCTTATAGTACGCGCAAGCTGGTGATCGCAGGGCCTCATCGACATCCACTGGCAAGTAAAAGTGTAGTAAATACCTTGGCATCTGGTTGGATCATTATTTGTATTTCGACATACATATACATAAGTGCTGCTCTGGCCAGGGCTAGGGGAGCCTTCGCCGTGACAAAACGATTGTTTTATAGCAGCCGTCTTGACAGCAGGGTGAAGGTGATTTGCTACATGGCCCTCATCAGGCCGATGATTGCCTATTGATGCCCGGTGTGGTTCAACGTTGCCCCATCTCAAATAGAAAAGATTGGGGTGTTTGAGGGGCAATGTCTTAGACGTTGCCTTGGAGTACATAGAACACCAGAGTCCGAGTACAAACGATATTATTCCAACCAGGTTCTATACAACGGAGACAACATAAACAGAATAGATAATTTTTTGTTTAAGCTGATTCGGCAAGGGCAATGTCCTCAACCAACAGCTTAATTTTTTGGGCTTACTAGCCTAATAGCGAATACTATGAGAATGTGCGGCTAAGTTGCTACATTCCTCTATTTAGACAGTCAAGGCCTGATATAGGATAGAATGGCGGTTCCGCTAATCTACCACGTCAGCCAACGAACTGTAGATAGGCGACTCCTATATGGTCGAGATGTCATCGCCCAAGGTAGACAAGAGTGCCTTCGGTTCAGTACTGTATCCAATTCTGGACCGAAGGGATAGGGTGAAACAGGAGAACCAGTTCTTGTGGCTTTCTGAACAACATACTGATATATAAAGTCGGATGAGACTTTGTCTTGGCCGACTTACATAGATTTAGGGAAATTAGGTATAAGGAACAGTAGGGGTGGCGCGTCTGTATATGTATGGGCGTGCTTTATGTATGTACGTATGTGCATGAATGTGTGGATTCAATGGCTCTGTGTTTCTACATGCGTAAACGAACTATCAAAAAAAAATATAAAACCCCAAAAATGCTGCTGTGGCTGTTATAGTTTTTAAGTAGACTTGAGTAGTTTTAGGTACGTTTGTTAGTTGTATATATGTAGATTTAATTATTTTTAGTCTAGCTGTAGGTATTTTATAAGAAAAACATAAAAATAAGATATGAAGCCGAGTTTTTTTTTAAATGTTTTCTTGGTAAAATAAAATAAAATAATTATGATTAATTAAAATAGTTTTTAGGTCGAAAGACATTAGTATTAAGAGATATTGTTTACTTTAGAGCGCCCGTAAAGTAAAGTAAATTAGTTGTAAGTTATTGATAATTAGGCTAGTTTTAAACATTTTTGTCTAGCTTTAGGATAGTTATAAGTTAAAAAATGAATTTACAAAAAAAGTACCTATAATCGCAAAAAAAATAAAAAGTAAAAATAAAAAATAAAGAATAATAAAAAAAAGAATAAAAGTTGTTTACTCTCTTTGTAAACTTTTCGCGCCGCCTTTGATTCCATGTCGCGAAGCTCGTATATATTAACAGTCTTATTTAATAGAATGCTCTAAGCATATGAATAGTTATACAGAGAATAAGGTCTTATGTAGCCCTTCCATAAATTCATATTTATAAAACACTAGCTGACCCCGCGAACTCTGTTCTGTTTTATTAAGTTCAATTTTCTATTAGAAAATACAAATTAAAAAATTAAGTATTTTAATGATTCTCATGTATTTTGGTACATAGGTTGCACTTTTCAGTTTAGTACGTTTTGATACACGACATTAGTTGTTTTAATATCAGGCGCTAGAACAAATAACTCAGATGTTCTGCCGACCCGTCAACATGCCACTTATAATTCACCTAAATTACAGAAATTATGAAGAAAGCTAATCAATCCTCTCAATTTGTCTACAGGTACTCGATCATTACAGATACTAAGCAATTACTCAGAGAAATCTTTAGATGTATCATTAAGCACCGTACATAGAATCGATGATTTGATGCAAGCGTTTATTTCGTCGATAGCGGTTGGTCTCGGAATTACGGGTACTGTTTGGGGGAAATTGCCAGACAGTAAACTCATTGCTCCTTCAAAAAATCTCGAGTCATTGCGTCAATCTTGGTTAAATGCTTCTAATGCTATCTTAGGCGCTATTGTGCATTTGTCCCAGATGATGATTTTCGATACTGATAAAACTTTTGCAATATAACATGTTGGTTCTTTTATAGTTTGAATTTATAACGGCAATTTTAATGCTTATTGAGCTGTCCGGCATCCTTCAAACAATCTGGCTACTATTCCAGAAGAAGCAACTGCAACCGCAATGTTCGATCTCGCACGAACAGTGGCTAAAACTATTGACATGAGGAATGTCTCACCTGTTCCACCAGGGGCACGAATTTGATGTAAAAGATTTTCTGACATTTTACCCTTGTATTTGTGCCACAGGTTATAGATGGGTTCGAAGGAAAGCCTGGCGCAAACATGATAGCAAATAATGGGCTTACTTGAGTTGAATATGCAGAAATAATGGCTTCAACGATTGTCGTATCCCAATGGGTATCGTTTCAAGTAAATTGAGTTATTCACATGCAGTACGATATTTTGGAAATATTATACCATTAATAGCCCTTAGTGTCTCAAATGACGTTGACCCACGCACACTTACCAGCATCAATCGCAAATAGAAGCCTTCCCTGATTATTACTGATTATTGATTTCTGAAAAAAATTTATAATTATCAAATTTTTAACCATACTCGACCGTAGACAAAATTACGTTTAGCTGTCATTTGCGTTTTGTTATTCAGTGTCAGATGCGTTTTTGTTATACCACGTTTTATAGTGACTTGCATTCTCTTTGACGTTTTAGTTCACGTCACACAGGAACGCGGTCGAAGGGGATAAAACGTAGCCGTTCTTGAGTTATTAAAAGTGTAACTAACACGACTTTCTTTTATACTCGTATATATAAATTTTCTTGTAAATTATAGTTATGCAGGGCTTTGTACAAAAAGTACCAAAAACGGGTAATCTATTCCATTTGGCTGTCGTGATCAAATCAGCTGTTTATCGCAAAATGCAACTAGAACTTTTGCTGGTGTTATGATTGTGATTTAATGAAAGCAAAATAAATAAATACTAATACAAAATATTTATAAATATTGGATCGTAGTTTTTCATCCCTAAGATACTCTTTAGATTGGTATTATGTCGTATGTCGAGTATTATTTGCAGTAGGGTGACGGTGGTTTCATTTTCTCTCACAGTCAGGTACTGAGTAGCAAAACGCACTTTCTTCGTATTTGTATTTAGAAATTGTTTTTTTAAGCACAAAAATTTTAGGTTTAGCTTTAATTTAAGTAGACTGGCTACAGGCTTTCGTCGTGGACAGACGTGTGCCTCGTCACACAACCAAAACAGGTGCAAGCGAACAATTTCAATAATTTAAGCATAATTATTTCCTTTGGAAAACCTTTATTTTTTTTTAAGTCTCCATTTCTATGATTCATTGGATTGAATCCTTTTTTATACAGTTTTTTACTTGCGATTATAGGTACTATAAGGCAAGTTATGTATTCGTAC
The DNA here is from genome assembly GCA_910595825.1 of Philhelius pedissequus. Lineage (NCBI taxonomy): Eukaryota > Metazoa > Arthropoda > Insecta > Diptera > Syrphidae > Philhelius > Philhelius pedissequus. The sequence goes on along the minus strand of OU343161.1, from coordinate 225,970,571 downwards.
AAAAAAAATTTGTTTCTAACAATCAAACATGACATTACTATCATAGAGAACACAAAAAAAGTGGATCCCCCAATTCCACCTGTCTGTCTTTCCGTCATTCTGTCAGTCTGTCATCGAGTCTACAGGCTAAACGGTTGGATAGATTTGCGTCAAACTCATTACATATTGTTTTTTCGGTAATATGCCCACACGTTAAGACGACAAATAACAGTAGCTCCCATACATTTTTTTTCCCAAAAAAAACTTATTTTTCTCAAAAACGGCTCCAACGATTTTTATAAAAAAAATCAGTTCATTTATGAAGGGAAAGGGTACATTTCAATAATTTTTTTTTGAAAAAAAAAATTGGTATTTTTGGTACCTGTAGTAGAACCATATTTTTGGTTTTCGATTTTCTCGGAAACGGTTAATCTGATTTTTTTGAAATTTCTTACGCACAATCTCCTTTTTTTGAAACTTCAAAATTTCACAAAAGACTCAATAGATTTTTCGAAACTTCGTATTTAGAGTTTTTTGGCATTATCTTGAAAAGGTAAAATAACTTATTTTCTATAATAAAAAAACAACGGTACCTCCCATACAAATATTAAAAAACGGTAAAGAAAAAAATGTATTTCTCGAAAACGGCTGCAAAATTTTTTATAAAATAATGTGTGTGTTCTTAAATTAGTACAGTTCACTTTCAAGTATAAAAATATTTTTGTTTGCATACTTCATAACGGTACTTTCCATAGAACCACTTTTCATATTTTCGAAATAAATTTTTAAATTTATATTTCGAAAACTGCTCATTAAATTTTTTTCAAAAATTATATTTATATGTCTTAATTGAATACCTATGAATTGGCGTTTTTGATTTTTTTTTTGAAAATGTTTTCAAAAAGTTTTTAAAAGAAAACTTTTTTTCTCAAAAACCGCTCCACAGATTTTTAAAATTTTTTTCTCATAAATTCAAATTTATCTAACAAATAAAATGGCGTACTGTTTTTTGAGCTTAAGTTAGTTTAAGTATTTGTTTCAGAATTTTGAATTATTTTTTATTTGATTAAACCGATTTAATATTTTGTTTTTAAGTTTATACTCGTATTATAATATTTAAGACTGTCATATCAATTTTTTTTAGAAAACAATTAAAGATATATTGTGTATATAAAAAATGAAGTAAAAAACTTCTTTAAATATATATTTAGACTCTTAACAGAAATCTCTTGCATTCGATGTGTTCGAACATAAGAGCAAGTTCGTGCGATCCAGTCGTGCATTTTATTTGTTACTGAAATAAGGTTTTATTAAAATTCATTAAGATTACAAATTCCATCACATACTTGTTTCTAAGCTCTGCATAAATAGAATTTTGTTGACAAACTTAGCTTGAATCCTGTTTCGCTGCTGGTTCAGCACTTGAGACGCTTTGAAAAACAGTCGCTCCGATGGAACCGAACTAGGTACCATAGTTAAATAGATTTGGAAACTGATGATGAGATACTTTCATTCGATACATCGGAACAAAAAACATCGATACGTCGTCGTTAAAAATCGAAAGCATTTGATTCATCGGATTTATTTGATGCATCGAATGATAGACATCGATGTTTTCGATGTATCGATGTAAAATGAGCAACCCTAGTTGGGAGGTTTGTCAAGTGACATAATTTTCATGTTTTCTATAAACGACTATCATGGAAAAACATTTACTTCTATATATTTGTGCGTTTTCCTAATGCTTTTATTTCCCTTTATTAACGACAATCCCTTAAAGCTACAATATAAATGGATGTTATAGCTGTTGATGTTCTAATCCTTTTTTTTTAAGTTTTAAAGGCAGTTCCTAAGGTTTCGATTAAGAAAAACTTGAAGATCAACTTACAAACAAGTAAGTACATATAGGATATAAAGATATCTTTCAAAAATCTGTATTATTGTAATTTGTTTGGTGGCCCGCATGCCTTCGACCAAGCACTTTATCATGGTATGAAGCCGAAGTATGTTTTGTGGCCTTTTTATATACATTGGTCAAATGAAAGTACGAGTATATCTCATTCTCAAAACAGCAGACGGAGCAGTACGGTCCGGTAATGGAATTTCCTTGGAATGTTGCTGTTAGTTATCTCCACCACATCTATCTTTTTAACAAACACGTACTTACTTGCATGAAGAAGTTTAACAAGGAATTAAATGTATCTTAGACCACACTGAGTTAAAAAAGAAAAAAAAAAACAAGCATACACGATTTGGCGCTGCCTTCGTCCTGCAGATTTCGATTATTTATGCCTTGCCTTATATAGCCTAAAAGAGACAGATTCTAAGATAATCTCGAATGGTTTTAGCAATGGCAAGCGATATGGGATCCTTCTTTGTCTGCGTCCTTGCGCAATAAATTCGCTAGTACACCAAGGGTAAATTATTATATAGACCGTTTACTTGTGGATATGTTTCATATAATTCTCTCCAGTAAGTTTATACCTATGGCATTGTACAATGGTTCAAGTAGTAACCGTAATGAATTTAAGGAAATTATTTTGCTATTTACAACAGGTTGGCAGAATCTAAAAAAGTTTATTATATTCCTAAAGCTCGCACGGCAAGTGTGTCTTCTCAAGATAACTACCTTAATGACACCGTAAAAAGGTACCGCACTCCGTAATGTTAAGCGGATTTCCATACTAATTAGCCAATAATCCTTCAAAGAACCCATTTAGTTCCATAATTGTGTCAATGTGTACGATGGACCAGACAATGAGTTGCATATGATGCCATTCCGCTATGATAACATCACATCGCCATCGGGACCAAATGACATTTCGCCTTACACATTACACTATACACATACATTCAAAACTCGGGATATACCTACCACCTACGAGTAGGTATATTGCAGGAGCTGCCGGAGGATTCCATTAGGTAGGTAGGACCTATATAGTCTGGTAGTCTGAGATAGGAAACCTCATCAATGTGTATATTGAATTACGAAAAAAGACGCAAACCGCAAAGCCAAGATGTTGGGTAGCCATATGCTGTGGATAGTAAAATCATGTAACACCTTTTGCATCAGGGAGCAAAATTTAAAGTAGATGCTCTTTTTTTTTAAATTAATAAGCAAACAAGTTTGCTTCTTTACTATACGAGTAGAAGAAATTTAAATCTCCTCCGCCAACAGAAACCCAATGTTATTCTCATCCTATATAGTATATCGTACACTTTTGAGGATATTCGTATTTACCTACGTATTTACCATAGAGCACATCCTTGTTGTATTCTTGGTTTCAGCATGTTTGCACCCAGAAGAAAACTTGCTTGTAGCGCTCGATAAATTTTACCTTGGGTACAAAATACAAACCAATTTTGGAAAATTATCTAAGCATCTTTTGAGTTTTGCATTAGCGCGTAGGACACGATATACTATACACAACCGATGTTATGCAAATAAGTGAATTCGGGACACACCGATGACGAAGAATCGCATATGTGTCGCTAAGCGCGGAGGCGAATCGATATATGGCTTGAATTTCATTAACTATACATATGTACATAAATACGAAAAGGATCCTTGCAAAAACTTTTGCGTTTTTGTGGATATTGAATAACAGTGAATTATAGTTAGAAGAGTTCTTTATTATGGACTTTTCAATAAGGATATGTCTGTACCCTATTTATATCAACCTATACAAACATCCTTAAATCTTGTACAATTATACTTACCTACTGTGCTTTTGCTTGTGTGAATTTTAATGACTTCATCATTACAATTTTAATCCGTTTGCAATCCGCATCCACTTAGCGCTGCAAAAGTCCTTTTTGACAAGTGCAAATTGCAATTGCAATACATGAGCATCAATGGACGAGCGGTTGATATATCATAATCAACAGCGTAATCATCATCGCGTGGGATATACAACAATCTGTATGGGATTTTCATCACGGTAACGGCACTGTTCCGTATCGCAGCAAATCATATTTGCAATAATTGGAATGAATTCTCAAAAGTGCAGCAATCAAAACTCAACGAGCCAACGTCCTTATCTAGTGCATCCGTCCTCGCAAATAATAATATGGCATAGACAGTGCTATACCTACGGTAATGCTACCATGAATGCGCCGCGACTTACAACAAAAACATTGGGCGTGAAGCCCCATCTTTTAACAAATTTCGATCACCGATGGTGAATCCGATTCTGTTCTGATTCTGACAATATGGTTGCAGGTTTGGTACGGTGCGGTGCGGTCTTGGTTGCAATATGTTGGTAATGGTGGTTTTGTTTGCCCAACAACATTCAACGTTTTGAAATTGAGAACAGGATATATTGAGCACCCCACTGAGGATGGTCATAGGGATGAAATGTCACCAGCAGCAATGGCAATGATGATGATGATGATCCATATGGGTACTCCACAGTTGCATGCCCTCAATATCCTGTTCTACCACTGCGCTCACTGCTAAGAGAGCAGAAGTCTGACAGTCACAGTAGAGGTAGAGGTATATGTAATCCTAATATGCATCCGCAAGTATCGTAATCATTTTGTTTGGTTGGTTGACTCTGGCATTATATGACTAACAGCTACAGTGTATCTGCGGTGTGGTGGATATATCTTGTTGGTTAAAGGGGGCTTTATTCATTAACCAAATATTCGCGCTATAAGAGGACGGTTGTAACTGCTTGATAACCCTATTAAAAAGGTGTTACAGCGTGAACTCATCAATTAAATTAACATCCCCTTTGTTCGGTTTGACTAGGTCTACTTCGATGTCGTAAGGAATTTCTCATCGAATAATAAAAGACAATAAATGCGAATGCGATTAAAATCGAGGTTGGGTTATGCTTGGGCTTGGGACGTCATAGATATACCTACTTGTATACCTACTTAAATATTTGAATCTCAATTAAAGATTATTTTTGAGATCCTTCAATGTTTTTGGTATTCCTTTTTACATTATTATCGCATTTGGCAAAAATAATAGGTATGACTTCCTCCCGCATGTAATTGTACTTCGATATTATTTCGTATGGCAGCATATGGCACCTTCAGTACACTTAGTTATGATAGCACTCTATATGTACACACTTTATACAAGCTTTGCACTGCTGCACACGCAATAAGTACGTGACAAGGATAACGTGTAACAAATTAAATTCATACTTCTTCAACATAATAAAACCCCATTTAAACTCACATACAATTAATACGTTTACACGATTTCAGGTCGGATTTTGAACATTCCCCGTTTGTGGGCAATGCAACATCTGTCCATATAGTTTCTATACCTTTCACAACATTCTATATTTCTCTGCGTCTGCACCCTGTACCTGCCGCTGCCGGTACCCGTTGGATAATAAAATGTATTTTATTTACATTTAATTCACAAAAGCTTTATGGCACCTACTTTATATTAAATACCTACCTACCTACATACATTACAACTACTATAATATGGCAGATGCTCTTCCGTTGATACTGATATTATGGGGGACTTGTGCTGTTTTACCATTTTGTAGATAGGTATAGGAATTTTGTGTGAAAATCGTATAGGAATTGAATCATATTTTTTGGAAGACATACAGCAGCGGAACATCCTAATTATCTGGTGTGGCAAGCAATTGTGATAGTTTATGTTATCCTGTGGCTGTGGTCGTTCTGCGGATATTTTTGGGGCTAGATTTACTGATGCTGTCATAATATTTACATATACTTTGGTATAACTGCACTGAATCTGGTTTAAAATCAAATAAATATAAATTTATACCTTGTACCATTGTAATACTTAGATACATATATAGAATAGGACTAGGCTCACGGGATTTGAAAAGATTCATTAAATTTTGTTTTCATTTAATTTCTTAGATTGCAAAGGTCCTAGAAGCTTATATGTATGTGTGTAGGTACTGCAAACGATAGGCATCTGTTTAAAATGTGAGTGCAATGATAAGGATTATTATATGCAAGCATATGTGAGTATGTCTCTTCGCAAATCCTATAATGAAATATTTGATTTTTTTTAGTTTTTTTATAGTCCGCTGTATTCTTCTTTACTCAGATAATACAAAAGCGTGTTACCTACAATGCATATAAAAGCACGTATACAGTGGTCATCATAATTATCTTAACAAGTGAACATTTTAAAAATTTCGAGATTCAGATAGGTATATGTGAATTTAGAAAATTGAAAATGGGAAACTATTATTAGACAAGAGTAAACACATTTTTTTTGAATGGGCCATAATTATTTTTAAAAAAACATTTAGGGCCAATTTTTCAATAGTCAGTTAAGCAGTCAGTTAGTATATATTCTCAAGATAGAGCAAAAATCAGTTATTCAACAGACAGATACAACATAATCTAGGAATAAAGTTATCTGCTCATTTTAGAACGGAATAAGTATTTATCTGAGGAATAAAATAAAAAGCTATTTTCGATGTCAAAAACATTTTAAAAAATTATTGCTTTGAAATAAACGTTACACAATAATTAATTTCTATGAAAATTTCGATACTCGAAATAAAAGTGACGTTCATATTAAATTATTCTATAGATTGTTTTTTCTTGATTGAAAAATTCGATGTTGCTATCCGGTTGTTTAACATTCAAGTAAGTTTATTCCTCGGGCAACTAACTGCTTCTTTATCTGGAGATTGAAAAATCGGTTCTTAATAAAATATATATACTCCATTAGAGTGTAGTATATTATAACTATTTAAAAACGTTTTGATATATATTCCACAAGTTCCTCAAGCATTTTTACTGAAACTTCACTTCGTGCGCAAAGCCTCTTTACTTCCAAAATCGTGCCTTCTCTGGTTCCTGTCAAAGAAAAACTTCTTTTTCACTTTACATATGCCCATTTTCATTGTGTTACGTTGTTCTTTTAGCAATCAAACAAATATTATTTATGGGATCCCTGAAATTCAAGTAAACGCTCATCAGTCCATATCCTTTTAACTGGTTCCGTGCAATTCAGGTTGCATTGAAGAAATACCTTATTTCTTACAGGCATAAAGTTGGAATTATTATAATGAGGTGTGTTTTGGTGAGAATATATCACAGTGAAGTAAAACAAATTGAAGAAAACGATCCACAGCAAATGCCTTTTTACTTCGTTAGCTATTTAAAGGTTGGTCCATCTGCTTGTTGTTCGTTTGACATAAAGATTTGTTCGATTCTTGAGCATTTCTTACCCGGTTTATATGAGTGAATTGAGGAATCGAATCGAATTGAGATTTCGATTCAGGTATATGGCCTCGTGGGATCGGAACATTGAATTAAAATGGAATCGAAGTGACAATTTGAGTTTACAGAATAAACAACAAAAACATGCAACAGAAAAAAATACAAAGAAAACGGAAACCCACTGAACTTAAAAAAACACTATTGGTGCACACACACACCAATAATCAGATGTGAATTCGATTCCTCAATTCCTCGATTCAGGTATATAAATACTTTTTAAATTCGATTCAGCTCTTCTAGTGGCATCGGATAGAGTAATCCTATTTTAATCCGATTCAAGTATACAAAGACCTTATTCAATACCGATTCAATTCTCCATATAAACGTAGTATCTAATTTATCAATTTTGGTGTAAGGCTAACCTCACACTTTTTTTTTAAGTTAGATTAAAAAAAATATAGTCTCAAAGTGGCTGATCACTATGAGGATTTTTTACGATCTTACATTCGTAGAAAAGAGAAAGGCAGATTGCCTGTTTCTTTTTCACGCATGTAAGATCGTAAAAAATCGTCATAGTTAAACTCTAGTGTGGACAGGTACAAAGGGATTAAAAATGATAAATCTTGGAAGTGCCTTATCGATGTTTGATGATTCGAATATAAAAACAAACACCTGACAATGGTTGTTTGATTTTAATAACTTTTTGAGCTTGGAGGCTTTTCAAGACATACAACCTATGTGAACAGATGTTGGTCACGTCTTTTTTATTTTTCACATCGTGTGCAGTAATTTGTAGTGCTTTTTGCAATCAATACTACCCAGTTAAAATATGAATCAAATAATGGAAACTAATTTAACCATCAATAGTCTGTCCGTTCCGTTAGACAATTGCCGTATTTCACTACCGCTAATTATCCAAATAGATCATGAGCCTGATTACACCATAAGATCGTTTCGTTATTCTTCATTTTGACAGGCACATACGTTCGTGATTACACCGTTCGTGGAAATATGTATGTTATTTCGTTCGTCATTTTGACGTTTATAAAATTTATTGTTGTTTTGTGTAAAAATAAAATGTAGTAATCATTAAAAATGTATTTGAATTAGTTCTTTCACAAATATATACCATTTAATTGTGAAAAAAATTACCAACTCAATAATTTAAATTTACATCGAGGAGCATTGCGGTTGTCAAATCAGAAACATCAAAGTTCAACCGTCGAGTGGACGCAAAAAATATTACTCAGTTTAATATAATAGAAAAATACATTACTTGAAGTTTGTAAATTGAAAGAAAAGAACAATAAAAATAAGATTTGTGTAGCGCGGCCAACTCAAAGTCGGCAAATAGATATGTACATATATTTATAGTCAAATGAAAAAAATTTAAAAAAGGCCTATGTAAATAAAAGAAAATTTCAATAATAATATAATTGCATTCAAGTTCAACCATAAAGTGTTGACATTTTCATTCGTACTTTCGTTTCTTCGTCATAAAGACGAAACAACGAATCGTGTAATCGGGCTCCATCTCATGAAAATAAAACAATATATATCAGAGTGACAACAGCGCTCTCCTTCCATCTCTTTTTCCTTGTGTGTGTTTATTTTCCATGTAAATTTTGTTTCTTTACCTTGAATTAAACTACCATCCCCAGAACTACATTTTTGGATCATGAAACGTGATCTCGATAGAGTGCAAGATCTTTTGTAATGCATGTTTTTGATAATCCACTAATGTTGTACAAAATGATATTACATGTGAGTCCCTCAATGCAAAACGATTTAACTCTAAATAACTATTTTATAATCTCCGCCTTAAAAAGTCAAGTGCGTGACAAAGCTAAAGATCAAAAATCGAACACTTCTATTGTAATCTGTTATCAGGTTCACCAACATAGCAAATACACAAAATTAGATCAGCGCCTTCTAAATTTGACAGCACAAACGAATAATGTCAAGTAACATTCCACTGGAATAAAAAGGTAAAGTAGATCCCAGTGGGTATTTGTTGTTGTATCTTTTGTTACATTTTGACTGACTGAGTTTCTTTTTCTCACCAAAACACGCCTATTGTTTTCTTTGTGCCTAGAGTTTATATAGGTACGGTATTTGTCTAACAGAATACGTTCATTCTTTTGATTCAGCAAGTCACCTACGTTCACTGACGTACATTGAGTGCATTTCTTCATTTGCGACTCAATATCTTTAATTTTTAAAGCAGGGTTTTTAACTAATTCGCTCAGAAGCGTTTTGTAATCTTTTGGTGTAGTTTTTCTCTTTCTTCCCGTACGCCTCAAATTTCTCACAGATTTTTTTTTTTAAATTGAACCAATTTGTTTCACAGTTTCTCCGCAATTATATCTTACCACAATAGTTGCCCAAATTTTACCGCTTAATTCTGCTCTTATAAACATATTTCTTGAGAAGTTTAAAATAAATAAAACCACAAAATTTTATATACCTACCAAAAAAAAACAACTAAAAATATATTACCAAATCAATAGAATTCTAGTTAAAATAAATGTATGCCTATTCCTTGGAAAGGCACGACTGGAACGATTTATATTTTGCTGTAAGTAACTATACTATAAGATATCTTTATACCTACTCTGATTAACAAGCCGTAACTTTATGACATTTACCGTTATCCATTTTTCACTCAGGAGACCGATCACACGGTTGTCAAAATAATTATGCTGAAGACTATATTAATGTATTACTATTACTAGCCGAAAAGTTCAGGTGGCCCGGCAATGAAAGGATAGATTACTTTACCATTAGCACAACACAATGCAACTAAATTCCTTAGTCCCTTTTTTGGCTTTGCAAAAATTGCAAATTTTATTCATTTTTCCTAGATCTGTTATTTTGTTTTTCGAATACAGAAACTGTGATACATAAATTAAAAGCCCCTCTACTACCCAAAAACTGATTAAGATGTAATAATAATACCTACGTGCTGTTACTACTTTATACTACGTTTCCACCGACCACTAAACCTACAAACCTCCTACAAATCTTGACAATTTACCATACACATTTTAATCTTCTCAGATGAAGATTTAAAATAAATCTCATTTAAATCTTCAATCGAACTACCCTATTTCCATATCGAAATGAACACATTCATCGGAAAGTGAATTTTTCTGTTCGGTTGACACAGATGAAGCTGCCTGTCTCACTTCTACATCATATGAGAAAATGAAAAGATATATGCATTTTGAATAGTGCTGTCAAAAGACTTTATGAGATTAGTAAATCTACTAGAGATTAAAGGACGCTTTGCATGGGTCTGCATCTGCTGACTTGAAGAAAAGTAGAGCGGGACCATAACTTAAAACAAACATAAAAGTAAGACAGAGTACACACTAATAACTTACTCGAACTCTGCTTTAACTTTCTTGACAAATATCACAATCACATGTTCTTAGCGTTCAGGTATGTAGGTTTGAGAAGATAATTTTTGCTTTTTTCATTGTTTTTAAGCAAACTGAGGTGAAATGGTAAAAAAAAAAATTGAAAATTCATTATCTGAACGGAACAAATTATGGCGCAGATGAAAATGCTATAAGGAAGATGAACATGTTCAACTTCACTATAATCTGCAATCTTCAGATTTATACTTCCTATAAACTTTATACATGAAGATGATCTCAATTTTGGTCTTCGCTCTCTATCGCACAAGTATGATTTTTTTATTTTGTTTCCTCTTTTTTTTTGCAGATGTCGATGCAGATGAAGATGAAGATGAAGATACATGTAAAGCCTCCTTAAAGTTCGGTGGAAACGTAGTATTAAGGCGGCTTTACATGGATCTGCATCTGCAGACTTGAAGAAAAGTAGAGCGGGCCAATAATAGAAAACAAACATAAAAGGAAGACAGGGTATACACTAATAACTTACTCGAACTCTGCTATAACTTTCTTGACACATCTCACAAGCACATGTTCTTAGCGTTCAGGTATGTAGTTTTGAGAAGAACATTTTCGCTTTTTTCGTTGTTTTTAAGCAAACTGAGGTGAAATGGTAAAAAAACTTGAAAATTCGTTATCTGAACGGAACAAATTATGGTGCAGATGAAAATGTTATAATGAAGATGAACATGTTCATCTTCACTATAATCTGCAATCTTCAGGTTCGTACTTCCTATAATCTTCATACATGAAGATGATCTCCATTTTGGTTTTCGCTCTCTATCGCACAAGTATGAATATTTTATTTTGTTTCCTCTTTTTTTGCAGATGTCAATGCAGATGAAGATGAAGATGCATGTAAAGCCTCCTTTAATCGATGAGCGGACAAATGAGTCGAATGAGTAGCAAATAAACAAAATAAAATGGACACACACCCGGAACGATAAAGAAATGGGACAAAGCAGAAACTCAGTCATTGCGATTACATAAAATTCATATTACATAATATTATGTAGATGCAAAAGTACAAAAATTTTATAAATTTATAATTTGTACATACATTTATTTCTGAGCTTATAAGTACAGTTAAAAATTGATTTAGGGCTTAAGATTTGCATAAAACTATTGACGTTATACAAAAATCTCACTTTTGTAAAATATAAAGCAGGTTTAAGAGCATAATTGAATATGTTAGTCAACAAAGGTGTATGAAATTTTGCATACGAACTACGCATTAGTACAGTATTTTTCGGATAAAAGAAACACTCATATAAGAAAAACTCGCTTATAAAAAAACGCAATGAGAATCACCGTGCCTTTTTCTATATATTTCTTTCGAAATTAATCGTTTTAAGAAACTCGCAATATAAGAAAAACACTGTTATAAGAAAGCCATACTTTCACACCAAAATCAATTCTTAGAAGAAAGGAGAACATTTAAGAAATTTACTTTGTCAGACAAACCTATGCCTAAATCTTTTGAATATGCATCTTTGGATTAAGACCTTCATTATAGAACTTTCACTTTCCAAAGGAATGTCAGGTGAAAATTGGAAAGGCCGCGAATATTCTGACCACAGACGAGAAATAAAAAGGTGGGAAATATCTTCAGCTATTTGTGTTTGCCTACAAGCTATTACTGTTATGAAACTATTATTTATGCATCTGTGTAGGATAATGCGGGTCATGCAAATGGGAGGGTTTTCGATGATTGAACAATATCAAAACGTTTTGATTTTGCTCCAAGCACACACAATGTATATGTGAGTTATTTTCACGAATACACTCTCATATGCATGACATGCATTTGGACAGTGTATATCCCGCATAAAACTGATATTATTGCATTTGTGGCAATACACCACATAATTCTTGTTAGACTTCACATCTATTCATGAAAAGTCAAATTTACAATAATTACAGCAATGTTAGCAATTGTGATTCTGACATTTGCGCTTGACTTCTTTTTGTTGGTTATGTTTCGACGATAAATGTTTTAAGATAATACAAAATAGTTCATACACATTTATATGTAGATAGATATGTATCAACCTTAATTGCATAGACTCAGAATATTTTGCTTAATTTTATTTATTTGAAGATAAGACTTAATTATTTTTTTTTGTTTACTTGTTGAAAAAGAGTATTTTTGTTACGTTGTTACATTAAAGCTTTTTATGTCAAAAAATATTATAAATTAAGTTTTTATATTAACATACATTCATTATGCATATAAAGTTTGTATGAACTACTTCGTTTTCATGAAATTTTGTAGGTAGGTACACGTACAAAATATTTCACTTTGCCCATAGTTCTTTTAAAAGAAATTTTCTTTCTTATATCCGTGTTTCTTATATAAGAAATCCGATGTTTGAATATAAGAAAAGTTCCGAATAACAAAGAAATTTCTTGGATTTTCAGAGTTTCTTATATCCGTGTTGTAGTGTATGGGTTTTATTTAAAAAAAATAAAAAAACTCATAGGTAGGGCAGAGAAAAAACAAATGACGCGGAGGGAGATTAAATTAAAAACAGTGAAATGGTATGAAATAGAACAAGCAGCTATACGAAAATTGTAATTCCATTGAATTCTTGTCAAATTTCTGCATTACAAAAATAAATAAAATGCACGACTGGGTCGTACGAACTTGGTCTTGGAGCTAACAACTTTAATGTAGCTAACCATTGAGGTTAAGTTAGTTAAGTGTAGTTATCCTATGCAGGTTTAAAGCCTATGTGGGTAAGATTACCTTTGTTCTTAGTATAGTATAATTATTTGTTTATTTTTTCGTAATGGGTAGTGAATTCAAGGTAGAGTATTGTAACATACGTGGGCTTAGGAAGAATTTCTATGCTGCGTATGTTCATACTGCGAACAGCAGGCCAGCTGTTCTTGCACTAAGCGAAACCCAAGTAGGTGAAGATTCTGATCCGTCAGAATTTAGCCTACAAGGGTATAGTTTAGTGCCATTCTTTTTTCCACATCATGGTATCGCCGTTTATGTGCGAAAAGATGTTGCTTATCAGATTCAACCACAATACTGCCATTGCTTGAATACACATTTTAACTTCATGTGGTTAAAATTCACCGTCCATAAGCACATCATTCACACATGCTTTATTTATCGTAGCCCAAGTTTGGACAGTACTTCGACTTTTAACGAATTCGATGCACTGTCCGACTCCATCCAAAGAATTGTTTCCCAATATCCGCACAGTGAAATCGTTGTTACGGGCGATTTCAATGTACACAATTCCAAGTGGCTACGCTATTCTGGCCAGACAACACACGAAGGAAGGTATGTTGAGCTCTTTGCTGAGGTGAATGACTCAGCTGGTTACTGAGCCAACAAGAATACCTGACATTGCAGGTCACTCCGCCAACACCCTAGACTTGTTTCTTACCTCTCTACCTGGTAAATATACTATTAGTATGTTATCGCCTCTAGGCACATCGGACCATTGTATCATATCAGACAATTTCTCGTGCTCAAAGTTCTCAGTTAAAGAAAGCATTCCTAAGAGGACCGTATGGCAATACGAGAAAGCCAACTGGGACGGTCTGAATAATTTCTTCAGGAGCTTTAACTGGTCACTATGCTTCCTCGATAGTGACGTTGACTCCAGCGCTAATATGATTACAAATATAATTCTTAAGGGGATGAAAGCCTTTATACCGAACAAAACCAAAAAGCATCAAACCAAAAGAAAACTCATGGTTCGATTTGAACTGTAAGGAGGTTATCAGGTTGAGAGAGGTAAGTTTCCGATGTTATAAAGCCAATCCAACTGAGGAAAACCGAAATAAGTTCAAACAAGCTAGAAAGACCTGTAATAGTCATATTCAAAGAACCACATTTCTATATTAGCAAAAATTAAGGCAAAAAATACTACAATGTCCCAAAGGTAGTAAACATTTTTGGTCATTTGTAAAAAACGTAGGAAATTCCACCTGCTCGTCGGTTCCAACGCTCGTTTCCAATAACACTCCTGTGGTAAGCGCACAAGAAAAAGCAAATTTGCTAGCAGCTCAGTTTGCTGCTAATTCTACGCTGCCACAAAGTGTCATGACTCCTCCTGTACTTGAGAGCATAAACAGTTTCATGGGACGTATCTTCTTTCGTACTCGTGCAGTTGCTAGAGTTCTTAAAGATCTTGACAAACACAAATCCGCTGGTCCAGATAGTATCTCCCCTATTGTTCTGAAGAGGTTTTCGTCTACGCTGGCAAAACCACTGCGTAAGCTTTTCCATCTGTCCTACTCTACTGGTCTCTTTCCGAGTGGGTGGAAAACAGCATTTGTCCAGCCTGTCACGAAAAAAGGGGAATCTTCTTCACCCTCTAACTACCGTCCAATTGCACTTACGTCCCTTCTTTCCAAGGTCATGGAAACGCTGATTAACTATCAGCTTAAGAAATATCTTGAAGAATGAAAGCTCCTTAATGACCGACAGTATGGCTTTCGTAGCAATAGCTCCACCCACTGGTGATCTGATGGTATATCTCACCGAACAGTGGCACAAATCTTTACATCGTTTTGGAGAAAGTAAGATTATTGCGCTTGATATTTCAAAAGCATTTTATAGAGTTTGGCATCAGGCTCTCTTATCGAAAATGCGTGCATTTGGTATCGAAGAATATCTTCTTCGTTGGATTAGAAATTACCTTTCGGATCGCTCAATACAAGTTGTATTGAACGGTTTCAAGTCTGATATTCATAAAATAAATGCTGGTGTGCCCCAGGGCTCCGTTTTGTCTCCGACTATCTTTCTCATTTTCATCAATGATCTCTTGTCTGAAACTTCTAATCCAATATACTGTTTTGCTGACGACAGTACCCTGAGCTGTTCATACTTGTTTTTAGATTCTCATCCTTCGGATGTGGAACTTGAACGACAGCGTATGATTAGCTCATTAAATTCTGATCTAGACAGCATTGTCCAATGGGGAATAAAAAACCGCGTAGTCTTTTGTCGTTAAAGCGGGACCCACCCCCAATGCCATTGTCCATTAGCGGCGCTTGCATCGAGGAAACCGAACAACTTTCAGTTCTCGGTATGTGCATCACTGACCACCTTTTGTGGAATGAACACATATTCGACGTCGCCAAAAATGCTGCAAGATGTTTGGGTTTTCTGAGACGATGCAAGAAATATTTCTCCCTTCTGATCTGGCTGTAATCTATAAGGCCTTCATTCGTCCAAAGCTTGAGTACAATTGTCATATTTGGGCAGGTGCTCCTATAACGCACTTAAGTCTCCTGGAAAGAATCCAAAAAAGAGCTTTAAAAATGATATGTGATGAAACAATAACTAAAACAATTGACAAAACCTTCGCAATGTTTCATGCCTTTCATTATTTTATCGGTATTATAATAAACAGTGTTCTAGTGAAATAGCCAGTTGCATTCCTCCCCTTTAACTATTCAACCGTAACACTCGCGCTTCTAGGAAAGCCCATCAATTTACCCTTGAGCCCAACTTCGGACGTACTGTCAAGTATAGAGATTCTTTCTTTAGCCGCACAACACGAATGTGGAATGCTTTACCCGACCGAATTTTTCCCTCCCATTGCGATAATCAGGCATTTAAAACCAATGTACATCGGTATCTCCTGTCTAATCCTATCCCATTTTCCTAATCGCAATTCAGTAACCCTTGAGTGCGCGCATAGTTTAAAAAAAAATGAATTTTTGAATGGATGATTCAAGGAATAGTTACATAGGGAGCTTCCTTCAAATGTATGTTTAAATCTAAGTTATGGATTTTAATTATGTAAGTTGGGAGGGTAAAATGTATCTACATATATAGACATATTGATGGAACATAAGTATGTTAACATGTAGTTACATATAATAATGAAAATGAAGGATGTAGGTGGGTAGGTAGCTATATACACACATACAACTTCATAATTTAGGTGCAATATGAATTACATAAGAGTCATGTGATTTTAAGAGACACATATGTATATATATATATGTATGAGGGCCTATCATTTTTTTTAGTGTTCAGTGACGTACACAAAAATTCGGAAAAAGGGAATAAAAATAAAAGTAGAAATAAATGGATAAAACACATAATTAAATGTTCTTATATTGCTTAGTGGTTATAGTTTGGGGGAAAACAAGGTTGCAGTTTGAATTCATTGATAAATAAGAATATATCAAAAAAAAATTTCACAAATCTTTGGAACAGTTTTTTAATAAATTAATTTTTTATGTATAAAATTTTGAAAACATTTTTATAAAAAAAAACTTCAAACGATATTTTGAAGATATTATTAATATACATATAAGATTCAAATTTAAAAAAAAATTCTTAGACTGGTTTTTGAAAAATCGATTTTTCAAAAAAAAAAAAATTATTTGTTTTTTAAAAATCGAAAAATTTTTTTTTGGAAAATTTTAGTATGCAGTTTTATTAATAATTTTAGGGAGCATTTATATAAAAAAAAATGTAATCGGTTCATCCAATATTGAGAAAGTCCAAAATATGAAAAGTGGTTCTATGTGAAGAACCGTTAATAAGTACGCAAAAAGTAATACTTTTATACTTAAAAATGAACTGTACCAATTTAAGAACTTTTTTTTATAAAAATTCTTGGAGCGTTTTCGAGAAATACATTTTTTTCTTAACGGTTTCCTTACATTTGTATGGGAGGTACCGTTGTTTTTTATTTTAGAAAAATAGTTTTTTTAACTATTCAAGATAATGTCAAAAAAACCTCTAAATACGAAGTTTCGAAAAAATCTATTGAGTCGATTTCGAAATTTTGAATTTTCCAAAAAAAAAATAATTTCCGAAAAACAAAAATTTTTGAAAAATATTGGTATACAATAGTGTTTAAAATTTCTAGTAGCTTCTGCGTAAAAAAATTCAAAAAAAAATCAAATTAACGGTTTCCGAGAAAATCGAAAACCATAAAAAATGGTTCTACTAGATGTACCAAAAATAATAATTTTTTTCCAAAAAAAAAAATTGTCAAAACGTAGCCTTTCCCTTCATTAATGAACTGATTTTTTTTTATAAAAATCGTTGGAGCCGTTTTTGAGCAAATAAGATTTTTGATTTTGGCCCAAAAAAAATGTATGGGAGCTACTGTTATTTGTCATCTTAAAAAAAATGAAAAAAACGTGTCGTCCGATTACTGAAAAAAACAATATGTACCAATTTTGACGCAAATCTATCCAAACGCTTAGGCTGTAGACTCGAGGACAGAAAGACAGACTGACAGAATGATAGACAGACAGACAGACGGAATTGGGGATCCACTTTTTTGGTGTTCTCTATGATTTTTTTTTTTACGAATACATAACTTGTCTTATAGTACTTATAATCACAAGTTAAAAGTTGATAATTTTAAAATGTTCATTAATTTATTTTTCAGAAAAATTTGCGTAATGATATTAACTTCGAAAAACAATAACTTTTTTTTTTTAATTATGAGACAGCCTTAAAAGTATAAGTGAACATGTTGGTCGACCTTATAATAGTAAAGATTAGTTATTTGGCACATCTTTTCCAATGGGATCTCTGAACAAGAGCCTAGACCCAGAGATTCGCGACCCAAGGTACATTTAGTTTAATTCCCAACATTTATGTTGTTATTATTCTTCTTGCTTAGAAAACATACAGGAAACAAACTACAGTAATGCTGTAATGTTGGTTCTAATTTTTAGAACCAACATTCTTAGGATAGGATTCTTAGGAGAGGATTTTTTCATATAAAACTCATTTTATAAGTATCTTCCGCTTATCTATCTTTCTTGCTTAATTGCCTTTTATTTTGTATATTTTTATTGAAATTTGCCTGACAAAAATTCCTATAAGTACACATTTGAAATTAGCTGATAAAATAAAACAGTTTGTTTTCATTTTATGCTTTAAAATTCAGAAATAAAAAAGTAATAATCTTAATCTATTATAATGATTCGTTGGCCAAAGGCCGTTAGAACCTATTTCGAATCAATAATTTAACACGTCCGATGAAATATAATACAAAACACCCTCCTAAGGGTGGCCCAGGACAAAATCTTCCAATTTTAATGATAACAAATTTTAATCTTGTTGGATATAGTTCACATTGGTTTCTTGTCAAAAAATCCATGTAAGATGAACTGAACTTAACAAAAAGTGCGTATTCGCCCTACAAATCACCCATTAGCCAACTTATGAATCGAAGTGAGATCGCCGGAAAACGCAACTTTTATGGACTCAAGGCCTTTAAAAGTTATATTTTTAATTAAATGTTTCTTTATCAAAAATGTTTGTTTTTGTATATGCAAATATAGAGATAAGTACCTATGTGCAATTAAGCGAGCTTTTTAAAAGTGCATAACCCGCATAAGTGGATATTAAAGTGGGGCATTTAGCGTGAGGCACTTATCCAAGTTTTACTGTATATGTTAACCTCATATTTGGTCATGGATTTTCATTATATTCCTGCAATTTTTCGCAGTCAGTCCATTAATCGACATGATTATCTATTTAAAAATAACTCGTAGCCAATTAGAAATATATACACAAAACATTTTTATTCTAAAGTAAAAAATGCAATACTTTCATTCTAATAACTTCGTGCTTGGCCTCAAAGCAAGTCTATAGAATTTTTGTTAGCTCAGTTCTTAAGTCCTACATTTTTTCTGCAGATGGTACATATATTATTAGAACATTATATGTTTTAATAATATCAGATGTCAACAAATTTTAAATTATGTACTAATAGCGGGGAAGTAATTTTTTTCTTAAATCTTGGCTGAGTTTCGAACAGCTTCTTGCAAAGCCGGAATCTCCGTACGATACTTTTAACTATTTGCATAAATGAATGATCAAATTGAAACAGAGTTATCAAGGTTCTTAAGGCTACCGTGTCGTTAGATGCTAGATATTTAGTTAACGTATAAAATAAACCAGGAACTAAAACTTTGGTCAATAATTTTGCTTAGGTATACTTCGAATACAAAACTAAAAATGGTATACATACTTCCACAAAAGTCATTTGGTAAGGAAACGGAACTAATGTCATAAACCAAAGTAGGGACTTTTCCCCACACTAAGGGTTTTGTCAATCGCATAATAACTTCGAAAGCCCTTTTCGATTTACATTTTAAGAACATTAAATACAAGAACTTAGAACTTGAAAATTTTATTTGTCCAACAAAATAGTTTGTGGAAATTTTGTCTAGTAGGTAGATATCTATGGTGAGTAGATATAGGTGTAGGTACATGTAGACTCGACTTTGTTTTGTATACTCTGTAGTTGGAGTGAGATATTCCTTTAAAATTTGTGTCTTTTGAGAAGTTCTTCGGTTGGTGACCGGTTGGATAGGCCCTTTATTTTCGCAGATTGTTTGGTGGGCTTGGTTCTTTCTACTGTATTGAAATTTACAAAAGAAAATTCAGCAAGATTTATAAAATTGAAAACTTTTGGAATCCAGCTGCTATTATCCGAACATGTATAGAATAGACAGCAGCCATCCTTGTTTTTCCCTGTACTTGATGGTTCGATAAATTTATTACATTGAGGTGTGGCTTCTTTCCTCTTTGTCCTGTCATTATTTCGTTTCAATCCTTTTTTAAACCACTAAATCTATATTTGTGTGTGTACATTTTTGTTGCGTGTAATAAATACCCATGACATGACATACTTTCAATGCAAAGTCAAATATGGAGACAGTTCTTAAAGGTAGCTCAAACCTATGATTCAGCATAAGCACTTTAATAAATATAAACATTTTATTATACATGTATAATGTATCTATTAGGTGTGTTTTTTTAATACAGCGCAGCGTTTACATATACTCAAGCTTGACAAACAAAATCTACATGCAATATTATAAAACAACAACAATTTCCACCATTTGCCGCTTATGAATTTTGTCTGAGAATCTAAAAAAAAGAGTGTAAACTTAATGTTCACCAGCCTTAAGCGGCCCATACACATGACACTGCTTTTCATGCGTCTGAAGGTGGAGAAGTAATCACGTATGCATTAACAACGTTCGATTATGTTGCAGTGCTGGACATCTGCATCATTTTATTTTCGATAAAAAAAAAGAAAATAATAGATGTCTTCCCTGGGTGTATTCCCTAAAACTGCGAAAATCTACAAATTTCTACGAAAAACAGTCATATCCTCTACTTGTACTTCAATTTTTTATATTTTCAGAGAAGAGAGAACTCACGAGAGATTAAAATATTTCCCTATTCCAAGAAATTTCTTTGGAGAAAATTATGAACATTGTCAAATGAAGGAAAAACGAAAAAAACATAAGCCCTAAGTTCCTAGGTATAGGGATCGTTAAACATCGATAGTGAAAGGTTTTGATAGTCTAGAACAGCGGTTCCCAATCTTTTTTAGTAGCGGAGCACTATTCAGGTGGAAAATTCCTTTCGGAGCACTTCGTCGCACTTACAGTAACAAGCAAATAGTATAGTTATATATTGAGTTTTTAATAATCCATTTTACATAGTAATGATTTCAAACTTTGTATAAACTCTTGTATTTGATTCTTTTTTTTTAATACAATCGATTTTTACCGAATTTAACTCCAAAACAAATATTTTATTAAAAATGCTACCAAATGTGGGTTTGGAGGCGAGCAAAAAAAATGCAAATACGCCAAAAACTTCAAAAATAACGGATTTATTCAACTTTTTTCAGCAAAAATTGTACTAAATTTTAGTACTTTAGTACAGCGCGCAACCTTTTAGGCATAGAATCAATCAAAAACACTAATAGGTTTGGTGACATTTGTTCCCATTCTGTCCTTATTTGTGCCTTCAACTCGATACAATTCGAATGATTTCGCTTTCTTATCTCCCGATCTACGAGGTCCCATAAATTTTCTATGGGATTGAGATCGGGAGATTGCGCTGGCCACTCCAAAACGTTCTCCTCTTCTAAGAATGTTCTTACTAACCGGCTGGTGTGTTTGGGGTCATTATCATGTTGGAATAGGTTGTTTTCAGACACATTCGTCCGCAAGTGTGGAAGCATATTGTTTTCCAAAATTTCTTTACACATTTGGGCATTCATCGGGCCACTAACCTGACATAACTGGGCCTTGACGAGAAAATGAACCTTAAAAAAATCTTTTGTACAAATTTAATTTCAAGAACGTCTGTAAAGGCTTACCCCACACCATAACTGATCCCCCGCCATATTTGATCGTCGGAACATGATATCTGGGGTTGTACCTTTGCCCCGGGGGCCTTCGCAAATAGCGAACTCCATCTGAGGAGAACAGGTTGAACTTGCTCTCATCTCTCCACAAAACTTTTCCCCACCGCTCGCTCGTCCAATGCAAGTGGCGCTTTGCAAACCGCTTCTTCCTATTAATGGAACTGATGAATGGTTTCTTAGCTGGTCTTCTGGTATACAGTTCTGACTCCACTAATCGTCGCCTAACTGTGTGTACTCCAACGGTTACATCGAAATGTTCATTCAGGTCGTTAGTAACTTCCACAGCTGTTTTGAGGGGGTGGACTTTAGCCTGCCTTATTGTCTCACGATCTTGACTGAAAGTTGTTTTGCGAGGACGCCCACTACAAGCTCTGCGATCGATATCCCCTTGTTCCCGATAGCGAGACACAATACGCGATATTGTTGATGTTGCTACTACAAACTCAAAAACAATATCCTGCATAAATCTTCCGTTATTAACAGCGTTAATAATTTCTTCTTTGCATTGAACCGATGTTTGCTTCTATTAATTACATACTCCGATTGATTTTAACGAAAGAATATATTTTCTGTGCTTACCTTCTTAGTCATATTTGTCGTTTGCATTTTTTTTTTGCTCGCACTAAAATACTTCTTTTTTAATTAAATGTAAATTTAAAAACACTTTTACGTGAACAATTACTTTTTGCTCTAAAAATAAAATTTTACCGTTGCGAAAGATAAAGCAATAATAAATGGTTTTGGATCATTGCATTTTTTTTATCGCTACTGTATATGCTATTTTTCGAAGTTATGTTTATGTAGAAAATGCATTAACTGTTTTTTTTTTTATGTATGTATTCTATCAAATTCAATTAAAACAAGTAACTTTAACAAAAAAAAACAAAATCAATGTTAATTTAAGAAAATTAGAAAATTAATAATATTTTAAAATATATAATAAATATATATGTAATTGTATTTCAATAAATAGCTCAGAAAGTTTCTTAGTGAGAATAATGTGCCTGTTTTGCAGTGTTGTTCCATGTAGACAAAAAATGTAGACTACACGATTGTCTACGTGTAGACAATTCAACGTAGACAGTTCATCATTGTCTACATGTCAATGAAGACAATGTAGACAATCAATTTTATTTCAATTTTTTAACTTTTTTTGTCTTCTTAATCATACAAACAAAACAAATTTGTATTATTTGAGTCTTTCAATCTGCATTTTTTATTTATTTCAACAAAAATAACAAAAATAGAAAATCGTAAATTCTTATGAATTTCATAAATACAAAATTATTCATTTTCGTCTTCGACGTCTTCATCAAAACAATTATATTGTTTATCATCGATTCTCAGTGAATAATAAAGATGAAGGAGTTTCTTCGATCGTTCAAAAGTCAAGCGGTTTCTCGACATGGAATGACCATGCGACCAACTTGAAAAAACTCTTTCAATTTGAGCGGAAGAGGCTGGAATAAGAATAAGTTTTTTTTGCCAGATTTGCCAGATTTGGATGTTTTATAGAGGCCATATTCCAAAAAACAATTGGTTTTTTAATATCTTTTTCATAAAGAATCTTAAAAAAGTTGAAGAGTCCCAATCTTCAATTCCATCACCATTCAGATGCTTAAACAAAAACTGGCACATGATTTCATTTTGACTAACCGTCAGCTTCCCATTGTCAAAATGAGGGGTGTAAATAATAAGCTGAGAGAGCATATTTGTTTAGAGCCATATCCACGCGCGATTTCAAAGATGTTTCGTGTTGCGCCTTAAATCTATCTGGGAGTTTTAAACTCAACCAAAGATGAACTGCTCCTCCAGCAGAGCAATCAACCGCTTGACACCTGTTTATTAAAGTGCAGACTGGATCAAGAAGCTCGATGTAATTCTTAACATCATCAATAAACTTTTCATCAAACATCAACAAAGCTAAAGTCTGCTTTATTTTTTTGGTAGTTGATTCTGCTGCTACAATTTTCATTATATCATAATTTTTTACCAAGCATTTATATGAATCACGGTATGAACACCATCTGGTTTCACAGGGCAGTATAATTCTGGAGCCTCCACGATTTACTACCATTTTTACAAAATCTACTTGTTTGAACTCTTTTAAAATCAAAGCAACCTTGGCGTTAATATTTTTGTCGATTAAGTCTTTGGCTAAAAGATTTCCAATATGACTACTACAAGTGCTATGCCATATAAAATGCTCTGCATTTTTCCCATTCTCTTCATAGTGCTGGCGTTGTCAGATACAACAGCGTAAACTTGAGTGGAGTAAATTTCTTTTGCAATATCTACAGATTCTAAAAGTATTTTTGTTAGCTTTTCTGCAGTCTCTGATTCTCCAGATAGGTCCCAGGCCTGAAGAAATGCTTGTTCGCCTTCAGCATTATGTAGCATTGAGACGACAGTCTTGCTGTTGCTGGAGCTATTCTTCCAGCCGTCAATCAGCTAAACAGAATCCGAACTGATAGATGCTTTAATTGAAGAAACACATTTATCATAGACCTGATCCAAAACCGTTGTTGAAAGTTTTCTTCGACCTGGAAACTTATCTGCATACGCAGGGCGAATTTTTAAAATGAATTGAATCAACAATTCTTAACGGAATGTTGCATCCAAAAACCAGTTTACCCAAAGCTTCATTCAACTCGTCTTCCTCTCTTTCCGACAATCGGTCCATAAATTTAGAAACAGAGTTTGATGGGGTTGGACAACATTTCGATCGTTATATGTTCTTATTGAAAGTTGATACAGGTGGGGTGGGCCCAACGACAATGATGAGGAATTGCAACTGTTGGAACTCAATGAAAATGATGAGCTTGTTGTCGCAACTTGTGATTGAATTTCGCTTGAATCAGTATAGGTAAGAGTTATTGGATCATGAGTTGAACAACTGTTCAATGGGTCGGTTTTGTTCTACAGAGAATGCGTCAGATTCCTACAGAGAATGAGTCAGATTCAATTTGATCGATTTTAGTAAAATAAAAATACTTACACAGCTATTTAAAACATAAACATTATTGCTGTCAACATCGTTTGTAAGAGAGATAGACATCTAACAATAAACATTTGTGAGTTATAAATTTTATACAAAAACACAATTTTTTACTACCGTCTCAGAGTTTTGAATGCCGGAGCTCGAGCTTAGATCACTGTCATCAATAAAAACAATCATAGAAACATCACCGGATTCAGATGCCGCAGGTGATTTGGATGGTTTGCAGGCATTCCTTTTCAAATAGAATGTTAAAGCATATGGTCAATGGTCAATAAATAATATGATTTTATGGTTTATCTATATATATTTACCTGTGGATGCAGACGGCTTTCTGCAGTGTCATGTAAACTTTTATTGCACACTGTGCAATATGCTACATATTTGTTGTTGGATTTCATTAAAAGGAAACCCAATTCAATAAATGCTTTATTTTTGCGTCGACCAGGCATAATTTTATTTTGAAAGAACTCAATTTTTCGATATTTAATTGAAGTCAAACACGCACCTTTTCTAAGTAGAAGTCAAGTAAACCTTTCGAAAGAACAATCGAGAATGACAGATGAGAATGAAATATCCTCATTTTCTACATTGCTGACTTCATTGTATACATTGTCTACATTGTCGACATTGTCTACATTGTTGGCACAATTGTCTACGTAGAAAGGTAGACAATCAAAGTCGACGCGTAGAGGAACAACACTGCTGTGTTGTTCTGCATAATGCTGGTTTATCTGGTTGAATTTGGGAAACTGCAACTGAATATCTGGCTCTGTATCAAGACGGGGTCTATATTTTGTTTTAGTTTCAACATAGGGGGAGAATCCTGATTCGCACCTGTATGTTGTTGCAAACGGCAGAAGATTTGTTTTGGATGTATCAGTCAAAATTTTGGATTCGTCCTTCAACATGCACCAGAATTCTGATAAAGACTTCTTTGTTTAAAAATCTGCTTTATTCGAAGAATCTGATATAAAATCAATCAAGCAATCAAACTGCAATGATGTCAGAAAAGCTGGCTTTTCCAACGCGGCAGAGTATGGGTCGGCAACCCATCTAAATTGATTTTATTTTTAAATGCTTCTACTTTATTACTGGCATCGAATTTCCCTTAAGTGATTATGTAAATACATAAATATACTAGATACGCCAAACATCATTACACAACCTGTCGCCCAAATCAAAGTTCTCGTTCATAAGGCAGGTTCTGACTTCAGCCCTCATTTCGAAAAGCCGAGTATTAAGTACTATGTACATGATAGCGACCAACGAATTAACGAATATTCGTCCATTTTTAAATTTCGTTCACATGGCTTTAATTCTATTCGTCACGAATATGTGTTGAAAGTCTGATTTTGAGGTTAGATGCGACAAGCAAATTATTCGTAAATGCGGATGGTATGTGAAACGCGAATAGAGTTTGACTGTTCGTAACAATCAGGCGCAATTCTCCACGACCAATATTGTTTTCTCAAATTTATCTTGTTTTGGCAATTTAAAAGTAAATTTTTGTATCTCAACATTAATACAAATAATATTTCTACAATTTTGTTAAGAATTTCTGCAGAAGTTAGGTTGGTAAATTGTTTTAAATTGAATTTATTCGTTTATTCGTCCGTCGTTGGTCGCACTTATGTGAAAAGTCGTTTACCGAGAGAACGCCACCTTACTTCTGCATGAAGGAGTAAAGACGTATGTAGGCTACCCATGTCATTGCACAATACTTTGAATAGCCTTGTATTCTAAGGCCGTGATTTAAGGTTAAGTTGATTATTTTCACGCTGTCGTAAGACCTCTTTTAAGGAGAGTGGCATTTTTTTTGTTGCAAGGGCATGGAGATATAGAACGCAATGGCTATTACTGCATTCTTTGAGATTTTGTTTTACTCTGGTCTGGAGACTACCGGACGATTTTCCAGTCATGGCATTGGCTCCGTCTGTGCACACGCAGTTAACCTATGGGATGTCATTGACAATGAAGAAATTGTCTATTAATTTTGAGAAGCGCTGGTCTAGAAAAAAAAACCATCGATGCTTTGTTTTACAAATAGGATTATTATGTTGATGTTTTACCTTCAATTTATTTCGCGAATTTGGCTGTCCACCGTTTCGTAAGAATTCGTTCACATTAGAAGGAACTCCCTGGAAAATAAAAGTATTTCGAAGATACGTTTTTGAACATATTTAGCTTATTTCCCAATAAATCAATGTATTTTGTTAAGTTGGATTAGTGGTTTTTCTAAATATTGAAATATGTCAAAAATTGCTTGGCTGGACATATTATTTTGAGAAGAGCTATTCGTACTCGACATGAAAAGCAACTCGTGTATTTATGCTTGTTCGGATGTAGACGCACAAGGCGTTAAGCAATTATTGTTATGATTTGAATCGGTTTCTTGTTGTTGATTAGCGCTTCGGTTGTTTGCTGCTATATACGATGCATACCACTAGAAAACTTGTGTAAACTATCTTCCTATCGAATGTATTGTAGTTAAGGCCTATTTTCTCGGAAACTGCTCTAAAGATTTTGATTAAAAAAAAAACAGTGCAGCTTTTTAAGTACGACCGATTATATGGTTGAAAACATTTTTTTTATAAATTTCTAAAAGCGGTACTTTATATAGGACCGTTTTTCTTACTTTCGACTATCTCATAAATGCCTTTACCGATTCTTTCGAAATTTCACACATATATAGGTTTATGTCGCCCAATTTATACTGCCTACCAATATTTATAATTTATATTTTTTTTTATTTTTAAAAGCATTTAAAAAAATTAAATGTATATTTTGAAAACTGCTCATTAAATTTTGTTCGAAAATTATAGTTATATGTATTTGCTGAATATCTATGAATTGGCGTTTTTGATGTTTTTTTTTTGAAAAATGTTTTTAAAAAGTCCACAGATTTACATTTTTTTTTTCATATAAATTCAAATTTATCCAAGAAATAAAATGGCGTACTTTTTTAATATGAAATTAGTTTAAGTATTTATTTCAGAATTTTGAATTATTTTTTCTTTGTTAAGCCGATTTAATCTTTTGTTTTTAAGTTTATATTATTAAATATTTATGATTGTCATACTAATTTTATTTAGAACAAAATTAAAGAAGTTTTGAATGTATAAAAAAATGAAGTCAAAAGCTACTTAAAAAATATATTTAGATTTTTAACAAAAATCTTTTGCATACGATGTGATCGAACATAAGAGCAAGTTCGTGCGATCCAGTCGTGCATTTTAGTACTTGCGATTATAGGAACTATAAGGCAAGTCATGGATTCATGCAAAAAAAAATCCAAATCAAACATGAAATAAGATATTAAATATCAAATTTTTAAAGGATCATCATTCTACTTCTTAAAATTGATGAGCATCGAAAATCTCCAGTTTTCATTTTTTACCTTTATACTAAATCTGAACTTCAAACTATGATAAAGTGATATACGTCACTTTACCAAATTTTATTTTTCTACAGGAAGCGCTCTTCGGAAGTGCTCCATAATTGATTTTGATTCTAAGAGAGTGTGTAGGTTACCATACGCCCCGAAACGGAAGACCTTAGATTTTCGATTTTTCTTTTGTATGTGCTTCAAGTCAAGACCTACCGTTCTACCGTAGTTTATAATCATACAGCAGTCCGAAGATATCTTTGTAATTGAACCACCATGGAAGAAGGGAATAAGTCTCAAAGTTAAAAAAAATTTAATGTTGATGCAAATCGCATTTCTGTTAGGTCGAAAAAAGAAAGAAAAAAAAATAATTTAACGACTTGTAGTGCAAGAAAAGTCCCTCTTTTAACTGCAAAACATGCTTAAAAGCGTTTAATATTTGCAAGACATCATTTCAATTTGCCAGTAGAGAAATAGCGAAACGTTCTACAGGGTGGCGCACGAATCGTGCTACAAAAATAAAACGTAATAACTTTTTTTCAGTGTGAGTAATCGGCTTATTTTTTTTATTTTGTAGGTTACTATTTAGATTTATCAAAATGACTGCTTGGGATACTGAAAAAAGGATTTGGTTAGTGCAGCGATACCATTCTTTGCAGTCCGTCATTTCCGTCCAAAGGGAATTTAGGCTGGAGTTTGGCGGTACTCCCCCGCGTAGATGGACCATTATGAGGCTGGTGAACATGTTTGCCGAATCTGGAAGCATCGAACGAAGACCGTATCATCGAGATCACAATGTTTGGATTCAGGATACAATAGTGGCTGTTACATCGGCAATACAGGCAAATCCAAGTGTTTCGACTCGAAACTTTTCGGGCCAAACTGGAGTTAGTAGATGGTCATTACAACGGATACTTCATGATGACTTAAACTTGTTTCCGTACAAAGTCCAAATTACAAGCAAGTTAAACCCTCATGATTTGCCTGTTCGCCTGGAATTTTGCCGAAAAATGATTGCAATGGCCGAAGAAGACAACACATTTATAAATTATTTGCTCATGTCTGATGAGGCCCGTTTTGACTTAAACTGCTATGTTAACAAGGAAAATTGCCGTGTATGGAGTGAATCTAATCCAGAATGCTCCATAATACGGAACTGCACCCAGAACGAGTAACTGTGTGGTGCGCAGTTTCATCAAATTGTATTGTCGGGCCATACTTCTTTGAAGAACGTTTCCTTCACCGTTGTGTAACACAAGCTGTCAATGGGCACAGTTATATAAAGATGTTGAAAGATTGTTTTTACCCAGAACTTCACTCGTAGCCACACAAGTTATGGCGGAGCTCCAACGAAAATTCCCAAGCAAATTGATATCCAAAAACTGCACTTTCCGCTGGCCACCAAGGTCACCTGACCTGACTGCACCAGACTTTTTTTTATGGGGTAATGTCAAGCAGGAAGTGTACAAAACGAAACCCAGGAACTTGAATGAATTGAAGCAGTCCATTAAGACAATAATTGAGGCGATCCGAATTTCAACCCTGCAGGCCGCAATGAACAATTTTCTGATCGGGTGCCGCATATGTGTGGATGAGCGTGGAGGTCACTTACGGTCTATCATCTTTAAATACCATTAGTTATTTAAAATAAAATTTAATTTTTAATCCAATAAGAAAAAATTAATGAAATACATCGATTAAAATAAAAGTTATTTAAATTTCTTATTGTAGCACGATTCGTGCCCCACCCTGTATGGGCAGATGAAAGTAAAATCGTATTGTTTGACGGTAAAGGATCTCGTTCGTACGTGAGAAGACCTCCGAAAGTGGAATATAATCCCAAATGTACGGAGGTTCAAGCATAATGGTGTAGGATTGTTTTTCCTACTATAGAGTTGGGCCCATATATTGGATTAAACCCATTTTGGATCAACACGTTGACGTTAATTTACTCGACAACGTCATGCTCCCTTATGCAGAGGAAGATATGCTCCTTTTGTTGGTCTCCTAATAGGACAATGGCCCGGAGCACACCAGTAAGAGGGCTATAAAATGGTTTGGAAATCATTCAACTAATGTGATGGAGTGGCCAGCGCAATCGCCTGACCTAAATCCGATTGAAAATCTGTGGGTTGACGTGAAGAAAGCAGTCTCTGAAACCAAACCGACTAGTAACACAGAACTTTTGTAAAGGTCTCCTGTGAGAATATTCCAGTAGAAAGCGCCGACATTTGGGAAATGCAATGACCAGACGTTGTGAAGCAGTAATAGCCAACAAAGGCTATTCAACAAAATACTAATTTTGCTGGACTACCCCTAATGAATAAAATCATAGAACAATTTTTTTTTATTTTTATGATGTTTTGGTTTTAAGTTGTATGATGAAGCAATGTTGCTATTTATTTGAGTTTTTCGAAAAAAAAAATAATTTTTTTAATAAGTTGATGAATAAAAGTTGGAATTCTTTTTTAAATGTGAATTTTTGGACTTAATATAAGCTTTTCGCATATTCAAAATGTTCCTCAAAAGATTATCTTAAACTTCATGGTTAAACGAAATCTGGTTTTCGTAAGGGTGCTATTTTTTTTACCGCAGCTGTATTTACATACCTAGGTTGCATTTATGTTTGTATGTAGCTACATAGCATAAGAGATACAGTTATTGACACTCGTAAGGATTTTTTCAGTGGATATAGCTTGCAAATATATTCGAGATGGATATATGAAACTCTGAGTACATTTCTAAATACATTATTCAATTTATTTTTCATGCAATTTGTATTAAAAGCGAATAAGAGTTCCGTGACATTGTTAAATTTTATAATATTTCTAAAGCCCTATTCAAATATATAGTAATTGACACTCATGTACACCTATTGACACCTCATATTTGTACAATTATTGACATACCTTTGAATAGACAGTAAAGAAGGAAAATAGCGATCGTTTGGTTGAGGTTGGCCTAAATCATTTTTAAATGCCTGTATGTTGCTTTATTATTAAATTTTTAAAAACAGAAAATATAAAAATAAAAAAAAAATAAAAATAACACTTTTGGTTTTTGTCCATATTAAAAAATTGATTTCATCCCTATTAAAAAATCTGGTAGCATCGTTATTTTTCTATTAAAATAAAACAACGATTATTTGATGTCTGGTAATCCAACGGTTGCACTGACCGATGCAACCGAATCTGGTGTTCTATGCTTATTGAAGGGTGTCGGCTCAAAAACGCCTTAAACCAGCTATTCCCTGACATGTTTTGTGTGCCAAAGAGAATGCATTCTCCAAGAAAGTCCTTAACGGCATGAAGCTCATCCATTTTCCTCTTCGGGAAAACTTTTCGCTGGCATGTGTTCCAAACATTCTTCTTCTATAGCGGACACAACAGATTGTGTACTAGGACTTGCTTTAATGAACTTAGAACTCAATCGAAATTATAAGTGTAGTTCTTTTTTAATAGTTTTAATTATAATATGCCTGTAAGACCCAAGGTCTTTCAAATGAGACCTGATTTGCACGGCACTAGTTAGGAGGAATAGAAAGATAGAAAAGAATTTTTATTGGCAAGTGCAGTTCAAGGAATATTATAAAATTTGGCTGCAGCTTTTTTGGACACCTTTTGTGTCCTCGCAGCTTCAAGCGCTTTCTCGAGGTCCTTTTCGGTATATTTCTCCGTACATTTAGGCATTTTTACAGCTAAACATTAATTTAAAAGAATAATATAACTATTGACACTATATATAAGTGTCAACGTTTGTACTCCTATAGAAGACAGTTATTGACACAGAGGTGTCAATCATATTAATTCTTAAAATCTTAACACAATAGTTGACATGCTATTTTATTAAATATATATCAACAGAAAAACAATAAAACAATTTGGTAAATCTTTCCCCAGGGCATTATATTTCATTGTAATAAGCTAATATGATCAAGTGCTGGCCGTGGCGCGATAGTTGTGTGCTCGCGGGTTTGATTCCTGCCGTTGTCTATGTCTTCTTATATTCCATTAAACACCAATTCTAATAATTTTCATAAAATAAATTGCTGCTTTGCTCATTACATGCTGTTTAGGCATAACACTAACAACATGGGATTGAGTAAACTAGTATACCAATAAACTATGACAACGAAATAAATAAAATAATGCGAATTATAAGGGACATAAATAAATAAGACACGGTAATTCTCTCCGCATTAGTTCAGCCGCCATCCCTGGAGATAAATCTAAGACAACAACCAGCTCTGGTCCCAGAACATAGCACCACACATCTTTCCTATCCTTCTTTCTCTTCTTCCACCGGATGCACGTGCTGTGTTAAAAAAAACATATAAAGGCTATTCATAATCCCTTGAGCGCGTGCAAAGTTATAAAAAAAAAAAAATCTTGTATTAAATATAATAAAATTGTCAGACTTTTTTCAGCAAATACACGTAACAGAGTCATGTTTAGGTTTCGGAATTAACAACAAAACTGACTAGCTCCTAACTATATAAAAATAAAGAGTTTGAGTATAAAAAACAGGGAAGAACTTAGAAGAAACAGTTCTGGGAACCGTTCAGATTTGTACCAATGAAACGTTCTGTTAGGAGAGGGTGTCAATAGCTAGGCTGAAATTTTGCATTGTCAATAATTGTATTACTTACGCTATTACTCTCCTAACTTGCATGATTAAAATCCATATTCTAGAGTTAAATATACATTTATAGGTAGCAACCTATGTAAATATTCCTTAAGTTATCCATTCGACAATTCATTATTCTATTTAAACTTGCATAGGGTAATTAGACTACCTTTATCCTCTAAAATCGTAAATGTTTAGCAACATTACTATTGTTCGGTACAACAATAACATCGTCATCTTCATCCTCATCATAATCACCAACAACGAACAACAACAAAAACATCATCACCATCAACACCATTATCATCAGCAACAACATTAACAACAGCCTCATCAATATTATTGTGATTAACATAAGG
Organism: Philhelius pedissequus; assembly: GCA_910595825.1. Classification (NCBI taxonomy): domain Eukaryota; kingdom Metazoa; phylum Arthropoda; class Insecta; order Diptera; family Syrphidae; genus Philhelius; species Philhelius pedissequus. Next base: position 225,937,434 of record OU343161.1, on the reverse strand, counting down.
AATTACTGAAAAAGAAAAGCATATTTCATCGCAACAGACGGTTCAGCCGAACCATTTTTTTTTTCGAATTTTTGAATAAACAATTGCTTACTAACTTACTATTGTTGGCTATAAGAGCAAGTACATACGATCCAGTCTTGCATTTCATTTCCATTGCTCTATAAAATCACTGATGGAACAGAAATAACGGGATGCATTCTTAAAAGTATCGTTGTTAATAAAAACTTGTTTTGTCATAAGCTTTCCAAATATCTAATACCTGAAAAACAGGCATATATATGTTATGTATGGTTGCGCTCTGCACACAAGGACAAAGAACTGCAACTACGGATATTTATTTGACAAAAAAAAATCCCACCAAAAACATATTGAAAGAGTACCCACGAACTTTACTTTATAAGACTCTTGGGGCTAATTACATTTAAAACTTTTATCGCTCAACAGAAGCTGGATGCATTACCCTATAGATAATAAGTTCAATGGATTTTGTCCCTCTGGTTACTTTGTGACAAACACTATTTGTTCATTGAGTGTTGCGGGTAAGAAATAATTCTCGGTGCTGTAGTTGGAGCCGATCCCAATGGGATCCATCATGCGCATAACCTGTGTAATTGGTTTCGTGAAATATCCAAGTCCAAACATTAGTGGGTATAGCATTCTACCTGCTGCATTGTTCAGTTAATGATTAAATAAATTTTAACCAAATGAAAGAGAATCCCTTATTAAAGGAGTTTCCTTCCCTTCACTCCAATCATTTTCTTTTGATGATGATCTCTTAACTTATTGACTATGAATAAAGAAATCCCAAACATGTAACAGCTATTTCTGCAGTAGAGTAGCACAAAACGAAATCAGATCATTATACTCAGGTGAATAGTTGATGACCGCTATTTCTCTTGTCGGTCATAACTCACAAGGTAGAAAAGATACAATGAAAAACCAGTTTGCTTAGCTTCTGTTGAAAAATCCAAGTATCATAATACCACGGCTCGGTTCGGCACGACTCGACTCGACATAACAGCCTCAGGCTTAAAGACTTTGGACAGGAAAATATCCTATCATTTATTCATTTCCCCAATTACACGGTTATGAATGCAGTTCTAGTCATTCTCAATCAAAGCCAACAAGCCTGAATCCATGGATGAGCAGACCGAGTGAGTGTAAAAAGGACGCTAAAGAACAAAATTTAACATTAATTTGGTGTAGCCTTACAGTGCTTTTTCTTTTCTTGTGAAGTTTCTTTATTAAACATCAGTTGGTTCCCTTGTATATTGGTACAATATAAATGCATATAATACGTCTGAGAGCTTTGGGATATTAAGCTAATTTTATTTTATTTTTTATATCGTTATGACCTTAAACAAAATAAAGACAAACAAAATACTTTACAACTTTCCCAAATACCATGGGTTGCAAATTAAAGGGACAGTCGTTGGTTAGGTTATAAGCAGTTTTAAAACTCGTTTGCTGATTACAGGTTGTTTTATTTTGCAGTGAATCGATAACATTTTTAATAATTTGATTTTTAAATTGCTTTTTTCAACATCTAAATTTCTGTTAGGAACTCCTCATTTTCGGAGGAGTACAGAATACTTTTTGCGAAAACCGCTTTCCAAAATAAGATGGATAACAACATGTTATTAATGAATGAATGAATGAATGGGATTGTTGTGCACTTCGACGTAGAGATCTATTGTTCCTACCTGACTTACAGCTCTGTAAGCGGCTTCTCATTACAATTCTTCCTCATGATTTATTCCTCTCAGAAATGTTAGTGTATGGAGTACATATATCGCTATCCTCTACCTGGTGTTAACCTATGTGTTTTTTTTCATGTGGTGCATTAGTGCACTGCATCTGCCTAGGATGCGGTCTGGAGTTTCGTGCTCGTGCTAGCAGAATCTACACGTGGCATTATCTACTAGGCCAAGAATACTTAGATGTCTTTTGAACTTACAGTGGTCGCTGAGGAAGCCCGTTATGATTATAAGTTGGCGTCTGGCTAAGCTGATGCAGTCAGTGAACCGTTTTTGATTGTATTCACCAAACAACATTTTTGCCTGCCTTATAACTTGGGGAGTTCCTTAAAATTTGTTTGATCTTCGGGTATCTACTTCTTTTTTATTTTATTTTTAATCACATTCTCTCCTTATTTTCGCTAAGGAGTCTGCCTTCTCATTACGCAGGATACATATATGGGCAGGTACCCAACGAAGTGAGACCTTATTGCTTTTGACTAGTTCTCTTTCAGTTTGTCTACATGCATTCCAACACCAGTTTGGAGGTTATGGAGGCTTGACTGTCCGGCATGAAAGCACTATTTTGGTTACGATATTTTTTTTTCGAGATTTCGGTCTGCACATTTTTCTATGGAGTGAACTTCCGCTTGAAAAATGCTTGTGGACTGCCCAATCGGTATTGAAAGATGGTTCTGGCCCAAAGATTCTAGCGCCAGTCCCTTCAGACGATCTTGATCCATATATTGTTTAATCATTCCGCCTCTTGGAATGTCAATTACGGTAGTTACTGTTGACTCGGGAATGCATACTATTTTATTTATTTGTTTATTTATTTAACATCAATTAGATATCTTAAACATCTTCAATTAGACTAGCGAAATAAAACACAAAAAGTTAATAAGTAAATATTTAGTTATATACCTTGGTAATATTATAATACATACACAATAAATATAAAAAGCTAATTTAAAAAGTACAATAGGAAATTATTTTTTTAAAGTGATTCTACTTGAATGAAAATTGAAATCAACATATACAGAAATAATTTTAGGTTAACACAGGGAGTTATAATGCCTGCTTCTTTTTTCGTTCAGAGCAGAGGTCTGAACAGGGTTTGAGTGCATAGAGTATTATGTGAGTAAGCTCTGAATACTGATTTGTTTTTTAAACACACTTGAACCACACAAACCAGAATAATTTTCATTTCAATCATAAAAAGCAATATAACACAAAACTACCATTATTTTGTACACAGATTCATACCAGATACATGGAATTAACACGCGACCAACTTATTCCGCCATTTTAATTGTATCTGATTATTTTTTCTTCACATTTTCCGTTTCAACACATATGACATTTCGTGTACTCAGCAATGCTCAGACGATTATGTTCAAGCACATCGAGCGCGCTCTGAACAAGTTCAAAAAGAAAGAAAAATAGACATTTGGAGCTCTAAGCGCTTTGAGCGAAAAAGAAACACAAACAAATTTTTTGACAACTCAAACTCTGCTCTGAACTTAAAAAAAAAGAAAAACACCTATATGTTCATTTAGTGCATAATTTAGTCAGTGATCATTTTCTCGGAGCAGACAGCGTTCTCTTAGCCGTCGAGATGGTGCGTAAATGTCAACTAAAGATTACAGAAAAGGGCATTTAATATGGTTATTTAAAATATCTCCAATGAACATAATTGAAAAGAATTTTCGTCTGTTTCCAAGCGACTGAAGATAGCCACGAAGTTTACATCTAGTAGGGTAGCGGGGAGTTTCGATGTTCAAACTAATTTCCGTATTACAAATCGAGTGAACTTTTTTTTGAATACTTTCAATTCTATTGAAATGAATGTTGTAGTAAGGATTCCATGTATCACAAGAGTGTTCTAAGATGGACCTAATAAGTGCCGTATATAGGGATTTTAGAGTATATGGATCCTTAAAGTATTTAGAGTTGCGTTTTATAAAATCTAACATGGAGTTAGCTTTGGCTTCAACGTAATCCGTATGCTTAATGGTCATTTTTTCCGATACTCTATCTGGAACATGGTTTTCAATTTTGTATTCGTAGAAAACTGACGAAAAGTTGCGACAAAAAGAGAAACAGTGGCATTTAGAGGCGTTTAAAAACAATTGGTTAACTTTACACCACTCTGTTAGCCAAAGAAGATCATCTTGTAAAAGACAACAATCATTAACAGTCCTTATGCATTGGAAGAATTTCAAATCATCAGCAAAAAGAAGTCGAACGGAATTTTTCATATGTCAGGCATGTCAATAATAAAGATGAGAAAGAGAAGTGGACCCAAGTGGCTTCCTTGGGCACTCCTGATGAAACATTTACAGAGTTCGAGAGTGTTTGGTCAATGGAAACAAATTGATATCAGCCATTTCAGCCCACCCTTTCTTTCTTCTTAATCAAAATTAAGTGACTGGTTCTATCGAAGGGCTTGGAAAAGTCGGTGTACATAACATCGATTCGATATTCTTCTTCGAGTTTATTCAAAATAAAATTGGAAAAGATTGAAAGATTGATAGTTGTTGATCTACCTGCAACAAATCCATGGTGAAATGGTGAAATAATAAAAAAGCAAACTGACTGATTATAAGTACAGTTTGTATGAATGTATGTAAATTCTATTTTTCTGTCTACATAAGCCTATGTGATATTTTATTAAGATCAAGAAGATTCGAAATAAAGCTTGCGTGACGATAAGACGTCTTTCTTTTTGTATTGCTAACTTTTAATGTTTTTTTATATATGTATAAAATTCTCCATGTTAGTTTAAATTAAAACTCTTATAATAATTCAGAAGTGAGATTAAAAACATAGTTAATTTGTGCACGCTTTAAAAAGTAGATTTTGCTTTTAATTTGCTTAAATTGAAAATAAGTTTTCATATTGCATGATGGGTGATGTGCGCGTGCTGATATGTTCGCACAAAGCACGACTGTACCTAGATTTAAATCTAAGCTCGCTGAAATGGGTTTGTCTACGATTGGACTAAAATCTGTGCTGAGGATGCGTTTAGAGGAAGGAATAGCTGTTCTCGATGATGGTCGATTGAAGGAGCTGTTCACACATGATGAGGTGGATGCTAACGTCGATGACGATGGGATTTTGTCAGACTTAGAGTAGGAAGCTAGAGCTGTGTCTGACAGGTTAGATAATTTGCGTGAGCTGGTAAAAAAGATGAAAGAAATTTCTTTATTAGGAAAAAGGTTGTCTGAGTTGTGTCACCCCCAAAGAGTTCTGCAATCGACCTCATATACATTTCGTGATTTGGGAGACTCGATTCCTTCATTTTCTGGTGATGATAACTATCATGTGACGAAGCAAAAGTTCTTTACAATTTTACGGATTCTGAGAGTTTTATATATGCCAAAAGAGTGTTTCGGGGAACTGCAAAATTATTCCTAAGATCAACGCAGTTTCACAATCATGCATCAGTCACAGACGTTCACAACATGTTGCGATGTCGAAGAAAAAGTAGAGATGAAACTTTTCAACAATACTTGTTGTCAATGCAGGAGATAGCTTCTCAAGTCGAAATCGAAGATCAAGACATTATAAGCTATGTTATTAAAGGAATTCCAGACTCTATTTTCAACAAGCAAATTTTATTGACGGCAAATAACATCGGTGAGCTGAAGTTCATATTACGAAAATATGAAAAGAAGCAATATGAACCGCAATCATCCATATCGATTCAACAAAAAACAACATCAAATACGAAAACTCTACCATGCTCCAATTCGAAGTCTGTTGTGAAGTGTTTTGTTTGTAACGAGGTTGGGCAAGTTTCCACTAGTTGCCCAAAACTTCCTAGAGAAAAAGCTTCCTGTTTTCGCTGTGGACAAAAAAACAAAACATATTGTAAAAGACTGTCCACAGTCATCATCAGTTTTTGTGGTACAAAAATTTGCGCAACAACAAGAAGATAAGAACTCTTCAAACTTCCATGAGGTGCTCGAGTATGTATTCCAAACAGATTTCTCCGGTCCTGTGTGTTTGGCCATGCACGCGATGACATTGATCGATACTGGGAGCTTTATTAGTTTTGTACAGCAGCGATACGTTCCACCATTTCTGATGACATCGGTACCAACGCTTTGGCAGAATTTTGTAGGTATTAATAATTCGAAGCTTATATTATTGGGTAGTGTCTTTTGTAATGTCAAGGTTAAAAATGATTTTGTGAAATTATGTTTGTTAGTTGTTAAAAATGATACAATGCAAAATTCGATAGTATTAGGGCGAGATTTTTTACAAAAAAATAATTGTTTTAGAAGATGGAAAAAGTTATTTAGTTAAAAAGAAAGATTTAAATGATAATTTATGTGAAGGATTTTTCAAAGACATTTTAAATATTGATATGTCAGATGATAACGAACAATTAGTTGGTCTAAAAATTAATGAAAATTTAGATTACATTGACCAAGAATTATTAAGAAGTTTAGTTTAGATTTGGAAATGAAAAATTGGTTGATGAATAATAACATTGTTTTTAATTGCGTGCGTGTCGGCGCGCGGCGTTGCCTTATGCTTATTAGCTTGAACTTCAAAAAATTTATTGATGATTTAATGAAAAACAATATAATTCTTAAAAACAATTACCCTTTCTGATTTTTCATTGTTGGACTTGAAAGGTGAATTTCATCACTTTCTGATTGAGATGGCTGAAGATTCTGTAAAGTTTACCTGATTAATAACACGATTTGGATTGTTTGAACACCTGCGTATGCCGTTTGGCTTAAAAAATGCACTATCTGTATTTCAACGTTATATCAATTCACTTTTAAGGAACTAATAATTGCAGGAAAATTGCTTGTATATATGGACGACTTGCTTCTCGCTAAAGAACCTAAAGAGGAGCATTTTAAAATTTTAAAAGATTATGAGAAACATCATAAAAAACGTCATGCAAAATTTAATAGCTAAGTTCAAAGATGCGTATGGGGTAGTCAAAAATTAGAAACTGATCACTACCTGATAAAAGATCTAGAAAACCTTTAGATTTCACGAACTTCTTAAAAATGTGTTGCATGTCCTGAAAATATAAAGCCAATGTTTCAACTCTTATTCAATTCTTAAAGTGATTTGATATGCCAAGGATTAATTTCATAGTTTATCCTATATTCATATTTTATGTTATAACTATATAGTTATTACTTTGAATGAATAATATATTTTAGTTATATTTTATATAAAGCAAAATGTTTATCATATAGGTTGAATAAAAAAAATATTATAATTATTATACTATCGTATAATATCATTTCCTGATTTTTATTCAAAATATTTCAAATTTCAATTTATTTACTCATTTATTACTTTTAATAGTAAAGAAATAAAATGCTCGACTGGATCGCACGAACTTGCTCTAATGTTCGATCACATCGAATGCAAAAGAATTCTGTTAAAAATCTAAATATATATTTAAAGCAGTTTTTTACTTAATTTTGTATATATTCAAAATATCTTTAATTTTTTTCTAAAAAAAATTGTATTACAGTCTTGAATATTATAATATAAACTTAAAAACAAAATATTAAATCGGCTTAATCAAAGAAAAAATATTTCAAAATTCCGGAATAAATAATTAAACTAATGTAAGCTCAAAAAAAGTACGCTATTTTATTTGTTAGATAAATTTGAATTTATTAGCAAAAAATTTTAAAAATCTGTGGAGCGGTTTTTAAGAAAAAAAGTTTTTGTTTAAAACCTTTTGAAAACATTTAAAAAAAAATTCAAAAACTCTAGTTCATAGGTATTCAATAAATTCATATAAACATAATTTTTGAAAAAAATAATGCGCATTTTTCGAAATATAATTTTTTAATTTTTTTTGAAATGATTTTAAAAATACAAAATAAAAATACAAAATAAAATACTAATTAAAAATATTGGTACGCGGTATAATTTGGGCAACCTATACCTATACATGTGTGAAATTTCGAAAGAATCAGTTGAGCCGCTTATGAGATAGGTATTCGAAAGCAAAAAAAAACGGTCCTATGGAAAGTACCCTTTTTAGACATTTTTCTAATTTTTTTGTTAACCATATGATCGTTAGTAGCTAAAAGCCCGTGCTGATTTTTTTTTTATCAAAATCGTTACAGCCGTTTCCGAGAAAAATAGGTTTGAACGTAACGGTTATATGGCAGGTACCGTTATTTTTTGAGCTAAAAAAAAAATTCAATTTCCCCTCCGTACAATACCTAAAAAACTGTAAATACCAAGTTTGAAGCAATTCGGCCCACCCGTTTAGACTGACAGACTGACAGACTGACAGACTGACAGACTGACAGACTGACAGACTGACAGACTGACAGACTGACAGACTGACAGACTGACAGACTGACAGACTGACAGACTGACAGACTGACAGACTGACAGACTGACAGACTGACAGACTGACAGACTGACAGACTGACAGACTGACAGACTGACAGACTGACAGACTGACAGACTGACAGACTGACAGACTGACAGACTGACAGACTGACAGACTGACAGACTGACAGACTGACAGACTGACAGACTGACAGACTGACAGACTGACAGACTGACAGACTGACAGACTGACAGACTGACAGACTGACAGACTGACAGACTGACAGACTGACAGACTGACAGACTGACAGACTGACAGACTGACAGACTGACAGACTGACAGACTAACAGACTGACAGACTGACAGACTGACAGACTGACAGACTGACAGACTGACAGACTGACAGACTGACAGACTGACAGACTGACAGACTGACAGACTGACAGACTGACAGACTGACAGACTGACAGACTGACAGACTGACAGACTGACAGACTGACAGACTGACAGACTGACAGACTGACAGACTGACAGACTGACAGACTGACAGACTGACAGACTGACAGACTGACAGACTGACAGACTGACAGACTGACAGACTGACAGACTGACAGACTGACAGACTGACAGACTGACAGACTGACAGACTGACAGACTGACAGACTGACAGACTGACAGACTGACAGACTGACAGACTGACAGACTGACAGACTGACAGACTGACAGACTGACAGACTGACAGACTGACAGACTGACAGACTGACAGACTGACAGACTGACAGACTGACAGACTGACAGACTGACAGACTGACAGACTGACAGACTGACAGACTGACAGACTGACAGACTGACAGACTGACAGACTGACAGACTGACAGACTGACAGACTGACAGACTGACAGACTGACAGACTGACAGACTGACAGACTGACAGACTGACAGACTGACAGACTGACAGACTGACAGACTGACAGACTGACAGACTGACAGACTGACAGACTGCCAGACTGACAGACTGACAGACTGACAGACTGACAGACTGACAGACTGACAGACTGACAAACTGACAGACTGACACATTGACACACTGACAGACTGTCAGTCTGGCAGACGGACAGAATTTTTATACCATCTTTTTTCGACTTCGCTATCGTCGTAATGTCATGTTTGATTGTTATCTCAAAACTTTTTTTCAACGAATGCATAACTTGTCTTATATAGTACCTATAATCGCAAGTAAAAACAGAGGAAGGCAAATCTCCATAATTTATTATTTGAAATGCAGGAAATTTCCAATGAGTATTTATTGTTTTTTTAATATTCCTTATAAACTATAAATTTTCTTAATTTTCAATTTAAAACTGTTCGTTATAAGGGATAGATACTTCGTTATAGCCGATAGAGAGAGATTAGTTCGCAATCACTGATATTTCGTTATAACCGATTTCGACTGTACTTGTTTTGTTCTATTTCACATATTTTTATTTTATTTTATTTTTCCCTTTTAAGCTTATGTTTGACGTGAAATTCACTAAAGAAATTTAACTCTACTATCGGACATCACTGATTCGAATAACTCTTCAACTTTTTATAGTAAAGCGTTATCCATTTTGCGGATTCAAAAGTATAGGGCTGGAATTCGACATCTGTCAAAATAAGTTGTTAAACCAATTTTTTTTTCAGTTGAAAGTCTGACATTTACGAAAATGGATCGCTTAACTATCGCACAACGCATACAAATTTTTAAAACTTAGTACAAAAATGGTGATTCCGCCACAGCCACATATCGTGCTTTAAAAGGAGATTATGGTTTACATAATCGCCCAACTACGCAAGCAATTGTTAAAATTGTGAAGAAATTTGAAGAGACTAGATTGGTTACCGATATTTTAAGGTCTGTGCATTATCGTTTCGCTCGTATCACTGAAAATATGGCAGCTGTAAGTGAAAGTGTTGCCGCAGACCCGAGTGTGTCGATTCCTCGTCGTTCTCAGGAATTAGGACTGTCTTACGACACATTATGGCGTATTTTGCATTTGGATCTACACCTTCATCCATATAAAGTCGAGCTCACACAACAACTGAAGCCAGCTGACCATTCACAACGTCGTAGATACGTCGAATGGGTGCCTGAACAACAGGCGGTGGACATCGATTTTTCGAACAAAATTTTCTTCAGCGACGAAGCATATTTTTCACTCGGTGGGTATGTTAATAAACAAAATTGTCGTATATGGGGTTCTGAGAATCCTCAAGTAATTGAAGAAAAACCATAATTTCCACAAAAAGTTACTGTTTGGGGCGCTCTTTGGTCCGGAGGTGTGATTGGACTTTACTTTTTCGACAACGACGATGGAACGACTGTCACCCTCAATTCGGAACGTTATGGTCATATGATATCCGACTTTTTTTACCTGCTATTGAAGAATACGACTTGGAGAATATATTGTTTCAACAAGACGGTGCCACATGCTACACAACTCGAGCGAATATGGCTTTATTGCAAGAGACATTTCCTGGCCGCGTAATTTATCGTCGTGGCGATATCAACTGGCCACCAAGATCATGCGATTTGACACCGCTGGACATTTTTTTGTGGGGCTACGCGAAAGACCGTGCTGATGCAGATAAACCTTTAACACTTGAGCACTTGAAAACCAACATTCATCAAGTTATGGCTGCGATACCGCCAAATATGTGTCATAAAGTGGTCGAAAATTACCTCAAAAGAATCATGCTTGCAACAATTCGCGTGGTGGACATTTAAATGATGTAGTGTTTCACACATAATGTCAACGTTCAAACTTTATAATAAAAAAGATATATCAGGAAAAAAAATATTTTATATGTGTGTTATTTACGTTTACTTTTGAAACCGGAAAATGGATAACCCATTATTTGTGTGTATGTAATGTACATATGTACAAGTACATATCCCAAGTAGGAAAATACATCGTGTTTTCAGAGTATGGGAGTGAGATGTGAATAACGTAGAAAAAGTCGGAGAGTCAAGTATTGTGAACGCCATTATGGGGTAAGGGTTTGGTTGTTTTATTTTTAGTAATTCTAATCTGCAAATTCGATTAAACATGACCCCCCGCCCTGTACATCCCGCTGCCAGGTCTTTCTTATGACTGTAAGATATTATTAGAAGTAACAGATGGATCTGAAAAAAACGAACAACGTATACCGATTGTTATTGGCATTGCGAGCAAAATATCGAGTAATACTACAATATATGTACTCACCTGTCGAAAGTGTGTGAAAACTATTATTGGTCCTAGCTATTCTCTCCTTCATAAATATAAGACATTCTTCAAAAACAATAAAAAGCACACTACAATGCATTCATAATAAAAAAAAATAAAAAAAAAATTAAGGAACACGCAAAGCATTCCCATGATTTATGTAATTCAATTGACCATTGTCCTTTGAGAGATTTTTCTTTCGCTACTTAATTTATTTTTGTGTATTCAATATGCTGGGACATCCTTTCGGAATGTCTAGTAGTAAGTATATACCTATTCTTGGTTAAAACTTCCAAATGAAAAGGGTCAGTTTGATAAAAGGTCGTCTGGGACAGTTTTCCCCAAAGTTATAAAAGGGGTTAAACACGATATTAATCGGTAGTCAATGATACCGAGGGCGTTAGTAAACGCTCTGACAACCTGACCTGTTGAATCACAAGGGTTCATTGATGAGAAGACAAGTTTGCTCGTAAGTATCAACAGTCTTCTGTTCTGCTTTTTTAATCTACCCTCTTGTATAGGTATATCTACTATATACAGGAATAAAGGAATTTCCCAATTTTGATTTGAACGAAAACAATAATAATCGACATTCCATGCATGCCTCATGAAATAATATACTTTAGACACACTTTCAGCACAAACATCTTAGGGATTACCTATGATTTATGCAAAAGGATGACAAATCCACGCCGATAGTATATACCGCACAGACATTCTTCAAGTACTTTACCCACATATATCATTCAGAGCAAGCAGTCGCATGTCTTGAGAATGGAAATGGAAATGGAAAAAGAAATGATTATTTGTCTCAATACATTGGGAGGGTACGTACTAGGTTAGGTAGGAATATGCCGAAAAAGGAAAGTTACTGGCAGTTGCAGATGATCCAATAAGCAGCGCAGCCACTCACGTAAGGATCTTTCTTTTATTACTTCTGTCGAAACCAAAAGGGATGGCAAAGGGCATAATATATGACATAATATGTTTATGAATGCAATCAGTGATTTATGAGGGTTGCCAAAAATTCGTATACTTATATTCTTTTGATTTATGACTCTCCCTCTATAGATGTTGCAAATCTCCGTATAGGTACCTATGGGTATAGGAAATGTTTAAGGAAAAATATTTGTGGTTTTCCGTTTAAAATAATATGATTTATTTACTCTACGCAATATGTTCTAAGTGGGGTGTGTAAAATGTGTATTAAAGAATAGATTTGGTCTAACGGCTCAATAGTGGTGTCATTGGTGCGACAGCCTCGCCCATGTCACACACCATGTTGATACATTGAGTCAATTTAATTAATGGCATCTATCATAACACATACCTATAAACAGTAAAGGACCTGCTGCACAACAAACTAATTAGAAGTCAAAGTTTCAATGCGGCATAAAGTACACACCTTGATTTAGAGTATCAGCCCATTTCTCCCAGTAGTATTATCTAATGATGGGTGGAGTTTGTTGCCGCTGGCACTGTTCGGACAGAGGTGTAGAACTATATCTATCTATATAGGTATAGGCTCATCAGAGCTACTCATGTACACACATTTAAGAATGTTCCTTTGTTTCCAGTAATTTATTCATTTGTTCATTAGTCGCGCAGTTGATTAATCAATTTATTGCAATAATAATAAAAGGCGAAGGGCAAGCATTTTTCTTGTTCGCCTTCGCATACCTATCTATATTTTTTTTTTGTAGGTTTGGCTTGGCTCAATTTTATTCGCATGCCTTAAAGAAAAAGTAATTATACCGATGTATTAGGTTAAGAAAGGAAACAAGTATAAGCAGGTGAGTACTGTACGAATGTAACACGCATCACTGCTGTATTTTTCTTTTACTATTATACCACCTGTAGATGATTAATTAGCAAATACCTGTTGAAGAATTTTTTTAAGTTGAGCGACTTTATTAGGTATAATAAGTACAAAATAGCCAACAACATGGTTTTATGCAGAAACGTTCTACTGCGTTACTAATCTAGTTGTCTTTTTGAATAAATGTTTAATCTCCCTATAGAAAGTGGTCAAGAAGTTGATTGTGTAAACACCGACTTCTCGAAAGCGTTTGATCAATTGTCTTATGAGATAATCAAGTTTAAGATTTCAAGTTTCTCTCATGAAGTGGATATCAAAGGGCACGGTAGTGCCCAGCCAAATTCTGTCACCATGCCCTATTTACATGAACAAACTCAGACGATTTTCGACCCCCCACTAACTTTAAGTACCAATAAAGTCAGAAAATTCAAACTCTCAGGATGTACTAAGCTCACAAGGCTTAGGCATCTCAGCCAATTTCAATTCTTTAGCTTTAGTGGTTACCGAGATATAATATTGCAAAATCGCAAAAACCGTAACTGACTGACTCACTCATTGATCATCAAAATTATGGAGCAATTCCCGACATCGTAGAATCTTGTAATTTCGCACAACGGTAGGCCTTGTGGTGTATACAAAGGAAACATATAAGATTATCCATTCAGGGGGCGTGGTACCCGCCCATTGTCATAGAATTAATATAATGGGTTATCCATTTTGCGGTTTCAAAAGTTAACGTAAATAAAACACATATAAAATATTTTTTTTTATGATATTCCTTTTTTATTATAAAGTTTGAGCGTTGACATTACGTGTGAAACACTATATCATTTAAATGACCACTACGCGAATTGTTGCAAGCATCGTTTCTTTTTAGGTAATTGTCGACCACTTTTTGACACATATTGAGCGGTATCTAAGCCATAACTTGACGAATGTTGGTTTTCAAGTACTCAAGAATTAAAGGTTTATCTCCACAAACACGGTCTTTCGCGTAGCCCCACAAAAAAAAGTCCAGCGGTGTCAAATCCCATGATCTTGGTGGCCAGTTGATATCGCCAATTCGAGAAATTACGCGGGCAGGATTGATCTGATGAAATTAAGAACTTTTTGGAGCAACGGATTCAATGCTGTTTCATCTTTTACCATTTTGGCTGTATCTGGCAAATTTCGTATAATATCTGACAAAACTCGATTTTCACCACTTTCGAATTTCAAAGAAGCAATGACAAAATCCTCATTTGAACTGACTTTTTGGCTTTGAGTAAGACGAGAGAGGGCATCTGCATACCTAAATTTTGTCGTGTTGATGTATTCGATGTTGAAATCCTATGCTAATAAGGTTAAAGCCCGTCTCTGCGACAGGTGTAGGCGGGTCTGCCCTTTCTTGACCCAAAAATTGGCAACAAAGGTTGGTGATCCGTCCGCAGTGTAAAATGTCTTCCGTAAATCATCCTGTGGAATTTTTTTACGCAAAATATGAGCGATAACGCCTCCTTTTCGCTTGGCTATAGCAGAACTATCGGCCGGAGTTAGAGATCTTGCTGCATGCGCAACAGCCTTAGTGGAACCATCTATAAATGAATGCATTCTAACACCACATTTACCATCTTTCAAAGCATCGCCGGCAACAATTATATTCTTGGTAGGATCAAAATGCACCAATGAAAGATCAGATGACAGACCCTCGTTAGCCTTCTTGAATGAGAGTTGACACTCTTTCGACCAAAAAAATGTTCAGTCTTTTTGAAGAAGCTTGTCCAAAGGAGCCCTAATTTCCCGCATGTTGTTGATAAATTGTCCATAAAAGCTTGGCATTTAGCAGAACAGAGTTTGGAAACGTCTGTTGGCTATGGCATTAATTCGTCCGCGATCGGTCAGGTCTTCTTCCATGTTGGTCAATGATGAATCCGAGGTAGTTCACTTCTGACAAGAAAATAATTTTCAAACTTTACACAGAATCCCCATTCCTCCAATCTTTGGATGACTTGGTGCAGTTTGGCTTTTGTTCTTCCAATGACTTTGATGCTATGATTATGTCATCGATATAACTTTCTGCGTCCTCATTGTCAGCCAACATAGAATTCATTATGTTTGGAACATGCCGGGTGCGCATTTAACACCGAATGGAACACGTGCATAGCGGAGCAATCCTTGATGCGTGTTAATTGTCAAGAATGGTTGTGATGATTCGTGCACTTTAACCTGAAGATAGAAGATAAGCATCTGATAAATCAATGACTGAGAAATATTTACCTCCAGATAATGTAGCAAAAATTTCCTCCGGTAGTTGCAATGGAAACTGGATGGACTGTGATGCATTGTTCAGTCCTGTTGCAAAATCGGCATAGATCCTGACGTCTCCATTCGCTTTTTTCACTGCTACAATCGGAGCAGCCCACTCCAAGTACTCAATATGTACGAGAACACCTTGTTTCACAAGTCTCGATATCTCTGCATCAATAGCTGGAAGTGACGCGTATGGAACTGGTCTTTTTGGCTTGATACCAGTATTCAAGCCGGGCTTAAGGTGTAGATCTGCTTCTGCCTTTGTACATAATCCCAAAGATCCATCGAAAATATTTGAAAATTTTGTTTTGAGGTTAAAAGTTTCCTTATGAATATGCTGAAGAGGACTCTGCTAATTGTTGAGTTGATCGGGACATCAAACAGCTGCAGGCTCTCAATCCAATCTATACCTAGAATATTTAAATTAGGAATTTTCGATATAAAACAAGATATATTTATTTGTTTTCCTTTGAATGAAATCTTGCAGTGCAATTCGGATGTCAATGGAAGTGATACACCGCTCGCATTCCGCACTGAATGTACTGTTGGAATTGCCTCCGGAGACCCAAGCTTTCTCCAGATCTCCTCCGATATTATAGTGATATCAGATGCTGTATCAATTTGTAGACGGACGGGCTCATTATTTATATACACTATGATGTATTTTCGACGTTGTTCAGGTTCAACCTTTGAAACTGAAAAAATACTATTGACTTTTGACTTAGAACCATTATGAGTATTTTTATATTTTTTCTTTGCTCTTCATCTTTTTGTGGAGTTTGTTGTTTACAGACTGAGTATTATTACAAAACCACTGTTTGTGTCCAATTCTTTCACAGTCAGTGCACTTGTGCGTCTTATACCAGCATTTATCAGCGTAGTGCATGCCACCACAAAACCAACAGGCACTTTTTGGAACTTTCTGTTTCCCATTCGTTGGTATTTTATGGGCTGCTTTAACCTCTCCGCCTGAGCTCTGACCACCACCAACGATTTAAACATCATGTTCTAACATAATAATGCGATCACATTCAGTCGCCAGATCTTTAAGAGTTAATGACTTTTCAGCTTCAATTTTGGACAAAAGCCGTGTTCTATCTCTGATTCTGATGAACTTTTCAAGCCGCATACGAACATGAGACACTTGAATTCATCTGACGTGGTCGTGGTAAATTGAAAATTTTCACATTGTCTATTTATTATGCCTGCGTACGTCTCCTACGTATTTTTCGATTTTAAAGCAGTTGTACCGAGTGGCAAATAGGGATATTTTTCTCGCGAAGTACGTTGATAGGTTTTCCACTGTCTTCTTGAAATCGAAATCACGTAGCTTCTTTGGCAATATGAGATTTACATACCGATTGTATGAACTTTCATCTAGCTTTCTGAGAAGTAATCTCACACTCGAAGCATCATCCAATTCGTTCCCATCTTGAAGGAAAACAATGCACCGTCAAGCATATACTTCATGAGTTCCTGTTGCTGTTTCATGTATTCTTCTTGCTGCTTTAGAAACTTCCCAAATTGTCTGTCGTCCATTTCAATAGACTGCTCTATACAAAAATTTGACATCTTTTATTTGTTAATGTAATTATGGAAAGAAAAAAAAATAATCCCCGTCGCCACAATATGTCGTAAATTCACGATATAAAAAAATACAAAGACTACTCTATTTTTAATATAGAATTCTAGTCTTATTCTATGTAAGTCTAAGTTACTCGATCCCAAAGACTTACAGTAATTGTTTTCTGTTATCACTTCAATATATGATATATATGTATGCTTTTGTGTGTGCACTAGTGTTGCCAAATTCCGTATACAACAATAAATTTTCTTTGTTAAATTTAATTTTAAAAAAAATAATCCTTGTTAAATAAACAACAAAATAAATGAAAACTCATTTCTTACACAATTTTTTTCTTAAGTTTTTATTTTATTTGGAAGATATTGCATAAAATGAATTTTGCCTCGGGTGCCCGAGCAACGCCGGAGACTTTCTTCTAGTTTGGAAATAAGATCAATGAAAACAGCGGAAGTAAACAAAACAAAACACCCAATTTGGAAATTAAATCCATGGAAACGGCAAATCGTAAGCAAAACTAAATAAAAATTTGAAAATTCTATTTTAAAATCATGATAAACTTAAGAGGTAAGTGCAAATTTTGTATATTAAACCTATAATATATAACTTATATATTAAATTTAATAGCCTATAACCTGACCAAAGAACAACGGAAGCAGATCCATTCAACTTTATGTCGATCGAAATAGTAATTCGTCAGTTTGTCTGCCATTTACAGGCAAATTGACATCCAAACAAACAATTTTATTTAGGTATTAGTAGAGATAATATGCAGGCTACTTTGGTCAATTTGAGTTTTAATGCAAATAAAAAACTTTTCATTTATACTAACATTTCGTCGTTATTCACAACTTCTTCAGGGGTTTTTTATTAGAACTATAATTTATTATAAAACAATGAGTTTACAGGTTTAATTTACGACTTACATTTGTGTTTTGTTGATTTTACATTGCTTCGTTCTTAAATGTTTTTAAAAAGAGATCAAAAATTAATAAACTATTTAATAAATTAACATTAAAACAAAAGACTAATAAATTATTAATATTAACCATTCTGTTTTTAGAGCATTAAATTATATGCCGCTTTTTTCCACAATTCAGATATTTATTGTTAGACATGTGTATTTCGACACACAGCATGAGTGTTATGAAGTTTATCTGAACCCGAGGGGAGAGTCTTAATTTAAAATTTTATCGCCAACGTTTGAATATACAGTCAATTTATCAACTATCGGAAAAAAGCATCACAAAGACATAATTTTTTGTTGCTCAAACACTGAACTCAAGTCTACTCAATTAAGGGCAGTTTATACCTACGGTTCAAATATTTGATTCGTGGTTCTGCAATTTTATTTCCCTATTTCATCGGATTTACTGAAGTACAACGAACAACCCTTCTTCAAGGTCTAAGTACATATACTTACCTATGGTAGAAGCCAAATCCATACTTGACCCATCGCATCGTTGAACCTCAGTTAACCGAAATCGTTGAGTAAAAATTTCTCAATAGGGGATAAAGTATTTGTATCTACAATTTGCCCTTAATATTTGCATTTATGTCATTTTATTTGTCGGTGCCCAAAATGCTCATATCTATTATATATTTGTAAATCTCGTGTCACGTTGATGTGTTGAATGAACTCCGAAGCTATCTAACCGATATTCATGATTTTTTTTTAATTTTTATCTTGCTGGCGTTCCTAAGATAGGATAGTTTGTAATACTTAATACTTAAAAATAACAGTACTTTCCATACAAATTTTTCTACCATCTTGATTATTACGAAAACAGCTCTAACGATTTTGATAAAAATAAAATGCACGACTCGATCGCACGAACTTGATCTTATGTTCGACCACATCGAATGCAAAAGATTTCTGTTAAAAATCTAAATATATATTTAAAGCTGTTTTTTACTTAATTTTTTATATATACAAAATATCTTTAAATTTTTTCTAAAAAAAATTGGTATGACAGTCTTAAATATTATAATATACGGTCCGCCAAATAACTTTTTTTTTTTAAATTGGGCGCAAGACATCGAGTGTAGCTACGGCTGTGTGGCACGTAGCGCCGTCCTGTTAAAACCAGATATTGCCAATATCCTCGTCTTTAATTTTTGTGAACAAAAATTCGTTCAACATGGCCCGATAACGATCGCCATTGACTGTAACGGCCACTCCTTGCTCATTTACGAATTATGCCTCTGGACCAAAATCCGCACCAAACAGTGACTCGTTTTGGTTATCGGCTTTTCAATGTATGCGTGCGGGTTTTCTGTGCCCCAAATGCGACAATTTTGCTTGTTTACATACCCGCCAAGATCGAAATGAGTTTCATCTGAAAAGATGATTTTTTTGACAAAATCGGCATCTTATCTAAGTCGACCGCAGGCCCACTTAGCCAGCGTTGTTCAAGCGTATACACAACCATATTCGTTCAGCGGAAGGATAAAACTAATTATCTGTCAAATCAGACATAAGCTAAGTGTTACCATTCACGAAATAAGCACTATTTGAAAAAAAAACGTTAAATGGCGGACCCGTTATAAACATAAAAACAAAATATTAAATCCGCTTTATGAAAGAAAAAATAATTCAAAATTCTGAAATAAATCCTTAAACTAATTTGATCTCAAAAAAGTAAGCCATTTTATTTCCTGGATAAATTTGAATGTATGAGAAAAAAATTTTGTGGAGCTGTTTTTGAGAAAAATAGTTTTCTTTTAAAATCTTTTTGAAAACATTTTTCAAAAAAAATTCAAAAACGCCAATTCATAGGTATTCAACAAAGTCATATAAATATAATTTTTGAAAAAAAAAAATTTTTTTAATGATTTTAAAAATACAAAAAAAAAATACGAATTAAAAATATTGGTACGCGGTATAATTTGGGCAGCCTAAACCTATATATGTGTGAAATTTCGAAAGAATAGGTTGAGCCGTTTATGATATAGTAGAAAGTAAAAAAAAACCGTTCTATGGAAAGTACCCTTTTTGGACATTTTTCGATTTTTTTTCAACCATATGATCGGTCGTAGCTAAAAAGCCGCACTGATTTTTTTTATCCAAATCGTTAGAGCCGTTTCCGAGAAAAATAGGTTTGAACGTAACTGTTATATGGCAGGTACCGTTATTTTTTGAGCTAAAAAAAATATTTCAATTTCCCCTCTGTACAATACCTAAAAAACTCTATATACCAGGTCTGAAGCAATTCGGCCCACCCGTTTGGGCTGTATGTGTCTATACATACATACATACAGACTGTCAGACAGACATACAGAGGGACAGAATTTGTAGACCATCTTTTTTCGTCTTCACTATCATCGTAATGTCATGTTTGATTGTTATCTCAAAACATTTTTTTTCGACGAATGGATAACTTGCCTTATAGTACCTATAATCGCAAGTAAACAAGTGTGTGCACATTTTTAGGTATATGCTACATTTTGGTCAGACATTGTTTTTACATATCATGTTATTAACGATACTTCCCATACATTTTTTCATTTTCCACTTTATCATAAACGGTTAGACGGAATTCGATCAAAATGTTTATATAGAGGTCCTTCGAATTATAAATAATACTGCATAGCAAAATTTTTGAAAATATTTTTTTGGATTTTTGAAAAAAAATAATATTTTTTTTTTAAATTCATTATTTCGAAAACGTGTTAATGATTTTTTTTTCAAATTTCGTTTTTAAGTTTATATTATTCAATGCTCAAAATTTAAAATTGTCACATTGTTTAGAAAAAAATTAAAAAATTTTATGTATAAGAAATTAAGTAAACGACTTTAAAAATATATTTAGATTCTTAATAGAAATATTTTGCTTACGATGTGATGTGATAACAGCAATTAGGTACGATTCAGTCGTGCATTTTATTTTATATTCTATTTACAAAAAAAAGCAAAACGTGAAAACAATAGATATGTACGATTCTCTGCGCCGTTATTGTTGTGAGGCAATCAGGGCTCACATTTAATTAATTTTATTTAGTATATAGTTTAATAAAAATAGAATGAAACTACCTTTTTTAGTATTGGTTTTTGGTCGCAGAATAAGAATATCCAGAAATGTATTTTCGAAAAGAAATTCAGTTTTCATATAACCAAACAAGAATTGGTACATTTATGGAAATTGCGTGTACAGATTTCGAATCTTATAATTCACAAAAGAAACCTTAATGATTGGCAACACTGATCAGCAGCGAGGTTGATTATGTTATTTTCAGTAAATCCAAGATAGCAGCCCAATGAAAATAACCGCTCAAATTTGAATGTATAAGTGCTCTTTCTTGCTTGTATACAAAATGGTCAAGTCATACTTTTGGTTATTGTGGACCGAATTTCATGAAACTTTGAAAATTGCGATTTAAGGCAGCAAGTTGTCATAAAAAATATTCTCATTACAGGGTGTCTGAAAAAATGACACAAGCAATCTTTAACTATAATTGTATTGTATTCAATTGTATTCAATTCTACGGATATACTCTGCGGTTGTACAGTTGTCGCTGTCGTTGCTGCTGTCGTTGTTGGTGTTGAAGATAAGTTAGCTTCAAATTCCTCCAATTTTTCGCTGAAGGTTAAAGATTCTTTCCTCGCTTCTTCCTCAGTACTGAGACTTTTTCTTAGGACAGCCTGAAATCAAAGATCAAAGAAATATTAGAAAATTGATAAACATCACATTGGTTATGCGTTTATTACCAGCATCGTCCACATCCAGTATCAAAACATTGAAACATTTGGACTTGGAGAATACGTGTTTCTCCCATGGGCAGCTATATGTTGAATGCTTACGCGCTGGAAAACCATCAAATTTATTTGTTTTAACGAGACAGTTTAACAAGAAATATTGTTCATCATTTAGTTTTCAATTAATTCAATTCCTACTAATTATATTCACACAATCACTTCCTTAACTATGCCAATTTTAATATCTAATAATTGTACGTAATACAATAGAGTCGCAGCAACGAGCGGACGGGTCTGCTAATATACCTATATAATGTTATGTTCTGTACATATATACTCTCGTCGCAGTTTACTGCACAATAATTTGAGCAAGCATTAAGAATTCTCACAGATGGGAAAGCAGCAGGTGCAAACGGCATTCCAGTAGATTTATATAAATATGGAATTTCTTTACTTAACGACCGGCTTTTAACGCTTTTCAATAAAGTAATGGAAGGTGATATGGTCGTGAAAGAATTCCAAGATGCAATTATATTCCTTATACATAAGAAAGGATCATATTCAGATGTTGAGAATTATCGGGGCATTTCCTTTCTGAATGCAACCTACAAGATTCTTACTACGATGATGCAGAAAAGACTCAATATGTATGGATTAACTCACAGAAAATACTGAAAGAGTTCCAAGCTGGATTTAGATCAGGTTAATCCATAATTGACAATATTTTTATACTCCACAGTCTTGCAGAGAAAGCTGTATGTATTTTTTATTGACTTCAAAGCGGTATTCGACACAATAAATAGAGGTGCCTTATTCTATAAGCTATATAACGCGGGATTATAGCTGAAATTTAGACGAGTGCTAGAAAATCTCTAAAGAGGAACTCAGGCGTCAGTATGGAACGGTGCAGAACTGTCAGAATGGTTTGCAACCTCATCGGGAGTAATACAGGGTTGCTCATTGAGCCCCACCTTGTTTTCGCTATTTATTAACGATCTCATTCATTACCTTCCCGGCGGCGCTTGTGGAGTTCTCAGGAGAAGTCTTGTTCGCGTATTCCACGGAAGCGTTATAGCTCATGATTAACTGATAAAATATTTGTAGCAGGCTCCAGGGAAAAATAAACAAACTGGATAAGTCTGACGTGCATCATCTGCATCAATTGTTTGGGTAGTAGAGAGGTGGACTGTCCATCTGTATACATAGGCACTTCCAAACAAAAGCTCCGCAATCGTCTCTTAGGCCATCGTTCTGATATTAACAACGGTGGGTATCAGAAAACTGCACTTGCGCTCCATTGTATAGAGAAGAACCACAAGCCTAACCTAGATTATGTAAGAGTATTGGAAGTGGAAGGGCGTCAAAATAAGAGAATATTGTTGGATATGCTGCACATCAACAACTCCGGGAGAGCAATGAATAGGAGATCTGATTATTATAACCTCAGCAGGGTTATGACTTTACTGCAATAGCAGTAGATCTACTGCATTTTCTTCGTAAAACAAATCTACTGCCTTTAAATAAAATCTGCTGCAATTTTTTGTTATACGAAAAAACTTTCAATATGTAAATGTAATCTAAAAATAATTTGTTTGATTCTCTTTCTGTGTGCAGTAATGGGTACATTCAAATGTCGGTACGATAGCCTAAGATAGTTTAGTATCCACTGAAGTTCCTGAACAACCAAAATCGGATAGGATAAATTTGTATGGGTTTGCGCATACGTTCTTAATATTTCTCATGGATACAAAAGTATACCAACGTTTTTCGGATAGCTTGACTTTGAAAAATGGTTTTAATTATGTGGTTTTTGTTTTTTGTTCCGATCAAGCCATAACGGATTTATATATAGACATTTTAAATAGCTGCAATCAGTACAGAGTTTTTCAGATTATCTTTGCTATTCGGACATGCAATTTGGGATCCAGTTCCAGGGATTTATTGCATCTCACGGCTTTGAAAAAAGCAAACTGTATGAAATAAAAAAATATTTGGCTAAAATTTACGTAGCAGTTTGAAGGCAAATAAAAAAAAAGTTTTCAATATTAATGATACAAAATTAAAACTTCTTAGGTACTTAGATATGCATAGGTGGTTGTGAAGGGTACAATGAGCTCAATTTTGCCCATTGTTACATCTTTTCCATTCTAACGAAAACCTGCAAAATCTAAATATTGCTTGAAGATCATTGTTAGGAAAATAATATCTGTAAGAGATAGAGTAGATTAGATTTAGATTTTTAGATTAGAATAAGATTTTATTAGATACAATAATTTATAAGAATTTACATAAGGTTTACAAATCTTCTATGACATGGCAAAAGCCGTCTGTCAGATTGACAATATAATTGTAATTTAACAAAATAGTTACTCAAGTTACCTATAATTATTATAATTAAAATGCTTCTCTTAAAATTTGGTTACGATATCGTAATGCGGATTTTACAAATTTGAAAAGAGCCGACCAATCATTTCCATTCAAAAGATAAATAACTTCTTCCGTTGTGAAAATTGGTTTTCCTAGGTATAGTTTTCGTATTTCATTAAGTAATGGACATATTCCTACAAAATGCATTATATCTTCACGCGTATTCAGATTACACATACTACATTGGATTGGGAGATCTGGGCGGTGGGGTATAAAATTTAACGGCAGTAACTCTCCTCGTGTCTTAAAAATGGTAGATATTTTATTAACACTCTCGTTATTTCCGAAATAACTTATCTTGCTGAGATCGTGCTCGAGCTTGGGATAATATACTCTGTATATTGAAGATTGTGCTTCTTCGATAAATGATTTGTGCATACTTTCATCCAGAACCCGAAGAATATTGTATAACTCTGATTTCATTTGATGAAAGTTAAACGCTTCTAGATTGAGCGGACATCCAGTCTTCTCAGCCAATTCCTTCCACTTTTCGAAACATGAACATTTTTTTTTCCAAGGCACAGGTTGCTACTATTTTAGGAAGGCGAGATACATTCATGTTAAGCACTTTAAGGATGTAGTCGAAATGTAGTTTCAGTGTTGTGATGTATATTGTTGGCAGTCCTGTTTCAATATGTAACATATATGTGGGCGTTGACATGGGCAGGTGTAGTACTCGTTTGAGAAAAAATCTAAGCAGTTGTTCGACAGACTCATATTGAAGGTATCCCCAAACCTGGGCTGCATACAACATAATTGATCGAGCAGTAGCCTCAAATATCTGGTATTTTGCACGTAGACCAATATTTTTATTTTTCATGCAGCTGAACCAAGTAGAGTTGATAGCATTTTTTGAACTTTTTAGTTTCTCTCCTAAATGAAACTTCATACTATTTTGCGGCGTCATTATCAAGCCAAGATATTTGTAGTTGTCTACTATTTCTACAGGTACCCCATCAAATTTCCAATTAAAATTACCACTCCGAAGTCCCTTACCTCTACCAAACACCATTATCTGAGATTTTACACGATTTACGGTTAGGTTCCATCTTTTGCAGTATTCTTCCAATTTGGTAATCATCATCTGAAGTTTTATGGGAGTGTCGGCTAACATCACAATGTCATCAGCATACATCAAGACTTTGATTAGACTGCCTCTTATATCAATCCCGCCATTTAAATAACAAACTATATCATCAAGGAAGAGGGAGAACAGTAGTGTGCTCAAGATACATCCTTGTCTCAATCCCATTGGAGTCAAAAAACTTTCCGACAACGAGGTCCCATCCCAAACTTTTGCTGAGGAATTTGTATACATTTTTTTTAGTGTTTTCCACATTTTAAATGGTAGACCTAACACCGATAGTTTATAAAACATTAAATCTATATCAACACTGTCAAATGCGGATTTAAAGTCTATAAAATAAGCATAAACTTTTTTACTCTGCGTGCGTTTGATATCGACAATAGTACTAAGTGTAAAAATTTGATCCACTGTGGAATATCCTTGACGAAAGCCAGCTTGAAATTCACTTAGTATCTGATGTTCCTCAACCCAGTTGTTTAAGCGCTTATACAAAATACTTCCAAATATCTTGCGTATTGTATTAAGTAGTGAAATCCCTCTATAGTTTTCAACTACATTTTGGTTTCCTTTTTTGAAAACTGGAAGGATGACAGATGATTCAAAGCATGGAGGGATATAATCATTGTCATACAATTCATTGAGCTGATGTAAAAGACAGTTGGCAAAATCGTCAGAACAATACTTATAAAATTCGTGAGGGATTTGATCTTCTCCAGGCGTTTTGGCTTCCTTCATTTCAACTAGTACTGCTCTTAGTTCTGTAATTGTGAAAGGCCGGTCCATTTTTTGATCATTGATGTAATTGGCGCAATACTGAAAAGGTAGAGCTGACCTCTCTACATTTAAAAGGGATTGAAAATGTATTTTTAAATCCGATGTAGGTATGTTTAAACCAATCCTAAGCTTTGATCCATTTAAAATACGAACTGCTTTCCAAAACTCTTTAGTATTTCTACTCCCAATTATGATCTGTGCTTTTTCTTCGTAATATTGAGCTTTCTTAAGCGAACAAATTTCTTTGAACGTCGCTTTTTCTTTGACATACTCTTGTTTAAAATAGCAGGTATCATACTTTCTAAATAGGTTAAGAAAAGCAAATACCTTATCTCACGCTCGGCTACAATCATTATCAAACCATTGCTGCTTAGCTTGAAGTTGATGAGTTCTTTTGATGACTTTCGGCGCTGCTTTGCGAATAAAATCTTGCATATTTTCTATCGATACTACTTCTCCTTTCGATTGCAATGCATTAATTTGCAAATTCAATGCTGTTTGGTATGAACTTTTGCAATTGTTTCGCCATATAAGTCTGGGGCATAAGAGTTCGTTGGTATCTAGCGAATGATTCACTTTGGACATATTCAAAGTTACAGAGATTGGCATATGATCAGAGAAAATCCATGCATAAATTTTAAAGTCAGATATTTCGCAAAACCAATCATCAGCAACAAGGCAATAGTCTATTACAGAACATGCCTTACCTCTTATAAAGGTGTACTCTCCTTTGATATCACCCTTAGACCTTCCATTTAGTATCGTTAGATTGTATGAATCATAGAGATAGAGTATGTCGGAAGAAAACGCTTTTGGGGAAAAAACATTTATGTACATACGAGTATATGTAAACGTTGTGTTCTCTACCTCCAATTTTAGCAGCAGCCGAACGCACATTTTCGACAGCAAGTTTAGTGATAAACTTCGAAAGAAAATAAATACAACCACTTTGCTAAATATTATTCTCCGCTAAGAAATGAATGTCATTGAAAAAAATTGTTGGGAACCTATAGATTCTGTAGGTAACTTTTTATTTATATTTTAAAAATATAAAAATCTACTGCGATACAACTGAATCTACTGCGTTTTTTTTTTCGAATCTACTTCGGAATTTTTTTCAAGTAGTCCCATCCCTGAACCTGAGTACTATAATATAGCCAGCTGTTAAGGAAAAAGTGAAACACAGTCACAAATTAAAAAGACGGACATTAGGGGAAATAAATATTTTTTTTTTAAAAGTTAGTTTAATATTTAAACTTTTTAGTTGTTTCATTTCTATAATTTATAATTTATTATTTATAGTATATTTTTTCAATATCTGTGTAAATGCTGTATGCTTAATTCAAATTTTTATGCTGTAAGTTTAATTTGTCTTCTGTATAATGACTTTATACATGAATTTATGTTTGTTATTTAATTTCTTTTAATATAAAGGCCTTTTTTTTTTTTTTTTTTTTTTAATTTCATTTTTATTTCATATTAACTTATAACTATTTTAAAACTATTTTAAAGCTAGACGAAAATGTTTAAAACTAGCCTAATTATCAATAACTTACAACTAATTTACTGGCCCTTTACGGGCGCTCTAAACTAAACTATAACTCTAATAACTAATGTCTTTCGACGTAAAAACTATTTTAATTAAATCTAATTATTTTATTTTATTTTTCCAAGGAAACTTTTACAAAAAAAAACTTGGTATCTTATCATTTTTTTTTTTTTTTTTTTTACTTATAAACTAAACCTAAATATAGATTAAAAATAATTAAAACAAACTTATACTAACTAAAAATAACTTAAACTACTTAAAATACCTAATAATACTTAAAACTACTTAAAAACTAGAACAGCCACAGCAGCATTTTTTTCGTTTTTTAATTTTTTTTTTGTTTATATTTTATATGCATGCAGACATACAGCAACATGCAACCCACCCATACATATACATACGCACATACATATACGTACGCACATACATGTACAGACACGCATACATACATACATATTTTTAATTTTTTTTTTTTGGTGCCACCCCGACTGTTCCCTATACCTAATTGCCCTAAATCTATGTAAGTCGGCCAAGATATACCATCTTCATCGACATTAAATATTATGTTGCTGTTCAGAGAGCCACCAGAACTGGTTCTCCTGTTTCGCCCTATCCCTCCGATCCCGATCGGACACAGTCCTACTGAACCGAAGGCGCTCTTCTCCACCTTGAGCGATGACGTCTCGACCATACAGGAGTCGCCTATCCACAGTTTTCCGGCTGACGTGGTAAATGAGCGGAACCGCCCCTCCATCCTGTATCAGCCCTCGACTGTCTAAATAGAGGAATGCCTCGGGAGGGATGTAACCACTTAACCGCGCACTCTCAAAATATTCGTTACTGGGGTAATAAGCCCCAAAAATTAAGCTGTTAATTGAGGACATAGCTCTTGCAACGTGACCCCGAATCAGCTTGAACAAAAAATTATCTATTCTGTTTATGTTGGCTCCGTTGTATAGAACCTGGTTGGAATAATATCTTGTGTACTCCGACTCTGGTGTTCTGTGTAATCCAAGGCAACGTCTAAGACATTGCCTCTCAAACACCCGAATCTCTTCCATTTGAGATGGGGCAACGTTGAACCACACCGGGCATCCGTAGGCAATCATCGGCCTTATGAGGGCCATGTAGCAAATCACCTGCACCCTGCTGTCAAGACGGCTGCTATAAAACAGTCGTTTTGTCAAGGCAAAGGCTCCCCTAGCCCTGGCCAAAGCAGCACCTATATGTCTGTCGAAATACAGGTACTGATCCAACCAGATGCCAAGGTACTTTACTACACTTTTACTCGCCAGTGGATGTCCATGTGGCCCTACGATCACCAGCTTGCGCCAGTTCTTTCTCGTATCCCTTGAGGCGCTAGACAACGGAGTCCTATACAAAATAGTTTCTGATTTCTGGAAGTTGATTTTCAACTTCCAGTCATCACAATATCGCTGGATCTTGTCGAAGTCACTCTGCAAGAGACTTTTGATGACCTCAACTGTATGAGCTGTTCTGTACGCAATTAGATCGTCGGCGTACGCAATTGCCTGAGTTAGACTACCTATCAGATCGCTGGTGTAAATGTTGAATAGAATCGGCGAGTTAACCGCTCCCTGCTGAAGACCATTATTAATATTAAAAATTGCAGTAGAAGTTACATTGCCACTCTTGACAACAAACTTTCTACCATTTAGCATGTCATAAAGCATATACAATAGAGGTTTACTTATACCTAGTCTGGTTAGCTTTAGATAGAGACCTTCTAACCATACGGTGTCGAAGGCCTTCTCCAAATCAACCAGACAGGCACCCGTACACTGCTTTTTAGTTTTGTTCCATTGGATAGCAGAGACTAGTTTAGACGCGGCATGAATTGTGTCATGTCCCGCCTTAAAACCGAACTGATTATCCGGGATGATATTTTTGTCCTCCGCCCACTTGAACAGGGCTCTATTAATAACCTTTTCAAATACTTTGCTGATACTCGGAAGAAGACTTATCGATCGGAGATTCGCCGGATTGGAGTTGTCCTTTCCCTTTTTTGGGAGAGGGTGCACCCCAGCTATCTTCCACCGCACTGGATAATATGCATTATTCAGCGCGTTGTTAAACAGTGTGGTATAAATGTCAACTGCTTCTTGAGGCAAATTTCGTAGTACAACGTTGGATATACCATCGACTCCTGCAGACTTCTTTTTCTTTAATGAATCGAAGATGAGCTGGAGCTCATTCTTCGAAATTAACAGGGGACTGGGCCCATTTCGGTAGGCGATTATGGCGTTTGCCATATCTTCATCATTAAACCCGGTAAAACCAAGGTTCTCAGATCGCCATTCGCTTATATCGTTTCGGAGCCATAAGTGATGAAGCAGAGCTCTATTCTCCAGGTCATGATTCGGGCGAATGCTAGCATTCACCTTGTACACTTGCTGGAAAGCAGCCCCCACAGCCTCCACCTTCTCCTGGGGATCTTCGATTATGAAGAGGTCATCGTCCAAGACGGCGTCATCTGGGTCTATGCCTGCTGTCAGAAGTACGTCTCTGTTTTGTGTCGTCCTCTGGAGCTTAAGACACGGAAGGTCGTTTTGATCTTTTCTTCTGCATATCTTATTAATTTGTGGGACCATACTCGGGTCGGTAGCGTTCACGGCCCGAATTTTGTTGTCCCAAAACAAATTAATGGACAACCTATAATTTTCTTTGATCAATTGGTTGATGTTTTTGATGGACTAATATAAAGGCCTGATGAAGAGTGTATTCATGCTGGAAACGTTGTACAACCATATAACACCGTGTTTTATTGACCTGGAGACTTCTACAAATATTTTATCAATTAAATATTGAAGATCACAAGCAAATTGCTATAAATAAAACTCATGACTAACAGATTATACCATTACTGTTGCTTATGGAACTTAACTGTTAATACGCAAAAGTCCAAAGTGATGATCTTTTAAAAAAGCTAGTGGTAGAAATGCCTCCAACGAGAAATGGACATTTAACGGTGGAACTTTAGAATGTGTCAACGATTATAAGCGAAAACAGCCATTAATATCTCATGGAAAAGATGCTTCATGAACAGAAACATTGCGCATTGCAGTAAGCACAAAGTATTCGAAGCTCTGTCAGAGAGTATCATGTTGTATGGTGCTCAAGTATGGGGGTGTAAGATGTCTCATACGATAGAGAAGGTCTTAACGCATTATATATAACGGATATTCCGTCTACCAACTAACACGCCAAATTATGTTAAATGCTTTTAGAGAATCGAGAAAAAGCATTTTTGGGAGTGATTTTTTTAACAGAAGAACAGGTATTAACAGAATTGAATGAAATGAACGTAGAAAGACTGTATGAATATTGTGTAGTTGTGCTTAAGTATACACCGAAAAAAAAACCTTAGTTGATTTAAATATGTTTCATTGTTACTCAACAATTCAACAATAGTTGTAAATTTAAACAAGTTTCGTGATGAAAACAAACAAGGTCACATTTTCAAATCAACGATACAGCCGTGATACATTTTTTTAGGTAAGTATCATAAACATTTTAAAATTAAGCATGTTTGAATTTGGTTAGAATATTATTTTTTACTTTCAAGCAACACTTACTTACTTACTTAAGGTGGCGCTACCTTCCGGGGTGGACCAGGGCCTCAAACAACAAGCTTCTTCCAGTCGGCTCGGTTTCTAGTTATCTGTCTCCAGCTTCGCACTCCAAGTTGATTGAGATCCTCTTCCACTTGCGTGCGCCACCTTTTACGCTGTCCACCTCTACTGCGCTGTCCAACAATAAATTGTTGATTTTATACTGAATCAACAACAAACGTGTTTAAATTATATTTCATCTGAATATTATTAAAATTAAAATGTGATTGTAACAACATGTTTGTGACTAAAATAAAAAACGTATCATATTCAAATTAAAAAATCGGTATTAGTTGATTTTTTTTTTTGGAAAAATATCAAAAACATGTTTAATTTAAGTGGTTGAAGTTGATTTGTAAATTTTCCTCTTTTTAAACAACAATGTTATTGTTGATTTTTTATTATATATACATATGTATATACTTACATATAACAAACGTGTTTCCTTCGAATACTAGGAAAATAAACAATAGATACGAATAAAAACGATGTTGAATTATCACGAATATGCTTATGGTTAACAATGTTTATGTTTAACTAATCAACAGATTTGTTGAAGAAACATAAACGTTGTAAAAGCATCACAAGCATGTTCATTTTAATATATTTAGAATTTAAGGTATCGCCCACGTGTTTAATTGAATATTTTTTTTATTTCAATTATCAGGATCTTGTTCAGCAACAAAGCTTGCGTCGCATAATGGAATTTCAGTTCAGGGATTTGCCATAAAATTTTTGCTAACAACTGTTGGACCAATAAAAACGATGATAAACTATCACGAATGTGCTTGGTTACCAATAGGCGATTTTCTTTTTTAGTTCAGAGCAGAGTCTGTGTTGTCAAAAAAATTGTTTATGTTTCTTCTTAACTCAGAGCATGCAGAGCTCCAAATGTGTGGTTCTTTTTTCGTTCTGAACATGTGTAGATCGCACTCGACGTGCTCGAACATAATTGATTGAGCATATGAGTAAATTGCTCAACGCATCAAATGGCATGTGTGTCAAGAAGGAAAATGTGAAGACATCTGTATGTTGGCGATAGAAGTTGATTGCTTGTTAACTTTCTGTATCTGGTGTATCAGTGTACAAAAAGGGTAGGTTTTCTGTTATATTGCTTTTGGTTAAAATTAAAATATATTCTGATTTTGTGGTTTCAAGTGTGTTTAAATACATATCAGTGTTCAGAGATCGCTCTGTTTGTAACAAGTTCAGTGCATAAATCTATGTGTTCGATCTCTGTTCAGTGCTCTGCTCTGAACAAAAAAAGGAAAACGCCTAATGTTATTCTCTAACCAATCGACAGATTTGTTGAAGAAACATAAAAGTTGTAAAAGTATCACAAACATGTTCATTTTAATACATTTCGAATTCAAAGTATCATGTACTTGTTTGATTGAATACTTTTCTATTTAAATCAATACGATCATGTTCAAACAGAATACTTTTCTTGTTTAACCAACAAAAAACCAAACAAAGCCTTTGCATAACTGAGTTTCAACACTTGTGCTTATTCTGATGCGTTTCCTCCTTGTTCATTAGCTTAGCATTTTTTGATGAGTGTGTGCGCATTTACAATTTTTAAATTAATACATATAAATTGAATTATATTTAATGTTTATAGTGTGGTGAAAAAGTTGATTTAAAGACAATGTTCTGCTTTAAAAAATCTTAAACACTTTTTATCTTGGATACTAACCACTGTAGTGAGGATGTATAAAGAAAGAAGATCTAAGCAGATCATCACATTTTTATTTACACTTTATACTTTTCAAAATTCTTTAAAATCATCCTCCACTTTAATGTTCTTTGTTTTTGTCGTTTTTTTCTTTCAAACCTTGTTGAATTATTAAACAGTTGCGCCTAGGGCTGGCAACGAGACGAGACTCCTTTAAAAGTATCGAAGACGAGACCGAGACGAGAGCGAGACGAGACCGTATTGTTGGTACCGAAATTCGACGAGAGTCTCGCTGGTCTCGGCGGTCTCGGTGGTTTCGTTTCGTTTTTCGCTATAAGAAAATTTTGTTTTTATTTCATTATTTTTTAATATCTAATCATGTTCAATTTTTATAATATTCACAAGTTTTTTTTTGCGAAATATTATATACGCGTTAACATATTAAACCATATATGTATGTACATAGTTATACAGAGATAGGCGCATTGCGAAAATACAGAGAACAATACGTACGATTTATGTATGCATGGCGTTGCTTCATTTTGGGTGATATTTGGTAAAAAATATTGTCAAAACCTTAAAATATAGTTCGTTGCCTAACTGTCAAGCCATGAGCTGTGAAAATCCCATGAAGAATTTCTCCGATTTAAATGGATTAAAAAATCTCTACAAAAGTAAAATTTTACCTCAGAAAATTATAAATTTTTCGATTTAATTTATTGCTCCGTAAAAAGGTGATTTAAGGCCTCTTGGGTGAGGTTTGAAAAAAAATATTTTAAAAACGTCAAAATATACAGTCCTATTCTGTTAAACGTTCACGTGAATATTTATAATTTTGCTATCCGACGGAAAAAACGAATTGATTCAAAAATTACATAAATTTCGATCAAAAATAAATTTTAACAATTAGATTCTCTTAAGAATTAAACAAAAAAAATATTAGTAAAGCTTTGGACTCAAAAGATACGAGAAGAAGGCATTTGAAAATATCTAAAAAGTGAAAAATTGAGTAAAATATTCACGTGAATCGGAAGATAGCAGAATAGGGCTGATAGTTTATTGCCTACCTGCCAAGCAATGAACTGTCAATTTCATTGAAGGATTGCTCCGATTTAAATGGATTAAAAAACTGTACAAAATTTAAATTTTATCTTGGAAATACGGCACTTCAAAGGTGTCTGATAACGTTACTTCACAGATTATTTTTTACGTTATCGCACACCTTTGAAAACTAAATTCGCACAAAATGTAAGCCATTCGGAGCGCTTTCATACGCAACTAATAAAATTCAACTTAAAAATATAGTTTTCGATTTACACAAGTAAAACTTACTTGTTTCAAGTGAAGTCTATGGCCTTAGCTTCATGGACCTACGTACTGCAGAACAAAATTTCTAGTTTTTGATTTGTTTAGCATAAGCAACGTACAAGGATATATCATTATTGGATTAATTTATTATTGACAAGCACAATAAAGTTGGAAAAGACGTGCAGATGCCAAGTTTGACCGAATTCTTGAGATCCATATTGTACGTTGATTTTCACCAAGTTTCCCAAACTTGTTTTTTTTTTCTATTGGTTTTGACAGCTAAATGTGAATATGTGTACCAATTCGTACGATTTTTCACGCTACCAAACATTAAAATTGGAGCAATCCTTCAATGGATTTTGACAGCTCATGGCTCGACAGGTAGGCAACGAAATATATTTTGACGTTTTGATAATATTTTTTTCCAAATGTCATACAAGAGGCTTAAAATCAACTTTTGCCGGAGGAAAAAATTTCGAGGTAAAATTTGAATTTTGTAGAGGATTTGTAATCCATCTAAATCGGAGCGATGCTTCATGGATTTTGACAGTTAATGACTTGACAGGTAGGCAAGTTACTATATCTTGACATTTGAGCAATATTTTGTTTTCGAAATTTCACCTAAAATTCTAAAATCAACTTTTTAGGGCGCAATAAATTAAATCGAAAAATTTCGATTTTTTTTAGGTAAAATTTTTATTTTTTTATAGGTTTTTTTTAAATTCATTTAAATCGGAGACATCCTTAAATGGTTTTTGACATGTCGTGGCTTGACAAAACCGGTAAATTTATTTCTTAAAAAATCGAGCGTTGTATGTAGGTACTCTTTTTTATTTAATATTTTATTTGTTTTTGCTATGAAATATATTAACCTACACAATTCTTCCAAAATGTTATTTCCACTTAACTCAAAAGACAAGTTTGTTTTATACATTTTCCCGCATTTTTCTTACCGACGAACTGGAGATACCACAACCATACTCTATATTTGCAATCCGAACAATGCGTCTTATCTTTATCTTACATCTTTTTACTACCAAAAAAACACGAAAGAAACCAAGACTAAGGATGATACCAGGACCGAGACCGAGACGAGACCGCACATTAAAATTTTCTCGAGAAAAAGGCGAGACCGAAACCGATTCGAGACTAAAATTTTTCGATTTTGGCGAGACCGAGACGAGATTAACCAAAGTTTCGCCTGGGCTCGTCTTGCCAGCCCTAGTTGCGCCTTAAAAAGCATTATTTCAAAAATTTACTTTCGGAAGATCATCTCATTTTGTACTCAAAATAAGTTTTTTTTAATTATAAAAAATAGCTAATAGCTATGTAACAACATACATTAAACAAATTTTTATTTGTGATTAAAAAAAACTGTGTTATTCTTTTATTTTAAATACAAAATTGAAAAAAAATTGGTTATAACAATGTCTCCTTTTCCCGGAATCCTAAGGCGAAAAATCAAAAGCGGTGAGTATTTTAATATGGAAACGTATTTTTTGGTTTAATTTTCATGATGAAGTTTGGATGTGAAGAAGTGATAACAATGGTCTGAAAATGTAAAAATTGAAAGAAGGTAATACATTCAAATATAGGAAACTTGAAGATATTCTGTTGAAATTATAGTGCTTAAATTAATTATGAAAAACTGAATGAGCATCGTTGTTGATTAGAAACATTCGTTCTTAATTATAATTGTTGCTTTAATGCTTTAAGACGAGAATAATACTTGCGTTTTTTCTTATTTAAGTAATAACTTATAAATATTAGCCTTTTCAGGAAGCAAAACAAAACATTTAATAAAAAATCAATGTTGTTGACTAATACGATTTTCAAGTTCCTAATATCACAATTGTTGTTTAGCAACAACAATCGTGCTCAATTTCATATTAATTCGACCACAATAATGTACACACCAACATTTTTATATTTAAGGAAACACGATTATCATGTGTCTTGCATCAAAAACGTTGTTGGTTAACAATGTTAATGGTCATGTTACTATTATCCTAATAATAGTTTGAGCTCGAAATTCAAAATGGCGTTGTGGATTTGAACAATATAAATTGTATCATTTAAACAAAAATGTCAGTTTGTTCAAATTAAGTTGTTCGTGCTTGACGCAAAAACAAATAAGGTCCATGCTTGATTTTACCGAGGTTTTTTTTTGGTGTAGAGCAAGAAAATATAACAAAATTTTTAATAAATAAAGGCACAAATGTAAATTATTTGAATTTTTCAATGTATTTATGTTTTTAAATTCCATTTTTTAAATATGTAATGTAAGACTGTGGTAACTCTGTTATGAATTTAAATATAAGTATTATAATTGTCAAACTGTCAGACGGCAAATGCCATGTCATAATAATTTTTATATATTTTTATATGTATTTAATGTTAAACTCAGATTGTAAGTCAATAAAAATCAATCTAATCTATCTATCTATCTATCTATCTATCTACTTGTACAATATATATATACCCAATGTTATTTCTTTCTTTAAAAAACTCATTTATATTTCTTTAGGTTTATTGTAACACAATCTTATCTTTCCTTTCTTAATACCATAAATAATAGTATTCAATTAAATGTACGCATGCAGCATTACTTCGGGTTTCCATGGAATAAAAATGCCTGATTAAGGGCGCAATGACAGGGAAGACAAATTTAATAGTTTTCAATTAGGAATTGCCGTCGCCTTTTTCTAGATATTTCACTTTTTTTTTCATTTACAGCATTGAACTGATTACACAAGACTTCTTGTCTCTCCATAGGATATAATGCATACCATCTCATCTTCATTTATGGGCACCCTTCGCCTTCAGCCATGCTAAGTTGAGTTGTGTAGGATGAAACAAACGAAGTCACGGTTTGCAGTCCTCATGGTTTTTTTCCTCTTAATTTCTCTTAATTTCGAAAAAAGACAAAAAAGGAAGACTGAAAAAAAATAAGTGCTAAATTTATTTAATTTTTTATCAAAAGAGAAATCGTGACAGTCGCGTAGATCTTCTTGAATATACCAGAGGATGGTGACATTTTATTTGCTGTCTATGAAACACTAAGTAAAATTCCAATTTCTATTCAATTACGACCAGGGGTGTTCTTAGAGAATTAAGGCCTCAACGGCACAATTGCAGTAGGATGTGAAAATTTTTGCCACAAAAAGTAAAAATATACAAATTTTTTAGCAATAGGTAGAAACGGCGATACACCCTTTAAGTCAAAGTGACAAATTAAATACATGTAGGGTTTACCTAAATCATAAATTTGTTTACCTTACAATCGTGCTCGCTTTTGTGAATAAATAAAATTTTATATCAATAATTGAATTATTAAAAGCGGTTGCTTATAAATTCAGAGAGAAGCCGCTCTCCACTCGTATTTGAATAATACATATATAAAATATAATAGCCTATAACCTGACCAAAGAACAACGGAAGCAGATCCATTCATCTTTATATCGATCGAAATGGTAAGTCGTCAGTTTGTCTGCCATTTACAGGCAAATTGACATCCAAACAAACAATTTTATATAGGTATTAGTAAAGATAATATGCAGGCTACTTTGGTCAATTTGAGTTTTAATGCAAATAAAAAACTTTTCATTTATACCAACGTTTTGTCGTTATTCACAACTTCTTCAGGGGTTGTTTATTAGAACTATAATTTATTATAAAAAAATGTGTTTACAGGTTTAATTTAAGATTTACATTTGTGTTTTGTTGATTTTACATTGTTTCGTTCTATAATGTTTTTAAAAAGAGATCAAAAATTAATAAACTATTTAATAAATTAACATTAAGACAAAAGACTAATAAATTATTAATATTAACCATTCTGTTTTTAGAGCATTAAATTATATGCCATTTTTTTCCACAATTCAGATATTTATTGTAAGACATGGGTATTTCGACACACAGCATGAGTGTTATGAAGTTTATCTGAACCCGAGGGGAGGGTCTTAATTTTAAATTTTATCGCCCACGTTTGAATATACCGCCAATTTATCAAATATCGGTGGAAAAGGCATCACAAAGACATAATTTTTTGTTGCTCAAACACTGAACTCAAGTCTACTCAATTAAGGGCAGGTTGTATCTACCTACGGTTCACATATATGTGATTCGTGGTTCTGCAATTTTATTTCCCTATTTCATCGGATTTACTGAAGTACAACGCACAACGCTTCTTCAAGGTCTAAGTACATATACATATGGTAGAAACCAAATCCATACTTGACCCATCGCATCGTTGAACCTCAGTTAACCGAAATCGTTGAGTAAAAATTTCTCAATAGGGGATAAAGTATTTGTATCTACAATTTGCCCTTAATATTTGCATTAATGTCATTTTATTTGTCGGTGCCCAAAATGCTCATATCTATTATATATAAATCTCGTGTAACGTTGATGTGTTGAATGAACTCCGAAACTATCTAACCGATATTCATGATTTGTTGATTGAAATGTTTATCTTGCTGGCGTTCCTAAGATAGGATAGTTTGTAATACTTAATACTTAAAAATAACGGTACTTGCCATACAAATTTTTCTACCATCTTGATTATTACGAATACGACTCTAACGATTTTAATAAAAATAAAATGCATGACTGGATCGCACGAACTTGCTCTTATGTTCGATCACATCGAATGCAAAGGATTTCTGTTAAAAATCTAAATATATATTTAAAGCAGTTTTTTACTTCATTTTTTATATATACAAAATTTTTAATTTTTTTTCTAAAAAAAATTGGTATGACAATCTTAAATATTTAATAATATAAACTTAAAAACAAATATTAAATCGGCTTAATCAAAGAAAAATAATTCAAAATTCCGAAATAAATACTTAAACTAATTTAAGCTCAAAAAAAAGTACGCCATTTTATTTGTTAGATAAATTTGAATTTATGAGAAAAATATTTCAAAAATCTGTGGAGCGGTTTTTGAGAAAAAAAGGTTTCTTTTAAAAACTTTTTGAAAACATTTTTCAAAAAAAATTCAAAAACAATTAAGACATATAAATATAATTCCTGAAAAAAATTTAATTAGCAGTTTTCGGAATATAAATTAATATTTTTTAATGATTATAAAAATACAACAAAATACTTATTAAAACTATTGGTACGCAGTATAATTTGGGCAACCTAAACCTATATATGTGTGAAATTTCGAAAGAATCGGTTGAGCCGTTTATGAGATAGTCGAAAGCAAAAAAAAACGGGCCTATGGAAAGTACCGTTTTTAGACATTTTTCTAATTTTATTTTCAACCATATGATCGGTCGTAGCTAAAAACCTGCACTGATTTTTTTTTTTATCAAAATCCTTAGAGCCGTTTCCGAGAAAGATAGGTTTGAACGTAACGGTTGTATGGCAGGTACCGTTATTTTTTGAATTAAAAAAAAATTTTCAATTTCCTCCCTGTACAATTTAAAAAAAAAACTCTTATACCAAGTTTGAAGGAATTCGGTCCACCCGTTTGGGCTGTAGGTGTCTATACATACATACAGACAGACTGACAGACTGATAGACTGACAGACTGACAGACTGACAGACTGACAGACTGACAGACTGACAGACTGACAGACTGACAGACTGACAGACTGACAGACTGACAGACTGACAGACTGACAGACTGACAGACTGACAGACTGACAGACTGACAGACTGACAGACTGACAGACTGACAGACTGACAGACTGACAGACTGACAGACTGACAGACTGACAGACTGACAGACTGACAGACTGACAGACTGACAGACTGACAGACTGACAGACTGACAGACTGACAGACTGACAGACTGACAGACTGACAGACTGACAGACTGACAGACTGACAGACTGACAGACTGACAGACTGACAGACTGACAGACTGACAGACTGACAGACTGACAGACTGACAGACTGACAGACTGACAGACTGACAGACTGACAGACTGACAGACTGACAGACTGACAGACTGACAGACTGACAGACTGACAGACTGACAGACTGACAGACTGACAGACTGACAGACTGACAGACTGACAGACTGACAGACTGACAGACTGACAGACTGACAGACTGACAGACTGACAGACTGACAGACTGACAGACTGACAGACTGACAGACTGACAGACTGACAGACTGACAGACTGACAGACTGACAGACTGACAGACTGACAGACTGACAGACTGACAGACTGACAGAATGACAGACTGACAGACTGACAGACTGACAGACTGACAGACTGACAGACTGACAGACTGACAGACTGACAGACTGACAGACTGACAGACTGACAGACTGACAGACTGACAGACTGACAGAATTACAGACTGACAGACATACAGAAGGACAGAATTTTTAGACCATCTTTTTTCGTCTTCGCTATTATCGTAATGTCATGTTTGATTGTTATGTCAAATTTTTTTTTCGACGAATACATAACTTGCCTTATAGTACTTATAATCGCAAGTAAAAACATGTGTGTGTTCTTATATTAGTGCAGTAGGATCTCCCTGAATAAAGTAAACACTATTTTCAAAGCGAGAGGAGGGTTGCTTAATCTTAATCTTGTTCCCCACCGACCAGATCTGCCTTTATTGTGTAGCCTATGTAATCTGAAAACGCGTTAAGATACATTTCATTTTATTGCAATATGCCCAATCTTGACGGAATTCCAGTTGAGATACTTCAATTAACGCAACACGGAAGAAATAGAAATGCTCAGCATACTGAACGGCGACCAGGGTTGGGATGCTCCTTACAACTATATACTCGTATTCTATATATTGTCGTAGCACACGATACAGAAAAGCTATTATCCAAGAAGATTTT
This sequence comes from Philhelius pedissequus, assembly GCA_910595825.1. Classification (NCBI taxonomy): domain Eukaryota; kingdom Metazoa; phylum Arthropoda; class Insecta; order Diptera; family Syrphidae; genus Philhelius; species Philhelius pedissequus. The sequence continues at coordinate 225,896,447 of OU343161.1, read as the reverse complement.
TAGTAATAGAATCAATACAAACTTTTAACACTTATTGTTTTCTTTTAATATTGTTATCATAATTCAGAATGTCAGTCTGGTAGACGGCCATATAGTCAATACCAATTAGGCTTAAGGAATTTATTACCCAAAATGTTTTAATTATATTAAGAAATAAAGGAGTCATTAAAAACTAACTAACTTAACTAAACTTATTAGTGCAGTCCACTTTTAAGTAACAAAATATTTTATTTCGCGTACTTATTAAGGTACTTCCCATATAGTACCACTTTTTATATCAAAGAATTTGGTTTTTCGATTTTGAAAAAATTAATATTTTTTTTCGAAAAATTTATTTTTCACACTGACTTTTATAACTTCAAAATGATTTTCCAATTTTTTTTTCTTATAAAAATTTTTTTTTAATTTTATATTTAAATAAAAAAACTATTTTTGATTTTTAAGAATTAAAATGGCATATTTTTTTCAAACTTTAACGGCGCTGGGTCATAACTCCGGGGACATAATTCCAAAATTCTTTAAAATATTTTCTTTTTTTTTTTTTTGAAGTGAAACATAAGCTCAAAAAAGCATTTTAAAAAATACTCGACTTCACAAAACTTTTTTTCTCATCTCGCTCAGAGATTTTACACAATGTACACAGGGAGAATTTTCAGCGATGGATACCTACATATCTTTCCTTTATACGGGCTGGCACACGAATCGTGCTAGAAAAATAAAACGTAATACCTTTTTTTCAGTGTGAGTAATCGGCTTATTTGTTTTTTATTTTATAAGCTATTAAGACTATTTAGATTTATCAAAATGAATGCTTGGGATACTCAAAAATGGATTTGGATAGTGCAGCGATACCATTCTTTGCAGTCCGTCATTTCCGTCCAAAGGGAATTTAGGCTGGAGCTTGGAGGTACTCCCCCGAGTAGATTGACCATTATGAGGCTGGTGAACATGTTTGCCGAATCTGGTAGCATCGCTCTGGTTCAGAGTACAATAGTGGCTGTTGCATCGGCAATAGAGGCAAATCCAAGTGTTTCGACTCGAAACTTATCGGGCCAAATTGGAGTTAGCAGATGGTCATTACAACGGATACTTCATGATGACTTAAACTTGCTTCCGTACAAAGTCCAAATTGCAAGCAAGTTAAGCCCTCAGGATTTGCCTGTTCGCCTGGAATTTTGCCGGATGATTGCAATGGCCGAGAAGACAACAAATTGATAAATTGTTTGTTCATGTCTGATGAGGCCCATTTTGACTTGAACGGCAATGTTAACAAGCAAAATTGCCGCATATGGAGTGAATCTAATCCAGAAATGCTCCATGAGACGGAACTGCTCCCAGAACGAGTCACTGTGCGGTGCGCAGTTTCATTAAGGTGTATTGTCAGCCATACTTCTTTGAAGAAAACGGTGTAACACAAACTGTCAATGGGGACCGTTATTTAAAGATGTTGAAGGAGTTTTTTTACCCAGAACTTCGCCGAAGACGTATCCCTTTTAGCAGGATTTAGTTTCAACAAGATGGAGCAGTGCACACGTAGCCACCGAAGTTATGGCGGAACTCCAACGAAAATTCCCAAACAAAGTGATATCCAGAAACTGCACTTTCCGCTGGTCCCCAAGGTCACCTGACCTGACTGCACAAGACTTTTTTTTATGGGGTTATGTCAAGCATGAAGTGTACAAAACGAAACCTAGGAATTTGACTGAATTGAAGCAGTCCATTAAGACAATAATTGATGCGATCCCAATTTCAACCCTTCAGGTCGCAATGAACAATTTTATGATCAGGTGCCGCATATGCGTGGATGAGCGTGGAGGTCATTTACGGTTTATCATCCTTAAAAACCATTAGTTACTTAAAATAAAATCTAATTTTTAATCCAATAAAAAAAAAAAGAAATACATCGATTAAAATAAAATTTATTTAAATTTCTTATTGTAGCACGATTAGTGACCCACCCTGTATATAAAAGAGAAATGTCGTCCGTGTGTGCGCGCATCACTCGAGAACAGAGGTTTGATTTTCATGATTTTTGGCTTGATAAATTCGTATTGGCCAAAGAAAGATCATAAGATTAAATACTGGAGGAAAATCCCGGAAAATTTCCAGAAAAAAATGAAATCCAAGATCATACTGTTTTTAGTGCATAACTCGAGATCGGTTGCCTTGATCTTCCCGATTTGGGACTTGATAAATTAGTATTGACCCTGGGAAGGGCATGGATGAAAATCCTGAAAAATTTCAAGAAAAATTGGAAATCAGGGGCCATCCTCCTTTTTAGTGCATATCTCGAGAATGGTTACTTCGATTTTCACTATTTAGGGCTTGGCTCAAGAAGGTCATAGGATAATGGAGGAAAATCCGTTCACGATTAAGGGCTTTTGGCTCTAGGAAGGTCATATATATATGACACTGGATATAAATTCCGGAAAATTTTCAGGAAAATTGGTAATCCTGGAACATCGTTTGATTTTCAAGATTTTGGGATTGATGGATTCGTATTGGCAATGAATAAGAGGTGTCTTTTTCGTTTCGTCATTCAAACTGAATTGTACTTTCTATTGCGTGCGGTTTTAGCAGTTCCAAGTCTAATTTATGTTTTCATAAGTAGGTAATTATGAAACTCGATCCATTTTTTTCGATGAATATTAATTTTGTTTGGTTTTCGTTTAAGTTATCATGCCACCAGAGAGAAGTTCAAACCTTTCAAGTCGTAATGCATAACGTATGGTGTCTGTTCGTGCAAACTAAACTACAGACGAACACTCCGATCGAAATGTACGCAATCGAGCGAACATATCGCAAATTCGAGAAACATTATCTCAAGAACAGTGTGCCGTCATCCAAAGTGGCGACTGAGATAGACAACCAGCGCAATAGGAATCAACAGAACCATCAAATAAATGAAAATCTACAAAGAAGAAGAAACGCAAGACACGCCGTGAATACAGAATTGCAACGAATTGCTTTCCAATACGAAATCACAATTGAATACGGCAAACTTCCGTGTGTCTCTATTGGCATTATGAATGTCCTATGTCCATATTGCGGTGCACTGAAGTTTCTTTCGGAGACACTTGGATTTGTGCTGCATGAGTGGCAAAGTAAAATTGCCGCCTTTGAAAGATCTACCTGAGCCATTTTTGATGAGAGCTTAACAATAACAATATAACGGTTGTTTTCAATTGACGTCGTTTGGAGCAGAATTTATTCGAACAATCACCAATACAATCCGACATTCAAGGTAAATTCATTTTAATTAAGTCCATATTCTATGAATATTATGAAAACATTTTCATCTAATTCGACTTTGTCGTCATTTATACAGATCCAAGGACACATTCATCATCGATTTGGTTCATTATTGCCGGCACCCAATGAAGAGCACAAATTTCTTCAAATGAATTTCCGCCGAATTTTTGCCACTTTTCAACAACGCCGGAACAGCTCATCACAAATGTTATCCCGAATATTGCACAAAATTATGTTAGCCATGATTGGCTGAGTGCACAAACGATTTTGGCTGCGAAAAACAAGGGTGTCAATCATTTGAATTTTGCCATTCAAAATCAAATCGCCGGTGAGTTACATTTATTCAAATCCGTGGACTCCGTGATGGATGAAAACGAAGCCACCAACTATCCCACGAATTTTTGAATTCTTTGGATGTTCGGCCACACAATTTAAAATTGAAACTCGGCTCAGTTATAATTTTGCTGCGCAACCTCAATGCACCAAAACTTTGTAACGGAACCGGTTTGATTGTGAAAAACATCAAATCAAATCTAATTCAAGCCACGATTTTGAGGGGAAAATTCAAAGGCGAAGATGTTCTCATTCCACGGATTCCGCTTATTCCGGACGATTTGCCATTCGTGTTTAAGCGTCTTCAATTTCCGGTGTCTCGCTTTTGCTATGGCAATCAATAAGTCGCATTGTGCATGCCCGAAATTATTATTTTCTTGACATAAATGAGGTTATGCGGAACGAAGTTCGCCGGGTCAGCTTATTACTTTAAAGTATATACAGGTATAAAATACCCTATCAACCATTTTTTTTTTATAACTTTTGCAGGCGCTCAAGGGATTATGTATACCCGAGTAATCGCTGTAAGTTTTATTGAAGTCGGAAAAAATCGATCAAAAAATAATGCGTCTTAGAAAGGTACTACAGCATCTAACTGATGAGCCCAGCTGTAGTACCTGGGCGAAACGCATTTTGGACTAAAAGTCACAAATTCATTCAATTGGCTTTAAATCCACACAGTCCACTAAAACAAAAACAAAAATAATATAAACATATTGTTTGCGTTTTCTTCAATTAATACCCTTTATATGTTTTTCTTAACACAGCGCGTGCATCCGATGGAAGAAGACAAAGAAGAATAGGAAAGATGTGTGGTGCTATGTTCTGGGACTAGAGCTGGTTGTTGTCTTAGATTTATCTCCAGAGGCTGAACTAATGCGGAGAGAATTGCTCTGTATTATATATTTATGTCCCTTATAATTCGCATTATTTTATTTTATTCGTTGTCATATTTTATGGGTATGCTAGTTTACTCAATCCCGTGTTGTTAGTGCTATGCCTAAACAGCATGTAATGAGCAAAGCATCAACTTCTTTTATGACAATTTAAGAATTGGTTTTTAATGGAATATAAGAAGACATAGACAATGGCAGGAATCGAACCTGCAACCACGAGGTTGACAGGCGAGCACACAACTATCGCGCCACGGCCACCCCCTAACCATTGATTTACAGGACACCCTGTATATAATATATAATAATACAATATAATAGTAATATAATGATATATAATATATATAATAAGGATATTTATGAAACGGCAGAAAACCCGTTCCATGAATACCCTTTCTATAAATATAAATAATAAATAAAATTATTCAATTTTCAAAGTATAGGTTTTACTACAGAAATATTTTACTTCATTGGAAAACCTAATAAGAAAACTGTGCAAGTCCCACACGAGCGACACATTTTTCAAGGTAAAGTGTGTATGTCCAAACAAAATGTTAAAAAGCGCATAATTTTACTTTTGAGTGATATTGATGAATAATAAACATTTTTGAAAATTAGTGGTTAAAATTTCATGAAAATAACACCAATAACTCTTTTTCAGTGCATATCTCGAGAATGGTTACTTCGGTTTTCACTATTTAAGGCTTGGCTCAAGAAAGGTCATAGGATAATGGAGGAAAATCCGTTCACGATTAAGGGCTTTTGGCTCTAGGAAGGGCATATATGACACTGGATAAAAATTCCAGAAATTTTTCAGGAAAATTGGTAATCCTGGAACATCGTTTGATTTTCAAGATTTTGGGATTGATGGATTCGTATTGACATAAGGAAGGAATATAAGGTGTCTTTTTCGTTTCGTCATTCAAACTGAATTGTACTTTCTATTGCATGCGGTCAAATAAAATGAAATTTAATTTTTTTTTAATTTTCACAAACACACACTTCCGTGTGTCTCTATTGGCGATATGAATGTCCTATGTCCGTACTGCGGTGCACTGAAGTTTCTATCGGAGTCACCTGGATTGTGCTGCATGAGTGGCAAAGTAAAATTGCCGCTTTTGCCAGATCTACCTGAGCCATTACACGAAAATTTTTGATGAGAGATTAATAATATAACGGTTGTTTTCAAATGACGTCGTTTGGAGCAGAAGTTATTCAGGACAATCACCAATACAATCCGACATTCAAGGTAAATTCATTTTAATTAAGTCCATATTGTATGAATATTATGAAAACATTTTCATCTGATTCGACTTTGTCGTCATTAATACAGATCCAATGACACATTCATCATCGATTTGGTTTTATTATTGCCGGCACCCAATGAAGATCACAAATTTCTTCAAATGAATTTCCGCCGAATTTTTGCCACTTTTCAACAACGCCGGAACAGCTCATCACAAATGTTTTCCCGAATATTGCACAAAATTATGTTAGCCATGATTGGCTGAGTGCACGAACAACGATTTTGGCTGCGAAAAACAAGGGTGTCGATCATTTGAATTTTTCAATTCAAAATCAAATCGCCGGTGAGTTACATTTATTCAAATCCGTGGACTCCGTAATGGATGAAAACGAAGCCACCAACTATCCCACGAATTTTTTAATTCTTTGGATGTCCCGCCACACAATTTAAAATTGAAAGTCGGCTCAGTTATAATTTTGCTGCGCAACCTCAATGCACCGAAACTTTGTAACGGAACCGGTTTGATTGTGAAAAACATCAAATCAAATCTAATTCAAGCCACGATTTTGAGGGGAAAATTCAAAGGCGAAGATGTTCTCATTCCACGGATTCCACTTATTCCGAACGATTTGCCATTCGTGTTTAAGCGTCTTCAATTTTCGGTGTCTCGCTTTTGCTATGGCAATCAATAAGTCGCTTTGTGCATGCCCGGAATTATTATTTTCTTGACATAAATGAGGTAAGGCGGAACGAAGTTAGCCGCGTCAGCTAGTTACTTTAAAGTATATACAGGTATAAACTACCCTATCAACCATTTTTTTAAATTTTTTTTTTATAACTTTTGCACGCGCTTCAAGGGATTATGAATACCCTTTATATGTTTTTCTTAACACATCGCGTGCATCCGGTGGAAGAAGAGAAAGAAGAATAGGAAAGATGTGTGGTGCTATGTTCTGGGAATAGAGCTGGTTGTTGTCTTAGATTTATCTCCAGGGATGGCGGCTGAACTAATGCGGAGAGAATTACCGTGTCTTATTTATTTATGTGCCTTATAATTCGCATTATTTTATTTATTTCGTTGTCATATTTTATGGGTATGCTAGTTTACTCAATCACGTGTTGTTAGTGCTACGCCTAAACAGCATGTAATGAGCAAAGCATCAACTCATTTTATGACAATTTAAGAATTGGTTTTTAATGGAATATAAGAAGACATAGACAACGGCAGGAATCGAACCTGCAACCACGAGGTTGACAGGCGAGCACACAACTATCGCGCCACGGCCACCCCCTAACCATTGATTTACGGGACACCCTGTATATAATATATAATAATACAATATAATAGTAATATAATGATATATAATATATATAATAAGGATATTTATGAAACGGCAGAAAACCCGTTCCATGAATACCCTTTCTATAAATATAAATAATAAATAAAATTATTCAATTTTCAAAGTATAGGTTTTACTACAGAAATATTTTACTTCATTGGAAAACCTAATAAGAAAACTGTGTAAGTCCCGTACGAGCGACACATTTTTCAAGGTAAAGTGTTTATGTCCACACAAAATATTAAATAGCGAATAATATTACTTTTGAGTTATATTGATGAATAATAAACATTTTTTAAAATTAGTGGTTATGAAAATAACACCACTAACTTTGAAAATATGAACTTTTTTTGCTCTCCTGTAAAACTTGGTTCGATGGAGTTACACAATTTGCTCGAGTCACCGACGATATATCGCAAGTTAAATTGAAAAATTTGGGATTTTTTTTTTAAATATTTAGAGCTCTGAAACATGCGAACATTATTTAATATATTGAAGCCCGACATAATCCTGTCAAACCCAAATAAGCACAATCAGAAAATCCGAAAACCTAGAATTCTTTCACAATCCAGAGGACTGACAATCCCAAAAATACATATGCCTACAAAAATTTGAAAAAAATTGCAAAATTTTGAAAGTCATCTGGAAGTTTACCAATATTTTCTATGGAAGAGCAATTAGTTCTCTGCAACCTACACAACGCATCGTATAAAAGCATACTCTAGCCTGATTTGCATTATGCATTGAATTTATACCATTACCTCGATAATCTGAAAGCTTAGGATTATAGGTACATCAACTGAAAAAACAGTACTGCTCACTGATAATAAAGGGATTTGAAAAATTACTGGTAAGGCCCCTGGGGTGGGTAAGACCTCGTTGAACAGTGATTTATTACATGTTCTTTTCGGGAAACTGTCATTCGAATTTTCTCTGGTTTTTTTTTAGCTAAATATGACTGGGGTTGATGATTTATTTTTAAAATTTGGCTCACGTCTTTTTCTCCATAGAGCCGTTGCCATATCATTGACGATGTCAAGTGACGACCATTTCTCGCACCATATTTAGTGGAAAATAATTTTATTAAAAGGATATCGTAATTCATCTTCGCTGCTTTTTTTTATTTTATTTATGTATTTCACTTTTTCAATGTTGGAATTTGGTGTGATAGTGCTTTAGAGAGGGGGCATGAGCGAGACGGAAGCAACGATGGCTCCTTTCAATTAGAGAAAGTAGATTTTCATTTAAGAGCATTTTTTTTTTAATATCCTTGCTTGATTTAACAAGTCATTATATTATCCAACAAAACAAATGTTCTTTCAGCATGTTCTCTTCGCTGAGAATGTGTTTTGCAAAGAAACAGAAACTAAAAATTAATTTTTTGTAATGCGTGTGTTTATTTCCTTGTTGCTTTTTCATGTTTGCATGTCGTCAGATATTTATCTTTTCGCTCTCGTTATTGAAAAATAAATAAAGGACGTAAAAAGTTGGGTGAAGTTTTACAATTAACGACACAAAAGTTAAATCATATCCTTGAAATAGATGCGTGATGATGGAGAAGAGGTGTAGCAACAAGACAACAGCATTATACTATAGTTATTTAAGTGCCTTTGTATAGGTTTAAGCTCTTGCTCTCATTAAATAATATAACAAAAAACAGATTTAATTAAAATGAATAAGAAATTGTAAAAATAAGGCTGATTACTACGCGCCCTTAGTTATATGTTATTTGCATGACATTTCTGGTTTTAACATTTGGTTTAATGTTAGATTAATCTGATAACCACATCGTGAGTTATTAAAAATGTCAAATTTACCTATTTAACTCCGTAATCCAATTATATAAAGAGACTATAAGGTGCAACATATTATATTACTGCGCCTTTCTGGGTGTCTAGTTACATAGATAATAATCTTTGCTAACTACTGTCTTGTGTGATATCTTATATTTTAATAAGGTCGGGTGCAAAATCACTCCTTTTAGAGTCGCGGTTTTTAATTCAGCTTTTTCGGGCTATAGCTATTTTTAAATTAAAATAACTTTATAGTTTGAATTGCACACAATTAAATCAAATTAAAGTATCTTTGTGGCCATCTTTGGTGAACCTATTACATACATATATATACTAACCGGCAGTGTATCTGTTAGAGAAATTCCAAAAAACTCTAAAATAAAATACAGGGTGGCGCACGAATCGTGTTACAGTAAGAAATTTAAATAACTTTTAATTTAATCGATGTATTTCATTAATTTTTTTTTATTGGATTAAACATTAAATTTTATTTTAAATAACTAATGGTTCTTAAAGATGATAAGCGGCAAATGACCTCCACGCATATGCGGCACCTGATCAGAAAATTGTTCATTGCGGCCTGAAGGGTTGAAATTGGGATCACCCAATTATTGTCTTAATGGACTGGGTTTCGTTTTGTACACGTCTGGTCAGGTGACCGTGGGGGCCAGCGGAAAGTGCAGTTGCTGGATATCAATTTGCTTAGGAATTTTCGTTGGAGCTCCGCCATAACTTGTGTGTCTGCGTGTACACTTGCTCCATCTTGTTGAAACCAAATCCTGCCGAAAGGGATACGTCTTCGGCGAAGTTCTGGGTAAAAAAAATTCCTTCAACACCTTTAAATAACGGTCCCCATTGACAGTTTGTGTTACACCGTTTTCTTCAAAGAAGTATGGCCCGACAATACACCTTGATGAAACTGCGCATCACACAGTAACTCGTTCTGGGTGCAGTTCCGTCTCGTGGAGCGTTTCTGGATTAGATTCGCTCCATATACGGCAATTTTGCTAGTTAACATTGCAGTTTAAGTCAAAACGGGCCTCATCACACATTAGCAAATAACTTATCAATGTATTGTCTTCTTCGGCCATTGAATTATTTTTCTTCAAAATTCCCGGCGAACAGGCAAATCCTGAGGGTTTAACTTGCTTAGAATTTGGCCTTTGTACGGAAACAAGTTTAAGTCATCATGAAGTATCAGTTGTAATGAACGTCTGCTAACTCCAATTTGACCCGATAAGTTTCGGGTCACTTGGATTTGCCTGTATTGCCGATGCAACAGCCACTATTGTATCCTGAACCCGAACGATGCTTCCAGATTCGGCAAACATGTTCACCAGCCTCATAATGGTCAATCTACTCGGTGGAGTACCGCCAAACTCCAGCCTAAATTCCTTTTGGGCGGAAATGACAGACTACAAGGAATGGTATCGCTGCACTATCCAAATCCTTTTTTCAGTATCCCAAGCATTCATTTTGGTAAATCTAAGTAGTAGGTTAGGTTAGGTTGAAGTGGCTCTCAGCGTTGCTCCTGACATACTTAAACGAAAGTTGGTCCATTGTGATACCACATGAATCTGGCGACATTTTCCCTTTTCGATGAACCATTTGGAGCTTCCAATGGATCGTAAGAGACTATAAATGATTATTTTATTTACATCACTGAGATCCTCGAAGAAAAAGCCTCCAAGATGGAGCTTACGTATCTCAGATAGAGCAAGGCATGTGCACAGAAGATGAGGATGCCCTCCTCGTCTTTGCAGCTTCAACAAGAATCGTTAGAATAACCGTGAAGCCTCGTTGCGTGCTCGCCTATGAGTGTCCGATTATGACACCAATTACGGAGCTGATGTGCAATCTGTATTTGTATTTTTCCATTTTAGGTTTGTAATTTGTAAAGCATCTGGTTTCTACATTGCAGTGATGGGTATACCTATCTTTATCTTGTCAGGTAATAAAGGTAGTGTCGTTACACTTTTGGCAAGTCTTTCAATTCCCTGGAATATCCATATACCTTATTTGATTGTTGAACTGCTGCGGCATCACCATAAGAGAGTAATTGAGCAGTTATGGAGTTTGTAGAGACCGATACCAGAGATTTAATAGCAAACTGACTATCAACCTTTCTTTGAACTCAAATTAAAATAAGAGATTAGTGGCCTTTTCGATTCTCAATTCGGAAGAACTCTCCGATCCAGAACACCAATAAAAAGAAACAAATTCATCCATTTTGATTCTGAAAGTTTTGTATCGCTGTATGTTTGTAATTTTGCATGCTCTTACATAGTTATTCAATTAATTGTTTTGTCACATTTGTAATTTTTAAACATGTCGGAAACAAGGAGACAAAAAAAAATTCGTTTGTGGACATGTATAAATCCATTTTTATTTTTTGAGAACTTTGGATAATGTATATTATTAATATTATTTGATTAAAATTTTTAATTCTTATTACCTAACTTTCTCAAGATATTTTCAATTTAAAATTGAAATTGCTGTTTACATTAAATGACACTTTTGAAAATTAGTTGTGTTTCAATGTGTGAGTAATTATGATTTCGATTCTGAAATGAAATCCAGAATCGTTTTTTCTTCTATTCAGGAGAAGAACTGTCACTCAAGATATCAATAAAAGACTTTCAGAAGGGTTTACACGCACTCCGAACGGTTTAGAATTGCCAATCGAAAAGGCCATAACTTTAGACGAATTTTCCATTAAAATTATATTTCTTCCCAAAATGTTTAAAGTTCAATAGCCTAGATAGACAGTCCTCAACAACACCAAAAATATAGCTGTTGATGTTGGGTGTCCTTTCTTCATGTCAATACGATCGACATATGCAAGTAGTTAGTTGTACGGAATTTTGATACATAGTGCTTTTGGTGTTGGCTCGGGAATTATACACAATTCTTTGAAGTATAATGTTGAAAAAACCGCATGACAGACAGCGCGACGCATTGTTTAAATTCTTTTTTGACATCAAATGGATATGTGGGGTTTTTACCGACCTTGGCCGACATACTGCACAAACGAACAAGTTTGCCAGCGATTCCAAAACTAGACAATACTCTATATCGGTCATCTCTATAGATGCTGTATACACGGCCGTAAATTCAATGAAGAAGTGGTGGGTATCGATTTGAAGCTCCTGCGTTTTTTCCAAGATTTGCCGAAGTGTGAATATTTGGTCCGATTATCGAATTATCTTGTTGACGAAAGCCTTTATTCGATCACACATAATACAGTGGAGTAGATCTTTTATTTAAAAACGGTACATTTTTAACTCGTAGATTAAAGGCAATCTGCTATTAAAAAAATCAAACGTCTGCTAATTTTTTTATAAACTTATTCATTAGCTGTGATTTTTACTTACGATTATAGGTACGAGTACTATAAGGCCAGTTATGTATTCGTAAAAAAAAAAATTTTTTTTCTAACAATCAAACATGACATTACGATCATAGACAACACCAAAACAGTGGGTCCCCCAATTCGACTGTCGGTCATTATGTCTGTCTGTCCTCAAGTCTACAGCCTAAACGGTTGGATAGATTTGCGTCAAACTTGGTACGTATTGCTTTTTCGGTAATATGCCCACACGATTTTTTCATTTTTTTCTTAAGATGACAAATAAGAGTAGCTCCCATAAATTTTTTTTGGCCAAAAACAAAAATCTTATTTTTCTCAAAAAAATTTGTATGCTCCCTAAAATTTTTAATGCGTACTCAAATTTTCAAAACCAGTGATAGAATTTTATGTGTATATTAATAATATCTTCAAAATGGCGCTTCAAATTTTTTTTCTAAAAATGCTTTCAAAATTTTATACATAAGAAATTAATTTATTAAAAAACCGATCCAACGATTTTTGAATTTTTTTTTTGATATATTTTTATTTAACAAGGAATTCAAACTGCATCTTTGTTTTCCCTCAAACTATAACGACTAAGCACTATAAAAACATTTAATTATGTGTATTATCCATTTATGTCTACCTTATTATTATTTCCTTTTTACGAATTTTGCGTACGTCACTGAATACTGAATACAATGTGGGCCCTCAAACATTTATATATAAATGTGTCCTTTAAAAACCACATGAATCTTATGTATACATATTGCACCTAAATTATGAAGTTGTATGTATATAGCTACCTACCCACTTACATCCTTCATTTTCATTATTATATGTCCATGTTTACATACTTATGTTCCATCAATATGTATATACAGGCGCGTGGTGGCCCTATGGTCCACAGACAACTTTCCCGGGCGTTTCGATTTTAGGGGCGATTTTTCAGGCAAAAGTTTAAAGAAGCACTGCCTGAGCAACGAATGTCAAAAAACAATAGTTGGGTCGATGATGTATAAGAAAATTTGAGATTAAAAACTTTAATGTTATTTTTAACAAAATTATTATGGCTATTGAAAAGCGTTTTGCACAACATAAAGATTTTTATGGAAACGTTGAATGTTTCGATCCACAAATGTTTAAAGAAATTGTCAAATAACGCTTTGGACAAAATATGTGACTGCACCAATACAAAAGAAGAAGACGTACGTGTTTAACTTTGGTCCTTTGCCCGTTTATTTCCTTCCATTGCTCTAAAATCACGAACGAAGTTAACGATAATGTTGGGATTGGAATCAATTGTCCGACGAAGAAGATTTTACTTGGCAAAATTGATTAATCAGCTCCTATTGAGAACAAACATATTGAAGCTTGCAATTTTTGCGTCGGATGTGATTATAAATTAATAGTTGATTATAGAATGTTTTCTTTGGAATATAAAAATTTATTCAAAATTTATAAATTTCTGCTTACCCTACCGATGACACAGGTGAAATGTGAAAGGAGTTTATCTAAGTTAAAAATTATAAAGAATAGATTAAGATCAACCATGGGCAATGCAAATTTGGAGGCGTATATGTTTATATATGTTAAAACTAGCTGACCCGGAGAACTTCCTTCCGCCTAAGTTCATTTATGTCAAAAAAAATAATAATGCCGACCCTGCACAAATGCTGTTTCATGTAATGCGGTCGATTAAAATTCTTTATTCTAAAGTTTTATTAAATACAATAAAAATAACTAAATAAACAATGTCTATGTTTTGCAATCAAATCAAAATGATTGGCGTGTCGGTCACCCTTACGCTTTTTTACTGAAGTGCTTTATGGTACACAACATTTTTAGTTTTATTTTCGGGTGCGTACACGGCGGCAGATTTGCCCATACGTGAGCAAGCCACATTTAATTGACCATGTGAGAAACATGGGAATTCGAGATTGATGCCACAAACATTCAGTTATTGTCCTTGCGGCTTATTGATTGTCATAGCAAAAGCAAGACGCACCAGAAATTGAAGACGCTTATACACGAACGGCAAATCGTTTGGAATAAGCGGAATCCGTGGAATGAGATAATATTCGCCTTTGAATTTTCCCCGCAAAATCGCTTAAATTAAATTAGATTTGATTTGATGTTCTTCACAATTAAACACTTTCCGTTACAAAGTTTTGATGCATTGAGGTTGCGCAGCAAAATTATAACTGAGCCTATTTTCAACTTTAAATTGTGTGGCGGAAAGCCCAGAATATCCAAAGAATTAAAAAATTCCCTAGGATCTTTGGTTGCTTCGTTTTCATCAATCACGGAGTCTACTGATTTGAATAAATGTAACTCACCGGCGATTTGATTTGGAATGACAAAAAATGATCGACATCCTTATTTTTCGAACCCAAAATCACTCGCGAACTCAGCCAATCATGGTTAATTTTTTTTAAATTTTATTTGACCGCACGCAAAAGCAACTACCTACAATTCTATTTGAATGACGAAACGAAAAGGAAACCTCATATTACTTCATTAGGCCAACACGAATCCATCAATCCCAATTTTTTTAAAATCAAACAATGTTCCAGGGTTACCAATTTTCCTAAAAATGTTCGTTAATTTTCAGCCAGAGTATCCTATATGCCCTCCTAGGGCCAAAAGTCCTAAATCGTGGACATATTTTCCTCTATTATCCTATGACCTTTCTTGAGCCAATACAAATTTATCAAACCCTAAATATTGAAAATCGAAGTAATCATATTCTCGAGATATGCACTAAAAAAAGTGGATGATCCCTAATTTCCATTATTGCTGGAAATTTTTCGGGATTTTCCTACAGTGTCCTATGTCCATGCTTGGGTCAATACGAATGCATAAAACCCAAAATCATGAAAATCGAAACATCCTTTCTCGAGTTATGAGTGTACACACGGACGACATTTCTCTTGTATGATATACTTCAAGAAATCAAGAAATGTACCATCGTAGAAAAACTATGTGAAAGTAGTTCCGAATACAGTAGGTTTTACAGTATGGATTCCTATTAAGATATGTAACGGGTGATTTTTTTGCTACTTGGTTTTTGACGTTTATATTTTTGACAGATCACACATGACAAATTCCACGAACATTTGACATTTCGATTCAGTATTGTTTGCCATTTCATCATGAATAGACTTACGCCTGAACAACGTTTGCAAATTATTGAAATTTATTATCAAAATTCGTGCTCTGTGAAAAATGTGTTTCGCAAGCCACGTCCGTTTCAGCGACGAGGCTCATTTTTGGCTAAATGGATACGTGAATAAGCAGAATTGCCGTATTTGGAGTTAAGAGCAGCCAGAGGCAATTCAGCAGCTAACAATGCATCCCGAAAAATGCACTGTTTGGTGCGGTTTATGGGCAGGCGGCATCATTGGGCCGTACTTATTCAAGGACGATGAAGGCCGCAGGGTTACGGTCAATGGAGAAAGGTACCGTTCGATGATAACAGATTTTTTTTGCCGAAAATGCAAGAATTGAACTCGGTCGACATGTGGTTCCAACAGGACGTTGCCACATGCCACACTGCACGCGAAACCATGCATCAATTGAGAGGCGAATTTGGTGAGCAGTTGATCTCACGTTTTGGCGCAGTCAATTGGCCACCAAGATCATGTGATTTGACCCCGTTAGACTATTTTTTGTGGGGCTATGTTAAGTCTATTGTATGGGGACAAGCCAAACACGATTGCTGCCTTGGAAGCCAACATTGAACGCGTCATTGGTGAGATTCCGGCCGAAATGTATGAAAAAGTTTGCCAAAATTGGACCTTCAAAATGGACCACCTGAAGCGTAGCCGCGGGCAACATTTAAGTGAAATTATTTTTAAAAAGTAAATTGCAGAAATTGATTTATCGATCCAAATAAAAATTTCATTCACTTTTTACAAGTTTCTGTGTTTTTTTGAATTTTCAAAAACCAAGCTCTTAAAAAAATCACCGTTTATATGTGTAATTGTGAACTTATATTTTTTAATAAAATTAGTTTTTGAATTATTTTTGGTATAATTGTTTTTAAAGTGGATTTTTTATTTCAAAAAAAGGAGAAGGGGGCGTTTTTTATTTTAAATCCCGGTAGCAAATTTGCTTCCCCCTATGTATATATATGTAGATACATTTTACTCTCCTAACTTACATAATTAAAATCCATAACTTAGATTTAAATATACATTTTTAGGTAGGTACCTATGTAACTATTCCTTGAATCATCCATTCCACAATTCATTATACTAAGAATCAAGTTAATCTTACCTACATAGGCTTTAAGCCTGCAAAGCATAAATAGCTACATAAAAGTTGTTAGCTACAAGAGCAAGCTTGAGCGATCCAGTCGTGCATTTTATTTAATTAAGTTTAGGAACTCTAACTGTAATTCGGCAGATTTTGTATTAAGTACATAATCATTCTGCACTGTTTGTATTTTATATTTTAATAAATAAAGCTTTCGCTGATTTCGAGCAATTGCAAAGGAAAGTTAGAATTTCTGATCCAGGAAGAAAAATAAATCGAAATAAGATATTATGATGGTTGACGTTGTCTTTTTTTATCAAAATTTGCAAATATAATGATTGTTGATTCAAAAAGACAAGTAAACGTATTTTAAAAAGGAAAACAACATACCAACCGACATACATAAGAGAATATCTGAAATCATCTACTTCATTATAAACCATACAAATATTGTAGAGGCCCATTTCCATTAAGGTATTAATAATATTTCTCGTGCAGGACAGAGGTCTAGTACCATTACGAAATGGTAATTTATCTCCTCCTCCAGCACTTGTGCAAATGAAATGAGAAAAAATATGAAGGCCTATCAATAAGGGATGTTTTTTGAAGATCTTCCTCGCCTTTCTGAAGTTTAATTTTGTACAATTTGTCTTAAAAGGTAATTCCCAATGGACAGGACCTCGGGGCTTAATAAGGGCACACAAAACAGTAGAAAGTAGAAGAAACGGAAATGAAAAAATTCAGATAGGTAGATATTTATCCTCTGATAATAAGCATCCTTAAAATTTTATGTCCTTTTACTTAAAAAAAAAGTGTATATATACACAATTATTGTATTGTGTCAATGAAGAGATTTTTTTCGTTATTTTTCTAGAAGGGAAAATCGCTAAAGGTATACTCGTAGCTTGTAGTATACAGAAAGTAACCAAAATATTTCCGCTTTCGTTCGCTTGCAACCACCTCAACGAGAAAACAAAATTATAGCTTCCCATCAGTTTTAATGGCTGCAGGTTATAAGGACACTGTGGGATAAATGACGTCGCCTCATCGCCCAATTTGTTTTCGTCTTCATCGTCATTTTTTTTTTCGTTACACGATTTTTTCGTTAATATTAATCTATTGGGGAGAATTTCTTTTTTTTTCCAAAGTTTGTCCATTAACCACCCTACTAGTGTTCGAATTTCGACGAATAGCGGAGAGTTAAAATTAGTGATTAATTTTTGCGCCTAAGATATGCAAACGAGAATTGAAATTTTCTCCCACCTTACTAACATCTGGGCATAGGATGCATACCTATATTAACTAAAGAAGTGGTGGTGTAGTTTGAATTTTGATGTATAATTTATGAACAAAATTGGCATAAGTACCTATGTATATAAAACAAAATTAAAGGATGGTCCACTTAAGGATAAATAACAAAGGTAAATATTAACAAAAACATTTCAGTTATTTTAGTAGTATCTTTAAATAATTCTCATTTATAAGAAATCAAACCCAAAATGTTGAGGGATCACCAGCAAATATAAATATTATTAAACTAAATAAAAAGAAGATAATAGCGCAGTGGATAAAGTGCTTGATTGCTAACTTAGACGTGTGGGTCCGAACCCCACGCTAGGGGCATTCTTTCCTCTACCTCCAATTTTAATTGGATGCCGCCCATGGGTTAAAATGAGACCGTCAATAGCTGGTTCTCAAATCCACTGTGCCAAACCAGTGCCGTGCAATTCATGTTGTGTTTAAAAGACCTTAGGTCTTACGGGCATATAGTTAAATTTAAAAAAAAAAAACAAAAAAATGAATTTTTAAATTCATAATGGACCATATTGCAAGTTATTATCTCAAATTTTGATCTTTTTCTAAAAGAGAAAGTATTACACGGGATATTGCTGATGATGAATCCGCTACTTTGGAAGTCGTTTGAGGGAAATTTAGAACCTACTCTTATTCAAAACAGGACACGATATACGATTACGAACACATGAAGTTTTACAAACGAGTACAGAAAAATGGAGAATGATTCAACAATCTTATCAAGGATTTGCGAGCACCAGCTAATTATTGTGATATTAACACCGAGAAATTTCTCATGATACGAGATTTCATTAAACCAGGGCTTCTTCACAATAAGGAACTTGGAGACGAGTTAATGAACAAAGTCGATTTAACTTTGGAGACAGCCATCAACATATGTCGTATAGCAGAACTAGAAGGGCTAGGGTAGGGTAGGAAGTAAAATGTATTGAAAGATCTAATAGCCCTGCAGATAGGTTCATTCATCCCATAGTTTGTTCGATGCTGATGCTGGAAGAGAATATTTCGTTCCCTTAATGACTTTATAGGAGCATTATATGCGAATAAGACAAAATCTTGAAAGGAAGTTCAATGTGCATGCGCACTCCTTCCATTAATAAAAGGTAATATACCGAGTAATTGGCGTCTAGCAGAATAAGAAAACATATTTAGTAAAACGTCTTTGCATGTTTTCAATGCTTTCTGAATGCACTTTGTACATAGAATTCTATATTAAATCAGCATATTAAAGAATAGATCTAACCAATGGAAAAAAAGAGCGTGGGGATCGGTGAATTCTTTGCTGTTTCGATATGTGAGTAAAATATCAATTTCATATCAGTTATAACACCCATATCTTTACTTTGGTCCACTCTTTTTACCTATGACATTGATTCAGGTTATAGGGTAAGTTTGGGCGCAGCGGGCATTATAGCGTACGTCGAAAATGTTATACTTCAAAAACTCTAATTAAAATAAAAACAATGCAAAAACTTCAGTCTCTGCCGAGCACTTGTCCAGTAAAGATCGTTATTCGATACGACCAGATTCGCTGAACCAAAAAACGGATTATAAAAAAAATGTGAAGTTTTGCTGTTTTTTTTTTATAATTTTACTTTGCGTTTAAATTCGTGTTTCTCGGTAAGTTTACATCTCTGGTATTCGGTGTGAAGAGTAGAATGTATAATACAGTTTAAGTCACAAATAAGCCAAAATAAGATTGGAAACCTTCGTACGTTTCACCCCCCAAAACCCAATTGTTTACGTTGTTGTATTTGTAGCTTTGAAAGTTTATCCATGAATAGATGGAAAATCGAAAAGCAAAACAAAAACAAATTACTAGGGCTGTGTTGTCTATGGGTGTATAGGAAGAGGAACAGAAAAGATTCTTGTGTGCATTTTTCAATGGGTCTATTGGAAGAGGAACAGAAAAGTTATTTGGGTGCGTATTTCAGCTTGTAGGCAAATGTCAAATGAAAGCAGAGGTTTCCGGTCCTTAAGTTATTAGTTTATGGTTTAAGTGTTGTTCAGTAACGGGAAATATTTGAGAACTTCGTTTTTTTGGTGTTTTGTGAAAAAGTGTTTCTTATCTAATATAGCGCAGACACTCTGATTGCATTATGGCGCGGGTGCGCCAGTGGACAGGGGTCCCACAATTCATGTGCTG
Organism: Philhelius pedissequus; assembly: GCA_910595825.1. Lineage (NCBI taxonomy): Eukaryota > Metazoa > Arthropoda > Insecta > Diptera > Syrphidae > Philhelius > Philhelius pedissequus. Next base: position 225,876,521 of record OU343161.1, on the reverse strand, counting down.
CATTTTATTTATTTATTTAGATCGTTAAATGCAAACGTGACAGTTTCTTATATAAAATTGATTTAGTTTACACAAAATAATGCTTTAAATTTACTGCATTTGTGATTGTCATTTAAAGAGAAACTTAGAAAAAAAATCTATTAAAAACTATAATTAATGAGTTAAGAGGGCTGTTTGCACTAAAGTTTGATCTACTAAATAATTGGATCAAAATTTGCTGGAATCATACTGTAGTTCGGCTAAAGTTAAAACTAATTCTGCACAAAACTGATGGAGATGAAATGGAATCATTTATAATCCCAGTTATAAAACAAAATTGGAGATACTGTCTATGCTTTGTTAGTGAAGGAAGGTTTATTAATGCAAGCCTTTGGTTGCCACGTGACCATGTAAGGAATCGAAGACAGAAACGCATAAGTCTTATCTGAATAGCTTCTAATCATTTTACATATAGAGAGTAGTGAGGTGCCCAACCATACACCCTTACTCAAGAATTGGTCTCACAAATGAAAAAGAGAAGTTTAAGAACGTAAGGATTACGAAAATCCCTCGAGAATCGCTTTATAATTCCTAAAACCTTATTAGCTTTTTTAATAATATAATTTAAGTGATCATTAAACGTTAATTTAGGATCTAGAATTATTCCTAAATCAGAAAATACCGATACTTTATTCAAAGGGCATGAATCAAACATATAGTTATAAGTAAACGCTACTTTTTTACGTGTAAGACTCATTGTTTTATATTTATCAACATTCAAAATAAGACGATTGGTACTAAATCTAATTAAATCTTCTTGTAAAAGTATGCAGTCTGAAGATGTTTTTATTCTTTTAAAAAGCTTAACGTCGTCGTCAGCATAAATTAAGACAGACGAATTCTTTATGATAGGAACCAAGTCGTTTATAAATAAAATAAATAATATAGGACCTAAATGGCTTTGATGGTTGACTTTTTCTTGACAAAACCATGCCGTCTTTCAAAAATAATTGAACTACAGTGAAAGGATAAAACGTTACAAAGAATTTAGGAATCACAGATAATTTAGCAATAGGTCGGTAGGTAATTAGTTCATTTTTCAATCCTTTCTTTTGAACGGGTATTATAAACGCACTTTTCCAGATGCTGGGAAAAGAAGGACTTTTTAAGGATTAATTAAAAAGAACAGATAATGAACACGACAAATAAGAGATACATTTCTTCAAAATATTACGCGGGCAGCATTTATCTTCAAGTCTTAATATACTTTTGGGTGATTGAATCTTCGCTGATTTCAAAATAAATAGAATTAAGGTGGGAGAAGTTCACCCCCGAGGAGGAGAAGGCATAACAACTATCATTATTATTTGTGTTCTCAAAAGCTCCTTTGAAATAATTTGAAAACATGTTGGCAATATCCTCTGACTAGTGACTAGTCTTGTTTAGATAAGACATAGAGCTAGAGTAGCCATCTATTTTCATTTTCCTATTCACGAACTTCCAGAAGTTTTTTGGATGAGACTTAAGTTCAATTTCAGTTTTCCGAATATAATTTTCATACAAAAAGTTTGAGTATTCTGTAAAAGCCCGAAAATCTTCATCAGTTCTTGTATTGCTGTATTTTACCAAAGCTTTGTTTCTCTTGTTTTTTTTTTAAGTTTTTAAGTTGAAGATCAAACCATGGTGGAGCATTTAAATTACTATATAATTTTTTAAGTGGTATATTTTTGTAAAAATAATCAAAAAGTGTGTAATAAAAATATAACACGTTCCATTAATACCGCAATTTAGGAATAAATGATTCCAGTCAGTAGTATATAATAGGTTAAAAAGATTAACAAAATTACACTTAGTAAAATTAAATTGAAGTTTGCCTTAAAATTAATAGAAGGAATACACATATTCATATTATATATAGATATATCTAATGCTGGGTGGTGTCGATCTTCTTTTATAAAAGATTTAGTAGAAGCCAATATAACAGCATCCGCATTTACAGTATCAGAGAAAAATACTAGGTCGAACGTTTTACCCAAACGGTTTTCCACCCAATCGAACTTATTCGAGCTGCAGAAAGACATACCGTCGATTACTGAGATGCATTAATCAGAACATAGTAATTAAAATTACCCATCTTCTCCCAAGCCAAATTAGGAAGGTTAAAGTCAAAATCTCGTCATCAAGTTTCATTTGGACGTTAATGCTTTCCATACAATCAATGTATTTCTCATATAATTCGATGGATACGGGCGTTCAAATAAAAAAATAAAAGCTCCCCGCCATATTGCACTCAGAGCTGCTCAATTTTTAAATAAATTTATTTTTTGTTAAAAGCCTTGAAATATTATTTTTATTTAATTTATTTATGTTACTTTTTTCTCTAATTTAATGCAAAAAAAAATTTTAATTATAAAATGTTGTTCTTAGTTAAGTTATTTCAAAATGCCATAAGGTGCGCCATAATGCCCAAACTTACCCTAATCAGAAATATACATAACCGGTTTTATACATAAATCTATACCTCTAAAATTTTCGATATTGTTTTTGGATCCTGACCTAAAGATGGTGATTAAAAATGACGATTTCCATTCTTCAAGGAAAATTCCGGAACTAGGAGGTTCATTGAAAATAATAAAAAATGGCTTTGAAATTGTTTGAAAACGTTCTATAAGAATTATTGCATGTATTCCATGCACTCTTGGCTTAGAATTTGGCTTTAGTTTAAAAAAAGCATTTTCAACATTAACGATATCAAGTTTCTAAGAAGGTGTTTTTTATAATACAATTCTATTTACTACTGAAATTACTCAGCCAAGTAGAAGACTTAGCATTATATTTAATTGGACTTGGAAGACAAAATCTTCCAAATTTAATGATTAAAATTTTAATCTTGTTGGATATAGTTCACATTGTTTTTTGTCAAAAAATGCAAGTAGTTGAACTGAACTTAACAAAAATTGCGTATTTGAAAGGCGCTCACTAACCAACTGATGAGTCCAAGCGAGATCGCCAGGATGAAACGCAAATTTTGTAGACTGGCCGTTAAAAGCTATTTTGAATCGATATCAAGTTTCATTAATCCGATATCAATCAATGAAGTTATATGATTATTTATCCATTTAGCGGTTTCAAAAGTATAGGCCTGGGATTCGACATCTGTCAAACTAAGTTGTTAAACCAAATTGTTTTTCAGTTGAAAGTCTGAAATTTACGAAAATGGATCGCTCAACTATGGCACAACGCATACAAATTGTTCAAACCTAATACAAAAATGGTGATTCTGCCACAGCCGCATATCGTGCCTTAAGAGGAAATTATGGTTTACATAATCATCCAACTACACAAGCAATTGGCAAAATTGTGAAGAAATTTGAAGAGACTGGATTGGTTATGGCTGAGATACCGCCCAATAATCGATGCTTGCAACAATTCGCGTAGTGGTCCTTTAAATGATGCAGTATTTCACACATAATATCAACGTTCAATCTTCATAATAAAAAAGAAATATCATGAAGAAAATATTTTATTTGTCTTTTATTTTCGTTTACTTTTGAAACCGCAAAATGGATAACCCATATTTGTATGCAATACTGAATTTGAGTACACAGATTCAAAAAATGAAGCACATTGATCAACGTCGATAGACTAAATGCGATTATAAAACTTAGGTTTTGGTATCCATTTCCCTTATGATTTTTTCTTATCGCTTTTTCTATTAGATTAGCTTGGAACAAACCTATAGGAAAAGAACTTTTTTTAAATATGTATATGTATGCAAATTATGTCTTAATAAAAATAGGTTTTTTCTTAGATTCAAATAAAAAGTTTAAATTCTATGTAATTATTTAAAAAAAAATTCAAATCAAATGTTCAAGTGGTTAACTGCGATCAGCTCTGGCTTTTGGAAAAACAATATTCAAATTTAGTAAGACGGTTATACTTCTTAATTATTGAATATAATAGTTTCAGGTGAATCGAATAACCATATATTGAGTTGAAAAAAGAATGGTTTACAGTTTCAACAAGCTATAAAGACTTGCAACGTTCACATTCAAAGAACCAAATTTTTGCATGACCAAAAATTAAGGCTGAAAATTGTTGGTTATTTGTAAAAAATAATTGAAATTCAACTTCGTCTTCGGTTCCAATGCTCGTCCTTAAAGGCGCGTCCATATTATGCTGAATGGTGCCGATCGGCCTGTGCCGCGCCACTGATTCTGGTCGGAACGTTCGGTTCGGCATGACGTCCACATTTCTTTTGTAGTGTGGACGGTTATTTAACCAACGCTACTACAGAACAACACTTAAAATCACTGGAATGTCTACCAGACAGAAAATTCAAAACCGTAAATTTAAATTTTAAAACACGAGCTGTCAATGAGAAATTGAAACGGTCGGTTCGGCACATACCCTTTGTAATTCGTTTCGAATTTCAGTCATCGGATCCATTTCGATCGGGACGTCCATACTTATTCGGCTTGGCTGATCGGCCGATCGACATCGTTCGGCATTATATGGCCACGCCTTAATGGCACCCCTTTTGTCACTTTTCGTACAAAATCCAATTTGCTTCCAGTGCAGTACTTCTGTACTTGAGAGCGTAAATGATTTCATGGGACCAATCTTCTTCTTTTGGCATTCGTGCAGTTGCTAGAGTCCCTAAAGATTATTATGTACACAAATCCGTTGACCCGGATAGTATCCCTCCCATCCTTCTGAAGAGGTGTTCTTTAACGCTGGCAAAACTACTGCGTAAGCTTTTCTATCTGTCCTACTCTACTAGTCTCTTTCCGAGTGGGTGGCAAACATAATTTGTCCAGATTGTCACTAAAAAAAAGGCGAATCTTCTTCACCCTGTAACTACCGTCCAATTGCACTTACGTTCCTTCTTCTCAATGTCATACACACGCTGATTAATTTACAGCTTTAGAAATATCTTGAAAAACTAAAGCTCCTTAATGATCGGCAATATGGTTTTCACAAATTTCACAAAATTCTGATCTCGACAGCATTGACGTGGATACAAAGCCGCATAGAATTTAATGCTTCAAAAAATTAGTGCTTGTGGAATAACCACAAATTGATTGTCGCCAAAAATGCTGAAAAATGTTTGGGTTTTGTTCGAAGATGCAAGAAATTTTTCTCACCTTCTAATCTGGCCGTCATCAATAAAGCCTTCATTCGCGCAAAAGCTAGAATATTATAACTCTCATATTTGGGCAGGAGCTACCAAAGCTCATTTGAATCTATTAGATAGAATTCGAAATAGTGCTCTAATAATGATAGGCGATAACTACTATAACATTATATCTCTTATTAAATCCTCTCCTATTTTCCTAATCACTTGCACTGTGCTTAATCATATTAAGGGTAGTTAAACACCGCAATTTTTACTTGCGATTATAGGTACTATAAGGCAAGTTATGCATTCGTAAAACAAAATTCTAACAATCAAACATGACATTACGAACATAGACAAGTCTAAAAAAGTGATTGGCAAAAAATGTCTGTCTGTCTGTCTGTCAGTCTGTCCGTCTGTATGTATAACGAGCTACAGCCTAAACGGCTTGAGCGATTACCTTCAAATTTGGTATGTTTGATTCTTTTGGCATTAGGCAGAGGAGAAATTGAAATTTTATTTTTACGTTTAAAAATAACGGTACCTGCCATATAACCGTTTATGAAAATCTTATTTCTCTCGAAAATGGCTTCAACGATTTTGATACAAAATTTTGATTTTTTTTGTTGGCAATAGCTATCATTTAATCTGAACCAAGTTTACGGGAAAAGTCTAATAACGGTGCCTTTCATATAACGGATTTTTTAATTTTTGATTTTCTCGGTAACGGTAAATTGGATTTCTTTCAAATTTTATATCTAAGAAGAGCTAAGTAGCCAAACAAATTCTGCATACCAAAATTTTTAATAACTTTTTTTTCTAATAAAAATTAATTCTTTAAACTTTTTTTTTCAAAAACCAATGGCGCAAAATTGATACTATTTAGTAAAAAGTTAAAGCCACTTTTAGCAATTTACTAAGCTAAAAAGATGATTGAGCTAATTTTAAACGATTTTAACATTTTACTAAAGTTAAAATGACGGAATGGCTACTTTAACTTTTAGCAATTTGCTAAATCCATTATGGAATCTGATAGTATATCAGCCTTGCACACGGGGTGCCCAAGATCGAGTCCTGCTGGTGCACAATTTTGTTTCCGTTTTTTTTTTTTTGTTGTAAATAATGAAGTTAAAATGATAAAAATAGAAATAACTAATACTTTTTTACAACACATGTTGGGTTTTCATCAACATATAATTAATTTACAACGCATAACAACATTAATTGTGTTCATCAAAATTCAAACCCTACAAATGCTCAGCTTTCTGCTTAACTAGCAATTTACTAGGTGTAAAATTTTTGAAATAGTTATTCAATCAATAAGCACATAGGAAATTGCTAACAAGTAAAATGTTAATCCCTTAACAATGGGTACTTTAAAATTTTGCGCCAACATTTTTAAAACTAATCAAAAAAAATAATTTGAAATTTTATAATCACATGTAATTAATAAACTCCAAAAAACTGCATACCAAAATTTCAAAAAACAATTGTTTTCAAAAAACTAAAAATAAAAAACAGGATTTCATCAAAATCCGTTCTACAATTGACGAGATATTTTTTATAAAATTTTTATTGATCCGTGGCATCTAATGGCGTTCTTCATTTTTTTCGAGAAACTGATTAAAGTAATGGTTTTGGCAGTTTTTATCAGTTTAAAAAACGATATTTACCCACCTACACAATTTACTTTCATTATAATGGGTGATTTTTTTGCTACTTGGTTTTTGACGTTTATATTTTTTACAGATCACACATGACAAATTCCACAAACATTTGACATTTCGCTTCAGTATTGTTTGCCATTTCATCATGAATAGACGTACGCCTGAACAACGTTTGCAAATTATTGAAATTTATTATCAAAATTCGTGCTCTGTGAAAAATGTGTTTCGCAAGCTACGTCCGTTTCAGCGACGAGGCTCATTTTTGGTTAAATGGATACGTGAATAAGCAGAATTGCCGTATTTGGAGTGAAGAGCAGCCAGAGGCAATTCAGCAGCTACCAATGCATCCCGAAAAATGCACTGTTTGGTGCGGTTTATGGGCAGGCGGCATCATTGGGCCGTACTTCTTCAAGGACGATGAAGGCCGCAGGGTTACGGTCAATGGAGAAAGGTACCGTTCGATGATAACAGATTTTTTTTGCCGAAAATGCAAGAATTGAACTCGGACGACATGTAGTTCCAACAGGACGGTGCCACATGCCACACTGCACGCGAAACCATGCATCAATTGAGAGGCGAATTTGGTGAGCAGTTGATCTCACGTTTTGGCGCAGTCAATTGGCCACCAAGATCATGTGATTTGACCCCGTTAGACTATTTTTTGTGGGGCTATGTTAAGTCTATTGTCTATGGGGACAAGCCAAACACGATTGCTGACTTGGAAGCCAACATTAAACGCGTCATTCGTGAGATTCCGGCCGAAATGTGTGAAAAAGTTTGCCAAAATTGGACCTTCAGAATGGACCACCTGAAGCGTAGCCGAGGGCAAGATTCAAGTGAAATTATTTTTAAAAAGTAAATGGCAGAAATTGATTTATCGATCCAAATACAAATTTTATTCACTTTTTCCAAGTTTCTGTGTTTTTTTGAATTTTCAAAAACCAAGCTCTTAAAAAATCACCGTTTATATGTATATTGTATGTACATATTTACATACTTAGATTCACTATATGTAATTAGATTCAGTTTTTGTATGATTTTTTTCGTATCATTTGATGACTTTGAATGCCCAAAAACAACTTGAGTGTGCTACCAACAAGTTTCTTCTCAATTATTTTTGGCTGGAATTATAGCTATTTCACGACCTGCCTGATAAACAAAAAAAAACCTGCCTACCGAGCCCACATGATCAGATCCAACCTAATGGATCTGATCAAGTGGGCTCGGTAGCGTGATGCGAAGTGCGTTGGCTACTAAGCGGCTGGTCATGGTTCAATACACGATGAAGGCACAAGAAGTTTTTCAATTAATATGAAAAAGTAGACCAGCACCACTAGATCAATGGAATCTGATGATTGACCTTGGCAGGTCGTGAAATAGCTATAATTCCAGCCAAAAATAATTGAGAAGAAACTTGGTGGTAGCACACTCAAGTTGTTGTTGGGCATTCAAAGTCAAAAAATATATGTAATTAGGTACATATTATACCCTCCTAATTTACATAATTCAAATCGATTAAAATATACATTTGTAGGTAGGTGCCTATGTAACCATTCCTTGAATCATGTATTCCACAATTCATTATATTAAGAATCAAGGTATTCTTACCTACACCGGCTTTAAAACTGCATAGGATAACTAGACCACCTTTACCTACTAACATCGTCAGTGGTTAGGTACACAAAAATTGTTAGCTACAAGAGCAAGTTCGTACGATCCAGTCGTGCATATTATTTTTTAAAGTTTTCAAGAAAATTCATTCATTCTACTTAACTTCGCACCGTTAATGAAAGTTAATAAGCTTCAAATTATCATGGCTATATGTATATTTCACTGTGATTTTGTATTGTGCCATGATGCTTCATTATTCTTTTAGTCTTTACAAATCGCGGATTAGTAATCAGTAGCTCTACTCTACATAGACGAAACTGATTAAAAAATTTATTCGTTTGATAACTTGGAACTCTTTTATAACAAGTTCAACTGGATGAGAGATAGCTATAAAACTCTTATCTAAACCTAGTGTATACTCCATTATAAAATTTTTGAATTATTTCTTATGGTCTTCTATGGAGGTAGGTAGGTATGTAGGTACTACCAGAAAAAAAAATAAAGGGAAACAACAGAGTAGTTATACAAGTATGTCTTGATTCTACAATGTAACGGGCCTTACATACATAATTAATGTTTTGACTTGGTTTCTTCGTCTTCAAGTTACCCAACACCACATCCTTTCTCTTCTTATTTCCCCCAGCAGCCTATATGAGCAAAACAAAAGATGATCCTTAACTTCTTAATCGACTAAAAACTCTGGCGCACCGTACATGAATGCAAAATGACATGTTTGCTTTTTTTATTTTTTTTTTGTTTTGTTTTGTTCACAGCGATAAACAGGAGCTGGGGATGGTGTGTGCCCTACCTACCCTTCAACATCAACCCTTATACACACTATATATAAATGAAAAGAATAGGGACAAAAAGCGCAGTTAAAATAACATGAATATATGAAGCATAATAATTGTGTATAATTATTTTTATCGTTGGTACATAAATTTCTTTGAGAAGTGACTTGTTCCAAGCAAAAACGAAAACAAAATCATATCGGGCCTTAAGAAAAGTGTGCGGCGAGGCATTGTGGTGAAGGCGGTTCATATTCATGCAGATCCATCCCTTCACATGAAAATCCGGTGAAATAGAAAATTTTCTTCAAAAGTCATAAACACACAACATTAAGTATGTCCTTGTGTATTGTTCTGTAGAAGGCTTCATTTGATTCGCTTAAATTTGTCTATTTCATTAAAATTTTCTGATGGAAGCATTTTCCATTGTTTTTACAGAATTCTAGATAATCTTTTATATGCTTGAGTTACCAGAATTTCTTATGAGTGTTCAGCAAGTGCAAAATTTATTATTATCAATATTGTTTGTTATGTTTTCTTAAACCAAATAGGTCCTTCGAAGCGCAAGTCTTCTTTTAAATAAGGGTGATGGTGTTTATTTTTTTTATGATTTTACTCCCATCGCCATATCGGCTCCAATCAATGGAGGGTACTTGTATCATTCGATATACACATACTGATGACGACACGGAAAGCCAATAGCATCACAGTACATTCGGTTCTGGGTTCGGAAATGCATGCGTCGGCAATTTGTTTTTTTTTTTAGGTTTAAGGTTTAACTATAAGTATGTTTAGGTATTTTAAAATTTCAAAGTATGTACCTATGTAATTTTATTAAGTGGCTCCCTAAGCTGAAACTACTATGCTCGTTTCTCGTACACTGTTTTAGATCAATCATGTTGACCCAGAATTAAACATGGATTTGTTTTATTTATTTGCCCATTTTGGCTATCTCATTGAATCAGCCTTTTTGCAGTGGGTATATACAACCAAATAAATAATATTCATGTTTTGCTTTTTTTCTATTTTAAAAAAGAATGGCGGATGTGTGTGTTTGGGAAGTCCCATTTCGTAAAAAAGGAGCAAGAGTCCTTTTGTTTCTATGATATTAATGATGGACAATTTATATATCTTAAACTTAACGGCAAAACATTTTTCTCGGGCATTTTATTTTTTTTTCCCTTTTCAATTGTATTCTTCGTGGAGTTTTATAAGGAATATAACATGACCTTATTTAAATTTTTCAAAAGCGTAATGTGACATTTCAATCAATCAGAAAGCAAATATGTATATGTATTTAATTCTTTTGTTGGTTGCTTTCTTTGTATTTGTAGTAACGTCGATGGAATAATTTGTATTTGAGTGCAATTGGTTGAAGTTTTGTTTCATCGGAAAGGATATGGTTACCTTCTCAAAATTACCATTGTTATCAGAATAAAATGCAATACAACGCTGATGGCATTTTTTACTTGCGATATATACAGCTATGAACAAAATAATAGGGACACTCCCTAATTTTTGTTAATATTGTGTGTAGTACTTATAGTAGGCAAATATTAAAAAATATTAGTGTTACATATAAGTGGTAAGTATGTTGTTAATCTATTTTATATACAATTTTTTGAAAACTAAAATGGGTTTGCAAAATTTCGTAGTCCGTTTGATTTAGGCTTCCCAACAAGCTGGTCATAAAAATAGAAACGCTTGATTAATTTAACAAAAACAAGATAAATAATTCTTTTTTTGTTTGTTTATTAGCAAAGAATATTTAATATTTCGTTGAAAATCCTTGATTTTTCAACAGTGCTTATTCGATTTGGCATAGGGTCTACAAATTTCTGGTACTCTTTATGTGGAATCGAATCATACTTCTTGGACAATTCTCCAGAGATCCGTTTCGGTGGCAGGTTTATGCTTACTAATATGAATCGCCAGCTCATTCCAGAGGTTCTCAATAGAATTAAGGCCTCCAATTTGTTTCGCTGAAACCAGAGCTCTGTTGACTTTGGCGTATGCTTAGGGTCGTTGTCTTGCTGGAAAAGCCATTTAAGTGGCATATTTTGTCAGCCCACGAAAGCATAACATTTTACAGTATGTCCACATAAGGCTCCTTTGTCATTATGCCGTCTATAACGAATATTAGAGGACCGCCGCACCAAGAAAAACAACCCCATAACATTGCGCTGCCACCTCCCTGCTTCATGGTTGATTTGTGTCGAACGGATTGTAGGCCTCGCATTTTGTTCGATGAACAAACTGTTTCATAAAAATTTATTTTTGTTTCGTCGCTTCAAAGCACATTCCTTGACACCTTCTTGTCCTGAAGTGGATCGTCTTTCATGTGATGCATTTTAACAACACAGATTCGCTTCTGGGTGTGAATTTTTTTTAGTAATGGCACCTTCCTTGGAGATCGGGCGTTAAGGTCAGCATCCTGCAAGAGACGACGAATAGTTCTAGAACTGACCTGCGTCTCTATTTCTCGCTGCAGATCTTTTCAGGACGGATTCGTTTCAGTTTTTCTCACCAACGTAGATTTGTCTCTTGCAGTCATTTTAGACGGGCGCCCTCTGGTTTCTTCAAAGTTCCTGGACTTTATAGCATTTCACACCATTCTTGCAAAGAACGTTGTGATGCAGAACTAAAATGACTTCGCGGTGGTCTTCCGTGCAATGCTTCGCTCTTCCCATTTCTAAGTGGCATATTATACAAAAAAATTCCTAAGATTTCGAAATTATTCTCAGATAAAAAATCTCACCAAAATCTTGACTTCTTTAAGCCAATAACAAATTTTTCTAAGCTTTTATTCAAATGTTCCTTTTGTTGACCAATTTTTTAGTTGCAATCTACTAAGCGCATAATATTACAAAAACTTTTGTGTAATCACAAGATCAAACGTTGAATAGATTGTCAATATATAAACCTTTACAATAACACACCAATTTATTTAAATGTTGGCCTGATTAAGTACAAGATACAGTATTACATAAAAGTAAGGAACGTTTCTATTATTTTGTCCAAAGCTGTAGGTACAATGCAAGTTTTGCATTTGAAAAAAAAAATCGAACTCGAGATTTTAATAAAAGTTGACATTACGATGATAGAGAACACCAAAAAACTGGGTCCCGCAATTCCGTCTGTCTGTCTGTCCGTAGAACGAAAATCGACTTTAAAAATACATTTAGCCATTTTCTATTTTTCTATTTACCAACAAATTCTTAACTGCAAGTCAGTTAGGATTTAGGGAAAGACATACATAGCTGTATCCACTGGTGTATTAACCACTAGGCTCGTGAGGCTCGAGCCTAGGGCGGCAACTTGTAGGGGGCGGCAAATTTTGTATTATATTTTATTTTCATCTAAAAAAATATTACGCAAAAAAAACAAATGTCATTCAAATGGGGTACTTATCATTTTTGGTATCTGAAAATACGAAATTTAAATCTTTGGCCTGATTTTCCCTCTCTGCATATTTCGATAAGAAACAATACGAGGTCGCCATCTTTAAGATATTTTTTATATAGTGATTTTTTTATAAAGTGACTTAAAAAGACTTGATAGTAAAAAAAAGTGACCAAAGTTTTTTTCAGAATGTAATATTAATGTATATGTATGGGTAAATATATCAGCCCAATTCTAAATGACAATTCGCAGGGAATTTTCCCTACTCTCTTATTACAAACAAATAAAACTCCCAGGATTTATTTCCCTTTTCCCTTTCTCTTATTCTAAACAAACTTCGAATATGGGAAAAAATTTTCGGGGAAAAAGTATAGACATTCTAAATGCCAAAAAAGGGACCATTTTTCCAATTTGGCACTCGTTTTTTCCCACACATTTGTTGGAGAATTGAAAAAAAAAAAATAAGTTTTTTACTTTATGCAACTAAAATATAAATAAAAATTGTAATTATTTTTGAGATAAAAAACAACGAATATCCCACCTGCAAAACTTTTTTTTTTCTTTAATCGTTTTATACGCATACACATCCATTGTGGACAGGACATCTGCTCCTCAAACATTTGCAGGGCTTTAGAGAGGGTCTTGTGAGAACATGCAGCAAGTATTCAAACGGTCATGGCTGTCGATATCGGTTTTCTTCAAACTGCTCTTCATTCAAAATTCAAAGTGCGATGCTGAACATTTTGGATACCTATTATATTTATTTAATTTTTCACTTTATTTATTTAACTTTCACATTGGATAATAAATTATTTTTTTCGGAGAATATTTTATTTGGAGAATACTACTCTCGTTAGAACACATCTCCCGGAGAGTAATTTTCCCGGGGAATATTTACAATTGGGCTGAATATTTTATACTGAAATGGGTAAAAATGATAAATAATGGAGAGAAATTTTTCGGAACTGAAATTTCTTCCTACACTTACTTTTGGGACTAACTAAAATAAATTATCTACTATCACACCAAATTCATGTTCCACTCAACAAGTTCTTGGATTTTTTTTATAAGAAAAGGTATATACCAATGCCATTTCTAATATCATACTACAAAGACATATAACCATTTGTCTTTCAACAACAAATATATAAACCACCATGCAATCCGCAAGCGCGGCTTCAGTGGGAGGGTCATGAGGTCATGAGCACCCAATGCTCTAGAAGAAAGTAATAAAAGGCATTAAGACATACACCATTTAATTTAAGGACAAAAGCAATCAACTTCTTATATATATCTTACTAGATCTTATTATTAAATTAATTGCAATATAAAAAATATAAAAAATATTGGACGGGTTCCCAGTATTAAAACGTACGTTCTTCGTTGAAATATAAGGTAAAATATATTTTCGCCATACAAGTATAGTAAACACTTAGTAATTCAATTTTGCTTATAAATATTTTATCAATTTTTTTAAGAACAATGACATGTGACATATTTCGAAAATACTACCGCCGCATTCATATTCCTCACCCCAAAAAGAAACAACCGTGTCCTATAACCTATAAATATAGTATTAAAAATAGGGGGCGGTAGGCACTGGTGCCTCAGGGCGCCGAGAAGGTTAATCCGCCACTGGCTGTATCTCTGCAATTTTGAAAGTCACAGACGACCTGCGTGTGTCTATGGATCAGGATTTAGTCTCATTTCTAGGACTTCTGGACTTTTCAAAAGCATTTGATACAGTTAATCATAACATACTAATACTTAAAATGAAGAGAAATTTTAATTTTTCTAATACTGCTGCTCGTCTGATATATTCGTACCTCAGTGGAAGAAAACAGTCAGTCATTGTAGGCAAAAACAAATCAGCTATATTTTTCAAATTTTTATCTGGCTACTTCAAGGATCTGTTCTTGGACCATTGCTGTTTGGCATGTTAATAAATGATCTCCCATCTGTGATTAAAAATTCGTCTTTGAATATGTATGCTGATGATGTGCAAATTTATTTAAGTTGTGAACTGCGAATGATTGAAGATGTGTTCATAGATTGAACAGTAACCTGAAGAGAATAGTTGAATGGTCTGTGATAAACCATCTCCATCTTAACACAAAAAAATCTAAATTTCTTATCATCTATAAGCGCGAACTTGACAGAAGCTAGGAAAGTAATTTGAATGGAACAGTGTTGGAGTATACTGACCGAGGTAAAAATGTAGTTATTTAGTTCGACTCCACGCTAAGTTGTGACTACCACCTCCAGCAAGGCAATTAGTAAGATGTATGGCTGCTTAAGTAATCTTTCCATGAGTAAGGATCTTACACCCAAACGAATCAGAATAAGATTAGCTTAAACACTCCTGATTCCCAATCCTTACCTATGGATGTGAAGTTTTCTGTGGTCATAGCGCTATAACGAAAAGGAATCTTAGTGTAGCATTCAATACTCGTAGTATTACTCGATATGTGTACAATCTAAGCCGGCTTGACCATGTTTCCTGTTATGCAAAAAATCTTCTAAGTTGTACCTTTCAAAATTATTTAAAATACCGTTAAATTATTAAACAACATTTGTATGAATAAAGAACCATCGTATTTATATGAAAAAGTATCATTTGCTGTATCTGGGCGTTCTTGGGTTCTTATTCAACCACGTTTCACATGTTCTACTTCTGAACGGCAATTTTCGTTTCTGTCATCAAAAAGTGGAATACCCTACCACCAGACATAAGAAGCCTTTGTGTCACAAAACTTTTCGACCGGGTTTTTTTTTGAGTATTTGGCTGATTCTCTATGAATTTTAGTTAACTTATCTTTTCTTATTTTTTTTTTCTTTTCTTTCGCCTTCTTCTCTTTGAAAATTCTTGTAATGTATTAATTCATTGGTAACGTACATTGAATTTAAACTTTTTTCTCATTTTGATTTTTCTCGGAATTTTCCTTTTTTATTTATCTTAGTTATTCAAATTTAGATTGTTAAATATTTGATTTATACCAAATGTAACTTTTGCTAAGTAAGGCTATAAGTCTATTGTAAAAGATATGAAATAAATAAATGAAACTAAAACTAAGAAACCATCTTTTTATATAATATCATCGAACATAGCAGCAAGTACGTGCGACACAGTCGTGCGTTTTATTTTTTTTTCATTATACGCGCAACTCAAGGTGCTCTGACTACCCTTAAAATGTTTTAACACAGTGCGAGCGATTAAGAGAATTGGAGAGGTTTTAATAGGAAATGCAGATGCACATTAGTTTTGAATGTTTGAATATTGTAATAGGAGAGATATAAAATGAACGACTGGAACGCACGAACTTGCTCTTATGTTCGATCATATCGTGAAGATTTCTATTAAAATCTAAAAATATTTTTAAAGTCATTTTTAACTCAATTTTGTATATACATATACAATTTTTTTTAATTTTGTTCTAAAACAATTTGGTATGACAATATTAAATATTTCGTTTCGTAAATCGTTTTAATTAAAGAAAAAATAATTCAAAATTCTGAAATAAATACTTAAACTAATTTGAGCTAAAAAAAAGTACGTTATTTTATTTCATGGATACATTTGAATTTATGAAAAAAAAATTTGAAAATATTTAAATAAAAAATTCCAAAACGCCAATTCATAGGTATTCAGAAAATACATATTAATATAATTTTTGAAAAAAATTTAATGAGCAGTTTTCCAAATATAATTTTTTTTAATTTTTTTTCTTAAAAATGATTTTTTAAGAAATACAAAAAATATAAATTAAAAATATTGATACTCGGTATAATTTGGGCAACCTAAACCTATATATGTGTGAAATTTCGAAAGAATCGGTTGAGTCGTTTATGAGATAGTCGAAAGTAAAAAAAACGGTCCTATGGAAAGTACCGTTTTTAGACATTTTTCTATTTTTTTTTCAACCATACGATCGGTCGTAGCTAAAAAGCCGCACTGATTTTTTTTAAATCAAAATCGTTGAAGCCTTTTCCGAGAAAAATAGGTTTGAACGCAACTGTTATATGTCAGGTGCCGTTATTTTTTGAGCTAAAAAAAATATTTCAATTTCTCCTCTGTACAATACATACAAAACTCTATATGGGTGATTCCACACAAATTGGGTAACTTTTAAGGATATTTTGTTTATGATATCATTTAAACCAAATGTATACAAATTCTGATATTTAAGATTGCTAATCTAATGAAGATATTGCTCATGACCGGGCCAGTCACTTTTTTATGTAGATTCTGAGATATATCAGTTTTTCTGAATTTCACTGCCAGGGGACTGACGAGGGTGATACAGTACTGATTAAATACAAAACTTCATAAGAAAATAATGGAATTTATTAACATTTAGAGTAAGTTTCTCAGGATCTAATTGTTGAATATAACATTCGTATGCTTGTGTTCACTCTACATACTACATACAACGTAAAAACTGCTCTAGAGGGCAGTTATGTTTGTGTAATTAGAAACTTTAGTTTTTTGTTTTATTCTAAAATTAAAATCCATACAGAAATGATATCTTGTTTTTATGTCAGTATATATCAATATTCATTTGTTCAAAACTAGATTTAATAGGTGATGGGCCCAGAGCTCTAAACAATTTAAATAATGTCTGATTCTTTACGAACATCACTTTCGAAGTTGTGAACGGATAATTACCACATATGGAAATTGACTGAGAATCAACTATCAGATAATATGTTACTCAGCAACTTACCTCAAAAATGTGATACACTTGTAACAGATCTGGAAACAAGGAACGAATCCGATTTGACCTTGGACTTGGTTGAAAGAAACGTTTTAGAAGTATATACTCGTCAAAATCAAAACAATGGTTCAAGTAATTCGGTATGAAGGTAACAAAAAATAATAATAATAATAATTAATTGGGAGTGGCCGTGGCGCGATAGTTGTGTTCTCACCTGCCAACCTCGTGATTGCAGGCTCGATTCCTGCCGTTGACTATGTCTTCTTATATTCCATTAAAAAACCAATTCTAAAAAAATTGTCATAAAATAAGTTGCTGCTTTGCTCATTACATGCTGTTTAGGCATAACACTAACAATATGTGATTGAGTAAACTAGCATACCCATAAAATATGACAACGAAGTAAATAAAAAAATGCGAATTATAAGGGACATAAATAAATAAGACACGGTAATTCTCTCCGCATTAGTTCAGCCGCCATCCCTGGAGATAAATCTGAGACAACAACCAGCTCTAGTCTCAGACATCGCGCCACACATCTTTCTTTCCTATCCTTCTTTCTCTTCTTCCACCGGATGCCCGCGCTGTGTTAAAAAACACATATAAAGGGTATTCATAATCCCGCGTGCAAAGTTATAAAAAAAAAAAAAAAAAAAAAAAATTAGAGTATGGATATTACTTGGTGAAGGCTGGGTTTTGAATTCAGGAGTCACGGTACATATCTCAAACAAGCTGGATAAATTCATATTACAGTAGCAAGTAGAGAGCAAATCACTTCGGAAGAAAGGGGTACCTGCAAAATAAAGACCACCAACAGCAAGGACAAAGAGGTTACAATACTTATTGAAGACGTCCTTTATCTTCAAAATCTGCAAGGGAGCTTACTATCAATAAAGAATTAATGAAAAAAGGATACATAGTTCTCTTTTTTGGTAAACTACATATGCGAAATTCGATCTAAAGATCGATTCGAGGTAGCAGTTGGAGATCTAGTAGGAAATCATTTTAAGCTCAGACAAAAAGAAACTGAAATCAAAGTATTATATATTGAAGAATGCAGAGAAGAAGGTAACTGTTTAGATCACTGGCACCGCATATTTGGCCATAGCAACTACGAAGTACTTAAACGACTAGAATCGGAAAAAATGGTAATTGAACCTTTAAAGTTTATAAATTGTAATAAGATCAAGGACTGTGAAATTTGTATGGAAACAAAAATGACTCGTCAACCATTTAAGTAAAAGTCAAACACAAAGAGCAATGCATCTTTAGACCTCATTCACAGTGACATTTGCGGAACCATGCAAACGAAAACACCTAGCGGGACAAAATATTTTCTAACTTTTGTTGACGATTTCAGTAGATACTCGTAGTACACTGTTGTGTATTTGTTAATGGAGAAATCTGAAGTTTTCGATCGCATGGTAGAATACACAGAAATGGTAAAAAATAAATGTTCAACAAAACCTAAGATAAAAGATCAGACAATGGTGGTGAATACACAGCGGGTCGAGTCTTAAAGTATTTACAAAAGGAAAGAATTGTATATCAACACACAGCTCCGTATACACCACAACAAACCGGGACTGCTGAACGAAAGAACAGGTCTTTGGTTGAAATGGCAAAATGCATGCTACTACATGCCAGAATGAGTTATGAGTTCTGAGGTGAAGCGATCATGACATATTTTGTGTTTTTTAAGAGGCGACATTATGCTAAAAATAAAAATAAGTAAAAAAAATGTTTACGCACTCTAATAGTTGAAGTAAAAGTTGTCTAAAAAAAAAATCAGTACCCTGGAAACATATCAGTCCTCTGGCGCAATATCAGGCAAAGGACTGACGCCAACGGACTGATGAAAAAGGCATGAATTTGAGGTTATTATTAGAAACAACGTTTATTTTGGTATTTTCGAATATAAAAAAGATACATTTAAATAAATCAAAGTTAACTACGTATAAATAAAAATAAAACTCATGTCTATACGAAAATAATAACTCACCATAGGACTGATATTTTGACAGGGCACGCTCGTGTTTGCACGCCAAACACAACACTGGCACTGGCACAGTAATGACGACCGTCAAATGGCGTGGTCTGCAGCTAACTTTACTAACAACTTTGAACCTTAACAGTAATTTGAATTTGAGTATGTGACATTTCGCGCGAAATTAAAATTCGAACAACACACAGCGGACTGACGAGTAAAATTGAACACAAAGTTTCTTATTATTTTACTAACAGCAGTGAGAATATTGTGGTACGAAAATTGTGATATACGTTATTAAGTACATCACAGATTGTAGTGAATTACCAAATTTGCTTAAATTAAAGTTAATATTTAATACACAGTCATTTGATTGCGGATTTTTGGAGTGATGAAATGCCAAAGAACTTACGTTTTGAGAATATATTATGGTGTTTTATAAACTTATATATTTATATTGGGTGACCAAATAAAAGACTTTAAGTTGTTTTAGCATAAAATAAAAAATATAAAAAAATATAATAACAATTAGTTCAATTGACTGATGACAGCAAGTTCCCCAATTTTTGTGGAATCACCCATATACCAAGTTTGAAGCAATTGGGCCCACCCGTTTGGGCTGTAGGTGTCTATACATACATCCAGACAGACTGACAGACTGACAGACTGACAGACTGACAGACTGACAGACTGACAGACTGACAGACTGACAGACTGACAGACTGACAGACTGACAGACTGACAGACTGACAGACTGACAGACTGACAGACTGACAGACTGACAGACTGACAGACTGACAGACTGACAGACTGACAGACTGACAGACTGACAGACTGACAGACTGACAGACTGACAGACTGACAGACTGACAGACTGACAGACTGACAGACTGACAGACTGACAGACTGACAGACTGACAGACTGACAGACTGACAGACTGACAGACTGACAGACTGACAGACTGACAGACTGACGGACTGACAGACTGACAGACTGACAGACTGACAGACTGACAGACTGACAGACTGACAGACTGACAGACTGACAGACTGACAGACTGACAGACTGACAGACTGACAGACTGACAGACTGACAGACTGACAGACTGACAGACTGACAGACTGACAGACTGACAGACTGACAGACTGACAGACTGACAGACTGACAGACTGACAGACTGACAGACTGACAGACTGACAGACTGACAGACTGACAGACTGACAGACTGACAGACTGACAGACTGACAGACTGACAGACTGACAGACTGACAGACTGACAGACTGACAGACTGACAGACTGACAGACTGATAGACTGACAGACTGACAGACTGACAGACTGACAGACTGACAGACTGACAGACTGACAGACTGACAGACTGACAGTCTGACAGACTGACAGACTGACAGACTGACAGACTGACAGACTGATAGACTGACAGACTGACAGACTAACAGACTGACAGACTGACAGACTGACAGACTGACAGACTGACAGGCTGACAGACTGACAGACTGACAGACTGACAGACTGACAGACTGACAGACTGACAGACTGACAGACTGACAGACTGACAGACTGACAGATTGACAGACTGACAGATTGACAGACTGACAGACTGACAGACTGACAGACTGACAGACTGACAGACTGACAGACTGACAGACTGACAGACTGACAGACTGACAGACTGACAGACTGACAGACTGACAGACTGACAGACTGACAGACTGACAGACTGACAGACTGACAGACTGACAGACTGACAGACTGACAGACTGACAGACTCACCGACTGACAGACTGACAGACTGACAGACTGACAGACTGACAGACTGACAGACTGACAGACTGACAGACTGACAGACTGACAGACTGACAGACTGACAGACTGACAGACTGACAGACTGACAGACTGACAGATTGACAGACTGACAGACTGACAGACTGACAGACTGACAGACTGACAGACTGACAGACTGACAGACTGACAGACTGACAGACTGACAGACTGACAGACTGACAGACTGACAGACTGACAGACTGACAGACTGACAGACTGACAGACTGACAGACTGACAGACTGACAGACTGACAGACTGACAGACTGACAGACTGACAGACTGACAGACTGACAGACTGACAGACTGACAGACTGACAGACTGACAGACTGACAGACTGACAGACTGACAGACTGACAGACTGACAGACTGACAGACTGACAGACTGACAGACTGACAGACTGACAGACTGACAGACTGACAGACTGACAGACTGACAGACTGACAGACTGACAGATTGACAGACTGACAGACTGACAGACTGACAGACTGACAGACTGACAGACTGACAGACTGACAGACTGACAGACTGACTGTCCTTATTCCTGAGAACGACGAGGAATCGACACATTCGGGTCTTCGGCAACACTTTCACTTACAGCAGCGATATTTTCAGTGGTACGAGCGAAACGATGATGCACAGGCCTTACAATATCTGCAACCAATCCAGTCTATTCAAATATCCTCACAATTTTGCCAATTGCTTGCGTAGTTGGACGATTATGTAAAACATAATCTCCTCTTAAAGCACGATATGTGGCTGTGGCAGAATCACCATTCTTGTAGTAGGTTTTAACAATTCTTATGCTTTGTGCGATAGTGAGGCGATCCATTTTCGTAAATGTCAGACTTTCAACTGAAAAAAAAATTGGCTTAACAACTTAGTTTGACAGATATCGAATTCCAGCCATATACTTTTGAAACCGCACAAGAGATAACCTTTATTACCTATAATCGCAAGTAAAAATAAAAAAAAATTGTGTGGTTCGACTACTGAATTAATCCCTATACTTGTAAGTGCGTCCTTAGTTGGATTCCTACAAGCGCGACGCGAGTATTACAGTTGAATGGCTGAATTATTTTAGGAGAGGAAAGCCACTGGCCATAAAATAAAAACCAAGTCTAGAAAAATAGTAATTAATAATTGTTGTAATAATTTTCTAACAGTTGTACGCTCTTGAAAGTGTTAAATACTCCTCACTCTTCGCTTCTGAAGCAGTCTCTGGAAGTCGAATGCTGCTTTAACTCTAATTGGCCGCATAAACTTTACTTTTCTGTCACGTTGTTAGCATATCTCTAGAAACGTCGATAAAAAAGAAAAAACCGATAAAACAATAAAAGACATGAAACATTGCGACATTTTCGAAAGCAGAAATTGTTTCCGTTATTGTTATATCGCCTGTCCATTTCAAAGTTTTTTTTTTGGTTAAGTTCAAGAAACTTTAGTTAGATGTGTTAACACCTGACCTTATATATAACAGGTGTGCTCCAGCTTTCGATGAATGTGTGTTATAGCTTATAGATTACAGCCAACTCAGAAGGTCAAACATATTTCTTGCGTCTTCTATTAAGACCCAGACCTTTTGCAGAGTTTTCGTCGACATCGAATATGTGGTCATATCACAAAAGTTGGTCGTTGGTGCACATACCGACAGATGAAAGTTGTTCGGTTTCCTCTATACAGAACTGTGTTTTTGAAGCAATGATTCAATACGGTTCTTATTCCACATTGAATAATGCTGTCGAGATCAGAATTTAATTAGCTTATCATACACTGCCATTCCTTTGGACATGGGTGTGAATTTAAAAACGGATATAAAAGGGGAGGGTACTATCGTCAGCAAAACCATATTGATGATCGCGAGAAAGAGAGTTGGAGACAAAACGGATCCCTGGGGAACACCAGCATTTATCTTATAAATTTTAAGCTTGAAACCGTCCAATACAACTTTCATTGCAGTGTCCAAAAGGTAATTTCTATAATCCAACGATGAAGAAATTCGTCGATATAAAATGCACGATAAGAGAGTTTGATGCAAAACTCTATCAAATGCTTTTAAAATATCAAACACAATAATCTTACTTTCTCCAAAACGATGTTAAGATTTGTACCACTGTTTGGTGAGATACACCATCAAATCACCGGTGGACCTACTGATAAAAGAGCCATACTGGCGGTTATCATCTTTCGTTCTTCAAGATATTTCTTAAGCTAATAATTAACCTGCGATTCCATGACCCGTAAAAGAAGGAACATTTGTGCAATTGGACGGTGAAGATGGATGACTTCTCCTTTTTTAGGTTCACGCTAGATAAATGCTGTTTTTCATCCACTCCGAAAGAGACCATAGTAGAGCAGGACAGATTTAAAAGCTTATGCAGTGGTTTGGCCAGCGTTGAAGAACACCTCTTTACAACGATGGGAGGGATACTATCTCGGCGGCCAACGGTTTTGTGTATATCATAGTCTTTAAGGGCTCTAGCAACTCTAGCAAAAGAAGATTCCTCCCATAAAATCACTACGCACTTAAGTGCTGTTGAATTTAGAACACTTTCTGGCAGCGTCGAATTAACAGCGAACTGCGCTGCAAGTAAATTGGCTTTTTTGACTAGAGTTGACAAAACCGGCGTCACTAAAAACGAGCGTTGGAACTGAGGACGAAGTTGAAATTCTAATATTTTTTATAAATGACCAAAAATTTGTACTACATTAGTAACATAGATATAAGTATCTTATGCCTTAATTTTTGGTCATGCAAAATTTTTTTTTCTCTGAATGGGAACGTTGCAACTCTTTCAAGCTTGTTGAAACCTATTCCGGTTTTCCTCGATGGATGGAGTTTCTCATGCCATGAAGAATTAAATTTGTTACCATATATGTGCTGGAGTCATCTCACTACCGATGAAGCAGAGTTAACTACCAGTTAAATTTCCTGAAGAAATTATTGAGATCTTCCCAGTTAGCTTTGTTATTTTGCCAAACGATTCTCTTAGGTGATTTTTTTGTTTATCTAAGAGGTGTTCGCCCAAGAATTTTGAAGATATGTCACAATATCCTAGAGGCGACAATACACTTACAGTGTATTTATCAGGGTCAGAGGGAAGAAACAAGAAATCTAGAGTGTTGAGTAAGCTGATTTAACTCATCAAAATCTCAACATACCTTCCTTCGGGTGTTGTCCAGCTAGAAAGGCGGAACCAGCTAGAATGTCCATTTTATTGCGAGGCTAATGGGAAACAAATCTTTAAATAGAGTCGGACAGACATCAAATTCTTTAAAATTTGAGTTTCAGTCCAAATTGGGCTCCGATAAATAAAACATGTGTGCATGACAATGTTTGTGTATCGTACAAAACAACTAAAATATAAGTCAATTTTTAACCACAATGAATATTTTATCTAAATTCCAATTTGAACTTTTTAATAACAAATTGTCAATTTATTGTTATACCTTAGTGACAATCTGTATTGATCCGCCACTGTTAAATAGAAAAAAAAAACAGACAGTAATATATCTATCAATATTGATGGATTTTTCTTTAATTTAATTTATGAGGTGTTAATTTTTGTTGGATATTACAGGGCCTTTAAAAGAATTGTAATATAGATACTCAACAATTTAGTAACAACAATTCAACTTTTCCGAGCACATTCCCAAAAACGATGTGCAGCCGGGACGTTGGTCGCTGAAATTATGATTACAATTATAATTACAATTACAATTACAATTACAATTGCAATTATAATTACAATTACAATTATAATTACAATTACAATTACAATTACAACTGAAATTACAATTACAATTACAACTACAATTACAATTACAATTACAATTACGATTACAATTACAATTACAATTACAATTACAATTGCAATTTCAATTACAATTACAATTATAATTACAATTACAATTATAATTACAATTACAATTGTAATTACAACTGCAATTTCAATTACAATTACAATTACAATTACAATTACAATTACAATTACAATTACAATTACAATTACAGTTACAATTACAATATTACAAATAGATGGACATATTGAACACATTCATAAAGAGAGTTGTATGTTGACCATATAGAAAGTTCTATTGAATTTTAAATTCATATGATCAATTTGGCGAGAATGATGCCCTTATTTGATGATGTTCTTATGTTTATTAATTTCAGGGTTAATCCGAAAATGGAAATTATCCGATATTTAATCTGCCGTTCATTTAGATGATGTTTTATGATTTATAGCTGCCAGACGCCGACACCCGAAATATCTATTTTGCTCGACGATGATTAGATTATAGTACAACAACTACTGCCAATTTTCTTGGATTAAAATAATAATAATAATATTAGTAACATGTACGTATATTTTATAATATGTACAATATATACAAAGCCCATTTTTTCATTACCATTACCATTATCGTAAATTTTTAAGCAAGCCGTAACTTCAACCTTGAATGTTCATTAAAGCTAATTAGAAATATGGCGTCATTAATCCATGGGGATTTTATCTATATAAAGAAGATACACCAATGCCAACATCACCTTCCATTACGTCGCGATGGCAATAATTTTTGAAAACAGCTTTACTACATTAAGAATGACTTTAAATAACACTTCCAACCCAATACAAATACAACCCACTGGTTTTTGTCGTCAAGATACACCATAACACGATGTTTGATATGTATGGACTGAAAAATTCTTGAATATTGCCAATCTGTTTTAACGTCGACAATAATTTCTCATACGACAGGAACGTGTTAATGTAATATTTTAGTGTGATAATATTATGGACGTTAATATTTAAAACCCGACTATAAAATAATTTTACACAAAAGTCAAAAAAGATATATCCTTTTTTCTTCACTCCACAACCCCATTGCCATTATGTGGTGGAGAAAACCCTTTTTTGCAGCTTCAGGGTTGGATATAGATGGGTGATGTCAACATGTAGAGGTACGAGAATTTACACAAACAACCTATAAATATTGAAGAATGAAGGACAATTCGCAACAGTTTTCTTTATGGGGCTACAAAACACTGAACATATACATACAATGTAGGTGTAACCATACTATAACTTTTTACATATATTTTAATGGAGCTACAGCTACATCTAGGAGTGGGTTCAACGATATTATGCTGAAATTATCCTAATGCTACTACTGAGTTAGAAAAACGATTTACACAAAATATATTGCTATTATTTTATTATAACACCGTGATCAGGGCAACAATAATGCCATATCATTGTATTCGAGTATAATGAGGAGTGGGAAGGTTGAATAGGTGTGTTGTTACCAGTAAAGTGCAAAATGTACTTAATGTGATATTAATGAACAACAAGAATTTTCATTAAAAGATTGTTTGTCTTTTAAAATGACCTGTAAATTATTTAATATTTGCTTTTTAGGATGAAACAGTGACAGTTTGTATTGCTTTAATTTTTTGTTAGTAAATTTATTGTACTGTCGGTCTGTCTTGTCTTTTAATAAAAGTGCTACAAAGTGGGAAAACAAGTTAGTCCATTTCTAGTGAATGGACCATTGAATAACGTCCCAGACTGAATACGTGAAGTTCGTCCTTTTTGTTAACTTGTTAATGTGGAAAATGTTCTAGAATGTTTCAATTTATTTGATTATTTTATTGACTGCCTTTTTGAAAAATGGTACATAGTCACTCCGTTTATAATTTTGGATTCAAAATGTTGAAAGAAATTCTGAATAATGTTATTTGTTGTTTGGTTTGTACATAACTATTTTTGAACGCCATCTAGGTGCCACACATAAATAAAATATGGTACGATATTAGCCAAGATAACCACCTACTTAACGAAGTTATCCGCACCACATGTTTTAATTCCCGAGACGAACGCCTTTATCATAAGCAAATCTAGAATAGATCATTGAAGAAGTAATGCCGGATTTACACTACTGCCAATCTGGCAGTATTACTGTCAAAATCTTGTCATTATTTTTCTTGTCGTGTAAATGGTCGAAAATGTGGCAGTATATTTGTCATTAAAAAACTGCCAGCCAGATTTTCGTTAAGTTTATTATAATGACATCGTGTTAATTCAGTACTGACAAGAATTTTCAAATAATGGCAATTTGCAATAAAGAATGAACTTGATCATTCCTTACTGCCAGTAGCCGTGTTTTACTATCGCCAATAACCCATATGGTTCACCCCGTAAAAATATAACGATTTGACCCTCTTTAACCTCTGTTCGCCGAATTTGATACTAATATTTCCAAACCCAGATAGAAACCTGGATCTTGTGTTGTTTTTATAATACGTGTTAAAAAATAACCTAGACCCAGACCCGTGGGTAATAGAACGCAGCTAGTGTTGGCAGTATTTTTATCTGTCATTATTTTAGCTTGGTGTAAACGAATGTCGTTAATTAAATTATTGACAGCAGTATGTTGGCAGTAAATACTTCGAACTTGGCAGTCGTGTACATCCGCCATAAGTAGTGAACAGATGGCAAGCAGTTTAGTTTTTATTTGACACCGATGACATTGTGTTTTTGGACACAATCATTTATTTAAAGAACCATAGCCAAAACAGACAATTTAAGACTAAAAAAAGTAGAAAATACTCGTATTAAAAATTGTACGTAACTCAAATGCAAAAGGAAATAATTTGTCTTAATCATATGCATATTGAAATAATGATATCGTATACACTTTACTACATTAATTATAAAATCAACTTGCATTGTCGCATTCATAAAACTACTTAATAGCTAATATTGTCTAACTTTCTTACCGGTACTGTAAATTTTTGACATATAATGAGAAATGTCAATTTAAAAGTATCAACATAAAACAAAAAAAAATTAAATTAATAATGATAAAATAAATAGTAGAATAAGCGACAGACTGATAGTGATAGCATTATTGTTAAAAAAATAAAGAAGAAAAACCATTAATTCAATTTCATTAATTTGCCTTTTAAATGCACTGGTCTAGCCAAAATCAGTTCACAAGGACGAAATTTCAGAAATGAAGGTAAAATATTTCATATTCTTTTCACAGCGTGTAGAAATTGCTTTAGTACGAACTTCGATTACTTCTGCGCTTTTCCATTCGTCGATTAGCTAACGGGCTAGGGCTTTTGATAGGGGTTCCGGATTAACATTTGGCGGGACTAATGTTTATGACTGCTTATCACGGTATAGATGATCCTGAGTCTGGTCGTGGAATGCTTGAGTGAGTATTCCCTTTACTGGCGATTGCGCTAGAAAAAGAAAATGTCTTCCATCATATATGTTCCAACGTGTTATGTTAGTAGAACGACGTATAACCGCACTAGTTTTGACAAAATGATAGGCTGCTATATAAAAACGACAACAATCTCTTAAGAGGATAATATCATTTACGATTGGTAATCCGAAGAACTGTCCGATCCGGTATCCCTATCGAACATGTAAACACTGAAGATTAACGCCAGTGTATGTTTAATCCGGGAAATGTCAAACGCATATTGAAACTCAAAAATTTCAGCCAACCAAAACAAAACATGGACATGACAATGTAGGAATGGGTGATGTTTGTTCATCAATGTTGGCAAATCATCGATGTTAGACGAAAAAAAACATCGAAGGCTTAACATCGATGTTGAAGCATGCGTGAAACATTAAAAACATCGACTTAAAAAAACTGAAATATTTTGTCAGTGTCCTTATGCTTCTAACATTTAAGCCGCAATCGACGGGATTGCACTTCAGTGAAATGAAATGAAGGTATTTGAGCTTACAATATACATATATTGCATTTTTAATCGATTTTACAAACACCGATGTTAAAAAACATCGATATCTCTGATTCGCTAGTTTCTACCGCCGATATTGTTTTTTTCGGTGTCAACATCGATGTTTTTCAATATCGCTCATCTCTACCTGACATTGTTGTTAATATTGAATTTAAGTTTAAAATTTAGTGTGTGAATGTTTGCGTTCTTCTGGTTTTGATACTGACTTCAAGTCCAGAAGCAAATTTCTATTCTATCCAGGAGAAGAACTGTCATTTTATAAAACATTTGATAAGAATCGAACAGTTTGAGAAGCATTCGGAAGCAAAAGGGCAACATCATTCATAACTCCACCGATGCTATATAAGTTCATATTTCCGGGGAACCTTTCTTAAAAAAAAACAAAGTTTGGCATGCTTATGTTTAAACCAACAAGAATAAATTCCAGAAATATGAACCATTTTACGTGGAATAGCCGTTTCACAGAGGCATTCCAAAACCTATTTACTGCATCATTTTCTAAACCTGGCTTCGATTTTTTGTTATTTACTGTGTTCAAAAAATAAAAAAGCGTTAATGAATTTTAACTTTTTTTTCCATTTTAAGTTGGGGAAAGTTCATAGCAAACCAAATAAGTTCATTTGGACTAGCAACAATTTTGTTGCGCATTTGAAATGTCAAATGTTACAATTAGTACGGATATGGGCGGAGTTTTCAGGAATCTAAAATTTTTAATCTATGTTAAGTAATAAATTTAGGTTCAACAAGAGTAATTGTGATATATGGAGAAAATAAATAAGTTAAGCACACACACGCAAAACGTTTATTTTTTCGCCGATTAAAATAAAATAACAAAAAAAAAATGGAATAAATCTTAATACAGATTCTAAAAAATCAATTTTTTAGTTCTCTCCAGTTGGCAATTTTTGTAGATTCGGTGAAATTTCTATGTCAATCGCACGACATTGCACACGAGATTTTCAAGCTTATTGAAAATGAATGACACGCATTTTGAATGATGTTGCACTTTTACAAAGATCAAATTATTAAAACGAAATTCTGAAAACAATTTGGTTACTTTTTTCGTTGTGAAATGAATAATTGTTAACTAATGGATAGTCTACTTTTAAGCAATTAAGAAGAGCTAAGGGGTCTACTTTATGTTGTTTAAAATTCAATAAAGAGTTTTTAGAGTGAACTCCTATCCTTAATTTCGTTATTTCAGACATTTTTCTTGAAGATACCCTACTTATGTCAATGCATGGCGTGCACAAACTTAAAAAAAACATAAAAATGATTTAGAGTTGCTTTCAAATAACAATTTTCAATTTCTAAACCACGAGCAACTCTTATAAAGAGCTTAGTTATAGTTAAGATACCCCCAAACTATCTATATAGTTTCAAAAATTTACCCCCAAAAAAAGATGGCAAAATTAACTATCAAAAAAATTCATTTCATTTAACATACAACAATATAAGTTTAGCGATAGGAATTTCATAGTTGTGGTAATTTGAGATGTTGGTTGAATTTTTATTTAGTTTTTTTTTCTTTTGCACATTAGTTTGCAAT
Organism: Philhelius pedissequus; assembly: GCA_910595825.1. Lineage (NCBI taxonomy): Eukaryota > Metazoa > Arthropoda > Insecta > Diptera > Syrphidae > Philhelius > Philhelius pedissequus. Next base: position 225,846,073 of record OU343161.1, on the reverse strand, counting down.
AAGCAGCAAGTAACCGGTTTGCCCTTAAAATTCAGCCTGATCTATGCTAAAGTGATCATTCGTCCCACATTACGTGGGACAGTCGAGCATTTACTTGAATTGTCCCACAAACGTCCTGCAAATTAAGAAGGTCTACCACCTTGTCCCACAAAATTACAAATTTACTCTTAAATCCTATTTTACAGCTTAAAACTATGCCTGATTCACTCAAGCATTTCTCCATTGCCTCCCATAGAGATTTAAAGCAATTGTTAGCATCCTCTCAATTTTGTTGAAACAATTTATTCAAAACATTGACCTGATCTTTTATTGTTGACAGATTTTAGTCAACGCCCTGTAAAATATTAGCAACAGGTTCTAGCATCGATGAATAATGTGACATTACAAGCAAACTAACTAAAATGGTCGAATTTGTGCAAGAGTAATAAAGTTGGAGGGCACGTTGCTTATTGTTATTCTATTACCCTCTTCCGAAAGCTATTGCGGTGCCTCAATTACAACAACGATATTCCCTCTCAGAACTCGAATGCTTTTGTATTTTGCCGTTCACCTTCTGTCACAAAACAGAGGAATACTGGGTATGCATTTTCGCCATAAGGGACTCTCGCGAAAAATAATTATAACTTCCCGACAGCATTTCTGACTTCAGAAACTTCGCTTACGTCGTTAATGTACAGATTTAATTTGTGTGAGCTGCAGTGAAAGAAATTTGACTGGGGATATACATGTATGTCCTGTATCCGTTTTCTCACCCCACTCAATTTCCTGGCTCTGACTGAGCACCCATCATAAGCTTGACCAACCATTTTTGACAAATTTAATCCGAAATTGGGTAATGACGTTAATATCGTATGCACTATAGTAGCAGTGTCAATACAAAAACCTAAAAATTCTTCTAGCACGCGGAATTTTCCTGTTGGCATTTTTTGCACAAATCGAATGCTTAAAGAAAGTTGTTCTGTGCCAGAAATATCACTTGATTAATCAGCAATAACCGACAAAAATTGGCTTTTGTTGGCGTATTCAATTAGTTAGTCTCTTAAAATTGCATTACAGATTTCAATCAGTTCATTTTGTGTACGGTGAGAAATGTATGTTGCACAGGTGAATAGAGTAGATGGTCTTTTAAAATTAAATTTCCGGCATCTCCGGCATCAGCAAGTTGTTGAAAACCGCAGTTTCATCCGTCTTGGTTCTTAAAGGAATGTTTTTTGTGGCACAAAACTAAAACTTTGCGGAAATAATTTACTTTTCCAGTAGATGCCAGCTGAGCTTTAAATGATCTTTAACAAATTTTTGGAAGACTTTGTATTTTGTAAATTCATTTAGAATGAATCGACTTTGAAGTCCGCGTTTAACTTTGGGTTTAAAAAGAGCACAATTCCGACAAAGAACACTTCTCAGCTTGGCAGAATATGATAGAAAAGTATAACCATCAAGCCATTGGTGTCGAAGAATTTGACGTATATCGTTGTCAACAAAAGGTTGAAGAGAAAAGATGTCGGTCATGTTATTTCCTGGCTTGCTAATTAGTTAAATTTGAATGCATATTTATATCTAATACTGGTTTTGGAATATTTAATTACATTCCTAATTTTTATTTGACTAAATTCATTTTTTTTTTCAAAAAATGAATATTGATTTTTTTCTTTTTTTCCAGGAACATTAATAATTAATTAATTAATTAAATTTGTGAATTAATATAAATATTTTAAATTTTAATATTAATTTCATAAGTTTTGCTGGTGTATGTGCCATATTTTGTATTGTTAATCTTTGTTTATAAATTGATGGTTTCTTTAAAAGAAGATTACAGATTTTGTGACAATTTACCCCGGTCTGCGTTACAACTTTACCCGCATATGGGGTAAGTCGTACGAACACGTTTTTTGTCTAAAAGTCACATTTTTACAAATTCTGATCAATATTTTTTTTATTGGATTTCGAATCTGAAATATTGCTCTGTAAATAGAAAAAAGATTGGCTAACTTATCTTGAAAATCAAAGGAGGAACAGCATCAATTTTAGTAAAAAGTGTTACTTTTAGCCCCGTACTCCCCTACCTATAATCGCAAGTAAAAAAAAAAAACGATTCGATAGAAAAAACTTGTTCTCTTTTCTAAACAAATTTATCACCAGTGAAATTAATAGATATATGCACATATACTATACATACGTATATGAATTTTTGTTCCAAAGATTTATTTTTTGTTTGAAAAAATAATTGCAAGTTATTCGTATCCTTTTTATATTTTAAATACTTTGTTAACACGTTAAAATATACAGAATACACTTTTGTACTGATGCGTCTTACTGATCGCTATAGCCCGCTTCTAACGGGTGATTTTTTTGTTACTTGGTTTTTGACGTTTATATTTTTGACAGATCACACATGACAAATTCCACGAAGATTTGACATTTCGATTCAGTATTGTTTGCCATTTAATCATGAATAGACTTACGCCTGAACAACGTTTGCAAATTATTGAAATTTATTATCAAAATTCGTGCTCTGTTAAAAATGTGTTTCGCAAGCTACGTCCAAACCATGCATCAATTGAGAGGCGAATTTGGTGAGCAGTTGATCTCACGTTTTGGCGCAGTCAATTGGCCACCAAGATCATGTGATTTGACCCCGTTAGACTATTTTTTGTGGGGCTATGTTAAGTCTATAGTCTATGGGGACAAGCCAAACACGATTGCTGCCTTGGAAGCCAGCATTGAACGCGTCATTGGTGAGATTCCGGCCGAAATGTGTGAAAAAGTTTGCCAAAATTGGACCTTCAGAATGGACCACCTGAAGCGTAGCCGCGGGCAACATTTAAGTGAAATTATTTTTAAAAAGTAAATGGCAGAAATTGATTTATCGATCCAAATAAAAATTTCATTCACTTTTTACAAGTTTCTGTGTTTTTTTGAATTTTCAAAAACCAAGCTCTTAAAAAATCACCGTTTATAAGGAACCTGAATCTAGCTATTCGTTTTTTTTTAGCATCAAATTTGCAAAATTATATGTTAATTTGCCGAGCAGTTTAGAAATACATGCATAAGGAGAAGGGTGAGATGAGGCTGGAGTCAGAAGAATGGTTTTCAAACTGTTAAGTTAAATACTGCCTTCATAGATATATCTCTACCCACTCCAATAATCTACACTGAATACCTTTTGACGGAGAATTTTTTAAACATAAGAATGAAGGAAGAATGATTTAAAAAGGACTATATAGTCATGATGTAATTTTCCGTGCAATCAAAACGACAAATGTCTTCAATTTTTTTTAAATGTGTCACGTTCAACACTGCTGCGGAAAATGCTTTGCATTCTAGTGAAAAATACACACTAAAAATTCAAAAAGAAAAAGGAAAGTCCTACAGATAAGTCTACAAACATTTGACAATATGTATATCTAGGTATGTATATGGATATGTAAATATGTGAGTAGAGGGCTGAGGCGAGAGCTTGCATTGCATGAAGGTGAAAATATGAAAAATTACCCAAAAGTTGTATTCGTCACATATTTAGAAAATATATATGTATGAACAGTACATACGGATATACAGTAGCCTTTTTTATGTACATACATAAGTATTCGGTTTCTCAACGCAGTAGTAGAAAAGTCCTGATTTATGGAAATTTAAATAAGATTTCACCAGAGACGTTGGAAGTGATGAAGAGCTAGTAGTTTGTATGCAACAATAAAAGGACCAGGGCGGGGCTTGACTTTAGAATTTTTTTTTTATTTTTTTTTTTCGAGAAAAGACAAATCCAGAAAAATTATTTGGAATGTGAATATATGCAAATTTAAATCTTTTTTGCTTATTTAGTCGCTATTGTTGTCCTTTTTTTGATATATCAAATGCTATGTGTCTTACTTACGAATGCATGTGGCATTCTTTTTGATCTTAGGTATAGGTACTTGCCTTTGCCGTTTTCACAAAAGTCTTCATGTCCTGGTTTATAGCGTAGGTGTTTTAGATAAATTATAGAAACGTGGATATGATAATATTGTTCGTTTATCAGAATACGTTGTGGTATTCTGTCAATGTAAATTACGCATGCGGTACATCATTCAAAGGGAACTATTATGCCGAAAATGTTAGAGTGGGATGATTAATCAATAATTTTAAATCTTTTTACACGCGAACGTTAAGAAACTAAAGACGAAAGTTGTATTTTAACTTATTAGTTAAAACTTAACGTAATCTCGAATTTATATACCTACCTATTATATTTTTAAAGAAAGTTTTTTTATCACCTAACTGTTGTTCTTTGACTATTTAGCAAATTGTAATTACAAAACGATAATTTTCAGAAAAACTTAATATTGTTTGCTGCCGAAGATTCAACAAAAATTAGTATAAGCAAAATTAGAAGAAGGTTAAGAAAAAATCTAAAGCATGTAAACAATGCAAAACAATTCAAGTGGGCATTGTAATTTGCATGAGTGGCATAATTATGTAGACTAGTCTTATGAAATAAAACTAGGTAACTGGGCCAATACCCAACTAACATACTCTCCAGAGTTAAGCTCCTAAAATCTGAAAAACTATCTTGTAAGCCTCTTTTAAGTCACATCCGAAGTAACATTGTTCCTCTAATGAGACTAATTTAAGGGCGCCAAAATAATCTTGAAGAATTCTTCTAGATTATTATAATACTGCTAAAAGCGTTAAACGGCATAGTTATAAGAGTCTCTCTGTACTCAATACCAGAGTTGTATTCTTCTTATGGGATGACAGATATAGAATATTGTAAAACGGCCTCTTATATGACTCTAATAAAGCTCGGCTAAATCTTGTTGTGGGAAAGCGTTTTTTGGAATGGGAGTTGCTAAAAGAGAATATAGAAAATGAGAAGAGAAAAGAGAATAAACCTTAGCAAAATTATATCTTTCTCATTAATGTTTTTTTTTTTTTGAAAGAAGCAAACTCTTTTAAAGTTTTTGCTAAAAACTGATGGGATAGTATTTAATTTATAAGTCAACTATTCATTATTTTATAAATGGCGATACATTATTTTATTTTATTGTTTGTTTGTATATGGGAGCTAAAAATTAATGCGGTTGAAATTGTATCTACTAATTCTTAGCTTTTACCTCGAAAAAAAACAAAGCGCCTTCAAAATAATGCATATTTAAATTATTTAAATTATACTTTTTATAAAGGATAGGGTTACCTTGGATACTTTTGGGAATCTATTAATTTTTGAAATTATAGTGGATGATATGCAATCCTAAATGCATAAAAACTAACTTGTGAGTCAAATTAAATCGGAAAAGCAATCCATATGACACACTAAGAGCCTTAATGCTGCATTTACACAAATGACAAAATGTAATTGTTGGTAGATATTTTGATGTCACAAAACAAAATTACCCAAGTAACATTTTTCATCTCACAAAAGGTTTCAATAGAGAAACATCGAAAAGTTAAAGTAATACCCATTTCGATTGTTAAATATTTTGTATCGAGATTAGAAAGAATCTTTTACATGCTATTGTTTTGCCATTTATGTTTGTGAAATTTATATTGCATATAAATTTATTTTTAAAAAATGTTTTTTTAAATAAATAATTTTTAGAATTATTATCCACATTTTGTATATGTGGTAACCCTCAAAATACTCAGAGAATATTTTTTGCGTACTTAAATATGGCTGCTGTTGAGATGAGAGAGTACTTTAATAATTACAATAAGACCATTATAAGAGTTTGGTTTCCTCTACTTTTACTCACTCTCATTATTTACTAAGTTTATGTTAAGTCTTCTTATCGGGCCGACTCCACTTGATATTTGTATCGCCAACGGAATATTTGTCGTTAAGTATCAGGACATTTTTTTCTTGTCTTGGCTGTGCAGTTCATGTCTTGACAATTCATTCATGCAATAGAGGTTGAGGTAGGTGTAGGTAATGTTGCTTAAGAAGAATTATCAAAAATTAATTTCATGAAAAAAATGTTTTTTGACCTGATATACTCCTGTTAATGAACATTAACTAATAAAAATATTTGACGAATTTAAGTGCAAACAAAAATTTTGTAAGTGTGCCAGCAGAGTAGTTACCGGCATGAGAGATAAAAAATAATGAGATAATAACACAAAAAAGGAAAAAAAACGCAGCCGTCAAATTTGATGTCAGGCATCGATATCAAGACAAAATCGAAGAGAGAGCTCGCTAACATCCCAACACAACTAGAAACAACGCGGCTTTGGAGATTTCATGTCAGAATGAGTATTACTCGAAAATGTATTGCCAATGGAGTCGGCCTGTATTGGAATATTCATTATATTATGGGATTATTTAAAAAAAAAGCGAGCGAGATAACAAGTTATATATAAATATATTGAACTTTTAATCACTGATCTAGTAAGGGAAGGGGGCCTCAGCTACAAAAGTAAAACCCGAATTTGTATTTATCATAGTACGACACTAGAAGAATGGCAATCTATTACAGTTGTTTGCCATTGAAAGTCTGAAATATTCAATTATTATTCAAAATATCGAGCCCAACATCATACATTTTTTTCTAAATTTGATTTATAAAATTATAAAAATGTTTCTTTTTTGACGACAAGTTTTAGTCGACGGTGAAGATCAATCTTCTACTAAAATCCACAGCCCTTTAAAAACAAATGCTTCGGTATTTGATATATGTTAATTTATGGTCGCGAAACACTTGCTTTTTCAAATATTTGAAAAAAACCTTTAGAACAATAGCCGTGTTTTATTGGGAAATTTATCCGCCGTAAGTTTATCCCTCGTAGCATTTTACATACAATTCGCTACGGTCGATAAAAAGCTAAAGTAGAAGCTACGGTGGATGGCTGGTTGACGTTCAGTCGAGTCTCGATTCTGATTTTGTTAGTTTTGTTGGTACGATTGATAATTGAATTGAATCTCGATGGATGTGTTCATGGAGTGTTATAATTATTAATTTCATTCGTAAGACAAATCGATCTTTTTGATTCTTTTTTTTTAATAGTTGGCCAGTTTATATTTCTCAAATCTTAGATAACTCCATTTTTTAATAAATTATAAGCTGTTCTTCTGAAAAGTTTCTGACTTTTACTATTAAAAACTGTATTCCTCGCTCGTCCTTTTCTTAAGTACGTCTAAAATTGCACCTATATCTGCAATTTTGCATACCCCTAATGTCAATTAATCAATTTTAACAAATTTTGATATCCATTTTGAAAAAGAATCCAATATTTATCGAATGAATTCCGTTCTTCTTTTATTTTTGACTAACTTAAGACCAATATTCGTTTTGTGTTTAATTTTTATTGATAGTTATAAATAAACGGAGTTTGGTGAAAAAAAATCATATATAAAATCAATTTGAGAAGACAAACCGCATTGGGTGGAACTGCACTATAGAGGAACTGCTCGACATTGCGCCGCAAAATATTTATTCGTTTGAAATTCTATGGGCTATAAGACTAGGCGCGCAAATATGCAACTTTCAGTTTTGCAACAGTTCTGTTGCTAAAGTGAATACCATGGACTTATATGAGAGTGCGCGCATGCAGTCCGCGATTCGAGCAACTTAAAAGTTCTTCAGTTTGTATTACACCAAACTATAATGTAACTGCGCGCACATTAAAGCAAAATATTGTATGTGTCTTGGTTTATCTCGTTGATTTATTTTAAGTTGATTATGTGCGAGATCATCGTTCAACTATTGAATAAACTATTTCGTTTCGGAAAAATTGCATGTGCGCGCCTAGCCTAAACGCACTGAACAACTGAACTTCACAAAATATGCTTTTTTTAAACTGTTTAATGGACGTTGGCCATGGACGGTATTCGCAAAACTACATGGACATGGACTCGGCCGTACATTTTTGTGATCCCATTGTTTTTTTTTTTTGGACATGTGCATGGAAATGGCAAACCAAATGTTAACTATTTGTTCCTTACTCCGCGTATGTTACGTGCAGTCTGATGAGTGAATATTGAATTGAAAGCAAAACATACTCAGAAAATAAATTTGTAAATTGACTTGAAAAATAAAACTATAGCTATCGATCTGCTCAGAAAATAAATAAAAGCATGAAATATAAAGGGGAAATGTAAGGGGAGTGAAAAATTTAAACTACGTTGTAGTGTGCGTTCAAAACCAAGAAACGTTAAAAGGAAACAAGCAAATCTCCGGCAATTTTGTTTTCTCGTGTGAAAGGCATAGACTATTTTTAAAGCAATACAAAAGTTATCCTGTGTAAAAAGAGACTTGACCAAAGTCTCTGAACAAACCCATTCACTTATAATTTCCTTTCTATTGGTGCAAAATGAATGTTCGAACTTAAAATTACAAATGGAGATAAAATGAAAACAAGAAATAGGTTTGAAACATAAATTAAATATTGGTACGTTTTTCTACTTTCTATTTTATATGAATAAAAGCTAATTATTGTTCATAATTTTGATATTTACTTAATTTTACTTTGCAAAAGACTCTTTCATTACTTGTGACTGTTGTGCAGGGGTACCATTTTTACAAAAATAAAAAAGCTACGGTCCATGCTACGGTCGATGCGTTTTTTTGGAAATTACTTACGGTACAATGGATAGATTCCCAATAAAACACACCTAATAAACACTTTTCGGAAAATTAAAACAGACAATTCACATCCATTTAATAATCTCGACTACGTACCTGACTTGGCGTGTGACGAGAAACTTTGTGATTCTATGTGGCAACTGGAAAGCTGAAAATCCTATTAGAATCCTGTAATAGAATGTTGTATACCTTAAATTCTATAATGTTCGTTATAGAATTTTAAAATAGCTTAGACTCCGATAAGTATATAGGCGTTTAAATTTCATAACAAGATTTTTATAAAACTCTAAGTTCTTAGAGTCTTGTTAAAGGAGGCAAATTTGTTTTAAGTATAAGGTTTAAGTTATTTGAAAATTGTAGAGAGCTAAGTTCTTATTAAAAAACCTAATGATAATAATTTAAGTTTCGTAACAAGAAATTAGTTCTAAGGATAGTAATGGGACCTAAAAGAGGCTTATAAGTTTGTTTTTCAGATCTTAGGAGCTGAACTCTGGAGAGTATGTTACTTGGGTAGACTGCCAGGAGACATCGAGACAAATTGAAAGTTTACAATTTATAACATAATGGAGGCGTTACTAACAGAGCAACAGGCATTAGGAAAACGCACAGAGACGATCTGCACCAACTTCAGGAAGGATTGCCGCAAAAGATGGACGTGATCTTACTTAGTCCAAAGATGAGTCAGCTTCACAAGGAATGGAGTGAATTCCGTATGAGGCATTATCAATTGGAGAAAAAGGCCAATGGTGAGGAAGAATATTTCAAGAACAAATATTATGATAATATTCAAGCAATTCACTTAAAATATTCTGACAAAATGTTGAACGAGCTCGAACATATATCGCTTCAAGAAGAGACCAAGGGACCATCGACAAGTGAAGATATATCAACGCGACCGTTAAGGAAAGGTCACTATTAACTATATCTGGCCAAGGACAAAATCTTCCAATTTTAATGATTAAATTTTTAATCTTGTCGGATATAGTTCACATTGCGTTTTTGTCAAAAAATGCATATAAGTTGAACTTAACTTAACAAAAATTGCGTATTGGTAAGGCGTTCACTAACCAACTGATGAGTTCAAGTGAGATTACCGGGACGAAACGCAAATTTTGTGGACTAAAGGCCGTTAAAAGCAACTTTGAATCAATATACAAAATGGATAGAGTTCAAAGACTTGTATTCTGAACTTATTCACAAGCGTCAATTAAATGGAACACAAAAACTCCATTATCTAAATGCTAATTTGATTGGACAACCTGGCAAAATGTTACAGCACCTTTCAACCACTGAGACGAATTAGAATGCTGCATGGAACACTCTTTTCGAACGATATTATAACAGGAGATTACTTCTTGTTACTGCGCTCCTTAATTATGTTTGTCAACAAGGGAATATCAACACGGAGAGTTCTAGTTCTATCAAGCGACTTCTGCATGCCTACTACAAAGGATTGTATCTCAGCCATTTGCAACATCGGTGTTGACGTAAGCTCTTAGTATTGCATCTCACACTGCAAAAACTCGACAAGGAGAGTCGAGGGCTCTATCACTAAAATCATGCAAAGAATTGCAAGCATTAGCAGATTTGTATGTATTCCTAACATCGAGATACCAAACAATTGAAGCCATATCATCGAAGGACGAGAAAAGACGCCCCACGCGTTTAATTACATCCTTCATGTATAGTTGCATTCTTTGCAACAAAAAGAATAATTTATCTGAATCCAAAAAAAATTAATTCTGAATTACGCATTTTAATAATTTGAGTGGCATACAAAATCATTTTAAAAGTTATAAATTGTCATAATTATTAATAATATTCAATGCTAGTTGTTGTTTTATTTGCAGTTTAAAATTTGAAGTACCTACAGAAGATTCAAAAAGTAAAAAAAAAAGAAAATATTCTTCGCGCATGGGCGCCAGCATTGAGCTGTGATACTAGCTACCCGGCCGGGGATCTTGATTTCGCTCAAATTTTATTTATTTTCTTAATTCTGTGGCAGTGAATTTGGAACATTCAAAGAATTTAAGAATTCCGTAGGGATAGTTGGTGGCTTCGTTTACATGAATTACTTCGAATTGATGATTTGATTTACAAACTCAATTGCTTGGGAAACATAGATGAGACGTGTGACCTTTGTTATGTAGGAACTACAAAACAAAGAATGGCAAATCACAAATCCGGTATAAGCCGTGACAACGCAGAAAAAACAGCACTTATCACACACAGTATGGAAAAATGTCACAATCCGGATTTCGATGGCGTGAAAGTTTTGGTATGAATGTCACTCACCGGCTTTTTGTCGGAACCCATTGGTTTCGCTTAACTCATAAAAATCAGTAAAATGTCCGCTGCCAGATTATCAATTCCTTTAAGATTTCTGAAATTTCCCGTCCTTCCCAATATTGTGAAAATCGAACAGTTCTGAAGTTATTAGCTCACATATGGACGGCAGTCTCTTATATTTCTTGTATTTAATTCCAGCTTTTTTTTTAAATATTTAACTTTACACAGAAGCCTTATATCAATAATAACAATTCCTCAACAATATAAAATTTGAATTTTGGGCAAAAACAAAACAAAAATGTTTGACGTTTGAATAAACAAAAGAAAAAAAAGAAATTTCATATCCTGTTTTCACCAGAGATGTATTTTTTTTTGTGTAATTTAACTATATGCCTGTAAGACCTAAGGTCTTTTACATGCAACCTGAATTGCACGGCACTACCACCAATTTGTTTAATTCAAAAGACCTGTATACTACACTCAATATGATGAGCAAATCTTATCAATACACAATACTGAACAATTAATTTAATAATAGTATATTAAGGTATAAGAAAATCAAAAAGTAAACAAACAAACTGTAAATATATCCTTAAAAGGATATAACTTTTTAAAGTCGTCCAACCTGCATTATATCTAATACTTCTTAAAAGCTAAGCACACCTTGGCAAAATACAACGCCATTTGGGTTTAATTGCGCGATGAGCAACTAATGAGTTTTACAGTCCATTATTTATGCTTGCATTTTTTAGCCATCCTCTTTTCTTAAGTCGAAATACTAACATCTAATTTATGGCAGGGTTCTTGGGTGGAGGTGTACTGGAAGAAATGTGACATATGAGTTGGCACTTGGCAGTCAAACCATAAATTTCCAACTGTACTCTTAACTCAGCAACACTGTCTACAATGGGTATGGCTTCCAAATCCACTTCCGAAACTTTTATTGAACTTATAAAATACAAATTTTGCTAAATGTTGAAAAAGATAAGCAAAGCATTCCCATTTAACAAGCAACTGTTTTGTGCCTCTTTGAGCCAAAATTAAATTTATGTTTCTTCCTAAAAATGTTGCTTGTTTGTCCTGGTGTCGTCTTATAATTACTCAACCGTAAACTTTGTCCTTTTCTTTATATTTGATACTTATTCTTCTATAACTGAGCAATACAATTTAAAAGAGAGACGAAACAATATTTATAGAGATACGGATACCCGTCGGATTACTTGTATTTTAATCCTGGATGCTAAAGATATAACGAATGAACTGTATTAGGAGTTAGAAGGACGAAGGTAAATGGTAAATTGCCTCGTTCATTAATTTTATTACCTAAGTACACAAAAATACCAAATTGATTTTTACAAAAAATTGTTAAAATTGCTAAGTAAGGTCGACCAAGATGTAACTCAAGTAGCACACTGGTGCATAATTTGGTGTAAATTCATGAATTTTGGTGTAAAATTGAGAAAACTGAAGACAAATTTAATATTTTGGTATATCTGTCAAAATAATTCGGTATGAAAATTACACCATGTCTTATTTCTTATGATATTAGGTGCGAAAACTAAACCGATTTTCAGCTGTTCATTAATGGTGCATAAAACTATTCGATTTTGAATCCAACTAACATGATATATTTTGTACACCGTATTTTGTATATAAAATACACCATTTAAAATGGGAAACTATATTTTGGTGTAAAATTTACATCCTGTGGAAATAAAATACACAAAACTCGTTAAAGTGTGAAAAATAAAGACAAAATGTAATTGAAATTATTCAGTCCTCATTTCACTGCTAACGAGCTCAGTGCGTTTTTATTAAGAAATATTTAAATAATTAGTATTTTTGAGGTTTAACAATATTATATGAAGTGGCATCGTAGAAAGAAATCCTTACCCTTTTTAAAGAAATTAAAAAATATTGTGAAACCGGTTATAATAACATCGAACAAATTCATCGAAACTTATTTGGAAATTGGGAAAATATCAATTTTCAATCAATTTCAAATAGATCCAAACAATATAAACTCTTCTCAATTTCAACGGATTGTTCAAAAGTAGAAAATTCCAATTTTGAACGATTTTAATTTTGTAATTTAATTTAATGCCTGAAATTAGGCAATGGTTGTAGCCATTTATTTCGGCGATGGGAGCCACCACTAGCAAGGAGATTTCGCTCTAATTTTGAATGGGCTTAGTGTACTTATTACACTATTTGGTAGAATGTGCGCCACTTAATACTCCGCACAGATAGTTTGCTGAGATATGCACCTGTTTTAACGTTATTCATTAATGCTGTCAATGCAAATGTAGACGACAAAATAGATTTAAATGGCACCCCGAAATATTTTCGGGATCTTTTAAAGAGGAGGGAGGATATTTTGGTAAAAAATAAACAAACGGACTGAAACGGATCCGGAAGAAGCCATGGAATATGAAACCATCACCGTATGGAAGAGAAATAATATGAACATTATAAGAAAGATACAGAGGATTGGTAACTCTGGTTTGCAGTAATAGTTTCAGTTTAAACGGCCGCTATATTTGATTTTGCTTTTATAGACTAAATAATAGTTATTAAATTTTCAAAAATCATTTGTTTAAAGTTTATCATATGTTAGATTGTATTCTGGTCGAATTTTGGTGAGTTCACTAGTTTTTCCACTTCAAATTTACCAAAATAATATTGCGAAAATCGCAACGGTGCACTTATATCTACATGCTGCGATAATAATTAATCATGAAAAGATCCCCACCCCCAACACCAATTTCAACAAACGTTCGCAACAATCAACCTCCGAAAAGACCACACAAAGATGTTGCACCGGAGTCTCCACAAGGAGAGAGGGCGGGTGTTCGTCAAGCTGCTGCATTTGGAGCTATGGAAGTGACATATTTGAGCAAGATGATGCAAGACATTGTGTCAATTATTTTGGATGACAAGTTGAAGGATTTGACCACAAGATCTGATCTCGATGCCATTCATTCTGAAGTCCACAAGCTACAGTCCAGTAATAAAATAAAATAAAGCAATTCGAAGCTCGTTGCACCTCGCTAGAACAGAAAATGGAGTTTATGGAAATGAAAGCCAACGAAAAAATGTCATCGTCTATATACCGATGAACGGTGAGGAAGATGCAGAGGAGAAGGCGCAAAAGTGTTGATTGGACCTGTTGCAATCAAATAATGCTAGAGTTATTGCAACAACCCGAGTTTTGCGGCCATCGAACAACAAGATTGCAAATGTCATCGTAAGACTTAACCGAAGGGAGGACGTGGGACGCTTGCTAGGTTCAACGATTAAGCTTAAGAACACTGGAATTTCCGTACATAGGGACTTACCACCAGCGGCAAGAGCCCGAAGAAGACATTTAGTGCAGTTAAAAGCGGACATTTTTAGGAAAAATAAACATCTAAGAACCAAGATACGAGGACAAACATTGATGGTGCAAGGTAAATCTTTTTACTTTGACAATGAAAACAAGCTGAAATGTGACGGCGGCGGGTGCGGAATGTCATTACTAGACCAGATGACAAATGACGTTTATAATGAAGGCGTTCCAGGTCAGAGAAAAAAGTATGCTATCAACCATGATCCACATGCGTCATCTTCGATGTCACAACATTGTATTTAATCTTAATGCCGTCTGCCCAACACTTATAGAAGTTATAAATAATAATATTAATAATAATGTGAAAAATTTAAGTGTTTATAGAATTTTGTCTTACAACACAGCAAGACTTAGCAATAAGTGCATTTTTAACGACTTTTATAGTTTTGTTAATAACTTTGAAATTACTTTTTTGTACGAAACATATTTAATGGTTAGTAACTTAGCTAATTATGAAAACAAGTTCAATAACTTCGAACTTCGAATATTATCAGCAACAAGAGTACATTCGAGCGGAAGACCAAGTGGAGGGTATATTTTCTGGTATAAAAAAGATCTGGATAACATGAGATGCGAGTTTATACAGAATGGAGTATTGACGTTTTTGGATTTAAGGATTTGTGACGAGAGGCTTCGTATAATACCAACATATGTCAACTGTAATCACTGGGATACCGATTTTGGAAAAACTAAGGAATGTCTGACTTGTGGAGATGTAGGAAATATAATGGTTGTTGGTGAGAAGGAGGTAATCTTGGAGAATTTACATTTGTCGGTAAACAAGGAAGTTCGGTCATAGATTATAGTTTACAAGGTGGTGATTGGAGTCCACTTATTACAAATTTGGAGTTGAGAAGAAACCATTCTCAGATCATATGCATGTTATTGTCTCATTTACCAATGGGCAAGAAGAAAAAGGAGTCAGTCTAGACCTACAACTTCTACCTTAGCTGCACTGGATTAATGCAACTGCACCAAAACACAGAACCCAGCTGGATGCACTTCTCCTGACTGAAGTAAACGATAAAAGTCTAAACGGAATCGAAAAATGTATTAAAGACGCACATTAGAACCGAACAACTTACGACAAAGAAAAGCGGCATTTAGAGAACCATGGTTTGATAAGGAATGCATTTAGGCAAGAAGACTATCTTACGCGTGGCTAAATGCGTTTATTTGGTCCAATACGAGCTTTTCAAAAAAACTGTATGTGGAAAATAATCGGAAATATAAAACACTCTGTCGGAAAAAGAAAAAGATTATTATGAAGCCCAAGCTAAACAGCTCGCAATGTGTAAAAATTCGTGCAATTTTTGGAACCTGGCTCGCAAACTAAATGGTACGAAATATGTCATCAGCGATGGACTTTATTCAAAGAGACTACAAATACATTTTCAATTGCAAAATCCAGAATCTACAAATGAGTTTATGACCCATTACGCCCAACCGGGTTTCCAAAATAATATCCTGGACATACCAATAACGCTTGAAGGAGTATGGGTTTCAATAAGAGATCAAAAAGGTTGAAAGGCTGCAGGTTCTGATGGAATACCAGCGGAATTCTATAAATATGGAACACAACAATTTATAGCGAATCTAAAAGAAATATTCAACCGAATTTTAAAACAGGGAACCATTCCTAACCAGTTCATGGAAGCCCTGATATTCCCAATTCATAAAAAGGGAAGCACCGAGCATCTGTCGAACTATAGAGGAATCTCGTTTCTGAACACATCTTACAAGATTTTTACTTCGGTTCTCCTAAAGAGGCTGAATAAATGGATAGATTCGAATAACCTTCTTTGTAAGTTTCAAGCTGGTTTCAGAATTGGATACTCAACTGTAGATCACATTTTCGTGCTTCGTACGATCGTTGACTCGTTTCTATCGAGAAATAAAAAACTTTATACTTTTTTTGTGGATCTCAAGTCTGCTTTTGACATTGTCGACCGAAACGCATTATTCTTCAAGTTATTTCAAAAAGGAATGTCGCTCAAATTAGGACGAGTATTGCAAAATTTATACATGGACACCAAAGCGGCTGTTTGGAATGGCAAAAGCGTATCCGACTGGTTTCAAACGAATTCCGGAGTCAGGCAGGGTTGCGCACTGAGCCCAAGTTTATTCGCACTCTTTATCGAGGATATAATCGAAGCATTGCCTGGAGGTATCGAATATGCAGACACTACAATAAAAGCACTCCTTTCTGCGGACGACATTGTCTTGCTCGCGTTCACACCACAGTCTCTTCAGTTGATCATAAACAGACTCTCTGATCATTGTACGAGATGGAATTTGGTGATAAATTTAAATAAAACGAAAGTGATGGTTTTTAAAAAGGGTGGAGGCAGAGTTGGGGCAAATCAGCACTGGCATTTCAACAATGAAACATTGGAAGTTGTTCAAGAGTACAAATACCCCGGAGTCTGCTTTACAAAAAACCTCAATATGGAAAGGCACCTAACCGAAAAGCTCTTGAAAGCAAAAACAGCTATAAATGTAGCATGGAAACAATGCTTCGGCAATAAGGATATTGCACACAGCAGCAAATTTAGAGTTTTTGAAGCATTTTCGGAATCGGTCCTGTTTTATGCAGCGCAGGTCTGGGGAGGAAAGAAATATAAGCAAGTGGAAAAACTCCTCAGATTTTATATTAAACGGATTTTTCGCCTTCCATCAAACTCACCAAACTACATGATTATGTTGGACACGGGCTTATCACCTTCGCTTATCAAAACGTTTAAACTTCAAGTCGATTACATCCTTAAAGTTTTAAATATACCAGATGATCGTCTTCCAAAGAAAGTAGCTCTTCAAGCCATTCAAACCCAAACCGGATGGTTCAAGGATTGGATAGAATTAGCTGAGCAGGTGGACTTTGAGTTGAATTACAACGAAGCTGTTTCGTGGAAACCAACTCTATATAGTTTGATCGCCCGTTTGGACGAAGCCGCAAGGGAATCATACATGGAGCAAGCAGCAGGATCACTGCACCGAACGATTTATAGTAGACTGAACTACAACCTTAACCAAAGAAACTATTTTCGAGACGATTATACGAGTACAATAGAACAGATTTCTATCATGTTCCGGCTTAGAGGAGAGCTCCTTAATTTGAATTATATACCACACCGCGAAGACTTACCCCTAATATGTAGCCTTTGCAATATAGGTGAACGGGAGGATGTTTTCCACTTTCTTGGAAGGTGTGCAGTACTAAGAGAAACAAGAAGATACACGTTAGGCAGCGACTATCAATCAGAGGAAGCAATCTTGGACCTCCTTCACGAAATGGATGAATATAAGTTATTTATGTATTGCAAAACAGCACTCAGGTACAAAAACCAAATATTAAATGAAGCGTTTTCGTATAAACTGTAACTTACTCTACTTTTATAAAGAAATAATTAGTTGTCAATCAGGCAGACGGCATGCAATGCCATGTAATTTAGATTGTAGTTAACAAAGTGTAATAATATTTTGTAAGAAAAATAAAATCTAATCTAATATAATCTAGAAAGATAAAGAGTGAATAAAATTTATATGTACATTAGTGTAAATAAATTTGAATTAAGAATTTTTTATTCTTACTAACTAATTTTGTTTTTATTTAACAAAAAAAATGTTTGAACATTTTTAATACCATTTACAGAAAATTAAATCTTCTTCGATATATGTTTTTTTTCACAATGGTGCTTTTTTCTCATTCCTTTTTGGATTGATACAAATCAGTGAATATTTTGCACAGTTTTCAGTAAAACAAATGTACCGAAAACAGCATATTGGACATAAAATCTACAATTGTATTTTTTCTCCTTGTTATTTTTAGTTGGTGTATTTTTTTTTTAATTCAGGAGATTGTGAATATTTTAGATAACGCTACAGTGTGCCATATGGTATATAAAATTGGCAAAATCAAATCCATCCAAATGGCAAAAAGTCAAAATATTATCCTGAAACAAAACAGGATTTTGTTTCAGGATAATATTCTGATAATATCAATAGATCTGATCAACCCAGCCTAATATTATTAGCCTGGTTTGATCAGTTCTATTGATTTGAAGTAATTTGTTGAAGTATGTGTGACATTGGCTTAAAATTTGTATATTCTGTTAGCGCTGGTAGTGCAAACTTTTGTGTAAGCCTAAAAAATATTACACATTTAAGAAAAGTGATAAGTAATAATGGAATAATAAGAATTCTTAAGACAAAAAATATGAGACACCTTTTTTTTAATAAATAATAACTTAAAGAATTCTATTTCGTTATCAAATTAAAGAATAGATTTCTGGCTTCCAGTTAAGCTAAGACGGAATAAAATTTAATTTTATTTACAATTTTTGTTTATATATTTGAAGTCCGTTTTATAAAAGTGCCACTCCCGCTTAAATTCGGAAATAGACCCCTCTACGTATGTATTTTTTTCAAAAAGCATATTAAAGGATAATTTGTCAAAAAATCAAGCCTGAGTGGGTGTGTCAAGAGGTGCGAAATACATACATATTAGTCTCAGAAGCAAGTATTCGAAATTTCATATTCCTAGCTTTACTTGATGAATTTTTATAGCATTTTGCCCCACTGTGCGACGGCCATATTGTTCAAGGAATATTTTATGAAAATGAGATTTCGATGGCCGCCATATTTAGAAAGAAGACAATAATTAATTATTTTATTAGAATATGTATTTATCGGCTTAATTATGACGCATTCTTGGTAGTATGTTCGACTCGTTTTTAACAAAACATCTCTAAAAATGTAAAAGAACAACCAAAAAGTTATACATTTCGAAAAATTAATTTTAACACATCGACTTAGATATCTTTTATTCATCCAAATTTTCGAGGCGCTCGATTTTTAGACAGGGTAGGATTGAAAATCAATCGCCAGAATGTGCTTCGTTTTTAAATTAGGCACTCACATTCACATTAGTTCATGATTTTCGTGAGTTCATAATATGAAAATGAATACTTACTTAGAATCATAGAAAAAACATTGAAATTTTTCGATGATAAAAGAACCGACGTTGTAAATTTTAATTCATAAAACTGTTTCACATAGAATTATTTATTCCTGTGAAAGTAGGTTCGATGCCATTATGTATGGAACTCAATTTTTTTGCTTGGCCACCACGGGCACGCTTGCAGAAGTCCAGACGCTGAACCCAATTTTCGACGGTTTTCAAGCATAAATCGGCCGATAGCGCTGCAATTTCACGTTCGATATTCGTACGAAGTTCATCAATCGCCGCTGGCTTGTTGGCATAGACCATAGACTTGACGTAGCCCCACAGCAAATAGTCGAACGGCGTCAAATCGCACGACCGAGGCGGCCAAGCTACTGGACCATTTCGTAAGATAACACGTTCTCCAAACTTGGTTTCCAATAAATTGATTGTGACATTCGCTGTGTGGCTTGTGGTGCCTTCCTGTTGGAACCACATGTCCTCCAAGTCCATATCATCCAATTGGGGCCAAAAATATTCGGTTATCATTGAACGGTAGCGATCCCCATTCACAGTAACGTGCCGGTCTTGACCATCACGGCCCAATGACGCCGCCGGCCCATAAACCACACCAAACCATAAGTTTAACGGCATGGAATGATGACTCATGGAGTACGTGTGGATTGCTGCCTGACCAATGCCGCATATTTTGTTTATTGACGAAGCCATTCAGCCAGAAATGATCCTCATCTCTGAAGATGATTTTTCGTTGAAAATCCGAATCACTTTCAAGTTGTTTCTCAGCCCAATTCACGAACATACGACGCTTCTGGTGGTCAAGCGGCTTCAGTTCTTGCGTCAGTTTAATCTTGTACGGATGTCGGCCAAGATCTTTCCCCAAAATTCACCACAAAGACGTCACAGAAATGCCCAACGCTTGAGAACGACGAGTGAGACACACATTTGGGCTTTCTGCAACTGAAGCCTCAGTGACTGCAAAATTAATGGGCACTTCTTTGTCTTACTGGCACGGGAATATTTTGTACTGTGCCTGTGGATTCAAATTTTTCCACTCAATTGTTGATCTGCTAGGAAGATTATGACGACCATAAATTGGACGTAGCGCTCTTAACGTTGAGGCCACTGACTGCGTATTTCTGTAGTAAATTTTAATAATTTCGACTCGTTGTTGGCTCGTATATCTTTCCATCATGAAATAGCAAACCTTACTGAAGAGAAATGTCAAAAGAGCGTCAAGAAATATGGCGTCGTTTGCTATCCCTGTCGCTCTACTTTTGTAGCGTCCCTGTTAAAAAGCCCTTTGCATGTCGGGAGTATGACCAAATATGGGGTAACAGAAATGTAGAAATGGGGGTCAATGATTTCCATTAGTGATTTACTTATGATGCTAGAACGGGAGCGGCATAGCGAATATAAAAATAGGGCCGATTTATATATATGTGAAAGTAAACTATAAATATTGCCCGGTAGATGCATATCCATGAAGAATTAAGGAACATAATGAAAGATGGGGATATATTTATGCTATTAAGGGGAAGGGTCCAAAAATTGTCAACTTTGTTGTTCTTTGACCGATTTCGATGAAATTTAAATATGTTCTAGCTGACGCAGAATTATAAAAGAAAAAATAGTATTGTCAAAAATATGTCAACACTGAGTTAGGAACTGCTTTAGATTCTATTAATGCTTATAATATTCATGATTCGAGCGTTCTGGCTTATGTTGATGTTATGCTTGTTACTATTGTGAGAATTCTAATATTCTACATGAAGATGTTTGCGATGACGCATTAAATGTTGCTGCTATTGTTATTCTTGCTGATGATGTTGACATTACACTTGTTGTTGTTGATGATAACGTTTTTCCTGATATTGATAATATGTTCATTAGCATACCAAGTAAGCGTCTTAATAAAATTTAAGACAAATCAATTTACAATCAAAACGCTGGGGTCTAAGAACTAAGACGTTTGCGTTTTACAATGCTATATTAGACCGTTCGTATTCGATCATTACCATAACCGAAACTTTGTTGAGTGAAGCTATTTTTTCTACGGAATTCTTTGATTGCACCTATGCTGTGTACATACTTACTGGTTGTTCAAGAAAAGAATTTGTCCCAATTGCGTTTAAAACTTCTCTTAAGACTAGCTGGGTAAACCTCGCTGATTCATCTGGCGTTAAGTATATACGTTCTTCTGATGGCGTTGTTATTAAAATATATTATTTTGTATCTTACATACCACCAGCTTCAGATATTATTATTTATTTATCTCATATTTCGAATATAAAAAAATATCGCTAATGATCTTGATATAAGTTCCTTTGTAGTTTTATTATGTGATTTCAACTTAAGTTATGTCAAATGGTTGTATCCTAATGATGATAAATGTTTGTTTTCTTTTAACGTCTTAAGAGATTTTAAAATTGAAACGATTGGCTGTATGCTTGCTATGATCTTTTTAAAAGTAAATACAATTCAAAATAGGATTGGAAAAATTTTAGATTAAGTTTTAACTTATGAAGACTTAAATGTAATTGTAATTGACGTTTTTCCCAAGTTTATTCCTCTATAAAACTGTCGGTTCCTAATAAACCGGTTTGGTTTAATAACCGATTATGGAATCTAAAAAAAGAAATGAACGTATTTATAGAAGGAGTTTACATGATGCGTGTTATCGTGTAACATTTTGTCGCTTAAGGAAAGAGTGTGATTTTTTAAAAAAGATTCCTTTATGAAGTATGTGTTGTCTACTGAAACTAAGATTAAAACCAACCCTTCAGTTTTGTTGGGCTTTTTTAAATAATAGAAAGAAATTAATTGGCATTCCATTGACTATGAAGTTTAAAGATAATGTTAGTAGTTACTTAAAAGATATTTTTAATATGTTTCCGACCTTTTTCCAAATCGAACTTTGTTTATGAGGCAACTTTCAAGAACTCTTACTTTAACATGGGACCTCTTTATATTTCAGAGAATGGAATTTTAAATAAACTTTACTTTCTCGACAGTTCGTTTTCTGTTGCATCTGATAACTTGCCTCCTATATTTTTTTAAAAATTGCATATATACTTTACTCTATCCTCTTCATAAAATCTTTACCTAATCACTCTTCCATAGTTTGTTCTTGGATTGATTTTGTTATACCCCATTTCATAAATCAGGACCTTAAGATCATACTGAAAATTATAGGATAATTGCAAAGTAACGGGTGATTTTTTTGCTACTTGGTTTTTGACGTTTATATTTTTGACAGACCACGCCTGACAAATTACACGAACATTTGACATTTCGATTCAGTATTGTTTGCCATTTCATCATGAATAGACTTACGCCTGAACAACGTTTGCAAATTATTGAAATTTATTATCAAAATTCGTGCTCTGTGAAAAATGTGTTTCACAAGCTACGTCCGTTTTATGGTCGTCATAATTTTTGGCTAAATGGATACGTAAATAAGCAGAATTGCCGTATTTGGAGTGAAGAGCAGCCAGAGGCAATTCAGCAGCTACCAATGCATCCCGAAAAATGCACTGTTTGGTGCGGTTTATGGGCAGGCGGCATCATTGGGCCGTACTTCTTCAAGGACGATGAAGGCCGCAGGGTTACGGTCAATGGAGAAAGGTACCGTTCGATGATAACAGATTTTTTTTTTGCCGAAAATGCAAGAATTGAACTCGGTCGACATGTGGTTCCAACAGGACCGTGCCACATGCCACACTGCACGCGAAACCATGCATCAATTGAGAGGCGAATTTGGTGAGCAGTTGATATCACGTTTTGGCGCAGTCAATTGGCCACCAAGATCATGTGATTTGTCCTTGTTAGACTATTTTTTGTGGGGCTATGTTAAGTCTATTGTCTATGGGGACAAGCCAAACACGATTGCTGTCTTGGAAGCCAACATTGAAAGCGTCATTGGTGAGATTCCGGCCGAAATGTGTGAAAAAGTTTGCCAAAATTGGACCTTCAGAATGGACCACCTGAAGCGTAGCCGCGGGCAAGATTTAAGTGAAATTATTTGTAAAAAGTAAATGGCAGAAATTGATTTATCGATCCAAATAAAAATTTCATTCACTTTTCACAAGTTTCTGTGTTTTTTTTGAATTTTCAAAAACCAAGCTCTTAAAAAATCACCGTTTATAACAGTTGATTCCAAAAATATGTGAAGCTATTGTGAAACAGAAACTTTACTCGTCATTACAGGGTTTTATATCTGAAGATCAGCATGGTTTTGTAAGTTGTATATCCACTACAATATCTATTTTCACAAACCAGAACAAAATGAAAGACCTATTGTCTGATCGTTCTGTATACCGCCCTACTCGGGGAACCCCTCTTTCTTTTCTACAAAATAAAAACAATGAATTGGTGAAATGGCTACATGGAAACGAGTTGATTGATGATAGGCAAATGACAGTGATGACGATATACACAGCACAAATACCTGCAATTTATGGATTATCGAAAATTCACAAACCAAACATGCCTCTTATACCTATAACGTCATCAATGAGAGTTCCTTGTTATGAACTTGCAAAATACTTGGGAAGAATTTTAAGGTGCGTGAAAAGAGATTCGGTCTACTCAATTAAAAATTCTTATGAACTTAAAGATAAGGTAAATAATCTGGTTGTAGAACAAACTGATGTTTTAGTATCTTATGATGTTCTATCATTATTTACTAATGTTCCTGTACAACTGGCAGTAGCCACCATTAAAAAAAAATGGGAGACAATTAGCAAACATACACAGTTGAGCCAAACCAAATTCATAGAGTTGTTGGATTTTTGTCTTAAAGAAAACAATTACCTTCAGTATAAAGATAACTTATACAGACAAATTCATGGAATGCCAATGGGAAATCCACTTTCTCCTACGATTGCTGATTTAGTTTTGGACAACCTTTTGGACAATTAATTTGCCGATAGTAACAAATCAAAGATAATCGTCAAATATTTAGATGATATATTTGCAGTTGTTAATGAGGGGGAGGTCGACAATGTTTTACGATGCCTTAATTCATATCATGAAAAAATAAAATTTACCGTTGAGAGGGAACAAAACAGAGCGATAACGTTCTCAGACGTCAATCAGTATCAGAATCGTATCAGAAAGACACAGCATCTGGAAGACTTGTCAACTTTAGATCCAATCAAGCAAAGCATATTCTTATTAATACAGCCTCTAATCTAGTTCAAAAAGTCTTTGCGTTGAGTGGCCGCGAATTTCAAGCCGCAAATGAGAAAATAGTCACACAAATTCTCCTAGATA
This sequence comes from Philhelius pedissequus, assembly GCA_910595825.1. Classification (NCBI taxonomy): domain Eukaryota; kingdom Metazoa; phylum Arthropoda; class Insecta; order Diptera; family Syrphidae; genus Philhelius; species Philhelius pedissequus. The sequence continues at coordinate 225,821,601 of OU343161.1, read as the reverse complement.
ATGGCTATGCAATGGAAATCATATGGAGCTTGATACTTCGCCAAAAACACAAAGCTCCTGTTGATAATCGGCAAAAAGAGAGAGGTAAGAGTAAGTTTATGTTCCCGAACTGTCAGAAAACTTTAAAGAGACGGTAAAAAATACCAATGACGTCAGTTTAGCGTATAAATCCAATAGGATGCCTGCACCTCTTTTCACCAACATGAAAACAAAAACGGAAAAGGATAAGTGCACAGACGAAGTCTATAAAATTTTCTGTCGTGGGAGTGCGGAAGAAAATTCCAATATTTCCTATATCGGTACAACGAAACATCTTCTTCGTCAATGAATTTCCAACCACAAATCCGACATTAATTCAAAAAGCACTGGGAAGACAGCATGCGTGGACACAAACCAGATTTTGACAGAGTGGAAATCCTGGAAAGGGAGAAACATGTCTCCAAGCGGTATACTCTAGAAACGCTTCATATTATTAACAACAAAAACAATATGAATCGTAAACAAGACAGCCATAACATTTCATCGGTTTACTGCTCTTTGGTGGCTAAGCAGAATCCGTGACAATTTAAAGCCGACTAAACTTCAATCGAAGTGGTTTTTTTTTATCATTGCTTTATATTTGTCTTTCATTGTATTATTTATGTTTATCTGTGATACGTACTAAATGTAAGTTTGCCAAAATTTTAGACTAAATGTTCTTGAGTGTATAATATGTCCTCTTTATTTTTGTTAATAAAATATCCCCTGAAGAAGACGGCAACCACCGACCGTCGAAACGTCGGGAAAAGAAATGAAATTGTTTCATTAAAAATACATTACGACCAAAACAACCAAAAGAGGTATATTTAAATCTCGAACACCTATAATAATTCAAACAATTGGTTAATAACTTAACAATTACAGTTACGTTAACTGAAGAAAAAAAAATTAATGCAACAATTGTATACCCGATTTCTATGGAACATTTTTCTTCTGTAAAGTATAACAGATTTAAATTAGTTTATGATTTTGTGTTGTCGTTTTTGAATAGGTAGGTAAATTTACCTAAAAAAAAATACTAAAATTATGAGTTACTCAATGCTTATACGAATATCACCAACACCGTTGCTTTCTTTACATAATTTTAACCCTCTTATTGACATAATATTGGGCGAATTTTCACCAAAAGGATTAAAACAGGAGTCCTGCTTTCATTTGCGCAAAAATTATAACCCCACACGTTTTTATTGCCTTTCATCATCATAACCGGCTTCAGTGAAGGTATTCAAATTATGAATTATCATAAAAACTGGTATCAGCCGTTTCGAACCTCCCCCACCTTCTTGCATTCTTCTGAGAAGAGACAAATTATGAGGATGAAATATTTTAAAGTGTAGCATCATCGCAGATAGAGTCTATGTTAAACAGATCTTGGGTAAATGTACGTTAATCTCCAAAGTATTTGAGGATATTAAAATATTCAAATTTTGTGTTATTAATAAGTATTTTTTGATGACGAGAGAAAGCAATTCCGGTATAAGAAAGCTGAATGAGTTTTGCGCTATCATCAACATCAGCGATGGCAGGCGTTGAAAATTGTTTCGATTTGCATAGAAATGATGGCTAAAGATCAGAAGTTTCCATTTTCGTCGTCAACTATCGTCTCTGGTCATGAAAGTTTTTATTATTCGACTCTTTTGTACACAAGTTAATGATAATTGAACGATTGTCATTAAGATTATAAATGGCCGGTTGTATAATTTAATATTTAGTATTTGCATTTAACGCCACTGCACGCAAATTATATTCCTGTTTCTTAACTGAAAAACCTTAATGTAGTTATTTTTTGCAGAATTGAAAAATAATTACATTAGCTTCGTTCCATTGTAGACTGCAAAGTACTTATTATTATGTACTTCTTAGGGCCAATTTTTCAATAGACATATTCTCCACATAGAGCAAAAATCAGTTTTTCAACAGTCAGATACATCTTAATCCTAGGAATAAATCTTTATCTATGGAATAAACTTATCTGCTCATTTTAGAATGGAATAAGGAGTTGATGAATAAAATAAATAGCTATTTTCGATGTCAAAAACATTTTGAAAAATTATTGCTTTGAAATAAACGTTACACAAAAATTAATATCTACGAAAAGTTCGATACTCGAAGTACAAATGACGTTCAAATTAAATTATTCTATGGATTGATTTATCTTGATTGAAAAATTCAATGTTGTAATCCGAATGTTTAACAGTCAAGTACGTTTTTTCCTCTGGCAACTAACTGCCTGTTTATCTGGAGATTGAAAAATCGGCTCTAAATAAGATATTTTTTTAGGCAAAGCTATTAAAATAAAATGCATGACTGGATCGTACGTACTTGCTCCTATGTTTACACACATTATATGCAAAAGAATTTTAATGGAAACGGCTAAATGTATTTTTAAAGTCGTTTTTTACTTAATTTTTTATAGGTATATACAGATTCTTAAATTTTTTCTACAAAAAAATTGGTATGAATGTTTTAAATATTCAATAATATAAATTTAAAAACAAAATTTCAGAAAAAATCGTCCACCCGTTTTCGTAATATCGGAATACCAAATTTGCGTTTCCGTATTCCATAGAATATTCCGGATAAACTATTTTGTTGTTTCTTTATTCATTCTGGAATGTTTGGAATGCATTCTTTTTATTCCATGTTAAGCACGGAATGTAAAGAATATTCTCGGAATAAACCCCTCTTATGAAACGAAAAAAAATGACAGCAGCCAAAGAGGAAAACCAAGTAAGCAAACAAAATGGATGACCAAACAGTTTATATATTTTTATTATTGAAAAAAATATGTAAATAATAATTAAATGTGAGTTTTCATTAATTAATAAATCAATAATATTTTATTTTTAATATTTCTCATATAGGGTGGTGAAGCCAGTGGTCGGCCACCTTACTTTTTTTTACTTTTGACTGTCCCTTAAAATTCATTTGTTCGAGTTTTTGAAATAAAATTTAGTTTATCTGAATTTTTGGAATGTCTTAATTTCGAAATTTTTGTTTTCTCAGTCAATTTGCCATAAAAAACGAAATTTTTCAAAAAAATGAAATGAAAGTGTGATTCTTATGAAGTCGGCCCCCTAAGTCCCAGAGGTCGGCCACAAGAGTTTCCAGTAGTCGGCCTCAATATAAAAAATTATATTTTCATACTAAATATGTGTCTATTTCCAATTTTATAGAATGTATGTATCCAGAAATCATTTTAATATATAATATAAACAGTTCAGTTAAATAAAAAAATGTGATTGTAAGATTTTAATTGGTCTAAGAACGCCAGACAGACTTTTTTTACAAAAGTTAATTAATAGGAAAAAAATACATTTAATTTATATGAAAATGAAAACTAATAATAATAATAATATTAACTTCATGTCTTTAAGACCTAAGGTCTTTTTAAATGCAACTTGAATAGCACAGCACTAATTAGAAGGAATAGAAAGATAGGAATATATGAAACTACTAAGTTTTTTACATGTAATAAATATTTACATATTTCAGGCAAATGTTAACATTGGTTTAGATAAAACAACAAAATATCAACTTATATTTGTATTTATACTTATGAAAAAGTTTGGTTTTCTTAATATGTTCTCATGTTTCTGAAATGTTTTGCCATTTGTATGGTATAACGTATATAGTAATGTAATGTGAGCGGTCAGTGGTTGGACGGTGCGTATACAAAATAATGAAATTATTACTGCTAAAATCACCAGAAACATTATTGGCTGATTGATATTCATTTAATAATAAAAGCCGTTTTCGATCGCATCTGGACAATTTCTGACCTACCTAAAACCTACTTACCGGACATAGTTTGAACGTAGTGACGAGGCCGCTAGAGGAAGGAACACTGGTTGTACCAAATGCTTGTATTTGCACTGAATACAGACTAGTTAGCCCCTTTATGGTTTCCTAATGAATCATTATGTAATAAGTTGTATCATTTGGGAACTAAGCTAATACCGGATTTCGAAAACAGGCATAAGGATGTTTCGTTGACATTATCAAAATAAATGAAGCGTCTCCCAAAACGTCTTCGAGACATCTATTTTTCCTAAATACTATTTTAGTTCCATTCATATTCATTGGTCGCACTAAGGTCTGTATTAGAATAAATTTATATTATAATTTATTATTATTATTTCGGTCTTGTATATTACTTCTAGGAAACCCCAACTCCCGAGTTGCCTATTTCAATTTAAAATGTTTATCTAATTTTGTTCAGTACTGAAGAAAGTGCTTCTTTCGTGTAGTTATACAATATTCTCGTGCTCTTCGTTGTTTCAATTTTTAAAGTTCTTTATAACAACATATTAAACAAATTTTCGAAATTTATATAACATATCCATGATCATTTTTTTAGACATTGTACATGTACACGTTTTATTTATAAATTGCGCAATTCTTTAATAAGTGTCTTACAAGAGCAATTAGGTATAATAATGGCGAGTGCAGTGAATTCTTCTTACGAAAAGCAAAAACAATCTCAATACTAGTGGAGTATGTTGCAAGTTCTCCGTGAGTAAAAACAACGTACGGAAATTAGTAAATTTTACTGTAACTCACTTACAGATCTATTTACAGTAATACTTCTTAAAAAAATAATTATATGTGTAACTTATCTAAGTAAGGCCTACATAATGTTATTCCAGCTTCTACAGGCCGACATAAGAACACGTGTCTTCTATAGTCAGTCCCCCAATATCTCTCAACGTTAACAGGCGGCCGACTACTGAAACCATGGAAGATTTTTTGATTATTTTGGTATAAATGAATAGAAAATAAATTTTCCTTTAACGTTGCATACTCAGTTTAAAAAAAAATAAAAATTAAGTTGTCTACAGTAGTCGGCCGGGAGGGCCGAGCTGGGGAGAATTGAAAAGGGGGGCCTCTTAAAGGGGCCCCCCTTTTAAATTATTAACAAACAATATTTTTAAGTTTTATAGCCAACAAATATAAGCTATAAATAAATAAAAAACAACCACAAAATTCATCTACATTCGATAGCTTGGCGATTTTAGCTTTTTTAAAAATCACCTCCACTATTTTTTTTTTCTATCGAAAAGGCACATTACAAACAAAAGCGAAAACCTGAGCCAAACATGCATTTTTTACAAGAAAATTAGTAGCTACAATGGAATGAAATTTTGCACCGTGGAAGAAAATTGTTAGCCTTTTGGAAAATATTTTTTGCCGGGAGGTTAAACGAAAACTTTTTCTATTAACTTGCACTTACAACTAAGTGGCCGACTACTAGAGGTCGCCGACTTCATACATACACTCTCTCGTCGATTTTTCAAGGTTTAAAACGTTTATGGTGTTTATTTAATAAGAAACTATAGAAAATATATCGCATTTTCGATATATGAGCTAAGTTGCACATTTATTCCTGAAGTTTAGATCAATCGCAATGCGTCGTTGTATTTCAAAAATTTCGTCCGATGAAAGCTACTTCGAACTGAAATTGAATTCCTGACGGTTACCTCGATAGAGCAGAATATAAATTACTTAATGGTAAATTAAAGGAAGTACAGTCAAACTTTGATAACTCGAATATTTGATAACTCGAATGAAATTGGTTGGCAATAGCGCGAAGTCTGAAGTTTACATGTAAGTTTTGTTTGATAACTCGAACTTCTATCGAATGTCGCGTTAACTCGAATGTCTCGATAACTCGAAGATATTATTTGGCGACACCTTCGATAAGTCGAATTTTTTGGGTAAATTATCAAATTCTGTGGAATTTTGCAAGTTCATTTCATAATGCATTGTGTTTGTGGGCACTGTGTTTGTATGTTGTATGACCTTGTATACATATGTGTGTATTGAAAATTTTAATTCCGTTAAGTGTGAGTAAAAGCAGTCATGTTCAGGTGTTAGAACCAACATTATTAGGTTGATAAACGTATGTTATATCAACGAAACAATTATTATTTATGTCACGGGTAATCTCAGCAAGTATTCAACCGATTTACTTGAAACAAATTTTATAATTTTCCTTATTCTCTTAAGCATGTCTTAGGATATTTTGTATTTGTTAAATATGTGTTGAATTAGATTATTAACTTTAAAAAAAAAATCGTACACTTTTTTGTCAAAGTTGATCAACATATTTACTTACGCCCTTAAGCCTGCTTGATATTTCACAAAACTGAGATTTTTTGTAAGAAGTCAATAGTTTTATGCAAATTTTAAGACCTAAATCATTTCCTAACTGCACTTATAAGCTGAGAAATAAATGTATTTGTAAATTATATATTTATTAAATGTTTGTATTTTTGCATCTATGAATTCGATTCAATCGCTATGACTGGGTAGCTGCTTTGTTCCATTTCATTATCGTTCCGTATTTGTTTACATTTTCTTTTGTTTCTTTGCTTCTGAATTTCTGTATACTAAATTGTTCGCTCATCGATTAACGTAGGAAGAGAAAGTATTTATACACATATTCAAAATTAAACATATATGTTTTAATTTTGAATACGTGTGTAGTAAAGGACATAATTATTTGCGTTTATTTTGTCTTTTTTCTCTCTGCGTTTTGAGTAATAAAGCGCATATAGAAGTCGTAAATAGAGTTTTACAAGATTTAAGATCTTCTTCATCGAAGCTCAAACAATGTTTTTTTTGGTTTTCGTCAAACGATGCCAATTATTCTCAAGGGGACTCGGGCTGATATCATAAAAGCTTGACCTAAATCATCTTTTATTTGGAAGAGTGTCCAAAAACTTCAACTTCAAACCAATATGAGAGTAGAGCTTACTAAACACATTGACGGTACTGTGTTCGCATCTCTCTGCTAAAAATTGGTGATGGAAAATATATTATCTCAGGCTCAGATAATATAATTCAATCAAACGAACGTTTCGGAAAAATCGTTCACAACACACAACAACTTATTTAGTGCGTCCATTGAGACTTGAACTCTTTGCAATCGATACCGTTTTCTTGGTCTTGCGAAAGAGCTATTGTGTCACCAAAAATTAGATCAGTGAATGAAATAAATAACCATGTGCTACTAAGTTTAAAAACAGAGTTATATGAATAAAAAGCAATTGGCAGTGCTGTCGATGACAATGATATAGTAAGCTACCGTCAAGAATTTCTCAATTCTCTCAACCCTGCAGGTCTTCCATCCTACCAATTGAATTTAAAAGTTGGCAAACCGATTATGCTAATAAGAAATCTCAGTCCCCCAAGCCTATGTAATGGCACACACCTCCAAGTCAAAAACCTTTTCAAAAATGTAATACCAGTTCAAATTCTTACCAGGTAGGAACTCATGCACTTATTCCCAGGATAAAAATGATACAAACAGATCTTCCCTTTTCATTCAGACATCTACAGTTTCCAGTAAAACATTGCTTTTGCATGACAATCAACAAAGCTCAGGGTCAATCATCTCAATTCATTGGGGTAGATCTCAGAGAAAATATTTTTCCCATGGTCAACTCTATGTTGCACTTTCAAGAGTAGGCTCAAAACATAAACAGTTTTACTTCTTCATTAAAATGCTAAAACGGCTAACATTGTATACCTGGAAGCCTTGAAATAAAACAAATTTAATATGTGCTAATATTTGTTTTTTTTAAGAATTTATGGGACAACATCAACTCTTTTATTAGGCTACGGTAAGATTAACCATATTATTAACTTTTTACTAAAAATGTGACACCAATCACAGAAAAGTTTGATATAACATTTACAGTAAAATTAATTTTTCTTAGCCTTTGCGAAGCAACGCGAGCACGGTGTTGCTAGTCTAATATAAAACAAATTCAAAGTCTTATTTTAAAAAAATTTTAAAAAAGACGAAATAGAAAGTAAAAAGTAAGAATGCAGTGTGAAGTTTTTATTAAAAGTAAAGCTACGTGGATTTGTCCCTAAACGAACATTAAAAACATCGTTTGAAAATAAATTTAAATTGATAGTGGATCAAGAAAAAAGAATGATATAGCATTCAGGCAAATCCATTCGTCAGTCGTGTATAACAGAATATTTTAAATAATCACAACAACTGTACTTTTTTTATTCGCTAATAAATATTACGTAATTTATATTAATTTTTTTCTAAGAAATTGTATGGGAGGTGTTAAAATTAAACATCATATTTAATCATAAGGGAACTCATATTTATTTTAAATAAACAGAAACAACGTTTTAAGTTAATATTCAAAAAAAAGAAACTAAAAACGAAAACAACTCCACAATTTCATTTCTCACAAATAATCGGACACATTGTATTTAGTACTTTTTGGCATATCCTTTTGATTTAATAACGGCCTCAATGGGTCAAGGCATTGAAGAAACTAGTTTTGAACAAACTTCAGGTGGTATTTTTGCCCATTCATCTTGAAAGCCGGTCTTACGCTCTTGAATATTTTGAAAGTTCTTCTGAGCTACTCGACGTCCCAGTTCAACCCAAATATGCTCGATTGCATTAAGGTCAGTGGACTGTGCCGGTGTTCTGAGCTCTTTGGGACAGTTATACAACAACCACGACCTTGCTGTATAACTATATGCTTGGGGTCGTTGTCCTGGTAGAAGATGAAATTTTCTTGTATTCCGAGCTTACTGACACTTGGCACCAAATGTTGCTGTAAAATGTTGATATAACCCTTTCGGTCCATTTTACATTCCACAAAGTGTAAGTTTCCAACACCAGAACTCGACATACATCCCATTCCATGACAGACCCACCGCCATGTTTCACAGTTGTCCGTGTATGTTTATGAGCGGATTCTTCATTTGTTTTTCTCCATACAAACGTTCGTCCGTCTGATCCTTTCAAGCTAAATTTAATACTCGTATCATAAGTGAACAAAACCTATTTTTTGATGTTATAAGATGCACCCGTACATAAACAATAAAAATTTAAGAAATTTTACCTTATTCCAGAACGAAGTATCCTTGGTTAAATGTTCCCTAGCAATTGAAAGCCTTTCTTTTCTATTTTTTCCACTTATGAATGGCTTCTTTCGACCTACGCGGCCATTCAGATTTTGTTTACGCAGAACTCTTCGGACCGTTTCGTTGCCCACTTCCTTATTCCTGGTCTCCTTCAAAAAAACCTTTAGAGATACCGAGGATAAGAAAGGTGTTTCCTTGACTTGCCGAACAAGTAGCGGTTCTATTTTAATTTTTATAACCTGAAATTATGGCCTGAACCTTTGAATGGCTTCGTTGGACAATTTTGGCTATTTCTCGAACTGATTTTCCATCGTGACTATGCGTTATAACAAATTTTCTTATTTCAACTGATGTCTGCTGGCTTTTCGGGGCCATTTAAAGGTTTAGGGGAAAACTTTTTAAAAAACAAACTGAATATGAATCGCGATAGAGCATTTACTAAAGCCTATCATAATTTGACGAGAAAAGTACTTCTACTGAGCACTCTACGGTGCAACAAGTGTCCGATTATGTGTGGCAGACGGAATATTTGAGTTGTTTTAGTTTTTTGTCTACATTTTTTTGTTTTTTAATTCTAAACAAGATTAAATTAATAAAAAATATACTTTACGGTTTCTATTTAATAAATCAGAGGTAATTTCCTACACCCTCCATACATTTTAATAGAGAAATTGCACTGTTGAAAATTTTTTTCTGTGTCCGATTAGTTGTGGGAGCCACTGTACATACATACATACCTATTTTTTAAAAAAGAAATATCTTAAGTCGCATCTTTTGTTCTTAAAATGGAATGAAATGAAAATGATATTTGATTCGAGAGTCAATATTTCCTTGGTTTTCAAACCAAGTGTGTTTTCAAAACTCAAGATATAAAAAATTCGAACTCGACTTTATTTTACATGAAGTGATATTTAAAAATAAGAATGACTCTTTACCTAGCTTTAACATTTAACTCGTTATAATATTCAACGATTTTTCTTTTTGATTATTTCTACATATTTGTTTGATTTTTTTAATTAAACTTTACTTAAAGACGATTTATCGATAGCATTTATCTAATTAGGTTAGAAAATGCTCGCGCATAAACGCTATTAAAAATTGTTTGTCGCCTTTAGGGTCGATAAAGGGTTGATGAGTAACGAAGAGAATGGCTGGCAATGGGACACAATTTAATTTATTTAACTCATTAATGGAAAAATATCCTTCCTTCTTTCTACCGGTTAATTGCCCGTACGCTAAGTTTCCTTTCGTGTTTTTTTTATATCCGCTTAGCTATTTCGCCGTGCTAATTTGCTTGTTTCCTTGCTTTACCCTTTACCCCTTTTCTGGTATCTCTCGATATCCATGAAATTATTTCGAACTGGATATAGGTACGCCTCGACGACAACGACGCGGCTACAAGGTAGGCGAGATAAGGCGAATGACTTTTGTTTGTATCTCCTGACATAACATTGATAATCCTTTTCTCCATCACAGACATGAATATAATTTTAACCTTTTAATAAATTATAAAATACAAGAACCGCACAGATGAAGGGTTACAAAAATACTGATAACCTTCATCTAGTTACGATGGCACAGCGCGGTACACGTAAGGAACGTCCCCATCATTTCCTGGAGTTGAAAACCGAAAACGATTAAAAGTCGCGTGGTAAAGAGTTAGGTATTCGCGTGAACCCCGTTTGACACAAGGGAAACAATATGACCACAGCTCAGTGCCGTTTGGCTTCATCATTTTTTTTTTGTCTGAAATACTGGATTTTACATTTGTGGCTCGCTACAACCTGCAGTTATATAATATCTATATATGTGCATGTGTAAGTATATATTTTTATATATTTCCACTGGAAAATTACACAGGACACAGCGCAAACTAAGAAAAAAAGATTGATTTCGGAAGAGAAGTATATTTTTTTATTATCACCTACGTAATAGAGTCCAACATATCGCTTACACAGTTTTAGGCTAAGCAATAAAATATAAAATGTACTACTGGACTACACGTTCTTGCTCTTATATTCGATCATATCGTATGCGCAACATTCTTATTAGAAACGGATAAATATATTTATAGAGTCGTTTTTTACTAAATTTTGTATACACTAGACGTCCAGCATAACGAAAGATATAATAAGAAGCTGTTTTTCTCTATATAATACCGCTATATAAAGGTTTATCCATTTTGCGGTTTCAAAAGTAAACGTAAATAAAACACATATAACATTTTTTTCTTCATGATATTTCTTTTTTATTATAAAGTCTGAACGTTTGACATTATGTGTGAAACACCACATCATTTAAATGACCACCACGCGAATTGTTGCAAGCATCGATTCTTTTAAGGTCATTTTCGACCACTTTTTGACACATATTGGGCGGTATGTCAGCCATAACTCAGCCATAAGCACGGTCTTTCGCGTAGCTCCACAAAAAAAAGTCCAGCGATGTCAAATCGCATGATCTTGGTGGCCAGTTGATATGGCCACAAGAAGAAATCTTCGCTCGAGTTGTGTGGCATGTGGCACAGTCTTGTTGAAACCACATATTCTCCAAGTCGTATTCTTCAATAGCAGGCAAAAAAGTCGAACCATCGTCATTTTCGAAGAAGTAAGGTCCAATCACACCTCCCTACCAAAGACCGCCAGAAACAGCGACTTTTTGTGGATGTAATGGCGTCTCTTCAATTACTCCAGGATTCTCAGAACCCCAAATACGACAATTTTGTTTATTAACATACCCACCGAGTGAGAAATGTGCTTCGTCGCTGAAGAAAATTTTTGTTCGAAAAATCGCCGTCCACCCCTGTTGTTTCAGCACCCATTCGACGTATCTACGACGTTGTGAATGGTCAGCTGGCTTTAGTTGTTGTGTGAGCTGGACTTTATATGGATGTATGTGTAGATCCAAATGCTAAATACGCCATACTGTGCCGTAGAGACAGTCCTTATTCATGCGAACGACGAGGAATCTACACATTTGGGTCTTCGGCAACACTTTCACTTACAGCAGCGATATTTTCAGTGGTACGTGCGAAACGATGATGCACATGCCTTACAATATCTGTAACCAATATCTGCTATGTATATACCGTCTGGTTCATCGTCTTTTGTATATGAATGTTATTCCTCAGCTATAAATGATATTGTGGAATATTCTGGAAATTTATTTGTACTGCTTTTTGGTGACTTCAACCTTACTAATTTGAGCTGGAAAATGGATGAGGATAATAAAAATAAAAATAATGCTATTGTACAGGGTCCTGTTTATGAAAGGAACTTTGTTGAAGCCGTGCTGTTAACTGGACTCAATCAAATTAATGGATTGCCGAATAAGTGTTTGCGTTACCTCGATCTTGTCTTTACTGATTGTTCTGTTTCTTGCGAAACTTTGGATGTAGACGACTGGCTTTTGCCAAAGGTTCCACATCATAATGCTTTTCAGTGTTATTTGCCATTATGTGTTGATGAAAAGCCAAATGTTACAAATTCGTCTTCGTTAAAAAATTTCAACTTCAAGAAAATTCACTTGGCAAAATTGGAACAATATTTTTGCAATGTGGATTGGTCAAGTGTAATGGATTGTAATGATGTTAATTTATGTGTCGTGAACTTTTATGATATCTTGCAAAACTGTCTTAATCTTTGTGTTCCCGTTAAAAAAAATTGTCTATAGCATCATCAGTTCAATGGCTTTCGTATACGAAACCTAAAAAACGTATTTTAAAAAAAAATGGAGGAGAACACACGCAATTTACTTTTATTATCAGTTCTGTTACTATCGAAAACTATTTAAAAGTTCCTTAAGGACAGCCTATAAGAACTATTTAAGTAAAATAAAGTGCAATATTAAAAATAACCCTAAGTACTTTTGGAAATATATAAACTCTAAAAGGAAAAATTCAAATTTTCCAACATCCGTGCAATATAAAAATAAGTCCTCTTCCTGTGATATAGATATAAGTAATTTATTTGCTGATTTTTTCCAACAAACATATACCTCGTGCAATCCCAAATACTGTGATAATTTAATCCGAAATCAATTTAACTGTGATATACCTACGTTAAGACTGTCTGAAGTGGAAGTAGTGCATTATATTGACGGCTTAAAAAGTACATATTCGTTTGGTCCTGACAATATTCCGTCTATATTTGTTAAAACTTGTAAGTCTTACATTTGTGCTGCGATTACACACATATTTAACTGTTCCTTATCTTCTGGTGTTTTTCCTGAACTGTGGAAGTCTTCGTTTATTTTACATTTTATTTTTATAAGTGTGGAAATAAAAACAATGTTGAGAATTATAGATTTATTGCAAAACTTTCATGCATACCAAAGTTGTTTGAAAATATAGTTTCGAAACATATTCAATTTTTCTGTAAGTCATTAATCGTTCCTGAACAACATGGATTTTGTCTACAAAAGTCTACAACTACAAATCTTCTCGAATTCACAAACCAAATTAATATAAATATACAAAATAAACTCCAAACTGATGTTTTTTACGCTGATCTAAGTAAAGCATTTGCTACGGTCAGTCATTCTATACTTTTTCTTAAGTTGGAAAGGTATGGATTTCCAGCGTGGATAATTGATTGGATCAAATCGTATTTAAAAAATCGTATTCAATATGTTCGCTTTAAAAACTGCCTATCTAAAATTATTAATGTGCTGTCCGGAGTTCCTCAAGGTAGTCATATTGGTCCACTTCTCTTCGTCCTGTATATTAATGACATTGGTATGAATATTCTCTACTCAAAAATACTAATCTTCGCAGATGACTTCAAAATGTTCTATAGCTTTTCGAACTCAAATGGATATCTGTTTCTGCAGGATGATATTGACATAGCCTTTGAATGGTGTGTTTCAAATGGAATGGAACTGAATACTAAAAAGTGCAAAGTGATGTCGTACACCAGGATGAAAAACCCCATTGATTCCTCGTATTACATTGATGAATGCTTGGTTGATCGTGTTGACACATTTAATGATTTGGGAGTCTTATTTGATGCAAAATTGTCATTTAACTGCCATATTGACGTTATCACTAGTAAGGCAAGAAGTCGTCTCGGATTAATTAATTGAGGTTTTCTAAAGAATAAAATGACCCTTATATATCGAAAACCCTTTACTGCGGCCTCGTCCGTCCCGTCTTGGAGTATTGTAGCTGCGTATGGTGTCCTATGTATAATGTTTCAATAAATAAAATTGAAAGTGTTCAAAAACAGTTTTTGTTATTCGTCCTTCGTCAACTTCCATGTGATCCAAATCACCGTCTTCCGTCTTATGAAAATCGTTTGAATCTATTAAACCTATCGACGACGCTGAAAAAAAGAAGGGAAGTGAATAATGTTCTTTTCCTGTTTCAATTACTATCTGGATCAATTTGTACCTCTCATATCCTCATTATGCTGAATATAAATTCTCGATGCAGAATAAATCGTAACTCTGATTTTTTTTATACTTCTTTTGCAAGATCTAATTATGGTTTAAATGAAACTTTAAATGTCATGTGCATTGATTTTAATTGTTTTTATGATTGTATAGATTTTAACTTGTCAAAGAACAGTCTTAAAAAAAATTGTTATCTTCCTAATTATTATTATAATATAATCTTTCCATTTCTTAAATGCTTCTTTTAAAATGTTAATATTTTTTTTATTATTAAATAATTATGTTTTTGCTTATCTATTCATTATTTTATACCTACATTTTTGATTCAACTGAAGCATAATGTTTGTGTGTAGTTGAGAGAAATAAATAAATAAATAAATAAATAAATAAATCCAGTCTCTTCAAATTTTTTCACAATTTTGCCAGTTGCTTGCGTAGTTGGACGATTATGTAAAACATAATCTCCTCTTAAAACACGATATGTGGCTGTGGCAGAATCACCATTTTTGTAGTAGGTTTTAATAATTTTTATGCGTTGTGCGATAATTAAGTGATCCATTTTCGTAAATGTAAGACTTTCAACTGAAAAAAAAAATGGTTTAACAACTTAGTTTGACAGATGACGAATTCCAGCCCTATACTTTTGAAACCGCAAAATGGATAACCCTTTATGTTTAAAAGTCTTCGGAACGCAGGGATGCATGGATGTACCACGCTGTGAACTCGTTTTAACATCTGATGACGACGAAGACGAAAAACCAAATAGAAAATATTGGTTTGACATTTGAGTATGAATTAGTGCTTCTTGAGTTGATTCTGGTTTCAAATCAAGAAGAGAATTTCTCTTCTCGGAATCATCAGAAGATGATTTTTTTGCCAATTGAATGGTTTTAGAAGACTTCCGGACGCTTGGGAATGCTTCTAGATATCCAATGGAAAACCAAATTTATCCATTATGATCATTCGCAAACAACACATCACTACACTTTTGCCGTTTTTATTTGGCAAGCCGGATGCTTTCTGAAATCTTATTGTCAAAAAATTACAGTTCTGATTCTGAAAAGAATAGAATTTTGCTTCTGGATTTGAAATCAGAATCGAAACCAGAAGCACTCACACATTCATAAACTTGGACATCAAACTCGACTCTTGTCGTTTTTCTATCATAACTGTGGAACAAACCTAATTTTTGATTATGATTATTTTTACGTGCACAGTTATTTTCACATACATATACAGTCACATTCAAATTGAGAATAGTCAGAAACAAAAAAAAAAGTGTTCAGTTGGGATCCGGGATTCCGGTTTACAAAATAAAAACGCATTTAATCTTTTGATCAATTAGTACTCCCACTTGAAGAAAAAAATAATTGACAATTCTAATGCGCACATAAAAATAAAAAAAATTAAAATTATTGCAAGACTTGCACCATTTTTTGTTTGTTTTTAAGTTTTGGCAAAAACGGCAAATTTCATCGCGAATAAGTAAAATCTCATACTTATAATTAGGCTGGGTATGAAAGGGCAGTGTATGTGGCTTTTTAAATAACTGACAAAGTATTTTTAATAATGTGGTGGTCGCCAAAATCTGTTTACTCTCAAAGGGGTCGCGTACTCAATCAGTTTGAAAAACACTGCACTAGACGTCCAGCATTACGAAAGATATACATAATAAGAAGGTGTTACAATTCTATATGCTACTGAAATTATTCAGCCAAGTAGAAGACTTAGCATTATATTTAATTGGACTTGTTGAATTATTGATACAAAATAGCTTTTAACGGCCTTTAGTCCACAAAATTTACGTTTCGTCCTGGCGATCTCACTTGGACTAATCAGTTGGCTAGTGAGCGCCTTTTCAATACGCACATTTTGTTAAGTTCAGTTCAACTTACATGAGTTTTTTTTTAATAATTTACACGCGCTCAAGGGATTATAATGTTACCCTTTATATGACTTTAACACAGCGCGGCGTGAGAGAGAAGAGATAGAAGGATAGGAAAGATGTGTTGCGCGATGGTCTGAGACTAGAGCTGGTTGTTGTCTCAAATTTATTTCCAGTAATGGCGGTTGTACTAAAGCGGAGAATTTATTGTGTTCTATTTATCTATGTCTCTTAATTCGCATTATTTTATTTTATTACGTTATCATATTGTATGGGTGTATTTTTACTAAATCAGATGCTGTTAATGTTATGCCTAAACAGCATGTAATGAGTAAACCAGAAACTTATTTTATGACAATTTTTAGAATTGGTTTTTAATGGAATATAAGAAGACATAGACAACGGCAGGAATCGAACCTGCGACCACGAGGTCGACAGCCGAGCACACATCTATCGCGCCACTACCACTCCCCTTTAAAAAAAAAAAAAACAATGTGAACTATATCCAACAAGATTAAATTTAATAATTAAAATGCGAAGATTTTGTCCCCGGCCAGACATAGTTAATAAGAAGGTGTTTTTCTTAAATATAATACAATTCTTTATACTTACTCCCAGTTTCACAGTGGGAGTTTAAACTTAAGATCAATTGAACCTTAAACTGAGTTTGAATTTCTGGTTTAAATCGTCCGGTTTCACAGTGAAATCTGGTCTTCAGATCAGCTGAACTTCGTTTAAATAGATTTAATGAAAAATAGTTGGCAGCATTTTTCTTTTGCTTCGTTCTCAACGAAAATAATAAAAAAAATAATATTAAAACTCACTATAACAACTCAATAACATTTGAATACACAATTTTGTTTTCTTCATAATATTTTCTGAAAACAAAAAACAATACAAACGCTGAACTGAAGCTTAAACGGCAGAATAATCTCGGTTAACTTTAACTACAAATTGAACTCAGTTCAAGGTTTAAACGACATTGTGAAACCGAATAAAATGTTGATCTGAAGTTTAAACCAAAAGTTGAGTTAACGAGGGTTAACATTATGTTTAATTGGACTTGTTGAATTATTGATTCAAAATAGCTTTTAACGGCTTTTAGTCCCACAAAATATAAATTCGTTATATCGGCATTCGTAATACAGTACGTCCAGTGTATTACGAAATTTCTCTAATTCTTTTCTAAAAAAATTGGCATGTCAATTTTATGTATTTAAAATATAAGCTTACAAATATAATTCCGAAAAAGCAAAATCGTTATCCGTTTTCGAAATATGTATTGAATTTTCAAAAATCCAAAAAAAGAATTTTTCGAAAAATTTGGTATTATTTATAATTTTTTAAATTTTTGATCGAAATCCGTCGAACAGTTTATGAAAAGTTCAAAATCAAAAAAATGATTGTATGGCAGATAAAATTTTGAACCAAATTGTAGACTATATGCCTATAGTAGTGGACAGATTTTTCTTGTATGAAAATCGTCTGAGCCGTTTTCGACATAATTAAGATAGTAGAAAAAATTGTATGACAGGTACCGTTCGTTTTGGCACGAACAAATCGATTCAAAAATCTATTTGAGACAATCGCAAGTAATTTTGAAAAAAATCGCTGTAGGTTGTAGAGCGTTGTACATGTGTACAGATATGTACAGATAGACAGACAGTAATGTTATGTTTGAGTGTCAGATTTTTTCACGAATCCATTACTTGCCTTATAGTACCTATAATTATAATCGCAAGTAAAAAATAAAATGCACGACGGATCGTACAAACTTGCTTTTGTAGTTAACAACTTTAGTGTTACTCACTGACGCTGTTGGTAGGTAGCTAGTCTATTATAACTTTATTAGTTATCCTACGCAGATTTAAAGCCCATGTAGGTAATACTACCTTGATTCTTAGTATAATGAATTGTCGAATGCATGATTCAAGGAATAGTTAAATAAGCATACAAATGTATATTTAAATGGATTTTAATTATGTAAATTAGGAGGGTAATAATGTAAATATGTTCAAGTACATACATGTAAATAATGAAAGTAAATGGTGTATAGGTGGAAAAAATCGTTTTTTAAACTTATTTAAACTGCCAAAACCATCACTTTAATCAGTTTTCCGGAAAAACGGAGAACGCCATTAGATGCCACGGATCAATGAAAATGTTATAAAAAAGTATCTCGAAAATTGTAGGCCGGGTTTTGGTGAAATGCTGTTTCTTATTTTTCGTTTTTTGAAAACAAAATTCTTTTGAAATTTTTTTATGCAGTTTTTTAGAGACTATTAATGTTTATGTGAATATAAAATTTAAAATTATTTTTTTGATTAGTTTTAAAATTGTTGAGTTTTCAACAAAAAAAAATTTAATAAAATATTTTAATTTAAAAAAAAAAGTTATTTAAAATTTTGATATGCAAAAATAATTTAACTACTTAGATCTTCTCAGATATAAGATTTGACAGAAATCCAAGAATTAAAAATTACCGAGAAAGCCAAAAATTAAAAAAACCGTTATATGAAAGGTACCGTTAATAAACTTTTCCTGTAAACTTGGTTCATATCAGATTTAACTATTACCAGCAAAAAAATTCTCAAAATTTTTTATCAAAATCGTTAGAGCCGTTTTACAGAAAAATAAGATTTGCCTTCAAGGTCATATGGCAGGTACCGTTATTTTTAGACCTAAAAATAAAATTTCAATTTCCCCTCTGAAGAATGCCAAAATAATCACACGTACCAAATTTGAAGGCAATCGCTTAAGCCGTTTAGGATGAAGCTCGTTATACATACAGACGGACAGACTGACAGACAGACTGACAGACAGACATTTTTTGCCGATCACTTTTTTAGGCTTCTCTATGATCGTAATGTCATGTTTGATTGTTAGATTTTTTTTTCTTACGAATGCATAACTTGCCTTAATAACGATACCTG
Organism: Philhelius pedissequus; assembly: GCA_910595825.1. NCBI lineage: Eukaryota > Metazoa > Arthropoda > Insecta > Diptera > Syrphidae > Philhelius > Philhelius pedissequus. The sequence continues at coordinate 225,802,446 of OU343161.1, read as the reverse complement.
CCATACGACATTTTTCAGATTTTCTACTTTCTTATTAATGGACAACAGATTTCGATAAAAAATGTGTATAGAAGGTCTTTTGAATTAATAGTAATGCATACCAATGGTTTCGAAAAATATTTTTTTTCGGATGTTTGAAAAAAATTTTTTTTTTTGAAAATTCAATATTTCGAAAACGGATGACTATTTTTTCTCCAAAATTATATTTTAAGCTTATATTATTAAATACATAAATTTACCATAGGTACCAAATTTTTTTCAAAGAAATTTTATCTATAAAAAATTAATATGGGTGTTCGATATTATTCAATAGCTTGAAAATAAATAAAAAAATAAGTAAAAAACTACTAAGAATCTTGTGGTTATGATGCGAGCAAATGCATGTGATCCAGCACTACTCAGTTCAATAAAATGTTAAAACACTTTTATAAAACGACTTGGTGTACCTATGATTTAGTAACTTAGGAATATGATGGATTTGATGCTGATGATGGGTGATTATGTATTTGGAACTTTCTTTTTATTTTTAATATTCTTTACTTTAAATGATTAGTGTGTTATTAAAATGAAATAAAATGATTTGTCAATTTTCAAAACATTATAATTTTTAGAATAGTATATTACGTTGGTACTGATATTTGAAAAGAGCTGTTTTTCCACTTGCGATTATAGGTACTATAAGGCAAGTTATGCATTCGTAAAAAAAAAATTTCTAACAATCAAACTTAAAACAAAAAGTGAAACAAAAAAGTAGATCCCCCAATTCCGACTGTCTGTCTGCCTGTCCTCGAGTCTGCAGCCTAAGCGGTTGGATTTGCTTCAAACTTCGTACATATTGGTTTTTCGGTAATATGCCCACACGCTTTTTCATTTTTTTTAAAACTACAAATAACAGTAGCTCCCATACATTTTTTTTTTGGCCAAAAACAAAAATCTTATTTCTCTTAAAAACGGCTCCAACGAGTTTTATAAAAAATAATCAGGGTATATTTTGATAATTTTTACTTGCGATTATAGGTACTATAATTCAAATTATGTATTCGTAAAAAAAAATTTCTAACATTCAAACATGACATTACGATCATAGAGAACACAAAAAGTGGGTCCCGCAATTCCTTCCGGCTGTCTGTCTGTCTGTCTGTAGAACGATCTACAGCCTAAGCAGCTGAATCGATTTGGTTCAAGGTTCAAACGTGGTGCTTAGGCGTTTTATGTGATTGTCCAAAATAGTTTTTTGAATCGTTGTTTTAGCCCCAAAAATAATGTTACTTGCCATACATATTTTCTACCATCTTAATTATCTCGAAAACGGCTCTATCGATTTTGATAAAAATTAGCGTGTGTACTACTTTAGATATGGTCTACATTTTGACTAAAACAAATTTTAAAATATTTTCTTATTAACGGTACCTGCCATACAACCATTTTATTGATTTCCGACATTCTCATTAACGGCTCAACGGATTTCGATTGTATTTCAAAATTTTCGAAAAATATTTTTTTTGGACTAAGAAAAAAATATTTTTTTTTTGAAAATTCAATATTACTTTTTTTTAGAAAAAATTTAAGCATTTTTATATATAAAAAATAAGTGGAAAACGACTTTAAAAATACATTTAGCCGTTTCTATTAAGAATCGTTTCCATATATGGCGTTTTTCTTTTTTAGCTCCGAGTAAAGAACTCAGCTGTCAAGAAAAGATCTGTGTTTCTTTTTTAGCTCAGACACATTCAATCTTTCAACTCGTGTTTCTTTTTTAAATCATTGCTAAATCGATGCATGAACCATAAGCTCAGAATAAAATGACCGATCAAACGGAGCAAAGTGCTGGGCGCGGCTAACTTTACTCATAATTTTAACAATAATCACTAAAGTAAAACCAATTAAAAACAACAATGAATTCGGAAAACGGAAACTTTGGATTTGCTGGTAAATAAGTTTTAATAAAAACAATTATAATAATATATGACAGTTCTGCGCTTAAGTTTATTTCAAAATTAAATCGGAGATATCTGACCATGCTCTACTCAGATCTAAATCGGTTTACTGAGGCTCTGCTCAGAGATCTGCTCGGAGATAAAAAAGAAAAACGCCAATAATGTGATCGAACATAGGAGCGAGTACGTGTGATCCAGTCGTGCATTTTATTTTTTTTGGAAAAAAATTGTTATTTTTGGTACCTCTAGTAGAACCATTTTCTTTTTGGTTTCCGATTTTGTCCGAAACGGTTTATCAGATTTTGTTTTTTTGGCATTATCTTGAAAGTGTTTTTTTGGCATTATCTTGAATACTCGTAGTTAAAAAAAGAACTATTTTTCTAAAATAAAAAACGAAGGTACGTCCCATATTTCTCGAAAACGGCTCCAAGAATTTTTATAAAAAAACGTATGTGTTACAGCTCACTTTTAAGTATAAACATATTTCTTTTTGCATACTTATTAACGGTACTTCCCATAGAACCACTTTTCATATTTTCGACTTTCTTAATATTGGATGAACCGATATATTACATTTTATTTATACAAATGCTCTCCAAAATTGTTAATAAAACTGCATACTCAAATTTTCAAAAAAAAAAGTTTTTCGATTTTTAAAAAATAAATTAAAATTTTTTTGAAAAATCGATTTTTCAAAAACCAGTCACAGAATTTTTTTTAATTTGAATTGTATATGTATTTAATAATACCTTCAAAATGGCGTTTAAAATTTTTTTTCTAAAAATGTTTTCAAAATTTTATACATAAAAAATTAATTTATTAAAAAACCGCTCCAACGATTTTTGAATTTTTTTTTATATATTCTTATTAATCAACGAATTCAAACTGCATCTTTGTTTTCCTGCAAACTATAACGACTAAGCTAAGATGGTTGTGTGTTGTAGGACGCGGGAAGTCACTGATTGACGTCAACATGGCGACGTCCAGTGATACAACGAATACTACACGTCAATTGTGCTTATTTTACCTCCAAGTGGTAACCATCGGATACTGGTCTCGTTCATCCGAACATGACTTGCTAAAATAATAAGCGCGAGTGTTGAACAAAAGGAAAAAAAAGGCAACACTATAATCTTCTGTCGGAAATGACTGGCTGTATAACTGGGCTGAAGTCTTGGACGAGCCTATCAGAAGGATAGTGTGCGGCGGATGAATTCACCACAGTGAATCAATGGTGCCATCAACAGCACTGAGGACAGAAACCGAGAGGAGTGTTCACACTAAGGCTATTCTCCCTCTAAAAGACGACAGCGGAGGAATTCCCCAGATGGAATCAACGGTGGCGTTTACAGTTCCAGTGAGGCTGAACTACTTAGTGAACACCTTATACGGGCTACTACGACATATTCGGAGCTCAGGCCTATAAGGAGCGGTTAATCCGTCTCCCCGCCCTTGGAGTTATATTGTAAGGGTCTGGTCCTCCAGGTTGAGGGTCGTGCCGTCGGGGTGACTTCTCGGCCACATAAAGCAACTCTTAGTTTCGAATCAACAACAAGCCTCGGATACGGACGGATTTACTGTTGACGAACCCTGCAAACGAAATAAGGACAACGAACTTCGGATTTGCATGTGGAATGTTCTGTCTCTTTATAGACCACGTGCAGCCGAACATTTAGCGGAGGCCCTAGGCTGACATGGCGAATTCCTGGCCAATCAACCGCCAACCAGATTGACCATATTGCGATCGACGTAAGGCACTCCTCCAGTATCAAGGATATACGAACGTTCCGAGGAGCCAACGTGCACTCGGACCACTACCCCTTTGTAGCCAAGGCAATGCTAAGGATATCCAGACCAAAGGCAAGAGGGATGCCATTGCACGATGAAATTCGGAAGTGTTACCAAAAAGTAAAAAGAACCTCCCGAACCGAAACCTGCTAGGATGATCAGGGGAACATCGTGGTAGAATCCCAGTCGGTGCTGAGGATATGGAAAAATTATCTCTGCAAATTGTATAACGGCGATGACGAACCGAAACCCCCTATTGTGCAGACTGTACCATTCAACCTGGACGACGTAGGCCAACAATACCGTCCACCCGATCTCGACGAAGTAAAGATAGCTATATCTAAACTTAAGTCCAACAAAGCTGCTGGAGCTGATGGTCTTGCGGGCGAGTTGTTCAAAGTGGCTGGCGATGAACTGGTAAGGAGTATGCACCAGCTCATCTGCAAAATAAGGTCGGAGGAAAGCATGCCCGATGAATGAAACCCCAGCATTGTTTGCCCGATCTTCAAGAAAGGCGATCCTCTGGCCTGCACCAACTACGGAGGCATCAGTCTTCTTAATACCGCCTACAAGATCTTCTCTGCCGTACTTTGTGAGCGCCTAAAGCCTTTCGTCAACAACCAGATAGGTCCTTATCAGTGTGGCTTTAGGCCAGGGAAGTCCACTATCGACCAAATATTCTCACTACGGCAGATCTTGGAAAAAAAATTTCAAATCGATACTCACGAATTTTTTATCGATTTCAAGGCTGCGTATGACAGCATCTACAGAGACGACCTATATAGAGCCATATCTAGTTTTGGCATCCCTACAAAACTCGTTCGTTTGTGCAGGATGACGATGGAGAATGCGCGCTGATCCATCAAGATCGCCAAAGACCTCACAGACACCTTTGATGTGAAAAAATGTTTTAGGCAGGGCGACGTGCTGTCATGCGACTTCTTTAACATCATTCTTGAAAGAATAGTGCAAAACTCTCACGTCAACACTAGAGGCACCATCTTTCAAAAGTCCATCCATTTACTCGCTTACGCTGACGACATTGACATAATCGGACGGACAAAGCGTGATGTCAGTGGTGCTTTCGTGAGTATTGAAAAGGAAGCCAAGAAGATGGGCTTAACAGTGAACGAAAGCAAAACAAAATATATGCTGTCAACAAGAAAGGACACCCAGCACCGGCGTCTCGGACAGAACGTCAATATAGACAGCTATAATTTTGAAGTGGTCAGAGATTTTGTATACCTAGGATCCGCCGTAAACTCAGCAAATGATACTAGTGCTGAGATCAAACGCAGAATTACTATTGCCAATTTCTGTTTCTTTGGGCTAAGATGGCAATTGAGAAGCAAAGCCCACTCTCGAGCAACTAAACTATCCATACATTAAATGCTCATCATCCCAGTCCTGATGTATGGTGCAGAGACATGGACAATATTAACGGTGGATGAGGATGCGTTAGGTTGTTTTGAGAAGAAAATTCTCCGCGTGATTTTGGGTCTCGAGAAGACGATACAGCAACGAACTATACGGGCTGTACAGCGACACCGACCTAGTCACAAAACTGAAAAGCCAACGACTGAGATGGCTGGTTCACCTAGAGCGAATGGACACCAATGCTCCGGACCGGAATGTCTTTGAATCCTGCCCCGTGGGACAGCGCAGTAGAGGTGGACAGCGTAAAAGGTGATAACGATAGCTAGAAACCGAGCCGACTGGAAGAAGCTTGTTCGTTGAGGCCCTGGTCCACCCGGACTGTAACGCCACCTTAAGTAAGTAAGTAAGTAATAACGACTAAGCAATATAAGAACATTTAAGTATGTGTATTATCCATTTATTTATACCTTATTATTATTCCCTCTTTACAAATTTTTGCCTACATAACTGAATACTAAATACATTCACATATCATATTCACATGAATCTTATGTATGCATAGTGCAGCTAAATTATACAGTTATATGCATATAGCTACCTACCCACATACATCCTTCATTTTCATTATTTTGTACATGTTTACATACTTAGGTTCCATCAATATGTCTATATTTGTAGATATATTTTACTCTCCTAACCTACATAATTAAAATCTATGACTTGGATTTAAATATACATTTGAAGGTAGGTACAATTCAGTATACTAAGAATCGAGGTAATCTTACATACATGACTTTACGCCTGCATAGGATAACTACACCTAACTAACTAAACATCAATGGTTACATAAAAGCATACATAGTATGGCAATTTATTTCCTTTATTTTTTATAAAAAGAAAAATGTCAATTTAACGTACATATATCGTTGTCAACAAAACGTTGAAAAGAAAAGAGGTCGCTCATGTGTTTTCCTGGGTTGGTTATTAGTTAAATTCGTATTCATATGTATATCTAATACTGGTTTTGGAATATTTGACTACATTCCTAATTTTTGCGTGACTAAATTCAGTTTTTTCAAAAAAAAATAAAAATTAATTAAAAATTAAATTTGTGAACTAATATAATAATTTTTAAATTTTAATATTAATTTCATAAATTTTGGTGATATACGTGCAATATTTTTTGTTGTTAATTTTGCTTATAAATTCTGTCTATGTTACAACTTTCTCCGCATATGGGGTAAGTCGTAACAACATTTTTTTTTTTTGTCTAAAAGCTATATGCTTACAAATTCTGATCAGTATTTTTTGTCTTTTTTGTTGGACTTCGTAACTGAGATATTGCTCTTTTAAGGGAAAAACGTTTGGCTAACTCATTTCCAAAATCTTAGGAATAGCATCCACTTTAGTAAAGTGTTAATTTTGGACCCTCCTCTCCCCTACACCGATTGAAAGGTGGCACCCCCAAGATCACGAATATCTAATATTAATTATTATTATATTATTAAAACTAATTATTTTTCTTATTCCTTAAGTTTTCAGGTGCAAAAATATTTTTTTGTTGGTGGCACCCAGTGGCTTAAAGTGGCACTTTCTGTTGTCAGCATTAGCACTTACAACATTTTTACTTGCGATTATAGGTACTATTCGTTAAAAAAAATCTAACAATCAAACATGACATTCCGATCATAGAGAAGCTTAAAAAAGTGATCGCCAGAAAATGTCTGTCTGTCTGTCTGTCAGTCTGTCAGTCTGTCAGTCTGTCAGTCTGTCAGTCTGTCAGTCTGTCAGTCTGTCAGTCTGTCAGTCTGTCAGTCTGTCAGTCTGTCCGTCTGTATGTATAACGAGGTACACCCTAAACGGCTTAAGCGATTGCCTTCAAATTTGGTATGTGTTATTATTTTGGCATTCCTCAGAGGGGAAATTGAAATTTTTTTAGCTCAAAAAATAACGGTACCTGTCATATAACCGTAACGTTCAAACCTATTTTTATCGGAAATAGCTCTAACGATATTGATAAGAAAAAATCAGTGCGGCTTTTTAGCTACGACCGATCATATGGTTAAAAAAAATTAGAAAAATGTCTAAAAACGGTACTTTCCATAGGACCGCTTTTTTTGCGTCCGACTATCTCATAAACGGCTCAACCGATTCTTTCGAAATTTCACACATTTATAGTTTTGGGTTGCTCAAATTATACCGCGTACCAATATTTGTATTTAGTATTTTTTTTTGTATTTGTAAAATCATTTAAAAAAAATTTAATTTATATTTCGAAAACTGCTCATTAAATTTTTTCAAAAATTATATTTATATGTATTTATTAAATACCTATGATTGGCGTTTTTGAATTTTTTTTTGCGAAATGTTTTCAAAAAGTTTAAAAAAAAAACTTTTTTTCTCAAAAACCGCTGCACAGATTTTTAAAATTGTTTTCTCATTAATTCAAATTTATCTAACAAATAAAATGGCGTACTTTTTTTTAGATTACATTAGTTTAAGTATTTATTTCAGAATTTTGAATTTATTTTTCTTTGATTAAGCAGATTTAATATTTTGTTTTTAAGTTTATATTATAATATTTAAGACTGTCATACAATTTTTTTAGAAAAAAATTAAAGATATTTTGTATATATAAAAAATGAAGTAAAAAAACACTTTAAATATATATTTAGATTTTTAACAGAAATCTTTTGCATTCGATGTGACCAAACATAAGAGCAAGTTCGTGCGATCCAGACGTGCATTTTACTTTTATTGGATTAAAAATTAAATTACTTTTAAATAACTACTGGTTTTTAAAGCTGATAGACCGCAAATGACCTCCACGCTCATCCACGAATATGGGGCACCTGATCAGAAAATTGTTCATGCGGCCTGCAGGGTTGAAATTGGGATCGGCTCAATTATTGTCTTAGTGAACTGCTTCAATTCAGTCAAATTCCTAGGTTTCGTTTTGTACACTTCCTGTTTGACATAACCCCATAAAAAAAAAGTCTTGAGCAGTCAGGTCAGGTGACCTTGGGGACCAGCGGAAAGTGCAGTTTCTGGATATCAATTTGTTTGGGAATTTTCGTTGGAACTCCACCATAACTTGTGTGGCTACGTGTGCACTTGCTCCATCTTGTTTAAACCAAATCCTGCTGAAAGAGATACGTCTTCGGCAAAGTTCTGGGTAAAAAAAAATCCTTCAACATCTTTAAATAACGGTCCCCATTGACAGTTTGTGTTACACCGTTTTCTTCAAAGAAGTATGGCCCGACTCGTTCTGGGTGCAGTTCCGTCTCATGGAGCATTTCTGGATTAGATTCACTGCATATATGGCAAAACAAAACAACACTTGTTGTTTAGGTTAAGACACCAGATAACTTTTAGGAACAAATCATTACAACGTTAATTTAATTTTTTAATATTAAAATTTAGTTTTTGTTGACTGTGTTGAAAATGAAATGCAACTGAAATTTGCATGTCTTTATTATATTCATAGTATCGTATACAAAACCCCTTTCCCAGAATTGAAGCTGTATACGCCTCTGAACGTCTCTCGATTCATGTCTACGTGTGTCAGCTGCAACGCTGACAGCCTCTTCAACCTAACCAAACCTAAGTTATTTTTTAGAAAATGTCCCCTCCCGCCTAAACGGAGGGAGATAGACCCCCCTCACATAGTAAAAAATGATTGTAGGTATTAAGCACCTCTACAAAAATTGTTTATTATTTTGGGGCGCCCATCGTAGTTATCGTACGCTAGCCTTATTTAATTTTAACGATTTTACAGTGTTGGATTTTAGCCAAACTCGAATGGAACCTGAAGGTTTTATTTTTATAAGCATGAAAGCTTATATCGGCTACCTATATAAATACATATGCTTTCTTTCACTTACAGCCCGAAAGGTACATCCCCGCATAGTTCATAATTCAATGTCTTTCGGTTAGATGAGTTTTCCGCTAACCTCTTAGTAAATTTCCTTTAGAAATTGCTACATACTACTGCACGAAACTAACTCTTAATTATTTGTTCGCAATCAAAATCTAAATTATTTCTATTGAAAAGTTGGAACATCCATCTACAGCCACCGCTTTGCTTGAACAATTCGTTTAAAATCCATTCCATCCAAATGTAAACGTCCGGCTGTATCTACTCGACATTCCCTTCAAATTGCAACCAAACGAAATAACATTTAATTTGCTAGTTATTAACCGCACTAGGATAATAATTGCGAAATTTACAGTTAATTTAACACAGAAATTTGTTTGTTTGAATTGAAATTCAGAAACTGGGTAAGAGTTTTACCTTTAGTAGTTGTCTATATACGTAGCAGTTCCGTTCCAAAGGCATATAGAGCTTTGATCAGAAGAAGGGATGGGAGCAAAGTCACTCTTTAGCTGATATACTATACTATCCATGAAATTTGCGGCATTTTTTTAGGTGTTTAATCAGCGGAAAAACACTGTTTTGGTTTTTGGATTTCTTCCACAGATGTTACCAAAGTAAAATTCATGTGTATCACGTCTTATGCAAGCAAATAACAGTTCTTTGATTTTTTTGACAAATTTAAATATTTATATTAAACTAGCTGCTCCGGCAAACTTCGTTCCGCCTAAATTCGTTTATGTCAAGAAAATAATAATTCCCAGCACGCACAATGCTGTTTCTAATGCAGGCAATTAAAATTATTTATTCTAAAGCTTTATTAAATACAATAAAAATAACTAAATTAACAATTTTTATGTTTTCCAGTCAAATCAAAATGAGTGGCGTGTCGGCCAGCCTTTTTTACTTGCGATTATAGGTACTATAAGGCAAGTTATGCATTCGTCGAAACAAAAAGTTGTGAGATAACTATCAAACATGACATTACGATAATAGCGAAGACGATTTTGATTTAAAAAAATCAATGTGGGTTTTTAGCTACGACCGATCATATATGTAGTTGAAAAAAAATTAGAAAAATGTCTAAAAACGGTACTTTCCGTTGCCCAAATCATACCGCGTACCAATAATTTTAATTAATATTATTTTGTATTTTTGAAATCATTTTTAAGAAAAAAATTTAAAAAATTTAATATTCGAAAACTGCTCATTAAATTTTTTTTTTAAATTATATTTATTTGTATTTTCTGAATACCTATGAGTTGGCGTTTTTGAATTTCTTTTTAAATATTTTCAAAAAATTAAAAAAAAAAAAAAAACTTTTTTTTTCTCAAAGCCGCTCCACAGATTTAAACATTTTTTTTTTCATAAATTCAAATTTATCCAAGAAATAAAATGGCGTACTTTTTTTGAGCTCAAATTAGTTTAAGTGTTTATTCAGAATTTTGAATTATTTTTTCTTTAACTAAATAGATTTAATCTTTTGTTTTTAAGTTTATATTATTAAATATTTAATATTGTCATACAAATTTATTTTAAAAAATATATTTAGATTTTTAATAGAAATCTTTTGCATACGATGTGATCGAACATAAGAGCAAGTTCGTGCGATCCAGTCGTGCATTTTATTTTTACTGAAGTGCTTTATGATACACAGCATTTAAAGTTTTATTTTCTGGTGTGTACACGTACAAAGCGGTAGGCTTGCCGATATGTGAGCACGCCACACATAATTGACCACGTGAATTCGAGATTGATGCCACAAACATCCAAGCGATTGTCCCTGCGAATTATTGATTGTCATACCATAAGCGAGACACACCGGAAATTAAGGACGCTTAAACACGAATGGCAAATCGTTCGGAATAAGCGGAATCCGTGGAATGAGAACATTTTCGCCTTTGAATTTTCCCCGCAAAAGCATGGCTTCAATCAGATTTGATTTGATGTTCTTCTTTGAGGTTGCGCAGCAAAATTATAACTGAGCCGACTTTCAATTTTAAATTGTGTAGCGGAAGCCCGGAACATCCAAAAAATTCAAAAATTCCGTGGGATAATTGGTGGCTTCGTTTTCATCCATCACGGAGTCCACGGATTTGAATAACTCAGTAACTCACTGGCGATTTGATTTTGAATCACAAAATTCAAATGATCGACATCCTTGTTTTTCGCAGCCAAAATCCCTCGTGAACTCAGCCAATCATGGATAACATAATTTTGAACAATATTCGGGAAAACATTTGTAATGACCTCTTCCGGCATTGTTGTTAAGTGGCAAAAATTCGGCGGAAGTTTAATCAGGCCGGTGACTAAGTCCACTGGTATCACGCCATTGCCGATCGCCAATAATTGCCTGGAGAACTCTGCAGCCTACTGGTCATTTTGTTAAGCGGCTCGCATATTTGTTTTTAATTGTGATTTGCCATAAGGCCGATGATTTGAGGCAAGCGTTCAATTCATCTGCCGAGTTGATCTTGGAATGACAGGCGGAGTTTGCCGAAAATCGCCTGACAGTAAAATCATTGCACCACGGAAACGTCGCTTATCATTTCGTAAATCTTTCAACGTAAGATTTAAAGCTTCCAATGCACGTTTGTGAGCCATTGTGCACTCGTCCCAGATGATAATTTTAGGTTGAAGGTTAGGTTGAAGTGGTTGCCAGGAAAACAGCTGACACACTTAGACCTTAGACAGGTCCATTGTGAGATGAGATGATAATCTTACATTGCTTCAAAACTTTTAACATGGCAGAGTTCTTTGAGATGTTGCATATAAGTTCTTCATTCACTTGCAGGTTTAATGGCAATTTCAATGCAGAATGAGCTGTTCGACCGCCTTCCAACAACGTCGCAGCTATACCAGAAGAGGCGATCTCAGATCTCGAACGAATAGTAGGCAAAATCAGTGAAATCAGGAATGTTTTTCCAGTTCCACCGGGTGCATGGAGGAATAAAATGTCACAATTTCCGTTATCGACTGCCTGCATTAATTCATCGTTCAATTTCTTTTGTTCTAGATTCAACATCCATTTCTCGCTCTATTTCTCGAATAAATGCGTCATGCATTGGCCGTTTTGGTGGTGGCATTCCCAATTTGCACAGCAAATTGCCACTTATAAGCAGACACACGTCTTTGATCAAAATCAAAGCTTCGTTGCGCATTTCATCTGACATTTCTATTTCATTATCATTAGTGCGACTTCGATGCAAAATATCGTCGGCCATATCATCCTTGTATTTATTCCACAAATCTTTAGGATTCGATGGAAGACATGTCGAAATTATGATTGCGAAGATTTTCCGAAGTTGATTGGCAGGCGCGGTGATAGTGGTATCTGCCATTGTTAAATCCCAATGTTTATCATTTTTAAACAATTCTCTACGTTGGCAGGCTTCTGTATCTGTATGTCGCACACAATACATCATCAACAGTGCGTAGGGATTCGAATGAAATGGGGCCACGAACATTGACCAAAAGCATTCTTATATAGAATCATTCATCGTTTTTCGGGTGAACTGTATATATTCTACCAAGTGCATCACCTTCATGAACACCAAGGAATCCAGCAACTGTGCCACCTTGTTTCCGCCGCTGGAACTTCATCGATGCCGCATTCCACGTGAAATACGAACCATCCGTTCTCGAGTTATGCGCACACACGGACGACATTTCTCTTTTATATATATATATATAGAAATTTAACTTCATTTGACCGCAAGCAATGGCAACAATTCAATTTGAATAACGAAACGAAAAGGATACCTTATATTCCTTCCTTAGGCCAACAGGAATCCATTAATCCCAAAATCTTGAAAATCAAACGATGTTCCAGGATTACCAATTTTCCTGAAAATTTTCCGGAATTTTCGTCCATATTCTATATGCCCTTCCTAGGGCCAAAAGTCCAAAATCCTGAACAGAATTTCCTCCATTATCCTATGACATTTCTTGTGCCAATACGAATTTATTAAGTCCTAAATAGTGATATTCTAAATAACCATTCTCGGCATATGCACTAAAAAAACAGGATGATACCTGATTTCCATTTTTGCTGGAAATTTTTCGGGATTTCCCTCGAGTGCTCTTTATGCCATTCCCAGGTTCAATACTAATTTATCAAGTCCTCAATCAGGAACATCAAAGTAACTGTTCTCGAGTTATGCACTAAAAACCATATGATCCCGGATTTCAAATTTTCCGGGATTTTCCCCTAGTATCTTATCTTATGACCTTTCTTGGGCCAATAAGAATTTATCAAGCCCTGAATCTTGCAAATCGAAGTAACCGTTCTTGAGATATGCCATAAAAAAAGGATGATCCCTGATTTCCAATTTTCTGGAATCTTCCTCCGGTGTCCAATGTCCTTCCTTGGGTCGTATTGACCCAATACCCAAGCCCAAAATCATTGAAATCGAACCATCCGTTCTCGAGTTATGCGCGTACACACGCACGACATTTCTCTTTTATTTATATAGATACTAGCAGATACCCGTGCAATGCTACGGACCCACGGGAATCTAATGAAGTCATGTATCCACTCATGTTTTCATTCAAAACCCTTCAGTCGTTGAACGTAGGCACCAACGACGACCATGGTCGGTCGCCTAGCATGCTCGCGCTGGCTGTGCTCTTCTTTTATGTGGGCTGGGTCGTGAGCCGCTCGCTGTTGGCTAAAAATTTAGATTTTGTCGTGTTCGTTGGCTTTAATGTTCGTCGTGTATGGTCATGTTCGCGAACAAAGCAAATATTTAATATTGGATTCAAAAAGTAAGAACTACAAAAATAAAGTTGGGAAAAATAAATCATGGCTAATCTTCCAATGTTCGCGTTTTTCTAGAATTTTTTGAGTTTTCCACAAAGAATTTTCTATTTTTTCATTCGAAAAGCCATTCCGGAACATTTGCATACTCAATTAAATACAAAAAATCAATTTTCGATTTTTAAAATTTCCTGACTTTTCTGGAGGATTTACCCAAAATTTTCATTCGCAAAAACCTTCTCCTGGATTTTACGAACAACTATAAAAGAGTTCGAGCCAAATCGGCCCATTCGTTCTCAATTGATGAATTTTCACACCTTTTTTAATAGCCGATGCCCGTGCGATGGTATACGGACTTTCTATCCCATAGGAATCTAATGACATCTATACACCTACAATTAAAAACCGTTCAGTCGTTGAGGCGTGAAAACGGAACTACCACTCAAGTATATGTATATATTTTTTCATATTTAAGCCTCTCCCATAGGAACCGTTAATTTTTTTCGGAATAAAAATGACCTATGTGACAATCCAGGACCTCATCCATCTACCAATTAAATTTCATGCAAATCCGTGTGCTTCTATGCGCCTTGTGAATAAAAGCTATGTTGGCTATTTGTAGAATGAGCTATATGAAAAATTAAAACACATTTATCCTACGGGAACCATACATTTTTCCGGGATAAAAAGTAGCTATTCCAGACAATAATCTATCTCTGTACCAAATTTCATCCAGACCCGTTTAGCCGTTCCGGAGTTATTGAGCAACAAACATCCATACATCCATCCATCCATCCATCCATCCAAACTTTCACATTTATAATATTAGTAAGATCACAAGCGAACTATTTTCCATCTCGTTTGGATGGAATGTCCTTAGAAGGATTGTTTTAAATATTAGTATATGAACACATAAGAATCCAAATAAAATAGACTTATTGCCGAAAGCTGAAACTTCGGATACTGACAAACATTTTAGATCTGGATAACTTGGTGTTTCACATAAGATATAAACAAACACAATAGCGCCTAATTTATGAAAAGAAAAAGATAAAGGCGCAAAATTTTAAACAACCTACTATTAAGGCCTTTATACGATACTAGTTAGCAATTTACTATATACATAGTAGTCTACTAACTTTTCATAAATTTTAAACCTTTTGTTAACTAGTAAAATGCTAATTAAGCAGATAGCAAAGCATTTGTAGGGTTTGAATTTAATGAACACAATTATTGTGTTTATGCGTTGTAAATTGATTATATGTTGAAAGAAACCCAACATGTGCTTTAAATAAGTATTGGATGTTTATATTTTCATCATTTTAAGTTCAGTATTTACAAAAATAAAATGCACGACTGGATCGTACGAACTTGCTCTTGTAGCTAACAACTTGTAATCTACCTACAAATGTATATTATACATTTGTAGGTATACATATGTACATATAAATGTATGAAAGCCTACATTGTATTTAGTTTTAAGTAACGTACGCAAAACTTCGTAAAAAGGGATAAATAATAAGGTAGAAATAAATGGATAATACACATAATTTAATGTTTTTATATTGCTTAGTCGTTAAATTCAAAAATCGTCGGAGCGGTTTTGTAATAAATTAATGTTTTATGTATAAAATTTCGAAAACATTTTTATAAAAAAAATTGTGTGTTCTTAAATTAGTACAGTTCACTTTCACGTATAAAATATTTCTTTTTTCAGTAAAGTAAGAATCAAGGTAATCTTACCTAAATAGGCTTTAAACCTGCATAGGATAACTACACCTAACTAACTAAACCTCAATGGTTAGCTACATTAAAGTTGTTAGCTCGTGCGATCCAACGATTTTGAGAAAAATAAGATTTTTGTTTTTGGGCAAAAAAAATGTATTAAATAAATAAAATAAAAATAAATTAAAAAAAACTTGTGGCGTATTTCCGAAAAAACGATATGTACCAAGTTTGACGCAAATCTATCCAACTATTTAGGCTGTAGACTCGAGAACAGACAGACAGACTAACAGAATGACAGAATGACCGACAGACAGACAGACGGAATCGGGGGATCCACTTTTTTGGTGTTCTCTATGATCGTAATATCATGTTTGATTGTTAGAAAAAAAATTTTTTTACGAATACAAAACTTGCCTTATAGTACCTAATAATCGCAAGTAAAAATTGACACAAGTAGGACTCGAACCTGGCCCTCCCGCGTGCGAAGCCGATATACTATCAGAATGACATGTGGATTTAGTACGACACTAAAAATTTAAAGTAGCCATCCGGTGGTCTTAACTTTATTAAAAAGTTAAGAAGATAATACGATACTTAACTCGTTTAAAATTAGCAAAATCCTCTTTTAACCTAGTATCATACTAAAAATGATTTAACGTATTACTAAATCGTTTAAAATTTTGCTCCAAAATCTTTTAATTGGGATTCTATTTCTTCCGTTTAGGTGGGAGAGGCAATTTAAAAAAAAATCGAAAAAAATGCGTCTTCCTTCGGGGAAGAGCGAGCCGGAGCATTGTAGTCCATACACTCTACATGACCTAGCCATCTTAAACGTGATATACGTATTTTTTGTACCAGGTCAATGTCGCTGTACAGCTCGTATAGTTCGTGGTTGAACCTTTTCCTCCAAAGCCCGTTAACGCAGATAGGGCCGAAAATCTTGCGAAGAACATTACGCTCGAAACGACTAAGGATATCTTCATCCGCTTTTGATAGAGTCCATGTCTCCGCGCCATAGAGCAGGACTGGCATGATTAGAGTCTTATAAAGAGTCTCCTTTGTTTTTCGAGAGAGGTCTTTACTACTCAATTGCCTCCCTAGCCCATATGAACAGCGATTGGCAAGAGTTATTCTTCGCTTTATTTCTAACGAGATGTTGTTGTTAGATGTTATAGCGGATCCGAGATAGGCAAAGTCCCTAACTACCTCAAAGTTGTACCTGTCTATTGTGACGTTTTGTCCAATCCGCCGGTGTAGTGTGTCCCTTTTTGTGGAAAGCAGGTACTTCGTTTTGGCCTCATTGACTGCTAGTCCCATCTTAGCCGAGTCAGCTTCAATGTTACCAAAGACTCCAGTGACAGCTCGCTGGGTTCTGCCAATGATGTCTATGTCATCAGCGTATGCTAACAATTGCACAGACTTGAAAAAAATTGTGCCAGTAGAGGGAATTTCTTAAAAAATTTTCAAGTATTAAGTTGAAGAAATCGCACGATAGCGCATCACCTTGTCGGAATCCTTTCTTGACATCAAAAGCTTCTGTGAGATCAGTTCCAACCTTGACGGAGCAGCGAGAGTTCTCCATCGTCATCCTAAACGATCGGATGAGTTTTGTGGGGATGCCAAAACCAGACATGGCTCTGTATAGCTCGTCTCTATAAATGAACTACAGAACTATAATAAAACACAAATAGTTCAAATTTACCAATGTGATTTATTTGAATGGGTTTTCAATTTGTTTTTCGGCGCAAAAACAAACAAAAAAGACCGTTTACCAAGCTATCAACGACGTCCTTTTTTCTTCGCTGCTTTAGTATTGCCCGTTCACAAATTCAATTGAGATTGTTATAATTTTTTACTATGCCGGTTAACACTTTACTTTGGTGATGAGTTTCTCCTTCGACGTTGTTAGCTCGCAAAAATTGGCCGGGAATGATATCAATCCAGTCGAGACATCAACAGAAATTTGGCCATTGCTTAGCACCACTGCAATGCGACTCTCATATTTGTGGTCAATTTTAACTTCTTGACATGCCGGCACAAAGACGACGATTTCAACCATGCATTAAATTCATTGGCAGCAGTAGATTTCGGGATGGCGGAAAGCCTTCGACGAAAATCTCTACTGAGCAAAATCAGATCCCAGCCAAATCATCTTGAACCACCTTGTAAATCCTTCATTGTTCGGTCAACTGCCTCCAAAGCTCATTTATGAGCCATCGTGCATTAATCCCAAATAATGATTTTGCCTTATCGCATAAATGTCGCTGTCGCCAAATTCTTGGTCATTGTGCAAGTTATTGGCTTGTCAACCGGGAGAAAATTCATTGCAAGCTTCAAAGCGGAATGTGTGGTTCGACGGTCTTCCAACAGTGTGGCAGCAATGCCATAGATACCATATGATGAAACATGCAATGACATTTGAGATCTTGCCCGAATTGTTGCTAGAATCAATTAAATGACGAACGTCCCACCGGGAGCATCGAGAAAGTAAATGCGATTGCGGAATCGTATTCAAAAGCAGCGCGATTTAAGTCTACATTTACCACTTTTCTTCTTCTAATTACTTTTTGTCGAATTTGTGGTCGTGATTATGCAGTTCGAAGCTGTGAAATATGGGCAGGTCTCCATTTATATCTTCTGCTTGCAACTCTTGCGTTTGATTGTCACGGATATTCCCATAAATTATTGCAAGACGTGTACGTCGTCCAAGGTTAGATCAGAATCAATGTAATAATAATCAAAACTCGAATCAATTGCAGCAAGAAAAATAGCACATTTGCTGAATAGAAAATGATATTGTGAAAAGGACACCCTTCAAACAGCTCACAGTCTAAGTCAATGTATAACGCAATTTATCGGGTTTTGACATTGATCCCAGCACACCGTCATCTAATATATATCTCGTAAACTTCTTTGCATACAACACAATCCAAGAGTTTCATGTTTAAATTTGAATGCCTTGCAATGACTGCACACAACAGTCATTAATCCAATTGAAACCACAATCAGGGGAAGCATAATTCAGATTTGAATCCTATGTAAATGCACCACGCACCAAATTTATTGGTTGTGCAGCTCTCAAACCGGCATTACGCTGCCGATTAACCGAATTAACATCAGCTCGTTCATGATCTGTTTGAGCAGCTCTGGCTACTCTTCTAGCTGCAACTTTCAGATTTGATCGGCCCAAATTACTACGTGGACGTAGCATATTATTGTATTCAAAACGTATTACAGTGAAATCTCCCTTGGACGGACAGCCATGGTGCAAAATTTTGTGTCCGCCTAAGGGAGTTGTCCGTTTAAGGGAAATCAAACAAAAACAATAATTTTCAAAATTAAGAGTACCTGTTTAGTAATAATAATAATTTTAACTATATGCCTGTAAGACCTAAAATTTTTTTTAATGCAACCTGAATTGGATGGCACTAGCTATAAAGAATAGAAAGATAGGAAAGAATTGTTGTTGGCACATTTATTCATTTATTTACAGAAAATAAAAATAACAACAATAAATTAACTTCACTTTCTCAAAATTAACTTAATTAATAATGGTTTTTATCACAAGAATGAAATGATTAGATTTAACACATAAATGCATATAAAAAATCAGTCTCTAAAAACTTTGTGAAAATATAAGATGTATTATATTTATGTTTTTAAAAAAAAAAATATTTCAATATATTTTTTTTTTGTTTAAGAAAAGACCGATTTATTTTGGAATCTGACCTGCAAGTCAACCAAAAGTTGAACAGCTTCAACGTCTTGGCCGCAATTTTTTTTTAATTTTCAACTGAAGTGTTTGCTTCTTGGTAGAAATTAATAGATGTTCCAATCAAACCATGATGCTCTTCCTCAGATTCACTGCCAGACTCGTTGATTTGATCAGGAACTGCAACATTTTCTGGCATAACGTCAAAGTCATCTTTCACATTTACATTTTCATCCATCAACACAAAACTCTCAGGTTCTCATTCAATCTGCATTCACGAATTGCTTGAATATTTCTCTTAAATTTGCTAGAGGAAAGTCATCTTCTGGATCGAATTCAACTTCTAATTCAAACTTTCTCCAAACCCAGCATGTTTAAAACAATTAATAACTGTTTTTGCTGTCACAAGCTTCCAGGCATTACTACTAAAATAAAAAGGATCCAACAGATACCTACAATCCTTCAAATACACATCCAACACATATACATAATAGTGTCTGGAATGGCCACTGGCATGCATTTATTTTTCCATTACTTTAAAAGAATTTGATGTTCGCTGTAGACTGCAACTTAAAAAATATAAAAAATACCGTTGAAAAAATTATCAGCGTAATGACATATTCAATCCTGCTCTAGTGTTCGTCTAAGAGAAAATATTTTGTCATTCATATGTGAAATTCCTGTCCGAGTCCGTCCAAGAGAAACTAAAAACAATTAAAACTTATATGGAACAATTTCTGTACAAAAAAATGTGTCCGCCTAAGGGAGGTGTCCGCAAAGGGATATTTCACTGTATTTAGAAATGGATTTAATTTTTTACGCAACACAAAAACGAATTTTCACTCAGCGCAGCGGTCAAACGATGTATATTGAACAAACACAGAGTAGTTTACGTCACAGAAATACACCGGCTGAACTAACAAAAGCGACATCAGGAATTATACGTCCTTGACAACATTTTTTTTTATATACGTACTGTGCCGGTAAAAAAAAGAGCACCACTGGTACAAGTTTCATTTTAGCTTCTCTAAATGAGTGAATAGCAAAATATTTACAGCCTCTACTATTATTATGTTATGACTTGAACTATCACCCCTCTCTATTGTATATATCTGGTGTTGAAATGGTAACGGTTCTTTTCTTACGAGGCCATAATGGCGAAAATCCCATTTTTGTGCGGTAAAAATAATAGCACTGATCGCAGTTTTCGTTACAAAAAAATATTTTTTCTTGTGCATATTTCAAGGTAATGCGGTCAAGTGTTAGTATTGGCTTATATTTAATTGGTATCTTCATTTAAAAACAAAATTTACAGTTTTTCAAAGAAAATGGGTCGTGGAAACATTGTACCAAAGATAAACGGGAAATTATTAAAAATATTATCTCGGAAGGTAAAACTTATAGAGAAGCTCGACGGTTTGTTGGCTGTTCCAACAAAATGATTCGAAATGCAATAATATACACACCTAAAACCGAATCTCCTGGACGAAAACCTGTTTTGACGACAACTCTCATCAAGCGCCTAGTCCGAGAGCCATAAGAATCCATTTAAGCCTGCAACTGAGCTAAAAAAAAAGAGCTGAATATTACAGCTTGCGTGGAAACCATTCGCCACAGATTGAGGGAACATAATTTAAATGCTTGTAGTCCACGAAAAGTCCTTCTTTTAACTGCAATACATGCTAAAAAGTGTTTAATATTTGCAAGACAGCATTTGAATTTGCCAATAGAGAAATGACGCAACGTTCTTTCTATGGACAGATGAAAGTAAAATTGTATTGTTTGGCGGTAAAGGATCTCGTTCCTATGTGAGAAGACCTCCGAAAGCGGAATATAATCCCAAATAAACAATTAAGTATTCAAGCACGGAGGTTCAAGCATAATGGTGTGGGCTTATTTTTCCTACTATGGAGTTGGGCCCATATATTGGATTAAACCCATCATGTATCAACACGTTTACGTTAGTATACTCGAAAAATTTATGCTCCCTTATGTAGAGAAAGAGATGTCCCTTTTGTGGGTCTTCCAACAGGACAATAACCCCAAACACACCAGTAAGAAGGCTAAAAAATGGTTTCGAAATCATTCAATTAATGTGATGTAGTGGCCAGCGCAATCGCCTGACCCAAATCCAATTGAAAATCTGTGAGCTGACGTGACGAAAGCAGTCTCTGAAAACAAACCGACTAGTAACACAGCACTATGGACTGCAGTAAAGGTCTACTGGGAGAATATTCCGGTAGAAATGTGCCGAAATTTGGTAAATTCATTGACCAGTTGCTTTGAAGCAGTAATAGCCAACAAAGACTATTCAACGAAATACTAATTTTGCTGGACGACCCCTAAAGAACAAAATTGGAATTCTTTTTTAAATGTGATTTTTTGGACTTAATATAAGCTTTTCGCATATTCAAAATGTCCTTCAAAATATTGGCTTAAACTTAATTGTTAAATGAAATCTGGTTCTCGTAATGGTGCTATTTTTTTTAACGCAGCTGTATATATATTTGTTTATGTTTATGTTTATTGTTAATGTTTATGTGTATTAGTTCATGATATTTAACAATTTTAGTAAACATTTTTGAATTTTAATAGCTCATAAAAACCGCCATAAATCGAAAACCAATACACATAAGCACATAGCTTAAAACCTTCTTCTCGACGATATCTTTCATAAATAAAAGTACATTGAAAATGGTCGAATGCCAACTGAGATCATTAGCGTCATAAGTTTTTGACATCATTTTTTATACATACAAAAATTAAGATATCTTTTAATATAATTTAAATAAACGTTTGTTAAAGTAATTTGGATGTAATCACTTTACTTAATTATGTAAATAAAAATATTCACAATATTTTCTCTTCATATTTAAACTCTTAAAATTCATTATTATCTCTTTGATTGTGTGAATCTGGTAAAGAGTATTTGAATATCCAGAGAAATATAGAAGTCTGCAAAAACTTTCCACATTTCATTAGAATCAAAAAAATTGATTGTTTTGAATTCAAAACGACGATGTACACATCATGTAGAGTACCCACATACATACATCATCAGTGAAACAGTGCCACGGATAGGTAGGAGGTTATGGATGGATGTAAGCTGTAGTTGCTGTAGGAACTGGTTGATTACCTGTACTCAAGATCTCTTCAAAAATCGTTTCCTTTTTAAGTTCATGTACTCAAGATAAACTTTTGTGTTCCTTTCTCATTTCATGAGGATTTCTTTTATTTAACTGTGAAATACTTCGAGTGTTTAATTCTTTTGTTCCTGTTTTTTTGTAATGAGAAGTTTTAAAATTAGTGTTCCACGTGTATGCTCAACCACATTGTTGTGAGGTATAGGATTGAAATTATTTTTATTTTTGTGTGTAGGTTTTTGCTTTTCTGGTATTAAGAAAATACAGACCTTCCAATTTGTTGAAAGGCTTGATTCTTAGTCGTACCTTATATAAAAGCTTAAATTACATAACGTATAAAAAAAAATAATATAAAAAAATACATTTAAACGGGTTTTTAAGAGGCAATATGATATCGTTATTTTCATTTGCGATATAAGGTGCATTTTTTTGCAATCCCCGGGGGAATTGGTTGAAAAAAACAACAAAGGCGCTTAGTGAAATACTTGGCAGCACTATTAATTTGCAAGATGACATTTGAAGAACAGCTGTAATGCAAGAAAAAAACAAACATCACTGTTTGCCTCATCCTCATCCTTCTAAAAATCATCTGGTTAATTTGTTTTGTGTAATTTCGATATATTTATTGAATTTAAACTACTTTTCTATTAAAATAACATAAAAAGAACCAAGTTAATTATTATTTATACAAGAAAATGTGAATCAAAAATTTGGAAATTGAAGTCAAGTATTTTGGAAATTGTTTTTAGCCGATGTGATTTTCTTCTAATTTTAATTTTCACAAATACAATGGTACATAGAATTCAACTACTTGAAAACTACCCCATTCGTCGGTCACTAGTGAAATGATATTAGTGGACGAGTTGCTTATTCGGGACGGGGCGCTCAGTTCCTATGTCATTAGGAATATATGTAGGTCTGAGGAAGAGGGCACGACGATCAAGAAGATTGAAGTATGCCTAGGATGTAGCAGATAATCTGTATTGGGTTGCTCCCGTGTACAACAAAACGCAGCCGAAAACAATTTTCTTAGAGAAACCTTTGTTTTTTAGTTCAAGCGATTCTTGTTAATTGAACGAATATCAACTTCAGGAAATACTTTTTTATTTAATAATAATTTCACAGTCAAGGTTTAATATACATATAATAAAAATAAACGCAAAAATGAAAATCGCTGTAGAAGGTTGTGCTCATGGGGCGAGGTTGTACGACACCATAGAGGCAATACAAAAGCGGAAAATGTCAAAATTGATTTGGTGGTGTGTTGCGGAATGTATATTAAAAGGTAGGTTAGGTTAGGTTGACATGGTCGTTAGAAAAACCACTGACACACTTAGACCAAGTGCTCAACCAAACCAAACAAAATTGATAGTTATTTGATATTTCAAAATGTCAGTTTTGAAGTTTGTATACATTATATCGATAACTTAGTGCAAAAGTTTTTGGTAGCACAGTTTTTATCCTCCAATAGCTAAGCCCCGAGAATTCTCTGGGTTTAAGCTAAGCACCCCCGGGGATTAGTTGTTGTTGGATTTAGCATGCAAATTGTTAATCCTACTCATCGTTTTTTTCGTCCAATTTCCCCGGGGCTTAGAAAAAACACGCCTATATATACTATAGGGCAAGTTTTGCAAAGCAACTCGAGATTTTGATCAAACTCAATATTACGATAAGGGAGAATACAAAAAAGCCTGAGCGGTTAAGCCGATTTCATTCAAACTTGGTACTTAAGCGTATTATGTGATTGGTTCTATTCTTTTTTAAATCTTTTTTTAGACCTAATTTTTTTTTTAATACTAACACACAATTTTTTTTATTAAAAAGATAACAAATTATCTCGAAAAAGGGTCTAACGGTTTCATAAAATAAAATGCACGACTAGATCATACGAACTTTATTTTGTAGCTAACCACTGACGCTGTGAGGTAGGTGGATAATTATCAGGTTTAAAGCCGATATAGCTAAGATTACCTTGGTTTTTAGTATAAAAAATTGTCGAATGGTTGATTCAAGGAATAGTTACGTACCTTACATACCTACAAATGTATATTTAAATGGATTTTAATTACGTAAATTAGGAGGGTTATGTTAATATGTATACATATATTCTTATATTATGATATAGGTGTAATATACATATTCATGTGATTTTTTGAAATATAAAGGATTTTCCAATAGGGACGGTTGATTTTGACAGCCGGTGGCGGCCATATTGTTTCATTTACTTTCTGTCAAAATATTGTCTTTTAATCAGTCTCTAAAGGCAAATCATCATGGCAAGTTACAGCAACACGTGCAAATAATAAAACTTTATTATCAAAATGGGTGTTCTCTAGTAGCAACGATGCGCGCGTTGCACCTCCTTAGAGATGAGGTCTATTTTTGGCTGAATGGGTACCTAAATAACCAAAATTGCCGGATTTGGAACGACACCAATCCCCGCGAGATTCACGAAGTGTCAATGCATCCAAATAAAGTTACAGCTTGGTGTGGATTTTGGCTGAAGGCGTCATCGGAACATACATCTTCCAAAATGATGCTGGCCAGGCCATCACCGTCAACGTCGATCGCTATAGGTCGATTATCACCAACTTCTTGTGGTCTGAATGGGATGATATGGACACCGAAGGTATATGGTTTAAGCAGGATGGCTCTACGTGACATACAGCTCAAGACACAATCGGTATTCTGCACGATCGGTTTCATGTTATGGTTATCTCTCGCCGAGGTGAAGTTAATTGGCCACCAAAATCGTGTGCTTTGACCCCTTTAGACTTTCTCTTGTGGGACTTTCTTAAGTAGCAGGCCTATGCGAATAAGCTGCAAACCACCGTACAATGGTTCCCCCCATAGGCCAAAAGGTCAAATTCCAAGGTGAAAAATGACCATGTTTTGTTTGCAAATCTTATCAATAATAACGGTACAACATAATCCCCATTAAATTATTCTTGTGAGGTAAGTTGTTCATTGTAAGATCATCGCTTAAGCCGAGTGTTTATTTTGCAATCCTTGATGATTTAAAATCAAAAAACCTAATCACCGCTGTTTAATTGAGTTTTTTTTCTGATGTACGATCTGTGAAGTTAAGTAATGCAGTTTGAAGATAATTTTAAAATTAGTAACAATCTTTATTAAAGTGTGTATATACATATGTAAAAACCGTTACGGTAGACAGTGCCGAATTTGTGTTTTTTTTTTTTTTTTTTTTTTTTTTTTTTTTTATAACTTTGCACGCGCTCAAGGGATTATGAATACCCTTTATATGTTTTTTTCTTAACACAGCGCGGACATCCGGTGGAAGAAGAGAAAGAAGGATAGGAAAGATGTGTGGCGCGATGTTCTGAGACTAGAGATGGTTGATGTCTCAGATTTATCTCCAGGGATGGCGGCTGAACTAACTTTTTAAGAAGAACTTCGATTGGACATAAGTTTTGATTCCCCCACCTTCCCCTCCCGTAACTTACATAATTATTTACCTCAATTTATTCCTTTTATTATCCCGTATGTCATTTGTTCCGAAAATTTGCTAAAGTTAAGTGAGATTTTTCATTTATTTTTAGAGTCAAGTAAAATATTCAAGCGCCTTGATATATTTTATATTTGGCGTAAAGCAAAGAAAGTTGGGGGTGCTATTAAGCATAAGGAAACGTTGAACATCTTTAAAGAAGCCTATAATATGGAACATTCGGAAACTTTATTAAAAAGGATACATTCGTTATGCAAGTCGTTTTTTAAAAATATGGTGTAAGTGTTCACGAAATGAAAATTTATTTTTAAAGAAGCATATAGTTTGGCTTAACTGTATGGAAGACTTCAATGATTTGTATGACAACAGTAAAATTTATGAATGTCAAGGTAGACAAAAAAAAATCATTTTTCGAAAGTAAATCCCGAAGCAAAAGAAGACGCATAGCTTCTGTTTTGAAGCAATGGCAAGCTACTGACATTCCATAAGCTAAAAATGAAGCAATAAAATTATTGGTTGAGGCCAAACTAACAAAAAAACAATATCAAGTCATGAGGAATGTTGTTAGTGACAATGCAAAGCTTGATATATTTCCAAGTTACGTGAAAGTCCTAAAAGTAAAGCAACTTTGTTATCCCAAGCTAGAGACAATAAAGATTTTTTTTTTTAAACGGATACGCGCACTAAAGGGGTTTTGACTACCCTTAAAATGAACAAGTACAGTGCGAGCATTAGGAAAATAGGGAAGGGTGTAAGAGGAGATACCGATGCACATTTGTTTTGAATTTCTGAATATCAAAATCCGGGGGGGGGGGGAATAGAGCCGGGTAAAATATTCCACATTCGCATTGTACGGCTAAAGAAAGATTCTCTGTACTTGACAGTACGTCCAAAGTTGGGCTCAAGGGTAAACTGATGAGCATTCCTGGAAGCGCGAGTATTACGGTTGAATGGTTTTTTTTTTTTTTTTAATTCATTTTTATTTAATCTTCAC
Organism: Philhelius pedissequus; assembly: GCA_910595825.1. Taxonomy (NCBI): domain Eukaryota; kingdom Metazoa; phylum Arthropoda; class Insecta; order Diptera; family Syrphidae; genus Philhelius; species Philhelius pedissequus. Next base: position 225,775,668 of record OU343161.1, on the reverse strand, counting down.
TTATAACTATCTTAAAGCTAGACAAAAATGTTTAAAACTAGCCTAATTATCAATAACTTACAACTAATTTACTGGCCCTTTCCAGGCGCTCTAAACTAAACTATATCTCTTAATACTAATGTCTTTCGACCTAAAAACTATTTTAATTAAATCTAATTATTTTATTTTTATTCAACAAAGAAAATTTTACTACAAAAACAGATCATTTAAAATCATTTTAAATTTTTATCTAGAACTACCTAAAGCTAGACTAAAAATAATTAAAGCTAGATACTAACTAAAAATAACTTAAGCTACTTAAAATACCTAAAAATACCCAAAACCACTTAAAAACTAGAACAGCCACAGCAGCATTTTTCTTTTTAAATTGTTTTTGTTTATATTTTGTATACGCATGCAGACACACAACAACATGCCACCTACACATACATGTATATACGTTCATACATATACGCACGCACATACATATACAGCCGCGCAGATGCATGCACCTATGCCTCCGCCGCATACATATATATATATATATTTTTTTTTTTTTTTTTTTTGGCGCCACCCCGACTGTTCCTTATACCTAATTTCCCTAAATCTATGTAAGTCGGCCAAGACATACATTCTTAATCGACTTTAGCTATCAAACTGCTGTTCAGAGAGCCACCAGAACTGGTTCTCTTGTTTCGCCCTATCCCTTCGGTCCCGATCGGACACAGTCCTACTGAACCGAAGGCGCTCTTCTCCACCTTGAGCGATGACGTCTCGACCATAAAGGAGTCGCCTATCTACAGTTTTACGGCTGACGTGGTAGATAAGCGGAACCGCCATTCTATCCTGTATCAGCCCTCGACTGTCTAAATAGAGGAATGCCTCGGGAGGGATGTAACCACTTAACCGCGCACTCTCAAAATATTCGTTATTGGGGTAATAAGCCCCAAAAAATAAGCTGTTAGTTGAGGCCATCGCTCTTGCAACGTGACCCCGAATCAGCTTAAACAAAAAATTATCTATTCTGTTTATGTTGGCTCCGTTGTATAGAACCTGGTTGGAATAATATCTTGTGTACTCCGGCTCTGGTGTTCTGTGTAATCCAAGGCAACGTCTAAGACATTGCCTCTCAAACAACCGAATCTTTTCCATTTGAGATGGGGCAACGTTGAACCACACCGGGCATCCGTAGGCAATCATCGGCCTGATGAGGGCCATGTAGCAAATCACCTTTACCCTGCTGTCAAGACGGCTGCTATAAAACAATCGTTTTGTCAAGGCAAAGGCTCCCCTAACCCTGGCCCAAGCAGCACCCATATGTCTGTCGAAATACAGGTACTGATCCAACCAGATGCCAAGGTACTTTACTACACTCTTACTCGCCAGTGGATGTCCATGTGGACACGATCACCAGCTTGCGCCAGTTCTTTCTCGTATCCCTTGAGGCGGTAGACAACGGAGTCCTAAACAAAATAGTTTCTGATTTCTGGAAGTTGATTTTCAACTTCCAGTCATCACAATATCGCTGAATCTTGTCGAAGTCACTCTGCAAGAGACTTTTGATGACCTCAACTGTATTAGCTGTTCTGTACACAATTAGATCGTCGGCGTACGCAATTGCCTGAGTTAGACTACCTATCAGATCGCTGGAGTAAATGCTGAATAGAATCGGCGAGTTAACCGCTCCCTGCTGAAGACCATTATTAATATTAAAAATTGCGGTAGAAGTTACATTGCCACTCTTGACAACAAACTTTCTTTCATTTAGCATGTCATAAAGCATATACAATAGAGGTTTCCTTATACCTAGTCTGGTTAGCTTTAGATAGAGACCTTCTAACCATACGGTGTCGAAGGCCTTCTCCAAATCAATCAGACAGGCACCCGTACACTGCTTTTTAGTTTTGTTCCATTGGATATCAGAAACTAGTTTAGACGCGGCATGAATTGTGTCATGTCCCGCCTTAAAACCGAATTGATTATCCGGGATGATATTTTTGTCCTCCGCCCACTTGAACAGGGCTCTATTAATAACCTTTTCAAATACTTTGCTGATACTCGGAAGAAGACTTATCGACCGGAGATTCGCCGGATTGGAGTTGTCCTTTCCCTTTTTTGGGAGAGTGTTCACCACAGCTGTCTTCCACCGCACTGGATAATATGCATTATTCAGCGCGTTGTTAAACAGTGTGGTATAAATGTCAACTTCTTCTTGAGGCAAATGTCGTAGTACAACGTTGGATATACCATCGACTCCTGCAGACTTCTTTTTCTTTAATGAATCGAAGAACGGTTGAATAGTTTGAGGGGAGGAATGCAACTGGCTATTTCGCTGGAATATTGCTTATAAAAATAGCGATAAAATAATGAGAGACATATAACATTTGGACGGTGTTCTAGAGATGTAAATGTTTCCACTATAGATCTATCGCTAATCATTCTTAGAGCTCTATTTTGAATTCTATCCAAAAGATTCAAATGAGTTTTGGAACCTCCTGCCCAAATGCGAGAGTTATACTCCAGCTTTACACGAATGAAGGCCTTATAGATTACAGCCAGATCAGAAGGGGAGAAGAATTTCTTGCATCTTCGAAGAAAGCCCAAACACCGTCCAGCATTTTTGGCAGCAACGAATATGTGTTCGTTCCACAAAAGGTGGTCGGTGATGCACATACCAAGGACAGGAAGCTGATCGGTTTTTTTCAATGCAAGCACCGCTCATGGATAGCGGCATGGGAGGTGGATTCTGCCTTAACGACAGAAGACATCACTAAGTTTTTGAGGCATTATATTCTACGCGGTTTTGAATTCCCCATTGGACAATGCTGTCAAGATCTGAACTTAATGAGCTTATCATATGCTGCAGTTCCAGTTGCACATCCGAAGAACAAGGAGGTGCATCTGAAAACGAATATGAAAAGCTGAGAGTACTATCGTCAGCAAAACAATTAAGTGGATTAGAAGTTGCAGATAAGAGATCATTAATAAAAATGAGAAAAAGAGTCGGAGACAATACGGAGCCCTGGGGCACATCAAATTGGAATATCTGAATTTACTGATTCATCTGCTGAAGTTACTCTTCAAGGACTTTTAGATCACACTACGCAACTTATAATACAATTAGTAGATATTTTCAAAGATCTTCGAGACGAGTTCAGTAATTTGATGTTTATCGGAAAATGGGGGTTCAATGGAAACATTGGGCAATCGGAGTATAAGCAACGGATTTCTGGTGAATTTAGTGATAGCGATATGTTTATAACCTCATATGTTCCCGTTCAACTTCTTTTTAAAGAAAGTCCTGACACAATTAAGAAAATTGTATGAAAGAATCCTCGCACTGGATCGACCAGGTATTGTCGACCTGTCTGATTACAATTTTAAAAGGAAACTGCAGAGTTAAGCAGAAACAAGCAACGATACATGCCAAACCAAATCGATGATCTACGCAGTACTTGTTTTCCCGTTGGTTGTCAGATGGTTAAGATAAAACATGAACTTAAGTTGACAATGGTCAATGGGAAGGTATGCAATGCCTTGACAAATACTTCATCACAACAGGTGTGCTATATTTGCGGAGCCAAACCAACTGCAATCAATAATATCCAAAATTCCTTACAAAGAAACATAAATCGTGATAGTCTGGATTTTGGAATATCGCCATTGCATGCATGGATTAGATCTTTGAATTCTGCATTCATTTAGCCTATATACTAGGCTCTCAGAAATGGCGTTTGGGCAAAAATGAAAGACCTCTCATGGAAGAACAAAAGAAACACATACAAAAAGATTTTAAAGAAAAGACTGGCGTAATAGTTGATAAACCTAAACAAGGTGGAGGAAATTGAAATGATGGCAACACAGCTCGGAGATTCTTTTCCAACCCGTACCTCTCTTCCGAGATTACGGGTGTTTAAAAATCAATTATTAAAAGATGTGCTACGATTTTAAGAACTATGGCATGTTGTTACGAAATTAATGTCAAGGCATTTGGAGAGTACGCCTTAGATACTACAAGAGAAATTGTAGATGAATATCCATGGTATCCATTGCCAGCTTCAGTGCACAAGGTACTTATTCATGGAGCACAAGTAGTTGAAAATGCAATATTGCCTATTGGTCAATTAACAGAAGAAGCTGCTGAGGCAAACAAAAAATAAAGACGTGGAACTGTTTAGTTTAGGGTATACAAACCCTCGTAAAACATCCAGAGTAGCCACCAATACTGATCTTTTCAATAGATTGCTACTTACTACAGATCCCTTTTTGTCTAACGGCAGGTTATTAGAAAAAAAATTTGACAAATCGATGTTTTGTAAAGACGTTTTAAAATGATTGATGTGAAAAACTCTTATAATAAATACAACTTGTTTTATTCAATTTTAAAATCCTAATTAAAACCCCTTTAGTATATATGTATGTACTTTTGGCTTTTTTAGTATATTAAAAGCTTTTAAAAATACTAATTCTTCACAATTCACAGGATAAAATATTTATGTTTAAGGAACCACACAAAAATAAGTGTAAGGTACCTTAAAGCCTTATTCAATTGGTGTTTAAACCTAAAGAATATTTTCCGAACATTTTGGAAATTGTTAAAGTTATCCTTATTTCTAAGCCAGGAAAAATTTCTAGCATACCGTCCAGTTATAGGCCAATTAGCTTGCAAAGCTCCTTAAACAAGTGTTAATAAAACTAATAAAAAATAAGTTAATGTCACACGTAGAACAGTTTCTATTCTTGCCGCAAGAACAATTTGGTTTTAGGCATCACAAGTATTCACCAAGTTGACAGGATAATAAAAAAAAATTAAAATAATATTAGTTTAGGTAAAAGTACTAGGATGGTCTTTCTAGATGTTTAGAAAGCATTTGACTCTATAGAGCACGAAGCAAGTCTTGATTCCCAAATTCATTGTTTGAATTTCCATCATTCCTTACAATGCGAAATTTCAAAGTTTCTATAAATAATTGGTATTCTGATGTAGTTGAAATTATTGCTGGTGTATCCCAAGGATCCGCACTTGGACCATTTTTGTATACACCCATTATTTTCCTAAGCCCCGAAATTGTAAAACACCTATCTTCGCGCATTAAAGGTGCATTTATTCATCAGATTCAATTGGTTCCATAATTGAAATCAACTTGCTATCTGCTCCGATGTCAGGTCAATCGTATTGCGATCATTGGAAAATAAAATTAAACACTTCTAAGACGCAGGTTCGCCTCTTTTTACTTGCGATATATATCACATATGTACTATATGTCAACTTTTGCATTTGGAAAAAAATCGAACTCGAGATTTTAATCAAACTTGACATTACGATGATTGAAAAGAAAGAGGGTCCCGCAATTACGTATCTCTGCCTATCTGCCTTAAGGCTCTTAGCATTTTAGGTGATTGTCTCAAATAAATTTTTGAATCGTTTTTGTAGTCCTAAGACTAACGGTAACTGCCATACAAGTTTTTCTACCATCTGAATTATCTCGCAAACGGCTTTAAAGATCTTGATAAAGAATAAAATACTCTTATGTTCGATCACATCGTATGCAAAAGATTTCTATTAAAAATCTAAATATATCCTTAAAGTCGTTTTATACTTAATTTTTTATATAAAAAACATTTCCTTAATTTTTCCTCAAAAAAATTGGTATGACAATCGTAAATATTTAATAATATAAACTTAAAAACAAAAGATTAAATCGGCTTAATCAAAGAAACAATAATTCAAAATTCTTAAATAAATACTTAAACTAATGTGACCTCAAAAAAAGTACGCTATTTTATTTCTTGGATAAATTTGAATTTATGAGAAAAAAATTTAAAAATCTGTGGAGCGGCTTATGAGAAAAAAGTTTTGTTCTTAAACTTTTTGAAAACATGTTTAAAAAAAAATTCAAACTCACAATTCAAACACGCACATACATACTATAACTATAATTTTTGAAAAAAAATTAATGAACAGTTTATTAAAATATAATTTTTTTTAAATTGTTTTTTTTTTTAAATACAAAAAAATATTAATTAAAAAGCCATTTATAGACGAAAGCAAAAAAAATGGTCCTATGGGAAGTACCGTTTTTAAACATTTTTTTAAATTTTTGTTTTCAACTATATGATCGGTCGTACCTAAAAAGCTGTACTTATTTTGTAAAAATAAAAATCGTAAGAGCCGTTTCCGAGAAAAATATGCTTTAACGTAACGGTTATATGGCAGGTACCGTTATTTTTTGGGCTAAACAAAATTCTCAATTTCCCTTCTGTACAATACCTAAAAAACTCTGTACCAAGTTTGAAGCAATTCGTCCCACCCGTTTGGCTGTAGGACAGACATATTAGACAGACAGACAGACTGACAGACTGACAGACTGACAGACTGACAGACTGACAGACTGACAGACTGACAGACTGACAGACTGACAGACTGACAGACTGACAGACTGACAGACTGACAGACTGACAGACTGACAGACTGACAGACTGACAGACTGACAGACTGACAGACTGACAGACTGACAGACTGACAGACTGACAGACTGACAGACTGACAGACTGACAGACTGACAGACTGACAGACTGACAGACTGACAGACTGACAGACTGACAGACTGACAGACTGACAGACTGACAGACTGACAGACTGACAGACTGACAGACTGACAGACTGACAGACTGACAGACTGACAGACTGACAGACTGACAGACTGACAGACTGACAGACTGACAGACTGACAGACTGACAGACTGACAGACTGACAGACTGACAGACTGACAGACTGACAGACTGAGAGACTGACAGACTGACAGACTGACAGACTGACAGACTGACAGACTGAGAGACTGACAGACTGACAGACTGACAGACTGACAGACTGACAGACTGACAGACTGACAGACTGACAGACTGAAAGACTGACAGACTGACAGACTGACAGACTGACAGACTGACAGACTGACAGACTGACAGACTGACAGACTGACAGACTGACAGACTGACAGACTGACAGACTTTTTTTTTCAAATACTTAAAACACATTTTTTCGAAAATGTTGGTATGCAGTATTTATTATTATATCAACTACAGACATATGTCTTCAGTTTCACAGTACGAGTTTAAACTCCACTTTTATTTTAAACTTCAGATCAAGAATTTATTCGGTTTCACAGTGTCGTTTAAACTTTGAACTGGGTTCAATTTGTAGTTTAAGTTAACCGAGATTGTTCTGCCGTTTAAACTTCAGTTCAGCATTTGTATTGTTTTTTTTCAGAAAATATTATGAACAAAACAAAATGGTGTATTCAAGTGTTATTGAGTTGTTATAGTGATTTTTAATATTATTTTATTTATTATTCTCGTTGTTTCCCGTGTTTTTTTGTAACAGAGAGAGAAAGGGAAGACAAGGCAAGAAAAATGCTGCCAATTATTTTTCATAAAATCTAGTTAAATCAGATTTCACTCTGAAACTGGACGAATTAAACCAAAAATTTGAACTTAGTTTAAGGTTCAGTTCATCTTAATTTTAAACTCCCACTATGAAACTGGGTGTAAGTAGTTTTAGTATTATATGTATGTATGTACATTGGCGAAGAAAAATAAAATAAGTAAGAAAACATTAAAGTAAGTTATATGAAAAACATGAAAAACAAAGTAATTAACAAATAAATAAAGAAGAAATACAAGATAAAATATAATTTGAAATAGCTCAAAAGATAATAATTTTTTTTAATACAATCTTTAGTTAAATTAAAAGCAATGTTATTATAGAAACAATTAAAATGTTTACACATTACATTTCTAGGTTCATTTAAACCATACTTAGATGAAGCAAACGACGTATACAAAAATTCAGGATCACGGGTTGATCTAGATCGAGAGTTTGTATTTAGCATACTCAGGATGTGGGCAGAATAAATTGATCCAGATAAAAGTTGAAACATGAAAACGATATTATTGACTTCTCTTCTTTTCGTAAGCGTTGATAGACTTAGCAGATTCAAACGATGTTCATAAGGTGGAAGATGTTCATTTCAGTTCCATGTCAGATGACGAAGGACGAATAACAAAAACTGTTTTTGTACACTTTCCAAATTATTTGCGCAACAGAATAGACAGGACACCATACACAGCTGCAATATTCCAGGATAGGGCGGACTAGGGCACAATAGAGGACTTTCGAGATATGAGGATCATTAAATTCCTAGGAAAACCTCTTAATTAATCCGAGCAGGTTTCTAGACGTCGATGTGGGGATTAAATAACAGTTTGCCGACAAATAAAGCCCCCCCCCCCCTTACAATATGTACAAACAAAATATATAAAAAATGTTCTTACCGAAATGAAGAATATCCCAATGGTTGTGCACAACACTAGGAACATTCGAAACATGCAGAACACTCGGAACACTCGAAACATTTGGAACATTCGAAACATTCTGAAACTCTGAACACTCTGAACACTCTTAACACTCGGAACACATGGATCATTCAGATCACTCGGAACATTCGAATCGATCGGAATACTCGCAATATTCGGAACACTGTTAACACTCGAAACATTCGGAATAATATGAACATTCGCAACACTCGGAACATTTGGAGCACTCTGAACACTTTTATCACTTTGCACACTGCAAACATTTGGAACACTCGAAACATTCGAACCGCTCTGAACACTTTAAACATTCAGAATAGATACTATAGAGTAAGTTTTGCTTTTGAAGAAAAATCGAACTCTAGATTTTAATCAAACTTGAAATAAAGATGAGAATCCCACCAAAAAAGTGGGACCCGCAATTTCATCTGTCTGTCTGTATGTCTGTACAATGATCTACAGCCTAAATGACTGAATTGTTTTTATTCAAACTTGATATTTGAGTGTTTAGTTAATTCTAAATTAATATTTCTAAATTTTTTGATTAAAAAAAGAGTGTGTGTACTTATGTACACGCGCTAGAAGTGAAACTTCCCTAATTTAAAAGAAAATTTTCTTTCATAATTCTATTCATATTTCAATTTCATGGAAACCTGTTACACATTTTTTTTTTTATAGAACGTGTCGTGTTATCGGTTTGACAGCTATATAAACATTTTTACACCCAACGCTGCAAAAGAAGTTTTACTTCAAAAGTTCTAATTCAAATTGTATTTTATTTTTTTCTTTATTTAAAATGTTTCTTTCCGAATTGATTAATTCTTAAAAATACAAATATATTACTACGGGAATATTATAGCCTCAAAAACGTTTGAACATCAAATAAATATAAAAGTTTAAATAAACTATTGGAAACACAAAAAAATAAACGGAGAAATAAAATTTGAAGTTTCATTGAGAATGTGAACCCTTTAAAGAATAAACAATTGATATAAATGCATTGTTTCTGATTTGACAGCGGACTTAGAAATCTTTCTAAATATTACTGGTCCACGATTATTTTGTTTTGAATTGTTGTCAAATCAAGTTTTTTTCATTTTAATAATAGTTAGTAATGAAAAAATAAAATTTAAAAAGTGCCAAGTGATATTTGGAATAGTGCTTTTTGTTTTAAAATAAAAAATTAAAGATATAGGTTGTTTGTGTTTTTTTTTGTGTATTTTAAAATATAATGACATTTTTAAGTGATTTTCATAGAAAAAAAGAACTTCCCTACCTTATCCACAAAAATCCTTACTTGATGAATTTTATTACTACACCTATAAAATCCACAAAGTAAATACAAAATTATGTTTTGATTTAATTTTGATTTGTTTTATTTTCCAATTTTCACTTAATAGTTTAATAAACGTAGTACATATAAAGGAATTGTCAAAAGTAATTACATATTTTGTGCGTGGTGATCAACCAAGCATAATTAAATCGCATCGCGAATTGACTAATAGTCAATTTGATACTCATTAGGGGTAAGTGTAAACATTTTTACGAAGAAAACATTTTGGGATATACATAATAATATATATGTATGTATGTCTTAGGGCCTGTTGTGAGAAAAAAAAATATTTTTTTTCCAATGTAGGAATATTTCCGTACGTGTACCATCACTGCATTTGCCATTTCCGTTGCATGGCCGCCATTGAATTTAAAATTTTAGGTAAAGAAGTTTCACTTCAAAAATCTGTACACTGCTATAGGTATATTCTACATTTTGTTTCAAATTTTTTTTTTACATATTTTGTTATTGACGGTAAGTGCCAACTAACTATTGCTTTCATTTCGGCTTTCTCATAAGCGCCTCGACGGATTTTAATCAAAATTTTTATACAGGGGGTTTTGAAAATTAAATATTTAGAAAGTTGATGGGCGATTTTTTTTTGAAATTATGTTTTAAAGTTTATATAATTAAATAGTTACTTAAATTGCCATTACCAAATTTTGTTCAGCAAAAATTATTTATATTTTTAAATTAATTTCGAAGGATACAAACTAGTCTATATATAGGTATGGTCATTTAAATAAGAAGAAAAGGATAACAAAAATGGCAACCACTTTTATTCTTTGTATGTATTTATATATATACACATCACCCATTTTCATTTGATCTCGCACATTTTAAATCCCTGCAAAAGAAAAAACTAAAAAAAGGACACATATCCTTGTTAAAAGTCCCCACCCATCAGCTTAAATAATAAAAAAAGCATTAAATCTGGTTTCGGTCGGCTACAGCAGCTGTAGCGCTACCAAGACATATTCGTCCTGCATAAATGATGTAATTACAACGATATAGAATGTCCAGTTGTTAACCTTGCATTCGTTCTGCTTTTTTTTATAATAAATATATATTCGTATGTATTTAATAAGGATATACGTGAAAAGATACTTATGCGCTCCCAATTTTATTCCTTTTTTTTTAAGTTTTATTTCGAGAAGAAAAAAAATTGGATATGGTATCATAATAAAAATAGTATGCACGCCGGGTCGCATGAACTCGGTTTTGTTTTTAAATAGCTTAGTATTCTTAAGATTTAATGCAGGTAGATAGTGTCCAAGGAAATTATAATTAAATATTTTAGTTTTGCTTTAAGTTCATATCAAGCTTAAGGAAATCGATCCAGGGTAGTATGAAGCCAAACAGATGCAAATGAAGTCGCCTCTATCATTGTTATGATGCTTTTATTCAAATCTTGAAATATTTTTTTACGAATGCATAACTTGCCACAGTACCAATATAAATATTAGGTATATAATATTATATATGTATATGTATGTATGTATACACGAAATGTTGGGCGCATTTGGCGAAGTGTACAACGGCATTAACATACCACCAAAGGACATACTAATATAAATTAAATTTCACTAAAAAAAAGGTAAATGAGTAAATGGATATTATAGATAAAAGGACATCAATTTTTTCTTCCGGAATTTTTTTGTGGTTGTCATTTATCTTGAAATAAATTTATCTTTTAGCTCTTTTGGTCCTTCCTACTTGCTTGATTATGGAAATTTATGTTTTGGAGATATGTAAAAGGACATAGAAGAGATAAGTGTGTAGTACATACTTTTAAATACCATATTTAAGCTATGTTCTAAAAGAAAAATATGCACGTACTCAACTTAATTATTCTTGCTTTCATATTTATTTTATTTGAGTAAACAACAAAGTGAATCAAAAATAATTGTTATTACTTAAGAATATTACAATTTCCTTAGCAAAGCTGTTATAAGATACATAATTCAAAAAACAACTTTTATTTAATCAGTAAGATATTTCTGAACTCTAGCAGTTTAACATTAATATAATAATTCAAGATGGGTGAGATACTGTTACGGAAAAAATCACCGTAACAAAAGTCCTATCTCTAATATGCTTTATATTTTCTTGCTTCCATCTTTCGATCCTCAATCATCCCCATCATTTCTTCTCGCCATCGTTCTTCCCGTTGTTTGCTCTCAGCAATGTGAATGAAGAAATACGAGTACCTTCAGCAAATAACAAAAGCAGGTACACAGCAGAGGAGCTAAGGTGACATCCCCAGTGTGTCGAGACAAAAGGTGTCTGGAGACTCGCACACAAATTCTTGAGATATGGCTAGATGGTTCACCCGATGTTGTGCTACGAAATGCATGATTGTACCCACCAGTTGCAATGACATCGATCGTGTAAGCAAGGCCTAACGCCCACCCTAAATATATAACAAAGTACCAAAGGTTGGAACGGTAAACGTTCATCTTTTCTTTCCCCCAAATCTGCAACAGTGTCCACCGGAGTAAGTTAGGGTTCGCGATTTTTAAAGATTTCCTCCCTCTATGATTCTGCTCAGAAAAATTATAATTTTGATTAGGGTATTTTGGTAATTTTCCTTCCTTAATTCACTTTCTGCGCCTTTTAGATTAACTGGGAGAATGCTAAGATGAAACTTGGTTTTGATTCAATCACTTTCAATTTTCTCAAAGGATTTGATATTTTGTAATTTGGGTTTGGACACTCCCACTGTTCGACAAGTTTTGGACGAACCGCCAACAACTTGTCAGATATTGTGTGTGTTGTGGGTGTGGAGAGAACGTTTTCGTTGAAATTCGAAAGCGATGGCACAACACCATTGGTTGTTGATGTCGAGATCCTGAACTCTTAGAAGTGTTATTGGTTGAGAGGTAGAATGCGTGTGTGTATGAGTGCGGGACGGAGTCAACACAAAGAGCTGGGCTTGAAGTGGTAAACACTTCATGGTTAGCTATCACGCTGGCGCTGTAAAGTAGCATTTTGATTTTGAGAAAGTTTGTGGAGATTGAGGTAAAAACAATTTTGAGTTTTCTTTGTTGGTCAAGGAAAAGTGGAAAAAAAAAGAAAATTCAGGTAGTGAATTGAGGAAGGATTTTTCGCAGAAGAATTTACAAATAGTCAATTCGTGACGATCGAAAATTGAGGAGACATAAGAGGAAATTTCTTTTGGAAAGATAAGTAGCCATATTTTTTTTTGTTTCGTAGCTTTTTTTGAAGTGTGGTATTGTGCAAATATTTTCTGTGTGGCCCTTTTTAATTCGCTAATTTCCAGGGTATTATCTGGCACGCGACCTTTTAGCTTCATCCCAATATTGGGAACTTTCGAGAAAAATTATTTAACGGTCCAACCTAGGGTACTTTTACTTTGAAAAGTTATTCAACGGTCCCTCCGACCCGCTAATCAAGTTCTTTTATATTGTTTAATTTCATTCGCTCTTTAACACCATTTTATATCATTTCATTTTCCAAAAAGATTTGGGTTTTTAATCGCAGTGTTTCTAAGGTTTTCCCAACAAAATAAACATTCGACTATACACCCATTTGTGGGATTTAAATTCGTATTTTTATTTAAATTCATTGTCGTTTTTATATTTTGGTCGTATTTTCCTGTTTTTATTTCAGCAAAAGGTTTGGAAATTCCTTTTTGTAAAAAGATTTCCTGGCGCCCTTTAGAATCCAGAACACACTGTTCTGGATTTACTCTGAATAATTTTTCATTTTTTAAATCATCTTTTTATACCATATAGCTACGTTTTTTTTATACTCGAAACCTTTTTTTTCTTCACCGAACACACTCCCGAGCTTACTAGTCGGTTAGCTGCAAAGTTGTTGCAGTGTGTTGCAATATTTTCGTTTTCTTTATTCTTCCTTCGTCGATCCGTTGACATTTGAACTGAAAGTAAAATATTTCCTGAAAACATCAGGTAGAATAGTTAGATATTCAATAAAAGCTCAATAATTTCGACGAAGAAGCCAGTGTTTCATTTGTTTAACAAATGACAAATAATGAGAAGTTAGCAATCTGATATAGTTTGAGGGAGTTGATAGAATAAAACGAAATGCAGCTGTCCTAAATGTCGGTAAAGAAATTCGATTCAAAGAATTTCCACGTAAAATATAAATATAATTGTCAATTATTCTAATGTGGTTTTCCATTGGTACAAGAATTTAATTCTTTTTTTATTTAAATCTGTCAAAACACTAATTTCGACAATTAAATCCTTCCATTGGGCAAAAAAATCAATTTTTTTTTTGATTCTGAATCAAATTCGCAGATTCGTATATTTCGGTGAATCTACCCCTCTTTTTACTAACACTCACAAATTATCTACAATTGACAGCTGGTAGTTTGAGAGGTGTTTTGTTTTCAATTTATTGTAAAATTTGTCGTGAAAGATTAAAAAGTTATAATTGTATTAAAATGGAATTAGTTTTCAATGATTTAATGGATTCATCAAGTCATCAGAAAGTGAAGCAAATAATGAAGAATTTAATGAACTTATGCAAATTTTATTCAAGATAGAAAAAAGCACCGCGTCGAGGATTTTGTGAAGGATGTTATAAATAATTACAGAGAGCAAGAAGTAAGTAGTTACTAGAAATGCAGATGATAATTTTATTACATACATACATATGTATACCTTTTATAGTTTCGTGAAAATTGCCGAATGTCCAGAGAAACCACGACAAAACTTATCACCATGTTCAAAAATTCTACCAATTACAAGGAAAGACTCGGTTGCGGAGGAAGAGTGGCTATAAGTGCCGAAACTCAATGTCTAGCATTCCTTTGGTAAATCATATAATATGTGTGTATGTATTCAATAAAATAAAATAAAAAATTAATTTCTTAACAGGTTCGCGGGAAACAAAGATTCTTATAGGGAAGTTTCGAACTTATTTCACTTTTCTTTACCTGAGTGAGCATCAGAAAAGATATAATAAGAAATAAAAAATGCATTTGAAACTGTTGGCTATGTTTTTTTCTTTTGAGCCGATACCGTTACCAGATTCAAAGACACAAATCATGAATCAAAGAAAACAAAATTACGACACTTCTTTTTTGTCTAAACAAAGAAGTGTCGTAAACTTGTTTTCTTTGATTCATGGACACGAATATACATCAATACCATCACAAAAAAAAATCAATTCAATATCCCTGACATTTGCCACGAAAAAAATCACATTCCGCATCAAATTCTTCATTTACCAATGGAAAACCCCATAATATTAATATTACCCTGATCTTTTGAAGAAAACATTTAAAACTTCGAAGCAATACAAATGCCTTACTGAAAAAAAAATCAAATTTTCAAATAGAGTAAACTAAACCCGAAAAAAAGAACAATATTGTGAGTCGTGCGCGTGTCGTATTGTCGGTTTGCAAATGTTTACGGCCAACGCCACAAAAGAAGTATTACTTCAAAAACAGATCAACGTCAATCATGTTCTTTATAGCACAGGCATAGTGAATTTTTTTTTACCTGAAAAAATAAATGCATTAGCAATGTTTTTTTTACACTGAATTGGATACTGCGTGTTGTATATGTGTGTGTGTGTGGCTGGGTGTGTGTATGTGTGGGGGTGAGTGTGTGTGTGCTTTTAGCCGTCTTCGGAACGCCATCTATGTTCATATATGTATATAATGATCTGTGTGTTATTTATATATGAGCACTATGCAAAATTAAATAAATATATCCCACGGGAACCATACATTTTAACGTGATGAAAAGCATCCTGTGTGCAATTATAGACCTTTACAGATCCGCTTAGCCGTTCTGGCGTTATTGAGCTACAAGCATCCATTCATCCAAAGTTATGGATCCGTAAACAAATTGAAGTAAAGATTTTGATTAAACTTAACATTACGTGATGGCGAAGTAGAAAAATTAGGGTCCCACTTCCGTCTGTCTATCTATCTGTTTAACCTCGAGTCTAAGGCCTAAACGGTTGTATGGACTTACTTCAAACTTGGTACGAAAAATGACGGTACCTGCCATACATTTTCATTTGGCCAAAAAGAAAAATTATATTTTTTTTAAAAACGGCTCCAACGATTTTTATAAGAAAAAAATCAGTTAATTAATGAAGAAAAGGTAGTTTATGGTATTTTGGTTTATTTAGAAAAAGATGGTTATTTTTGGAACATCTAGTAGAACAATTTTGCTGTTATCAGTTTTCTGGTTCATATGATTTTTTTCATTTTGAAATTTTGTACAGGGTGGCCCACGAATCGTGCTACAATAAGAAATTTAAATAACTTGTATTTTAATCGATGTATTTCATTAATTTTTTTTATTTGATTAAAAATTAAATTTTATTTTAAATAACTAATATTTTTTAAAGATAATAAACCGCAAATGACCTCCACGCTCATCCACGCATATGAGGCACCTGATCAGAAAATTGTTCATTGCTGCCTGAAGGGTTCAAATTGGGATCGCCTCAATTATTGTCTTAGTGAACTGCTTCAATATAGTCAAATTCCTGGGCTTCGATTTGCACACTTCCTGCTTGATATAACCCAATAAAAAAAAGTCTGGTGCAGTCCGGTCAGGTGACCTTGGGGCCAGCAGAAAGTGCAGTTTCTGGATATCAATTTGCTTGGGAATTTTCGTTGGAGTTCCGCCATAACTTGTATGGCTACGTGTATACTTGCTCCATCTTGTTGAAACCAAATCGTGCTGAAAGGCATTGTATGGAGAAGCTTCTGGAAATCTTAAACACTAATGTAAGCCAAAATTGTTGAAACATTTTTTTGTTTAATAAGAAAAAAATTGTGTTTGAAAAATCAATATTTCGATTATATCGAAACTTAATACTTGATAGTTTTGGAAATTATGTAACATATATAGTTTAAAAAAACTGTTTTCCTAAAATAAAAAACAACGGTACCTCCCATACAAATGTTTAAAAAAAACCGTTAAGATAAAATTTATTTCTCAAAAAAGGCTCCAAGAATTTTGATAAAAATATATGTGTGTTCTTAAATTAGTGCAGTCCACTTTCAAGTAAAAAAATATTTTATTTTGCGTACTTATAAACGGTATATATACTGTTAATAGAACCACTTACTTTTACTTTTTGTTACCGAAAATAGAACCACTTTTCATATTTTCGAATTTCTCACTATTGAATAAACCGATTAAAATGTTTCATACAAATGCTTCTTAGAAGTGCTAATAAAACTGCATACTCAAATTTTCGATTCTTCGATTTTTAAAACATAATTAAGTTTTTTTTTTGAAAAATAAATTTTTCAAAAACCCAGTATCTGATTTTTTTTTAATTAAAATTTTAAATGTTTTTTTTAATTTTTTTTCGATTTTTTATAAATAAAAAAACCGATCCAAGGATTTTTTAAATTTTTTCTTGATATATTTGTATTTGTCCAAAAATTCAAATGGCATCTTTTTTCCTCAATTTTAACAACTAAGCAATCTAAAAAGGTTTTAACGTGTGTATCATTTCACGCATTTTTACTACGTCACATATGTATATACATACAATGAATGCCCTCATATATACATATATGTATCTATAAAAATCACATGAATATTATGTATATTGCACCTCAGTTATAAGGTTACGTTCTTAGAGCATATACATCCTTTTCCTTTCATTATTATATGTACATATTTGCATACCAATGTTCCATATATGAACATATGAAGGTATCTCCTAATACTCTCTACTAATACTCTACTAACTTACATAATTAAAATCAATATTCTATATTTTAAAATACATTAGTAGGTGCCTATGAAACTTTTCGTTGAATCATGCTTTAATACTGCATAGGATAACTAGACGACATTCCTACTAACAGCGTTAATATTAAGCTACATTAAAGTTGTTAGCTACAAGAGCAAGTTCATATGATCCAGTCGTGCATTTTATGTATATTTCATACAGCTCGATTGAATTTGTTTTTATAATAATTGTCTCGAAAAATTTTAATTTCCTTCCTTAGCTCAGCACATGTATTTTTATATTTGATTTTTAAATACTGACTGCTACTGTGTTTTAAGCAGTTTATTTTTGAACTTAACTTTCTGAAGCAAACTGTATGTAATCTTTGGTTTAAGAATCATATTCTTCAAAAGCTAAATTAGTTTTTAACCTGTGAACAATTTTTTTTTTTCAAATACAAATAAAAAACAGTTTATTTGATTGAGATAAAAACACAAGAAGTGGCAAGATTATCGAATCTGCTATATATATGGTCCACACAAGTTCCAACCCTCGGTCTAATAATTTCGTTTATAAAGTTAGTATTAGACGGTCTTTGTAATGGTCATTGCCGTGACACTCTGACGTCACAACAAAATACGCCCTACAACCGTCATTGCCGTAACAAATGTAATCGTGTCATGGCTAGCTACAATGACTATCACACGAATGACACATGTCTGTCATTGTTGTCCCAAAATACAATGAACGTCAAAGTGTGTCACGGTGATATTTATGTCGCGGTGTCACCGCAATGACATGCAAAACAATGACTATCACACGACGTGACAAATCTCAAACAGCTGATCATTGGCGCGGTGAGCCTGAACTGCAATGACATTTATCATTTTAGCAGTGACGATCACATGGCGTCGATCAATCGAGTCATTGTGTTTTGGTTGTTAAGGAAAAGCTTATTTTTCTAGAAAACGGCTCCGAAGATTTTGATACAAAATTTTGGGAATTGATACTAGCTATCATTTAATCAGAACAAAATTTACGGTATTTGCCCAAGAATTCAAATGGCATCTTTTTTTCCCTCAAACTATAACTATAACATTTTTGCAAACGTCACATATATATATATACCTACCCACCTATATCCTTCACTTTCATTACATTTGGGGGCGCCGTGGCGCGATAGTTGTGTGTTCGCCTGTCAACCTCATGGTCACAGGTTCGATCCCTGCCGTAGTCTATGTCTTTTTATTTTTCCATTAAAAACCAATTCTAAAAATAAATGTCATAGAACTAACAACATGTGATTGAGTAAAACTAGTATACCGATAAAATATGACAAAGAATACAAAAATTAATGGGAATTATAAGGGACATCGATAAATAAGACACGGAAATTCCTCCGCATTAGTTCAGCTGCCATCCCTGGAGATAAAATCTGAGACAACAACCACCTACAGTCTCCGAATATCGCGCCACACATCTTTCCCATCATTCTTTCTCTTCCTTAACCTCAACCTTACGCCCGCGCTGTGTTGAAACATTTAAAGGGTATTCATAATCCCTTGAGGGCGTGTAGATTATAAAAAAAAATATGTCCATATTTACATACCTAGGTTTCATCTATGTAGAAAGGTACAAATTACCCTCCAAATTAACATAATAATCTATTTAAATATACCTATGTAACTATGCCCAACCATGACAAATAATGACATGGCAGAAATTTCTGCCGTGTCACGGTTGGGACACAGTCCTTGCAGCGACAGGCAACGTGTCACGGTGTCTTATCAACAATGAAAGGTCACACGGTCACGGCAATTTGTCATTGCAATTACCTAAAAGTGAAGTGTCACGGTGCCTGTCATTGTTTTTGTCACGGCAATGACATGCAAAACAATGACGATCACACGACGTGACACTTTTAGGACAGACAACTACGTCATAGTGACATCAGAGTGTCATAGCAATGACACATTACAAGGACTGTCTAATACTAGCTTAAATGATACAAGTCCATGAAAATCTAAGAAATCTTGATAGCTTGCGAAAAAATCACAATTCTCTATAAAAAATCTATGTTCAAATTGCCAACTATTAATTAATTCTTCGACTTCTCACTATTCATTAACTTTTAAAAATTGTTTCATGAAGATAGTACAATTAAATTTATAAAGACTGTACACACATAATACAACAAAAGTTTGCCAATTGATAAGCATTTGATAGAGTTTGACATTAACCTCTCTTATCGAAAATGCGTGGTATCGATGAATGCCTTCTTCGTTGGTTTCAAGTCCGAAATTTTTAAGACAAATGAATAAATGCTGGTATACCCCAAGACTCCGTCTTGACTCCAACTCTTCTTCTCATTTTTATTAATATGATCTCTTATCTGGAACTTCTAATCTACTTAATTGTTTTGCTGACGATAGTACTTTCAGCTTATCATATTTGTTTTCGGATACACCTCCTTGTTTTTTGCATGCGGAACTGTAACTCCATTTTGATATCCAGAAATTCAAAATATATGCGCATCTGCTATTTCATCCTTCACTATTTTCCTAATGCTCGTACTATCTTTGTTCATTTTAAGGGTAGTCAAACGCCTTTAGTGAGCGCATAATTATAAAAAAGATGAAACGTTTGAATTATCTTAAATGTGTTATTTAATGAACAGTACAACTGCACTTATATTTTTACAAACATTATTCAGTATTGAAATACCTGTATCTTCATTTTCATTAAATCATGATTATAAAAACAAATGTTAAAGTGCAATTAGAGCTAGTAATGGCCAGGCAAAGTGTAGGATTTCCAACATTTGTGTCGTACGAAAATGTGTTTTCAAATGACATTCAAACCATTGTTGATAGTTTTAGAAAAGTGTATAGTGCCGTCGCTCTTTTCAGAAGCCAAAATGATTTTAGTTTGCTATCGCCAATCAATGATTGTTGTAACATGAAATGATCTGGAGGCAAATTGCTCCAGCAATACACATGGAATATATCCAATAGTTTTGAAAAATTGTGCAAATTTTTTGAGTGTGCCATTACAGATTATTTTTAATCAAATCTTTTAGTACTGGATAGTTTTTGATGAATGGAAAATATCTGTTAGACTAAGTCCCACTCACAAATCCGGAAAGAAAGATAAGATTGAAAATTGAAGCTACTTGATAGATTGGTACAAATATAGTTAAATGGTGTTATAAAAAATCATATTTCAGAATTCCAACATGGTTTTGTAAGTGGTAGATCCACATGCACAAATCTTTTTGAGTTTACAAATTTTTGTATTTCAGCTCACGAAAAACATAGGCAAATCGATGTTGTTTACACTTATTTTGTCAAAGCATTCAGTAGGATTAATTTAAATATTATTTTGATTAAATTATAAGCTATTGGCTTAGATGGTCAAATTTTGAAGTGTTTTTATTCACATTTGACAGGAAGAAATCAAATAGTGCAAGTTTGAAAATTTTGTTTCTGAAAATATTAATGTGTACTCGGGTGTACCTGAGGGAAGCCATTTAGGATCTCCCCTCTTCTTATTGTACATTAATGATGTACATTTTATCTTACGTCACTGCAGATTTCTTCTATTTGCTGATGATCTTAAGATGTTTATTGAAATTAAATCTATAGATGATTGTAAAGGGTTATCCATTTTGCGGTTTCAAAAGTATAGGGCTGGAATTCGACATCTGTAAAACTAAGTTGTTAAACCAATTTTTTTTCAGTTAAAAGTCTGACATTTACGAAAACGGATCGCTTAACTATCGCATAACACATAAAAATTGTTAAAACCTACTACAAAAATGGTGATTCTGCCACAGCCACATATCGTGCTTTAAGAGGAGATTATGGTTTACATAATCGTCTAAATACGCAAGCAATTGGCAAAACTGTGAAGAAATTTGAAGAAACTGGATTGGTTACAGATATTGCAAGGCATGTGCATCATCGTTTCGCTCGTACCACTGAAAATATCGCTGTTGCCGAAGACCAGAATGTGTTGATTCCTCGTCGTTCTCAGGAATTAGGACTGTCTTACGGCACATTATGGCGTATTTTGCATTTGGATCTACACCTACATCCATATAAAGTCCAGCTCGCACAACAACTGAAGCCAGCTGACCATTCACAACGTCGTAGATACGTCGAATGGGTGCTTGAACAACAGGCGGTGGACGGCGATTTTTCGAACTAAATTTTCTTCAGCGACGAAGCACATTTCTCACTCGGTGGTTATGTTAATAAACAAAATTGTCGCATTTGGGGTTCTGTGAATGAAGTAATTGAAGAGAGGCTATTACATCCACAAAAAGTCACTGTTTGGGACGCTTCTTGGTCCGAAGGTGTGATTGGACCTTACTTCTTCGAAAACGACGAAGGAACCACCGTCAGTGTCAATTCGGAGCGTTATGGTCATATTATAATCGACTTTTTTTGCCTGCTATTGAAGAATACGACTTGTAGAATATGTGGTTTCAACAAGACGGTGCCACATGCCACACAACTCTAGCGAATATGGCTTTATTTCAAGAGACTTTTCCTGGCCGCGTAATTTCTCGTTGTAGCGATATCAACTGGCCACCAAGATCATGCGATTTAACACCGCTGGACTTTTTTCTGTGTGGCTACGCAAAAGTCCGTGTTTATGCAGATAAACCTTTAACTCTTGAGCACTTGAAAACCAACATTCGTCAAGTTATGGCTGAGATACCGCCCAATATGTGTCAAAAAGTGGTTGAAAATTACCTCAAGAGAATCGATGCTTGCAACAATTCGCGTGGTGGTCATTTAAATGATGTAGTGTTTCACACATTATGTCAACGTTCAGACTTTATAATAAAAGAGAAATATCATGAAAAAAAATATTTAATATGTGTTTTATTTACGTTTACTTTTGAAACCACAAAATTTATATTGTGTAAAATAAAGTCAAGATGCCTTTTGGCTTGAACAGATCTTTATTCTTCTTCAGTCAAACTCGTACTACTCGCCTAATGATACTGCTAGCGCTATTTATAGCTCTTCAATTTGGCCATCCTATCGTTGATCATGTCCTCAGGATCGACTACATCATCAGCCTCATTAATGCTGCCGTCATCAGCGTCGTACTCATCCTCATCGTCATCGACATTCTTAATTGGATCTTCCGGGAGCTCGCACCATCGCGTCATCTTATCTAAAGACATGACTGTGCTGAATCTTCGCTGATTGCGTTGCATTCCAGGTAAGTCTCCAACCACAAATCGGTCATTCGGGAGAACCTTGGTGACAATGTATGGACCTCGAAAAAGCGGGTATAACTTCCTTGATGTACCTGTGGCAACTGCTTTGTTTTCAATTAATATTAAATCAATAACGAACGGCTTCCGGTGCCTGTGATCAAAGTACTTCTATTAGTTCTGCTGACTGTGCAAAATATTTCGCTCGTCTAGCTCTTCCTTCTCTGACCTTGCTTTTTTTCCATGCTCTAACAATAGTTTATTACTCAGAATGTCTCTTGGTATGTAAGAAAACAGCAATTCGTGAGGACTTACCCAAGTTGTGGAATTCCTTGCCGTGTTCAGACCTCACTGAACCGATCGTAAGTGGCAAGCCCAATCTTTGCCCCTTTTGTTGGAATGAACACACTTCAGCGATGACAGAATGGTGTTGTTTCAGCGTATGTCCGATTACCCTTGATGTCCTCACGGCCTTCTTCACATGCTGGATATCGTTTTCGTCGCAATACTGCTCAAACAATTTGTCGGTGAAAGCTGTTCCACGATCGGGTATGATTTTGCGTGGGACGCCAAACTACCCCGTAACTTCAGTCAAAACATTCAGGACGCCACGCGTTGTTGCCGCCTTTACAGCTCGAAGTACGGAATATTTAGTGAAGTTATTCACAATCGCAAGCACATATCTGGTCCCCCTTTCCGATGGGGAAGGGTCCTGGGTGGCCCATATGTATCGTGTATAAAGAAAGTGGAACCCTTTCAGGTTGATGACGTTCTCCTTCAATTAAACCACCCTTACGTTTAGCGTATGCGCAGTCGATGCAAGACTTAATATATGACCTCGTGTAACCTCTCATCTTGGGAAACCAATACGTCTCCCTTAGTCTCACAACCGTCTTTTCGTCCGCAAGGTGCCCTACATCGTCATATAACAGCTTCAGTACTCGCTATCTGACCGCCTTTGGGAATGCACTTCTCTCTTCGCCGTTGACTAATCGGAATAAGCGACAGCCTTTCAATCGGTACTCCTTATTCAATTTTGCTTTTGCAGCCGTCATCTCGGCAGGTTGTAACGTGGTAATAAGTGAACGCAGCCTGCTGTTTTGCCACTACATTATGGCTAGCCAATCGTCCTCGGTGATGTTGACATTTGACACAAAAAATTATGATTCTTCTGGAACCTGTTCGTCTTCGTTCGGTTGTCGGCTTAGTGAATCTACGTGTACTGCTTTGTATCCTGGCTGATGAACTGTATCAAATGAGAATTCTTGGAGTTTTAGCCAGCTTCGCCCCACTCTAGGGACTATTTTTTGTTCGTTGCTGGTTGCCACAATTTCCTCACAGTCTATAACGAATTTAAAAAGCTTACCCAAATGGGTGGCAATGGCGCAGTGGATAAAGTGCTTGATTGCTAACTATGACATGTGGGTTCGATCCCCACGCTAGGCGCATTCTTTTCTATACCTCCAATTTTAATTGGATGCCGCCCATGGGTTCAAATGAGACAGTCAATACCTGGTTCTCAAATCAACTGTGCCAAACTAGTGCCGTGCAATTCAGGTTGCATTTAAAAGACCTTAGGTCTTACAGGCATATAGTCAAATTAAGAAAAAAATTAAAAAAAGATACACTCTGAAGCGCTACAGACTTTCTACTAAGGCGAGCACTTCCAGCCCATACGAGTGAATTTTGTTTTTAATTGTCTGTCAACTTTCTGCAAAAGAAAATCACAGGCCGTAAATCTGTCTCCTTACCGAATCTCTGCTTCAAAATACCAGCGAGCCCTACTGACGACGATCGGTGTGGACTTCGTAATCGCTTGTCGGGCTGTGGAGAGCTAAAACTGGAGGATTAATTAAAAATTCTTTAAGTTTGACAAATGCTGTCTGCTGGTCCTCGGCCCAATTGAACTTTCGCCCGCTTTTGGTGAGGTCGCTGAGTGGTGCAGCCCAGTGAGCGTAATCCTTCACAAACTTTCTAAAAAATCCCGTCAGCCCTAGGAACTGGCGAACATCGTGGACACTCCGTGGTCTTGGGAAATTTGTGATAGCATCCGTCTTTCGTGAAGTGGGTAGGAGAACCTCTACACTGACCTGATAGCCAAGAATTTCAATTTTTGTTTTAAAGAGAAAACACTTGCATACATTGAGCGTTAATCCAGATTCCTTTAACACCTTAAGAAACCTCTCCAACTTCTCTAACCCTTCTTCAACGATCTTGCATGCGATAATGGTGTCGACTATATAGATTTCGGCATCACCCTTTTTTAATCTTGCCTTGATTTTGTTCATAGTTGATTGAAGTACAGCAGGTGCATTGACGAGTCCGTAGGGCATCACGTTGAACTCGTATAAGCCGTCGTCAGTTAGGAATGCTGTAAACTTCTTGCTGTTTTCATCCATCGGAATTTGGTGATAACCAGATGCGAGGTCCAACACTATGAAATATGAAATATCGGTTGCCGGAAGGCGAGGACAGGACCTCCTCGATTAGAGGTATTGGGAACCTTCTTTTGACCGTCGCTTTATTTAGAGCTCTGCAGTCAATGCAGAACCTGTCGCTTCCATCTTCTTTTTTAGTTAACACGATTGGAGAACAGAAGTCGGATATATATGATCTGATGACGCCTTGTGTTAAAAGTTCCTCAACTTTTTGCTTCACGATAGCTCGTTTCACGAACTGTATTCAATAATGTTGCATCCAAATAGGCTAGTTAAACGGAAGCTCTATTGTACACTCTTCCATGTTGCATATTCCCAACTCATCTGCAGCCTGTGCGAAGCATACGCTATAGTTGGTTATTAAAGCGTTTAGCCTTTGTTTTTCGGCTACGCTGATCTCACCAACTTCTAGTTCATCTAGAATCAAAACTGTGCAATTTTGGTGGAGTTGTATCTCGTCGCATACCTCTGGATCTTTTTGTGGGGATTTCGGATAGTCCTTTCTTTAATTATAGGACTTTTATAGGTTGTATGTACTTCTACTTGCGGTTGGTCCAACAGCCTGCGCCCGATCATCATTGGATATGGTTGACTTTCATCTGGCACTATGAGGACTTCACACCATGATACCAAATCATTCACCGCGATCTCAGCATGTAGACGTCCTATAGCGTAACAGTATCCTGCTCCGAACCCATTAAGGTCTCGCTGACTCGCGTTATAATGAATGCCTCCTTCGGCGGCGGTGGAATTGCGCAATGTAACACAGTCACTCCCGAGATCGATGAATGATTCCACCTCAGCCCTTGACATATTCCGAGTTTTCGTTGATCATATTCAAACGTCCTTTATATGTTTTCCCCGGCCGATGTCCTTGCTCTTACTGGTTGACCTTGGACAGTCTCTCTGAAAATGGTCTATTTGCGAACATCGGATGTACCTTCCTTTCTTGGTGCCATTGTCTGTTTGCCCCAATGGACTTGTTGTAGGCTCGTAATCCATCGTACCCTCTCCAATATTTACTGCATTGAAGTGGGTTTCACAACTCTGAAGTTTTTTTAATTTAACTATATGCCTGTATGACCTAAGGTCTTTTAAATGCAACTTGAATTGCACGGCACTAGTTTGGCACAATGGATTTGAGAACCAGGAAATGACTGTCTCATTTTAACACATGGGCGGCATCCAATTAAAATTGGAGGTATAGAAAAGAATGCGCCTAGCGTGGGGATCGAACCCACACGTCTAAGTTAGCAATCAAGCACTTTATCCACTGCGCCATTACCACCCGCTCAAAATTTGATTGCACATACCTTTTATCTAAAATTAATATATATGCTCCTAAGAGATCTTTAAGAGAAAGGCCATTTCTTTATGTGATACCGCATACTACTTCGTTTGGTCAAAGAGAACCTATTTAAAGATGTTCTGGTGTTTTTAATGCATTTTATTGTAATATTGATATATGCCTGAGTAGAGATATGTTCAAAAAGGAATTAAAGCTTCAAAATAGCTTTTAACGGCCTTTAGTTCAACAAAAATTGGCGTTTCGTCCCGGCGATCTCACATGGACTCATCAGTTGACTAGTGAGGACCTTTGTCAATACGCAATTCCTGCCAGGTTCAGTTCATCTTACATAGATTTCGTGAAGAACATCTATTGTGAACTATATCCAACAAGACTAGAATTCCTAATCATTAAATTGGAAATTTTTGTTTTTTGCCAATGGCCTGGCATTATTTATATAAGAAGTTTTTTTTAATAATACAAATTCTATATACTACTGAAATACATTGTTGGACTAATGGCCGTTAAAAGCTATTTTGAATCAATAATTCAACAAGTCCAAATATTATAGTGCTAAGTCTTCTACTTGGCTGATGTATTTCAGTAGTATATAGAATTTGTATTATTAAAAAAAAAACTTCTTATATAAATAATGCCAGGCCATGGGCAAAAAACTAAAATTTCCAATTTAATGATTAGGAATTCTAGTCTTGTTGGATATAGTTCACAATAGATGTTCTTCACGAAATCTATGTAAGATGAACTGAACTTGGCAAGAATTGCGTATTGACAAAGGTCCTCACTAGTCAACTGATGAGTCCATGTGAGATCGCCGGGACGAAACGCCAATTTTTGTTGGACTAAAGGCCGTTAAGAGCTATTTTGAATCAATAATTCAACAAGTCTAAATATTATAGTGCTAAGTCTTCTACTTGGCTGATGTATTTCAGTAGTATATAGAATTTGTATTATTAAAAAAAACTTCTTAAATTAAAGCTTCATTTTCTTAAAGTTGAATAAATAATTATGAACTTTTGTAATGTATTAAAATTGTTTTGATATTTATATTTGATTTATGTAAACAAAATTATAAATAATCGTATATGTATATAAATATTATTATTTGTTCTTAGATGTTGAGAAATCGTTAATTGAAATAAATTAAAATAAGAATAAATAAATATGCATGTATTTATACGAGTATGACTGCTTATTGTATACTGAAGGTTTTTCAAACGTTCGTCGTTTCTCGAAACTAGATTTTTGTCATTTAGATTACTTCACTACTGAGCTGATTTGCCCAACAAAATACTAGTAAGAATATCTAAAGGCCGCAATACACTAGTATATAATTAACTGCCAATAAAAATATGGCTAACAAGATTTGTATGGCAACATTTATACATGAGTTTTTATGTCGTATATAAATATTGTTTTTTTTAATTTGTTCGTCATTATAATCTTAGCAAATATACCAAAATGTAGCCTATAATAGAAGACAAAATATTTGCATGTCGGAATTATAATGAAAAAAATACCTAAACATATATTTGCAGATATCACAAAAGTAGACATATCAATTTACATAGTGGCGATATTAACTTAAATGAAAAATATATTCTCGTAATTAATAATACTTTCTGGGAGGTAACATCTGGGTTAAAATTAATATTTTAATAAAATAAGTGGTCGCTGAATGGATATTTTATTAGAGAAAATAAAAGTGTGAAAGAATTTTAACTCGAAATAATTATAAACAGGATACAACAGCAAGAACTTTGTGACAACCATCCTTAACCCTGTTTGTGAGATGATAATTTCTTCTACCTCTTAACATTTAATTTTTTTTCTTTGGTAGGAATGTTCTCAATTTAGGTAATGGTGACAGTTGACATTGAATAAGCATTACAAACCATTTTGTTTTAATTTAATTATACTTTTTTCTTTTTACTCTTAGTTCTTTTAACTTTTAATATACGATCTTAAGACCTTTATTAAAATCCATCGGCGAACTCAAAATTATAGCAACTTGTATATGCATGTATAAGAGCCTTATTCTGGCAACCTCGCACTGACACCTCACATGTCCCAACAACCTAATAACTCGAGTTGAACTCGATTTTGTGATTTTTTTTCTTATCTGGTAAAAAACCTTATAACTTGTGAGCATCATTAAAACTGAAAAATAATGATCTGCTCCTAGGCACGTCACAACTTACGTATTTGCCAGATCTGTCAACCAAAAATATAACAAAAGAGCAAGATAGGAAAAAACACGGAATTGTATTTGATTTTGATAGATCTTTTGCAAGATATTTTATCTAGAAATGAAAAGCAAGAATGTTTTTACAATAGGAAGTGTTTTTGCTAAAACTCAGTTTAAAGTTTTTGTTTGATTTCAATTTGTTCTCCGTAAAAGAGGGGGTAACTTTAAAATCTTGGATGCAAAAGTTATCAAAGCAGAATTTGCCATTGACATGTCCGTCTGTCTGTCTTCGAGTCTGCAGCCTAAAGGGTTCGGTGGATTTGCTTCAAACGTGGTACATATTGTTTTTTCGGTAATATGCCGGCACGTTTTTTTTTTCATTTTTTTAAGACGACAAATAACAGTAGCTCTTAATACATTTTTTTTGGCCAAAAACAAAAATCTTATTGTTTTCAAAAACGGCTACAACGATTTTTATAAAAAAAATAAATAATTTTTTTTGGGAAAAAATTGTTATTTTTGGTGCCTCTAGTAGAACAATTTTTTTAGTTTTCCATTTTCTCGGAAACAGTTAATTTGCTTTTTTTGCAATTTTTGTCGCAGAAGCTCCTAGAAAGTTTAAGCACTATTGTAAGCCAAAGTTAAAAAAAAAATTTTTTGCAAATTAATTTTTTTTTTGAAAACTTAAAATTTCGAAAACGACTCAATAGATTTTTTCGAAACTTAGCATTTATTAGTTTTTTGACATTATCTTGAAAAGGTAAAAAACACTATTTTCTAAAATAAAAAAATAACGGTACCTCCAATACAAATGTAAAAAACCGTAAAGCAAAAATTTGTTCAGTTCACTTTCAAGTATACAAAATATTTTTTTTTGCGTACTTATTAACGGTACTTCTCATAGAACTACTTTTCATATTTTCGACTTTCTCAATATTGAATGAAAGGATTAAAATATTTTTTTTTATACACATGCTCCTTAAGCTTGTTAATAAAACTGCAAAAAGTTTTGCCATTTTTAAAAAATAAATACAAATTTTTTTAGAATATTGAAGAGGCCGAAAGTGAAAATTATGAAGAAGATTTGAATTAGAAATGATCAACTTGCATGTTAGGTTTCAACAAAGGATGCTGTTATTTTTATTGATAAGGTGATTGATATTTAAAATGCTGTCCAAAACAATTTAAATTTAAGAAAGAATCAAACGATAGTGACGAATTATTTTTCATTTTAATTTATTGTTATGCAAAATACAAAACTTTATTTCAA
Source organism: Philhelius pedissequus (assembly GCA_910595825.1). Classification (NCBI taxonomy): domain Eukaryota; kingdom Metazoa; phylum Arthropoda; class Insecta; order Diptera; family Syrphidae; genus Philhelius; species Philhelius pedissequus. The sequence goes on along the minus strand of OU343161.1, from coordinate 225,745,846 downwards.
CCTTGGTACCTGATATTTAGTATTAAATTCTATGAGTTTGTTTGTCGTTGTTTTTATGGGTTGTATAGCTTTGTTTTATGTTGTTTTTATCCACGTGACAAGAGATGTTCTTTCTTTTTTGTTCTATTGATGAAATGTTTTCAAAGAAAAATTAATACACATGCTTTTTGTCAAGTTTGACTTTGCCTATTTGTTTTATTTAATGTTTTTAAAATCACTTATTTACACTTAAGAATAATAGAACAAAAGTTGCGTGTACTTCATACTACACAACTTATGTTGTACTACTATCAAATTTGGCTTTGAAAAACTAATATAAATGCTCTCTCGAAATAGTGAACAATCTCGAAATACTGAAAATGTCTGGTTCACCATATCGAGCGTCTACTGTATTCTTATTTATCCCCGAATTCAAATTGTATCTTTGTTTTCCCTCAAAGTAATCAATATAAAAACATTTAATTCTGTGAATTATAACGGGTTATCCATTTTGCGATTTCAAAAGTAAACGTAAATAAAACACATATAAAATATTTTTGTTCATGATATTTCTTTTTTATTATAAAGTCTGAACGTTTGGCATTATGTGTGAAACTCTACATCACTTAAATGACCACCACGCGAATTGTTGCAAGCATCGATTCTTTTAAGTTCATTTTCGACCACTTTTTGACACATATTGGGCGGTATCTCAGTCATAACACAGCCATAAGCACGGTCTTTCGCGTAGCTCCACCAAAAAAGTCCAGCAGTGTCAAATCGCATGAACTTGGTGGCCAGTTGATATGGCCACAATGAGAAATTACTCGGCCAGGAAATGTCTCTTGCAATAAAGCCATCTTCGCTCGAGTTGTGTGGCATGTGGCACCGTCTTGTTGAAGCCAAATATTCTCCAAGTCGTATTCTTCAATAGCAGGCAAAAAAAAGTCGGTTATCATATGACCATAACGCTCCGAATTGACGGTTCCATCGTCGTTTTCGAAGAAGTAAGGTCCAATCACACCCCGCCCCGGACCAAAGAGCGCCCCAAACAGTGACTTTTTGTTGATATAATGGCCTCTCTTAATTACTTGAGGATTCTCAGAACCCTAAATACGACCGAGTTCGAAAAATCGACGTCCACCGCCTGTTGTTCAAGCACCCATTCGACATATCTACGACGTTGTGAATGGTCAGCTGGCTTCAGATGTTGTGTGCTGGACTTTATATGGATGTAGGTGTAGATCCAAATGCAAAATACGCCATAATGTGCCGTAACACAGTCCGAATTCCCGAGATTCAGTGATACGAGCGAAACGATGATGCACAGACCTTACAACATCTGTAACTAATCCAGTCTCTTCAAATTTCTTCACAATTTTGCCAATTGCTTGCGTAGTTGGGCGATTATGTAAACCATAATCTCCTTTTAAAGCACGATATGTGGCTGTGGCAGAATCACCATTTTTGTACTAGGTTTTAAAAATTTTTATGCGTTGTGCGATAGTTAAGTGATCCATTTTCGTAAATGTCAGACTTTAAACTGAAAAAAAATTGGTTTAACAACTTAGTTTGATAGATGTCGAATTCCAGCCCTATACTTTTGAAACCGCAAAATGGATAACCCTTTATATATATTTGTTTAAATTATCGTTTTCTCTCGATTTTTTGCAGTGAAATATTTTATGCAAAAGGCCCATTTAAAATTCATCTTCTTAAAATATATTATTTAACACAGAAATTAAAACATTTCGATCTAAGGTATAAATATATTAAAAATTATTTAAAATTTTGAATAAATCTCTTCAAAAACAATTGTTATGAAAGTCTATATGACAGATAATAAACTGTGGATTTCATGAAATTAGAAAACCAAACAAATAATGTACCTAAATAATAAATACCTATCAGAATCTTGTATGAGTTATACCAATACAACCAATCAATAATTTCATCTTTTTCTGTGTCGTTTCTCAAATTTATAAAAGCGTGTATGAGAAGCGTTATTAAGTTATTACATATTTTCTTTCAGTTTAGTTAAAAGTTGTCGGCTTTTATAAGAAAAAACTTGTTTGCGTACGGACTTAAAACATTCATAGCATTATTTATTAACGTATCATAGCGACTACATAAGATTATGATATTCTCCTTATAATTTCTCTAAACGGAAAACATAGCAGTAGCATAACCTAAGCGCGTTGGAAGGTAGTATAGAGCGTGCATAAAAGGGATTTTGTATCAAAAAGTCATTTGACATCGCCCATATCGCTTTCCCTTTCTTTGAGAGTGAGTAAATATGTACTTTTGGCATGCAGCAAGCATCAACGACGATGCTGTGTGGCAGCCAAACTTTTGTCTGGCTGACTCAGAAAGATGTCTGTCGGAGCAAGAGTATATTCATATTTTTTTTATTTCAAACCCCTCACATAGAGAAAACAAGGTTATAAATTAATACTTTATTATTTTATACATAAGCGCATTATAACTATAGTAGGTAGAAAAGTCTATTCTAAAAGGATTTACAAAGCGGCTACATAAGTTCTTATGTACTGCATAACCATGCAAACGCTTAGCGTACTGTAATGAAGAATGCTGTCACAGTACAATGCGTGCGCATATTTATTAGAAAAGTCTATATTAAAATGATATAAACACATCTTTTTAAAGCGGATGATACTATTAATTTTCTAATCTTAAAACAGTCTATTCTAACTCTTTCCGAATTGTACACCATTTTCGCTAGTGTCATTCTAAATCTGTTTTCTTACTTGAACACTGAAAACATCTTTTTAACATTACAAATAAATGTCAGTGAAATTTTGTGCATGTATGTATTTAACATTTCCAATAGTAATTGTGATTTTTTGTTTTCAAGCATAAAATAAGACCTGGGAGAGGAGGGGCGACACTAAATATTTGTTCGGGCTCCAGTATGCGAAGGCCGACCCTGTACCCTGCACTGGGAGTTGGTTGATGTCAATATTAATTTTAACAAAGAATAAATCAACAATCGCTCAAAACACTAAAAAACAGACAGGAAAATGGTGTTCCACAGGGTTCATCACTGTCTGTAATTATAAACAACGTATATATCGACACATTGATGTGTCAACTTAATAACACAAGATATGGATTCGATCTTATCGGTGTATATACAGACAATATACAGCGGCGCTGCATAGAAGGACCAGAGCTGCTTGCGTGCTCTATGAACAGAAGAGGGGAGAGGAACACAAACTTCTAAGAAGGAAAAAGAAAGAGCATGAGAAGCGCGCGAGCGAGGAAATAGAGGGATGCCATTGCAGGAATGAAGTTCGGAAGTTTTAACAAAAAGTAAAAAGAACCTCCCAGTGGTACAAGTCCCGAACCGAAGCATGCAAGGATGATTAGGGGAACATCGTGGTAGAATCACAGTCGGTGCTGAGGATATGGAAAAATTATTTCTGCAAATTGTATAACGGCGAAGACGAACCGAATCCCGCTATTATGCAAATTGTGCCATTCAACCTGGACGACGTAGGCCAACAATACCGTCCACCCGATTTCGACGAAGTAAAGATAGCTATATCTAAACTTAAGTCCAACAAAGCTGCTGGATCTGATAGTCTTGCGGTCGAGTTGTTTAAAGCGGCTGGCGATGAATTGGTTAGGAGTATGCACCAGCTTATCTGCAAAATATGGTCGAAGGAAAGCATACCCGATGAATGGAACCTCAGCTTTGTTTCCCCGACCCTCAAGAAAGGCGATCCTCTGACCTGCACCAACGACAGAGGCATCAGTATTCTTAATACCGCCTACAAGATCTTCTCTGACGTACTTTGTGAGCGCCTAAAGCCTATCGTCAAGAACCTGATAGGTACTTATCAGTGTGGCTTTAGCCCAGGCAAGTCCACCATCGACCAAATATTCTCACTACGGCAGATCGTGGGAAAAACCCAGGAATTTCAAATCGATCACAAAATTTTCATCTACAGAGACGAGCTATATAGAGCCTTGCCTAGTTTTGGCATCCCTTCCAAGCTCGTCCGTTTGTGCAGGATGACGATAGAGAATGCACGCTGCTCCATCAAAGTCGGCAAAGACCTAACCGACACCTTTTATGTCAAAAAAGGTTTCAAGCAGGGCGACGTGTTGGACGAACAAAGCGTGATGTCAGTGGTGCTTTCCTGAGTATTGAGAAGGAAGCCAAGAAGATGGGTTTAACGGTGAACGGAAGCAAAACAAAATATATGCTGTCACCAAGAAAGGACACCCAGAACCGACGTCTCGGAGAGAACGTCACTATAGACAGCTATAATTTTGAAGTAGCCAGAGACTTTATATACCTAGGATCCGCTATAAACTCAGCGAATGATACCAGTGCTGAGATCAAAGGTAGAATTACTCTTGCCAATCGCTGTTTCTTTGGGCTAAGAAGGCAATTGAGAAGCAAAGCCCTCTCTCGAGCAACTAAATTGTCGTGAGGAAGGTTCTCCGGGTGCTTTTTGGTCCCGTCTGTATAGATGGGGAATGGAAACGACGATACAACATCGACCTGTATGGGCTGTACAGCGACACCGACTTAGTCACAAAATTGAAAAGCCAAAGACTGAGGTGGCTAGGTCATCTAGAGCGAATGGACACCAATACTCCGGTCCGGAAAGATTTTTAATCCAATCCCGTGGGACAGCGCAGTAGAGGTGGACAGCGTAAAAGGTGGCGCACGCAAGTGGAAGAACATCTCAACCAACTTGGAGTGCGAAACTGGAGACATATAACTAGAAACCAAACCGACTGGAAGAAGCTTGTTGGTTGAGGCCCTGGTCCACCCCGGACTGTAGCGCCACCTTAAGTAAGTAAGGAAGTATACAGACAATATATATACCCAAGTTTCTGGAGATCCAAGCTATGTCAAACAACTTTTGGAATCATATTGGTCCGCAATACATCAATGGGCACAAGAAAGGGCTGCTTCTGTCCTACCAAATAAGGTTGAAGCCATTTACATTTGCAGAAAAAGAAAATGCTCGTGCTCATTTCTTGTCCTGCGTAATACTTCAATCCCACTAAAAAGTGAACTAAATATACTCGGAATATATTTTCCTGGAAACATGAATTGAAATTTACAACAGGTGCATTAAAAACTTAGCCTATGAAAGCACTTCGAAGAAAGGCTGGCTACTTATTTTTTGAACTCTTCGGTAAGAAAAGATCAATTTTTCTTGCATATAAAGGATTGGGAAATCCCTTGCATTCATTACACAACACCTTAAATGATTCACTAAGAAGACACAAATCTCCTAAGGGCACCATTTCTGCCATAAGAAACATGACGTCATTTCTAACAGATCCAGCTGTTTACCTCTATTTTCCCTACAACTAACGATGAGTTAGTTCATAATACCCCTCCACCTTGGAAAATAAATTTGCTTCTAATTGACACTTCCTTAGAAAATCATAAAAAAAGAAATACAATGGATCAACAATTTATAGTTCTTCATAACGAGATGATCCCTGATAAAAAAGCAGATCGTATCTTCTATACGAGCGGTTCATTCAAGGATCCAAACTCTTCATACGCAGTTGTGGATCTAGTATCAAATGAAGAATCAGTAATCATCCACCAAGGACTTCTACACAAAAGCAGTCCAGAAATGATTATGATTTACCTACCTGGAAAAAAATTAATATTTACAGAAAATCTTAGTATCCTAAATGGCCTTAAGAGTAGTTAAAATGAATGTCAGTCCCTACAAAACATTAGAAGTACCCTATGTCATTCTAAATATATGGCTTGGGTACCAGGACATGTAGGCATCAAAGGCAATCAAGATGCTGACACCGCAGCTAAGGAAACTTTCACCTACCGCGAATAATGGAAATCCCAAACACATCGCTCTTAGTCAAAAAAAACTTTAACTGCAGTCTTGGATAAAGATATAGGTACCCTGTGGGAAAATAGCCAAATATTCTTGGCAACATACGAAAATCATCTTAAGCGTACCCCGTATAATAAAAACCTTACCAGAGAAAATTGCATCAAACTACTACGTATGAGGCTGGGGAAAACACTTTTTACCAGTTGTAGACAATATTACAGATTGGCCCACGAATCATGCTACAAAAATAAAAGTTTAAAAACTTTTTTTCAGTGTGAGTAATCGGTTTATTTTTTTTAATTTTATAGGCTACTATTTAGATTTATCAAACTGAATACTTTGGATACTGAAAAAAGTATTTGGATAGTGCAGCGATACCATTCTTTGCAGTCCGTCATTTCCCTCCAAAGGGAGTTTAGCGTGGAGTTTGGCGGTACTCCGCCGATTTATGAGGCTGGTGCACATGTTTGCCGAATCTGGAAGCATCGAACGAAGACCGTATCATCGAGATCCCAATGTTCAGGTTCAGGATACAATCGTGGCTGTTGCATCGGCAATGCAGGCAAATTCAAGTGTTTCGACTCGAAACTTATCGGGCCAAATTGGAGTTAGCAGACGGCATTACAACGGATACTTCATAATGACTTAAACTTGTTTCCGTACAAACTCCAAATTACAAGCAAGTTACACCTTCAGGATTTGCCTGTTCACCTGGAATTTTGCCGAAAAATGATTGCAATGGCCGAAGAAGACAACACATAAATAAATTGTTTGTTCATGTCTGATTAGGCCCAAACGGCAATGTTAACAAGCAAAATTGCCGTATATGGAGTGAATCTAATCCAGAAATGCTCCACGAGACGGAACTGCTCCCGCGCAGTTTCATCAAGGTGTATTGTCGGGCCATACTTCTTTGACGAAAACGGTGTAACACAAACTTTCAATGGGGACCGTTATTTATAGATGTTGAAGGAGTGTTTTTACCCAGAACTTCGCCGAAGACGTATCCCTTTTAGCAGGATTAAGTTTCAACAAGATGGAACAGTGCACACCTAGCCACACAAGTTATGGCGGAAACTCACAAACAAATTGATATCCAGAAACTGCACTTTCCGCTGGCCACCTGACCTGACTGCACCAGACTTTTTGTATGGGGTTACGTCAAACAGGAAGTGTACAAAAGGTAACCCAGGAATTTGACTGAATTGAAGGAGTCCATTAAGACAATAATTGAGGCGATCCCAATTTCAACCCTTCAGGCCGCAATAAACAATTTTCTGATCAGGTGCCGCATATGTGTGTATGAGCGTGGAGGTCATTTGCGGCCTATCATCTTTAAAAACTATTAGTTATTTAAAATAAAATTAAAATTTTAATGCAATAAAAAAAAACTTAATGAAATACATCGATAAAATAAAGGTTATTTAAATTTCTTATGGTAGCACGATTCGTGGGCCACCCTGTACAACAAAAAAAAACTCGGAAAAATGTAACTTTTGCAGTGTCGAATTGTCAGAATGGCATTGGTATTACTAATAATTAAAGACAACAACGATTCTTCAAGTAGTGAACAAGAACTTTCCGCATTACTAGATCCCGTCAACTTGAAGTCCATCAGCCATATCAAATTAGTCACAACACCTCATCATAAGTTATCGGATATTTAAAATAATTTTTTTTTTCTTTTTTTATCTTTCTTTTCTTATAATCTACATACGAGTATTATGTACGCACTTTTTCAAACTGTGTTCCTAAAACTCAATCTAAAGTTTTCTTTTCTAACTCTTAAAAACGGCTTCAAATTGTCTTGCGACCCTGAAGTCTTCATTGTTAAATAGTTTATAAATTGATTTTGTATATTGTTTAGATAAATAAATAAATAAACATTCAGTCTCAGCAGAATTATTATTATAAATCAGATTAAAGTAATATGATTAATATTGCTATTAAAAATAATTTATTTTGCTAACTCTCTGCAAACTTAAAATGCATGGTATTTCTTTTTTAATTATTTCCTCATAAAATAGCTTTTGAGTAAAAATAGTAAATAATTGTATCAAATATATTTTTTTTGTTTATTTAATTTTTATTAAAAGATATGTATATTTTTTTGTATTATCATACTATTCTAAATTTATTTAAAAAAAATATTTATAAGAATTAAATTATAATTTATAAATTATTTATAAAAATGAGATATTTTGGTTAAGATTTCAACATTTAAAATAAATCGAAAATGATTGTGCACGCAGTATAGATACATTTACATATAAAAAGGAATTATAGATTCTTACTTAAATGTTAAATTGTAGTTTTCAGTCAGCCATTTTACAATAATAGATAATACTACATATTCACTATGTAACTCTGGAAAATTACCTCTGAAATGCCTGATGTCGAAATCTTAAAAGGAAAATAAGTAGGATATCACAAAATTGACAATATAAAATTCTCAAAAATTTAATTGAAGAAAATATTGCCCACATTTCTTTTTAGGTTATAAAACACATGATTTATCAAGATTACTCATATAGAAATTTGGTTTTTGTGGCATGGGTAAATGGAAAAAAGCTGCAAAAAAAACTAAAACTTTGGAGTATTTGATGGTGTTATTTCTTCAGCGTAGTAAAATGGATATATGGGTAATATTAAACTGGGAAGACGGTGCGTGGTGCGTGCGTTGATGTTAGAAAAACTTTCCTCTTCGTATGAAAGATTTGTAGGCTTTCTTTCGTGGTATAATTTCTTAGAGCCCAATTAGATTATTATCTGTGCCTCTAACTTTTTTAGGTTGATTTGTTACATTTAAAGTTATAATTTTTTTTGCTATTTTGATTCCAGCATAATTGTCTCCTCTGCATCGCTATCTTGGTCATCTTCGCTATTTAAAACTTCCATATCTTCATCGTAATAGGGTTTTAAGGTCATATTTTCTGTAATAAAAAAAAAATTATAAAATTAATACCACCATATTGTAAATATTTTGAAAAACAAACTTTTTATTGGAGAACGGAATATTTCGGTTTCCCCTTGTTCATCGTCTTCAAAGAGTTCTTTTGTCTTTTGAGGAAGGAGTGAAAAACTGTAGTACCTCTTAACACGGTGCCTTCTTGCCTGAACGCATTGAATAACAAAACCACAAGCAACTACTGCCATAACCAATACAAATCCAGCTATAGAAACGAAGACCAATCGTGGAATGCCCATTACGCGTTCATCTTTTTTTAACCGGAAAACTGTGTTACTATTTTTCTTGCTCACTGGTATAATTCTTGAAGAAGGGTAATGGCCAGTTGACTCAGCCTCAACTGTGTAATATCCAAATGGAACATTTTGCAAAATGTATCCTCCATCGCTGCTTGAGAAATTGGTATATAGCTTATTTTTTATTTTCGTAGAGATTTTAGCATTCTTGATGGGATGATTATCTACATCCAGTACAAATCCTTTAAAACAAAAATATATATGTAGTTGAGTAAATGTTACATTTCAATTTTTTTTAATACAAGTAAAAAGCACAAGGCTACCACAACCGCATGCTAGTTTAGAAAAAGGGTGTTTGTACTTCTGTACACGCGCCAGAAGTAAAACTTGCCTAATTTGAAACAATTTTTTGTTTCGTAATTCTAAGTCAGCTACAACATTCAAATAATAACGACCATATCTTCCAATTATACAAACGTCACCGTCGATCGAAATTTGATTCAGGGTTCAGCAGACAGTATAATTTTACATTATTTACATTCCACTTTCTACATTATTCTACTCCTTATATATAAATCTACGCAGTAGATACACTGAAACATTGGCAAATGGCAGCGCAGGGACATAAGTCTCAATTTATCTTTTGGGACTTATGCCACACATCGGTGAGACATAAATCCCAAAAACTATTTTGGAAAATATGTATATCCGGCGCAAAGACACACGTCCCAAATTAGATTTTTGAACTTATGTCTCACCTCGGTGGGACACAAGTCCCAACATTTGTTCGGTGTTGATGGGACAAAACTCCCAAATTTTACAAGACATAGATATGGCCAAATGGCACATTGTGTAATCTCATCTTTATTCAAAACATAAAATATATTTCAAATGTAAACAATAAATTTAAAAAAGTTCGGCGCGTAAGGGGGGCCTGCTGCCACCCCGGCAACCTCCTGTTTGGGCCAATATAGGATTTGGGCTGGGAATAAGTTTGGGTATATGCAATTTTATTTTGGAACTTTAAAGAGAATCTTAAAAATCCCAAAAAAATGTGCAAACTTTTACACATCCCAAATCCTATATTGGGCCAAGCAGGGCGATTGCAGAGGGGTGTAAACTTAGTTACAAAAATACTTGACACAAGTACCAACAAAAAACCTAATAGTGGGACAAAATCCACAAATATTTGTTGTGGGGCTTATGTCCCCCTTAGTGTGATATAGGTCCCAAAATAGATTTCCGTGATTATGTCTCATCAATGTGGGACATAAGTCCCAAAAACAAAATGGTAACAAATGTCAACGAGACCATTGACTAAAACATTTCACCCATTAAAACAATAGAGAAAGCCATAGAAAGAAAGAACAATATTGTGGATGCATATATATTTTTTACCCCAAATGCCGCAAAAAAATTTACTTCAAAAATTTCTAAAACTTTATCACCGTTAAAGGCATGACACATAATTCAACGCGCTTGTTGTAAAAATAAACTATATAATAACACACAATAGCGTTTTTCCTTTTTCGTTCAGAGCAGAGCACTGAACAGAGTTCGAACACTTAAATTATGCACTGAACTTGTTCCAAACAGAGAGAGCTCTGGACAATGATATTGTTTGTTAAACACACTTGAACCACACAAATCAGAACACATTTTCATTTTAATCATAAAAAGCAATATAACACATAACCTACCCTTTTATGTAGACTGATACACACCCAGATACAGTAAATCAACTAGCGATCACCTTCTTTCGCCAACTTATGTATCTAATTATTTTTTTCTTCCTATTTTCTTTACACATGGCATTTGGTGCGTTCAGCAATTAATACTTATTAAGTTTGCATAAAATACACTTTGTAAAAGAAACACTTTGCTAAATGAATAACAATGAATAACTATTGAACAAATTATCAAATTGAGACTAATTTATTCTCCTTATTATTTCTTCACTTCATTTTTATACTTCATTGAATAAATATGGTTTTTTTGATTATAAAATATAATTTCTAATTTTTATTCTTAAAGAAGATTTTTTCTCTAAAAGGTTATGGGCCCAGACGATCGTTGATGGAAAGTTCAAGAACATAATAATTTAATTTTCTCTGTTTGCATAGTAATTATATATCATTGAAGATAACAATGGCTGGATCAATGTTGAGCATTGATAAACTTGATGCAAGCAATTACGGAAGTTGGAAAATTCAAATGAGAAGCATTTTGATTTTTCAAGATTTATGGCCGTACGTATCTGGAGAAAAATTGAAGCCCGAGGATGAAAATGAATTGGCAGTATGGCGTATTGCAGATGAGAAGGCGCTTGCGATGATTTTTTTGAGCATGAAATCGACGGAACTGATTCATGTAAAGAATTGTAAAACTTCGAAGGAGGCCTGGATTCGTCTCAATGAAATTTTCCAGCCAACAGGTCCTGCGAGCAAGATTAGTCTTTTCAAAAAATTGATGACATGTAAAATGGCAGGGACAATTACGATGGCATGTTATTTAAATGAATTTCATAGCATTTCTGAAAAACTAAGGGAAATTCAAGTGGAAATTCCAGAGGAACTCTTATCAATTATATTGCTTTGTAGTTTACCAGACCGTTTCGATAATTTTGTAGTAGCTATGGAAAGTCGTAATGTGATGCCATCGCTTTCTGTCCTAAAGGCAAAATTACTTCAAGAAGACGCAAGCAAACTTGAAAAGGATATTGAAAATGGTGAGAATCATATTTTGGCAGCAAGCAGCAAACGTTCTTTCAAGCCATCGAAAAATAAGAAAATGTTGAAATGTTTTTCATGCGGAAAAGTTGGTCATTTCGCTTCAAAGTGTCCTGAAAAACAATATGGACATCAAAAAACGGCTTCTTATGGTTTATTTCATGTACAAGAATCAAGAGCTGTTAATTTTGGGGAATGGTGCTTGGACAGTGGGGCAACATCCCATATGTGTTCCGAGAAAGAATTGTTCATTAATTTTAAAAAAGATTTTCAGCAACGTATACATTTTGCGGACGATAAATTTCTGTTGGCCAGTGGCATAGGAAAAGTTATACTAGAATTGGAGTCTGGAAGTGTGGAGTTAAAAAATGTGTTCTATGTTCCAGAGCTCAAAGGCAACTTCTTATCAGTGAGTAAGATAACTAAAAAAAATCACACGGTTGAGTTCGCTGGAAGAAACGCTTTTATTAAGGATGCAAAAGGGAATATAGTCATGAAAGCTGTTCAAAACCGTGAGGTTTATGTAGTCAAACCAAAGTCGATGGTATTAGCGTTGACTGCAAATCAAAATTCATCAGTTAAGTGGCACGAACGGTTTGGGCATATTAACTATTCAAGTCTTAAACAAATGTCTTCCTCAAAAATGGTCTTGGGACTTGATAACATTAACATCAATAAAAACCTAGATTGTATTGTTTGTGCTTAGGGAAAAATAACAACAAAACCGTTCCCTAAGCAATCGACAACAAGATGCAAGGATATTTTAAATGTTATCCACAGCGATATTTGTGGCCCAATGCAGGTAACTTCTTCTGGGGGAGCAAGGTACTTTGTTACGTTTATCGATGACAAAAGTCGAAGGATATTTGTTTACTTCATGAGGACCCGGGATGAAGTTTTTGATGTATTTAAAAAATTTAAATTGATGGTAGAATGTCAAACGTCAAAGAAGATCAAAATTTTGCGCAGTGATAATGGCAGTGAGTATTTAAGTAATAAATTTTCATCATTTTTAGAAGCCAGTGGTATCCTGAGACAACTGACAGTACAATATTCACCACAGCAAAATGGGGTTGCTGAGAGGGCTAACCGTACCTTAGTTGAAATGGCGAGGTGCTTGCTGCTGAACGCAAATCTTCCTGAATATCTCTGGGCAGAGGCAATTAATACAGCTGCCTATCTGAGGAATAGATCATCTACCAAAAGTCTTCAAGAAAAAACACCTTATGAAAGTTGGTATGGAAGAAAACCCGATGTATCACACTTAAGAATTTTCGGAACAAAAGCTGTGATCCTAAACAAAAAACCAGGTAAATCTAAATTTCATGCAAAAGGGGAAGAATTTGTTATGGTTGGTTATCATGAAGAGTCAAAGGCGTACAGACTTTTAGAACCAAAAACAAGGAAAGTCGTTAAAGATAGAAATGTGATATTTTTTGAAAATTCTTTTACTGCTATAAACTGACAATATTGAGACGCTAACCATTTTTCCTTTTGAAAAAGTTTCATCAATATGTGAACCCTTGCAAAATCCAAACAAAGTAAATGAAGTAATTCAAGATTTGGATGAAAATAGCATGTCAAGCCAACCAACAAATGTGGAACCAACTAAGAAAAATAAACGTGGTCGTCCTAAATTAATTAAAACTGGAAAACGTGGAAGGCCAAGAAAAGATTACAGCGTCGTTGAAACTATAAATTTCGTACAAGTTCCAAATACTCTTACTGAAGCACACGCAAGTAAAGATGTGGACGAATGGATATCTGCAATGAAGAAAGAAATACATTCGTTGGTATCAAATGGTACCTGGGAATTGGTGGATCTTCCAGATAAGTGCAAGGCAATAGGAAATAGATGGATTTTTAACGTCAAAACGAATCCTGATGGCAGTATCGAAAGGTATAAATGCAGACTAGTCGCTAAGGGATGTTCACAGAAATATCAAGTAGATTATTTTGAAACGTTTGCACCAGTAATAAGGCATTCAACAATTCGTTTGATTATAGCCCTCGCTGTCGAATATAAGCTTTTGCTACACCATATCGACGTTACCACAGCATACCTTCATGGTGTTTTGGAGGAGGAGGTTTATATGAAACAGCCTGAAGGTTTCGAAGACATAAACAATCCGACCAAAGTTTGCAGGCTAAAGAAATCCATTTATGGACTTAAACAGTCTGGTAGGGAGTGGAATAAACGATTGAACGAAACTTTAATCAAAATAGGTTTCAAAAGGTGTGTTGCTGATAGTTGTGTCTACGTTAAAAACGAAAAAGGTGACATTAATATTATTGGTGTCTACGTAGATGACATAATTTTAGCATGCAGTTCGAAGATATCGATGGATATAATAAAAGGACAGATTGACTCCGAATTTGACACCGTTGACAAGGGACCTTTGAAATACTATCTTGGCATCGAGATTGAAAGGGAGGGTGATAGGGGCTCGATAAAAATTTGTCAAGAGAACTATATTCGTGAGCTCTTAAAAGATTTGAATTTAGAAACAACTCGAAAATGTTACACCCCATTGGATCCTGGAATGAAACTCAACAAGACTACAGACATCAACACAAATAAAGTTGACCAAAAGCTTTACCAATCACTTATCGGAACCTTGATGTATTTGTCCATTTCAACTCGACCAGACATAACACATTCTGTAAGTAAATTAGCACAATTTAATTCAAATCCAAATATGGATCATATGAGCGCGCTTAAGCATTTAGTGCGTTATCTTTCTACCACTATTTATTCAAAATTACACTTCAAGAAAACTTCACAAGATCTACTTGCATATGTTGATGCTGATTGGGCTAGTAATGTAGATGACAGAAAATCATACACCGGATTTACTTTTATTCTTGCTGGAGCATCGGTATCGTGGCAATCGAAGAAACAAACGTCTATAGCGCTAAGTAGCACCGAAGCAGAATATATAGCAATTTCTCAATGCAGTAAAGAAGCTCTTTATTTAAGAACTTTAATCTCTGAGCTAAATTTTGTAGAGCTGGTACAAAAACCAACATTAATTTTCAATGACAACTTGGGAGCACAACAACTTGTTAAGAATCCTATTCATCATCCAAGAACGAAACATATAGATATCAGTTACCATTTCGTTCGAGGTTTATTTGAAGATGGTATAATAACACTGCAATATACCAATACAGAAGAAATGACGGCGGATATTCTAACAAAGAATTTGGGAAGAACTAAACATATGAAGTTTCTTAATATGCTAGGACTTTACGTTGTTTAAAATTAGTATTAATTTGAGGGGAAGTATTAAGTTTGCATAAAATACACTTTGTAAAAGAAACACTTTGCTAAATGAATAACAATCAAACAACTATTGAACAAATTATCAAATTGAGACTAATTTATTCTCCTTATTATTTCTTCACTTCATTTTTATACTTCATTGAATAAATATCGTTTTTTGATTATAAAATATAATTTCGGATTTTTATTCTTAAAGAAGATTTTTTCTCTAAAAATACTCATAGGCTCAGTCAGTTATCTTCGAGCACGTCGAGTGCGATCTACACATGTTCAGAACAAAAAAAGAAAGCTCTGCATGCTCTGAGTTAAAAAGAAATACAAACAATTTTTTGAAAACTCAAACTCTGCTGTGAACTAAAAAAGAAAAACGCCTAATGGCACAAAATGGCATCTGAATCGAGGATCACAGATCACCTTTGTGGAAATACAACATATTGAAAGTCGCAATTTACGATATTATAGTTAATTAATTCTGTTAAAGTTTTTTTTCCAATGAAAAAAGAATTTCTTGTCCGCTTCCGACCTCATTATATTCTATAAAATCTGAAAAAATCGATATCCTATTGTTTTGATACTTTAACATTTTTGTATGTAGTTTGTAGGTAATAGAAATATTTTTTGAACAAATGCATTCATATCGAACTTAGCAAAATTTTACATGCAAATAATAACAAAAGTTGTTGTAGGTCAGCAATCGGAGTGAACATAAATAAAGTGAAAATTTGAAAATTGTATAAGTGTCGAAAAATGTTTGTTTCGGAAAGGTTGGTTGTAATGTATTCTGGAATGCAGTGGCGGCGCAAGACCTAAACTTTATGTAAGCAAGGTAAATTTTGCGAGGCCCTTTAATGGTGCAAGAAGAAGGGAAAAATAAAATAAAAAATCACTCAAAATTAACAGTTTTCGATTCATTGAGAAACAAACCAAAATTTTTACTTAGACTTCGGGGATTTCCCGCGATAGCAGCTTAACGCCAACTAATGTTGCCAGACTAAATATAAGTAAATGAATTATCAGAAACGACAGAGATGAGATTTCTTAATTAATTGATTTAAAACATTATACAAGTATAGTTTGTCAGAAATATCGATTACTGCATTCACATTCATTTCGTGCGCCGAAGAGTGGAATATCTTTATGTTGAGAATTAATTCTAATGTCCACTGAATAAAGGCATATTTTGTGTCCAAAAGTGACTCTAAAGTCCCGTTAATTGCATGGATTATTAAAATTTTTTAGTGAAGTAAGGTTTCAGAACTTCTGAATAGAATGCACTTAAAAGAAAAACGCTTTTTGCACTAAGAATCCCGATTTTTCCAAAGTTTTCAAAAAGCGTCGTAAGAGTAAGCAACGAAATTTGGTTCATTTTAATAAAGGCAGTTGTGAAATTACTTGTATATCGTCAGTATTTCTTGAAAAATTATGATTGCAAAATTATACTTCAGTAAAGTTAATGTTAGACAAAAATTGAATTAAAATGAGAAGAGCAATTATTTTTAATGGAACGTTATTCACACCGCCAAATTGCAAAAAAAAATGCACGACTGGATCGCACGTACTTCCTCCGATTTTCGATCACATTATATGCAAGAAATTCTTAATAGAAACGGCTAAATGTATTTTTAAAGTCGTTTTTCACTTAATTTTGTATATATACAAATTTTTAAACTTTTTCCAAGAAATTTAAAAAATAATGGTATGGACATTTTAAATATTTAATAATATAAATTTAAAAACAAATTTTCAGAAAAAATTGTCCACACATTTTCGAAATATTAATTTTCAAAAAAAAAAATATATTTTTTTTCCAAAAATTATTTTTCAAAAATTTTAAAATGCAGTGTTATTTAGAATCTGAAGGAGCTCCAGTTTAAAATTTTTGATCAAAATCTGTTGAGCCGTTTATGAGAAAGTCGATAATCAATAAAATGTTTGTATGGCAGGTACCGTTAACAATAAAATATTTTCAAAAAAATGTTGGCCGAAATGTAGACCATACCAAAAGTAGTACACACAGCAATTTTTATCAAGATCTTTAGAGCCGATTTCGAGATAATTATGATGGTAGAAAAATTCATATGACAAGTACCGTTATTTTTGGGTCTAAAACAACGATTCAAAAATCTAACTTGGATAATCACTTAAAACGCCTAAGCACCAGGTTTGAACAAAATCGCTTCAGCCGTTTAGGCTATATATGGTTCTACAGACAGACTGACAGACGGAATTGCCGGACCGACTTTTTTGGTGTTCTCTATCATCGTAATGTCAACTTCGATTGAAATCTCGGGTATAGTACTATAGTACCTATATAGTACTATAGTACCTATATCGCAAGTAAAAATTGAGCGTAGTGCAACTTGTGTTGACAATTATACATAGAAAGATACTCTTTCCTATAGAAAACAATGAACAGGAAGGACATCTACTGTGATCTCACCATCGGACAGACGTAAAATCATTCGAACTGCCTCCTATTCCAGCTATTCCACATCAAAAATCAAATTCGAAGCAAGGATAAATGCTATAGGCCAGAGCAAAACTAAAAATGATTGGCGAATGGTTGTCTTCACTGATGAAAAGAATATTAATTTAGATGGACCGCATGGCTACAACTTTTATTTGTATGATTTTAGTAAAGAGGAACGTTTTTTAACACGACAGCACTGGAGCTTAATATTCAAAGCACAAAACTGACAAAAATAACCTACAAGGAAATGTTGGAATCAGCTTGTAAGGACTGAAGGACTTTTCTGGACATTTGCCATTGATCTTGAAACAGGATTACACACCAATCCATACTGCTCGTATTGTAAAAAGTCTTATATTGCAAGCCAACAAGTATTCACCTGACCTTAACATTATCGAAAATATCTGGTGGTGGCTTACACAGAAAGTATACGAAGGAGGGAGGCAGTATGAAAATAAGGAAGGACTTGTGCCTGCTTGTGCCGAAACATCACTGTTTTATATAAAATGTTTGTATGACTCAGTTCACAGCAAAAAACGGTGGTCATTCCCACTACTAAATTAATTTTTTTATTATTGCTTATAATAATTACCAAAAATAGCATAAAATCAATATGTTAAACTTTTCCACAATTGTTGCAGTTGCCTTTATTCATGTGAACCAGTATTTTTTCAAAGTTTGAAAAAATGTCCGTTGCTTTAAAAAAAGGAAATTATTTTTGGAAGTGTATTCAATAGAGAGATTGATAGCCTTTGCTTACCGTCAACACAAAAGTTTGTTATGGTCTTGAAAACTGGCCATAACACACCGTTTAGTGCAATTTTATTTTTGCCTTTATTTAAGTGAACTACAGTGTATTTATTCTAAAAAAAAACATTGGGGCGTGTACTTTTTAATTGTCCATACTTTTTACTTGCGATTATAGGCACTATAAGGCAAGTTATGTATTCGTAAAAAAGAAAATTTGTTTCGAACAATCAAACATGACATTACGATCATAGAGAACACCAAAAAAACTGGGTCCCCCAATTCCGTCTGTCTGCCTCTCATTCTGTCAGTCTATCTGTCTGTCCTCGAGTCTACAACCTAAACGCTTTAATAGATTTGCTTCAAACTTGGTACATATTATTTTTCCGGTAATATGCCCACACGTTTTTTTCATTTTTTTTAAGAGGACATATAACAGTAACTCCCATAATTTTTTGTTAGGCCAAAAACAAAAATCTTATTTTTCTCAAAAACGGCTCCAACGATTTTTATAAAAACAAATTAGTTCATTAATGAAGGGAAATGGTACCTTCTGATAATTTTTTTTTGGTAAAAAAAATTGTTATTTTTGGTACCTCTAGTGGAACAATTTTTTTGGTTTTCGATTTTCTCGGAAACGGTTAATCTGATTTTTTTTAAATGTTTTACGCAGAAGCTCCGACTTTCTCTATTGTATACCAACATTTTTCAAAAAAAAATTTTTTTTTGAAATTAGTTTTTTTTTGAAAATTCAAAATTTCGAAGATTTTTTCGAAACTTCGTATTTAGTTGTTTTATGACATTATCTTGAATAGTTAAAAAAATCCATTTTTCTAAAATATAAAACAACGGTACCTCCCATTCAAATGTTAAAAAATCGTTAAGAAAAAAAATGTATTTCTCGAAAACGGTTCCAAGAATTTTTATACAAAAATGTGTGTGTTCTTAAATTAGTACATTTCAGTATAAAAATATTTCTTTTTACGTACTTATTAACGGTACTTCCCATAGAACCACTTTTCATATTTTCAACTTTATCAATATTGGATGAACCGATTAAAATACTTTTTTTTAGACAAATGCTCCCTAAAATTGTCAAGAAAACTGCATACACAAATTTTCAAAAAAAAAGTTTTTCGATTTTTAAAAAATAAATTAAAAACTTTTTTTTGAAAAATCGATTTTTCAAAAACCAGTCACAGAATTTTTTTTTTAATTCGAATTTTATATGTATATTAATAATATCTTCAGAACTACGTTTCAAATTTTTTTTTCTAAAAATGTTTTCAAAATTTTATACATAAAAAATTAATTTATTAAAAAACCTCTCCAACGATTTTTGAATTTTTTTTTTGATATACGAGTATTCTTATTTATCAACGAATTCAAACTGCATCTTTGTTTTCCCTCAAACTATAACGACTAAGCAATATAAAAACATTTAAGTATGTGTATTCTCCATTTATTTCTACCTTATTATTATTCCCTTTTTGCGTATACTGAATACAATGAAGGCCCTCATACATTTATATATACACATGTGCTTTAAAAATTACATGAATCTTATGTATGCATATTGCACCTAAATTATAAAGTTATATGCATATAGCTACCTACCCACCCACATCCTTCGTTTTCATTATTATGTCCATGTTTACATACTTAGGTTTCATCAATATGTCTATATATGTAGATATATTTTACTCTCCTAACTTACATAATTAAAATCCCTAGCATAGATTTAAATATAAATTTGTAGGTAGGTACCTATGTAACTAATTATTTAATCATTAATTCGACAATTCATTATAATAATAATCGAGGTAATATTACCTACATAGGCTTTACACCTGCATAGGATAACTACGCCTAACTAACCAAAATTCAATGGTGACATAAAAGCATAAATAGCTACATAAAAGTTGTTAGCTATGTACAAGAGCAAGTTCGTGCGATCCAGTTGTGTATTTTATTTAAATTTATTTTCATCTGTGAGGCGCGAGGCCCTTTGCACAGAGAAGCCGTGGGCGGTTACCCACACAGCCCACGTCCACGCCGCCTCTGCTGGAATGCATTCTAGTTTAAAAGATTTATTATTATTATTTTTGCTTTTTTCTTAGGAAGTGAATTTAAAAGTGGTTATAATTATTTTCCTCAATTCTTCACTAAAACACTGATATTATACCAATTGAATCCCAAAGTTTTGATTAATTTTCTAATGCTTCGGCGTTCTTCAACGCCGACGAAAAACATATGTAGTTTTTTACTTACCATAAATATTACCAAGCGTGCTCATGGTTATTTCATTGAATTCAGCTTTGCCCACAACGAAATCATCTGGAGTTAGTTCTACAACACCTAGGTCAACGACTTGACCTTTTACTACATTTACGCGAATCTGTTTTGTTTGGTGGTCCTTACAAAATACATCTATATCATATTCACCAGGAGCAAGTATAATCTTAAACTGAGCGAGATTTTTGGTGACGTTGAAGATTTCTTCAAATGCTGTAATTTTTACGAAAGCATTACGCAGAGGTTTTCCACTCTCTGATAGAACACGCCCTTTGATTCCAACATCAATTATATGTATAAAATTCAATATTCTTTCAATGCTTTGCCTCCACACGGATGCTAGTTGATCTTGAGCAGGCATACGACAGCATGAAATGCCAAGACTGAACAAGGGGATACGGTGCATTTTATAAAAAAGGTTCGTTATTCGTTGAGTGTAGTCTTTTTGTGTTGTTCGTATTGATGTTAAAGGGCATGTTGGTCGTGAATAAGGTACTTCTGTTTTTTCTATTAGACGAGCAATGTTTTCATAGATTGGCTGCTGTGGGTACCTACATACATATTTAAGGTATAATATAGATGTAATGATTAACAAGGGGAAATACTTACATTAACTCATAATTTCCTGCGGTGAAGGACAAAATTAAATCAAATTGTTCTAAATCTATCAATTGTAAAAATAAATCTTTAAGTTTTTCAGATTCTGGATCAAGAATCCTCTCCCCCAATTCATTGCCTATGACAGGGTCACATATAGTTTTGCTGAAATAGAACTCAATTTTTTTTTAAAGGAAATTATAAGCACTTAATTAAATTACTAACTTTTTTTGAAAAATGTTGAAGATTTCATCAAAATTCTCCATAACAGGCAATAAGCGAATTACGCTGTTATTTAAAATTTTTAAAATTGATGGTTCTTGGATTCGATAACCTTCAGTTAAATGTCTTTCTAGATTAAAAATCATCTCCCTACCCATAGGGGAGGTAGCATCAAATAAAGAGCTTATTACAAGGATTTTATATTTTGTTTCTTCTGGTGCACCAATCTACATATGTACGAGTATTTATAATTTATTAAATAAAATATTACTTCCGCCAAAATATGTACATTGAATCATTTAGCGAGTTTCAATCAAATTTAAAAGATCTGCTCTCAAAATCGAGATTTGATCTTTTCAAGTAAACAGATTTAATTGTAGTATTGGTGAATACATTTCTGAAAAAAAACATGTCTTCATCATCAGATGACGAGGAAGTCGAATACGAAGCAATCAAAAACTCCACTAAATTTATAAGATCTAAATTATTTATTTTCTTCGTCCATTATTTTTTTATTTTTGTTTTGTTTATTTCTTAGCACAGCCGCCACAAGTTCACAACAAACTAATAAGTATGTTCCCGTACTTTATGCACAAAAATGTGAAGACTGTTTCCAAGAGTGGGGGTAAAAATCTCTGATGGCCTTTTCGATTGGCCGTCCGGAACACGTTCATCCAATAAAACACCCGGAAACAATTTGACTGATTCTGAATTGTATGTATCACTGTGTTTGTGAAAATTAAATTTAAAAAAAATCACATCGGCTAAAAAGAATATCTGAAACACTTGATTGTTTTGTTTTAATTTAACTATATGCCTGTAAGACCTAAGGTATTTTAAATGCAACCTGAATTACACGGCACTAGTTTCCGAAACACTTAATTAACTTGCTTCTTTTTATGTTACTTTACCAGAAAAGTAGTTTAAATTCAATAAACACATCGAAATTACACAAAACAAATCAACGCGATGATTTTGACATTTTGATTATGTGAGTGTATTAGTGATTCTGTTTGCGGTTCCGAATTGAAATCCAGAATCGTTTTTTGTTCTGTTTAGAGTAACAACTGTCATTTTGTGGGGGTCAGAACAGTTCTGGACGGCCAATCGAAAAGGCCATCAAAGAGCAACAAAGTTTTACAAAAGTACGGGAACGCTTTGAACAATAAGTGTGTTCCCGTACTTTGTGCACAAAATGTGAAGACTGTAATTTTTGCAAGAGTGGCGGTAAAAATCTCTCAGAGCACAACAAAGTTCCACAAAAGTACGCGAACGCTTTGAACAACAATTTTAGCCATTTTTTGAACGACAACGTAAAAGTGAATTTTTGAGAATTTTTATTAAAAATTTACATGAAATTATTTCTTAAAATAACCAATTTGATATAACAAATTTTAATTTATTGCACGAATAAGGCAGACCAGAATATAAATTCCATTATATTCAACTTTTGTAGCGATACACATAAGGCAACTGACAGCTTATGTTTTATGTATTGTTTTTTTGTTTTTTCTTTTTTCCTTCATTTGACAGTCTTCAAAATTTTGTCAAAAATTTTTTGGACTAAAATTCGCAGACTCGGGAAATATTTTACTCTCTCATGACCACTCTCTTCTGTGAAAAAAATACGAAAATTTGGAGTACGGGAACAGGATTTGACTGTTTTTCGTAAAAATTCGTAGATTTCCGCAGTTTTGGGGAGTACGGGAATGCACCTAATAACAACATATTTCTCATTTAACGTTTGACAGAAAAAAAGGCTTGTTTATTACATATGTATGTGTGATCAAATCTTTCGTGTTGAGATTTGGTCTAGATATACTCTTTTTGGTGCAATGAAGCTCTCAAATTTGAAAAGTATTAAATCTTTTGACAGAAAGATCAAAAGTTTTCTTGAATGAAACTCGCTAAAGATATACAAAATTTATTTGCAATTATTAGTGCCTCACGGTCACGTTTGTGTGTTTTTTTTTGTCATCACAAAGTAATATGTAAGGTGCTAATAGTTACCATAACCTCCGTTTATTATCAGTTTACCTCACTAGTAATTTTTAAGGAATGGTAGTTGAGGTCGATTTCAGTTTCGGCGTATTGAAAGCTTACAATGCCTGGGTTTTTGTTTTCCATGTCTGCCATTAGTTTCTTTATTTCTTCATTGGAATGATAGCGAGTGTGAACAACATTTTCTATGATCCTATAATCATGAGCTGATGCCCAGTGTTGGGGATCATCTCGCATTAGGGCTATGTCAAGTCTTAAACCACAAGGACCATCATCCAAAATAATAAATTCTTCGTGGTGTACTTCAAATCTACAAAAAAAATGTTTCTTATCTTCAAAATATAAAACAAACAAATAATACCCGTCAGCTATAACAGTTAGGTTGTGTTTTCCTCTAGTAACCAACTTCCAATAATCGCCCTGTAATTCACTATAAGATGTGTGGCTTGAATTGTCAACTAATATCATAGCTTTTGAAACCGGAGTACCGATTGAACTTCGTATATATCCATGGACCGCACATTGAACTTGTTCAATAAACTGAAGTAGTGGTTCTCGATTGTCTTCCCAATACTTCTCTAACTCCGATTCCAATGGAAATTTATCACAACCTAATTCAAGAGTTAGCTCTAGCACTCCAGCACGAACATAATTCCAATCCTGCATCCCTCCAGTTACACTATACCATTTCGCACCGTTGGTTATCCCACCGGGAAACATTTCGTTTTTAAAAAGTGGACATGGTTGACCCAAGTGCATTGTTGGATGTGCCTAGAAAATTAACAATAGCAAATAGTTAAAAGGAATTTTGTGAAATCAGTAGGTATTGTGCTCACATTGGAATAAACTTTAGATAAATGTTTAAACAGCTCGTTGTCATCAGTTGGATTAGACTTTCGACCTGCCATTGCAATCCTTAGTTTGCTTGCTTGATTTTGAAAGTCATTCGAATTATCATCGAAAGGATAATTGGCAACGAGAGATCCACCGTGCAGATTTGCCGATAGTATAAATGGTATTGAAAGTGTCCAGTTCATAACAGCTTTTACTTCAGGCTCCTGTTTTTGATTAAAAGAATCAGTACCATACTGATCAGGGAAGTTCCGGTTTAAGTCGATATCGTTGAAATTTGCTCTGCCAACACCGCTTATTTTATCACCTAAAATCGTTTTGAATTGTCAGAAGATTATTTGTTTGTGAATATATAGTACATTGTTTGTAAAATGAAGTTTCGGTTTCGATGGGTTTAACTTTTTATATTAGAATACGTACGGATATAAAACATGTTCACATTTTTTGAAGATTTGAAAACTGCTTTCGATTCAATTGACCGAAATGTATTAATGTACAAATTGTTCGGATTGGGAATATCACTAAAGTTTGGGAGACTACTCCAGAATCTATACATACGAGTAGATAGGGTAAATTCCCCTATAGTCGAACACTTAGTGGCTTACAGAAAAGTAATACTCAACTGTGAGAAAACCGTTCAACGTAAATATATGATTTAAAGTTAATTACTTGCTGAAACTCAAATTTTTCTTATTATATCTATATATCTTTTTATTTACTTCAACTGTTTTTTTTTTATAAACAAATAAAAACTGGAAAAAAGCTAAATTCCCCAGTAATCGAACACTTGTTTCCTGAAGCCGAACATAAAGTTTCCTAATTTCGAACGCAAGATTTTGGGAATGGACTAATCTTTTAGAAAAATAATAAGAAGCATTTGTTGAATTTTTATTTTTTATCAGTTTAAATAAACAAATTTATTAAATTATTTTGTTTTTATTCAATTTTATTGAAAATAGGAACAAAAGGTTAAAAAACAAACATTAATAGCAATATTGTTAAGCAAAGTAATTGTTGGAATTCTTTTTTAAATGTAATGTAATGTTAAAAGCATAAGATGGATATCTGCTAGCTACCTTGCTATAGCTTGTATAAGATAGCTATACACAAGCTATAGCTTGTATAAAACGGCTATATCTACAAACTACCTACTAATGCGCGCTTTAACTTTTCGGGTTGCTAATTTGCTGAAGGAAATTATCCGATTTCTGTATTCCATGGGATTTCGGTTCTTGGTCGATATTTTGGTCGATTTGTCTCAGATACATTTTTTAACAATAAAGTTAAATAGATTTGAATATTAAGATCAAATACTTATTCAAAACTAATGGTGAAATTTCCATGAAATAAAAATTAATTTACAACAATTAGAAATCATAAAAATGGACGCGCTTTAGCTCGTATAAGATGGGCATAAACAAGCTATAGCTTGTATAAGATGGCTATATGCAAGCTACCTTGTTATAGCTCTCATAAGATGGCTATATATAAGCTATAGCTTGTACTAGATGGTATCGGACCTACTGCAAGCTAAATTGTTAGGAGGGAAAGACCCATCCGCTTAAGCCTATCTGAAATTTTCCCATATTAATCCTATCATGAATCTCCAAACATGGTACTAGAGAGGCTTCACTTTATGTTTGATATTTTCGTCTCGTTGTGTCTGAAAGAAGTTTTAGTTTTCTAATTTAAGGCAAAAAAAGATAAAATATTAAAACTGTTCGGACAAAGGAAACCTATAATACATTATTGTTTCCTTGATTCGAACACTAGCGTTCGAATATGAAATTCGTACAAATTTGGTTTCCTATGTCCGAACAGTAAAAATATAAAACAATTATTAACTTTTTAGATAAAACTTTTATTTTATTGAATAATAATAGATTTAAACTAAAGAAAAACATTTAAAAGATTTGTATTTACCTCAATTTTCACACAATACACACAGTTTCCCACAATACACTCAAATCTGAGAAATTACACAGTTTAAACGGATTTTGCCAAAAAGTGTTCGACGACTGGGAGTGTTACTACCAAGGCAGCAGTTTGGGATAGCAAAAATTTATCGGAGTGTGTCAAGACGAAGGCTGGAGTCAATAGGGTTGTGCACTAAGCTCAAGTTTATTCACACTTTTGATCTATGTAATTACTAAAGATTGCCAGGATATGCAGGAGTTGTAAAGCACAGACTTTTGCACACGACATTACATTGTGCTATTTGCATATACTCTGGCATCGATAAAACTTATGATGAACAAGTTGTCTGAATACTGCACCAGATTGAACCTGGTTGTTAACTTGAATAAGTGGATAAAGTTCGAGCTAAAGTAACCAACGGTGTATTAACCACTAGGCTTGTAAGCCTTGAGCCTAGGGCGGCAACTATTAGTGGGCGGCTAATTTTGTATGTTATTTTATTCTAATCTAAAAAAAAAACTAGGCAAAAAAAAGATTACCTAATGACATTCAAATGGGGTATTCATCATTTTTGGTATCTGAAAATACGACATTTAAATCTCTGGCCTGATTTTCCGCATATTCTTGAAAAGTCTGTTTGTGCGAACGGTTCGAAAATACGTGATGACAAATCACCCGATAAGAAATTATTGGATGCGTGTTCCTTGTTATAACTTGCAAGTTACGCAATACGTAACGCATGAAAAATACGCGGACGCTAAATAATAATAAGCCAAAATCGTCAAGTGCTTGAACATAATATTAAGTGTAGTCAAAATCCCTTTATTGCGCGCACAATTATAAGAGTAAAAATGTTAAATATATATTGTTTAAATTAAGATAATAAACACTTAAATACTTATAGTTATCGAAATAAAATCTTTAATTTATAATAAAAAAAAAACACGTTAAAAATTTCCACTATCAAATTAACTTAAAATTTATATAACAAAATTATTTTTCTTCTTAAATGGAGGGAAATTTCTTTCCCACACTTACTTTTGAGAGAAACTAAAAAAAATATCCATTCTCACATCAAGTTTAAAAACTTAATAGGTTTTTCGTTGAAATATAAGGGCAAATATATTTTCTCCGTACTAGTAAACACTTATTAATGCAATTTTGCTTACAAAAATTCTATCCGACTTATCAAAAACAAATGACCTGTGACATATTTCGAAAAGACTACCGCTGCATACAAATTCCTCACCAAGAAGACAACCGTGTCCGTGGCGAGATAGTTGTGTGTTCGCCTGTTAACATCATGGTCACAGGTTATATCCCTGCCGTAGTCTATGTCCTCTTATTTTTCCATTAAAAACCAAATTCTAAAATAAATGTCATACAATACAGTTTGCTGGTTTACTCACTACATGCTGTGTAGACATAGCACTAACAACATGTGAGTGAATAAAACTCGTATACCGATAAAATATGACAATGAATACAAAAATAATGCGAATTATAAGGGACATAGATAAATAAGACACGGAAATTTCTCCGCATTAGTTCAGCCGCCATTTCTGGCAATAAAATCTGAGACAACAACCACCTGCAGTCTCAGAACATCGCGCCACACATCTTTCTTATCCTTCTTTCTCTTCCTTAACCTCACGCCCGCGTTGTGTTGAAACATTTAAAGGGTAGTTTAATCCCTTGGGCGCGTGTAGATGATAAAAAAAAAATTACTTTTCGATGCTAGCCCATTCAAATTACCCTCCTTGGATAGTATTAAAAAAGAAGGTTAATCCGCCATTGTAAGTGACCAATGGTGTTTTAACAATGAACGAATAGAAGTTGTAAAAAAAATATAAGTACAATACATATTGCAATGATGAAGATTTGGCAAACGCCATAATCGCCGACCGAAATGGGCACAGTCCCCTGTTAATTTCGAAAAATGAGCTCCAGTTCATCTTCGATTCATTAAAGAAAAAGAAGTCAGCAGGAGTCGATGGTATATCCAACGTTGTACTACGACATTTGCCTCAAGAAGCAGTTGACATTTATACCACACTGTTTAACAACTCGCTGAATAATGAATATTATCCAGTGCGGTGGAAGCCAGCTGTGCTGCACCCTCTCCCCAAAAAGGGAAACGACAACTCCAATCCGACGAATCTTCGGTCGATAAGTCTTCTTCCAAGTATCAGCAAAGTATTTGAAAAGGTTATTAATAGTGGGCGGCACAATTCATGCCGCGTCTAAGCTGGTTTCTGATATCCAATGGAACAAATCTAAAAAGCAGCGTACGGGTGCCTGCCTGGTTGATTTGAAAAAGGCCTTCGACACCGTATGGCTAGAAGGTCTTTATCTAAAGCTTTTCAGACTAAGTATAAGTAAACCTCTATTGTATATGCTTTATGACATGCTAAATGGTAGAAAGTTTGTTGTCAAGAGTGGCAATGTAACTTCTACCGCAGTTTCTAATATTAATAATGGTCTTCAGCAGCATTTACACCAGCGATCTGATAGGTAGTCTAACTCAGGCAATTACGTACGCCGACGATCTAATTGCGTACAGAACAGCAATGTCTTAGACGTTGCCTTGGATTACACAGAACACCAGATTCGGAGTACACAAGATATTATTCCAACCAGGTTCTATACAACGGAGCCAACATAAACAGAATAGATAATTTTTTGTTTAAACTGATTCGGGGGCACGTTGCAAGAGGGGGCTTATTACCCCAATAACGAATATTTTGAGAGTGCGCGGTTAAGTGGCTACATCCCTCCCGAGGCATTCCTCTATTTAGACAGTCGAGGGCTGATACAGGATAGAATGGCGGTTCCGCTTATCTACCACGTCAGCCGTAAAACTGTAGATAGGCGACTCCTGTATGGTCGAGACGTCATCGCTCAAGGTGGAGAGGAGCGCCTTCGGTTTAGTATGGCTGTGTCCGATCGGGACCGAAGGGATAGGGCGAAACAGGAGAACCAGTTCTGGTGGCTCTCTGAACAGTATCGTGATATTTAAAGTCGATTAGGATGGTATGTCTTGGCCGACTTACATATATTTAGGGTAATTAGGTATAGGGATCAGTCGGGGTGGCACCAACAAAAAATTAAAAATATGTATGTATGCGGAGGCATATGTGCATGTACCTGCGTAACTGTACATGTACATATGTACGTACGTATATGTATGTACGTATGTACATGTAAGTATGGGGTGAATGTAGCTATGTGTCTGCATGCGTGTGCAAAATATAAACAAAAAAAAATTTTAAAAACGAAAAAAAAATGCTGCTGTGGCTGTTCTAGTTTTTAAGTAGTTTTAAGTGGTTTTGGGTATATTTAGGTATCTTAAGTAGTTTAAGTAGTAGTATAAGTTAGTTGTATATAGTTTTAATTATTTTTAGTCTAGCTTTAGGTAGTTTATAAGAAAAAATTAAAAATATGATATGATGCCGAGTTTCTTTAAAAATATGTTTTCTTGGTAAAACAAAAATAAAATAATTAGAATTAATTAAAATAGATTTAAGGTCGAAAGACATTAGTATTAAGAGATATAGTTTAGTTTAGAGCGCCCGTAAAGGGCCAGTAAATTAGTTGTAAGTTATTGATAATTAGACTAGTTTTAAAAATGTTTGTCTAGATTTAAGATAGTTATAAGTTAAGATTAAATAAAAATGAATTAAGAAAAAACGAAAATCTGTTAAATGCTAAATCCGAAATAAATATAGCTTGGATAGAATGCTTTAAAAATAACAACATAGCACAGAGCAGTAAATATAGGCGCAAAATTTTAGTCGATTTAATAATATGTTAAATCATTTTTAGTATGATACTAGGCTAAAAAGAGGATTTTGCTAATTTTAAACCAGTTTGTTATCGTACTATTTTCTTAACATTTTACTAAAGCTAAAATCACAAAATGGCTACTTTACTTTTTTAGTATCGTACTAAATCCATATGCCACTTTGACATTTACAAACGTCAAAAAGTTATGTTCGCTTAGTTTTTTGAACTATTTTAGGCGTGTTTAGTTGTAGTTTCTCAAGAATATAGATTTAGTATGGTGCTAGTTAAGAAGTGTTAAAAATTAGGAAAATATTAGTAAAGTGCTTTAGCAAAATGTTAATGAGTATCATACTAAGCCCTTAACATCAGGCTGTTTAAAATTTTGAGCCAAAGTTTTTAAACCAGTATCTGAATCCATTTTTTTTATCAACTCAAGTGTGGGGAGCCATATAGAAAAACTGCTAAGGCTTTACAGAAAACGAATTTTTCCTCTTCCTCCAAATACCCTGAACAGGTATGTTTATCAGCATTATTCATCATAACATTAATACATTGGACTACATTTTAAAAGTGCTCAATATAACGAATGACCGCCTCTCGAAAAAAGCAGCCTTCATCTTCATGCTTTTCAAAGCACGACAGGATGGTACAAGGACTGGATGGTACAAGGACTGGATGGAACTAGGGCAGGAAATTGGTTATCAACTATAGAAAATAATGAATGGAGTTTATGGAAGCCGACTCTGTATCAGACGTTTGGATGAAAAATATAGAGAGATATAGAAAGACGTGGCTTCTAGCTCTCTACATCGCGTGATTTAAATCCTTCAGCTTGTAAGCCTAGTCTCTAAATCCTTATTATTAGTGTAAAGTCATGCACTTCTGGTAGGGAAGAAAATAATCAAAAAATACTTCATGTAAGGCATACTTGTCGGTCAATTCAGATAATATGTATTTTGATTGTACACTTTTTCACAGAACCAGAATAGGTCCCTGACCGCTGAAACCAAAACTCGTAGCAATGGAATATTAACATAAAAATTTATCACTGAATTTTTACCTCATATTTTTTTTTAAATTACAGTTATTTAAATACCTTCCTTTGCCATTTCATAGCCATCCGGATTCATGCTGAAGAGAAAATGCAACCGAGTACTATTTACAATTTTTGTTGTTCTCTCATCTCGGAGATAGTGTTCGCAAAGATAATTTGCCAAATAAAGTAGCATTTCTCGTCCAACCACTTCATTTCCATGCATATTTGCTACGTATTTAAATTCTGGAATACCGGCTTTATGTTGTCCTGGATTTGCAAAAATTTCCAATACCCACAATTCACGTCCTTCAACACTTTTACCAATTGTGTACAGTCGAGTTATTGATGGAAAGCTTTTGCTTAAATTTCGAATAAACCTACATAACGAAAAAATGTATTAATAACGTGAAAGTAAAGTTTGTGTAGAACAAATGTACATCTTAATCTAAATAATATACATAAATATGAAATTCAAATATATTGATTATTAATTTCAAATCATGGTATTAACTAGGTCGATTTGGTCATAACTCTGTTCCAAAATTTGGTCTCTAAGATTCTGTACTTCAATTTTCGGTGAATTCCAAAATTCTGTAAATGATACAAAAAATTGTTTTGTATTTTTTTAAAATTTTTTTTTCACGTTCCCAAGACTCATTCGAGTCTTCATGAATTATGCTTAAAAGTTTCGCTCGGAAAATATTATGGTATCGGGAATAAAGTTGCCCAGGGAGTTTTCCTGTCATTTCATACGATTTTTTGTTCGAGGGAAATTTAATGCCTGGGAGATTCATGATCCCAGGAAAAATTTCGAGGAAATAAGATATTTCGTGGGAAACGAGATTCCCTAGGATATTACCTATAGGGCCCGTTTATCAAAATTTTGTATCATTTACTGAATTTACAAGTAGCTAGTATATTTTTTTTTCATTCTAACTCAGTAATTTCGAAGAATTCGCTATTTATAATTTTAAGTTATTTTAATGGTAAAGGAAGGCATAAACGACGGACGTGTTCGCCGAATTTGCTCACGCTCGCTGGGTTTTTCTGGTCTATTGGCTGGTTCGCGAACCGCTCGCGAAATCAAGAAATCAAATTTTGTTTACTATAATAAATGGATATAAAATTGACATTACCAAAAAACACGAGAGAACTTAAGACATTATTTTAGAGGGGTGAACGGTGTGTGTAGAATATTGTTTTCTCTTTTCTTTTCAATTAGATCCTAATTAGATACCTATATTAATCAACATTTCAATCTCGAATCTTTATTAAGTTTGATATTGTATTATCTCAGGTCGTGATAAGAAGCAACAAAAATACTCAGTACAGAAAAATACTGGTGCCTGTTGCTGAAATTATCACTGAATATAACCACCGAGTTACATACAAATTGTTGTAATCTGGTTAAAGCCAGTGTATATTCCGCCACGACCTAACGACTTCACATCCAACAAGCACACTGCTGCTTGTAGCTTGTGTGCCTTCACCATGCTCTCACCCTCGTCGTGCTACGTGCGGATTTTAATTTAGTGTGCTTACTACGGCAACCCTGTAAGAGTATTAAAACAGTATGAACTTATTGGCATCTATTACTGTCAGAGTGAGAGGCAAGCGTCCAATCTTCCCTGTACTGACTATTTTTGTTGAACAGAGTATAATAAATAATTTGTAATTTAAAACTCTGTAAAATGCTTTCTTACCTTCTTATCAGAAGGATATTTCTTTTACAGCATTTTTAAAGAATTTTGGCATACAGTATTTTGCTCATACAGCATTTTGACATACAGTATTTTGCTCATATATCATTTTGCACATGCAGAATTTTGACATACCTACAGTATTTTGGCGTAGAGTTTTTTGAATACAGTATTTGACTAAATAAAGTATTTTGACCCCAACCCGAAACTTGTTCTTAAACACTTACCCCCAGTTTCACATTGCGAGTTTAAACTCCACTTTTGGATTAAAATTCAGATCAACAAATTATTCGGTTTCACAGTGTCGTTTAAACTTCAATTTGTAGTTTAGGTTAGCCGAGATTATTCTGCCGTTTAAACTTCAGTTCAGCGTTTGTATTTTATTTTTTTTTTTCATAAAATATTATGAACAAAATAAAATCGTGTATTCAAATGTTATCGAGTTTTTATAGCGATTTTGAAAATTGTTTTATTTATTATTCTCGTTTTTCGCGTGTTTTTTTGTGTCATATAGAGAAAGGGAGGACGAGGCAAGAAAAATGATGCCATCTATTTTTCATAAAATGTAGTTAAGATCAGATTTCAGTGTGAAACCGCACGAATTAAACCAAAAATTTAAACTCAGTTTAAGGTTCAGTTGATCTTTAGTTGAAGCTCGCACTGTGAAACTGGGAGTTACAGAAATACTCGTACATTTTTTTAATTGACTTTTGTTATAGTTTGTGTCATTCTAATTGATTTTACCCACACTTTGGAACAAATGATAGTTTGTGGTTTTTTGTGCACAAAGAGAAACAGCTAATTACAACGTAACACAGTACACTTTAATGTATTATGCATGTTATACAAATTCGGTTGTCATATATGCCACTCAAGAAAAAATCTCACATACCAAGTCTATTGGCCTTTTCGATTGGCCGTCCAGAACTGTTCTAACGCCCACAAAATGACAGTTGTTACTCTAAACAGAACAGAAAACGATTCTGGATTTTATTTCAGAATCGAAAACAGGATCACTAATACACTCACATAATTAAAATGTCAAAATCATCGGGTTGATTTGTTGCGTAATTTCGATGTGTTTATTGAATTTAAACTACTTTTCTGGTAAAATAACATAAAGAGAAGTAAGTTATAATATTATTGATACAAGAAAATGTGTACCTAAATTGAAATAAAGTGTTTTGGAAATTCTTTTCAGCCGATGTGATTTTTTTATTTAATTTGCACAAATACATTGATACATACAATCAGTCAAATTGTTTCCGTGTGTTTTATTGGGGCAACGTGTTCCGGACGGCCAATCGAAAAGGCTATATGATTTTCACAATGACGTTTCACACGTGTAAATAAAAAGATCTCTGATTTTTCTCTAGTATTTGACACAAGCGCGAATTTAATCGAAAACAAAAACTCGTAAGATATTATCTTGTAATAGATCTGCTTGTTGTCTTGTGAATTCCTACAAATTTGTTAAAATTTTGACAAAATGCTGTTATTTGTTAACTCGAAAAATTTCCCACAGAGACAAAGCGATGAGAAAAACTTCCCTTACATTTAAAAAGCTGTGAATTCTTACTACACGAATTTCTGTGGGTAACTGGTGTAAAAACTGTAAAAACACAATTTTGCCTTCTATGGGCACATTCGAAAAAAAAAATGATGACTCGAGCAAGAAGTTCATTTTGTGTGTACTAAAATGAAATCTTCGTATTGAAAATGATAGACAACTAGGAATAAGGAAAGAAACGCAGTAAGAAAAATACAAATAATGGAGAACTGGAAAAATTTAATATTTTTTCACTGGAATTCTCGATTGTTTTCTGATTTAATTTTATAGAATATTTTTGTTTTGGGCATTGTTTTTTGTGTTGCATGTTGTATTTCTCTTTTTGTGGTATTGTATGTCTGGAGTGATCACTCAATTATTCCCATCACTACTGTCTGCCCTTGTGTCCAGAGGTTCACGTTTTACACACTAATCTGATCAATTTGCGTTTCTTTACTTTGTTTGTTTCAAGAAATGCAAATTTCACCCACTCTTGAAGTTTGACAGCTGTAACCCTTCTTACTACAAAAAAAATACCAAAGAAACCTAATATGTGTAATGTGACAACCTAATACAATTATTGACTTTTATGACGTTTGTATTTGGTAATCCGGAAGCCTTCTGGACTCTTCTGAAAATGTTCACTTGTAAAAAAATTAGTTTTAGGTTTGCCTTGCGGGAACAATTTATTCGCTGAAGCGTTTATGATATGTATGTAGAACGCGAAATGACAGTTTATAGCAATCTGATTATTTTTGCAATTAAAATAGTAAATTTTTGTCGAACTTTTTCATACGAGACTATTATTTACTATTTGAATTAAACTGCAACAATAATCAATTAAAACCATGCAACATTCTAGCCACGAAATTTTATAAGGTGCATATCCAGAAAGTAAGGAAGTTAGGCTTTTGATTACACTTAATAATTATGATAAAACAGAGTGCGAGTCTTAGGAAAATAAGGCAGAATTTAAAAGCAGATACTGATGTACATTGGTTTTAAAGTTCAAATTATCTAAATGGGAGGGGGAAATAGGGCCTGGTAAACATTCCACATTCGTGTTGTATGACTAAAGAAAGAATGGCTGTACTTGAAAGTACGTCCGTAGTTGGGCTCAAGGGTAAACTGATGTCTGATGAGCATTCCTAGAAGTGCCAGTATTACGGTTGATTATTTTAAGTCGAATGCAACTGCCAATTTCGCTAGAACATATTGTTTATAAAAATAGCGAAACTTTTCGACAGTGTTAGAGATATACAGCTATGGCCAAAACAAAAGCAACACTCATTAATTTTTGTTAATATTACGTGTAGTACTTATGCTAGCGAAATATTAAAAAATATTAATGTTATATATTAGTGGTAAGTAGCTATGTTGTTAATTTATTTTATATAAATTTTTTTGAAAACTGAAAGGGGTTTGCAAATTTTCGTAGTCCGTTTGATTTAGGCTTCCAAGCAAGCTGGTCATAAAAATAGCAACGCTTGATTAATTTAACAAAAAAACAATACATTTTGATAACTAATGGATTTTTTATTTATTAGCAAGGAATAATTAATATTTCGTTGAAAACCCTATATTTTTCCATTCGATTTGGCATATAGTCTACCAACTTCTGGCATTTTTCTTGTGGAATCGAATATCACACTTCCTGGACAATTTTCCAGAGAACCGCTTTGTTGGAAAGCTATGCTTACTAACCTCAACCTTCAGCTCATTCCAGAGGTTCTCAATTGGATTAAGGTCCGGATAGTGAGAAGGCCACACCATAACGTCCAATTTGTTTCGCTGAAACCCGAGCTTTGTAAGCTTTGCCGTACACTTAGGGTCGTTGTCTTGCTGAAAACACCTTTTAAGTGGCATATTTTCGTCAGCCCATGAAGCATAACATTTTCAAGTACATATGTCCACTCCTTTGTCAATTGCCATGTATAACGAATATTGGACCAACGCCCCACCGAGAAAAACCACCCCACCTCAATGTTTCACGGTTGGTTTTGTGTACCACGGATTGTAGGCCTCGGACTTTGGGCGACGAACAAACTGTTTCCCATCCATTTCGAATACATTTATTTTCGTTTTGTCGCTTCAAAGCACATTTCTCCACTGCTTCTTGGCCTGAAGTGGGTCATCTTTCATATGATGCATTTTGGCAAAACAGGTCCGCTTCTGGGTGTGTATTTTTTTTAGTAACGGTACCTTCCTTGGAGTGAAGGTGAGCATCCTGCAATATACGATGAACAGTTCTAAAACTGACTGGCGTCTCTATTTCTCGCTGCATCTCTTTGAGGTCATAAACGGATTCGTTTTAGCTTTTCTCACCAACGTAGCTTTGTCTCTTGCAGTCATTTTAGACTTACGCCCTCTGGTTTCTACAAATTTTTTGGAGCTTATACCATTCCACACCATTCTTGCAGAGCACCCAATGACTGTTGCGATCTCTCTCATGGACCCATCGCTGTTATGCAGAACTAAAATTGCTTCGCCAAAATCTTTACTTCTTTAAGCTAATAACAAAATTTGTTGAGCTTTTATTCAAATGGTGCTATTGTTTTGACCAGCAATTTTTTTTAGTTGCAATCTACTGGTGCAAAATATTTAAAATACCTTTTGTTTGCTCACAAGATCATACGTTATATAGATTGGCAATATACAATAAATCATTGATAAAAATGAGAAAAAGAGTTGGATAAAATGTAGCCATGGGGCATAACACCATTTATTTTATGTATATTAGACTTAAACCCTCCAACACGGCTTGTATTGAGCGGTCCAAGGGTTATTTCTAATCCAAGGACGCCAAACTCTGTCAAATGCTTTCAAATATCATTAGCAATAATCCTATGTCGTTTTTATTTAGAAATCCGGAATGCTTCTGAACTCTTCTGAAAGTGTTCACTTGGGAAAAAATGACATTTCTGATTCTGAAAAGAAAATAATGTTGCTTCTGGATTTAAAATCAGAATCGGAACCAGAAGCACTTACACATTCATATACTTTAACCTCAAACTCGACTTTTGTCATTTTTTGTATCATAATTGTGCAACAAACATTATTTTTGGTTTGGATTATTACACAATTATTTTCACATATACAATCACATTAAAATTCAGAATCATCAGAACCTTTTTATTCTGCTTTTGAAACATTGTAGTATTTTTTGTCTTAAAATTTGGTTGTCTGAATATGAAGACTCATATTGAACATGAAAGCACTCCCATACTCCATAATCTAATTTCTTTAGTAAACTTAACTGATAATGGCGGCACTAGTACGATAACTTTAGGTTCTCAAAAAATGCCCGAGCGCCATTAATTTTATGTTGCAGAAAAGCAAGTTATGTCATTTAATAATTAAAACTTGAAATATGTAAAACTTAAGTTCTCAGTAGATTTGTTTTTGGTACTATGCACAATACACAACTTCAAAGCTTTCCATTTTGCAGGTCTGTGTCTGAAAATAAATGTGAGTATTCTTTTATTTCCATTTTAAAAATAACAAATCAAATCAGATCTCATGTGACTTTGACGTTTATTCATTTACCTCAACTTGCCCCAGCTAAAAACCTAAATCTGCTTCAGGGCGAGTTGAGGGCGACCCTAGGTTCCAAAAAACAAAGAATTTGTTTATCAGGGCGACTTCAGGTTTTTCAAAAAAAAAAAACGCTTTAGGGCGACCCTAGGGCGACTTCAGGGCTCAACGAACAAACCTTTTGGTAGAGTTGTCTAAATAAAGCATTTTTTACTATGGTATGCGGGGTATGGGGTCTATCTCTCTCCGTTTGGGCGGAAGCGGCAATTTCATAAAAAAAAATACTAAAAATGAAAAAAAAATAACGGTATATTTATAAATAAATATTATAACATTTTTTTAAAGCCAGTACCCTACTCTATTATCTATTTTATAAATTAAGTGAAATCCTTTTTATAATTTTTACTATATGCCTGTAAGACCTGAAGATCTTTTAAATGCAACCTGGATTGCACGGCTCTATTTAGAAGGAAAAGAAAAATAGGAAAGGATATTTTCGCTGGCAAAGTGGATTTGAGAATTAGGTATTTACTATCTCATTATAACTTACGGTCGGCATCCAATTAAAAAATGCTGCCTAGTGGGCATCGAACCTACACGTCTAGGTTCGCAGTCAAGCACTATATTCACTGCCTTATTGCCACCCTATGCATAGTTTTTGAAAAAAATTGGTTTTAAACTCAAATTTGGAAAAGAAAAAGATTAACAAAAATATTTAAAGTGTGCTTTTTCAAAACGGTAAAATTCGATATGTAAATATTTTTTTTTCTGAAATTCGACGCGCTAATTAATTCTTAATCAAAAACTAAAAACTAATGATTTTATGTCATGCACTTAAGTCTTGTTTTTAAATCTTTAGAAAAATAAAATGCACGACTGGATTCAAACTGGGTGCAAACGATTCTTAATAGAAACGGCTAAATGTATTTTTAAAGTCGTTTTTCACTTAGTATTTTATAGGTACATATATAAAATTATTAAGTTTTTTCTAAAAAAAAATTGGTATGACAATTTTAAATATTTAATAATATAAATTCAAAAACAAAATTTCAGAAAAAATCGTCCACTCGTTTTCGAAATATTAAATTTTCAAAAAAAAAAAATACTTTTTTTTTTGACAAAAATCCAAAAAAAACTATTTTTCGAAAATTTTGAAATGCAGTATTATTTAGAATTTGAAGGAGCTCCTGTATAAAAATTTTGTCGAAATCCGTTGAGCTTTTTATGAGAAAGTCGAAAATCAATAAAATGGTTGAAAATTTTGAATTGCAGTATTATTTAGAATTTGAAGGAGCTCCTGTATAAAAATTTTGTCGAAATCCGTTGAGCCGTTTATGAGAAAGTCGAAAATCAATAAAATGGTTGTACCGTTACCGTTAATAACAATATATAAAAAGAAATGTTTTTTGGCCAAAATGTAGACCATACTTAAAGTGGTACACACACCAATTTTATCAAAAACGTTAGAGCCATTTTCGAGATAATTAAGATGGTCGAACAATTTGTATAGCATGTACAGTTATTTTTGGGGCTAAAATAATGATTCAAAAATCTGTTTTGGACAATCTTTACATAATCTTAAAATTTGAGTTTATAACCCGATTTTTCCAAGACAATGCATAGATTTCACTTAGTTTAAAAAAGGTTATAACATTTATTTCTAAGTATTATCGTTATTTTTTAATATCTTTTTTTTCATTTTAAGTTCTTTTTTATTAAATTGCACTTTCCGCCCAAAAGGGGAAGATAGACCCCCTTCTCGTACTCTTATTCCCATGATCGCTAAACCTTTATATCAATTAATATGATTATAAGCATATTAATTACCGGTTTTATTTTCTTTAGTGAAAGTACATACATGAAAAATAGTCATATAAAAAAAACAAGAATGGACATATAACACTGTATTGTCACTCAAATCCGTATAGTTTTACATTATTTATGATATAAAGTATATTATATTCGAAGAAAACGCAAACAATATTTACATATTATTTTTGTTTTTGGTTTTGTGGACTGTGTGGATTAAAGCC
This sequence comes from Philhelius pedissequus, assembly GCA_910595825.1. Taxonomy (NCBI): domain Eukaryota; kingdom Metazoa; phylum Arthropoda; class Insecta; order Diptera; family Syrphidae; genus Philhelius; species Philhelius pedissequus. The sequence continues at coordinate 225,706,051 of OU343161.1, read as the reverse complement.
AATTGAAATATTTTCTGACCTTTGGTCCAAACTGCGTTTCGCCCGGGCACGATAGTTGGGATCATCAGTTAGATGCTATCGTACCCCTCCAAGACGCAATATTTTTGGTCGATGTCTACCGACTCTAAAAGAATTTGCAGCATATATATACTGCAAATTATATTTTTCTAGCGGAATTTGGTTAAATTCATGCACCTAGACATTTACTGTAGGTTCCTTCATTGAACTTTACCCAGGGTCGACCCCTAGAGTTGTAAAAAACCTGCCTTTTTCAGTTCTCATCTCCCGATGGCCATTAATTTTATGGTACAGAACAGCAAGTTATGTCAATTAATAATTAAAAATTGAAATATGTTAAATTTAAGTTCTTAGTAATATTTTGTTTGCCCTATGCACAATCCACATCTTCAAAGGTTTCCATTTTGCGTGTCTGAAAATTAATTTGAGTATTCTTTTACTTCTATTTTAAAAATAACAAATAAAATCAGTGACTTTGACGAGTTTCTTCTTTTTTTCAGAAGAATTCAGAAGCTTTCCGAAATCGCCATAACTAAATTGATTCTGTAGTTCAGCATCAGTTATCTATGAAAATGTTTGGAGCTTCCTTTTCTTGAATTATTGTGAAACCAGAGTTCTTCTAAACGGTGATTTTTTAAGAGCTTGGTTTTTGAAAATTCTATATATATTATATATATATATTATATTTATGACAAGTTCAAGCTGATAAAGGTTTAAAATTTCAAGTATACTTACATTACAATTAAACCAATTCGGCATCATCTTTTATTCTGTTACTCTATACAAAAGCTTGAGATTTCACAAAATATTTTATGAATATTATTTTGGTATTCATTCTGCCAAAATCTGCTAAACAAAAGTTCGAATTTTAAAAGTCGGCTTTTATAAAAAATGTTCCTCTTTAAAGCTCTCATAGGGGATTCATGGTATACATTATATTATTTTTGTAATTATTGTAAGCAAATTATAGATCAACAAAATCTAATCATTATAAATCTCACAAAACGCGAGAAAGGTGAGAGGTCTGCTGGTTTAAGCAAAAATATTAAAGGTAATTCAAATTAAACTTTTTTGTTCGTATTAATTTACTAAATAAACACAAATAATCTCAAAATTATTTAAAAACACTCACTTTTCATTAAACACAATAATAATAGTCATTACATGAATCAACGAATAACTATACTATAACTATCGAACTCGAGAATATAGTACCGCCAGCACCGAAATAGTCATTAGTCATTTCATTACACATAGAATAAACACAACATAAACACCATTGTATGCGTTTCTTTAAATTTTTTTGTTTTCATTTCATACCACATATTTTTTAAAAATTTATATAAATGAACACATGATAAAACAAACACACCGAAATTATGGATATCTGTTTCGAAGACAAATTTTCCCTTCAATAACTGTAATTTCAAATTTTCATCAGGAATAACTTCGAAATCTTCTACATTTGTGTCAGCCATATTTACAAAATAAAATAATCATAAATGTGCGTTTGACATTTCCCGTCTTACACATACATTGAAATAAATTTTCGGAATCTAGAATCAAGTGTTTACTTGTTCGATTGGAATCCCGTAAAGAGAGTTCTTCCGGATTACCAATCGAAAAGCACATAAGCGACAACTCTTTTCTTCCTTTGGTTAAATTATTTGTTCTCAACAGATCTTTAACAAAAAAAAACTACTTGCATCAACGTGGGAATGGTAACTATGGGGTGACATTCTGGAGCCAGATTCTGCAAAAGAGGAAAGGAAAGCGATCATTCGTTTTTCAAAAACGAAATAAATTGATCGGATTTCGTGTCGCATTTCGTTTATTTAATTTCAATTGCTGTAATATTTTGCACAATTAAATTGAGCGTCTAGGGACCGACTTAAGCTTTTGGGCCTCTGTTGTACATTGCATACTCTTAGGTGGCATTTATTGCATACTTTTAATTAATGAATTAGGTTAGGGATGAGCAATACTGGGGTCCAACAATGTTATTCGATTCTATTCTACAATAAAGTTGTTCGAATTCGCAAACATTTCAACATTCGAATTCTTTATTAAAGCACTTATTAAATGAAAAGAACAGAGTTAATTGCTGATTAAGAGGGGAAGAGTCGAATACACAAATATTTGATGCTACTTTTCAATACAGTACAGCATTTAAAACAACTTCCGAATAGATGCGAAAGTGGAACATGTAGGGCACCTGGGACGGTAAATAGCCGAACACTGAAGAGTGTAAATAAATATGTAATTTAAGATTTATAATGTAAAATTATGTACAACTTCAACAAAAACTTTCACAATAGAGTTAGAAAGTAATTTAGTTCCATTTTCGAACTTAATACATAGTAGATGTATTAACACAAAAAAAAACAATCATTATACATATATTTTATTTGTGGTCATTTCATAAGATGTGAAATGTGGTGAAAACACGAGGTGTGTGAAGAGCGCCCATCTCAAGGTCATTTTGGTATTAGTTTTGGGTTATTTTGATATTTATTTTTTTTGTATTCGATTTCGATCGAAATGCCGAATGGTAAGCATTTAAAAAAATAAATAAACCGACTGTAAATAAAAAAGGAAAGTTATATAAAAAATTTACAGCATTCAAAATTAAAATAAAACATGACTCCTTTTAAGTTTGTCAAATTATACATTAAAAATTAAAAGAGTTACCCTTGTTCACCAATTTCGAATAAGAATGAAGTAGGTAAGTCGTTTATGACTAACAAAAACGAGTATGTGTACTTATGTACACGCGACAGAAGTAAAACTTTTCTAAACCGGTCAAACAACAAGGAAGTTGATATTTTTGGATTCCGGCCATGTACTTTCGTAAATACATCCCCCATAACGACCCCATCTTCCAATTGTACACACGTCATAGTCGTTCTAACTTGTTCTAACTTTACTCATGGTTCAGCAATTTTACATTACATTACAAATTATACTACCTACTCTGTATATATGTATAAATCTACGCAGTAGATACACTGAAGCACTGGCAATGAAACCATTGACCATTACACACATTTAAGGACCTCATTATAAATAGCGAATCGAACATTCGATAAGGTGCGAATAATTTAGCGAACTTCGATTATCGCAGTGTTATTAATAGAAAACTTCAATGTTCGCTTAAAAATAAATGCTGCCAAATATAAATTCCAATAAGAAAACATATGTTAAACGTCAAATGCTGTTTGTGTTGCATTACATTTTGTGAAATTTTTGTTTTGTTTGCTTGAAGTTCCGCCGACGGATAGCAGAAAATGGATCGATTTGGTGTATCGAATCACAGTTCACGTGAATAGCAGATTTACTTCGAATGAATAGGAGAATAGTGATGTGAAAGTTAAAAAAATAATACCCCCACGAAACATGAATACTAAATCATCGTACTATAAGGCAAGTTTTGTATTCGTCAAAAAAAAAAGTTTTGAGATAACAATCAAACATGACATTACGATGATAACGAAGACGAAAAAAGATGTCTTAAAAATTCTGTCCGTCTGTATGTCAGTCTATCTGTATAGACATCTACAGCCCAACCGGGTGGCCCGAATTGCTTCAAACTTGGTATACAGAGTTTTTTAGGTATTGTATAGAGGGGAAATTTAATTTTTTTTTAGTTCAAAAAATAACGGTACTTGCCATATAACCAATATATTAAAGGCTATTTTTCTCGGAAACGGCTCTAACGATTTTCATTTCATTTAAAAAAATCAGTATTAGGCACGGCCGATCATATGATGGAAATTTTTTTTTTTTAAATGTCTAAAAACGGTATTTTCCATCGGACTGTTTTTTTATTTCAACTATCTCATAAATGACTCGACCTATTCTTTCGAAATTTCACACGTACTTATATCATAAATATGTTTTTAATAAATATTTTTTTGTATTTTTAAAAGAATTTAAAAAAAATTAATTTATATTTTGAAAACTGCTAAATAATTTTTTTTTCAAAAATTATAGTTATATGTATTTGCTGAATACCTATGAATTGGCCTTTTTGATTTTTTTAAAAAAATTTTTCAAAAAGTTTAAAAAAAAAACGTTTTCTCTCAAAAACCGCTCCACAGATTTTTAAATATTTTTTCTCATAAATTCAAATTTATTCAAGAAATAAAGTGGCGTGTTTTTTGAGCTCAAATTAGTTTAAGTATTTATTTCAGAATTTTGAATAATTATTCCGATTTAATTTTTTGTTTTTAAGTTTATATTATTAAATATTTAAGATTGTCATACCAATTTTTTTTAGAAAAAAATTAAAGAAACTTTGTGTATAAAAAAATGAAGTAAAAAATGACTTTAAAAATATATTTAGATTTTAAATAGAAATCTTTTGCATACAATGTGATCGAAAATAAGAGCAAGTTCGTGCGATCCAGTCGTGCATTTTATTTCTTTATGCTCCTTCCTTCGTAGTTATCAATTTAAATTTTTTTTATTTTTGTTTGTGGCAGGGGAAAAAATAACCACAAATTTTAATCCAATCTTCAAACGATTTTCGCATGAGCATCTATTAAATAAAATGTCAAAATGAACTTGAAGTTCCCCCGACGGATATGATCGAATGGGTGTATCGAATCACAGTTCACGTGAATAGCAGACTTACTTCGAATGAGTAGCAGAATAGTGATGTGAAAGTTCAAAAAATAATACCCCCACGAATAGCAGAATAGGGCTGATAATTATACAGGTCTATTATCGTAACAGATCAGAAAAATCTCCGATCGGAGAAAAATTTTGATCGGAGTAGTTATTTGCTACATGCTACCTGAATCGGAAAAGAAAGAAGGCATTCATCATTTCAAATAGTCGTTCTTATTGGATTTGATTTTTTTTTGTTCTAAAATAAACAAAGCACATAATATACCCGCATACATATGTAAATGATAGAAATGAATACAAAAATTGTATTTTTTATTTATTTTTGTTACCGCCACTGTCGGACAAAGCTCCGCATGTGATTTGTTGTCGGGGACAACGATTTAAGAGACGCCATGCATCGCATGATTTTGACATTAAATTGTCAAGCTTGGTATGAATTCGCAACGCGTTGCTATGATTTTAAATTTTTAACTCATACATCAATTTTTTTTGGAAGAAGGTCCGATTGATGAATCTGAACGGTTACAATGATACAAAATTCTTACATTTCGTACAAATCGGAGGAATTTTTTCTCCGATCGGTTACGATGATAGGGCCCATATTTTGTACTATTAATGGGGGTTATCGTGAATAAAAATTTCCCTAAAAATTTTTCATTTTGCCGTTATTTTTATTGTGTGAAAATTTCATTACAATGTCTAAGGTTAGATTTTGTATGGCAAAAGCGAACCAACGTTTCGTTTGTGCGAACAATTTGCTTCATTAACTCCAAAAACGATAAGATTCTTTCGCAAGTGCGAAAGAAATAGGCTGATATTAAATTACTTCACCTTGTGTTATAGACCAAGATCCCATGGACGACAGACATACGTCATTTTATCAAAGCAGAATTTTTGTCTGTGAATAGATACCAAAGTATATAAGAACTTATGGCCATTCCGAATTTTCAAAGCTGGGGCTTTTCGGATATGCAGTTTTAACAGTGCATACCCAACTACGTTATTTTATTAAAGCTGATTTTTTGATATGTTTAAGGGGATAGTGTCTCAAACTTTGTTTGACATTTGTCAAACACCTACAGTGGGGCGTTTTGTCTGGGAGACACCTTTTAGATGTCATCGTTTTAGCCAGTTACATTCATCACCTTAAAATATAATTGCGCTTCTAGGAATGCTGATCAGTTTACCCTGACGTATTGTCAGATTTTTCTTTAGCCGTACAACACAAATGTGACTTTACCCCATTTTGATATTCTGAACTTAAAAACTAACGTACATCGATAGCTTTATTAAATTCTTTCCCTAAGGGCAGTCAAAACTCCTATAGTGCTTGTGCAATTATAAAAAAAATATTTCTAAATTTATTGTGAAGGTTTTTGTTAAATTTAATATAGCTTTTAAAATAGCTTTACGGCCTTTAGTCCACAAGTTATGTTATTTGTTAAAGTTATATGTACGAGTCGTATATGTTTTGTATAATAATTTATATATTTATGTACACATTTACTTTTTCGGCTATTCACTATCCCAGTATAGATCAGCATTAACCCAATTCATAAACTCAATTATCGAAATACTACACAGAATGCCAGTTATTGTTGCTTCGCACAATTTCCTTCGCCGTTGAAAAACGATATTTTATTACAGAATCGTGACAAAGTAAAATCTGGCATCATACAAGTCAAAAAATGCCCAGAAAATGGACTCGGACCAAAATAGACCATTGAGGACATTTAACAACACTCAAATATCTTTATAATAGTTTTTAACGAAATTAAACATTTTAAAAAAATTAATGAAGTACTGTTACAGTACTTAAACAAAAGTGCTAGTAATAATATCCTAGATTATCAGTTAAAAAATGAAGTTAGTACTACATGAAAAAAAAAATAAAATGATGTGCGCTATATTTTCAATAGGCTATATTGTAAATATAAATTTGAAACTCATGAAGATTAATCAATTAAGATGAGCCCATAACCTACTAAACTACTATTAATTATTTTTGAAAGAATAATTTAATTTTAAATACATAAAAAAAAAACAAAATTGTCTACGCACTTTTCCATTTGCGTATAGTTGTGATGAACGAATTTCATTGCTGAAGGAAAACCACTTGAATTTTCATCAGATCTTTCCACTTTGACCTTTCGGAACGAGTCTGTAAAAGTATTTCCAGATATGATCAATTAAATTAGCTTAAATAAAACATCAGAATTGATGTGCATTTTTAGAAACAAAAAAATAAAAAATCTAATTTTTGAAGTAAGCAATATCCCAGTCAAATAAACCAACTTCCAGCAACTTACGCACTACATACAAAAAATCATTTTCCAAATATTTATAATTGAGTTTTTGAATGCATGTATTTTTTTTTTAACATTTTCTCAAATACATTATATATATTATTTTAAGAATTAGAAATAGTTTATTATTAAACTATTATTATGATTAATATATTTACAAATCAATACAATTATATGCATTTAAATTAGTGAAACGTAATGTGTGAAATTAGAAATTAGTGAATCATGGCGACGGTTTACATAGTGTGTTAAAAATGTATGTAAGCCAAGATTTTCAAAAGATATAAAATAAATATATATATAGTAACATTTACATAATAATATAAGCTTTTTCCATAATGTAGAATAAAAATGATGCACTATTTTAGGTATGTTTATTGCTTTGGCAGGTGAATGTGAATTCGTGAAAATTTTCGTACAACTTTAACCATGTATTATTATTATTATAACTGTGTTAAAAATAATGAAAACAAAAATGGTTTTGCGAAATCAAATGAAAATAAATTTAAACTATTACACTACAATGATTTTGAATACATAATATATAGTATCATGTTATTAAAACAAACACCATTATCCATTTGCGTGCATCTTTTATATATTAATGTCTAAAATAGTATGGACTATAAAAACTGTTGATACCATCATTAAGTGCTTCCGAGGGCTTCAGGTTAAAGTCTAAACGAATTGGTCCATCTTTATTTGTAATTACAACTTTACGCATTGGACTTGCTTCATACCTATGTAAAAATACAAATATAATACTATATCATAATTTAAATTTTGTTTTATATTACCCAAATGCCATAGCTTGAATATTATAAGTTCCAGGTGTGAGGAGTCGCCAGTACTCTCCACGCTTTGTAGTGCGAATCATTTTGTCAATGCCTTCAACAACTATTTTAGCATCGTTTATAGGATAACCATTTATATCTTTAACTAATCCTTTTAGTCCTGTATGGACCATTTTAAGAAGACTTATAAGACTTCTTTTGTTCTTATGCCATTCATTGGGAAGTGTTGATGCCAAAGGATATTTACAACATGAAAGCTCAACTGTTAGCTCAAAACAATTGGTAAACGCATAGTTGAAATCTTGCATACCGCCATTTAATTCATACCAAAATGCGCCATTTGTAACACCATTTGCAAATGTTTCATTACAATCTTTTCCTGTTCTCATAATTGGATGATTGTCAGAATATGCATGGGCAAGTGTTTTAAAAACTAAATCGTCTGGGGTCAGACTTTCTTCACAGCATTCGTGATGGTTGCTATTAGAAATTAAGAAAATAGATATATGTATTTGATTTGTTGTTCTGATGTGTACATATATAGCGATCAAGACTTACATTGAATTATCATATGGATAACTAGCAACTACAGCTCCTCCATGGAAATTTGCAGACAACACAAATGGATTGTTAGTTAACCATTCTATAACAGCTGCTGTTTCTGGCTGCCTTTGGGTTGCCTTTATTTGGATTGTACGTTCATCTTCCAAGCGATCTGGAAAATCCCTGTTTAAATCGATGTCAGCAGCGTTATGACGACCAACATAATTACGAAGTGAGTCGCAATGACCTTCCTAGAATTTAAAATTTTACTTAAAATACTTACATACTTATTATTATAAATATTCAAATTTAGGCTATAAATTATATTAATTTAACTATAAGAGGATTTCTAACATTTTTCGCCATTAATTTTGCTTTGAATTTTGAGCTGGTGGTTTCTGAACATGTGGAACTACCTAAATATTGATAGTATTCTATTGGCAAAAGATTTGTTCTCATAACGGGAATTTCCAATATTTAACATTTAGCTTAGTAAAAATTAAATCGAACGTAAACTGAACCTATTTGAGTATCTGGATCTCGCACCCGCTTAATTGAGTCACGTGAACTAGTGTTAGGTTTAAGTCTGAGTTAACTCACGTAAAGTGTTTTTTTAGAACGAATTAGATGCCGAATCATATATAAATATTCGTGAGTTAACTCTGGATTAACTGAGTAGATATTTCAAAAAAGATACTTATTAAAAAACTATTGAAATCAATAGGATGGTTTTATTGGGAAATATGTATATCCACAGTAAATATATCTATTGTAGGATTTTAAGGGCAAACTGATGAGCATTCCTAGAAGCGCGATATTACGGTTGAAAAATTTAAGGGGAGGAATGCAACTGGCTATTTCGCTAGAAAATTGTTTATAAAAATAGCGATCAAATAATGAGACACATTCAATGAGTTTTGAATCTCCTCCCCAAATGTGCGAGTTATACTCCAGCTTTGGACGAATGAATGTCTTTTAGATTACAGCCAGATCAGACGGGGAAAAGAATTTCTTGAATCTTCGAAGAAAGCCCAAACACTTCGCACCATCGAATATGTGGTAATTCCACACGAGGTGGTCTGTTATGCACATACCAAAGCTGAGCGGTTTATTCAACACAAGTGACGCTCAAGGCTAGCGGCATGGGGGTGGGTTTTGCTTTAATGACAGAATACAGCATTAAATTCTACAGGGTTTTATATTCCCCATTGGGCAATGTTGTCGAGATCAGAATTTAATGAGCTTATAATAATGCTGCCGTTGCAGTTCCACATTCGAAGAACAAGGATGTGAATCTCAAAACGAATATGAAAAGCTTTAGTGGCTTAGAAGCTCAAGATAAAAGATCATTAATGAAAATGAGAAAAAGAGTTGGGGAAAAATGGAGCCTTGGTGGTGCACACCAGCATTTATTTTATGAATAGTATACTTGAAACCGTCCAATACAACTTGTATAGAACGGTCCGAAAGGTAATTTCTAATCCAACGAAGAAGAGATTCATCGATACCAAATGCACGCATTTTCGATAAGAGAGCCTGATGTTAAACTCTATCTTTAGCTTTTGAAATATCAAGCGCAATAATCTTACTTTCTTCAAAATGATGTAAAGATTTGTGCCACTGTTTGGTGAGATATACCAGATCAGGTTACAAGTGAACCTATTGCTACGAAAGCCACTGCCGGTCATTAAGGAGCTTTCGTTCTTCAAGATATTTCTTAAGCTGATAATTAATCAGCGTTTCACTGAACTTGGAAAGAAGCAACGTAATGGCAATTGGGCGTCAATTAGAGGGTGAAGAATATTCGCTTTTTTGGGGACAGGCTGGACAAATGCTGTTTTATATCCACTCGATAGAAGATTCGTCTTATGCAACCGTTTAGGCACTCAAGTACTGGAAGAGTCATAACACTTTCTAGCAGCGTCGAATTAACAGCGAATTGAGCTGCAAAGCAAATTGGCTTTTTCACGTGAGCTGAAAAAAATGGTGAAATTTCGAATGTGTTTTACAAATTTTTACTACCAAGACCAAATACATTGTGAACGTTGCATGTATTTCTAGCTTGTTGAAACTTTTATAATTCCGGAAACTTACTTCTCTAACCCTAATGACCTCCATACACTCAAATCAAACCATGCATTTTCTTTCGGTTTGATAGATTTCACCCTATTTGGGGTAAAATTTCTCATTACATGAAGAATTAAATTTGTTATCATATCTGCGCTGGAATCATAGTGGCCAGTTAAAGATTCTGACAAAAATTATCTCAGTTGGCTTTCTCATACTGCCAAACGGTTCTCTTAGGTGATTTGTCTTTAACTGCGAGGGGTTGGCGTGAGAAATTTGAGGATAAGACACAATGATGTGCTTAGAGGCGATAATACATTTACAGCGTATTTATCAGGGCCAAAGGTAAGAAACAAGTCTAAAATGTTGGTGGTTTGCCCTGCAACGTCAGGGATTCGAGTCGGCTCGTCTTTAAGCTGAGAATCAGTTGGTTTAACTCAGCAAAGACCTCAACATACATATATACCTTCCTCCATGTGTTGTCTGTCTTGAAAAGCGGAGCCAGCTAAATTGTGTACATTGAAATAGCCCGTAAAGACGAGGCCAGTGCGAAATGAGAAACAATGTAATCGATTCGGACAGAGCATCAAATTCGTCAAAAGTTGAACATCTGTCCAAATTTGGGTTCCGACAAATAAAACATATGTGCATGATACGCTTGCTTACCGTGAATTTTAACCACATGAAATTAAAATTTGTGTTTGAATACAAACCATATTGTGGTTGAAGTTGGTACGAGACATTATTTCTTGTGTATATGGCGAGACCATAGTGGGAAGAGAATAATTGCACTAGCTAATACCCAAACAAATGAAATTGCGATTGATCGATATCTGGGTTTTGCTCAGTACCAAAACAGCTGGCCTGTTTTTAACAGTGTGGACGGACATACGCGGCACAAAATTGGTTTCTCTTTCTAAGACCGCGAATAATGATAAAGTCGACCCTAAATACACCAACCATTTTAACATTCAAAAAAAAAAAAACACAAGCCAGACAATTAATACTAATTAGCTAAATTCCAATTTGAACTTTTCTATAACAAAGTTTTATGCCTTAGTGACAATTTATTGGTTAGATAGAAAAAAACAGACAATAATCCATCTGACGTTATACTAACCAAATCAATGCATGCATGGTATAATAAGCGCCACACAAAACCTACAGTGATCAAGCTAACACAACTGCGAGAAGTGATAAGGAAAAGGAAAGCTTAACCGCACTTTATGTTTGTTGTATTTAATCGTAAACAAAAAAGAAATGTACGACTGGATCGCACGTACTTGATCCTTTTTCAATTGTATTATTATTTTTCGTTTTTCACTTAATATTTTATAGGTAGAGTAAGTGAGGCAAATGTGGTCCATGTGGGTAATATGGTCTTCCACGGTATTTCCCAAACTAAAAGCCAGAGCGAAAAAAAAAATTCATTACGAACACGTTCAAACCGGTATAGCCTCAGTCTTTCGTGGTTAGTGTGGGGCGACGGTTGTGGAAGATATACGGCGCACTTTGTTTTTTTTTACTTTCGTTGAAATTTTTTGGTAAGTTTTCTTAAGTTTTTTTACATTAAATTTTGAGTTAAATTGGTAACTTCTTTTTTATATTAAATTGTGTTTAATATTTTCTTAACATGTGTGATATTATGATTTAAAAAAAGGTTTATAAAGTATGTTGAAAGTTAAATTGAGTGAAAAAATCACTGTGTGTTTAATATGGCCTACCCAATGTGTTGGTAATATGGCAAGTAGGCCATATTTTACACGTTTTCTCGATTGAAATTTAATTTGCTTTATTTTTTTATTTTGAAGGCTAAAATTTCTAAACAAAGTCCAAAACCACGGAAGACTTGGCGGAAGGAAGACATGGTGGAAGCCAAATAGGCAATGAACAACAAAATAATGGGTTCTTTGAAGGCGTACAAAAAGTATAATGTTCCGAGAACCACACTGAGGCGATTGGCGGCAGAAAAAGAAGTACCGTTGGAAGAAGTGGTAAGTGCCAAATTAGGAAGAAAGACTATTTATCCACCAGAATTGGAAGAGTCCCTAGTAGATTACTGTTTAGAAATGGAAAAAAAACTATTTCGCCTTACAAGAAACGACATGAGGTCCTTAGCTTTCCAGCTTGCCATTAAAAACGGGATTCCAAATCCATTTTCTATTGCCAAGGAAGTTGCAGGCAGGGACTTTCTTCGTTTGTTCCTTCGACGACATCCATTGTTTTCGTCCATCAGCCGACTGTAACATCCTTAGCGCGCGCTTCCAGATTTTCGAAGGAAAACCTCGCCATTTTTTTCGACAACCTGGAATTGCTTATGAACAGGTACCATTTCGCTCCAAATAATATATATAACGTGGATGAAACGGGCATTTCTCATCAAAAATGCCAAAAGTACTCGCGTTGAAAGGTCGAAAACAAGTTGGAGCAATAACTTCAGCTGAAAGAGGTTCTTTAATAACTTCAATATTGTGCATGAGTACAGGAGGTTCATTTGTTCCTCCTATGTTCATCTTTCCGAGGAAAAGAGATAACCCCCAGTTAATGAAAGGAACATTTTAAGTATTTAATAATATAAATTCAAAAACAAAATTTTAGAAAAAATCGTCCGACCGTTTTAGAAATATTGAATTTTCAAAAAAAAATATTTTTTTTTTGAAAAATCAAAAAAAAAACTATTTTCCGAAAATTTTGAAATGCAGTATTATTTAGAACTTGAAGCTCCTGTATAAAAATTTTGATCGAAATCCGTTGAGCTGTTTATGAGAAAGTCGAAAATCAATAAAATGTTTGTATGGCAGGTACCGTTAATAACAAAATATTTAAACAAATAAAACTGGTCAAAATGTAGACCATACCCAAAGTAGTACACACACCAATTGTTATCAAAATCGTTAGAGCCGTTTTAGAGATAATTAAAATGGTAAAAAAATTGTATGGCAAGTACCGTTATTTTTGGGGCTAAAACAACTGTTCAAAAATGTATTTTGGACAATCACCTAAGACGCTCAAATACGGAATTGTGGGACCCACTTTTTTGGTGTTCTCTATCATCGTAATGTCAACTTTGATTACAATCTCGAGTTCGATTATTCAAATTTACACATGCAAAACTTGCCCTATACTACCTATATCGCAACGGGGAAATTAATATTTTATTTCTAGGGTTAAAAATAACGATACATGCGATATAACCTCGAAGGAAAACGGTTCTAACGATTTTGATAAAATATTTGCAGATTTTTTTAATCAGAACCAAATTTAGGGGAAAAATATATTAACGGTACCTTTCATAAAACAATTTTTTTTAATTTTTGGCTTTCTCGGTAACGGTTCTTTGGATTTCTGTCAAATTTTATATTTGAGAAGATCTAGATAGCCAAATTAATTCTGCATAACTTTTTGTTGTATTTAAATTGAATTTTTTAAATTTTTTTCAGTATTTATTATCAATATTAAAAAACTGATCAAAAAACATATTTTAAATTTTATAGTCAAATGTAGGTATGTACGAGTATATTAATAAACTGTAAAAAACTACATACCAAAATTTCAAAAAAAAAATTACATCAAAATCCGTACTAAAATTGTCGAGGTACTTAAAAAATATAAATTTTTTATTGATACATGACATCTAATGGTTTTCTCGTTTTTTTTTTCAAAAAAACCGATTAAAGTGATGGTTTTTGAAAACCCATTAAAGTGATGGTTTTTGTTTGGCAGTTTTTATAATCTTACATAACGATTTTTATTTCGCCAAATTTTTTTGATATACATATTCATATTTGTCCAAGAATTTAAATGCTTATTTCCTTCCCTCAAACTATAACGATAACATTTTTGTATGTATATATACTATGTAGGCCCTCTACCATTTATACATATGTATGTATATACAGTTCTGCCAAAAACATTCCGTATTTTTCCTCAGCATAATGTTTTTCAGTAGAAAATTTATAACTTTGGATAGTTTAATAATAACCTTAAAAATTTAATGACACGTACGATGACAAGAACACTCCAAAAAAAATATTTTATAAAGGGTTATTAATTACTGTGCAAAACTAACGGATTTTTCGTGTCATTTGACTCACTCCATAAAATAAACAAATAAATAATGCTGTGCAGAAAAATGGCTAAAACACAAAATAATAGAAAAGTTCACATCCGATACAAAACAAAAAGCTGAAATGTTGCAAATTCCAACGTCAACGGTTTGTGACTTCATTTAAAAGTTTAGAAGCGGAAAATCAGTAGAAGCAGATCATTTTGGTGGACGCCCTCACAAAACAACTGTTAAAGCTGATAGGTGTATGAAGAATTTTGTACTTAAAGACCCTTTTGCGACTTCAAAGACAATTTGCGATGAACAAAATTTGCCTATAGCGCCAAGTACGGTTAGGAACTGTTTAAGAGAGTTCAGTCTTTTTGCATTTCGACCCTTGAAAAAAGACTTTGGGAAAGACTTTAAATTCCTAATCAAAATATTTAACCCAGGGTTCAATTTGAAAAAAATCATCTAAACTGGACTTAAATCAAATGGAATAGTGTGATTTTTAGTGATGAAAGCAAATTCAACATGTTTCACTCCGATGGTGCAAGGACAGTAAGGCGCTCAAAAGGTACCCGATTAAGACCTGCAAATGTGATCCCTACAGTTAAGCACGGTGGAGCCTCAGTGATAGTTTGGGCTGTTTTTGGGGGCAGGCTGCGGTCTTATACACCAAATCATAGACTGTTTTAATGAATAATCTGAATTACCAACAAATTAAAAGAGACATTATTTAAAGGTAATGAAAAGGTAACTGTTCGCGTATTTAAATTATTCCGTTATATCGAATGACTCATACACAAAAATAAGATAAAATTCGAATCAGAGTTGAAAGTCTATCTACTTTGGAAAAAAAGAAGGATAGATAGTTGAAAGCTAATCTGAGCGATTGCAACACACCAAATCGTCATTAACGGTATTTCAGAATCACTTTCAAAAATTCGTCTTTCGAAGTTTGGCCACATGCCACCAGATTCACCGCTGCCTACATTGGTTCCGTCAGTGCAAATTAAAGACATTTTTTCAGAACAACGTTATAGGTATAAGAAATAGTGTCCAAAAAGATTGTCCATTGCACATAAAGGGCCGTATTCAGAAGAATTTGATCACTTACACCCGAGCAGAAAAATACAATAGCTACACTGAAATCAACAGTGCTCGATTGTTAGATGTTAGTGCCCGCGTTCGAATATAAAGAGGCAAGGCTAGGCAAGCTACCTTCGTAGTGGCTTTTTTTCGAACGATCCAGAGGTAGCTCTATTTATCATGTCAGTTGTATTACATATAAAACTGCAGTTTTGAATCAGCTGTTCCTTAAATTTCCAAATGAATATAAACCAATCCAATAATTTTTGGGTAAATTGAGATTTGTGTTTGACAGCAGATGTTTATTTCATGGGCTATTTTTTCCATAGGAGTTACAACAACACAAAGCAATCCGGATGATGGTTCCCCAAATTAGGTCTGTTTGTTCGGAAGTTCTTATTGGAACTAAGTAAAAGTTGATATTACTTCAGAGTGCGAGTCATGTTAAAAAAAAGGATAAAAAAGAGCTAATTATAGCGTGCAGTGCAGAATAGTAATTACCAGAAACATGATTTAGAATTACCAATTTCAAATAGTAATTACCAGAAAACCTAACATTTACAACTTAAAACAGTCCCTGCACCAAATAACAGGAATTATGGACCGTTTTCGATATAAAATCATTCTGGAGTCAATAATGCCTTTGCGTTGGGTTTTCCAGCAGGATGATGAACCCAAACATTCTTCAAAGCTGCTAAAAGAGTGTTTTGCGACAAAAAATATTCGTGTTTTATAGTGGCCGTCTCAATCCTCCGATCTGAACCCGATTGAAATTTTGCGGGCCATTTTAAAAAGGAGTGTTTAGTTTTAGTTTAGTTTAAGTTTATTGCAATAATTACTTAGTAAGATACAATATCTTTTAATTTAGAGCAAATATCAGTATATAAAAATATACTATTTTACAAATTATTATTCATAAGTGTTGCAAAATTGACAATTCATTTCATTTCATTAATAACACACTAATCATTTTTCTGACGTGTCACGATCAAGATTGGGATAGAGTCCAACAGCAGCGACAGGGTACGTGTCACGGTGTCCCATCAATAATGAAAGGGCAATCACACGGTCACGGCAATTTGTCACTACAATGACGTCAAAGTGACGTGTCACGATGTACGTCATTATTTTTTTTTTCATTTTTGTTCACGACAATAACTTGCACAACAATGGCCTCATACAATAACCGATTTATAGCTATCCGGATAGGTTGGTGTTGTTGTATTCCCATGTAGGAACACAGCTGATGACAAAACAACTGCTGCCAAAAAAAATTTTAAGCTATCCGAAAAACTTTGGTATACTTTTGTATCCCACGAGAAATGTCAAAATTATATGTACAAACCCATACAAATTTAACCTATTCGATGTTGGTTGTTCAGAAACTTCAGTGGATACTAACATATCTAAGATAGACTATCGTACCGACATCTGAATGTACCCAATAACACAATTACAAGGACCGTCTAATGGCTTTTTCGATTGGCTGTCCAGAACTGTTCTGACCCCCACAAAATGACAGTTGTTACTCTAAACAGAACAGAAAACGATTCTGGATTTCATTTCAGAATCTAAAAGAGAATCACTAAGAAATACAATCACATAATTAAAATGTCAAAATCATCAGGTTGATGATTTCGATGTGTTTATTGAATTTAAACTACTTTTCGGGTAAAATAACATAAAAAGAAGCAAGTTAATTATTATTGATAGAAAAAAATATGTATCTAAATTGAAACCAAGTGTTTTGGAAATTCTTTTTAGCCGATGTGATTTTTTTATTTAATTTTTACAAATACAGTGATAAATACATACATATGGGTGTCAAAGGCGGAGTGGACAAAGTGCTTGATTGCTAACTTGACGTGTGGGTCCGATCCCCACGCTAGGCGCATTCTTATCGATACCTCCAATTTTAATTGGATGACGACCATGAGTTAAAATGGGACAGTCAATACCAGGTTCTCAAATCCACTGTGCCAACTAGTGCCGTGCAATTCAGGTTGCATTTAAAAGACCTTAGGTCTTACAGGCATATAGTTAAAATTCAAAATTCATACAACTCGGAATCAAATTGTTTCTGGGTGTTTTATTGGGGGAACGTGTTCCGGACGGCCAATCGAAATGGCCATATATCTTATGTCGAATTCCAAACAACCGTTTCAAACCAATTTTAGATCGATTTTTTTATTTGTTGTAAGTAACTTGTCTATGAAATCTGGCTAAAAACGCAAAATCTATTTTGACAGATTTTGTTTAGAAATACATAATTCGATTGTGTTAAGAAAAAAATCGATTGTTTGGTTGTTTGGAATTCGACATTAATAGTCGTATTCCATATAATTCTCTAAAGGCATTTAGCTTAAATGTCCTCCATTTTTTTTAAATTTAATTATATGCCTGTAAGTACTAAGGTCTTTTTAAATGCAACCTGAATTGCACGGCACTAGTTTGGCACAGTGGAATAGAAAACCAGGTATTGACTTTCTCATTTTAACCCATGGGCGGCATCCAATTAAAATTGGAGGTATCGATAAGAATGCGCCTAGCGTGGGGGTCGAACCCACAAGTCCTAGTTAGCAATCAAGCACTTTATCCACTGCGCCATTGCCACCCACAACGTTATGTGTTCAACGTTACGCCAGTTTTATGAATATTATTGAGTTTAGAAGCATTGTAGCTTTATACAATCTCTAAGATGAATTTATGACTAAGGCTGTAAATTTTTAAATAAACTGTTTTATAAGTAATTTTAACTTGCGATTATAGGTATTATAAGGCAAGTTATGCATTCTTAAAAAAAAATTCTAACGATCAAACATGACATTACGATCATAGAGAAGCCGAAAAAAGTGATAGACAAAAAATGTCTGTCTGTCTGTCTGTCCGCCTGTATGTATAACGAGCTGCAGCCTGAACGGTGTAAGCGATTACCTTCAAATTTGGTATGTGTGATTATTTTGGCATTCCCCAGAGGGGAAATTGAAATTTTATTTTAGCCTTAAAAATAACGGTACCTGCCATATGACCTTGAAGCAAAATCTTATTTTTCTCGAAAACGGCTCCAACGATTTTCGTAAAAATGTTTGAGAATTTTTTTGTTGGTAATAGCTATCATTTGATATGAACCAAGTTTACGGGAAAAGTCTATTAACGGTACTTTTCACTTAACGTTTTTTTTTTAATTTTTGGCTTTCTCGGTAACTGTACATTGGATTTCTGTCAAATTTTATATCTGATAATTCTGCATATTAAAATTTTAAATTTTAAATTAAAATTTTAAATAACTTTTTTTTTATAATTAAAATTAATTTTTGAATTTTTTATTTTGAAAAATCAATATTTTTAAAACTAATCAAAAAAATTATTTTAAATTTTATGGCCACGTGTATATTAATAAACTCTAAAAAAAACTGCATACCAAAATTTCAAAAAACATTTGTTTTCAAAAAACTAAAAATAAAAAAAAAGGATTTCATCAAAATCCGTCCTACAATTTTCGAGATACTTGTTTATAAATTTTTTATTGATCGGTGGCATCTAATGGTTTTCTTGTTTTTTTTTCGAGAAACCGATTAAAGTGATGGATTTGGCAGTTCTTATAAGTTTAAAAAATAATTTTTATCCACCTATACAGCATTCACTTTCATTTATACTCTATATATATGTAGGTAAATAATACCCTCCTAATTTTCATAATTCAAACCCCTTCAAATATACATTTGTAGGTAGGTACCTATGTAACCATTCCTTGAATCATATGTATTCCACAATTCATTATATTAACAATCAGGGTTATCTTACCTACAACGGTTTTAATCCTGCAAAGGATAACTAGATAACCTATACCTACCATCAGCTACACTAAAGTTGTTTCTTACAAGAGCAAGTTCGTACGATCCAGTCGTGCATTTTATTTTGTATAACGATTGAATCTGTTTCAATAAGTTTGTAATTCGATATTTTTCCCGACTTCTAGCCAATTCACAAAATCCCAAAAGTGCAATATTTTTGCAGGCCCATAAGGTACCTGCGATGTGTTAAGCTCTCATTTTATATTTAAATATTTGAAAAAAAAAATACTTCTTTATTTATATTTTGGCTATATATTTCATCGGTATGGATTCTCCCACTGGGAGAAGTATTTCGAATGATTAATTAAATTATTAAAAAATACAATATATTTGTTTATAAGATTTACAAAGCATGGCTGTAATAAGCCGTCTGCCGGAAAAAATCATAAAATTAAAACAATAATACAATTTAGAGAGAAAATTATTACTACAGATAATTTTAATGCATTCTAGATAGTATTTAAAAAAAAAAAAAAAAACAATAATACTAGCGCGACTTTTAGTTTAGTCAAAACAAATGAATAAATATTTAAAAATGTTTGTAGGTTTAAGTTTATATTTAAATCAAAACAGTTTTAATAAAGCGACACTTAGTCGCTTTCAGTTTAGCTCAAACCAAAAAAATATAAAAGAGTTACATTTCTATAACTTGCTAAAAATAAAAGAAGAAAAGAGGAACAAGAACTCCATATATTTACTTATTTTTGTATAAGTATATAAAAACTTTTAGTTGAGGTAAAACAGAAAAATCTCCTCAGTCTGTAAAAAATTCGTTGGAGTTTAAATCCAAAGCAAAAGATTTTATACTTGACACAAACGATATTTTGGTTTCTTATGACGCTGTTTCTCTTTTTACTAATGTTCCTGTTGAGCTTGCAATCAACATTATTAAAAAGAAGTGGGAAATTATAGCTGAAAATACCAAGCTGAGCCAAAACAAATTTATCGAATTATTGAATTGTTGCCTCAAAGATAACAACTACCTGCAATTTAAGGACAATTTGTACAAACAAGTACACGGAATGCCAATGGGATATACTCTTTTACCGACGATTGCGGACTTGGTTTTGGATTTCTTACTCGAGGAATGTTTTAAACTAAGCTACAACTAAGTTTATAGCAAAATACGTTGATGATATCTTTGCGATTGTGGATAGAGAAGAAATTGAAAATGTTTACGATGCTTAAACCAGTTTAATGAAAAAATACAATTCACCGTAGAGAGGGAAAAAACAGATCGATAGCGTTTTTGGACGTTAAGGTCTACCGCGAAAATGATCGTTTTTCTTTCGACTGGTGCCAGAAAGATATGGCATCTGGGCGACTTGTCAATTTCCGATCTATTTAAGCCAAGCACATTCGTATAAACACTGCGTCAAACTTAATAAACAAAGTTTTTGCGTTGAGTGACCGAAAATTCCACTCCGCTAACGAAGAAAAAGTTACGCAAATACTCTTAGACAACAGCTTTCCGACAGAAGTTATAAGGAACTTGATCCTTCGTCAAAAACACCAAGTTCGTTTAGAAAATAAGTTGGAAGAGAGGAGACGTGTTTATAAGAGTGTCGATTATGTGCCCAAACTTTCCGAAAATTTCAAAGAAATGGTCGCGAAAAACAACCCAGAAGTCAACTTGGCATATAGGTCGAAACAGACTGTTACATCCCTATTCACCAACCTAAAGACGAAACCCGACAAAGATCGCCGTTCAGACGTAGTTTATAAAATAAATTGTTAGGGGAAAACGGATGAATCCTGCAATCTTTGCTACATCGGCACCACCAAACAACTCATTCGGCAAAGAATGGCGAACCACAAGTCAGATATTCGCCTAAAAGGTTCTGAGAAGACGGCACTGGCTTCTCACATCGTTGATACCGGTCACACACCAAACTTCGAGGGAGTGGAGATCCTTGCAACAGAAAAACATACATCTAAACGTTACACACTAGAGACACTGCATATAATTAACAACAAAAATAATATGAACCGCAAACAAGAAACACAAAAAATATCTGCCGTTTACTGTGCATTAGTTTCTGACAATAAATGTCATTAAACGTAGACTAATCTTCAAACGAGAATTGTTCAAAATCTGTTTTTAATCTGTTTTTTTTTTTAAATATGTTTCAAACAAATTATTGTTATGTATATTAAGAATCTTAAAATTTAACGTTATATAAGTCATATTTTGTTCGTTTACTTGTATCAATATGTACAACATTATAACTCTTTTTAATTTTGCAAATAAAGACACCCCTGAAGAAGACGGCAACCACCGTCGAAACGTTGGGAAAATAAAATGAAAATTGCTTTCATTTAATCACCATTACGACCAATAAAGCCGACGAGAATCACTTCTTAAAAATTCTCCAAGGTCCAAATAAAAACCAACTTGGTCAAAAACTTCTAAAATATCAGAAAAATGATAGTTATATTTGATAAAAACAACTCAAAACAAATTCAAACATTCACTCCGGAAATTTCTTGCAAGTGAGACATAGCATATAAGAGGCTTCCAACCATAGTCTCCGTTTAGAATTCTGACAGATTCTGATAACGAAAGAAAACTAGAACTAAAATAAAGCCTTCGAATCTCCTATAAGATTGGACAAATGCCTAAAAAATGTAAAACATCCTCGTTCTGATCAAGGTGACAGAGTGAACACAGATGGTTAAGATCTGTTCTATGCGATCTATAATTTAAATCAAGCATTTCAGTTCTTATTTTGAAAACAAGACTGATTTCAGGTAATTTGAACTCTTCTCTAAAATAGTTCTTTACCCCGAGTTTGAAATTAAGTTGTTTGTAAGAACATCTGGATGTCGATTCTGTCCCCCTCATAACACACAGCTGGTACATTTTATCATCTATTGAAGAAATACAGTCGTAAAGTGAATTTTTCAGTTCTTCTACATTGTTCACTGTCAAAGATATTGCCAAGTTATGTGATATAGCAAGATCATACCAATTCTTGATTGGGCTATAACCGCATCGAAATTAAATAAGGAGGATCCTCTTTTGCCAGTTTTGGTCAGATCGATTCATTACTTTTAAAATATAATCCGTATTAGACTTTAAGTTTTTAAGGAATATTTGAGGCAAACCAGACCTCCAGGTGAATAGCGTAGTTCGGAGTGTTAAAAGGTAACCTACAAATTCTCTTGAAAAAATACCTTTGTATGTTTTCCATTTCTTCCATCTGTTCGTACCCATATACTTCATTCCCATAACAGAAACAATTATTCACAGTGGCGTTGAACACTTTGAATTTAGATACTGGGCCCACGTTTTTAATGGCAGATTTTGTAGCGTTTGTTTTTGCCTTTATATGTATGTGAACATTCAGGTTATATCTCATTATGTATCCAAAATACTTAAACTCATCTACAACTTCAATTATCTCACCATCTAATGTCCAGTTCCGTGTATAACCAATGGATCTATTACGAGACCTGAATACCATTATTTTTGATTTTGCAGTATTTATCATAAGATCCCACCTAATACAAAACTCATTTAGCTTGTTAATTTGAAGTTGTAGAGTTAGCGGATTTTCCGACAAAATAACGAGATCGTCTGCGTAGAGTAAAACTTTAACATTTACATTTCCAAAGAATATGCCCCCAGGTATGTGGTTCTCGACATCGTTTATAAATAGTGCGAACATGAGCGGGCTCAAAACACATCCCTGAGGAACACCTGTTGCACATTTAAATAGCTTTTATTTTTTGGTACCGTTCTGTACAGATGAGGTCATGTTTTCAAGAATTTTTGTATACAATCTAATAAATTTGGTCGACACTCCAACTGCTGGGAGCTTATAAAGTAGAGAACTTCTATTGATCGTATCGAAAGCCGCTTTTAAATCGACGAAAAAAGCGTATAAACACTTCTTTTTATCAATAAAATGCCTGGCTCAATGGTTGAAAAGTTGGCTCGAAAACCAGCTTAACAACAACTAATTATGTTATTTTGTTCGACCCAGTTCACAAGTCTTGCATATAGTATATGCGTAAACACTTTTCTTAACGAGTTTAGGAAAGCAATACCCCTATAGTTATCTGGTAGATTGCGGTTTCCTTTTTTAAAAATGGGTGTTATTCTGGACAGCCTAAAGTATTTGGGAATCATGTCTTCACGGAATATTCTATTTAAACATTCTAAGATATACTCTAAGAATTCAGGTGTAGCATGTTTATAAAACTCTACTGGGATCATCACAACCAGAAGATTTGTTGTTTTTCATTTTTTTTAAAGCTACTGATAATTCCATCATCGTAAGGTTTTCATCTAAATCAGAAATAATAATATTTGGTATAGCATAGCTTATTATGTTTGCATTGGGATCGGACAAAGAGTTTTTCGAAATAGTTTGCAAGTAGATTTTCGTCAACTATGAATGTCTGCTTACTATTCTGCCCACTTAATAATCGTACAGTTTTCCAAAAATATTTTGAATGCCTTCATTTAACGAGCTTGGAAGCTGACTTTTTAATGTATAATTCCTTTTTTTTAACATTTTATATTTTTGGTTTGATTTAAGATACAGTGATCTGAAGACCGCGCTATTTGTTTTGCGGAAAAGTTTCAAAAGGGCAAACGATTTTTTTCTTCTTCTTTTACATTGCTCGTCATACCAAAGAGATTGAAAAGAAACTCTACTGTTGGGAGAAGCAAGAGCAGAAGATTGTCTGACTGCTGATAAAACAGAACTAGTTACGTTTTCTATTGTTGCAGATGTAACATTCGGCATGTTAGCTAACTGTTTATTAAGTTCAATTTTGTATTTGTTTGCTTTTCTTACATTCCATTTTAGTTTAATATCCCTTTCTATTGGTTGGTGGCTTATTGAAAGACAATCGAGTTCGCATGAGACGGTAATGGGGAGATGCGCTGAGAAGTTAGCTGGATAAGTCTCGAAGTCTTCGATAATGCTTAACCATTCACCTTTAATGAGACAGTAGTCTAACACTGAACAACCTGGAGCAGAGACGAAAGTAAAATTTCAATTTGAGTCATTACAAGAGGATCCATTCAAAACCAAAAATCCAAAGTCTTCAATCAGTTCCAATAAAGATTTTCCGTTTTGATTCAAGCAGTTGTCCAAATATTTTTTTTTCGAAGGAAAAACGATAGTTATCAAGGAAGACTGAGTTTTGTAAGTCACTTATACTCCCATTTAAATCGCCAATAATAATCATATTTTCATGATTGTGGGCAATTAGAAAATTATAAAAGTCATTATATTTTATGCTCCATTCACTATAGTTTAAATAGATGGGCAGAATTTTAAAATGTTTTGTGTCATAATTAATATCAATGATTATGTTATTCTCACAACTCTTAAACATAATATTAGGTTTGTTCGTTGAGCCCTGAAGTCGCTAGGGTCGACCTAAAGCGTTTTTTGAAAATCTTATATACAACGTCTGTACTTCGATCCTTTTCACTTTTCTTGTTAAGTTTTGTAAACAGTGTGTTAAGTGTTTGGTTGGATTTGTAAGCAACATTGACATCTTTAGCTTTGCTAGCAATGGTTTTCTGAAAACTTTCAGCAAGTTTCGGCACGTAAACCATACTTTTGAAATAGCCTGCTCCTTCATGTTTATTGCTTTGTTGTTGATTGGTTTGGTGTTGTGCTATTAATTCGCGAATCATATCTAGCGGATACCCATTATCAATAAGGATTTTTGTTATTTTCTCTTTGTTGGCGGGATGGAATTTCTTTTCACTAATCGTAAGGACTTTCTTAATAAGGTTGGAAGCCGTATTGATTTTAATATGTTTCGCTAGATTTGATCGAAAATTGACGATTCAGTCAAAGGTGAGTCTGTTTCTCTCACGATTAATTTTTACGTCCAAAAATGCTATCGTTTTATTTTTTTCCTTTTTCACCGTGAATTGGATTTTGGAGTTGAATGCGTTAAGACTTTGCAAAACTTTGTCAATCTCACGATTTTCCATTACTGCAAATATGTCATCAACGTATTTGGTGATGAATTTTGGCGGATTTATTGAATTGAACGTTTCTTGCTAGCCACAGCTTAGAAAGAAATCATGCTCCAGACTTTAAAAATGTGCAAATTCTTCAAACGGAAAAACATACATCGAAACGATATACGTTAGAAACTTTGCACATTTTGAATAACAAAAATAACATGAACAGGAAGCAGGATACACAGTGTATCTCGTCGGTGTACTGTTCCCTAGTCTCTACATAACTGCGATACATACATACATACATCAATATTTTTGTTGCTCCTTTAAAAGAAAATTTTATTAAACAGTTGTTGACTAAACTTCTAACTAAGAAGAAGTGCTTTAAATTAAATATTCAATCAAAAAAATGTCATTTTTTAATTTTTATATATATATATATGTAATTTGATAAAATAGTTTCGTTCATATAATTGTGAGTGTAAAATCTTAACAACTAAATGTAAACATACAAATGTTTCTCTTATTTTGTTTCATGGTTACTAAAGTGCCCCTGAAGAAGACTGAAAACTCAGTCGAAACGTTGGGAAAACTAATGAATATCTTTCATTAATAAATTATCACGACCAAAAAAGCCGAAGAAGTGAAATCTTCAAATTTTAAAATTGAACATATCGAATTGGTCAAAACACTTTTAATTAAATATTTTTAAAATGGAAATAAAACAATAATCAAATTAATTTTTAGACACAGACATGAAAAATGGAAAGCTTTGAAGTTGAGGATTGTGCATAGGGTCACAAAAAATGTATTAAGAACTTGACTTTAACATATTTTAAGTTTTAATTATTAAATGACATAATTTGCTTTTCTGCAACATAAATTTAATGGCCCTCAGGTGTTTTTTGAGAACCGAAAACCTCAGGTTTTTTTTGACAACTCTTGGGGTAGGTAAAGTTCAACGAACGAACCTATTGTTATCAATGTAAGTGTTTTTTATGCCACACATTAAACGACCACTAGCTCTACCTACTCTATTATTTCTAATAGCTGTTATACATTTAATATTAAAATTTAAAAAAAAAGTATTCAGGTATGTAGTTAGGTACATTTAAAATATAAATGCAGTCATACAAAAAATGTGTATATGACGTTAATATGAAAGCAAACATATTATACCTTTGCATTACTTCACGTAAAAAAAAAAAACAAATAATTTTGGTTACATTGGTCTTCAGTACACAATATACCATAATACACAGAAAAATGTATTGATTTTATCAGAACAAAGGAAATAAAACCAATAATTAATAAAAATTAAGGAACATATGTTTCTATCGAGTTACAGGAAAAAAATTAATGAAGCAAACGGAAAAAATATAACGATTTTATGTTTACCTGCGATCTGGCGAATCCATCTGGATTCATTGTAGGCATTATATAAATGTCAGTGGTGTTAATTAGCTTAGAGATCTCATTACTATTTTGGTAGTTATGGAGCATATATTGAGCCAGATAAATTAACACTTCCCTGCTGACTGCCTCGTCTCCATGCATATTGCCGATATATTTTACCATTGGCGTAAGCAGGTTGCGATGACGTACATTCTTTCCTATTTGTAGAACAAGTAGGTTCCTTCCCTCCAGTGAATGTCCAATGCTATGAACTTTGGCATATTCGGGGAAAGTTTTTTGGAGTCTAGCGAAAATGTCTTCGAGATTTTCTTGCGTATGATAAAATGGATTTTCAACAAATTGTTCGTCATTTTTAATAACATATGATTGAGCGGTAAGTACTAGCAGCACTATTTTGTATAATATAATCCATAACATCATTATAACGGAACCAATCACTTAACTTTGGTAGTAATCGAATTATTTGTTTTCTTCACAATATTGCTTATCACCTCCTACGTACATACATATATACATATGTATGATTTTTTCTTTTTAAATGAACATCAACGCTTTAAATCTTCCTCTAGCACCAACAAGAACAAACAGAAAAACCATAGGTGCATAGGCCACCACAGTACACATATTAAAATCAAATATTCTCCGTATAAAGATAGTAAGCCTGAGCTGTCAATCCCATTTGTATGCAGCTTAACAAACAGATGACCGTGGTGAAACTTAAAGATGCACTAGTATGTGTGCAATTATTTAGCTCAAGAAAATGTACTAACCAATTTCAAATGCTTACCTCGCCGTTATATATTTTAAATTTAAATTTGTACGAGTATGAAGGATTTGGAACAACTGTTTATAAAAATGGTAGTGAACAAAATTGCATTTGCATATAGCTACTTTTGAGTTTTATATACGTAGAGATAGATATTGGCTGAGTTCATAATTATAAAACTTCCCCAGAACTACCAAAATAACGTTCATAGATGTAAACAGCATACGTTCTGCATGAGCATTGCAACACGTGTGTTCATAAAAGTAGAACGACATTAAATTTGCGATAAAGTTGGCATTTGTTTTTATTATGTGGCTGAGTTTGCACGAAAATAGCAGAGGACCGAATGTGAGTATTTTTAAGGGGCGACTTTCCATTAGAGGAGCACACGTAGAACGTGAGCTAGGGGTCTCTATAGAACAGCTTTAAAATATTATGGTGAGGAAACACTGTTAAATATGATTAAAAAATGTTTTAATTTTCAATGTTGGCCTTTTTAGTACAACACTTTGGTTCAATTTGTCTTTAAATTAGAAGTTATTTCAACACACGGATACTTATATTCGGTAGATTTATTATTAAAGATAATAATTAAAACGGTTTTAATATGAAAATATAAGTTCTTCTATTTTTAACATATTTTTAAAGTTTGCAATATTAATACACAATATAAAAAATTTGCGGCAACGAAAAACTGTTTTGACAGTTCTTGTTAATACTTCCCTCTGGTAGTGTTCTGAGAAGTTTTTTTTTTGTACCTAGGTACTTTTTTTTTGGGATATTTTAATGGAAACATTTTAAGGATTAAAAGTACAAGTGTAGTTTTTTTCAATATAAAACTTACGTGAAAACATTTGACTAAATGAAATACCAGGGGTATTCACGATCCGGTGCAAATGGTCTAGCATCATTGTAAAAATGCAAAAGTGGACATTTTTTTGCACCACAACAACAACTTACACTGACTAAGAGTTTACAACACTTTTGCTATACCCTAACCCTATTGCAACAGAAAAATACAATGGTGCAAAATTTGCCTGGTGTCGTTAACAGTTTGGCAGCTGTTATTTTCTGTCAGAAACGGTTGTGTTCAAACTGATTTTGCATTTTTACTCCAGAGTTGCAATAGAATAGAAAAAGTGCGTTCACGATTTATAGAAAAAAAATAAAATTTCGCAATTTTACATCTTTTTGTTGCATCGGGTCGTGAATACCCCTATCATATTTTTCGAAAAGTAGTTATGCATCACTTTTAAAATACATATGTACCTACCTATTTACTCTCAGTAAAAACCAATTGCAAATTAAAAAAAAGAAAAAAACATTAAACAAAACGTATGTATAGATAAAAACCTACTTGTGTGAAGTTTTTCTGTAATTAAGTTCACAGCGTACAAAAAGCTCGGTTGGTAAGAGGGGGCATGCTGCCACCCTGCAACCCCCCTGTCTGGGCCAATTATAGGATTTGGGTTGGGGTCAAGGTTGGTTGGGGTCAAGGTTGGTGTGTATGCAAAGTATTTTTTAGGATTTGACATGAAACGAAACAACAATAGTACATAGTTTGAATCAATTTATATTATCGAAGAAAAATGCACATACCACAACACTACCATACCGAAGTTGCATACAGTCATCTGTGGATTGGTAAACAACTGTCAACACAAGAAAAAAATTTGTCGGTAGTCATCATTTGCATGCATTTTGTATGAAAAATAAAAGCTTTAAAAATTAATTAAAAATAGAAATATAAGTTTCCTCACTTTAAATTTGTTATATTTATTGGTTTTAAGCATAAATCTACCGAATAAAAGTATGCGCGTGTTAAAATTCGTGCTCCCCTAAAGGAAAGTTCAGTCATTTTTAATTAAATTTACTTATAATCGTAGATTATTTTGTTTTCTTAGATTTTAATATGAAATTAATTGTTTTTCTATCGCAGGACTGAATCTGAGCGCCATAATGTGGCCTGATGCTGACACCAAACTAATCATTTCTATTTGGCTATGAATGGAATCGGAATTTGTAGTTGGGCGGAAAAAGAAAAGTGTTCTTTGGGGAAAAAGTTCTTGCAAAAAATAAGAAATATTTTACCCACGTTGCTTTGATAGGGAGCATATCATAAGAAAGTTCCAAAATCTAAAAGCTTCCCATCATAGGATTAAAAAAAGGAATAAGAAAAGTGGCAGAGCGGCGTCATTGTTGGATTATTTCCAGCAATTCGACGATGTATACCGGTCTCGACACAATGTTGAACTTCCTCCTGAGCTGATGGCTGATTTATTCGGTCAACTCTATGAATTAGACAAGGAGGTAGAAGACCAGATTCCTGTTAAGAAGTCAAACACCGTTGGAATTTTTAGTAAATGAAGCAGTTGAAGATGAGCGACGTCACAATTTATTTTAGGGCGCAATTTGAATTTTTCCAAAATGACTTTTTAAGTTCGATCAAAACAAACTGTGGAAGTTCTGTATAATTTCAGTTATGAATACAAAGTGGATTAATTGAAATGCAGACCTGGTCATCTGAAAATGGTTTTGAAAAATATCATTCGGAAATTCCTTGATCATTTTAAAGAAATTTTTATTTTGTGGGATATGCCTTATAAAGGGTGATTTTTTTGCTACTTGGTTTTTGACGTTTATATTTTTGACAGATCACACATGACAAAGTCCACGAACATATGACATTTCGATTCAGTATTGTTGCCATTTCATCATGAATAGACTTACGCCTGAACAACGTTTGCAAATTATTGAAATTTATTATCAAAATTCGTGCTCTGTAAAAAATGTGTTTGCCACACTGCACGCGAAACCATTCATCAATTGAGAGGCGAATTTGGTGAGCAGTTGATCTCACGTTTTGGCGCAGTCAATTGGCCACCAAGATCATGTGATTTGACCCCGTTAGACTATTTTTTGTGGGGCTATGTTAAGTCTATTGTCTATGGGGACAAGCCAAACACGATTTCTGCCTTGGAAGCCAACATTGAACGCGTCATTGGTGAGATTCCGGCCGAAATGTGTGAAAAAGTTTGCCAAAATTGGACCTTCAGAATGGACCACCTGAAGCGTAGCCGCGGGCAACATTTAAGTGAAATTATTTTTAAAAAGTAAATGGCAGAAATTGATTTATCGATCCAAATAAAAATTTCATTCACTTTTTACAAGTTTCTGTGTTTTTTTGAATTTTCAAAAACCAAGCTCTTAAAAAATCACCGTTTATAACATCGTTCTAAAGGTTTCCATATTCAAAAACATTTTCCTTCTTCGGTTTTTTAATTTATTTTTTCTGGCAATTTTTGTCCTATGTTTTTAAAAGCGGATTCTTCCGCAAAGCTTAAAACAATAAGTTTTAAAATATTTTTGTTGATAGTATCCATTTTTTAAATGTATGTACTACAAATCAAATTAAAAGCTTTTAACAAATAATTTATATTTCTCATTTTGTCAACGTTTGCTATTATGAACTCAAAGTATGATGACTGCACACAGGCAGTTGTAATTGTGTTCATAAACGTATTTGAGCATATTTTAAGCAGGGCATTGTTGCCTGCAATTACGAACTCAGCCATTATTACATTACATATATTAACACAGTATTGTCAAGTACGCTATTTTTGCTGAAACGTCAAACGCTTTTGTTTACTCTTCATAATAAAAAATAAGGGTATTCATGTAACGGCGGAAAACCCAGATAAACCTCAGAAACCAGATAATTTTATTTCCGCAGAAATGAACTTTCAAAGTTTGTATGGGAAAAATATTCTGCAAATCAGATAAAATTATTTCACGAATTTGATGTAAAAAGAGAATAAATAAACCTCATAAATTTATTTCAAAGAACATCTGATTATTTCCTACATTTACGCAAGTATTTTTAAGGGGGTGTTCATGCAAACGTCTGGCGGAAAATTATATCGTTCTGCAAAGCGGAAAATTATCTAGTTGCATGAATACCCTTAATAAATACACACACGTACAATTGAAAAAAAATTGCGTTCTATTTGTCAAAGAAAAACCCGCAAGCACTGATCAAAATCTCTATTCGCAAATAGAAAACGACATATTTGGTTCGTTTGTTGAACTTTACCTGTGGTCGACCTAGGGATTTTTGGCAACCCCAAGAGTTATCAAAAAAAACTCGGGGGCAATTAATTTTATGTTGCTGAAAAGCAAGTTTATGTCATTTATTAATTAAAACTTAAATTATATAAAATTTAAGTTCTTAGTAATTTTTTTGGTCGTATGCACAATCTACAACTTCAAAGGATTCCGTTTTGCATAATCTAATGCTTATCATCGATGTTAATAATTATCGAATCGGAAACATCTGTTTTAAACGAATTTCTTTTATTCCTTCCTTCAACATCGACATTGAAGCATCGATTTCTTGTTTTGACATCGATATGTTTCATTAACATCGATTAATATCGCTCATACCTAATCTGAAGCATTTGTTTTGTTGTGGATTTGCGTTTCGTATGCAATTTGTAAATTTTAAAATGGAAATTAAAGTACTCAAATTTATTTTATATACAGCAAAGAAACCTTTTAAGTTGTGGATTGTACATTGAGCCAAAGCAAATGGACTAACAAATTAAATTTAAACATATTTACCCCCAGTTTCACAGTGCGAGTTTAAGCTCCACTTTTGGTTTAAACTTCGGATCAACAATTTATTCGGTTTTACAGTGTCGTTTAAACATTGAACTGAGTTCAATTTGTAGTTTAAGTTAACCGAGATTATTCTGCCGTTTAAGCTTCAGTTCAGCGTTGTATTGTTTTTTTTTCAGAAAAAATTCAAATATTATCCAGTTTTTATAGTGATTTTCAATATTATTTTATTTATTATTCTCGTTGTCTCGCGTGTTTTTTTGTATCAGAGAGAGAGAAAGGGATGACGAGGCAAGAAAAATGCTGCCAACTATTTTCATAAAATGTAGTTAAACGAAGTTCAACTGATCTGAAGATCAGATTTCACTGTGAAACCGGACGAGTTAAACCAAAAATTTAAACTTAGTTTAAGCTTCAGTTGATCTTGATTATTAGATGGGATAACTTGCTTTTCAATACCATAAACAAAAAATGGCCCTTGAGTTTTTTTTTGAGAATCAGATTTTATTTGTCAAAAATCCCTAGGTCGACCGACCATAGTTAAAGTTCAGTGACACGACTACGATAACTCAGGCGGCGCAAAATAATAACGATTTTTTTAGAGGGACTTAATACACTTATGGCCTTTTCGATTGGCCGTCTAGAACAGTTCGGACCCCTACAAAATGACAGTTGTTACTCTAAACAGAACAGAAAAAAACTATTCTGGATTTCATTTCAGAATCGAAAACAGAATCACTAATACACTCACATAATTAAAATGTCAAAATCATCGGCTTGATTTGTTGTGTAATTTCGTTGTGTTTATTGAATTTAATCTACTTTTCTGGTAAAATAACATAAAAAGAAGCAAGTTATAATTATTATTGATACAAGAAAATGTGTATCTAGCCGATGTGATTTTTTTTTTTTTATTTAATTTTCACAAAACAGTGCTACATACAATTCAGAATCAGTCAAATTGTTTCCGGCTGTTTTATTGGGCGTACGTGTTCCGGATGGCCAATCGAAAACGCCATTAGATTACTTATAGCGATTTTCATTCAAGAAAAGATTGCTCTTTCTGACAAAATATTTCATCTTTTTGAATTTTGAGAGTTTCATTCAAACAAAAAGAGCAAATCTAGATCAAATCTTAACACGAAAGTTTGGATCTCTGGTGGGTTGGCAGATTTGATCTGAGTGCACACATACATGTAAAAAGTCTTTTCTCTCAACCGTCAAATGGAAAATATTTATTTGTTGTGAACTTGTGAACTAGTGCTAACAAAAAATTAAAAAATGAACACATAATGGGCCAAGATGTTAATAATTTAAATTTTCTCGTTAGATTCTTCGTCTTCCTCGTCATCTGGCGATGGAGATATGCATTTTCAGGAATGTGTGTGTCAGTTATTCACCAATACTACAATTAAAGTTTCATTGAAAAGATCAAATCTCGATTTTGAGAGGAGATATGTTAAGTAGGTAAGTAGTATAGTTATCCTATGCAGGTTTAACGCCGATGTATGTAAGATTACCTTGATTCTTAATATAATGAATTTTATGGATGATTCAAGGAATAGTTACATAGGTGCCTACCTACAAATATATATTTAAATATAGGTTATGGATTTTAATTAATTATAGGTAGGAGGGTAATAAGAACCTACGTACATAGATGGAACCTAGGTATGTAAATATAGGCAAATATAAAATTAAAAGATATATGTGGGTAGGCAGTGTTACCGCCAGCAGCAGCAAAAGGAATTATGGTAGCATCGGCAACAACAAAGAAGTTAGTGAAGACTTCCGAAAGATAAGAGTAAGATTAGTTTGAACGCGGGCTAAGTAGCGAGAGTGTTATGTATGGAAGGGCAGAATTATGCTGGCGCATGCAATTCGTCAAAAAACGTTGGTGATGTTCACTTTACAAAATAAACGACGAAAATGAGAGGTATGTAAATATATGTACATATTTATGTATATATTATACATATGTATAATAATGAAAGTGAATGGTGTATAGGTGGGTAAAAATCGTGTTTTAAACTGAAGAACGCCATTAGATGCCACGGATCAATGAAAATTTTATAAAAAAAGTATCTCGAAAATTGTAGGACGGATTTTGATGAAATCCGGTTTTTCATTTTCAGTTTTTTTGAAAACAAACTTTTTTTGAAATTTTGGTATGCAGATTTTTAGAGTTTATTAATATACACATGGCCATAAAATTTAAAATTATTTTTTTGATTAGTTTTAAAAATATTGATTTTTCAAAAAAAAAAAAAATCAAAAATGAATTTTAATTATATAAAAAATTTTATTTAAAATTTTAATATGCAGAATTAGTTTGTCTACCTAGATCTTCTCAGATATAAAATTTGACAGAAATCCAATGAACAGTTACCGAGAAAGCCAAAAATTAAAAAAACCGTTATATGAAAAGTACCGTTAATAGACTTTTCCCGTAAACTTGATTCATATCAAATGATGGATATTACCAACAAAAAAATTCTCAAATTTTTTTATCAAAATCGTTGGAGCTGTTTTCTTGAAAAATAAAATTTTCCTTCAAGGTCATATGGCAGGTAAACGGTAACTTTTAGGCCTAAAAATAAAGGTTCAATTTCCCCTCTGGGGAATGCCAAAATAATCCCACATACCAAATTTGAAGGTAATCGCTTAAGCCGTTTAGGCTGTAGCTCGTTATACATACAGACGGACAGACTGACAGACAGACATTTTTTGTCGATCACTTTTTTAGGCTTCTCTATTACCGTAATGTCATGTTTGATTGTTAGAATTTTTTTTTACGAATGCATAACTTGCCTTATAGTACCTATAATCGCAGGTAAAAAATCATTAAAAAATATTAAAAACGTCTTAACAAAATTTCTTTAAATTTAAATTATGGACTAATAATATCCTTACCTAAGTTAGTAGAGTAATATATAGCTACATATACATATATATGTACATAGATGGATATAATAACGAAAGTAAAGGATATAATTAAGGTGTAACATACATAATATTCATGTGATTTTTATAGATACGTAGATATAATTGTATGTATAGATATAGCTATTCAGTGACGTACGCAAAATGCATAAAATGAAATATAAGGCAAAGTAAATGGATTATATACTTATACTAAAATATTTTTAGATTGCTTAGTTGTTTAAGCTTGATAGAAAAAAGATGACATTTCAATTGTTGGAACGGGTTTAAAAAAATATTTTTTTATTTCTACAATTTTGAAAACATTTTTAGAAAAAAAATGGAAACGCCATTCTGATGTAGGTAATTATTAATTTACATATAAGATTTTAATTTCAAATTTAAAAAATGATTTTTTTAATACATATATAAAAGACCAAAATAAAAAAATGGTTGTATGGCAGGTACCTACTGTTAATAACAAAATATTTAAAAAAATAAGCAAAATGTAGACCATACCTATAATAGTGCACAGATTTTTGTATCAAAATTGTAAGAGCCGTTTTCGAGATAATTAGGATGATAGAAAAATTATATAGCCGATTCAAAAATCTATTTGAGACAATCACCTAAAAAGCCTAAATACCAAGTTTGAAGAATAGCTTCAGCCCTTTAAGCTGTACATCGTTGTACAGACGGGCGGACAGACAGACAGAATTACGGGACCCACTTTTTTGATGTTCTCTATGATCGTTATGTCAAGTTTGATTAAAATCTCGAATTCGATATTTTTCTAAATGCAAAACTTAGTAAAAATTAAACGGGTTCTGAATTGTTCCATTTTTTCATACGTTTACCTTCACCAGTTCCATTCCCTTTCACACAGGGAAACCAGTTGCTGGAGATTTTTTTGACGTTTTCCTTTAATTGCCTTGTAGCTTTCACACAAAGAAATTGGCACAAAAAAACTGAGGAGGAAACTGGGAAGATTTTCTTAGGCTAATTGGAATGTAAAGCAAAACGTCAAAAAAATCTCTTCAAATCGTTGACCGGGGAGATTTTTTTTATTCCCCTTACTTCTTGCCCTTCTCACCAACAAACTCCCAGTTGCCGGCAACTCAGTTTCCTTGTGTGAAAGGGGTCTAAGTTTTATAACCGTAAGGGAAGTACAATTGGCCTCATTCAATAACCGAACTATAGCTATCCGGATACGTTGGTGTTGTTGTATTCTCATGTAAGAACACAGCTGATGACAAGACAAATGCCAATAAAAATTGTACATGGGAATACAACAACACCAACCTATCCGGATAGCGTAAGATCGGTTATTGAATGAGGCCAATGTATTAGATAAAAGCGAAAGCTTAAAATATATATACATAGAGCCTGGTTACACGAGCGTAAGAAGTAGTCAAATTAAGAAAGAGAGCGGATGATTTTACGAATGAAAGAAAGGGATGAAAAAAGGCCAAGTTTCATCATTTTCCTCATTTTCAGATATAAGTATTGTGTTAAAAATCATATTTCAATTTAAACCGTTCCCATTTAGCAGATATTTTCATTTTTATTTTGCCGCCAAAGGAGAAGGTACTACCCAATAGCTTTGTTTCCTCGTACCATTTCCATTTGGTTTTATTTGTAACCGACTTGGTTCCTAATTTACCATCCAATTGCCTTGCATGCCCACTCAATTTGTTTTCTGTGTATATCCACAAAACTGATTCCTTATTCCGCTCGTGTAACCACGGTCATTTATGATGAACAATTTTACGATATTATGAAACAGTGTTGAAAGGTGCTCGTTAGTGAAGATTTTTGACAACCTGTAAGACCATATAGCGTGGGGGTCGAACTCACACTCCCCCAAGATCGTTAAAAATAAAATTCCTGAACCATGTATCAATATTGAACCTACAACTGGCCATAAGCCAGTGAAAAAAATAAAACAATGATTACTTGAAATTGTTAAAAAAAACACATTTCTACTAGAAAAAATATCTAATATATAAAATGTTAGTGTCACGATGTTAGTTATAAAAAACCTCAGCAACGGCTGGGCCGATTTGTATGAAATTTTGTATGAATATCGGGTAGGTCTGAGAATCGGCCAACATTTATTTTTCATACCCCTAAATGATAAAAACATTTTTTTTTCTTGTGAGAATACAATCTCTTTCTAACCCAACAATGCATTCAAATTGACTGCCTTTTCCTGCAAATAAAACTACTTCTATTAGCACTTCCAAAGTACTTCTGAAGAAGTACAGCCAGACAACAAACAAATTAAATATGAATTCAGCGGAGCTCTTAAACAGCTTTAAGAAAAATATTTCTCATCATAATGAAAAAAAATCTTTAAAAAAATAGATTATGTGTAAAGTTTACGTTTCGACGCTGGATGAGGACTATCGCCGGTGCTGCACTTTGAGATGCCAACGAAGGTTTGAATTATCCAAATGAGTTTTTTAATATGCCAGGTATGCCACCGCACCATTTACATTTGAACGTTGGATCTTCGGTTATTTTGTTTGGTGATTTAAACCTTCCACGGATTTGCAATGCCACACGATTAGTCATTAAAAGATTAATGAAAACCGTTATCGAAGCCCGCACTTTGAATGGCAAATTCTAGGTCGAAAATGTATTGTTGCCACGAATACATATAATTACTACAGATGTGCGAATTAAATTTAAACGCATTAAATTCCTAAATCCTAATTAGATTGGCATTCGTTGTCTATTTGTGGGTTAGATTTGGTTACACCATGCTTTTCCCATGGACAATGCATGTTCTCGCACGGGAAAACCATCCAGTTTGTTTGTATCGCCTAAAGACGGGCTGACCAAGGATATTGTACACTCTATTGCACTGAGAGATTAATCCTTGTTTATTTTTTAATATAATATTTGTTACTTTAATAAGAAATAATTCATGAACTTAAATAAATTATGTATACTTTAATTGCCTGCCACGCTACATTCCGCTTTCAATTATAATTACATCCATACACACTTATAATGTTAGCTATTTTGTGCTGAACTAATAATATATTTCCTAGAAATAATGTTTATAGCAAAACAACGTTTGCCGGGTCAGCTAGTAATATATATATTTAATATAATTTAAAATGAAAGTAGGCCAGTCAACGGTCGGGGAACAACTTGTTATGTACAAATACTGTATGTATGTATTTGCCAAAACATTAGCAAGTAAAACTACCTCCATCATTATGTCATTCAAAAATGAATAACTAAAACAAATCATGTTAATTTTTTTTTCTAAAATTTAATACATTATGTATGTATGTAGTTCTGAATAGACAACAAGAGAAAATAGTTTTCAAAACGGTTAATTAAATATTATATAAGTAGGACAGTGAACCCAATTTTTTGCTGGTCAAAACAAAAGCAACTTTTTATTGCTATCTCACTTTTCCTTATTAATAAAGAGAAGTTAGACCGTTAAATAAAAATTCATTGCTCATACTAATTGCCTTTTCGATTGGTCATCCGTAAGGCTTCCGAAGTCTTCCAAATGCTTCTGAAACTGTTCGATTGGTATGAAATGACAGTTCTTCTCCTAGATAGAAGAGAAATTTCCTTCTGGATTTGAAGTCAGAATCAAAATCAGAAGCACGCACACACTCAAATACTAAATGTCAAACGCGAATTCAATGTCAACAACAATGTTGTGTAGGGATGAGCGATATTGTAAAACATGGATGTTTACATCGAAAATACAATATCGATATCAGAATATCGATTTTTTTTTTTGAAAAATAATAGCACCTTCAAAAATCAATTAAAAATACAATTATAAGTTCAAAATACCTTCAGTGTTTTGAAAATTGCAGCAATGTTTTTTATCGTTTCCCTTTTCGTGTGTATGAGCTACATTAAATTCCACTTAGTGCCAATTGAACTCATACAATTTCACATAAATAGATATGAAGCGTAGTTCCGCTGAAGTGCAGTTCCGGTGAGTGCGGTCTAACCTTTATAAGCATGAGTTCATTGGCAAAAGATTTCAGCTTATTTTAAGTCCATATTTTGAATCTTAATATCGATGCTGCGATGTTTTACATGCTTCAACATCGATGTTGAAACATCGATATTTTTTCGACTAACATTGATTTTTGCCAACAACAATGCGCTTCGCGCATCCGTACATATTTATGTCATTGGCCTCATTCAATAACCGAACTATAGCTATCCGGATAGGTTGGTGTTGTTGTATTCGCATATAAGAATACAGCTGATGACAAAACAACTGCTGCCGAAAAATAAAATCTTAAGCTATCCGAAAAACTTTGGTATACTTTTGTATCCCACGAGAAATATCAAAATTATATGTACAAACCCATACAAATTTAATCTATTCGATGTTGATTGTTAAGGAACTTCAGTGGATACTATCATATTTTAGATAGGCTATCGTACCGACATCTGAATGAGGCCACTGTTTTGTTTTTTCCAACCTTACACATACACTCACATTCAATTTCAAAATACAGAATGGTGTTAACTTGTTCGATTGGAATCCCGGATCGGAGAGTTCTTCCGGATTACCAATCGAAAAGGCCATAAAGGTGTTGGCAAAAAAGTGCAGTACGGTATTATTCAGTTCACGGGCAAGCTAATCAGTGTTCTTAGCAAACGTCTGTAAAATGACCGGAAACAAATACTCTAAAGTAATAAAAGAAAAAATTATAAAAGAATATAAAAGTGGAATGAGTCAAATTAAATTATCGGAAAAATATTCAATTCCAAAATCATTAATTTTCCGATTAGTAAAATTTTATAAACCCACAAAGTCATTCAAACGGTTCATTTGTTGGCAGACCAAGAAAAACAACAAAACGAGAAGATTCTGCTATAATGAAATCATCGCGAGAAATAAGTACCCAAAACGACTTGAAACAATCGGGGAACGAGCTGTTGGTGGTGGACTAAAATCCTTCAAAGCTGTAAAAAAAAAAGCCTTTTATTTCAACCAAAAACAAGCTGGTGAGATAAAAGTTTGATCATGAACACATGAACGTACTTTTTTCGGACGAGTCCAAATTCAATTTCAAGGATTTCGATGGTTTCCGTCGCGTTCGCAGACCAGCCAAATAGGCACTAAATCCACGTTACACCAAAGCTACTGTAAAGCGCAATGGTGTTGGGATATTTTTCAGGGCATATTCTGGGACCGATTCACCAAATAGATGGATCGTTTTATGTACCGTGATATTTTGCAAAGTGTAATGATGCCACACGCTTAGGATCAGTTGCCTCTGAAATGAATATTTCAGCGGGACAACGACCCAAAGCACACGCCCAATATGGTTAAGACGTGGTTTCAAGAAAATCGGATTGACGTGTTACAATGGCCAGTGCAGTCCCCAGATCACGAATTGTTAGGACTAATTTGCCAAAATAAAAGTTGTCTGTTTGAACAAATTAAATTGTCTTGGGAAAGTATCCCAAACAGCATAATAAACAATTTAATTGACTCCATGCCTCGAAGATGATCTGAAGTGATAAAAAACAAGGGGTTTGCTACCAAATACTAGCAATATTGTATATAGATTAAAAAATATGTATTTGTTAAAAGTTTTTGTTTGAATAGAGTTGTTTTTTTATGATCAATTGTCAGCACCGGCTTTTTCGTTGCATGGCCTTATTTTTCTAACATTCTATTTTCAAGTTGAGTTACGCACTCAAACATTCGAATATAGAGATTTCAAACGCATCAACTATGCTTCACTTCATTCGGAAGTTCATAACATAAATTGGGATGTCATTTTTTCAATACCTTCACCTAGCGATAAAGTAGAGTATTTGAACAGTAATATCTTAAAACTCTTTGAAATGCAGGTATCATTAAAAACGAAAACCTATCATCCTAAAAATAAACCATGGTTTACCAATGAAATCCAATGCTTAATGCGAAAACGTGACCTTGCCTATATGCGCTGGAAAAATTATCGACTTAATTGTTTCCACCAACAGTACCGCTCTCTACGCAATAAAACATTAGTAGCAATTCGTAATGCAAATATCGCCGTATACTCTAGTCGCTTTAACAATTCTTTGAGCTGCAAACAGATATGGCAAAATCTGAAGATGATCGGTGTTGCTAAATCTAAAGTTGGTTTGACTGATGATATAGATATTAACATCCTGAACCAAAATTTTGTATCATCCAGCAACTCTATAACTACTAATACACTTCCACGTCGAAACCTGTATCGTAATCAGGATAGTGTTTCCGTACCTGAAAGTTTTTTTAGCTTTTCCACTATATCCGCTGAAGATGTCGTAGAAGGAATAATTTGCATTAAATCAACCGCTATTGGCTTGGTAGAAATGCACCCATCGTTTTTAAAACTACTATTGCCGGCATTGTTACCGTATATAACGCATATATTCAGTTCAATCATAGCTACAAACACGTTTCGTTCACAATGGAAAATGGAAAAAATAAGAGGACATTAGGAAATCTATAGACAACGACTACATTACGTTTTTAGTACTACTCGATTTTTCGAAGGCATTCGACATGGTGAATCATTCCACTCCATGTGAAAAGCTCTCCGGTTTTTATAACTTTTCTACGGATGCAGTTAAGCTAATTCACTCTTATCTAGATAAAAGAATGCAAGCGGTTGAACCTAACGGAATCATCTCAAATTTCTTGTTGAATAACAGTGGTGTCCCTCAGAGATCTTTAATTGGGCATCTGTTTTTTCTTTGTATATTAATGAGCTTCCAAAAATCTTAAAACATTGTTTAATACGACTTCATGCCGATGATGCTCAGCTATACATTAGTTGTCCCTTGGGTCTTATTGAGCACTTTGTGACTTGCATAAATGAAAACTTAGAGGAAGTTGTATGCTGGTCACACCAAAATAGTTTAATGCTAAATCCGAAAAAATCTAAATGATTAGTAATATCAAAGCGTAAAATTGGTATCTCTTATTTCCCGATAATTTTGTTAGATGGCTCCGCAGAATCTGCTAAGAACTTAGGTGTTATCTTCAATTGCAGTCTAACCTGGAATAACCATGTCAATCATGTAGTCGGCAAGACATACGCGGTCCTTCGCACACTCTTGTCGACACAGTGCTTCACCCCTTTAAGAATCCGAATTTTACTTGTTAAAACCCTAATCATGCCACTCATTACTTACGGCTGCGAATAATTCTGCAAT
The DNA here is from genome assembly GCA_910595825.1 of Philhelius pedissequus. Taxonomy (NCBI): domain Eukaryota; kingdom Metazoa; phylum Arthropoda; class Insecta; order Diptera; family Syrphidae; genus Philhelius; species Philhelius pedissequus. The sequence continues at coordinate 225,663,838 of OU343161.1, read as the reverse complement.
CTAGACTATTCAAGTAAAAGGAAACTCACAGTTGCATTCAATAGTGCTATACGATACGTCCATGGATTACGCCGTTTTGACAGCATTTCACAACATTCATTACACTTTCTTGGAATTTCTTTCGAAAACCTCCTTAAATTTAGGTATTTAGTCTTGTTTTCGGATATACTTATGACTCATCAACCGACTAATCTATACTGTAAAATCACATTCTTGAATTCAACCGGGGATTTATTGATCCCCCGCTTTAGCTGTTTGACGTTTGAACGCCAGTCTTTTGTGAACTCTACACGTTTATGGAATTCACTACCACAACAATTAAGAAGTATGAACAGCACGATTCTATTGAAGAAAAAACTTAAAATCCATTTCGGAAATTTATAGATAATATTGATTATTTAAATACTTAATTTAATTAACACTTACATTTGTAACTTTACCAAACATAAAACAACTTGTAGCTACCTATTTTAAAATTATAAAGCTTCACTTTAAATAAGATATTATATCTTACAGTGTAAGCATTACATAAATAAATAAAATACTAAAATACTAATTTGCGCCCTTTTGGTGGTTAAAATTTAAATACTCATAGGTTGACGAAAGCCGAATTGGGGCGACTTTCCATTAGGGGAGCGCGCCTTGAATTTCGCTTTTTTGTTACTGTGAACTAGGGGTCTCTATAGAATAGATTTAAAATATTACGGTGAAGAAACACTGTTAAATGTGATTATGTTTATTTTTTTCACTTTTGCAGTTTTTCGTTCTTTGGTTAATTTTTTCTTCACAGCACATTGCTTCTTTTATTCGGTAGATTTATAGTTGCAGGTAATACAAACAACAGTTTTAATGTGGAAATATTAGTTTTTCATTTTTACCACATTTTTTTAAGATTTAAACATGATATACAAATTTGCGGCTACGAACAACTAATTCTTTGCTATGGTTAGTGTTATCGATATTAGAATTTTCTTTCTTGGTACTTTGTTGGAATTTTTAATGATATGAACTACCAACTTGAGCGAATAAACAATTATTGTTTTTGCAAATAAAAGAGGGTACAAAAAGATCGGCACATAAGCGAACATGCTGTCCCCTGCAACCCCCTGCTTGGCCGAATATAGGATTTGGGGTGGGTACAAGTTTGGGTGTATGCAAAGTGGCGCAACCGACCGTTGGCCACGAGATTTGGTTCACTCGTATGTATCGCATTCGTAAAGAACTGTCAAAGTTGTTTGTAAGTTGTAATAAATTGTTTACATTTTGTATGATGAATGAAAACTTTAAAAATTAATTAAAAATTGATTGATTGATAGCTGTCTGATTTTTACTAGTTAACCAGGGGCGGCTCAATACAATGTTGTCACTAAGACATAACACTAGTGACAAATTGTTATTGAAAAGTTCAAATTGGGAACTAGTTTAATCATTCATTTTAGAAAATTGTCCGGGTGCGCTTTAGCCAGTTTTTTTTAAATATTTTAAATGGTTGGAGAATTTATAGTGGACTATTCTAACATTCGTGGGCTTTGGAAAAATGTCTGTTCCGCATACGTTCATACTGTGAAATACAGGCCAGCTGTTTTGGCATTGAGTGAAACTGAAATATGTAAAAGTTCTGATCCGTCGGAATTTAATCTATATGGGTTTAGCTTGGTGCCATTATTCTATCACCACCATGGTCTCGCCGTATATATAAGAAATGAAGTTGCGTGCCAACTTCAACCACAATATGGTTTGTGCTCAAACAAAAAATTTCAATTTCATGTGGTTAAAATTCACGGTCAACAAACACATCATACACACATGTTTCATCTATCGGAGCCAAAATTTGGACAGAAATTCAACTTTTAACGAATTTGATGCTCTGTCCGACTCCATTCAAAGAATTGTTTCCCACTATCTTCGCACTGAAATCTTCGTTACTGGCGATTTCAATGTACACAATTCTAGCTGGCTCTACTTTTCGAGCCAGACAACACCCGAAGGTGGGTATGTTGAGGTCTTTGCTGAGTTAAACCAACTGACTCAGCTTGTTGACGAGCCAACTCCAATCCCTGACGTTGCAGGTTAAACCGCCAACACTCTAGACTTGTTCCTTACCTCTGACCCTAATAAATACACTGTAAATGTATTATTGCCTGTAGGCATATCAGACCATTGTGTCATATCTGAAAATATCTCATGCCAACACTCAGTTGAAGAAAAATCACCTATGAAAACCGTTTGGCAATATAAAAATGCCAACTGGGACGGTCTCAATAATTTCTTCAGGAACTTTAACTGGTCACTATGCTTCCTCGGTAGTGACATAGACTCCAGGGCAGATATGATAACAAATTTAATTCTTCTCGGAATGAGAAATTTCATCCCGAATAGGGTAAATCTATCAAACCGAAAGAAAATGCATGGTTTGATTCGAGCTGTAAAGAGGTTATTAGGGTTAGAGAAGTAATTTTCCGCAATTATAAAGCCAACCCCACTGAGGAAAACCGGAAAAAGTTTCAACAAGCAAGAAAGACTTGCAACGTTCACATTCGTAGAACCAAATTTTTGCATGACCAAAAATTAAGGCAAAAAATACTACAATGTCCCAAAGGTAGCAAGAATTTTTGGTAATTTGTAAAAAACATTCGAAATTTAACTTCGTCTTCGGTTCCAACACTTGTCTTTGCCAGTTCTCGTGAAAAAGCCAATTTGCTTGCAGCACAATTCGCTGTTAATTCGACGCTGCCAGAAAATGTTATGATTCCTCCAGTACTTGAGAGCGTAATCGATTTTATGGGACGATTTTTCTTTCGCACTCGTGCAGTTGCTAGAGCCCTCAAAGACCTTGATATACACAAATCCGCTGGCCCGGATAGTATTCCTCCCATCGTTCTGAAGAGGTATTCTTCAACGCTGGCAAAACCACTGCGTAAGCTTTTCTATCTGTCCTACTCTACAGGTCTCTTTCCGAGTGGATGGAAAACAGCATTTGTCCAGCCTGTCCTTAAAAAAGGCGAATCTTCTTCACCATCTAATTACCGTCCAATTGCACTTACGTCCCTTCTTCCAAGGTCATGGAAACGCTGATTAACTACCAGCTCAAGAAATATCTTGAAGAACAAAAGCTCCTCAATGACCGGCAGTATGGCTTTCGTAGCAATAGGTCCACTGGTGATCTGATGGTATACCTCACCGAACAGTGGCACAAATATTTTGAAGAAAGTAAGATTATTGCGCTTGATATTTCAAAAGCATTTGATAGAGTTTGACATCAAGCTCTCTTATCGAAAATGCGTACATTTGGTATCGATGAATCACTTCTTCGTTGGATTAAAAATTACTTTTCGGACTGTTCAATACAAGTTGTAATGGACGGTTTCAAGTCTTATATCCCTCAAAATAAATGCTGGTGCCCCATGGCTCCGTATTGTATCCGATCCTTTTTCTCATTTTTATTAATGATCTCTTATCTGGAACTTCTAATCCACTTAATTGTTTTGCTGACGATAGTACTCTCAGCTTTTCATATTCGTTTTTAGATGCACCTCCTTGTTTTTCGGATGTGCAACTGGAACGGCAGCGTATGATAAGCTCATTAAATTCTGATCTCGACAGCATTGTCGAATGGGGAATAAAAAACTGCGTAGAATTTAATGCTTCAAAAACTCAGTGATGTCTTCTGTCATTAAAGCAGTACCCACCCCCAATGCCGCTATCTATGAGCGGCACTTGCATCAAAGAAACCGATCAGCTTTCAGTCCTTGGCATGTGCGTCACAGACCACCTCTTGTGGAATGAACACATATTCTATGTCGCCAAAAACGATGCAGTGTTTAGGTTTTTTTTCGAAGATGCAAGAAATTTGTCTCACCATCTGATCTGGCTGTAATCTATAAGGCCTTCGTCCGACCAAAACTTGAGTATAAGTCTGGCATTTGGGCAGGAGCTCCTAAGACTTTTGGAATTTTGAATTTTTTGGATAGAATTCAAAATAGAGCTCTAAGAATGGTAGAACTATAGCAGAAACTTTTACATCTCTCAAACATCGTCGAAATGTTTCATGTATTTCGCTATTTTATCGGTGTTTTTATAAACAGTGTTCTAGCGAAGTAGCCAGTTGCATTCCTCCCCTTAAACTGATCCACCGTAATACTCGCGCTTCTAGGAATGATCATCAGTTTAGCCTTGAGCCCAATTTCGGACGTACTGTTAAGTACAAAGATTCTTTCTTTAGCCGTAAAAAACGAATGTGTAATGATTTACCAGGCTCTATTTTTCCCTCCCATTTTTATATTCTAAGCTTTAAAACTAATGTACATCGGTATCTCTTTTCAAATCCTTCCCTATTTTCCTAACGCTCGCAATGTGTTCGATCATATTAAGGGTACCTAGTCAAAATCCCTTTAATGCGCGCAAAATATACAAAAAAAAAAGAAATAAAAGATTAATTTTGAAATTAAGATATTATTATTACTTTTAACCATAAATCTACTAAATAATAGTATATCCGAGTGCTAAAACTCGTGCTCCATTAAAGAAAAGGTCACCAAATTTGAAGCATATAATCTAACCATTTAATCACTAAATCGATGTACCTATAGAGGACACAGGTGCACACAAAGTAATGTAGATCAGGTCTTATCGCAATGTAAATGCACCTAATCCCAGAACAACATTAAATTGGTAAAGCGACTACAAAGATAGTTAATACTCGAAATAAATAAAATTGCCATCTAGTTTCTCGTTAGAAAATATCTATACAAAGGGCTTACCTTGGAAGCAGCGAATCCATCAGGATTTATAGATGGTAAAATATGAATATCAGTTTCATTAAATAATTTCTTAATATCCGGTAGATCATGATTTAACACAAGATATTCAGCCAAGAAAAGCAATAACTGCCTTCCGAGTGCCTCATCACCGTAAATATTAGCGGTAAACTTTACCATTGGCTTTAAAAGTTTCCTTTGACCATCATTTACATTGGAACTGATTTGAATTACATGTAAATCTTGATTTTTAAGAGTTTTACCGATTGAATATCTTTTTACTAACTGTGGCTGCAGCTCATAAAGGCGTTGAAAAAGATCATTGATCTCACTGTTTGCAAGGTATTTTGCATTATTTAAAAATGATTCGTTTTCACCTAAAGCAATCTTAAGAGGTAACACTAATAATATTAAACCGAAAAATATTAAGTTATACATTTGAATTTTTTTCAAATTAAAAAACAAGATCGGATAATTTCTTTAATTAAAAACCAAAATAAAATTTACACGTAGCATTGGCCTTGATTTACTACGTGGGAACCTGTCAATTAATTTGGTGCCGTTCAGATTGTTGAGCTATTAAAGATCTCAGATACGTTAATTATCTAGAAAACGATCTTTCACACCAAAAATCTGAGTTACCAGAAGAGTACTAAGTAGTCGCCTTTCACACAAAAAAACTGATTTGCCAGCAAATGGGAATTTTGACAGTTCCCGGCAAATCAGTTTCCTTGTGTGAAAGGGAATTCCCTTTACTTCTTGCTCTTCTCGCCAACAAAACTCCTAGTATCCGGGAACTCAGTTGTTTGTGTGAAAACTGTAGAAGTTGATGGAGAATTCATGATGTTTTCTATTATTTGATATAAAAATCTTCTTTTACACGACAATACAAAACGAGGAAATTAATTTACCATACTCACTTAGCTAAACGCAGAAACCTATGAAGAAATGGTTAAACAAAAGAAACAAGACATGTTTGTATTACATTTTCATCGCTTGAAAACTTTCTGAAAATTAAATTTCCTTCCAGCATTATATGTTCACATTATCAAATTTGCTTGTCATGGCAACTAAATACCAAATTATTTTTTGACATTCACCCAGCATGATTGATAAAAACTGTATTATGGTGCGTTCACTTTGGGAGGCTTTAATCACTAATCTCTATATATAATAATTTAACTGGGAATTAATTTAAGTGGTGGGTAAGGCTAGGCGCGCACATGCAACTTTCAGGTTGCTTGCTAAAGTCTGGTTGCTAAAGTGAATACCATGGACTTATTCACTCCGCGATTCGAGCAACTTAAAACTTTGTGTTTTGGCACAAATCGAACGATGGCCCCAAATAAGTTCTTCAGTTTGTATCACACTTAACTATATGTAACAGCGCGCACATTAAATACAAATATTGTCTGTGTGTTGGTTTATCTCGTTGATTGATTTTTAAGTTGCTTATGTGCGCGATCATCGTTCAACTAGTGATTCAACTATTTCGTTTCGGAAAAAATTGCATGCGCGCGCCTGGAACCTTACTTCTACAGATCCTAAAACAACTAACACATGCCCAACATTTTAAACGGTCAAATACAATAGAAATACTAACTCATATAAAAAGGGGTTCATGTATACAATTCTTCGCCCAGCTGAAATCATCTCGTTTGTGCTTGGACTACAAACGAAAACCGGTCTTATGTCGATTTCGTTTCAATAATTAGGATTCGCTACTAAAACCAATACTTTTTGGCTTTGAAAAGAACGATTACGGACCGAATCTATTTTTGGGACTGTGTGTGTTGCTTGGCAGCTCTAAAAAAAAACAAATCTTCAATTCGTTAAAACATCATTATTTCGTTTTAATTTCCCGATTCCGACGCGGGGGAGTTCCTAAACCCACTTGCACTTTTTTAATATTTGTTTCCAAGAAGTTTTTAACAATTTTTTTATTTTTTAATATATTAATTTACTTTTTCTGTACACTGCCACAAAATAAAACTTAATTCACAACACAACAATTGAGAAACGTCAAAACAAATATTGTAGTGTGTGTACGAATCTGTGCACAAATCCGTTTTGAATCCGTCTCCAAAAAGAGATTCAATACGGATCTGTTTTTTCAGAAAAATATTGGTTTTAATTTGAAACGAATTTGATTTTCAGAAAAAAATTGACGGCGGATCGACGGCAAGTCGATGTTTTTGTTGAAACGAAATCGACATTAGTCCCAAAATTGGTCATCCCCGGTGTATAGACCCAATTGATAACGACGGCAGTCAAATAACAAATACAACATTCTAAGCAAATGTTTCTTGAGTGTGAAATGTATGTCCAATCCTGCTATTACTCATCTGTGATATCAGCTACAAAATGACGTTTGACATTTGAGTTCGCCCAATAAATATGCTGTTTTTTAGCATCCGGGTAGTATCTTTTCTTTTGGACTGTTGCATTTAAGTATAAATTATAGTAGATAACTAGATCTTTTATTGCTATTCGGCAAGTAAATTTTCTGTGTATTTTGTATTATATTTGCGGGGTTCTCATTTTTTGTTAGAAATGTTTACTACAGACATTATTAACTTAAATAAATCTCAAATGTTTGAGAAAATTCGATCCAGTTTACCGTCAGATACGTATATAACTCAAAACTTGCTAGAATGTAAGGACGATTTGCTTTACGCTTGGGACATGGTAGATTCTAGTATTTTAGCTATAAATTGGAGATTAGCACATCTCAAAGGATACTCTGAAGTCAAACATCAAGTAAGTTCTTGAATTAAGTTCTTTAATATTTAGTATTCCTACATACATAATGGATGTACATTTAATTATATCCCGCCAAAATTCTTAATTATATTTTAATTTCAATCTGCGTTCGGTTAAATTATATTGCTCGTTAATATTTGCGAATTTCCTATGTATTTATCCCAAAAATTGAAATTCAATTCATCAGGCTTTAATTTCTTGAACAAAATACATAGCTATTGGAAGATTAATGAGTTGTTAAGACCAATAATTTTGTTTAATTTAATTTTTTAATTTTGGTGGGGGCAATACCCCCATTTATTTGGCTTAATACAAGCTTCATAACTTAACCTAACTTAAAACTATGAAACTTAAGGGTATGAGTGGGTTGAATTGGGCGGACGATTTAACAGGAGGATTTTAAGGCTGGTAGTGCTGTAATTGAAGTCGAAACAGTTTTCGTTTAAATCAACCCTTCGCAGCATTCGGGTAATAGGTTCATTGAAGCCATAAGAGGTACGAAGAGTTGGCTGGTAGAAGAGGCGAGGGTTTCTTAGGTTACGGGGGTTAGTGTTGAGAAAGATAGAGTTTTAGAGGGTTTCAGAGTCGACGGAACATGAGAGAAGTCGATGAATGAAGAGGATGTCTGTTATTTCTCTTCGCTCTTGCAGGGTATTGAGGTTATTTAGTTGGAGGCGATTTTGATAGGGGGGCAGAATCAAAGAATTATTCCAAGACAGGCCACGAAGGGCGAATATTAAAAAACGGCGTTGAATGCTCTCAATTCTAGAAATATGAATTTTTTGATATGGGGACCATAATTGGCAGGCGTATTCAAGTAACGGGCGGACAAAGGTTATGTAGTGTGATCTGGTGACGTAGGGGTCGGAGAATTCTTTGGACCATCGTTTCACAAAAACAAGCGTTGAATTGGCTTTTGAAATAATATTATCGATGTGTGTTATAAAATTGAGCTCTCGGTCACATAATCTGCCAAGGTCTCGAATCGATTCAACTATGGCTAAGGGTTGATTGTAAAGAAAGTCGCTCATGGGACAATATTTTATGCGTTTGCGTGAAAAAGTGATTGATTGACACTTAGCAATATTAAGCTCTAAGCAGTTTTTGATACACCAGACTGAGAAACTGTTGAGATCTAGTTGATTAAGGGAAGAGTCGTGTGAGGAAGAAATTGTCTTCAAAAACTTGGTATCGTCACAGTATAATAAGATATGGGAATGTTTAATGACCAATTCAATATCGTTAATTGTAAGAATAAAAAGGAGAGGGCCTAAGTGACTTCCTTGGGGGACCCCGGAGGTAGCTAAGAATGAATTGGAGAAGGCAGATCTGAAACGAACACTGTAATACCGGTTTTCCAGATAAGAAGAAATCCATTTTAAGAAAATAGGTTCAAAGCCTAGGGTGGACAATTTGAAAAGTAGAAGTCTATGTGAAATTTTGTCAAAAGCCTTACTAAAGTCAGTAGAGATAACATCTACTTCCCTTCCGCTTTCTAGAGCTGAGACTGTATACGATACAAATTCAACTAGATTAGTTGTTGTAGACCTACATTTGAAAAAGCCGTGATGAATGGTAACCATCGGATTTTCTTTTAAAATTGACGAACTGAAAGAACGACTTAGGATCATTTATAAGGTTGGTTTGTGTTTCTATTAAATAGCGTTGGTAAAGGGTGTTGTATAGCTCGGAAAAGTGAAGATAAGAACCAAAATAGTTAGAATAATCAGGGGGCGATCGGGTACGAAGGAAAATCGCCCACAACTTGTTTCTCTTGTTACACAAAGAGCGAAGCTTGCGGTTATACCAAGGTGGGGAGGCAGCCGATGTCTTTTGTCGACTAAAGGGTACATGGAGAGAAATAGCATTAAATATTTCCCTGTAAAATTTTTCTGTGGCATCTTTCATGAGAAGCCTATCGAAATTAAAGGAAGTTCTGTTGAGATATTCATTAATATGACGGAAATTTGCCTTATGAAAATCAAAGGAGAGAATTAGGAGAGGATGATAGTTGTCGATAGTAGATAGGGATAGAGGTGAGAGTGATACTGAAGAGTTAATGGGATCGGTTGTGAAAATAAGATCTAATTGCCTGTCCATATAGTTTGGGATACCACTAACTTGACAGGGGCTTGAATCTGCTAGGCGATCTATAAAAAGGCATTCCTTTGCAGAAGTGGGATTGGAAGCAATATAATAAGATTGATCTTCAGATGAAGTCCATTTATGATAGGGAAGGTTAAAGTCGCCCAAAAGAAGGATGTCATCGTTATGGTCACATAAAGCTATTATGTGGTCAACCATTTCAATGGCGAGCTTATAAGATTCAATAGGCTGCGACGGCAAAATATATCAACATATCACATAAAGCGACTTACGGGGTAGTCTTATCTTAATTGAGACATAGTCATGATTAGGGGAAGAAGAGAGTGCAATGAGGGATGAGTCTAGTGTGTTTTTGATAGCTAATAGGACACCGCGACATGGGCATTCATCAGAAGATCCGTTAAGTTCATCGTCGCGATAAACGTTAAAAGAAGAAGGAAACAGTTCTTGGTTGTTTATACTAGGGACCAGATTTGTTTCCGTCAGGGCGTAGATATCAAAGGATAGAGCGTAGGATTGTTGTAAAACAGTATCAGTTTTTGAACGAAGAGCTCGAACGTTTTGATAGTAGAAGGTAAGAGAGAGGATTTGGCCAGCTGGGAAGGTGCAAGGCATTGTTTTGGATGGGACATTAGGAGTGACGTATATGGCTGGGTGCGAGTTAGGAGCGAAAGTAGTTTTTAAAATTTGTGCGTGTACTTTGAAGGTACGACGTACGTTTGGAGCTGATGTGGGAGGCGTAAGTTTTAAGGTCTTTATTAACTGTTGTCGGAGAAATGTAGTTTTCATGAAACCGCGTGTAAATCTTTTTCAGAGTACGGGGTCAGTCGGGAGCCCTTCTTTTTGTATTTGAACAATGATATTTGTTTTTGTTTTGCCGTCAATGCAAACAGATTCAGATTTGTCATGTAGGTAGGCAAGGTACAAACGAACACTGTCGAAAAGTTTTTGATATCGAAGTCTGGCCATGACATAAAGCCCATCGAGTTCAGTGTTTGTGGGCGAGGGGTCAGTTAATATATTGGTAAGTTTCTTAGCAGGGGGAGTCATTGGGTCGAACATTGGGGCAGGTATCGATTTAGGAGTGATTTGAAATTCTTTTAGATGGGGGAGAATCTGAGGTGTTAGTATTTGAAGGATTTATAGTATGAGAGTGGATGAAGTTCGGGTATTTGACTGTGATTGGAGTGTTTTTTGGAAAAGAGGCTTTTGCTTGAGGATAGGGTTGGGATGCGAGATTGAAAGACACACGTTTACTTTGAGAAGGATTATCAGAGGAAGTTTTAGGAAGGGTTGTGCGGGCAAAGCTTAAAAACATCCGTTTCGCAGGAGGATTCAAAGAAAACTGGGGGGATTTGCCCTTCAAAGAAAGAGAATTAGTTTTAAAATTGTTAATTTTAGTGATAGTTCGAGAAAGATAGTTTGGAAAGATACCCGCCTTTGTAGTCCAGTTGGGATCAGAAGTATGGGATTTATTTTGTTTATTTTGCTTCTTAGGGAGATCTGGATAGGGGATTATGGAATAATTTATGGGGTTTTGATTAATATTCCTTATTGTCGATAAACTGCTATTCCATTTAGACATCTTCATCTTATTAATTCGGAAAGATCCGTTAGGGTGATGAAACAACCAGTCATACTTAGATGGAAACTGGATTTTAAAACTTCTGAAATAAGCTATACGATGACACCTACAGCTGCCATTGAAATACGTAAAATACGTGTCTTCGTTTTTAGATGTATTCCTCCAGGAATATACAGTGTGTTTCTTTTGTTCTTAGTCCTTTCTGCTAATTCTGATTAAGATATTCCAACCAAAGGACCTTAATATTTTAGTAATAAGTCTTTATTGTTTTAGATTTAAAATAGAAGTGAAAAAATATTATTAAGAAATTGACAATTTTTTTATAGAAATCTAAGTTATTTCTATAACATGAACTAAATACATATACATAGCAGAAATGTGATTTCTTAATTTCAACACTCCCACTTTTAGTTACAAGTTATTTTGCATAATAAAATCTTAATAAGATAAAAATAATTTTAAATCAAAACATCAATTAATTTGATATAATATTAATAGAATCTCGAAAATGTAGATGTTTAACTTTTGGTAACGGTTTGGTCATAACATCTGCCAATTGATCATTTGATTGCACATATTTCAAAACGAAAATTCCTTCTTCAAATTTATCACGAATGAAGTGATATCAATATGCTTAGTTCTTTTATGAAATTCAGGATTTTTCACTAAACGAATTGCGCTCTGATTATCCACATAAAAAATATGAGTAACATATTTTGTTCGAAGTAATTCATTAAGAAAATTCTTTAACCACACTAGTTCTTTTACAGCATGTGCTGCTGCCATATATTCGGATTCTGTTGTTGATAATGCCACTGACTTCTGACGTTCTGAACTCCAACTTATGATACTATTTCCAAACATAAAAATGTATCCAGATGTCGACTTTCTTGTATTAATATCTCCTGCATAATCTGCATCACTGTATCCAAAGAAACTTAAATCGTTTCGACTCTTAAAGTGGATACCCATATTAATTATTCCTTTAATATATTTAAAAATGCCTTTTACTGCATTCACATGTGCAGCAGCTGGCTTCTCTAAATGATGGCTAACATTTCCAACTGCGAAACAAATGTCCGGTCTAGTTGCTATCATCAAATACATTAAACTTTAAATTGCCTCTCGATATGGAAAGTTAATTTCTTCATTTGCCTTAAAATCGCCTAGATTTTGTGCACAATCCGCTGCTGTTGATACAGTATTACAATTTGACATATTGAAACGATTGATTGATTATCTTCTTTGCATATCCTTGTTGATGTAGGTGAATTGATCCGTCGTGATATTGAATTATTTCGAGTCCCAGTAAACAGTTTAATTTAGATAAATTTATCTCAAATTCTTTTTTCAAGTGTTGAATTACTGGAAGTATTGCTTCTTCTTTTTCTGCTGCTACCAAGCCGTCATCAACATAAATAGCGATAATAACCATACCATTTTTTTCGTTTGATACAAATACACATGGATCTGATTTGCATGTCTTAAACCTAAATTTGTTAATAAAGGAATTAAACTTTTTATTCCAACAACGTGATGCATGTTTTAATCCGTACAAACTTTTACATAGTTTACAAATCCGTTTAGTGCCATCTTCATATCCAATTGGTTGTGTCATATAGACAACTTCTTCCAAATCACCATTTAAAAATGCCGTTTTTACATCGAATTGTTTTTATTTCATACCTTTTGATGCCGCCAATGCTAATATAGCTAATAACGAAGTAAATTTGACAACAGGACTAAAAGTTTCTTCGTAATCAATTCCATATTCCTGCGTTAAACCTCGCACTACCAATCGTGCTTTATAACGGTCAATGCTTTCATCTGGCTTTTGTTTAATTTTGTAAATCCATCTGTTATCAATTACCTTTTTGTTAACCTGCAACTTAACCAAATCCATGTACGATTTTTAATGTGAATTATATTCTTCATCCATTACTTGTCTCCACTGTTCATAGTCATTCGATTTAATTGCCTCTTCATAAGTTTTCGGTTCATCACATACAGCCAATACTGCAGTATGAATTTCTGATGCTATAAATGACAAACGCCATGGCTCGATTAAACTCCGATCGCGAAGAAGTAGTTTGACAATATTCTTTTGTCAAGGTCACACACAGCACCTTCTGTTTCTTGATTTTCCGGTGTTACTATTTCTTTGTTCTGTTCATCCTTAGAACAACTGTATATAAGTGCTGGGTTTTCAGTGTTGAAAGTTAGCATGGAACTATCTAGCATAAATATAACATCTCGAACAATTTCATTTCGTTTTGAATTAGGATTCCATACTCCATATCCTTTTGAGTTATTGTCATATCCAACGAATATTCATTTAACGGCTTTCGGATCTAGTTTTTGACGTTTTTCTTTTGGAATATGTATAAATACCTTTGCCCCAAAAATTTGTAAGTGATCAATCTTTGGTTCTTTTTTATACCACAATTCATATGGTGATTTATTTGCTACAGTACTTGTTCCAGTACGGTTTAGTATATGAACCGCTGAATTTACTGCCTCATCCCAAAATCTTTTCTCCATATGTTTTGATTGAAGCATGGGGGTGGCCGTGGCGCGATAGTTGTGTGCTCGCCTGTCAACCTCGTAGTCGCAGGTTCGATTCCTGCCGTTGTCTATGTCTTCTTGTATTCCATTAAAAAAAACCTATTCTAAAAATTGTCATAAAATGAATTGCTGGTTTACTCATTACATGTTGTTCAGGCATAACACTAACAATATGTGATTGAGTAAACTACTCATTAGTATGTCAACGATATATATAAAATAATGCGAATTATAAGAGACATAAATAAATAAGACACGGTAATTTTCTCCGCATTAGTTCAGCCGCCATCCCTGGAGATAAAATCTGAGACAACACCCACCGTCTCGATACATCGCGCCACACATCTTTCATATCCTCTTTCTCTTCTTTCACTGCCGGATGCCGCGCTGTGTTAAAAACATATAAAGGGTATTCATAATCCCTTGAGCGCGTGCAAAATTATAAAAAAAAAAAAAAAAAAAAATGGTTCTTGTCGATTCAACTATTGCTCTAATTTCCCTTTCTGCACTACCATTTTGTTCAGGTGTAAACAGTACTGTACGTTGGGGTTGAATACAATGGGTATTCCTCCAAAATAAATTAAGTTCTCCGTTAATAAATTCACTTCCGTTATCTGTTCTGAAGAATCGTATGTTGTGTCCATGTTCTTTTTGCATTATTCGAATACATGTCGTGATGTTTCTTGTTACTTCCGATTTTTGTTTTATGAAATATACAAATCGAAAATGTGAGTAATTGTCCTTTAATAACAAAAAATACTTGGAATCACCCATCGAGTTTTCTTGAAACGGTCCGCGTACCGTTTTCATCAGAATACATTATTTCACCACATGTCTACGATTTTTCTTCACGACTTTTAAAAGATCCTCTGTGATGTTTGCCATACAAACATGCTTCACATGTAAAGTCATCGTCAATGTAATCGATATTTCGGTACTTTATAAACTTTCTTACGTAAGCAATATGTTGATGTCCTAATCGTTCGTGCCATGATCGTAGTGATGACTTCTCCATTTCTACATTTGCTTCATATCTTTGAACGTTTGATGGTTCTTCTCCCACTGCAACTATGTGTCCATCTTTCATTAACTCGCAACGTTTGTTGTTCGAATGCATTTGATAACCCAGATCCATTGCTTTGCCTGAAGAAAATATATTCAGTGGAATTTCAGGAACATTTAATACATTAATCATTTGAATCCAATTCTTGTTGTTGAACGCATGAATATTAATTGTTCCAATTCCTCGAGATAAAATTTTCTTGCAATTTTCGATTGTAACATACGTTGTTGTCTCTGTGAAATGTTCAAACCATTCACGTCTATGACACATGTGGTCACTAACACCAGAATCAAGTATCCAAGTGTCTCTGTCTCCGTTAGATATTAACCCGTGGCACATAAAAGCATCAATTGTCGAAGGGTCGTCTTGTTTCTGTGAAAATTGTTCTTTTGTAGACAATCGCGCTTCCAGTGACCAATTTGTCCGCATTTAAAACATTTACTTTTAATTTTTTTTTTAATTTTTTAGAAACCTGGTGTGAGGAGGGTTCTAGTTATTTTAGGATAGGTTAGATGGAGCTAGCACAGCTCAAAGGCTGCTGCATACACGGGGCCTATTGGTCCATTGTGATTCAATTTCACACAGAGATGTCCCTAACTAATATTTTATCTTACCCTATTTACAATTACCATTGGTACCTGCAATAGGTCGTCCAGATCATCAACAGACTTATTTCCGAAGTGTCGGAGGCGATTGTTTGAAGATTTGGACAGTTGCAGAGCAGGTGTTCAATGGTTTCCGTTTCATCAACATCTTGACACCTCCTACTGAAATCAGTTGCCAATACACCCAAACTAGTGGCCACTGCACCTATCGCACAATGTCCTGTTAGTACACCTATCACCCTATCTTGCAATTTCATCTGCTATATCGTTCCCCTCTGCATTGTTATGTCCTACCTGGCCACGTAGGTGTCCAGGCCAATGAGGAGGCAGACTCCTTAGCAAAAATAGGTGCGTCGACTCCCTTAGTGGGGCCTGAACCATACTGCAAAATAGGAGAAAATGTGATTAGAAATAAAATCTAAAAAGAAGAGGATTCCATAAAATCCAACAATTGGAAAAAAAACTCCAAACTGAGACAGTCCAAACTACTACTTGGGATTTATAACCAACAACGTTTCACTGACTGTATAACCTTATGTAGAAACAACTTCAGAATAATAACGAGTCTCCTAACAGGACACTGTAAATTAAAAAGACACCTTAACATCCTTGGCCTAGTAAGTAGTGCCACATGCAGAAGAAAAGCCGGACCATATTCTGGGCAATTGTGATGCACTTGTTCAGCAAAGGAAAAACACCTGGGACGATAGCAGGTGGAAGAGAGTGACTTACCATCTTTTATTTTTTTGTTATGCGCGCACTCAAGGGGTTATAACTTATGACTACCCTTATAATGTTTAAATACAGTGCCAGTTATTAGGAAAATGGGATAGGATTTGACAGATATACCACCGATGTACATTGGTTTTAAATGCTTGAATATCGCAATGGGAGGGTAAAATTCGGTCGGGTAAAGCATTCCACATTCTTATAGTACGGCTAAAGAAGGACTATACTTGACAGTAGGACTATACTTCACAGTACGTCCGAATTTGGGCTCAAGGGTAAACTGATGAGCATTCCTAGAGGCGCGAGTGTTACGGTTGAATAGTTTAAGGGGAGGAATGCAACTGGCTATTTCACTAGAACACTGTCTATAAAAATACCGATAGAATAATGAAAGGCATGAAACATTCCGATGGTGATCGAGAGGTGCAATTGTTTCCGTTGTTTCGTCACCTATCATTTTTAAAGATCTTTTTTGGATTCTGTCCAGAAGGCTTAAGTGAGTTATGGGAGCACCTGCCCAGATGTGACAGTTGCACTCAAGTTTTGGTCGAATTTAGGCTTTATAGATTACAGCTAGATCAGAAGGGGAGAATTATTTCTTGCATCGTCTCAGAAAGCCCAAACACCTTGCAGCATTTTTGGAGACGTCGAATATGTGGTAATTTCATAAAAGGTGATCGGTGATTCACTTACCGATACATGAAAGATGTTCGGTTTCCTCGATACAAGCGCCGCTCATGGACAACGGCATTGGGGGAGGGTCCCCCCTTAACGACAGAAGACAGTATTGGATTTTTGAAGCATTAAATGCTAAGCCTTTTTTTAAGCCCCATCGGACAATGATGTCTAGATCAGAATTTAATGAGCTTATCATACGCAGCCGTTCAAGTTCCACATCCGAAGGACATGGGTGTGAATCTAAAAACGAATTTGAAAAGCTGAGGGTGCTGTCGTCAGCAAAACAATATAATGGATTAGAAGTTTGAGAAAAAAGATCATTGATGAAAATGGGAAAGAGTGGAGCACACCAGCATTTATTTTACGAATATCAGACTTGAAACCGTCCAATACGACTTGTATTGAACCGTCCGAAAGGTAATTTCTAAGCTTGATGCCAAACTCTATCAAATGATTTTGAAATATCAAGTGCAATAATCTTACTTTTTCCAAAACGATGTAAAAATTCGTGCCACTGTTCGGTGAGATATACCATCAGGTCACCAGTGGACCTATTGCTACGAAAGCCATACTGCCGGTCATTAAGGAGCTTTCGTTCTTCAAAATATTTCTTAAGCTGATAATTTATCAGCGTTTCCATGACCTTGGAAAGAAGGAAAGTGCAATTAGACGGTAGTTAGAGGGTGAAGAAGATTCGCTTTTTTTAGGAACAGATTATCCATCCACTCGGAAATAGACTATTAAAATAGGATAGATGAAAAAGCTTACGCAGTGGTTTTGCCAGCGTAGAAGAACACCTCTTCAGAACAATAGGGAAGATACTATCTGAACCAGCGGATTTATGTATGTCAAGGTCCTTAAGAATTCTAGTAACTGTAAGAATACGAAAGAAGATGCGTCCCACGAAACTCTAAAAATACTCTAAATACTCAAATTCATGAGGGAAATATATTTGGAGGAAGAGCTGTAAAAGAGGCTTAATATATCTCAAGGTCGCAGTGCAACAACCCCATAGTAATATTCATTGTTATGTCAAGGAATCCAACAGAGTTTGACTGGATTAGAGTTACATATGATGTTCAGTAAGGTTGAGCACTTTGCCACAGCCTTTTATCTTATTGTCTCAATGGATAGTGCTTTGATAGCTGCTTGGCTGTCCACGAAAAATGTGATCTCTGATGAGATCAGTTTTCTCCTATTGATCATTTTAGCTGCTTTTTCAATAGCGTAAATCTCAGCCTGAAAGACGCTACATTCATCTGGGAGTTTATATTATTCCTTAATATTAAGAGCTTCACAAAACACCCGGCTCTGTTCCTTCTAATAGTGAGCTAGGTTCCCATACGTGTCTTTTTGATACAAACATCGTGTGTGTTTTTCTAGCTGAGTTCAAATGTTGTAATTTTTGGTGCAGATAAAACGGAGCTCTAGTTTAAACTATGTTGTGCATGAATATGCAGCGTTTGATTTCTAAGAATTGGTGAAACGAACAGCCATGTAATTTTGTATGCAGATGAGATATGTGCTCATGTCTTCAAAGCCCGAAAACATATCTTAGCATGTCAATCAAACCAACCAGTAGTTTATGGTAAGAAAGAGAATATGGCTTACAATAAACAATTGACCCATATGCAAAACAAAGTTTTAATAAGCCTTTCGTGTTTCCGGGAGTAAAGCTCGAACACAGTCATAGTTTACTTATGCCACCATAAATTTGCCAAACAATATAGCTAACATTGTCACAAGCTGATAAGGACCGATAGAACCTTAGGCTAGTAATCTTATCAACAAATTTTATATGAGTCTCACCAATATAAATCACCGGAATAATTCCTGGATCATATTGTGTTTACATAACAATATACTGACATTTAGCTGGGTTGAGAGAAAAACCATTTGCAGCAGACCATTTCCAAATAGCAGACAAATCCTCATTTATTCGAAACACCAAGTCTTCCAATAATCCAATTGGTCTCAATAGGTAAACCTGAACATCGTCTGCATACAAGTTTGAAACTACAGCATGCGTCTCACAAGGCTGTATCTTAAGCCCAATTATATTTGCTTTATTTGTGGATGATATTTGCGATGTTCTTCCAGGAGGAATACTTTACTATAGTAAGAGTCTTGCTCTATGCTAACGATCTAGTTCTACTGGCTGATAACCCTTTCACTCTCTAGTTACAAATCAACAGACTGGACACATTTTGCAAGAAGTGGGGGTTAATCGTCAATACAAGCAAAACTAAGGTGTTGATTTTTGAAACGCGCCAAAGAAGACGACAACCCGAAGAAAACTGGTCTCTAAATAATATGCCCATTGAAGTTGTCCAGGAGTTTAAGTATCTCGGTGTTTTGATTACGCATAACTTAAATTTCTCGAAACACGCAAAGCAAAAAAGCATGAGGCCAAACTAGCTTTGAGCATAATATGGCCCAAGTTCTTTGCAAACTAAGAAATAGATTTGGCGTCAAAATATCGTCTTTTCCATGCAACTGTCAACACATGCATGTTCTATGGTGTATGGATATATATCCTTTGAGGCGTTTGAAACATTGCAGAGGTATTTGTTCAAGCGCTTATTCAAATTGCCAAATTCAATTCCAAACTATGCCATCTATGTGGAGTCTGGTGTAACATTTCTTCACATGCAAAATCTAAAGGCCAATAACGATTACTTGATAAGAGTGTTGAAAAGAAATGGTAAAAAATAAATAACTATATCAATCATGGTAAGATTGCTGCAGACTAATGCCTCCCCATTCAAGGAATGGAGAGAGTTAGCCCATTCTCATGATGCTCGTCTATCGCTAATGGAAACAAACGTCGATGAATGGCAGGGTATGTTTGTAGAAGTCACTAAACGGGGTACTTGGATGGTTTACCTTATATAAGTACTGTAAGCACGCATTATCTTATCGCAACACTTTCGAAACTTAAAACAGCAAGTTCAACCAGTTACTGCAGTTCAATTTTTCAATTAATTTTCTAATTTTTTATTTTCTATTTGGTGTTTCAAATCGAACTAATACTGAAAACTTTTAAAATACAGATATGAGTTTCAAATTATTAAAAAAAAAAATTGTTATCTTTTTGTGTTTAAAATCATATTTATACTAAAATTATTTTGTGTTTCAAATCATATTAAAATTGCTTTAACGTTACTTTTCGGCAATTCAAAGAAATCAATACATTTATAATTTCATGATTCTCTTTTTAAACTTGTGAATCCAAATAAATTTAAATTGAATTATTCTATGCTTCTTTTTTTTAATATTTAATTTTTTGTATATTAAAAACGTATTAATATGTAACTAGCTACTTATTCATTATTATTATTCTTTTTTATTTATTTTTTAACACTAAAATAAAATGTCATATCAGGCAAACGGCAGAAAGCCATGTCATCATTCTTAAACAAAGAAATATTGTAATTCATTTTTTGTATAATAAAGAACTTATCTATCTATCTATCTATCTAAAAGTGAAGACAAACATTTGAACATACTTTTACAAGGTCATTTATAAGAAATACAAAACAATAGAGGTCCAATAATTGATCCTTGGGTACACCTGCTATTAAGCCTTTATATTGTGAGAAACTATTAGCATCACTCATTGTTCTCTGTTGTTAAGATAGTTATGTATTAGAAGGAATGCACCATCACTAAATCCAAAGTATAACTTAAGCTTCTGGCAAAATATTATGATTTACACTATCAAAGCCTTCAAAAAGTCAAGAAAACATAAAATGGTCACATTCTCGGAATCAAAATTTAATCTTATATCATCTAAAACTTTAATATGATAGCTGTTTGAGATCTATTTTTAGCTCTAAAATGCTTAATACGACCAGTATACAAAAAATATAAATTGCATTTGCTGTTTAATGTAACGTTTTTATTTCTTTTCAGATTTTGATACCATCAACACCTCACACCTTCAAAGTAGAACGATTGTTAGCTTCTATAGAGGGATCACTTATTGTGTTATCTGGACCACATGGGATTAAGATTATGGAACTCCCGCGACGATGGGGAAAAAATGGTCAATTCATGGATGGAAAGAGCCCTATAATTTGCGGGTAAAACATGCGCATTGAGATAAATAATTTTATTGTTATATATTATTAATATACTAGGTTGCATGCACCCGCTTTGCCGTGTGGTAAATAACTAAATAACAATAACAAAAGTATTAAATTTTAATAAATTTTATTATAATGATTTTCGAAATACAATCTATTTTGTTTGTGCATTGGTCAAAATAATTAAGGCAGATGGTTGTCTGCTCGTAAACATTCCACATACAGTTGTCCATGTACAAATACTGGGTCCTTTTAATTAATACCGAATATTTCTAGAGATTGGCGTTATGTCTTATTAATTGTGATTGCAAAAGCAAGTCTAATGGGAAATTGGAGTAGTAAGATAAATCTGATGTTATAATTGGAATTCTCGGAATCAAAACAACTTCAACTTTATTATTATTGGTGGGCCAATTTTCAATGGTAGATAATGTGGTGGCAAAGCAGGCAAATCAAAAGAATTTAAAAATTCAGTGGGATAATTCACGATATCATCTTGATTCATAGCTGTGTCGATCGATTTGTATGCAAAAAAATGAGTTGATATTTTATTCAAAATTTCTGCATTGATATCTTTTACGTCTTTATTTTTTCCAGCCAAAATTACTCATTCACTCAACCAATCATGATTATTGATTTGCGAATACAGTTTCTATCAATTCTTGTTTTGATTTAGTCATTCGGCAAAAATTGGTTGGAAGTGTTACTTAAGCAAGTTGAATTATCAACATTTCTTTCTTTATTTGGAAGAGCCAATAATCACTTTAATGATTGATCCTTCAAGTCAGAAGAAGCAGAACTTTAACTTGTCCAGTTAAACCTTCACATCAGTCACTTTTTTTCATTGAAAAAGATGTTTTTTAGATGACAAAGAAGTACCACAATCAATTTCTTTTTATAACCCACAATTTTTAATATTCCCCAATGCCAATATTTTGTATGATCATTAACTTTTCGTGGTAAAACCTTCTTCAATCCTTTGGATGATGTTGTTGGTATATCATTTGAACGCAATACAATACCACCATCTTCTTTAAATCCGATCTTCTTGCATTCCATAATTCACTATACTATCTACAAAAATAGATGAATAGATTTTTGTATCTTCAGAACTTGCACCCATAAAATATTTTGTTTTTAACTAAACATACCCTTTAAAATGGCTAACCAAACTAAGTCAATCACTTACACTCACTTTGAAACCAAATCTTAATAAGATCCTTTTTATGAAAACATTTTTTTGTTTTCAAAATTTATAATGAACTAGCAGATGCCGTGCGATGCTACGGACCCACGGGAATCTACTAAAATCATCCATCCACCTACAAGATTTCATTAAAAACCATTCGGTCGTTGAATGTATTTCTTGTATATGGGCTGGTTCGCGAGGAGCTTGCTATTGGCGAAAAATTTAGATTTTGTCGTGTTCGTTGGCTTTGATGTTCATCGTGTATGCTCATGTTCGCAAACAAACCGAAGATGTTACATTAGATTCAAAAAGTAAGAACTACAAAAATAAAGTTGGGCAAAATAAATCATGGATAATCTTCCAGCTGCTTACCAAATTTCATTAAAATCCATTAAATGGTTGAGGCATGAATGCGGCACAAACACCCAAGTATATATTCTGTTCGATAATCCATGTTATAATGTACCTATTTCTGAATGTCTGTGTCCTACCGGGATAAAAAGAATGCTGTGTGCTATTTCAGACTATAATCTATCTCTGTGCCAAATTTTATCCAGATCCGCTCAGCCGTTCTGGCGTTATTGAGCAAAAAATATCCATCCATCCAAACTTTTACATTTATAAAGGATAATCCGAAATTTTCCAAGCTTCACAACGAATTTTCTACCTTTACATTGTCCAAAATCATCGCATCATGCTATAAATATACATATATATATACTATATCATCGAGAAAAAAATGTTCGCGGTTTTCCGGAATTTTTCGAGTTTTCCACTTAGGAATTTCCTATTTTTTCATTCGAAAAGCCATTCCGGAACATTTACACACACAATTCCATACAAAAAATCAATTTTCGATTTTTAAAATTTCATATTTAAGCCTCTCTTTTTTCGGGATAAAAATGACCTAAGTGATACTCAGGTACCCCATCCATCTACCAATCAAATTTCATGCAAATCCGTGTGCTTCTATGCGCCTTGTGAATAAAAGCTATGTTGGGTATTTGTAGAATGAGCTCTATGAAAAATTAAAACACACCTATCCCACGGGAGCCATACATTTTTCCGGGATAAAAAGTAGCATGTGGCCTATTCCAGACAATAATCTATCTCTGTACCAAATTTCATCCAGATCCGTTCAGCCGTTCCGGAGTTATTGAGCATCCATCCATCCATCCAAACTTTCACATTTATAATATTATTGGATTAATAAATTTCAATGGAAACGCCAACCCTAACGAAAAACACTTGTCGCTATCAGGTTGTAAAATTTGTTAAAAAACATCGGCTTCCGCAGGTGGAATTTATTTTTTTTTGTTGGAAACCATCTACAAATCGTCTCCTATTATTTAAAACAAAAATTATAAAAATCGGCCCAGCCAGACTCTAGATATAAGGTCGCACACAAAATTGAAACTTATGGCCTTTTGGATTGGTCGTCCGGAAGGCTTCCGAAGTCTTCCGAATGCTTCTGAAACTGTTCGATTGGTATCAAATGACAGTTCTTCTCCTGGATAGAAGAGAAATTTCCTTCTTGATTTGAAGTCAGAATCAAAACCAGAAGCACGCACACACTTACACCCACTAAATTTCAAATTCAAATTAATTTATTCGCGTCATTGTTTTGTGTTGGTTTGTCTGAAATTTTGTAGTTTTAATTTCTTCTCTTTAGAGAATTGAAATTACGGATATCTGTTCCGAAGACAAATTTTCCCTTCAATAACTTTAATTTCGCATTTTCATCAGGAAACACTTCGAAATCTTCTACATTTGTGTCAGCCATGGTTACAAAATAAAATAATCACAAATGTACGTTTGACATTTCCCGTCTTACACATACACTCAAATAAATTTTCAGAATCTAGAATCTAGTACGAACCTATACGGCCTAGTTAGCAACTAAGCACTTTATCCACTGCGCCATTGCCACATTTTATGTCTGGGAAGTGAATCAAGTAAACCAATTCCGCGATAGAAGCTGTGAAGCGTACTAAGTCCAAATATATGGCTGGTATCTGTCCAGTCACAATTACACGATTACTTTAATCAATCTAAGTGTAAGTCTTATGCTTCCTGCCTACTATACGTCTCAGAAAAAGAAATCGTCACCGAAATGCTTTCGCAAGACGTAACAGAAATTTACAAATTCATGAAGTTGATGGAAGGCAAAGTCGACTAATGCTTTTTACTTTCGGTATTTACCAACCTCAACCTCCTATATCTGTAGATATTGGCTTTTCACAGCGAAAGTTACAGAGTGTAAACCATTTCCAAGATTTCTAGAGAGATTTACCTGTATTAAGCTAGTATTAGACGGTCCTTGTAATGTGTCATTGCCGTGACACTCTGAAGTCACAACAAAATAGATCCTACCACTGTCATTGCCGTGACAAAGGTAATCGTGTCATGGCTAGCTACAATGACTAACACACATATGACACATGTCTGTCATTGTTGTCCCAAAATACAATAAACGTCAAAGTATGTCACGGTGATATTTGTGTCTCGGTGTCACGGCAATGACATGCAAAGCAATGACTATCACACAACGTGACAACTCTCAAACAGCTGATCATTGGAGGTGAGCCTTAACTTCAATGACATTTATTATTTTTAGCAGTGACGATCACACGGCGTCGATCAATCGAGTCATTGTGACGTCAGAGTGCCACGGCAATGACCCTCTAATACTAGCTTTACGCCTGTAAAGGCACTTGCACACACACCAAAGTGAACATACATTTGATTATACGTCAAATGTGTTTGTTACTTACAGAATTTAAAAATACACATAAATTATGGACACACATTGCAATTTTTTAATAAAAAATCCGCAATACCCTATTTCCCTTTTTCAAACGGGAATCTGCCTGAGATATCATACAGTGACTTATGTCGTTTTTATTTGGCAATCCGGAAGCCTTCCGGACTCTTCTGAAAGCGTTCACTTGGGAAAAAATGACAGTTCTAATTACTTCTGGATTTGAAATCAGAATCAGAACCAGAAACACTCACACATTCATATGCCTGAACGTCAAACTCGACTGTTGTCATTTTTTGTATCATAATTGTGCAACAAACATTTTTTTTGAATTTGAATATTCTCACGTACACAATTATTTTCACACATACAATCATTAAAATTCAGAATCGTCAGAATCACACAAGAGTGTTCAGTTGTGATCCCGGATCGGAGACCAATTCCGGATTGCCAAATAAAAACGCCATTAGATTAATAAATCATTTTTTTTTATTTTTCGTAGATCAAAGAACATCGATGATTATTTCTTCAGTAATAATCCGCACATACAAATTCGACAGTTACGTTGGCATCCAGCATCACCTACCGACTCACATCTTCTTGTTTTACTATCCGACAACACAATTCGGTATATTTGTTTGTAATATTTATAAATGCCAATAACTCTTCTATGTTTTATAGAGTTTACGACAACTTCATTTTACGCCACGTATGGCAAGTAGGACCATCTATTATGGGGAACATGCACAATGCCAACACATCGACTAAACTTCCTTCGCCCCATTTTCTGGGCGAATCAAGTGTTGATTTCGATATTGGTCAACCAATGACTTCATACTCTGATGCTACATTATCTAATTCTAACATATCGAAATCAGTAGCAGTAGATGCTAGCAATATACGAAATAGTTTTTGCAAGAACTCTTTGTTAGTGAGTGATTCGCCTGGTAAAATAATCAATGAAAAGGTCGAATGGCCCATTTTGATCTTGAGAGAAAACGGAAACATTTACGTATTATGTGCTGGAATCGACAGCGAAAAGTAAGTAAAAGATTCATTAAATTAAATAAGTTTATAAATAATTTTTAGACCACGACTTCAAGGACCTTTAACCATACGTCCCCAAAACCCTAACAACTATGGACTGGATTCTTGTTCGATTCTCGTTATTTCATCGCTACCACCTACAGTAGTTATAGCGGAATCAACTGGAAAACTACATCATGCATTATTAATTCCAGCTGAAGAACCCTTACTGGTAATGTTAAAGAGGACTTATTTTTTGAAGAGCAGCTTTCAGCTTCTCTATATATTATTTTAGTGGAGGTATTATATATTTATTTTAATTTCGACTTGAATATATTGAATGAAACAACAATAACTTGAGTGTGAGCTACCAACCAAGTTTCTTTGTAATACGTGATAAAACATAACCCAGATCCAGACCCGTAGATAATAAAACGTAGCTAATGGTGCACAAGATCACCGTATGTTTATAGGCTTATATCACTTCGTTTAATAACAAGTCGAGGATCATTTTCATGAGTAGCTCGGCTCTGTTATAATGATTGCTGATTAATCTATTGATGGCATGTGCGTGGGAAAGCGTTGAATAACAGTGTGATAATAATAGTATTAATATTTTTTGTCGAAAAATAATTTGACTAATCAAGCAAACTGTTGGTAATATTTTCTGCAGTATTGAATATAACCTGGTTGGTTGCTTGAAGTGGACGTTTTTAAGACTACCAGAGGAAACTTTTAAGGTTTTCGCGGTTGTTTACATATAACATATTTAGTTTTTAGGATAAGCCGCGTTATAACTATTTAGTATTTAGCGAAGTCAATTCTGTACTCACCCCTAACGTTTCGCTACGAATTACATCGAGCGTGGTCACCGGGAAACTGCCAAAGAGATGTTAAGAGCGATTTTGGCTACGCAGGTTGTAACGTTGCGCCGAAGGTCCTGTCTCTTGCTAATGTTGTTGGTTTGCAAGTTGGGAGCAAACTATGCTCACTGTATCGGCGTTGGTGTGTAGCGGCAATTGGATTGACCTTGTGGTATTGGTTATGGGATCCTATGTTTTCGACAACTTGAAACTGTCGTCACGATTGAAATTATGGTGTCGTTTAATTTCAATCGCGTCGCTCACAAGACGAGGGATATAATGAGGTACGTTGGCTAGAACCTTGGCTTTTTCGAAGTGGATCCAGTGGTGTTCATCTGGATGGCATAGGAGCTGATGTGTTCTTTCAGACTTGTGACAATGCTCCTCTGAGTTTGTCCTACATATGATGACCCACAGCTGCAGGGTACCGCATATACTCCAGGTGTTTGGAGGGGGAATTTATCTTTTGGTTATTGAAGGAAACTTATCACCTTTTTGGGTGATAAAAATATGGTTTTTACACCATATCTCTTCAATATATTCCCTACCCTGTCTGTTACACCTCTTATGTACATATGGCAGGAAAGCTTTATTCTCTAAAAGGCTATCTTCCCTTTCTTGCGACAAAACTGGCTTCCACATTCTTTGCTTTTTTGAATAGCCATTCGCTTTAAGGACATTATCCAAGACCAGCCGCTGTAGAAGTCAATACGCTATGCATCATGCCACTTAACCCACATTATCAAGTCCAGCCCAATGCAAGTTTTTTTTTATGTTCTTTATCAATTGAATTGAAGCGACTAGCGCTTTTATTAGCCACACAAGTTTACTATATCTATTAACAAGTAAATAGTTTGTTTAAGAGAACAGTTAGTGGCATTTTATCCTTTTGTTTTCAATGTTTTTTTTTTCTAATTTCAAGTCTTTCACCGAGGTTGACTCTAACCTTGCAATCCATCCATCTGAATGGACTTTGGAAGTTTTAGAAACTATTGAGCTAGAACTGGGAATAGCAGAAACGATAAAGGAGTCAACTGCTTCTTACTCATGTCCCATTCATCTAAAAAGGTAAATCAAAAGAAAACTAACAAAACAACAAAAATGAAATAATATAATTTCAGAGATCCAATTAACGAAATGCGTTACTTTGCATATCATAACACTGGATTGCATGTTGTTACTGTTAATTTTATCGCGGAATTGGAATTATATTTAGAATCAGATGGTATACAAAGTACTCGTGCTGTTTTGTTTGCACTTTTTTATAATATGCAATTTTTAGTAATTTCAGATACACCACCATTTTCAAATCGATCTCGAGCAGAATATCTTGTTTGTACTAAGATCAGCACCGGATCTAAGATCAATGCCGTTCTTGGATTTGTTGTGTTGCAAATGCCATCAGGAATCGTTTTACTTCTGTCAAGTGGGCAGGTCATAAGTTTAAATTTGGTAATTGACACGAAATTGCTCTTGAATCCAGCAGCTGTGATTGAGTCTAACTTCAGTAAAGATAGTAGAATTACTTCCATGGACAACTCTTTAGGCCATTCATTTATAGAACATATTCAAAATATATTGAAGCGTACTGTTACACAACCTATAATGTCGCTTGAGAAATCAACTCAACCAAAACATCAAGAGTCTTATGAACTACTTACACAAACAATGGAAGTCCTTCGAACTCAATATATGAAAAAGCATGAATTAGCTCGTGGTGAATTCTTGCAAAGATGTAATACTATTAAACTACGCAAAGAACAGCAGAGAAAAGAAATTGAATATTTGGAGATTCAAAAGGATTCTATTCGAGAAAATGCTCATAGATTGGCAGAACGGTTTGAAGAAATAAGTGAAACACAGGATCTGCTTTCAAAGAAGTAAGTAAGATATGAACTTTATATTATATGCAACCCATTTTTATTACCATATTGTATAAAACAGGACTTGCAACCAAAAGTTTCATTAATTTGTTGATCTACTTTTACTATAGATATTTGTTTTGTCGGTAAATAGCAAGCTAGGCTTTGAATATTTTAATCAAAGTTGGCATTTGGAGGATACGGTAAACAAAAAAAGGATATCGGAGTTGTGTCTGGTTAATTTTTTTTTAATTTGGTAACTAAACGTGTTATTTTCTTTTTAACTTCCCTCCATAGGTATGGTGACCATAGTTTTAGGAGCGAAACCTGATATAAAAAGTGCAAATTAAATCGAAATGCAAAGTGCAAAAAATTTGCAAAACTCTTTAACTCACGCATTGTTTTGATCGAAAATATGTAACAATAAAAAAATTGTAATGATGACTACGATAATCCATGTTAACACCTAGTTCATAATTATGGTGCTAAGAAAATTGTGTAGAAGTCGCCTTCACATGCCATAAAAAATCCAATGGAGTTCAAAAAATCCATGTCCATGCGACATGTCGAAAAAAGCCATAGGTTACCGTTTCATGTATTTGTTTATTTTTTGTATAGTTTTTTTATTTGCGTTACACGTTAGGGCAAGTTTTGCATTTTTTATGAGGACCGGAAAATGCATGCTCATATGAGTGTGAGATTCTTACTTCTCTGAAAACACCTCCTCCACCCTATTGCAAATAAGTTGAAATTATTTTGAACGAATAACGAATTTAATTAACGTGTTACATGTAACTATCCGGTGATAGTTTCTGCTTATACCGCGATTTTAAAGAGGATTCACGTTTAGTGCTTCAGATCGGATTGCTCCTTCGCAGGCGGCGCGCGTACTATCTTATCGCTAATTTCGATTATAGTACTTACAATAGGTTTGCGTTCGATTGAATTCTTGACAGCGTTTAAACTGCGGAATCAGCCTTCAACTCTTTCGTAAAGTTTCGATTTTAACAACAATATTGAGGATTGTTTTAATTTTGTAAATATCGTTTATTTTCTCTGCATTGTTTTGATAATGAAAAAGAATAAATAGTGGAAGACCACGGTATATCACATTAGCTATGCTATCTGTTTTTGTGTTTCTCTTTTGAAGATGTTCACAGCATCTAAGATTTTGTAGTTCCTCTTTAGATCGTTAATAATATCGTCTTTTGGGCATGATGGGTGCAAACACGTTAGCGTCTTTCCGACTTATTCTCATAAGCGTACCAATCTACTTTTTCTTCATTTAGTTTTCGCGGCAGTAGACGATAAAATCAGGATCTTTCGCGCAAACTTTCGATTTGTTGTTATTAAGCGAAATAACTTTAAAGTCTGATGGTGTTAACGACTGTAAGATAGTTTGCAGCCGGTTATAATCCGCAATACCGACAACATTAATTGGTGGCGGTGGCCTATCAGATGAAGATTTAAGCTTGCGTTTTTTACTCGGCCTTTTGTTTGAGGACTTATTTGTTTCGCGAGCTAGCTATTCTTCATCAGTCTCATAAATGAAATGTTTCGCTTGCGATGAGCTAGCATTCTAGTCATTGTAGTGTTTATTTATTATTTTTAATTGGAAAAAAAATCGACCTCGAGATTTTGATCAAACTGTCTGTCTATCTGTATTTAAGTGTGTTAGGTGATTGGCTCGATTATTTTTTTAAATCTTTTGTTAGTCCCAAAACTAACAGTTCATGTAATACAATATTTTGTGAACAAAATGTCAAAATGGACGAATATTCGTTGGTCGCTCTCATGTACATAATACTTTAAGGGTGATTTTTACATAACCACAATGAATGTTTTTTTTGTAGTCTGGTTTAAACTATTTTACTACTTCCATAATGATTAAAATTTTCTCATGCTGCCTTCGTTAATTTTATTTTCCTTAGCTTGAAAATTATAATTGGAATGCCAATGAAACTAAATTCTTTATACATATAAATATAATTTTAGAATATCCTTTGTACATCATATCAAATTATTTATCATATCATGTTTTTTGTTTTGCCGTTTAGGTGTCAAAATTGGATAAAGCAGGCCAATACATATCTCCCGAGTAATGCTCTAGCTGAAAAGGAACTCATTGCAGAGGTTGAAAAAATTAACAAAATAACCAAAAGCCTTGCAAATGTCCCTCAAAAAGCCAAAGAAAATATCAAAAGGCAGCACTATCACGTAATATAAATAATAAATAGATATATTGCTTAAATAAATACTAATTAATTTTATACTTTTTTCTTAGACTCAAAAGTATATAGAAAACTCGAAGGACAAATCATTTAATCTGCCAGAAAAACAGGAGAAAACTATTAAGGAAATCCTAATGCAGATGTGAGTTGAATTTATATTTTTTTTCGATTTGGTTAATATTTTTGTATGTACCTATTATTATATTTTTCAACACTTGTTCGCTTTTGGAAATCCTTGACTTTGAACAAGTAGGAACTATCATTAAAAACGTTAATTAATTTTCATTATGTCCACAAAGCAATATAAAGCCAGTTAAAAAGATATCGTTGTTCCTCCATCCATCCATTTTATTTGGAACAATGAACCAGAATAATTTTGTTTGTTATCTAATGTGAACTATTTAAAAATAGACCGCTGAAAAAAAATCGTATAAATCAGGAGTGTGAGTGAATTTGTCTATTTTTTTGTAATAATCTTGTGGAAAAGTATTATAATTATTATTTTCTTGTATAGCTGCAGTTATACGCGAACATTTTGCGTCATTTATCTAAAAATCTATAGCTCATTAGTCAATCAAATTCTTGTTCTCGTTAAAGACTATAGGTGTGTTTTATGGGGAATCTATCCATTGTACCGTAAGTAATTCCCAAAAAAACGCATCGACCGTAGCATGGACCGTAGCTTTTTTATTTTTGTAAAATTGGTACCCCTGCACAGCAGTCACAAGCAATGAAAGATTTCATTTTTCATCGATTCAATTCAATTATCAATCGTACCAAAAAAAACTAACAAAATCAGAATCGAGACTCGACTGAACGTCAACCAGCCATCCACCGTAGCTTCTAATTTAGCTTTTTATCGACCGTAGCGAATTGTATGTAAAATGCTACGACGAATAAACTTACGGCGGATAAATTTCCCAGTAAAACACGGCTTATGAGTGTGTTTCTTTATTTATTCCGGATAAGAAATAGAATAGATGGAAAAGGCGAAATGTTTATCCAGAATATCCAGAATGGAATGAATGAAGAAACAAAAATACTATCCGAAATAGAAAAGAAAAAGATCACATCAATAAAAAAACAGGTATCCCTATGGGAAATAGTAAAAATAAAATATTGATTTATTAATTAATGAAACTCACATTTAATTATTATTTATATATTTATTTCTATAATAAAAATATAAAAAATGTTTGGTCATCCATTTTGTTTACTTAGGGGCCAGTTATAGCTAACAGGAGACCGAATCAGGAAAAAAGTTCTAATGAATAATTTATGATAATTTCACGCGTTTTAAAATACTAATGCTAAACTAATCGATGACGAATAACTCAGAGAATTTTTTTGCAAAAAATATTTGCAATAGAGCAATTATTTTTCGTTAAAACTGTAATTAATTATTTTCCTGATGAAAATTCATTTTTCGTGCCAGCTGATTGCAATTTGACACAAAATGGAACAAATCATTCCAATGATTTGCGTCCCAATTTCTCTTATTCCATTTACAAAATTGTGGACGAAAAACTTTTTCATGGGTGTTTCAATCAGGAAAATTTGATGGCAGACTAGAAGTGAGGCTTGCCAACTGACATAATTTTCCTGTTCGCTACAAACGACCATCAGGAAAAAGTATTCACTTTCATACTGTTTCAACTTTTCCTGATGCGTTTTCCTATTCGCTATAATTGACCCCTTACTCGTCTTTAGCTGCTGTTATTTTTTTTGCTGAAAGTCAAACTTCACATGAGGGGATATTCCGAGACTATTCTTTTCATTCCGTGTTTAATATGAAATAAAAAGAATGCATTCCAAACGTTCCGGAATCAATAAAGAAACAACAAAGTAGTTTATCCGGAATATTCCGTGGAATAAAGAAATTCCGAATATTCTGGACATCCCAGAATGAATAAATAAACACACTTTATATGACGTAAATTTCTAGACGATTTAGTACAATATTAAAGCATTTTTACTACTAACAGAATTTTGCTACTTTTAAACGAGTTAACCATCAATTTGTCTTTTAACATATTGAGTGTGTTTCGTTATTCATTCTGGGATATCCAGATTATTCGGAATACCCTTTTTGCTTTTCTTTATTCCACGGAATATTCCAGATAAACTATTTTGTTGTTTCTTTAGTCATTCCGGATCGTTTGGAATTCATTCTTTTTCTTCTATGTTAAACAAGGAATATAAAGAATATTCTCGAAATATACCCCTCATGTGAATGTCAAACAAGTAAAAAATGAGACAAGCGAAGACGGAAACCAAGCAAGTAAACAAAATGGATGACCAATTTTTTTATATTTTTAATATTGAAATAAATATATAAACATAATAATAAAATTAAAGTTTTCATTAATTAATAAATTATTAATATTTAATTTTTACTATTTCCCATAGAGATATTTGTTGATACAGCTGATTGATGTCATCTTTTTCTTTACTATTTCGGATAGTATTTTTGTTTCTTTATTTATTCCATTCTGGATAAACATCTCGCTTTTTCCATCCATTTTATTCCTTATCCGGAATAAATAAAGAAATATACTAATTAATACATTTAAATTACCAAAACGCTAACTTACCTTACGTTGCTAAAAGAATTAGCATCATACAAAATTCCTACGACATTTTGACATCTACAAACGCTCAAAAGTTTTTCTTTGCATTGTTTTATGCGCGTTCAGCTGAAGTTTATCCGGGAAATATTTTCTAATTACAAAGTGTGTAGAAAGGTTTAGTAGAGTGCTATGTCCACAACGACAGCACCATGTCTGGTAGTACTAACGCCAATATTGTTGTGCCCCATACCTTCCAAACGCATGACCCACTAGCCACAACTGATGTCGAAATACCTTAACTTATGAAATAGGTATTCCTCGTCGACAGCAGTTACTTGTTACACCTAATTTGATGCAACAGCACAGGACAAAGCCCTAACTTCAGAAGGCAAGTCAGTCGGTCAAAGCTGAGTAATGCAATATTTGAAAGTAGCTGTCGGCAAGTACTGCGCAGGTCTCTGGAAACTCGAGGAGTCGAATTAACACCACCAAACGTTAGGGTACAATTGTGCTACGTGATAGCACAAGAAAATCAAAAACAAATTTTGCGGTTAATTTTTAAAATAATATTTTTCTTGATTTTAAAATACGCACATTTTACTAAATTTTATTGCACTAAAGCAAGCAAAATTAAAATGCACGGCTGGAACGCACAAAATTGCTCTTATAATTTTATAAACAATTTCAAAATTTTCTTTAATTTTTTTCTAAAAAGAATGGTATGGTTTTGCTCCAAAAAAAATCATCTAAGAAGCTTATGTGCAAAGCTTGAAGAAAAACGCTTCAGCGGCTTAATCTGTAGATTGACCTAAAGGCAGTCAGACAGCTGACATGTGGAACTACGGGAACCACTTTTTCGTGTTCTCTGTCATCGTAATTTAGAAGTATGTGTACTCTATTGCCAAAGTTCAAACCGACTACGGAGTGTTCCGGCTCGAAACATTGTACAAAATCATTTCGAAACACTTTTTTTTTTTAACTTTTGATACATACTGAAAGACGATTTTTCATCCCTGGTACACGATGTCCTTCGCGTTGACAGAATATACTTATGGCGTTGATAATTGACAATCCGGAATCCCTCTCAGATCCGTTGTGGTTATTGAATATAAACTACTTTTCTGGTAAAATAGCATAAAAAGAAGCAAGTTATAATTATTATTGATACAAGAAAATGTGTATCTAAATTGAAATCAAGTGTTTTGGAAATTCTTTTTAGCCGATGTGATTTTTTTTAAATTTAATTTTCACAAATACAGTGATACATACAATTCAGAATCAGTCAAATTGTTTCCGGCTGTTTTATTGTGGGGAACGTCTTTCGGATGGCCAATCGAAAAGGCCAAAGAAGAGTCGAATGCTTCCGAATTGCCAAATAAAAACGATATTAGTTTTTTCCTCCTTTAATTGTAAAGGCTTCTGTTACTGTACCTTGAGTACTACCCATGATATTCTGGTCGTCTGTGAAATTGTGTGGAGTTTGGATATGTGTCCGTCGAAAATAAACATGGTAACCTGAAAGTGGGATCTGTTGAATTTTTTTTCAGGTGGAAAACCTTTATATTGAGAGTAGAGGCGAAACTATTAATTTCTTATAAAATTATTAGGCTGTATATTTAAATGCACCAACAATACAAAATAGTAGTAGTAATACTAACAACAATTACAATATCGTAAGGAGAGACCGACCCAACTCCACTCAAGGAGGGGGCGTCGCAATCTTTATACATAAAGGCATTAGTCATAAGGTAATATATAATAGTGATGTGCGTAAATTTCGGACGTTAGAGGCATGCATCATATGCATTCATCTCCAACAGGGGAAGCGAATGTATGTGATCGCTGCCTATGCACCGGAAACACCTCAGCCCACACAGTTTATAACAGAGCTTGAAAAGCTTTTTGAATGCTTAAGATTGAGCTCGGAAGAAAACTTTTACATATTAGCCGGTGATTTAAACGCCAAACACATAGATTGGGGAAATCAAATACAAAATTCTCGAGGTAACCATTTGTATAATTGGATGGGTCGATACAACTTTGAGTATCGCCTCGATCTTCTAGCCACAGAGAGGCCATCGTTTCCAAGAAGCGGTGCCTATCTGGATCTATTGCTGAAAGACGCAAGACTAACAATTACTGACACTGTGGGTCAACGACCAAGAAATTGTTTACGAACGATCGAGTACGACAGTGACCACTGCGGATTCTCCGCCGTTATACAACTTCCGAATGAGCTTATGGAGTTGGAGGAGTAAGTGCAAGTACAGTAAGGTGCGCTGGTCACGTTTCTCCAACGCCCTATTGAGCGATTTACGGTCAAATGGTATATCCCCACCAAATGACAGGAACCTAACAAATACTGAAATCGACAGATACTTAGAACAAATTGACGAAACGATTCTACGAACAATGAACAGAACAATACCGAAATACAAAGAACGTAACGCTACTGACATGTACCGTAACGCGACAATTGACGCACTTCACAGACAAAAAAGTGGACTTCTAACAAGACCAAAACGCTTGTACAGACGGTTTACTGATACACGAGATCTGGAGATTAGGACACTGAAGTTGTCCATCAAAAACATCAACCAATTGATCAAAGAAAATTATAGGTTGGCTATTAATTTGTTCTGGGACAATAAAATTCGTGTCGTTAACTCTAGCGACCCAAGTATGTTCCCAAAAATTAATAAGATTTTTAGAAGAAAGGATCAAAACGATCTTCCGTGTCTTAAGCTCCAGAGGACGACAGAGAACAGAGACGTACTTCTGACAGCAGGCATAGACCCAGAGGATGCCGTATTGGACGATGACCTCTATATAGTCGAAGATCCGCAGGAGAGAGTGGAGGCTGTGGGGGTTGCTTTCCAGCAAGTGTACAAGGTGAATGCTAGCATTCGCCCGAATCATGACCTGGAGAACAGAGCTCTGCTTCATCACTTATGGCTCCGGAACGATATAACCGAATGGCGATCTGAGAACCTTGGTTTTACCGGGTTTAATGATGAAGATTTGGCAAACGCAATAATCGCCGACCGAAATGGGCCCAGTCCCTTGTTAATTTCGAAAAATGAGCTCCAGCTCATCTTCGATTCATTGAAGAAAAAGAAGTCAGCAGGAGTCGATGGTATATCCAACGTTGTACTACGACATTTGCATCAAGAAGCAGTTGACATTTATACCACACTGTTTAACAACGCGCTGAATAATGCATATTATCCAGTGCGGTGGAAGACAGCTGTGGTGCACCCTCTCCCAAAAAAGGGAAATGACAACTCCAATCCGGCGAATCTCCGGTGGATAAGTCTTCTTCCAAGTATCAGCAAAGTATTTGAAAAGGTTATTAATAGAGCCCTGTTCAAATGGGCGGAGGACAAAAATATCATCCCGGATAATCAGTTCGGTTTTAAGGCGGGACATGACACAATTCATGCCGCGTCTAAACTAGTTTCTGATATCCAATGGAACAAAACTAAAAAGCAGTGTACGGGTGCCTGTCTGGTTGATTTGGAGAAGGCCTTCGACACCGTATGGTTAGAAGGTCTCTATCTAAAGCTAACCAGACTAGGTATAAGTAAACCTCTATTGTATGCTTTATGACATGCTAAATGGTAGAAAGTTTGTTGTCAAGAGTGGCAATGTAACTTCTACCGTAGTTTTTAATATTAATAATGGTCTTCAGCAGGGAGCGGTAAACTCGCCGATTCTATTCAGCATTTACACCAGCGATCTGATAGGTAGTCTAACTCAGGCAATTGCGTACGCCGACGATCTAATTGCGTACAGAACAGCTAATACAGTTGAGGTCATCAAAATTCTTTTGCAAAGTGACTTCGACAAGATTCAGCGATATTGTGATGACTGGAAGTTGAAAATCAACTTCCAGAAATCAGAAACTATTTTGTTTAGGACTCCGTTGTCTAGCGCCTCAAGTCATACGAGAAAGAACTGGCGCAAGCTGGTGATCGTAGGGCCAAATGGACATCCACTGGCGAATAAAAGTGTAGTAAAGTACCTTGGCATCTGGTTGGATCAGTACCTGTATTTCGACAGACATATAGGTGCTGCTTTGGCCAGGGCTAGGGGAGCCTTTGCCTTGACAAAACGACTGTTTTATAGCAGGCGTCTTGACAGCTGGGTAAAGGTGATTTGCTACATGGCCCTCATCAGGCCGATGATTGCCTACGGATGCCCGGTGTGGTTCAACGTTGCCCCATCTCAAATGGAAAAGATTCGGGTGTTTGAGAGGCAATGTCTTAGACGTTGCCTTGGATTACACAGAACACCAGAGTCGGAGTACACAAGATATTATTCCAACCAGGTTCTATACAACGGAGCCAACATAAACAGAATAGATAATTTTTTGTTTAAGCTGATTCGGGGTCACGTTGCAAGAGCGATGTCCTCAACTAACAGCTTAATTTTTGGGGCTTATTACACCAATAACGAATATTTTGAGAGTGCGCGGTTAAGTGGTTACATCCCTCCCGAGGCATTCCTCTATTTAGACAGTCGAGGGCTGATACAGGATAGAATGGCGGTTCCGCTTATCTACCACGTCAGCCGTAAAACTGTAGATAGGCGACTCCTTTTTGGTCGAGACGTCATCGCTCAAGGTGGAGAAGAGCGCCTTCGGTTCAGTAGGGCTGTGTCCGATCGGGACCGGAGGGATAGGGCGAAACAGGAGAACCAGTTCTGGTGGCTCTCTGAACAGCATCGTGATATTTAAAGTCGATGAAGATATTATATCTTGGCCGACTTACATAGATAAAGGGCAATTAGGTATAGGGAACAGTCAGGGTGGCACCAAACAAAAAATTAAAAATATGTATGTATGCGGGGGCATACGTGCATGCGTATATGTGCATGCACGTGTGTATGTGCGTATGTACATGTATGGGTGGATTGCATGTTGGTGTGTGTCTGCGTGCATATAAAAAATAAACAAAAAAAATTAAAAAACGAAAAAAAAAAAAATGCTGCTGTGTAGTAGTTTTAAGTATTAGGTATTTTAGGTGGTTTGTGTTGTTGGTTAGTATAAGTTAGTTTTATTTAGTTTTAATTATTTTTAATACATATTTATGTTTAGTTTATAAGTAAAAAAAAAAAAAATAAAAAAAAAATGATAAGATATCAAGTTTTTGTGAAAGTTCCTTGAAATATAAAATAAAATACAAAAAAAAATAGATTTAATTAAAATAGTTTTTAGGTCGAAAGACATTAGTTTTAAGAGTTATTGTTTAATTTAGAGCGCCCGTAAAGGGCTATCTAGCTTTAAGATAGTTATGAGTTAAAGTGAAATAAAAATGAATTTCAAAAAAAAAAAAAAAAAAAATAGTAGTTCACCATTCACATTGGTTTTTGTCCCTCTGTATTGTAATTTCTATTTATACACATCTACATAATGTAGTAAATATACATATATTGCATTTACATATTATTTTTTATATGATGCAGCTAATAATTGTATGGTGTTTCTTCTATTTTATTTCAGGATGGGAGAAATTGAAGGTCAAATAAAAGAAGTTAAACGAATCAACAACATACTTAACTGTTAAAAAATCGTTTTTGGTTTTTCTTATGTATAAAATAAATAAAAGTTTTTTTTTTTCAATGTTTTAATTTAAATAATTTACATTTCTGTCGAACGTGGACTTTAAGAATTTAACAATTTTATCAGTTAAACGTAAAAAAACATTCATCAGTGTTAAGTTTTGTTGTGTCCTAAATCAACCACAGTTCCCACAATTCCCTCGAATAGTACTGCTACTGACCCATCGCTGTGTAACTATGTTAAGAGCGACGTATGTTCCACCACTGTAGTGTTAAACAAGCAAACTGCGTCAAGTGAATGAAAATAGAATGCGAGGTTCACCTGGAAGTGATGACGGTCCAGGCAAGCAAATAGAGTGTGATGTATTCAAATGTATTCCATGTGACCAATAAGAGAAAAGAAAAATCACGTACCATCACAAGTGTTTATGGTACTAATTCTAATTCGAATCTCAATGTGGTGCCTAATAATAAAAGGGTGCATATCTCAAGATTCGCTAGTGACACCATGCCTGACTTCATTATTGAATATATTAGCCCTAACATTTCTCCTTAGCTCCCTGTTCTCTTATTCTTCTGCTTAGAATTTAAAAAAAAGCCAAATACTGGGGCCAGATTCTGTAATAAACGAAACGAACGCAATCGTTCGTTTTTCAAAAGCGAAAGATGTAATAAATGTACAAATAATTTATGTTATAAATGTACAAATAAAATTTATGTTATAAATGTATATAATTTATCTTATAACTGTACGAATAATTTAATGCTGGTAACCCCATCAATATGCTATAAGCTAAAATGACGTTTGTAAGTTTTTGTACATGCAGTTATTGTCTGACTACCGAACAAGAAGAACGTGAATAAAAATTAAACAACCTAAAAAGAATAAGTCTTTAACTTATAAAAGTACAATTACTACAAAAGAAATTGTGCGAAAGCAAAAGTTGTCATTCTGTATCGCATTTCTTTTATTTTGATTCCATTACCTAGATCTTAGAGCCTCTGTAGTACATTGCATACTTTAAGGTGGCACATATTGCATACTTTTTATTAATGAATTGGGTTAGGGATGAGATATACTGGGATGGTGAATAGCCGAACACTGAAAAATAGTGTAAGAGTGTAAATAAATTATGTAATTTATAATGCAAAATTAGGTACAACTTGAATAAAAACAGTAAATCTCACAAGTAAATTTAGAAAATAATTAAGTTACATTTTCTAACTTAATATAGTTGTTATACAAAACAGAACAATAATTATTTATTTTATATGTGGTGGCATCTCATAAGAGGTAAAGTGTGGTGCAAATACGAGGTGTGTGAAGGGCGCCTTGTGGTAATCGTTTTGAGTTACCTTGATGTTTTTTGTTGTGTATTTACTATTGATTTTTAAATAATTAACGCGTTTTTGCAGTTACGAGCAGCAAATCGTTCGCACGCACGAAAATGTTTGATCGCTTGTGCAATACAGAATATCACCCCTGTTCATTTCCGCGATTTTTTTTCCATTTTTTGAATGCAACTGATAAAAACCTACATTGGGTTGGACCTGGGGTCAGATTCTGTAATAAACGAAACGAATGTGATCGTTCGTTTTGCAAAAGCGAAAGCAATTGTGCGAAAGTTAAAGTTCTCATTCTGGGGTGAAATTCTTTATCGCACAATCGATCAAACATTTTCGTGCGTGCGAAGTATTTGCTTCATGTAACTGCAAAAACGATAAGATTCATTCGCACGTGCGAAAGAAATAAGACGAGAGCAAACTACTTGACGTTTTTCAACATTAGGTAGTAAAATTTGATGTTTTGGTTGAAACAGACTAAACAAAATTCATTAATATTGAATCTGATATGAAATTAATAAAAACCGAGCGATAAAACGCGTTAATTTTTACAAATCCGATTGGTAAAAGGGAACTAGAAATGTGCGCCCTTCGTAACCTCGTATTTGCACCACACTTTACCTCTTATGAAATGCCACCACATAAAATAAATAATAATTGTTAATAATATTAAATTCGAAAATGAAACTTAATTATTTTCTAAATGTATTGTGAAAGATTTTTTTAAAGTTGAACATAATTTTGGAATATAAATAACGTATTTATTTACACTATTCCACCATTTTTCAGTGTTCGGCTGGTGATCCGAGCATAACTCGTCCCTAACCCAATAAAAAGTATGCAATAAGTGACAGCTTAAAGTATGCAATGTACAGCAGAGGCTCTCAAACCTAAGCGAATGAAATAAAATAAACGAAATACGATTCAGATTGAGAACTTTCGGATTGGCTTCTGGCTTCCGCCAAAAACGGACGGGGTTTTACTCCCTCGTCTCATTAGCTAAAAAGTAACTGTATTTTATATAATTTTATTCTTGTAAAAATTAACAAAAATTGTTTAAACTATCATAAGTAACAAAATAATGGTGAACCATGCTGAAATCATGAAACAAATATAAGGCGTCCATTAAGTCCTAATAAAATCCGAAGTAGAAGTCAATCCGTAATAGTCATGTTTCACACAATCAGCACTCCTTGACCACACATCATCCACGTATGGATGATGCTGAACCGTAAGTCCTTATCTACATCATAAAAACAACTGATGGGAAATTGCCAGTCTCAGGAATGGCATATAACTTAAACGAGCACATCATCACACATCGTACATGGACGATGATGAACAGTAACAGAATCCCTAGGATCCGCACATTAGCGTCCATAACCGACAAACGGAATTACACGTTAATCAACTACTGTTGATTACAGTTAACTATAACTACATGGAAGCAAGCGTTAGAGAGCAAACAGTATCAACATTCCACATTTTATTTCGCATTAAGCAGAAAGGACTCCTCCTCATCAACATACTTTACAAATCTATATTTTCTTGTGGCATAAAATAATTTAGAAATATAAAATCGTGCTCTAAAAATGAATTCCATATAAAATCATAACCTTTAAAAAGTTAATTTCCATAACTAATTTTTCACAATCACGTCTTATTAAAGTATATAGTGCGTATGCACTCTCGCTAATTTAAATATTAAGTGTATATATGTTCATATATTAATGTTACAGAGATCTCGCTCTATCATCAAATGAAATGTTAAGTATAAATGTTTGTATATATGTATATATTTATTTTTAGGTGGCACCACGCCACAAGTTACCGATACACTGCCTCTGTGAAAGAGCAGTTCCACTACATAACTATATAAACATTAGATGACACCAAGTCACAAGTTACTCATACCCTTCAAGCAAAAACACGGACCCAAATTTCTCAGTTCACTTGGGAATCACTTGGGAATCCAAAAAAACTGAGCATCTCACACATATTAACAAATTTTCTGTGTATGGGCCGGAAAATAGAGAGAGTAGTCGATATTCGAATGGGGAGTATTTTTATGGACTAGAAATGAAGACAAATGGAGAGAAACAGTAATTGTTTTTTTTTTCAATTTTGCAGAATAAGCAAGCAACAAGGAAATTTGTATCTTCAAGGAACCCTTAAAATTCATAACAAAAACGGGATTATTGCAACAAAATGGGATTATTGCAAAAAATAAGTGTTTAATATTTGTAAAAGAGCATATTTCTTATTAGATTAGTTAATTTTTGTTGGATTCTATTTAGGTTCCGTTTTCGCTGAGTATGGTGAAGTAGAAAACTCTCTCTCTCACAATACATTTACATAATGGCTCCGTGGTGATTCTAATTTCCATACTAATTTGATACGATTTGGAATCGTTTCCGATCCGTTTTTGGGTTCATTTATGAAGTGGTTTCAGATCCAAAACGGAGTCGCTTGCTTGAAGGGTACACTGCTCCTGAGCAAAAGCAGTTCAACGATATAAATTTACAACAGCCAAGAGGCGTGCATCTATATTATAGAATAGACAAAGCAGGCAATGTATTGCGGGCGTTCGCTCACTTATAAGATATGTTATCTTACCAAGCTATCGTAGTAAATCTCTGAACGAATCAGATAGGTTAGCTGAAAGCTGTCAACAAATCAGAACAAAACGCATACTATTGTGGTTTTCAATTGGTACAAGAATCAAATTCGTTTTTGATACGAATCTATCAAAACATGGATTTTGACAATTAAATCCTTCCATTGGGCAACAAAAATTAATATTTTTTTGATTCTGAATCAAATCCGGAGACCCGTATTTTTCGGTGAGTCTACCCCTCTTTCACTAACACTACTAAATACATGTGTAATTGGAAGCATTTATTTTGACAGCCACAGTTTTCACAGATGCGAATATGAGCCAACACCTTAACAAAAAAAATTTAAATACAAATAACATTTCATTCAGCATGAAAAAAATCAAATTCCGCATCAAATTCTCCATTTACCAATGGAAAAGCACATAAATGAATTTTGGAGTCAGCTGTTCTATACATTTGTTCTCGGATAGCTGGTTATTCCAATTTTTTTGGGATAACTCAAGATATCTTTCATGAGAACAGCAGTGTATTCATCATATGTGCATTACAACAACAGAAATTTATTCCAGATTGCTGAGAATAATGTCGTTTTTATTTGGCAATCCGGAAGCCTTCCGGACCTTCTGAAAGCGATCACGTGGGAAAAAATGGCAGTCCAAATTCTGAAAAGTAGGGAATTTTGCTTCTGGATTTGAAATCAGAATCAGAACCAGAAGCACTCACACATTCATATACTTGAACGTCAAACTGGACTGTTATCAATTTTTGTATCATAATTGTGCAACAAATATTTTTTTTGAATTTTAATATTCTCACGTACACAATTATTTTCACACATACAATCATTAAAATTCAGAATCGTCAGAATCACACAAGAGTGTTCAGTTGGGATCCCGGATCGGAGACCAATTTGTGTAATTCTGGCGATTCTGAATTAATTATGAGAGGTTAAGTGGATGATGAGTTAAAAAAACATAATGAAGATAAGCAACCCGGGTTTGATGGTATTGCTCCCATTATTAAAAAAAATGTGCATCTAATCTGACAACCCCGCTAGAAATGATTTTTAAACGTTATCTTCAAGAGATAACTTCTTGAAAGAAAGGAAATAAGTGTCTTTGATATCCCCTTTTTACAAGTGTAGGTTCCGCAATGAATTCACAAACTATAGCCCAAATATCAGTTATTCGTAAAATTTTTGAAAAAAAAAAATTACAATAAACTAGTTTTCATTTTAAAAGAAGTCATATCTCATTTGCCACACAGTTGGTCTGTTTCTTTACTTTTTGGGTAAAGTTTGGGAAAAAGCTTGGGAAAAGTTAGGGCTTAAGCTTTTTCATGTTGGCTGAAATTATAGCTATTTCACGACTTGCCAAGGTCTATCAACAGATTCCTTTGCTCTATTGGTGCTGGTCTACTTTTTCATTTTAATCGAAAAACTTCTTGTGCTTTTATCGTGTATTGAACCATGACCAAGCTGCTAAGAAGCCAACGCGCAGTAGCTAATAGTCACCTAAGACTGCGAAAATCTACGAATTTCTACCAAAAACAGCCAAATCCTCTTCCCGTATTCCAAATTTTCGTAGTTTTTCACAGAAGAGAGCGCTCGTGAGAGAGTAACATATTTCTCCATGCAGCGAATTTTAGTCCAAGAAATTTCTTTGGACAAAATTATGAAGACTGTGAGGAAGGAAAAAAGAAAAAAAACAATGCAAATGTCAAAATATGACTTTTTA
This sequence comes from Philhelius pedissequus, assembly GCA_910595825.1. Lineage (NCBI taxonomy): Eukaryota > Metazoa > Arthropoda > Insecta > Diptera > Syrphidae > Philhelius > Philhelius pedissequus. The sequence continues at coordinate 225,619,137 of OU343161.1, read as the reverse complement.
TAGAGGTGTCTCATCAATCATCTATTCATATAACATTGAAGGAATCTATTTACCAAGAGTTACCAAAAAAAAAGGACCTAGGAGAAATCTTTGATCTTAAATTTTCGTTTGCTAGTCATATTGATTATGTAGTTCCGAAAGCCAGCTCAATGCTTGCGTTTATTTCCAGAAATTCGAAAGAATGCTCAGTCCCTTTTACCCTACGAACACTTTATTTTTGTTATGTTAGATCAGTTTTTGAGCATTATTGTACAATATGGAATCCAATATATATACTAACGGGTCCGCCATCTAACGTTTTTTTGTTCAACTAAAGCTTATTTCGTGAATGGTAACACTTAGCTCATGTCTGATTTGACAGATAATTAGTTTTATCCTTCCGCTGAACGAATATGGTTGTGTATACGCTTGAACAACGCTGGGAAATATTACGACATTACTTTGAAAATCATGGTAATGTTGCAGAATGTGTGCAAAAATTGCGTACGGATTTTGGAAGAAGAGAAGTACCGTTAGCTCCGTATGTTCGTTATCTTGTGAAAAAAGTGAAAGAAAATGGCATCCTCATCGATAAACCAAAGCGTGAAAAGCCAAAAACTGTTCGTTCACCCGAGAATATTGCTGCTGTGGCAGTGTGCGTGAAGCGCCATCAACATCAATTCACCATCGTTCTCAACAATTGAACATTTCGGAGACATCATTGAGACGAATTTTGCATAAAGACCTTGGTATGACGCCATACAAAGTCCAATTGGTTCAGGAGTTGAAGCCAACTGACCATCCAATGCGTTTTCGCCTCGCTAAGTGGGCCTGCGATCGACTTAGAGAAGATGCCGATTTTGCCAAAAAAATCATCTTTTCAGATGAAGCTCAATTTGATCTTGGCGGGTATGTAAACAAGCAAAATTGTCACATTTGGGGCACAGAAAACCCGCAAGCATAGATCGAAAAGCCGATACACCCAAAACGAGTCACTGTTTGGTGCGGATTTTGGTCCAGAGGCATAATTGGGTCCTTTTTCTTCGAAAATGAGCAAGGAGTGGCCGTTACAGTCAATGGCGATCGTTATCGGGCCATGTTGAACGAATTATTGTTCACAAAAATTGAAGAGGAGGATATTGGCAATATTTGGTTTCAACAGGACGGCACTATGTGCCACACAGCCGAAGCTACACTCGATGTTTTGCGCCCTGTTTTTGAAGATCGCATTATCAGCCGCAGAGCTGATGTCGTTTGGCCACCTCGGAGCTGCGATTTGATACCGTTGGATAATTATTTGTGGGGTGCCGTAAAAGATAAGTTATACGCCGACAAGCCAAAGACAATTGACGCTTTAAAGGACAATATTCGTGAAGCCATTGGTGAAATACAGCTGCACACAATCGATAATGTGCTTAAAAATTGGACCGATCGTGTAGGCTACTGCATGGCCAGCCGAGGCAGCCATTTGAATGAAATTATTTTCCATTATTAACCGGAAGGATTGTACTTTCAAATAAAAAAATAAATTTGAGAAAATATTCAGTAGTTTTTTTTTATAACATTTTCAAAAAAAAAAAGTTATTTGGCGGACCCTTTACAAGAATAGGAAGAATTCAGAAACGTTTTACAAGGATACCTATAAGGATCTTGCATTGGAATATCGATATGCGTTCTTATAACACAAGGTGTTTACTATTGGGCATACAAACTTTAGAATCGCGGCGAAAATATCTTGATATAATGGGCCCTATCGGGAATTTCCGAGGAAATTTCGTTTCCCACGGAATACTTTATTCCCTGGAAATTTTTCCTACTATCGTGAATCTCCCACGGAATAAATTTCCATCGAACAAAAAATCGTTTGAAATGACAGCAAAATTCCCTGGTTGAGCTTATTCCCGATACCAACAAAATCAGAGGAATACGTTTGAGCATCATTCACGTACCCAAGAAATTTTTATTCACGATAACCCCCAATGCGTGTTGTCAGAGATATCTTTAATTTCAAAATCATTTTGCTTTTATTAATAAATGTGTATGCATATATTTTTTCCAAGGACTACGAGAGTATCGTCCCTTTTCATAATGGTAAATTACGGAAATAATGAACCTATAACACTAATCGGAACAGGCAGTATTTTCCAAACAACCCATTTTATAAAGATTAATCTATTCCTGTGGTTTTCCATTAGTACACGAAATTAATTCTTTTTTGATACAAAATATATAATACAAAACACGGATTTTGAATCAAATTCGCAGATCTGTATTTTTCGTTGAATCTAGCACTCATTTTGTGACAACTACCTGTTTTACAGACACGAATATTCGCCAACACTATAAAACAAAATTATCTATTCAAAATGCATTCCATTTACAACGAACAAATATAATTCGGCATCAGATTCTGAATTAATCAATGGGAAACCACCTTTAGACCTCTATTTGGGAATTTGGGATTTTATCTTTGCATGTTTTCCGTCATTGTCTTAGCATTCCATTGAAATATATCTCTATTGTGGATTTTGTATTACCAAGTTTAAACATATTTCTTTTGACCTGGTTTATAATATTTGTTTCAAATTATAGGAAGGCAGGCAGTTACTATTTTTTTTTGGCAAATTGTAGATTTGTTTATCTATCTGAGATAGACAGAGTTCAATTATGTTAAACCCACTCACATCCAGTCCGAGTAAGCTTAAAGCAGCGGACAATGACACTACTTTATTATAATTATGTACATGTACAATCTTATCACTGGCTATTCGTTGAACATAATGTAAGTATGTAAGTACGTACACACATTTATAATTCAAAACCTTAAAATAATGAACGTGCTAAAAAACAATCTTCATTTATTTCATGGCTAAGTGTACATTCATAAAAATATATACAATAATACTATTTTAGTCGTTAATATGAAGTATTAAAATTCAAAGTGCTTAGCAGAAGGTCATTGTAAGCAACCTTTCATATAATATTATTTTATGTAGGTATATTTAAATACATATGTTGTGAAGCTCATCGTGTATCTGATTTGACTATTAAACAAATTAGATACGAGGAGTAAGTACTCGTACCTACCAAGTGTCCGAAATTAAAAATTGCTTAGTCATAGTATCGGCTATTACTTGAAATTTTTAAAAACCCGTAATTTATAAAATACATAAGCTGAGATAGCATTAAAAGCAGACTATTGATAATCTCAAGAACTATTTTGCTTACATATGTAGGTACCTAATAAAAATGCAGGTCAAAATATTGCATGCAAATCAAGATGTGACTGTCAATTAGTTTTGATGGATGGCTTAACTTGAACTTGATTTTAAATTTGAAGTTAAACTTCTCTGGTTAACAGTACAATCTGAATATCAATTCAGTAAACGTAGTTTAACTAATGTCTGTGACATAAGGCGTGTTTTTTACAAGCCCGACAAAAATTGGACGACCAAAACGGGGTATTGATTATACAATTTACCAAGTTAATGCAAAAACTATTTCCATTCAGAATTATGTCCTTTTCGATTGGTAATCCGGAAGAACTCTCCGATCCGAGATTCCAAACAAACAAGTTAACACTTGATTCTTGATTCTGAATTTTAATGTGAGTGTATGTCTAAGGCGGAAAAAAATACAGCAATGACATGATAATGTAAAGATCCCCTTCAAGCAAGAGACTCCGTTTTGGATCCGAAACCACTTCATAAACAGACCTCGAAAAGAAACGATTCCAAATCGAATCAAATTAGTATGGAAATTAGAATCAGCACGGAGCCATTATGTGAATGTATTTTGAGAGAGAGAGTTTTCTACTTCACCATACTCAGCGAAAACGGAACCTAAATGGAATCCAACAAAAATGAACTAATCTAATAAGAAATATGCTCTTTTACAAATATTAAACACTTCTTTTTTGCAATAATCCCATTTTGTTGCAATAATCCCGTTTTTTTTTTTGAAGTATTATTTTATAATTTTTTACACTTGTTATGTATTTCAAGGTTTCCTTGAAGATACAATTTTCCTTGTTGCTTGCTTATTCTGCAAAATTGAAAAGAAACACAATTACTGTTTCTCTTCATTTCTAGTCCATACAAAATACTCCCCACTCGAATATCGACTACTCTTTTTATTTTCCGGCCCATACAAAAATAATGTCGATTCTCGTTCTTCTTTTTACATGCGTACACAGAAAATTTATTAATATATGTGAGACGCTCAGTTTTTTTGGATTCCAAAGTGATTCCCAAGTGAACCGAGAAATTCGGGTCCGTGTTTTTGCTTGAAGGGGATAGGCGATGTTCATCGAAATTGGCAAGACATCGATGTTAGACGAAACAAAATATCGATGTTTCAACATCGATGTTGAAGCATGTGAAACATCGCAGCATCGATGTTAAGATTCAAAACATCGATTTAATAAGCCGAAATCTTTTGTCAATGGTCTAATGCTTATAAAGGTTAAGTCGCATTCGACGGAACTGCACTTCAGCGGAACTATGCTTCACAACACAACTAGGTACAAATGTTCAATTGACACTTATTATGGGATATATGAATGTAGCTCATACACACTAAAGGGAAACGAAAATTGGCATAAAAAACATTGCTACAATTTTTAAAACAATGAAAGTTTTTTTTTGAATTTATGTACCTAATATATTATATTTTTTAATCGATTTTTGACCTTGCATTTTTGAATGCATTAAGATTAAATAACATCGATATTTTTGATATGGATATTGTATTTCCATGTTTTTCCATATCGCTCATCCCTACACAACATTGTTGTTGACATTGAATTCGAGTTTGAAATTTAGTGTGTGTGTGTGTTTCTGGTTTTGATTCTGACTCCAAATCCACAAGGAAATGTCTCTATATCCCATAAACTAATAACATAAGGACCCGAAACTTCGGCTTTCATTTGACAATTGCTTACAAGCTGAAACACCCACACAAGTAACTTTTCCGATCATCTTCCAATAGACACATTGATAAAAACACACACAAGAATCTTTTCTGTTCATCTTCCTATAGACCCATAAACCACACAGCCCTAGTAATTTGGCCAAATTCCTAAACGCAAGATTTGCAAAGCAAGTCTCATGCTAAGCAAATGCAGGAACCCGATTAAAATTAAAAAGCAAGTGAAGTGCGCAACACAAGTTTAAAACTTGCACAATTGCAATGAAGTTTGCGCAAGAAAAAGAATGAACTGCATTTTGGGACAGTATGCTTAGCAGAGATTTTTCTGTTTGCATTTAGGGACAGTTTGCTTAGCATATTATGCGCTTTGTTATTGTTTTGTTTTTCGATTTCCCATCTATTCACGGAGAGTTTCACAGCTACAAATACAACAATCTAAACAAATGGGTTTTGAGGGGTGAAACGTACGTTTCCAATCTTGTTATGGCTTATTTGTGTTACATCCAGGAGAAGAACTGTCGTCGTATAAGGTCGACCAATCGAAAAGGCCATTAAATGAACAGAATTTGCTTACAAGGGTGAGTTCGGCTTAAAAAAAAACGCTTTAGGGCGGCCCTATGGTACCTTAAGGGCTCAAGGAACAAATCTACTATACTCTGTCCCAGAAAAATAGCCAATGTAGGCAAGATAGGACGTTTTGCTTGTCATTCTCACTACTGCGGATTGCATAAATATGTCCCACAATAAAGTTCTCACAGGGTTTTCGTAGTTTGTATTTTAAATGGACCCAAATATGAAAGCTCTCAAATCAAAAGCACATCAACAGAAACCCAAGGAAAACAACAGAAGAAGTTAAAAAATGGACACGGGTTACTCTGAAAGCACATCCATATTTAATGGGGTTGAATAGCAGCAGCATCCACACGCCACAGCAAAAGCACTTCAGTCCACAATACCACAATCAGATGTGCGCTGAGTAGGACGTTGGGTCTGCGCCAGATGCAATGAAATTTTCTTTTATTATTTTATAGATTAGGGGCGGGCAAACATTTTTTATGGCGAAATTTTTTCAATTTAGTAAGGTGCCAAACTATGATACGCTACTGGTTTTGAAAATCTTACCCATAAGACGTGTACTGCCTATTTTTCTGGGACAGAGTATAGAAATTGTTTTTTATATGTACCTATCATTGGATAAATCATTTACTTAATATGACAGCTCATTCAAGAAATCATACGCATAATAAATGAAGGCCATATAACTTTTAGAGATATCGAACTAAGTGGCCTTTACACGGTGTCTCCACCTTCTATATATTATAGTATACCTATCTGTCATTTTGATAGAAAGAAAGAAAAATAATAGCATACTATTTCAATTATACAAATATCGGGAAGGAATACGTACATAGCTCTGTGTTCTTGCTCTAGTAGCATTACAAGACTTAAAAACCTCCAACAAAGGTAATTAAACAAAAAAAAACAAAGAATTATAACAATACACACACCACAAACGTTCACCAGCCACAAACGCTAACCTCAACATGAAAATAGCAGCCTATTTGGCTAAATAGTATACTATCGATAGAATGCTATGAGCTGTGCAATGTCTAGGTAGTATGAATTTTTTATAGAATGCTATTTGTGGTCTCCATGAGCAATTTTCATAGAATGCGACCTATCTTACTAGAAAATCTAGATCGTGGAGACCCCATGTTAGATGGAATAAAAATATGATGGATCAAGATCATATTTGTCGAAGGGTTCGCCTACTTCGCCTACAGTAGTAATGAAGACTTTCAAACGTCTTCATTATAGTGGAAAGCACTTGCAGTCAATTACGCAATAATGATCTAACTGCACACAAGTTTTTATTTCGTTCGAATCTTAGAGCTCTGATAATTTATTAAAAACTTAATTCTATTAACTATAAAAAAAATAATAAAACAAACACGAAACTATTTGTTCATTAATTGTTATTTGTTTTTGTACCACTAGCGGAAGCATCTCTTGTCATCATCATATCGTCAAAATGGTTATCAATTTCCTTATTGAAGGTACATAAGTTGCTTCACTACTTTCACTATCTTCAATTACTTTTATCCGCGTTGAACACAAAAACATTTTCAGTCGGCTTTTTACTTTTATTTCGTTTCTCAAATAACGATTAAATTAATTTCACGATCTTATCCCCGATTCTGTGTGATTGATGACAACTTTTATGAATGATGTGTAGATTGTGGATCGATATGGAGCTTCGAATTTTTGTTCAGCCTAATTACAGAATCCGATTAATGAACTGCTAAAGGAATGCTATAGTAAAAATGTCAAAACTATTCCGATTCCTCCCTCTGATCACTCATCGGTTTCTTTAGGAAGGGTACGACCGACGCACGGCAGAGGCAATACATTACCTCTTAACCAAGCCTTAAGCAATTTATTCTCTTTCAACCTACAAGCTGAATTATCTATGAGTATTTCCTCTATCCCACTGGGCATAAATTGCCTGTGCATTTTAAATTGAACTGATAAATAAGTCAGTAATAGAGTGAAAATAAAAATTAAGTTACATGGAAATATAAATAAATATGAATAATACCTTTATATATTATAAAAGGAACATAGCTTTTTTCCGGAAATTTTGCTGTGATTTTTAAATATGTACTTTCTACATTTCAGATTTTACTATCATCCTCAAAACCATAATTGCTATAGATTTGAGACCCTTACATTTATTAAATAGGGCCATGTAGCACTGAACACACTGGTCATAAATGATTTTTTATTTTTTTTAAATAAATAATCCATTTAATGGAGAGAATACGAAAGTTCAGGGATAAAGTTTAATGACGGATTAGTATAGAACAGTTGCTTACAAGCATTTTTTACTTGCCACTTAGGTACTAGATACATGGCAATGGCAAGTTATGGAGTCGTAAAAAAATCGAACACGAGATTTTGATCAAACTTGACATTACGATGAAAGCGAACACGAATAAAAGTTGGTCCCCCAATTCCGTCTGTTCTGTCCGCAAGTCTACCGCCTTAACTTTTGGATGGAATTGCTTCAAACTTGGTATGTACCTACATATTGTTTTTTTTTTCGGTAATATGCTCGCACGATTTTTTTCATTTTTTTAAAGATGACAAATGACAGTATCTCCCATACATTTTCTTTTTGGCCAAAAACGAAAATTTTATCTTCCTCAAAAACGGCCCCTACGATTTATTATTTTTTTGCGCAGAAGCTCCTAGAAGGTTTAAACACTATTGTATTGTAAGCCACAATTAAAAAAAATATATTTTTGGAAATTAAAAAAATAACTTTTTTTTTCAGAACTCGAAAACGACTCAATTTGTATTTGGTAGTTTTTTGACATTATCTTGAACTCACATAATTCTTCACGTTACCGCGGAAAATTAAATAAAATGAAAAATTTGCGCAAATTTTGCATTTTATATAATTTTTCATGAATTTGGGTTTTCTGGATTTTGGATTTTCGGGATTCTGGGTTTTCGGGGTTCTGTATTTTTGGATTTTGGATTTTCGGGATTTTGGCCTTATAACATTATGTGTATTATTCAATTATTTCTACCTAATTGTATTTCATTTTTATGTATGTCTTTAAAAATTACATGAATCATACATTTGAGTAGACAATTAATTTTTCTATTTAAACCCGATTAAACTTGTTAGCTACAAGAGAAAGTTCATACGATTCAGTCTTGCATTTTATTTTTTCGATCGTTATTTTTCGTCTTAAAAAATGAAAAAAAAAACGTGTATGCAATACCAATATGAACAAAGCTTGAAGCAAATCCATCAACCATCCATCCATCAGGACAGACGGGATTTCCCACTATTTTCGCATTCGCTGTTATCATAATGTCAAGTTTGATGAAAACTCGCGTTCGATTTTTTTTTAAAATCCATTACTTACCATATAGTACCTATATATCGCAAGTAAAAATATGTTATGGTATTTTTTTCAAAAACTATTCACGCAAATAACTAGGTAGCAACAAATAATAATAAGAGCACAAGGTTCTGGTATTCAGCAAACATTTTTTTTTGGAAGTATTGCCTTTGTTTTCATTTTTTTTATGTTAAATCATTTTTTTTTAGAAAATTACCTCTCCCTCTTCCATAGTAAAACATTATTGTATTAAACCCCTCTACAAAAATCTACAATTTTTTTGCTGCGCCGTAGTTATCGTGCTCTTCCCTCAAAGATCACCTTAAATATAAGACACAAAAATCTCATAAAAAATAGTTTTAGTAATTTTCAATTTTCTCAAAATAATGCTAAGTTTAATAAACTTCTTCTTCAAAATATAATAATCAGAGAACACGTGTTTGCTTCTATCCACTTTTATTTAAAAGCATCCAACATTTTCCTGGACCATCAAGATCCAACATATATGAGTATAATTTTACAGTTTTGAAAAAAGCACTCTTTAAGCTTTTATTCTAAATCGTTTTCTTTAAAAATTTAAGTTTAAAACATGTCTTTTTTTATAACTATATATGCATAGATTTCACTTAATTTAAAAATTATCTAATAGAGTAGGATATTGGCTTTAAAAAAAGTTCTAACAATTATGTATTTGTAAGTATATTACCGATGTTTTTAAATATTTGTTTCCATTGCTAATACTTTTTTATGAAATTGCTCCTCCGCCCAAACTGTGGGAGATACCCCCCTAACATATTAAAAAATGCTTGTTTTTGACCCCTCTACAAAAAATCGGTATCAATATTTGGCGCCAAAGTTATCGTACTCCCCCCTAGACAATTAAGTAAAAAAGAATAGCTGTTTCTACTAAGAATCTTCTGTTTATGATAATAGAGCAAGTTCGTGCGACCCAGTCGTGCATTTAATTTATTATCGATGAACATCTTGAAAACTCAACCTACCGCGGGGTTCACTTTGAACAATACCTAGGTACATTCACTATGAAATATTTCTATTTTTTTAAATACAAATTGACGTACCTACATACAGGTCTTGAATAAGTTGATACAGTTACAGTGTCGGTTTGATTTTTACCAAAGAACGAGGTCACCTATATGCACAAAAGAAAGTGTTTATCCTTGCATTTCCTGCTTTGATACAATGATCGAACACATTAGGAATCTGAGTGCTTCTGCATGAAACTCTCAAGTACAGAGTATGAATCGAAAGCGTTATTTTCCAAGAATAAATTTGAATAGATTGCATAGTAAAACATAAGTTTGCCTGCCTATTGATATATATGTACATTCACAAATATACATACATATATTCCTTTCATTAAAAATGTGAAATAATGAAGAGAAATAAAACTGGTGTTATGAATACCTAAATAATTTCAAAATTCTTGAAGAATAGAATATTTTAGAATTAAAATTTACAAAACACAAGCTCACACCGGAACACTGATAATATTTTGTAGGTTTTGGAAAATATAATATAATTTATTTATTTATTATAAATTTTAAGTAATTATTATTTATTGTTAGATTTTAGTTAAATGAGACAACCAGAGTTCATTTCAGTTAGAAATATAAGTTTAATATTCGGTAATTCAAAAAATACTGCAAAAAGTATAATTCAATTACTTAAAAGGAAAACAATAATTGCAACAAAAGCTATAAGTTTTACAACACTCCCCCACAATAGCGTTGACGTTGCGATTAAACAGGATAACGTCATGGCAACAACATGCTCATCATTGTTGTAAATTTCAAATGCCTTGTCTTCCCCAGGTTCTTTGTGAAAATGTGTGCCATCATTTCATCACTTCAAAGGTATTTCAAATCATTGACTCCTGATTCGTACAAGTCCCGGACAAAGTGGTAGCGTATGTCGATATGCTTACTTCTTGGGTGATGGACCGGGTTTTTCACCAATTGCTGTGCACCTAAATTGTCATTAAATAAAAGAACAGAATGTTTAGTATTAGGTAGCTCCAACTCAGATACCAAATTTTTCAAATAAACAGCTTCTTTACTCACTTGTGAGAAGGCCATGTACTCGGCCTCCGTGCTACTTAAGGCAACGGACATCTGCTTCTTTGACTCCCACGATACAATTCCACCGCCAAAAAAGAATATGTAGCCAGTATAAGACTTCCTGTCCTCTGTATTTCCTCCCCAATCCGCGTCAACATATCCCTTAAGCCCATCGGAAGTTTTTGCATAGTGGAGTTTAGCTTCTATAGTTGTTCTTAAATATCTCATCAGATGTTTCAATGCTGCTAGATGTTGACTATTTGGCTCTACGTTGAATTGTGACAACTTGCTTATTGAATGACTTATATCGGGTCTCGTAGACACTGCTAAATACATAATCGATCCCACAACTGACTGGTAGTATTTAGGGTCTTCCTTTTGAAGCGTTGAGTTTTGACACTTAGTCAGAATGGTCTCAGGATCTAGAGGCGTGAAACAGGATTTGCAATTGTTCATACGGAGTTTTTCAAGAAGATCTCTGATATATTGTCTTGGTTCCTTGCGCTCGACTTCTATTCCCAAAAATTGTGCAACTGGACCTTTGTCAACACACTGAAAAACATCTTTAATTTTACCTTTTATGAAATCCATCGATGATTCAGTGGAAGTGACAATAAGAAAATCGTCGACATATACGGCTAAAATGTTGATTTCAGAATCTTTGTTCATGATGTAGAGGCAGTTGTCTCCGTTGCATCTTCGAAATCCAATTTTCTGTAGCCCTTCGACTTACGCAGCTTACAAACATTTTTCGGATGTTTTGCGTCCACAAATCCTTCAGGTTGGATCATAAACACGTTCTTAGCTAATTCACCGTTGAGGCGGACGTGACATCTAAATGATATGCAAGGAGTTCGTACTCCAAATCAATAGCAAACACCAACCTAATTGTCGAGTAACGCACGACGACGGGAGAAAAGGTTTCATTAAAATTAATCATGTAGGTCTGCGAACATCCCTTTGCCACAACACGACACTTATACCTCTCTATCGATCCATCTGGTTTTCGTTTCATATAATCATCCGATTACTTGGTCATTCGTTGGACGATCCACCAGCTCCCAGGTTTCGTTATTCATAAGTGCATCAAACTCCATCTGCATGGCCTTTTTCTATTCAGCAGCATCCTCACACGTCTTCGCTTCCTCGACGGACGCTGAAATTGAATATCCTTCTTTAATTATGTTGACTGCTTCAACCATGTTGTACTGCTTGGATGGTCTTCCGGGCTTACAACTTCGAATAATTTTTGGACGTCCAGCGCCAACGACGAATCTTTTGTTTGGTGAATCTGATGATTTCATTCGATGCTTTTGAATGCTTCATTTGATTTGTCCTCACCTTCAATTTCTCGTAGGTGCTCTTCATCAGGATCTGCAAATAAAAAAGTTTGGGTATCAATTACATGGCTTTTGAAATTTTCGAAGAATTTAACATCGCGACTCCTCTCCACCTTCCTGGTTTTCGGAACAAAAAGTCTATAACTTTTGTATTCCTCCGAATATCCAACCATTAGCAGTTCGCGTCCTTTCGCAGCAAATTTGGATTGACCTGGCTTTTTGTCCAAAGCTATAGCTTGAGCCAAAAACTTTTAGATGCGAAACACAAGGTCTTGTTCCTGTCCATAACTCATATGGAGTGAAATTACCTAGAACCTTCGATGGTGACCAATTCCTTAAATAAGCTGCTGATTCCCTGTTCTTGCAAAAAACGATCAAAATTGTTATTGACAAATTCACGTCCATTGTCGCTTCGTAAAAATTTAATTTTGTTTGAAGTTTGAACCTCAACCATATTTTTAAAGCGCTTGAAAGTACTGAATACCTCATCTTTTGTCTTCAAAAAGTATACGTGGATTCTCCTTGACTTATCATCAATAAATGTGATGAAATACCTGGCTCCCCCAGCAGATGGAATCCTCATCGGTCCGCAGACGTCGGTATGCACCAATTCTAGCAACTGTTTACTCCGATTAAACGATTGTTTAGGAAACGGTTGCAAAGTTAATTTCCCCTTTGCACAGGCGATACAATCCAGGTTAGCTTTAGATGGTTCGACGTTCATACCAATGACCATTTCATTTTCTTGAAGTTGTTGGAGACTTTTCATGTTGAGGTGGCCAAAACGTTGATGATACTTATTCAAGCTGTTTGCTGGCATACTAGATTGGAAAGAAATAGATTCCGTTTGAGGTTTAACAATGTAAAGTTGATTTATTTTAAATGCTCGCAAAACAATATGTTGTTTAGAGTTTTTAACAATCGCGGCCTTTTGTGTGAAGTAAACAGTGAAATTGTTATTTGTAATTTTACTCACAGATAAGAAGCTTCCTTTTAACTCTGGAATGAACAAAACGTTTTTCAAAAATATTTCACCTTCACTGAATGCCAACCGGACTGTTCCAACTCCACTCGATAAAATGAATTTATCATTCGCCAATTGTACTTTTCACGCGGCACTTCTTCAATAATTTCAATAAATAAATCTTTGTTACAACACATGTGTGACGTCGCACCGCTATCTAGGCACCATTCGTTCCGTTGCAGCATGGATTCATCGATTGAAGAAAAGAGACCGAACGATGACGACTGACGTGCTCGTGATTTCGATCTGCATTCTGATGCAAAATGCCCACGTTTACCGCAACTGTAACACTTGCCTCCACCGTTCGAACTGTTTTTCCCTTTTTGCTTCTCTCGTGATTTTACCGCAATAACTTGCTCTCCTGATGACCCTTTTCCTTGATCTTTCTTCAACCTCCTCCGCTCTTCTTCCAACAGCTTTGATTTTAATAACGTTACAGATGGCAGAGTATCACGGCTCTCTATTGCAACTATAAAATTTTCGTAAGAATCAGACAAACTGCACAATAAAATTATTGACAAAAGATCTTCGGGAATAACCACCTGAATCTCATCTAATTTTTCTACTACACCTGAAAACTCGTTAATATGATTCTGCATGGACTGCCCTTCTAACATTTTTCCCTGTAACAACTGCTTAAACAAATTTACCATACTTGCAGGCCCTTTTGGCTGGTACATCTCGCGAAGCACGACCCATGCTTGTTTCGAAGTTTTGCTGTGTTTTACCTGAATTAACTCTGACGGCTTTACATTAAGCAGAATTGTAGCTAAAGCCTTACAGTCTGCTGCCTCCCACACTGATTTCTCCTCAGGTTTCGGTTCTGCAGGCAAAGCCTTCGATCCATCGACGTACGACCAAAGATCGGTGTGCACGAGTATGCTCTTCATGTGAAATACCCAAAAGCTGTTTGGATTTCTCTTAAAATGAGAATAGTAATAATATAATGAAACACATACATATTGCGGTGATATAGTTCTATCTCCTATCATCTTTAAAGTTCTATTTTGAACTCGGTCAAAGAGATTCAGATGTCTCTTGGGATCATCTGCCCATTAGTGAAAATTAAGCTTTTGCCGAACGTTTGTTTTGTTACTAGATTATGGTTATTTGAGATGGGCAGAAGAATTTCTTGCATCTTCGAAGACAATAGCAGTATTTTTGACACCATAAAATATCATATAATCATTATACAAAATGTTGAAACAGAAGAACTATACTTTCTCGGTAGCGACGTAGTTTCCAGGCAGATATGATAAAAAATTTCATCCTTCACGAAATGAGAAGTTTTATCCCGAATAGGGAAGAATCTTCAAACCGAAAGAAAATGCATGGTTTGATTTGAGATGTAAAGAGGTTATTAGGGTTAGAGAAGTAAGTTTCCGGAATTATAAAAGTTTCAACAAGCTTGAAAGACATGCAACGCCCACATTCAGAGAACCAAATTTTTGCACGACCAAAATTAAGGCAAATAATACTATCTACAATGTCCCAAAAGTAGTAAGAATTTTAGGTCATTTGTAAAAAAAAATATTCGAAATTCAACTTCGTCTTTGGTCCAACGCTCGTCTTTAATCATACCGCTTTTGCAGCTCTCGTGAAATTTAGCTTGTAGCTCAGTTCTCTGTTAATTCGACGCTGCCAGAAAGTGTTATGACTCCTTCAGTACTTGAGAGCATAAGCGATTCTATGGGCCAAATCTTCTTTCACACTCGCCCCGTTGCTAGATTCCTTAAAGACCTCGATATACAAAAATGCGCTGGCCCAGGTAGCATGCATCCCATCGTTCTGAAGATGTGTTCCTTATCGCTGGCAAAACCTTTACCTTAGTTTTTCCATCTATCCTACCCTACGGGTCTCTTTTCGAATAGATGGAAAACAGCATTTGTCCAGCCTGTCCCAAAAAAGGCGAATCTTCTTCACCCTCTAATTGACGACCAATTGCACTTACGTCGCTGCCTTGCAAGGTCAGGAAGACAAGAAATATCTTGAAGAACGAAAACACCTTAATGACCGGCAGTATGGATCTCGTAGCAATAGGTTCACTGGTGATCTGATGCTATATCTCACCGAACAGTGGCACAAATCTTTACATCGTTTTGAAGAAAGTAAGAATTTTGCGCTTGATATTTCAAAAGCATTTAATAGAGTTTGGCATCAAGCTCTCTTATATAAAATGCGTGCATTTGGTATCGATGAATCTCTTCTTCGTTGGATTAGTAATCACTTTTCGGACCGGTCAATACAAGTTGTATTGGACGGTTTCAAGCCGATATCTATAAAATAAATGCTGTTGTGCCGCAGGGCTCCATTTTGTGTCCAACTCCTTTTCTCATTTTCATTAATGATCTCTTATCTTGAACTTCTAATCCACTTAATTGTTTTTGCTGACGATAGTGCTCTCAGCTATTCATATTTGTTTTCAGATTCACCTACTTGTTCTTCGAATGTGGAAATGCAACGGCTACGGCAGCATTATGATAAGCTTATTAAATTCTTATCTCGGCAGCATTGTCCAATGGGGAATAAAAAGCGTGTAGAATTAAATGTTGCCTTCTGTCATAAAAGCAAAACAAACCCCCATGCTGCTGTCCATGAGTGGCACTTACGTTTAAGGGACCGATAATCTTTAATACGTGCATTACATACCACTTCTTGTGGAATTACCACATATTCGATGTTGCCAAAAGCGCTGCCAACTGTTTGGGATTTCTTCGAAGATGTAAAAAATTGTTCTCCCCATCTTATCCGGCTGTAATCTGTTACGCATTCATTTGTCCAAAGCTGGAGTATAATTCTCACATCTGAGCTGGATCTCCCAAAACTCATTTAAATCTCTTGAATATAATTCAAAATAGAGCTCTAAAAATGACAGGTGAATCACATAACTCAGAGAATTTTCTTTGAAAAAAGTATATCCAATTAAATAATTTCCTTTTTAACGTACATCCTTATTTATTTTCCGGGTAAACCATTTTTCGTGCCAACTGATTGCCATTTGTACCAAAGTGGATCAATCCTTACAATGATTTGGATTCCAATTTTTATCGTTTCATTGACAGAATTGTGGACGAAAACTTTTTTCGTGTGTCTATCAATCAGGAAAACTTGATGGCAGACTGATAGTGAAGCTTGCCTACTGACAATTTTCCTTTTTGTTTTTCCTTTTTCCACTTTCATATCTACTGTTACTGTGATTTCTATAACTAGTCCCTTACTCGGATCTATTTTCCCCTTTCATTTTGAAATTCAGGAATTCAAATCCAACGTACATCGGCGTCTGCTCTTACACCCTTCACTATTTTTCTGAAGCTCGCACTGCCCTTGATCACTTTAAGGGTAGAGTAAAATCCCTTTAGTGCGTGGATCACAATATAAGCAATAAAATGCACGACTGGGCCATACGTTACTTGCTCTTATGTTCGATCATATCGTATGCAAACGATTTCTATTAAGAATTTAAATATATTTTTAAAGTCGTGTTTTACTTAATATTGTATAGGTATACAAAAGTTCTTTAATTTTTTCACAAAAAAAAAAATTGGTATTCCAATTTTAAAACTGAGTCAAAATCATTGATAATTTCTTGTACAACTGCCAATTCAGTACAAACAGTTATAGACAAATTCACCTCCAACAGTCGGTCAATCTCCTTTATCAGTCTTTAATACTACATCTCTGCCTCCAGCTACCAGTAAAGAACTTCCTACTACGAGTCAACAACCTCCTACTATAAATGCAGAGTCTCCAATCATAGAACCAACAATCATCGAAAAATTTGGAACCACATGGAACTTACCAGACTGGACTAATAGACTAAGCAAGCTCAATTCAGCGAATAAAACCTACTTCTGTCTGAGTAACACACCGAAATTTGCCGATGAAAGCTGTGTTCAATCTTTTTTTCAACGCACTTTCTCCATCGCTCTAACTGAATGTTGCCGGACGTCTTTCAGAAGTTTTAAAATTCAGTTTCCATCTAAGTATGACTGGTTGTTTCATCACTTTAACGGATCTTTCCGAATTAATAAGATGAAGATGTCTAAATGGAATATCAGTTTATCTACAATAACGAATATTAATCATAACCCCATAAATTATTCCCAAATCCTTAATCAAGATCTCCCTAAGAAGCAAAACAAACAAAGTAAATCCCATACTTCTGACCCCAACTGGACTACAAAGGCGGGTATCTTTCCAAACTTTTCTCGAACTATCACTAACATTAACAATTTTAAAACTAATTCCATTTCTTTGAAGCGCAAATCCCCCAGTTTTCTTTGAATCCTCCTGCGAAACGGATGTATTTAAGCTTTGCCCGCACAACCCTTTCTAAAACTTCCTCTGATAATCCTTCTCAACGTAAGCGTATGTCTTTCAATCTCGCATCCCAACCCCATCTTTAGCAAAAGCCTCTTTTCCAAAAAAATACCCCAATCACAGTCAAATACCCGAACTTCATCCACTCTCATACTATAAATCTTTCAAATTCTAACACCTCAGATTCTGCCCCATCTAAAAGAATCTCAAATGTTACTCCTAAATCGTTACCTGCCCCAATGTTCGACCCAATGACTCCCCCTGCTGTGAAACTTACCAATAGGTTAACTGACCCCTCGCCCACAAACACTGAACTCGATGGGCTTTATATCATGGCCAAACATCGAGATCAAAAACTTTTCGACAGTGTTCGTTTGTACCTTGCCTACCTACATGATAAATCTGAATATGTTTGCATTGACGGCAAAAGAAAAACAAATATCATTGTTCAAATACAAAAAGAAGGACTCCCGACTGACCCCGTATCCCTGAAAAAGATTTACACGCGTTTTCATGAAAACTACTACATTTCTCCGACAACAGTTAACAAGGACCTTAAAACTTACGCCTTTCACATCAGCTCCAAACGTACGTCGTACCTTCAAAAACGCACAAATTTTAAAAACTACTTTCGCTCCAAACTCAAACCCAGCCATACAATGCCCCATCTAAAACAATGCCTTGCACCCTCCCAGCTGGTCAAATCCTACCTCTTACCTTCTACTATCAAAACGTGCGAGGTCTTCGTTCAAAAACTCATACTGTTTAACAACAACCCTACGGTCTATCATTTGATATCTACGCCCTGACGGAAACAAATCTGGTCTCTAGTATAAACAACCAAGAACTGTTTCCTTCTTCTTTTAACGTTTATCGCGACGATGAACTTAACGGATCTTCTGATGAATGCCCATGTCCCTTATTGCAGTCTCTTCTTCCCCTAATCTAGACTATGTCTCAATTAAGATAAGACTACCCCGTAAGTCGCTTTATGTGATATGTTGCTATATTTTGCCGTCACAGTCTATTGAATCTTATAAGCTCGCCATTGAAATGGTTGACCACATAATAGCTTTATGTGACCATAACGATGACATCCTTCTTTTCGGCGACTTTAACATTCCCCATCTTAAATGGACTTCATCTGAAGATCAATCTTATTATATTGCTTCAAATCCCACTTCTGCAAAGGAATGCCTTTTTATAGATCGCCTAGCAGATTCAAGCCTCTGTCAAGTTAGTGGTATCCCAAACTATATGGACAGGCAATTAGATCTTATTTTCACAACCGATCCCATTAACTCTTCAGTATCACTCTCACCTCTATCCCTATCTACTATCGACAACTATCATCCTCCCCTAATTCTCTCATTCTATCATGATTGTCCACTACCAACTATTCTCCCTACAAATCAGTGCTCCTTTGATTTTCATAAGGCAAATTTCCGTCATATTAATGAATATCTCAACAGAACTTCCTTTAATTTCGATAGCCTTATCATAAAAGATGCCACAGAAAAATTTTACATGGAAATATTTAATGATATTTCTCTCCATGTACCCTTTAGTCGACAAAAGACATCGGCTGCCTCCCCACCTTGGTATAACCGCAAGCTTCGCTCTTTGCGTAACAAGAGAAACAAGTTGTGGGCAATTTTCCTTCGTACCCGATCGCCCCCTGACTATTCTAACTATTTTGTTTCTTATCTTCACTTTTCCGAACTATACAACACCCTTTACAAACGCTATTTAATAGAAACACAAACCAACCTTATAAATGATCCTAAGTCGTTCTTTCAGTTCGTCAATTTTAAAAGAAAATCCGATGGTTACCCTTCCTGTCTTTCCTTCAATACCGAAACTTCGAATAATCGGCAAGATATTGCCAATTTTTTTGCCACATTTTTCAAGCAATCTTTCACCGACGATTCCTTCGTACCTGATTCAGATTATTTCGATTATTTGCCAAATTTCTCACTAGGCCCTTTTCTTCCTCCTACCGTCGAGCCATATATCATCGAAAATAAGTTGAATCAACTTAAATATGAATGTCTTCCTGGCCCTGATGGCCTCCCCGCAATATTCCTAAAAAAATGTTCTTCAGCTCTCTCTTTTCCGCTCTCAAATTGTTCAGTCTATCATTATCTCAAGGAGAATTTCCTCAGGTATGGAAAACCTCTTTCATAACCCCAATATACAAAAATGTTACTAAGAGCGATATTAAGAACTATCGTCCCATTGGCAAACTTTCACATATCCCTAAAATATTTGAAAGTATTTTTTACGAAATTTTAAGTTTCCGTTGTAAGTCGCTCATTTACCCTAGACAACACGGCTTTCTCAAATGTAGGTCTACAACAACTAATCTAGTTGAATTAGTATCGTATACAGTCTCAGCTCTAGAAAGCGGAAGGGAAGTAGATGTTATCTCTACTGACTTTAGTAAGGCTTTTGATAAAATTTGACATAGACTTACACTTTTCAAATTGTTTTTGTGAAACGATGGTCCAAAGAATTCTCCGACCCCTACGTCACCAGATCACTTTACATAACCTTTGTCCACCCGTTACTTGAATACGCTTGCCAATTATTGTCCCCGTATCAAAAAATTCATATCTCTTGAATCGAGAGCATTCAATGTCGTTTCTTAACATTCACCCTTCGTAGCCTGCCTTGGAATAATTCCTTGATTCTGCCCCCCTATCAAAATCGCCTCCAACTAATTAACCTCAATGCAAGAGCGAAGAGAAATAACCGAAATCCTCTTCATTCATCGAATTCTCTCAGATTTCGTTGACTCTGAAACCCTCTACAACTCTATCTTTCTCAACACTAACCCCGGTACCCTAAGAATCCCTAGCCTCTTCTACCTGCATACTCATCGTACCTCTTATGGTTTCAATGAACCTATTACCCGAATGCTGCCAAGGGTTGATTTAAACGAAAACTGTTTCGACTTCAACCTCAGCACTCCCAGCCTAAAAATCCTCCTGTTAAATCGTCCGCCAATTCAACCCAATCATAGCCCTAAGTTTCATAGTTTTAAGTTAGGTTAAGTTATGAAGCTTGTATTAAGCCAAATAAAGGGGGGTATTGCCCCCACCAAAATTAAATTAAAATTTAAATATTTATTTAAATATAAACTTAAAAACAAAATTTTAATACACAAAAATTATTTTACGAAAATTTTAATATGCGGTATTCTTTATAATTCATAGGACCTTATATATAAAAATTTTGATCGAAACCCGTAGAGCCGTTTGTGAGAAGACGAAAATCAAAAAAATCTTATATGGCAGGTACCGTTAATAGCAATATATGTAAAACAATTTTTTGACCAAAATCTAGACTCTACCAAAAGAAGTGCACACAGAAATTTTTATTAAAATCGTTAGACCAGTTTTCCAGATAATTAAGATGGTACACAAATTTGTATGGCAAGTACCGTTATTTTTGGGACTAAAAAAACGTTTCAAAAATCCATTTGAGAGAATCACCTAAAAAGCTTAAGTACCAAGGTTGAAGAAAATCTCCTAAGCCGTTTAGGATGTAGATCGTTCTACAGACAGACCACGCCCACTTTGTTGGTGTTCCCCATCATCGTTATGTCAAGTTTGATCAAAATCTCGAATTCGATTTTTTCGCAAGTAAAAATAATGGCATACCTCTATATCCCTATTCCTTATATAATTTAAAGTTTAGTTTCTATTTTTTTTAATATTCGTGAATTTTGTATATTTTCAAATCTCAAATATAATTTGACAAGAGTAATTTAATAAATAGTTTTCATTTGTATGATATTATGTACTTAGTACATTCCATTCGTATACAATGGAGTCACTAACCTCGCACTTTACGCAATAAAATTTTATATTAAGCACTGCTTATATTACATTTAGTTTAAGCATTTAAATATTCAATAACTACCTACCTGTCTATTTTTGTAGTTTGTTGCAAAAGATATGTATTACTCAGAAAATTAATGTGTGTGACCTTAGGTAAACAATTAAATAATTTTCAAAGCAAGGTATATTTATTTTGTTTGTTATTTCGGCGCACACACATAGAAAATTCAATACAAACATTGTTAATTATATCCATCATCTGACAATTTCATTAACGACAAATAATACAAAAATGTTATTGACTCATCTTAAACCTCTGATTTTATGACCCAAGATGATTTATAATAATTAGCAATTTGTACAGATGAGATCATACCTTTAGTGTAAGAAATCATGGTGCGAACAATAATAATTACTAGCTTGCATTGAATATACGAATTTTAAATTAACCATTATTCTTTTGGTGCTAAATTTTGTCCTATCTATTTTTAAACTAAACAAATAATGTAAATAAACATATCGCTGAGGTAAAATTATAAATTAAAAAAAAATACATTGTTGAAGAAGATGGCAGAAGTTAGATTTCTTAAACAAATTACTCAAAAACTATTCTGGTCACATTCTAAATTGTTTCATTTAAATAAAATCCACGATTGGATCGCACGAACTTCCTCTTATGTTCAATCACATCGTATGCAAAAGATTTCTATTAAGAATCTAAATATATTTTCAAAGTCGTTTTTTTCTTAAATTTTTATATACAAATTTTTATTTTCTAAAAAAATAAATAAAAATTGAAATAGGTATTGAATTTTCAAAAAAAAATATTTTTCGAAAACTTCGGTATGAAGTGTTATTTATAAGCTAAAAGACCTCCTATGTAAAAATTTTGATCGAAATCGAACTCTTGTAAGCGTACTCCTTGGGCACAATCTGCTGGTCTACCATAGACAGAAAATGGTGCTAAGAAATGATGACCTATGTAAAGGTTGCAATACGAAGATGATCATGGGGACCCCTCTCACTTCCTGTGTCATTGCTCAGAACTTGTTTTGAAAATAGTAACATGAGATCAGTTGGATACTCAGTTACTGCTCTGAAATAGTTTCTTCTTGTTAAGTGTGGGCCTGTCTTTAATGGGCAAATGATAATTCACCGTACTATTTGGTAGCTTTAAAGTTCGTTTTAAGAATTACTAAGCGCGTTTTTCGGATTGACTAGTTTGCCTATCATATGGTTACGAGAGTTTAGAATTCCGCATGTGCATACACAAAAGTAGTTTTATTCATTGACGACTTCTATAATATTGATTGGGTTCGATATCTCGTTTATTTTTAATCTTGCTGTTTATTATATTCCGTTTCTTAAATTTTCTTGTGTAATGTTTATCAATATACAAAACAGGCTAAGCGGGATTAAACTGAAAGGCGGCATTTTAAAAAATAGCAGTTTAGAAGACGGGATTTTAAAACTGTTTTCGGGATTAAAAAAAAAACGGATTTAAAGAAGCAGTATTCCCATACGCTCCCATTTGTACGTTGTACCAGGAGCCTATTTCATAAACATTGACAAGTGACAATTCTACAAATTTGTCGCACTTGTCTACAAGTTTTAATTTCATATCGTATTGACAGGTGACATTATTGTCAGTTAACGACAATAGGTGTGTTTTATTGGGAATCTATCCATTGTACCGTAAGTAATTCCCAAAAAAACGCATCGACCGTAGCATGGACCGTAGCTTTTTATTTTTGTAAAATTGGTACCCCTGCACAGCAGTCACAAGAAATGAAATAGTCTTTTGCAAAGTAAAATTAATAAAATAGCAAAGTTATGAACAATAATTAGCTTTTATTCATATAAAATAGAAAGTAGAAAAACGTACCAATATTTAATTTATGTTACAAACCCATTTCTTGTTTTCATTTTTTCTGCAATTGCAGTTTTAAAGTTTCATTCACTTCATTCATTAATTTTGCACCAATAGAACTGAAATGATAAGTGAATGGCTTTGTTCATAGACTATGGTCAAGTCCCTTTTTACACAGTACAATTTTTGTATTGGTTTAAAAATGGTCTATGCATTTTACACGAGGAAACAAAAGTGCCGTTGATTTACTTGTTTCCTTTTAATGTTTCTTGGTTTCGAACGCACACTACAACGTAGTTTAAATTGTTCACTCCACTTACATTTCCCCTTTATATTTCATGCTTTTATTTATTTTCTGAGCTTATCGATAGCTAGAGTTTTATTTTTCAAATCAATTTACAAATTTATTTTCTGAGTATGTTTTGCTTTCAATTTAATATTTACCCATCAGACTGCACTTAACATACGCGGAGTAAGTAACAAAAAGTTAACATTTGGTTTGCCATTTCACCATTTTGGATCACAAAAATGTATGCCCAGTCCATGTCCATTTAGTGAATCGAATACCGCCCATGGCCAACGTCCATTAAACAGTGAAGAAAAAGCACACTTTGTGAGTTCAGTTTCCGCTTAGTGCGTTTAGGCTAGGCGCGCACATGCAATTTTGCCGAAACGAAATTGTTTCATCACTAGTTGAACGATGATCGCGCACATAAGCAACAAAAATCAATCCACGAGATAAACGAACACACAAACATCATTTTGATTTAATATGCGCGCAGTTACATTATAGTTCGATGTGATACAAACTGAAGAACTTATTTGGGGCGATCGTTCGATTTGTGCCAAAACACAAACTTTTAAGTTGCTCGAATCGCGGAGTGAATAGTTTTTGCGTGTGCGCGCATTCTCATATAAGTCCAGGGTATTCACTTTAACAACCAAACTGTTGCAAAACTGAAAGTTGCATATGTGCAAGCCTCTGGCCTTATAGCTCATAGAATTTTATACGAATAAATATTTTGCGGCGCAGTGTCAAGCAATTCCTCTATAGTGCAGTTCCACCCAATGCGGTTTGTCTTCTCAAATTGCTTTTTTGTAGATCTAAATAAAAAGATGATATTTTTCACCAAATTCCTTTTATTTACAACTATCAATACAAATTGAACACAAAACGAAAATTGGACTTGGTTAGTCAAAAATAAAAGTAAAACGGAATTCATTCGATAAATATTTCTTTTTCAAAATGGATATCAAAATTTGTTAAAATTGATTAATTTACATTAGGGGTATGCAAAATTGCAGATATAGGCGCAATTTTAGACGTACTTCTGAAACTAATGGAGCAAAGAATACAGTTTTTAATAGTAAAAGCCAGAAACTTTTTAGAAGGACAACTTATAATTTATTAAAAAATGGAGTTATCTAAGATTTGAGAAATATAAACTGGCCAACTATTAAAAAAAAAGAATCAAAAAGATCGATTTGTTTTAAATTAATAATTTTAACACTCCATGAACACATCCATCGAGATTCAATTCAATTATCAATCGTACCAACAAAACTAACAAAATCAGAATCGAGACTCGACTGAACGTCAACCATCCATCCACCGTAGCTTCTACTTTAGCTTTTTATCGACCGTAGCGAATTGTATGTAAAATGCTACGACGGATAAACTTACGGTGGATAAATTTCCCAATAAAACACGGCTAATTACAATTTTGTCGTGACAATTATTTTGTCATTCTTATATTTTGACAAATTTTTTTGTAACGTACCTACTCAAAAGGCTGAATTGATCTAAAATATTTTTTATGTATGTATGTACATATTATGTATGTACGTATATGCATATACATATTTATGTATGTATATAAGTAAAATAAATGTTTTTCTCTTTCATTTAATTGAAATTCTTCACTCTTCACAATCCTTTCCAGAGTATTATTTTAGTTTTTTTTTATAATCTACACGCGCTCAAGGGATTATACTACCCTTTAAATGTTTCGACACAGCGCGGTCGTGAGGTTGAGGAAGAGAAAGAATGATAGAAAAGATGTGTGGCGCGATGTTCTGAGACTGTAGGTAGTTGTTGTCTCAGATTTTAACTCCAGGGATGGTGGCTGAACTAATGCGGAGAAATTTCTGTGTCTTTTTTATCTATGTCCGTTATAATTCGCATTCATTTTTTATTCTTTGTCATATTTTATCGGCATACTAGTTTTACTCAATCACATGTTGTTAGTTATATGCCTAAACAGCATGTAACGAGTAAGCCAGCAACTCATTGTATGACATTTACTTTTAGAATTGGTTTTAATGAAAAAATAAGAGGACATAGACTACGGCAGGCATCGAACCTGTAACCATGAGGTTAACAGGCGAACATACAACTATCGCGCCACGGCCACCACCAAACACATGACGCAATAAAAAAAAGAAAAAAAAGAAGTTTTTTGATTCATGGGTTTGACAGCTTCAATTTTTTTACCCCCAAAGCCGCAAAAGAAGTTTTATTTCAATAATACTAATAATACTAATAATAATAATGCCTGCATTTCTTCTGTTGTGTGTTCTTCCTTTCTCTGTCTCTCTTTGTTGTATTAATGTATGTGATGTTTAAAGCCAATGGTCTCGTTGCCAGTGCTTCAGTGTCTCTACTTCGTAGATTTATCTATGGAGTAGTATAATATGTAATGTAATGTTTAATATGACATCTGAAAGTGATTCGAAGTTTTATAAACTTATAAAAACAGGCAACTCATCATTTCTGTATGGATGCGCTATCCAGTGTTTTATAGAGATCAGTGATGTGCATATATTTAATCAAATTTACAACGAACAATCCTATTTATAAAGTTAAACAAAACAAAGTTGTGCGTTGTACTTACCTCGACTTTCAACTTTCTTAAAATGATGAGCTTGAATGTTAGGTAACTACCTGTTAGTGTACTTTTCGGTAGTAAAAGTGTCCTTAATTAATTGGGTTTAAAAAAAAATATGATTTCACACTTCATTCACACATTCTATCTTTATAGGTAGGTACCACATTAAGTCTATTTTATTATTTATAACTCGTTAACTTTCTTTCAAGGCTTTGTAAAACGCTTAAAAGCAGGGCCGGGCCAACTTTATGTGCAAGATGTGCAAATGAACAGGGCGCGTTACCAGGAGCAAGACAATATAACTCACACACAACTTTTTTTTCAAATAATCCCCAAATAACATACATCACAACTGTGGTAATAAATTTTTTGCACACTTTCACTGTTGCATTCAATGAGAATGTAAGTAAAAATATCGAAAGATAAAAGAGTTCTAGATTTTATAGTAAGCTAGGTCGCATTCTATGAAAAATGCTCATGGAGACCACAAATAGCATTCTATCATTGTATATATACAATGATTCTATAAAAAAATTCATACTAGACATTGCACTGCTCATAGCATTCTATCGATAGTAAACAATTTGGCATGCCTTTACCCGTGTTTTATTGGGAAATTTATCCATCGTAAATTCATCCGTCGTAGTATTTTACATACAATTCTTCACGGTCGATAAAAAGCTAATGTAGAAGCTACGGTGGATAGAGGGTTGAAGTTTATTCGAGTCTCGAATTTGATGTTGTTAGTTTTGTTGGTACGATTGATAATTGTTCATGGAGTCTTTTAATTATTAATTTCATTCGTAAGACAAAACGATCTTTTTGATTCTTTTTTTTTATAGTTGGCCAGTTTATATTTCTAAAATCTTAGATAACTCCATTTTTTAATAAACTATAAGCTATTCTTCTGAAAAGTTCCTGGTTTTTACTATTAAAAACTGTATTCTTTGCTCAATTATTTTCTGGAGTATGTCCAAAATACCACCTATATCTGCAATTTTTTATGCCCGTAAAGTCAAGTAATCAATTTTTACGAATTTCGATTTCCATTTTGAAAAAAAAATCAATATCTATTGAATGAATTCCGTTTTACTTTTATTTTTGACAAACTAAGATCAATATTTGTTTTGTGTTCAATTTTTATTGATAGTTATAAATAAACGGAGTTTATTTATGTTTTTATTTAGATCTACAAAAAAGCAATTTGAGATTACAAACCGCATTGGGTGGAACTGCACTATAGAGCAACTGCTCGACACTGCGCCGCAAAATATATACTCGCATGAAATTCTATGAGCTATAAGGCTAGTCGCGAACATATGCAACTTTCAGTTTTACAACAGTTTGGTTGCTAAAGTGAATACTATGGACTTATACTCGTATGAAAGTGCGCGCACATGCAAAAACTATTCAGTCCGCCATTCGAGCAACTTAAAAGTTTGTGTTTTGGCACAAATCGAACGATCCCCCAAATAAGTTCTTCAGTTTGTATCACACCGAACTATAATGTAACTGCGAGCACATTAAATTAAAATATTGTCTATGTGTGTTTGTTTATCTCGTTGATTGATTTTTAAGTTGCTTATGTACCATGTTGCACTTAGTGGCAACTGAACTTCACAAAATGGCCTTTTTTTTACTATTTAATGGACGTTGGCCATGGACGGTATTCGCTTCAGTACATGGACTTGGACTGGGCGTACATTTTTGTGATCCCATTGTCTTTTTCTGAACATGTGCATGGAAATGGCAAGCCAAATGTTAACTATTTGTTCCTTACTCCGCGTATGTTAAGTGCAGTCTGATGAGTGAATATTGAAATGAAAGCAAAACATACTCAGAAAATAAATTTGTAAATTGACTTGAAAAATAAGACTCTAGTTATCGATCTACTCAGAAAATAAATAAAAGCATGAAATATAAAGGGAAAATGAAAGGCGAGTGAAGAATTTATACTACGTTGTAGTGTGCGTTCAAAACCAAGAAACATTAAACGAAAACAAGCAAATTTCCGGCAATTTTGTTTCCTCTAATGAAAGACGATTTTAAAAGCAATACAAGAATTGTCCTGTGTAAAAAGTCTATGAACAAACCCATTCACTTATTATTTCCTTTCTATTGGTGCAAAATGAATTTTCGAATCTAAAATTGCAAATGCAGAAAAAATGAAAACAAGAAATAGGTTTGTAAAATAAATTAAATATTGGTAAGTTTTTCTACTTTCTATTGTATATGAATAAAAGCTAATTATTGTTCATAATTTTGATATTTTCTTAATTTTACTTTGCAAAGGACTCTTTCATTATTTGTTACTGCTGTGCAGGGGTACTACTTTTACAAAAGTAAAATTGATTCGTTTTTTTGGGAATTACTTACATTACAATGGATAGATTTCCAATAAAACACAGCTATTTTCACTTTGAGTTTAGCGTTTGTGGCTGGTGAACGTTTGTGGTGTGTGTATTGATATAATTTCTGGTTTATTTTGCTTTAATTCCTTTTGTTGAAGGTTTTTAAGTCTTGTTTTTCCTTCGCGACATTTGTGCAATTGAAATAGTATGCTGTGAAATGCCCAATGCCACATTTTGAAGCATTCTATTTTTCTCTCTCTCTATCAAAATGACAGATAGATGGTATACTAAAAAACTAATTTTGTGGAGACACCGTGTTATTTATTTGCTTGCTATTGACATGGATTTCGCACAAATCCTTAGATACTTACAATAATTCAACAAAAGCCCGGCTAGAATCCATAGAGTTTCGGTTGCGAATATGCATACATTACGCATATTTTCACTTAATTAGCAAAAACGAAAAAAAAAGCAGGAGAGCTTATCCATCCCGGAGAAATAATTGATGCGAGACGATAGCCTGACAATGTTTAAACTTATTTATTTATGAATGCATTAAAAATAAAATGCACGACTGGATCGCACGTACTTGCTCCTATGTTCGATCACATTATATGCAAAAGATTCTTTATAAAACGGCTAAATATATTTTTAAAGTTTTTCACTTAATTTTTTATATAAAAAAAAATCTTAAACTTTTCTAAAAAGAATTAGTATGCACATTTTAAGTATTTAATAATATAAATTCAAAAACAAAATTTCAGAAAAAAAACCACCCGTTTCCGAAATATTGAATTTTCAAAAAAAAATTTTTTTTCAAAAAAAAACTATTTTTCGAAAATTTTAAAATGCAATACTATTTAGAATTTGAAGGAGCTCCAGTATACATTTTTTTTATCGAAATCCGTTAAGCCGTTTATTAGAAAGTCGAAAATCAATAAAATGGATGTATGACAGGTACGTTAATAAAAAAATATTTTTAAAACTTTTTTGGCCGAAATGTAGACCATACCCAAAGTAGTACACACACCAATTTTTATCAAAATCGTTAGAGCCGTTTTTGAGATAATTAAGAAGGTAGACAAATTTGTATGGCAAGTACCGTTATTTTTGGACCTAAATCCACGGTTCAAAAATCTATTTTGGACAATCACCTAAAACGCTAAGTACCAAGTTTGAACCAAATCGGTTCAGCCGTCTAGGCTGTAGATCGTTCTACAGATAGACAGACAGGCGGAATTGCGGGACTCACTTTTTTGGTGTTCTCTATGATAGTAATGTCATGTTTGATTGTTAGAAAAAAATATTTTTTTTTGTCTTATAGTACCTATAATCGCAAGTAAAAAGCAATATACTTTACCATTCCCATGCATGCGTACAAAATTTGATTTCTCCAATTCTAAATTTAAAGGATTAAAATCGGAAGTAACTTGGTTTAAAGAGCTGAAAGACGGAAAAGCGACTGGTAGAGGCAGTATCATATTTTTATATTATTATTTATATTTTTACTTGCGATATACACATGTAGTTACTCAAGGGCAAGTTTTGCATTTGGAAAAAAAAATAGAACTCGAGATTTTAATCAAACTTGACATTACGAAGTGAGTCCCGCAATACCGTCTTTGTGTCTGTCTATCTGTCTGTACAACGCTCTACAGCCTAAACGCTGAAGCGATTTTCCCCAATCTTGGCATTTCAGCGTTTTATGCGATTGTCTAAAATAGATTTTGAATCGGTTTTTAGTGCCAAAACTAACGGTACATCCCATACAATTTTTTCTACCATCTCAATTATCTCGAAAACGGCTCTAACGATTTTGATAACAAATAAAATACACGACTGGATCGTACGAACTTGCTCTTGTAGCTAACAACTTGTTATTTGTTGTTGACGCTGTTAAGAAGGTAGGTAGTCTGGTTATACTATGCAGGTTTAAAGCCGATAACCTTGATTCTTAGTATAATGAAATACACAAATGTATCTAGAATATGGATTTTAATGATTCAAAATAGTTTTTAACGGCCTTTAGTCCAACAAAAATTGGCGTTTCGTCCCGGCGATCTCACATGTTGACTAGTGAGGACCTTTGTCGATACGCAATTTTTGCCAAGTTCAGTTCATCTTACATAGATTTTCTAAAGAACATCGATTGTGAACTATATCCAAAAAACTAGAATTCCTAATCATTAAATTGGAAATTTTTGTTTTTGCCCGTGGCCTGGCATTATTTATATAAGAATTGTTTTTTAATAATACAAATTCTATATACTACTGAAATACATCAGCCAAGTAGAAGACTTAGCACTATAATATTTGGACTTGTTGAATTATTGATTCAAAATAGCTTTTAACGGCCTTTAGTCCAACAAAAATTGGCGTTTTGTCCCGGCGAACTCACAGAGAATAATATGGATTTTAATTATGTAAGTTAGCAGAGAAATATGTACCTACATACATGGATGGAACCTAGGTATATAAATATATACATATAATAATGAAAATGAAGGATATATGTGGATAGGTAGCTATATGATATAACTTTATAATTTATGTGCAATATGCATATATTTATAAGATTCATGTGATTTTAAAAGACACATATGTATATGTAAATGTATGAGGGTCTACATTGTAAGTAGTATTCAGTGACCTATGCGAAAATTCGTAAAAAGGAAATACATGTAATAAGGTAGAAATAAATGGATAATACACATAATTAAATGCTTTCATATTGCTTAGTGGTTCGCTGGTTTGAAGGAAAATAAATATGCCATTTGAATTCGTGGATAAATAAGAATATATAAAAAAAAATCAAAAATCGTTGGATCGGTTTTTTTTAATTCATTTTTTATGTATAAAATTTTAAAACATTTTTAGAATAAAAGTTTGAAACTCCATTTTGAAGATATTATTAAAATGTATATTAAATTCATATTTCAAAAAAATTCAGTGACTGGTTTTTGAAAAATCGATTTTTCAAAAAAAAAAAGGATTTATTTCTTAAAAAATCGATAACCTTTTTTTGAAAAGTTGAGTATGCAGTTTTAGTAACACTCTTAGGAAGCATTTGCATAAGAAACATAATTTTAATCGGTCCATCCAATAGTGAGAAAGTCGAAAATTTTAAAAGTGGTTCTATGGGAAGTACCGTTAATAAGTACGCAAAATAAAATATTTTTATATTTAAAAGTGGACTGTACACACACGTTTTTTTTATAAAAATCGTTGGAGCCGTTTTTGAGAAAAAAAATTCTTAACGGGTTTTTAACATTCGTATGGGACGTACGTTGTTTTTCATTTTACAAACATATTTTTTTTTAACTATTCAAGATAATGTCAAAAAAAAAACAACAAAAACGAAGTTTCGACAAAAATCTATTCAGTTGTTTTCAAAATTTCGCCTTTTCGAACAAATTAATTTCAAAAAAATATTGCATTTAAGCTTTCGAGGAGCTTCTGCGTTAAAAATTTCAAAAAACCAAATTAACCGTTTCCCAGTAAACCGAAAAACAAAAAAATGGTCCTACTAGGGGTACCAAAAATAACAATTTGTTTGAAAAAAAATATGTCAAAAGGTACCCTTTCCCTTCATTAATGAACTGATTTTTGTTTACAAAAATAGTTGGAGCCGTTTTTGAGAAAATAAGATTTTTTTTTGGCTTTAAAAATAATACTTGTTTTCTTTTTGAAAATTCAATATTTCGAAAATGGGTGAATGATTTCTTGTGAAATTTTGTTTTTAAGTTTAAATTTTATACTTCATATATATGTATTTTATATTTAAAATTACTACCAAAAAAAATATGTACACGTACAGGGCGTCCAGGATTAAATTTAGGGAGGAGCACAAACGCTAGATAGGTAACGAGTGTGCACCATACTATTGTATTGCAATTTTTCTCTTGGATTCATTCTTTATCAATTACATGCAAGAATAACTATAAATAAAATGCACAACTGGATCGCACGTACTTGCTCTACAGGTAAAAATAAAGTCGTTTTTAGCTTAATTTTTTTATAAACAAAAATTCTATAATAATTTTTTTTCAAAAAAAAATATTGGTTGGCAATTTTAAGAATTTAAATTTAAAACCATAATTTAGAAAAAATCGTCCACCAGTTTTCGAACTACTGAACTTAAAAAAAAGCGATTTTTTTTTCAAAAATACAACAAAAAGAACTATTTTTATAAAATTTTGGTAGGTATAATTGTTGTAGCTACAAACATAGGTGGAACCTAGGTATGTAAAAATGTACATATAATAATGAAAATAAATGATAATTTATGTATGTATATAATTTATGTACAATATACATACATACGAATCATGTGATTTTTTATAGATACATATACATAAATGTTCGTAAATGCAGGTGAATAGTGACGTAAGCAAAAATGCGTAAAAATGAAATATAATTAGGTAAAAATAAATCCATAATACATACACATAATAAAAAAAAATTAGAATGCTTAGTTGTTAAAATTTGAGGGAAAAATAATGTCATTTAAATTATTGCACAAATATGAAAATATAAAAAAAATATAAAATTGTCGGAGCGGTTTTTTTAATATTGTTTAAATTGTATAAAATTTTACAAACGTTTTTAAAAAAGAAAACGTTATTTTGAAGTAAAATTTAATGTATGTATAAAATTTGAATTTAAAAAAATCAATTTTTTTTAAATTTGAGTACCTATGCAGTTTTATTAACAATTTTAGGGAGCATTTGTATAAAAAATTATTTTAATAGGTTCGTCCAATATTGAGTAAGTCGAAAATATGAAAAGTGGTTCTATGGGAAGTACCGTTCATAAGTACGCAAAAAATTTTTTTTTTATACTTGAAAGTGAATTGTTCCCTTCATTAATGAACTGATTCCAACTGATCGTTGGATCCGTTTTGGAGAAAAATAATATTTTTTGTTTGGCAAAAAAATTTATGGGAGCTACTGTCATGTGTCGTCATAAAAAAATGAAGATAAAATGCACGACTGGATCGTACGAACTTGCTCTTGTAACTAACAACTTTAGTGTAGCTAACTACTGACGCTAACTAGTTATCCTTTGCAGGAGTAAAGCCGATGTAGGTAAGATAACCCTGATTGTAAATATAATGAATGGTGAAATACATATATTTTTTTTCCGTGGTGGAATACATATGATTCAAGGAATGGTTACATGGATTTGAATTATGAAAATTAGGAGGGTATTATGTACCTAAATATATATAGATAACCTAGGTGTGTAGATATGTTCATGCATTTGTATAAATGAAAGTGAATGCTGTATAGGTTGGTAAAATCGTTCTTTAAACTTATAAATACTGCCAAATCCATCACTTTCATCGGTTTCTCGAAAAAACCAAGAAAACCATTAGATGCCACCGATCAATGGAAATTTTGTAAAAAAGTAGCTCGAAAATTTTTATTTTTAGTTTTTTGAAATTTTGGTATGCAGTTTTTTAGAGTTTATTAAGATACAGGTGACCATAAAATTTAAAATTATTTTTTTTGATAAGTTCTAAAAATATCGATTTTTCAAAATAAAAAATTCAAAAATTAATTTTAATTATAAAAAAAAGTTATTTAAAATTTTAATATGCAGAATTAGTTCGGGTGCCTAGGTCTTCTCAGATATAAAATTTGACAGAAATCCAAAGTACAGTTACCGAGAAAGCCAAAAAATTAAGAAAAACGTTATGTGAAAAGTACCGTTAATAGATTTTTCCCGTAAATTTGGTTCATATCAAATGATAGCTATTACCAACAAAAAAAAATCTCAAAAAATTTTATCAAAATCGTTGGAGCCGTTTTCGAGAAAAATAAGATTTTCCTTTAAGGTCATATGGCAGGTACCGTTATTTTTAGGCCTAATAATAAAATTTCAATTTCCCCTCTGAGGAATGCCAAAATAATCACACATACCAAACACCGTTTGGGCTGCAGCTCGTTATACATACAGACGGACAGGCCGACAGACAGATATTTTTTGTGGATCACTTTTTGAGGCTTCTCTATGATCGTAATGTCATGTTTGATACGAGTATAAGTTTGCAGCAAATAATCCGTTCAATCGTTTAAGCTGTACACTTGATGACAGACAGACAGGCAAATGGAATTACGTTACTAACTCCTTAACTTGCATTGTAAATACCTATATATCGCAAGTAAAATAAAATGCACGACTAGATCGCACGTACTTGCTCATATGTTCGATTATATTATATGCAAAATATGTATTCTTAATAGAAACGGCTAAATGTTTTTCACTAAATTTTTATAAATTAAAGTTCTTAAATTTTTTTTAAATTGGTATGAACATTTTAAGTATTTAATAATATAAATTAAAAAACAAAATTTCAGAAAAAATCCGTTCTGGAAATATTGAATTTTCAATTTTTTTTTCAAAAATCCAAAAAAAAACTATTTTTCGAAAATTTTGAAATGGAATACTATTAAGAATTTGAAGGAGCTCCTGTATAATTTTTTTTATCGAAATCCGTTAAGCCGGATATTTAAAACTTATTTGGCCGAAATGTACACCATACCCAAGGTATTACACACACCAATTTTTATCAAAATCGTTACAGCCGTTTTTGAGATAATTAAGATGGTAGAAAAATTTTTATGGCAAGTACCGTTATTTTTGGGGCTATAACAACGAATCAAAAATCTATGTTGGACAATCACCTAAAACGCTTAAATACCAGGTTTGAAGAAAATCGCTTCGCCGTTTAGGTTGTAGAGAGTTGTTCAGATAGACAGACGGAATTGCGGGACCCACTTTTTTGGTGTTCTCTATCATCGTGTAATGTCAACTTTGATTAAAATCTCGAGTTTATTTTTTTTTTCAATTGCAAAACTTGCTCTATCTATAGTACCTACATATTAAGGGTATTCATGTAACGGCGGGAACCCAGGTAAGCCTTAGAAATCAGATAATTTTATCTCCGCAGAAATGAACTATCAAAGTATATATGGGAAAAATATTCTGCAAATCAGATAAAATTATCTCACGAATTTGATGTATAAAGAGAATAAATAATCTTCATAAATTCATTTCAAAGAACATCTGATTATTTCCCACATTAACGCAAGTATTTTTAAGGGGTGCAAACGTCTGGCGGAAAATTATATATTTCTGCAAAGCGGAAAATGATCTCGTTGCATGAATACCCTTATTATATAAATCGCAAGTATAAATACAAAATTGTTTAAATAACAACCGTTCGTAGTTAGCACATTCGACAGCGCTGGTGGTCATGTTATGTTGCTTATGTTGCATACAGATACATCATTCTGCATTGGATATTAAAATCGAAAATACTCAATTTGAGTAGATATCTTTGCTTGCCATATGCCATTTCGATGTTGGCTTTCCCGGAGTTGAGGTAAAGTGAATCCCAAATAATACGTAATACGACAAACGAATTGAATATTATACAGTCACTCAGTTTAGTCTTTAGTTTCAGTTTAAAACCGGCTTCGGACGGACGCGTGAGGTGGCCCATTTTGTTTTATTTTTCTCTTAAAAATTAAATAAAGTGTAGGTATCTGGCTCTAGCTACCTACGCTAATCCAAAACAACCGAAAGAAGAATTTATTGCACCACAACTAGCATTAGTTTCAATTATAAATGCATAGATACCTCTCTCAGTCGGTCGGAGTGATTTTTCATCTTT
Organism: Philhelius pedissequus; assembly: GCA_910595825.1. Classification (NCBI taxonomy): domain Eukaryota; kingdom Metazoa; phylum Arthropoda; class Insecta; order Diptera; family Syrphidae; genus Philhelius; species Philhelius pedissequus. The sequence goes on along the minus strand of OU343161.1, from coordinate 225,582,915 downwards.
AGAGATAATAAACGTGTTTATTACTATTTCATGATTATTACCTATTATACCTACCTATCTAGGTAGTAAATTAATTAAAAAAAAGTGCACCTAATAAAAATATCTATTTACCTACAAATATGTATAATTTATGTCCGGTTTTAGTTACTAACATATAAGTAGATACATATGTAATCTAAAGTTTATTGTATTCCATTAAAAAGAATTTATACATTTACAAGTGTTTCAGGAATAAATAAAAATAAAAAGAAAATTTCAGAACATTACCTATAGATACTACTAGCATTTTCCATAAACTAGGTAAACGGATTAAAGAAACTAAATTATTTTCTCTCTACTCTAATTGAATTACCATACAAATTATCGGATAACACGAAGAAAAACTGAGGTAAGTGTTGTTTCTCGTCTGTTAAGTTTTTTCAAGCGAATATTTCTGAGGCTTTATAGTGTTGGAAGCGATTTTATTTTAAGAATTTTGACTTGCTTGAAAAAAGGCATCTTCATCATCGTACCTAGGTAGGTGTCTATTTCTTTTTCTAGTTATCAGAAATCATCTTCAGTGAAGTCAGGTCAGAATTCAGATATTCAGAAGAAAGCAACAGGAATAGGGAAAAACAACGAACTGAAGAGACTAAATTAACCGGTTTATGGCCTGGCCTTACTTTATATATATATACCTAGTATATTTTAGCAGTATGCTGCATGCATATGTTTCCTTCATCTCCTACTGTTTTAGCGCTCAATCGCCTTTTCCTTTGGTTTTCCTTTCTTTAGTTTAAGCATGCCAGGGAGGCCATACTCAGCCTTCAGAGCGTTCAACCGTCACCTCACCAGTCACCTCACCAGTCACCCTCACCACACCACACCAATCCATAAAACATTTTCCACTCATTTGTAATGACTGGTTTAACTGGATGAAATATGAACACATGAATGTTTGTAGCTGTAGTAGAAAGTCGAGGTTTGCTCAAATCATACTCACCTTTATGCTACAATTACAGTTTCACATGGTGGTTGTATACTGTACTGCTTAGTGCCTTTCAACCTCATCACTACTTTATCATAGCAGATGTTTGCATACTGTTTTGCTACCTTTTAATTTTGACAGTGTTACGAGCTACAACTACAAATACCCCATTCTGTTCTTCCAGTAAATACAAATACACCAAGAATTTAGTAGGCATGGACATGTATACACATTATCTATGAGTTATTTTATTATGATTCTTTAGAGTTGGATGTTAAAGAGGATAAAAGATGCACATTTTCGTGATGAATTCAATCGCACGTGCACTACCTATGTAAGTTGCTAGTTACTATTTTATGGGGTAGATATTATGTTCCTACCTACCTACCTAACTTGTGAGTTTTATTTTATTTGTTTGCAGTTAATTCAAATTACTTTAGGTAATGAATTTATATTTATATGTAAGTAAGTAATGTACCTACTTTAAAATAAATTAAAAACTGAATTTATGTCGGCGAAGTCGAACAAGATTAATTTTAAATTTCAGTGGATAGTATGTTTTATATATAACTAGCGGACCAGGCGAACTTCGTCTCGCCCCAATTTAACGCCTCTAAATGAACTGCAGAGCTATAATAAAACACAGATAGTTCAAATTGATAAACAATATTTTTCGATTTGTTAGCTATCGACGACGTCCTTTTCTTCACTGCTAGTATTTCCCGTTCACAAATCCAATCGAGATTTTTATAATTTTTTGCAATGCCGGGGAACACTTTACTTTGGTGATGAGTTTCTCTTTCGACGTTGTTAACTCGCAAAAATTTGCCGGGAATGATATCAATCCAGTCGAGACATTAACAGAAATTTGGCCATTGCCAAGTTCTTGAGAACTTAGCAGCCGATGGTTCGGTCTGCAATGCGACTCATATTACTTGTCATTTTCAACTTTTTGACGACGATTTCAAGCATGTATTAAATTCATCTGCAGCAGTAGATTTTTGGGATGACAGGAAGCGTTTGACAAAAATCTCCGTTAAGCAATATCGAGAAAGTAAGTGCGATTGCGGAATCGTATTCCAAAGCAGCGCGATTGAAGTCAACATTTACCACTTTTCTTCTAATAACTTTTTGTCGAATTTGTGGTGAATTTCACATTTAACCAAAATTTTCCCAGCTTCACAACCAATTGTCCACCTTTAAGTCGTCCAAAAAATCCATGGAACATAAAATATCAAAATTCATTTAATGGGAATCAATTCCTGTAGTTGTGTTCATACACGCGGCAACAAAGAGAAGCCAAAATAAAAGTGTGTGTATACAAAACAAAACATATTATTTATACTAACAAAGCAATAACAAACATGTGAGTGCATTTTTGGTTATAACTCCGGTTCTAGACATCGGACACCAAACATATTTCTTATTTGCACTCTCCAAACATGCCTTATGATCTTCTGAAAATTTTATTCAAATCGATCAAGCCCAAAAAAAGAAGATAACGCACAAACATAATTTGGATTGTTCTTTATATACGAGTATAAGAAGATTATTGAATCCTTGCGCTAAATTTAAACGTTTACACCAAAACTTATAAACATGGACTAGGGAAGGTCTAAGACTAATTGCATGGACTAAATGCGAAATGCTAACAGAATTGCTGCTATTTGACATTTACAAGCGTAGTCCTTTGTTAGACCATTGAAGACGGTGGTTTAGTGAAGGACTAAATTAATTTGCACATGAGAACGACCAACGAATAAACGAATATTCGTCCATTTTGACATTTCGTTCACATGACTTTAATTTTATTCGTCACGTATGAAAGTCTGATTTTGAGGTTAGACGCGCGCGAACAATTTATTCTTCGAAGGGTGGATGGTATGTGGAACGCGAATACAGCTTGACTGTTCGTAACAATCAAATGCAATTCGCGTACCTAATATTGTTTTATAAAATGTATCTTATTTTGGTGATTAAAAAGTAAATGTTTGTGTCTTAACATTACTATAAATTATATTTGTACAATTTGGTTTAGAGCTTGTGAAGAATTTCGGTTGGTAAATTGTTTTAAATGGAATTTATTAGTTTATTCGTCGGTCGTCGGTAGTTGGTCGCTCTCATGTGAAAAATCCTTATGACTTAACATTAAGAACAAAATTTACAGGGACATAGAATAAAAAGAGATAGAGTTAATACTTATTGTAGTAGATTTTGTTCGTGGATTTCCGATTTTTTTTTTAATTGATTCTATGGTTTAGTAAAATCATGGACTAGTGTTGGACTAAGCATTTCGTTATTAATAGGTCTGTTAAACCCTACTCTAAATGAGTTTAAAAATGGGAGTCGACTTTTAATATGAGGGCCGACTTTGATAATTTTAAACGTTAAAGAGGTCGTCTAACTTTAAACAGAGGAAAACGCTTCTTTATATTTCTTAAACTAAACTTTTTTTTAGTTGACGTTTGACATTTCATACCTAACAAAAAATGAAAGAAACATGTTTTCTGAGGAAGAAGATTATAATATTTTTACAAAGGCAAAAATATATAAAGTTTAAGCAAATCCGTTTGAAGAACTAAATGACCTTGATAGATACCGATACCGATTTGAAAAAAACAACGGTTCGATTTTTAATTGAAAAATGTATGTGAAAGCTGATTTGTAATATACAGAAAATTCCTTTTTGTTGAACAAGGAACAAATTGTTCTGAAACGAATTTCGGCAGCTATTTTGGTTTGCATACCTGCTAGTACTGCTATGAAACTGTTATTTTTGCATCTATGCAGGATAAAACTTATTTTTGCGTCTGTGGGTAGTTGCACTACGTCACATTTTGCTGTTGGTTTTCAAATCTTTTCATGGATAGAAAGTCAAATTTACAAATACAACAATGTAAACAAATTGGTTTTGGAGGGTGAAATGTACGAAAGTTCCCCATCTTGGTATTTTTCAACTGTGAAATGTGAAGTGCTATAAACACTTCTTTATTTCTTAAAAGCATGCTTTATCGAGTTTACAAAATTCGCAGAAATTGTGTCAGGGAAATCTATTCAAACCAACGAAAATTTTCCACTACTAAATATATGTTTGTGCCTATTACCGTACACACCATATTTAAAGCATATTTTTTAAATTTTATTTTCTTTGGCGTAAAAATATTCGCTTCGAACATATTTATTGGCCTTTTCCAAGTGTTTTGGAAATTCTTTTTAGTCGATGTGATTTTTTTAAATTTAATTATCACAAATACTGTGATACATACAATTCAGAATCAGTCAAATTGTTTCCGGGTGTTTTATTGGGGGAACGTGTTCCGGACGGCCAATCGAAAAGGCCATATATTTGACTAACTTATATTAGGTTTGTTCGTTGAGCCCTGAAGTCGCCATTGCGTCGCCCTAAAGCGTTTTTTTTTTAAACCTGAAGACAGTCTGATAAACAAATTGGTTGGTTCGTTTTTAGCTGGGACAAGTTGAAGTAAATGAATAAACGTCTAATTCGCATGAGATCTTAAGTAAGTATGGGCGATTTTAAGAAAAATATCGAATGATAAGTATCATCGCTATTAATAGTTATCGAATCGAAAATATTGACGTTTTGAAGGATTTTCCTTTATTCTTCCTTCAACATCGATATTGAATCATCGATTTCTTATTTTAATATCGATGTTTCAATAACATAGATGAACATCATGAACCATTTGTTTTGTTATGCATTCTCGTTTTATATGCAATTTGTTATTTTCAAAATTGAAATAAAAGAATACTGAAAATTATTTTCAGACACAGACATGCAAAATGGAAACCTTTGAAGTTGTAGTTTGTGCATAGGGCCAAACAAAATGTACTCATAACTTAAATTTAACATATTTTAAGTTGTAATAATTAAATGACATAACTTGCTTTTCTGCAGAATAAAATAAATGGCCCCAAGGTGTTTTTGAGAGCCGAAACAACCCCAAGAGTTGTCAAAAAAACCTAGGTCGTTGTCTATTCATCTGTCATATTTGTTCTTGTTGAACCTAAATATGCTACGTTACGTTGCGGAATCCATATTAGTTAGTTTGTTTAAGTGTTTAAAATTATGAAATAGTTAGGCTAGGACTCATATCTAAGCGAATACGTTAACTAGAGCTGGTTTTATTCCATAAACGAACAGCGTGTAAAATTGTGCGCTATTATGTTTAAGAAGTGCTTTATATTGTTTTGGAAGCTAAGTCGAAGCAAGAGAGCAATAAACGGATTAAATGTTTTTTGTCCTGTTTCCTTTCATAGCGTTGTCGTTGTTTAAAATATGAATTACGTACGCATTTAAAATCTATCTTTCAAGAGTAATGTCGTTTTTATTTGGCAATCCGGAAGCCTTCCGGACTCTTCTGAAAGCGTTCACTTGGGAAAAAATGACAGTTCTAATTCTGAAAAGAAGAGAATTTTGCTTCTGGATTTGAAAACAGAATCAGAAGCAGAAGCACTCACATTCATATACTTGAACGTCAAACTCGACTGTTATCATTTTTTGTATCATAATTGTGCAACAAACATTTTTTTTTGATTTTGAATATTCTTACGTACACAATTATTTTCACACATACAATCTCATTAAAATTCAGAATCGTCAGAATCACACGAAAGTGTTCAGTTGAGATCCCGGATCGGAGAACAATTCCGGATTGCCAAATAAAAACGCCATAAGTTTCAATACCAATACCAACATCATTATTTGTAGTAGGTAGGTAGTATTTGAAATTATTTTAAACGTTAAGCTTATTCATAATTTTCTTTAAATATCTTACATGTTTGTATCTATTTGCGTTTTTTATTGCCTCTTAAAAAATGTCTTTATAACTTATGGCAACCCTGATTGAATGAGAAACTAATGAATAAAAACCTCATCAATAGGCTTTTTAACTGTACAAACACGTATGTACATATATGTAGGTATATCTAATTATGGACATATCGTGTTCATGTGCATAGTTTAATAGAACAAGATGTTTCATTTAGCGTTCGCAATTCCTGAGTTGTCTGCCTAATCCAGAAATGATCCATAGAGTTAGTACATCTACATATCACAAAATGTATTTTCCCGGTTGTAAATGCTAGCATACTGTTCACACATGTGAAAAAAAGACAATGTTTTCACATTTGCATATGGGAAAACATGATCTTACCATGTCATACCATATATGTATGGATGTATATGTATAAGTATATACAATAATTATACATGATCATACCAAAATTATTTTAATATCAAATTTATATACATAGGAACTGCGAAATAAACAACCGATTTGTTGGCATTTTGTTGAAGTCTATCGGAGGTTATTCAATGGAATTCCGGTTTGTAGAATGGAAAGAATACAATTTTATCGCTTCTGCTTGTCAGTTGAATCATTTATTACTATGATGATTAATAATAATTGTATACATGTTGAACCTATGCTCGGAAATGAAAAGATTTTAGGTTTCTTGTCATATTGAATTGTTGGTAAGAAGAAGTACATACATAGGTACGCATCAATTTCAAGTTACGTTGTTCTTTGTTGAATTTTCTCAGTTATTAGTCACTCGAATATTTTATTACTTGTTCTTGGAACATTGTTATTAAATTCACATTAAATAATAAAATAAGGACAATTAGTAGGCTCGAATATATTAGGTACTAAAAAGAACTTGATGTCGTTTTTGATTTGCTGTTCGGAGTTACTCTTTTTCCACTCATGTTCTGTTACTCGAGAAATTCGAGTATACCTTTTTAGCCTCTTGGATGCATTTTTATGGACAGATCTGTTTAGTAGCCATGGAAGTAGTGATGTTTGACCATCTCATATTTGTTTCTTTTGTTGCGTTTTGTTGTAACATAAATATACATGTAGCGATAGGCATGCAGATTTCTTCCATTTAAGGTAGAATTGGTAGGTATTAGGGTTCCATTTCTGGTGACTTCATCGCCTTTGCTGTTCCCTAAGATATCCCTATATCCCGGCACCCAAATCAGCTGATTGTTATGGGGTTTTCGTTTGGTAACATAAATCAATTTATTTTGATTTAGATCTGTCAGAAAAACTGATTTTGACAATTTTTGCCTTCAATTGGCCAACAAAATTGATTTATTTTTTGATTTTAAATCAATTTTGCAGATCTGGATTTTTCGGCAGATCTACCCCTCTTTTACTAACACCACTATGCATCATAATTGACAGCCATCAGTTTGACAAGACAGCTGGTACCGTTCACAGATACAAATATATACACCAATACTATAGCAAATAAAAATCAATCTAAAAACGTATTCGATTCGTTACGAAAAAAATCAAATTATAGATTAAAATATAAATTTACTAAACTGAAACCCCATTAAACTGTTATGCCATCTTCCTGACAGATGATCGACAGTTGCAGGCGCTTATATAGCTTGTGGAAACAGCGCCAATTCATTTAAGGACTGATTGTCTGAGAAGATGCGGATATCATATGGATATCACGATTTCCTTTAGCCAAGTGCTAGGATAGAACCTCTTTAATCGCCAGTATTTCCGGTGGGATAATATAAATCTTGAGTACTTTTTTAAACAGGAACAAATATGTTGTAGGACAATTTTTTGTCGTCTCGGGACATGCCAACAGTGTGACGGAAAAGTAGAGTTTATGCGGCTCTGTACAGTTAAAAAGGCATTCGACTTCCCGGCATTAGTTGTTTGATTCAGCAGTCGCGATGCGCGGGGAATTTTTAACAAGTTTAAGTGCGAGCAACTGTTATAACTGTTATAAATTGGATTTTCTCTAGTCTTGTCCATAATTTTTAGTAATAAAACAAAAAGATCGACATAAAGGCTTTACAGTTTACTAACATACGGACAAAGGGGAAGATTATCGCCTTCCCTGATAAATATAATTTATCTAATGTCGAATTCCACACAACCATTGTGGAAAAAAACATTGTTTTTTTTTCTTCACACCATCGAATTATTTTAAAATAAAATAGAGTTTATGTTGTCAAAACAGATCTTGCGTTTTTAGCCAGATTTCATAGATCTTACACGCACACTTTGAAAGTTCCTTACAACAAAAAAAAAACGATCTGAAATAGATTTGAAATTCTGGTTCGGAATTCGACATTAGTCTTTAAAAAAAATGGCTGGACTAATTTGGGTGGGTTTTCATTTGAGTTTCTACTTCCTGAACTTGACCTCTTCGTATTGAATGAAAAATCATTTCCTTTTTTAATGTTTTTTTTTTAATTTTATTTGATATACAATATGTACACATGTAGTAAGTATTATTAACTTATTAAACATTTTTGTAAAACCAACATAAACAGAACCTGTATAATTGTAAAACTTATCATATTTGTTGACCCCGCGCTTCGACTACTCATTCTATCCATAAGTTTCGGTTTCAGATTGCATTGAGTTTCATTTTTAACAAATTTGAACAAAGACTCTATAATGTTGGATGGAGTTATATCATCGCAATTTTCCAGATGGGATAGCACACACTTTTCAAAGTCCTGCACATCTTTGCATTCTTTCTCGCCTACTACAATTTGTGGTAGATTATTGACATCTGGCACTCCGTTCTTTGGAATGTAGTCAGCGAAGGATGCATTCATACAGTTGTAAATATTGTCCTTATTCTCTTCCAGACACTCTGGACCCTTTTCAGCGATAAATAAGACGATTTGATCACCTCCCTTTTTACACATAAATCCAAGCAATTTTGATGCAATTCGAATCATGACAGAATGGCGTGCTTTCTCTTCTCTATTAAGACATGGGTTGATTTTAGTCATAAAATTGTTGAAACAAAGCTCTGCTTGGTATTGTTTTTTACAGTATTTCTCGAATATTGTATCTAACTCCCCGATTGGTGTAGCTATTTCTATTTCTTTTTGGATTGCTGTTAAATTGCCTAGACCAGAAAAACACTTCATGAACTGGAGGGCACCTCTGTGTGCTTGAAGGTATACAGTCTCATTGTATCCAGATACTTTTCCACACTTTTCCCTTAAAATCTTTTTTGCATCTTCAACTGTGAAATTCATACCAACAAATTCAGCTGGCAGGAATTTACTCTTCAATATATCAAGGGATGTCTGTTGCATTGTATCAGAAGGTGCTATCAATATAAAAGCGAATGCTAACGCGAGAAATACAACCAACTTGTGCATTTTAGTAGGAATAACTACTCGTGTTTCGTATATGATATATCACGGGCAACCGAAATACTGAAAACAATTTACGAATCTAAGAATTGATTGGCGATACTTTGCTTAAAATGAACATTGGACTGGCATTCATATCTAATCTTATCAGTTTTTATTAAAGAAAATTGTAATAATAGTAAAACTGACTAGTACATTTTTTTTGTGTTCAAAGTTCATGGGCCTATGTATTTATTTTATACAAAAAAATCAAACTAGTCTATAGTCTAAGAAATAGAGTTATTTATACGTAGCTAGTAGATACTAGACAATTATAAACGGGGAAAAAATCACAATGAAAAAATAATAATAACGTCTCATTATTTTGTTCTGTATAGGTAAACATATTCGGAGAATGTTTAGTATAAATTTTCAATAACAAACAAAAAACCAATAATTTCCTCCTTACCAATAAAATAAATCTTCCAAATCTTTTTTCGTACAAAATAGAGATAAAGATATATCTAAAATGTTTGTACTTTATAATAGAGCAAGATCCCAGGGCCCCAGAACTTACTTCTTTTCTGATGGATAAAAAGCATATGGTAGAGTAGTGTTAGTAAGTACAGCAGTGCAACCTTGAGATCTATATTGTGTCCCCCTACAGTGTACTAGAATAGACCGTAGGTATAAGAGCCAAAGTTTGATGTCCATAAGTATATCTCTTACACCCAAACATTTTTTTCAGCTTTGAAATGAAACAGTATAAGTACAGTGGCGTAGGCAGGACCAAGGTGGATTCAGGATTTCAGTTGGGAAGGGTGGTCAAGTTGATCTCAGATGGAATTTTTTTTTTTTTTTTATAATCTTGCACGCGCTTAAGGGATTATGAATACCCTTTCTATGTTTTTAACACAGCGCGGCATGCGGTGAAAGAAGAGTAAGAAGGATAGAAAGATGTGTGGCGCGACGTATTTGAGACGGTGGTTGTTGTCTCAGATTTTATCTCCAGGGATGGCGGCTGAACTAATGCGGAGAAAATTACCGTGTCTTATTTATTTATGTCTCTTATAATTCGCATTATTTTATTTTATTTCACTGTCGTATTTATGAGTAGTTTACTCAGTTACATGTTATGCCTGAACAGCATGTAATGAGTAAACCAGCAACTCATATTATGACAATTTTTAGAATTGGTTTTTAATGGAATATAAGAAGACATAGACAACGGCAGGAATCGAACCTGTGACCACGAGGTTGACACACAAATATCGCGCCACGGCCACCCCTTTTTACTTATTTGTTATAAACAAAGCCCTTTTTACTTATTTGTTATAAACATAATTTTGTACATTTTCTTCTAGAAAAATGTTTGGTATGACAATTTTATGTATTTAATAATACAAATTTGGAAACAGAATTTCAAAAATATCGTCACCCATTTTAGAAATATTGGATTTTCAATATGAAAAATTAAAAAAAATATTTTTCGAAAGTTTTGGTACCTACGCAGTATTATTTAGAATTCAAAGGACCTTCTACATAAAAAATATTGATCGAAATCCGTTTAGCTGTTTATGAGTAAGACCAAAATAAAAAAAATGGTTATATGGCAAGTACCGTTATTAACAAAGGCGTAACATTTTAAACGATTTAGTATTATCTTAAATCATTTTTAGTGTGATACTAGGCTAAAAGGAGGACTTTGCTAATTTTGAACCAGTTTAGTAGCGTACTATTTTCTTAACATTTTACTAAAGTTAAAATTACAAAATTGGTACTTTATGTTTTTAGTATCTTACTGAATCCATATGCCACTTTGACATTTACAAACGTCAATAAGTCATGTTCGATTAATTTTTTGCACTATCTTAGGCGTGTTTGGTTGTTCTTTATTAAGAAAATAGATTTAGTATGGTGCTAGTTAAAAAAGTGTTTAAAATTAGGAAAATATTAGTAAAGTGTTTTAGTATTAGCAAACTGTTAAGTAGTATCATGCTAAGCCCTTAACATCAGGCTGTTTAAAATGTTGCGCCAAACTATCTAAAAAAAGAAGTTTAACCAAAATGTAGACTTTGCCAATGTCATTGCCGATGAACATTGAAGACATTGAATGGAAGCAAAATCGATTTGGTTTTCTTGAATGTCGTTAATGTGTTTTTTGACAATTTTTTGATCGTCTGATGGTAACTTCAATTCTTATGCCAACAAATGGCAGCTTCAAATCATGGTTGTTTACAGCTAATTCAATTAATAAATATTCGTTTGGAAGAATGTAAATATCAATGTTGAGGCTTGTGAAATGTCAAAAAAATTTCAGTATTCATTGATACGTGTGGTGCCGATTTTTCTTCAATGTTTATTGACAGGAAATAATTGCAATGAAAATTGACAATAAACATTGATCGTGTGTAGGGCACTTTAGTTTTGGCCACAAAAAAATCGATTCAAAAATCTATTTTAAACAATCACATATAAATATTAAATACCAAATTTACAAAAATCGGTTTAGCCGTTTAGGCTGTAGCTTGTTGTACAGACATACAAACGGAATTGCGGGACCCACTTTTTTGTGTTCTCCATCATCATAATGTCAAGTTTGATTATAATCTCTAGTTTGATTTTTTTCCAAATGCAAAACTTGTCCTATAGTACCTATATCGCAAGTAAAAAATGATTGTATTAAGCCCCTCTACAAAAATCCGTAATTATTTTAGGGCACGGTAGTTATCGTACTCCCCGCCGTAAATACAAAAAAAAAATACAAGAATCTCATTAAAAATTAGTTTTATTAATTTTAAATTTTCTCAAAAAACTGAAAGTATATCGCCGATGGACCCAGGGGTCCCAGGATTGAGTCCTACCGGCGGACATTTTTTTTTTTGTAAATAATGAAGTATAAATGATAAAAATAGAAATATCTTATAACTTTTTAGAGGGTTTTCATCAACATATAATTAATTTACAACGCATAATTTCGTTCATCAAAATTCAAACCCTACTAATGCTCAGCTTTCTGCTTAATAACAAGAAATACTAGTTTAGAATAGGTTTAAAAATTTTGAAATAGTTATTAAATCAATAAGTACTTAGGAAATTGCTAACTAGTAAAATGCTAAGTCCTTAACGAAAGGTTGTTTAAAATTTTGCGCCATTGACTTAAAAAAAAACTAAAACATTTATTTGCTAGTTTGCAACAATTTCCTGTTGGCATTCAGTATCAAATTATCCCAGATCCCTGCGAAATTAAAAGTAAGTAATGCAAAATTAAACAATATCAACTTACATATTATGTATGTAACTTAATGTCACACACTCATTACATCATATTCTTGTCCGTGAAGTAAACATAACAAGGGTCAGCATCTACTTTTTTTTAAACAATTAATTTTTTTTACCGCATGCACATGAGTTCTAATAGCACCTTATAATTTTCCAAAATAGTTCTGCTTGATTTCACCGAAAATAATTGATTTGAAAAAGTGAACTTCACTTTTTTTTTAATTCATTTTTATTTAATCTTAACTTATAACTATCTTAAATCCAGACAAAAATGTTTAAAACTAGCCTAATTATCAATAATTTACAACTAATTTGTTGGTGTTGTTCCTCGAACTCTTTCTGTTCTTTCGCTCGGCGCGCTTTTTGCTTGGCCTTAACGGCGAGAACTATAAGAACCTGTTGGCTTTTCAAACTTTGGATTTCTGGCTCCATTGCTCCAATTTGAACGACCATTCTTTGCTCCTCGTTGTCGTCCTCCTCAGATGATATGGAGAGGTTCGCGAAGGCAGTACTATCGCCCATCGTGAAGTGCCCTTCTCCTTCCTCAGACATGTATTCAATACCCTCTTCGGGTGACGTGTCTAATTGTATTTGTCTTGCTGCCTCTGACGTCTCGTCTATATCCGATGTCCTCACCCCAGCTTTGCTGAGGTGGCGGTGGATCTCTTTTTTACCAAATTTGGTGCGCACTTGATCCTCTTTCTGCGGTTCGGATTTACATCGGATGATGTTGCCGTTGTTGTTATTGCTGTTGATGTTGTTGCTGCAGAATCACTGCTTGTAAGTGGAACATCTTTCGATGTTCCCTCAGCTGATGCCATCGCTGGCCTCATTGGTCCTAGGACACCTTTCGATGCCCCGGTGCTTAAACTCCTCCTCCTTTGCTCGTATTCCCAACCAATAAAGTTTTCCACTTCACGGTTGTGAAAAAAAGCTTGCAAAGTTTTTATGCCCGGGTGGGAATCGAACTGGCAACCCTTGGATTCGCGGTCGGCCAATCTACCACTGTGTTGAAATCACACACGATTTTTACTTGGAATCACTGCGAAAGCCGAAGACGAGCGAACACTTCAACAGTTCGAGTTCGACTGAGTTTGAACTTCACTCCAGCATATCATGTTACGAAATATCTTATAAAAATTATTTTGTCTGTAAGTATCCTTCCCTAAGAGTTCCTATACCTAAAAATAGTAATGTCAAATTCAAGCCGAAAAAAAAGTAAAAACAAACAATTAAATTTACGTAAAAAAGCACTTGCAATATAAAAACTACTAAAAAAACGCAACTTGCGATAGTAAAATCTCCAATATAATGTTGATATTTTGTACTTCTAACACTATTTTAAAGAAAATTACGACTTTTTTTACTTTTGGAGCGCTTTTTCACGACTTTAGGTAAAAGACCTTGAGATGTGACAGTAAGTTAGCGAACCGGAATAATTTGTTGTGGATATATGTTTATTATCTAACAAAGAAAATTATTTTGTTGATTATGAAATGATTATGTTAAAAAAAAACATACAGATACAGAAACAGATATGCAAAATCGAAACCTTTGAAGTTGTAGATTGTACATAGGGCCAAAAAAAATGTACTAACAACTTTAAGTTAACACATTTTAAGTTTTAATTATTAATTGACATAAAAAGGAGTTTGAGAAATAATATAAATTATTCATTGGACGAACTCTAGTTATAACATTATAATAGTAATTCGCCCTTAAAATTGTTAAATATTGTCCGAGCATCGAGCGTTTGGGGGGCTGGTGAATCAGACAACTAATGCTCGAAATTCGAAACGGGGCCGCATAAACTCTACTTTTCTGTCACACTGTTGGCATATACAAAGTCACGTCCTTATTTATATAAGTATATAAGTACATAATACATATAGATATAATTATTATCACATTGTGTAAGCAAGCGTTATTTTTATAGTAACTTCGCTTTATTATAGTAGGAATAGTTATTTGAATAAGAAAGAAAGAAAAGTGGTACTGTTTTTAACTGGTGCGAGGAATATGCATACATGTAGGTATGAAGGTATAATGTATCCATATAACGTTTCAAGGCTGGTCGAACCTAGCTTAAACAAACCAACGCATTCTAAACAAAAAGAAATTTTAACCAACTGAAAAAAAACCCTAATGATAACGTGTTTTTACCATAAATAAAACAAAACTTCTGAAGGCTTTTTATATATGTATACGAAGATTAAGTATTGTACAAGCATACTTTTCCTTCTCTGTGTCAAACAAAAGAAAAATTGTTGCGCCAAATAGATGTACGTAACTCTATCTACTTGATTTTGATTTTTTTTTTATAAAAATAGATGCCCTACAAAAATGTACAACACCAAATAGACAATTACAGTCCGCATCATTTAATTGAGTTTTTAGGTTTTTTTTTTAACAAATTTCATTTCGCTGTGTTTTTGGAGTATCCCGCCTTACTATTTGTAATACATGATGTTTTTTTTACTCGCGATACAAGATCTTTGATATTTTTATTTGTCATTCAAGAGATGCGGAGTGTATCTATAATATGCACCAAAGAAAAGATACAATGAAATGGAACGGTTGCATGGAGATCAATTAGATCGTCACTCGACCAATTCGTACGGAAAATAAAGAAACTTTATATTTATGCGCATATTATTTTAATGTACCATTTTTGTTGTAATTTATATATACTAAGTAATAACGTTAAAACGCATCATAAAATTTACATTAAGTGCATAGAAAAATGTTCAAGGCAAAGCCACATTGCAACAACTTCTGATGATGTATGTATGTATGTTGAATTGATGTAATAGGTACATAGGTAGGTATTTATAAGATGCTTTTTTTTTACTTAAATTTGCTGACGTACATATTATGTATTTACCTATGTATAATTGTGTATATGGAGTTTGGTTACAAGGGCACGACGAGTTGGTAATTGACAGTCATGAGATACAAATTTTATATCAAAGAAGTTTAAAGAAAAGGGATTGCGTTTCGTACTTCCGAAAATCATTGGTCAGCTTAGAGTTTCACACATACCTACTTATTATAGGCATTATCTTGTTTTTAGACTTTGTTTATTTCCACATACAATTCTGGTTGAAAATTCCCTGAACATAATTTTCGTTTTGGTGCTTATGACCCAATTTATATCAAAGATTAGGTCTAAAGGGCTACTTGAGTCATAAGAATAACCAACGTCGCACAGTGGACTGACTCCATACATTTAGAAGTGAAAATTCGAATCTCAGTTTTAAATGTTTATTTTACTCAAAAAATGCTCAATGCTTAAAATATTTATAGAACTAGCTGACCCGATCAGCTTTTCTCGGAAAAAAACTTTTTTGAAGCTAAATAAAATAAATTATTTAAATTAACACTGATAAACTTTTATAACCAGTGACATACTATACATGGACTGCTAGTCGATTGTCAGTTCCATACAAAACCTGCATTGAAAATGGGGGGAGAACGATCTTTACGCCCCTCTGATCAAAGTAGCAAACAAAAATCTTACTTTTAAAAGCCATCTATTGCCACTCTTGGCATGCGCACCATATTTAGTCAACATGGCAAAGAAACTATGGCCATCTATTGTTATTTTGTATAAGATAAGTGCTGACATCTATTGTTTATAGAAAGTCAACAATGCTGTATGGCTGGGGGACTATAAGAAAAATTCCTCTTTGTTTCATTCTAGGAAAGAGATTGCTTTTAGAGTTGAATTCGAAATAAAACAAACAAAAACCTAATATGGATTTTCCAATTAAATTAATTCTTTATTTTAAATCAATTTATTTAGAAAATTGTTTCTCTTTTGATAGTTTTCCGTTTCAGTAGTGCTTTTAAAGGCTGTGATTTTTGTTCTTAAAAAATGCAAAATTTTATACAAACAATTAAATAATAATTCCGAATTACCATACTTTTTTGTTTTTTTAATTAAATTTTAATAAAGCCATGTACTTTCCATATATACATAAATACTTGTATGGAAGAACTAACTAACTATTGAGGTTTGCGGCTCGAATTCACCTCTGATGGTTGATGGAAATAGTAGATATATGCGAGTTCGGTATCTACTTTATACATTAAGAGTACTCATGAACCGTGTAAGCCGTCCCACATCGAAAATGGAAAAGTTTACCACACACGTTTCATGAACGTACCTAAAAATCAACTTGTAAACGTGGTTAATGATTTTTTTTCTTCCTATATTTTAACTTGATTAATAACGGTGTGTTTATTACTCTCATTTAAAATCTCGGCCAAAAATAATACGAGGAAGAGAGATAGTTATACCAAGACTGTGACACATAAAACGTCAAAATTAAATGTCAAAAGTTTTCCACATTTAACAAATTCAGATGGTAAGCTTTCCCACATAAATTGTGATGCACTTGTTCATCAAAGGAAATAACACCTTGGCCGATACCAGGTGGAAGAGAGTGACTTACCATCTCTAAAAATAATTCCAATACTCAAATTCATGAGGGAAATACATTTGGAGGAAGAGCTGTAAAATGAGCTATCCTCACCCAGCTCTAGGAGGGGGGCACAATACATCTCAAGATCGCAGTGCAACAACCCCATACTATTATTCATTCAATCATTCCCACATAAAATTTTGCAGAAAAGATCACCATTTTTTGGTAAACTTTTTAATTTTGACAGCTCATTTACCATTTTACCACTTAACTTATAGTACGCGGTTGTGTTAACTCTTGTAGATTTTATTCATTTCGTCGAAAAGTTAAAACAAAAACTTAAATGTAGTTTAAACTTAAAAGCGTGTGCTAAATTTTATTAGTCGCTTTGAAAAGTAAAGAAAAAATAAATTGATATTTGATCTAGCGTTAAGTGTATTCCGCTCATACGCAAAGAACTACAATATAGTTGCCTATTTTTTGCTGTAGAAAATAGAGAAAAGGAAATTTTTGTATTTGTGTATGGATTTCTTTGAAAAAAAAAATCCCTTAAGCACTGGTACTTGATAATATTCGTGATTTCCGTTAGGAGCTGGGTGGCGCTCTTGTGGTCCTAGCTGAGGTTGGCTCTTTTTTTTATAATCTAATGTCCCAACACAGCGCGGGCGTGAAGTTAAGGAAGAGAAAGAATGATAGGAAAGATGGTGGTTGTTGTCTCAGATTTTGTCTCCAGGGATGGCGGCTAATCTAATGCGGAGAAATTTCCGTGTCTTATTTATCTATGTCCCTTATAATTCTCATTCATTTTTGTATTCTTTGTCATATTTTATCGGTATACTAGTTTTACTCAATCATATGTTGTAAGTTGTATGCCTAAACAGTATGTAATGAGTAAACCAGCAACTCATTTGTATGACATTTATTTTTAGAATTGGTTTTTAATGGAAAAATAAGAGGACATAGACTACGGCAACCTGTGACCATGAGGTTGACAGGCAAACACAAAACTATCGCCCCACGGCCACCCCCTGTTGACACGGTGCTCCGCGCACAACGTTGGAGATGTCTCAGATCCTGATGAGATTTTCACACCTTATTAAGTCAAGCTCCGGCCACACCTTTGAAGAATCCGTTGGCTGTTAATCTTCTCCTGAGATTTTTTTATATAGTTTTGCTGGGTCAGATGATTCTGGAACAAGTGTTGTAACCTCTGTTATACGACTTCTGTCCCAATGAGATTACCAGTCAGTGGAGTGGTCATCTGTGCAGCATAAAGTAACACCGATGGAGATACATTTTCAATAAGTTGACGCACTTTAGCACGCTTAGAGTGTTCTCCACAGCTTTCAAACCATTCCAAAAAGTAGACATTCATAGCTACTCAAAAGACCTAAATTTGGATTCAAAGCTGCATCAAGCACTAATTAAGATTGTTCAAAATATCTTCAGAACATAGACTTTTTTAAATCAATTTCACACTTATTCAACATATTTTATCTAGCAAACTAACACAGACACAAATTTAAAATTCAAGTCATAAAAAGATAATATACCTTACTAATCACTGCCATTTTTAAAAATCAAAATTGATCAATTATTAACAATTTTATTAATAATAACGTGAACTACTCAAATACTTAAAATTAGAAAATAATCGTAGTGTTTTTCTCGCCATTTGTTTGCTCTTCAATAAATTGGGCTAGACAATGAACCAATGTATTTTGGGGTCAACAATAATCCGTTATATAGATAAGAAAAAACAAAAAATGTTTTATATGGGGTCGGTCCACTGTGGTCGTCGGAAATGTCGTGGTTTTACCTTTAAAATTGAAACAAAAAAAAACGAGTTAGTAAACGAGAAATAAAATAGGGCCCAATACAGAACTTTGCAGTACGCCCAATTTTTTTAAATTGATTTCGCTTCTAGTTTCTTCAATTTTCACACTTGAGCTCTGTTTTTAATACAAGTTCTAAACCATTCAAGTAGGAAACGGAACGAAAAACAGTATTTTTTTAAAACTTAACTAACAAAATATTGTGGTCGACCATATCAAAGGCCTTCGTTATGTCAATAAATATACCCGCTGTGAATGGTTTACTATCCAGATTAGAAAATATTCTAGAACAAAAACTCAATACCGTCAGTTGATTTTTCCTCTAGAAATCCGAATTGAAATGAACTAAAAAAATTAGCTCTTCTAAAGAAACTAACAATTCTTTTTTAACTACTTTTACAAAGACTTTGCTAAAAACAGGAAGAAGATATATATATACATAGGTCTGCATAGTTACATATATCATTAACTGCTTTTGCTTTTTGAACAATGGAACACGGTAGGACGTCGCCCATTTGAGACCTTCAGGAAAAACGCCCGTGCTAACGATCAGATTGAATGTATGTGTTACGATCAACCACGAAAAAAACGATTTGTTTAACCAATCCATTAGAAATAGCATCGAATTCACCAAGATTTTAGCAACTCAAACGCAGTAATTGGTTCCAATCCTTTTACTTAGCGCATGTGTTGTGAGTGGCAATGGCGCAGTGGATAAAGTGCTGGATTGCTAACTAGGACGTGTGGGTTCGATTCTCACGCTAGGCGCATTCTTTTCCTGGCATAAGCCAAGAGTACCTATCTTTGCATTGCAAAAGATTAGGCTCTATACTTTGCCCTAGATAAATATGAGAAAAAACAAAGTAATTAGTTAAACAAAACTTACCCCCTATTTCACAGCGCGAGCTTAAGATCAACTGAACCTTAAACTGAGTTTATATTTTTGGTTTAACTCGTCCGGTTTCACAGTGAAATCTGATCTACAGATCAGTTGAACTTCGTTTAACTACAATTTATGAAAAATAGTTGGCAGCATTTTTCTTGCCTCGTCCTCCCTTTCTCTCTCTGACACAAAAAAAAAAACATGCGAAACAATGAGAATAATAAATAAAGTAATATTCAAAATCACTATAACAACTGGATAACATTTGAATACACAATTTTGTTTTGTTCATAATATTTTCTGAAAAAAAAAATAAAACAAACGCTGAACTGAAGTTTAAACGGCAGAAAATTCTCTGTTAACTTAAACTACAAATTGAACTCATTTCAAGGTTTAAACGGCACTGTGAAACCGAATAAATTGTTGTTCTGAAGTTTAAACCAAAAGTGGAGTCTAAACTCGCACTGTGAAAGGGTAAGAATAACAAATAAATAAAATTTATGAAATAGTTCACGTCTAAATGATATTATTTTTACAAAATTTCACTTTTCTTTTAAATTGGTTTATTCGGTTTTCATTCTTCACCACAATTAGAAGATTACTAAAATATTTTAACCCATCAAAAACATAATAGTTGGGTACTGCTAAGCCGCAATCTCTGGTCGCAAGTTGCTGTTGTTTCTCAAATTGTAAGTCTCAGATACTTCTAAGATTCCATAGGACATATAATCAGGAAGCATTCCATTACGCATTTTAAACATAAACACCATGGCATCATAAGTCAGTTTCTGTTTAACATTCATCCAATTAAGGCACTCTAGAATAACCCGAATCGGTGTGTATTTGTTCAGCTTTAAGATGATTATCATACCCTTATTCTGCACTCTCTGTAGTCTTAATTTAACATCAGCGTTACAACCAAAGAGTAGAATTAAACAATAATTAAAGTGCGGCAACAAAAGGACATCATAAAAAAGAATAGACGTCTCAAATGTCAGATGTTTTCGAATTCTACGCAAGAAATAAACTTTTTTTGAAATTTTTGCACAAACATGACTGGCGTGCTCTTTAAAGTTCAGTTTTTCATCTATTATTACTCCCAGATATTTTAAACATTGTACTGTATTGATTGAAACATTATCAAGACACACATTAATTTCATTATCTACTCTGAATTTCCAATACTTAGTTTTGTCTTTAAGTTCATTTATAACCAGTTGTTAACACTTTTCAAATCCTCATTCAGCTTTTGGCACATTATTTCGCTATTGTCACCACAAATATAAATGAGCCTATCATCAGCAACAAGCTTTATACTGCAATACTTTAAATAAACGGTGATTTTTTAAGAGCTTGGTTTTTGAAAATTCAAAAAAACACAGAAACTTGTAAAAAGTGAATGAAATTTTTATTTATCGATAAATCAATTTCTGCCATTTACTTTTTTAAAAATAATTTCACTTAAATGTTGCCCGCGGCTACGCTTCAGGTGGTCCATTCTGAAGGTCCAATTTTGGCAAACTTTTTCACACATTTCGGCCGGAATCTCACCAATTACGCGTTCAAGGTTGGCTTCCAAGGCAGCAATCGTGTTTGGCTTGTCCTAATAGACAATAGACTTAACATAGCCCCACAAAAAATAGTCTAACGGGGTCAAATCACATGATCTTGGTGGCCAATTGACTGCGCCAAAACATGAGATCAACTGCTTACCAAATTCGCCTCTCAATTGATGCATGGTTTCGCATGCAGTGTGGCATGTGGCACCGTCCGAGTTCAATTCTTGCATTTTCGGCAAAAAAAAATCTGTTATCATCGAACGGTACCTTTCTCCATTGACCGTAACCCTGCGGCCTTCATCGTCCTTGAAGAAGTACGGCCCAATGATGCCGCCTGCCCATAAACCGCACCAACCAGTGCATTTTTCGGCATGCATTGGTAGCTGCTGAACTGCCTCTGGTTGCTCTTCACTCCAAATACGGCAATTCTGCTTATTCACGTATCCATTTAGCCAAAAATGAGCGGAAAAAAACGGACGTAGCTTGCGAAACACATTTTTCACAGAGCACGAATTTTGATAATAAATTTCAATAATTTGCAAACGTTGTTCAGGCGTAAGTCTATTCATGATGAAATGGCAAACAATACTGAATCGAAATGTCAAATGTTCGTGGAATTTGTCATGTGTGATCTGTCAAAAATATAAACGTCAAAAACCAAGTAGCAAAAAAATCACCCGTTACTTTTTTAAATCGTTTATAGTTAGTTAGTTCGTTAAATTGGCTTTATTTCAAAATATTAAAGATTATACATAGTTGTATATACTGAAGTCTAAATGGTTTGGCCAAAGGCCGTCTACCAGACTGACAATTTTATTAAAAAGCATACCAAAAAGCAAACAAAAAATCTTAATATATGTGCATATATGCAATTATAATTTTGATTTTAAAATTCTTCTTCCATTATAGTTTCTATAACGTAGTGCAGTAACAATATAACGCTTCAATACATCCCATCCTTTCTCTCCGTTTAGTACACTAAGCAGCTCGTCATCATCCAGGCAGCTCTTTCCAAAATACCTCAACCGAAACTCCTTCAAAACTGGACATATCCCAATGAAATGGTAAGTATCCCGTCGCGTCTTCATATTGCAGAGCGTGCAAAGTATTAGAAGAACAGGTCTATTTGGCATATAGTTCAAATTCAATAATTCCCCTCTCGCCTTAAAAACATTGCTTATCTTATGGATTGTATTGCCATTAAGTAGGTACGTATTGTTTCCAAGGTTGTACACAAGGCGGCTGTAAAAGCATCTAAATGGCGAGGATTTGGCTTCCGCTACGTTTCTGTCATACTGGAAATTTCCAAGTGTCTCAATGGTGTTGAACTTAATTCTTAGTGAAGACGGATTTTCATTCTGAGTAATCATTAAATTTGTGCCGCATTCGGCTGTCAGGCTCTCCCATTCCACCATCATTGATCCTCTCGTCTTAATCATGTTATTAAGAATGATTTTTGGTATCCTCTCATTTTTCATATGCATAATTGTCCATTATCATAGGAGGCGTCCCAGTTTCTAAATAAAGCATGTAGTTGGGAGTGTTTTTTGGTAAACGAAAAATCTTTTTAATAAAGTACCGCCGAAATTTCTTAACTTAATCGAAAGAATGACAACCCCAGACTTGCGCTCCATATAAAAGAATTGACGCTGCGGTAGAGCGAAATTACCTTTGCTTTGCACTGTGTTCGATGTATTTGCTCTTGGTGCATCGCTCCCATACCTCCGAAAGTTTTTTTTTTTTTTTATAATCTACACGCGGTCAAGGGATTATGAATACCCTTTAAACGTTTCAACACAGCGCGGGCGTGAGGGTGAGGTTAATGAAGGGAAAGAATGATAGGAAAGATGTGTGACGCGATATTCGGAGACTGTAGGTGGTTGTTGTCTCAGATCTTATCTCCAGGGATGGCGGCTGAACTAATGCGGAGAAATTTCCGCGTCTTATTTATCGATGTCCCTTATAATTCGCATTAATTTTTTTATTCTTTTTGTCATATTTTATCGGTATACTAGTTTTACCCAATCACATGTTGTTAGTTCTATGCCTAAACAGGATGTAATGAGTAAACCAGCAATTCATTGTATGACATTTATATTTAGAATTGGTTTTTAATGGAAAAATAAGAAGACATAGACTACGGCAGGGATCGAACCTGTGACCATGAGGTTGACAGGCGAACACACAACTATCGCGTCACGGCCACCCCCAAAATTGATCGTTTTACTTCGGAAAATTTTCCGTCTAGGGGCCTTTTTCTGTTCAGGTTTGATGTTAGAAGGATTCCAAGGTACTTGTACTCCCGTACTGTTTCAACAGCCGCTCCATTAAAACACCATTTTTCGTTCGTCGATAGTCAGCCTCCACCACTTCTGAATACCATAGTTTTTGATTTCTGTAGATTCACTACCAGATTCCAGGTTTTGCAGTACTTTCTTAACATATTCAACATTAGTTGCATTCCATTGACCGTGTCGGCGAAGAAGACTATATCGTCTGCATCCATAAGTGCAGGAATCGTTACTCCTCCAATTTGTATTCCGCCTCTAACCTCATCTGTTATATCATTTGTGAAGAGTATAAAAAGCAGAGCGCTTAGGATACAATCTTGTTTAAGACCCATTGTTGTTGGAAATTCGTCTGATAAATTAACTCCATCCCATATGCATGCTGTATTCCTATTGTACAACTCTCTCAGAACATTAATGATCTTTCTGGACAACCCAATCTCATATAATTTGTAGAAAAGTGAAGCCCGAACAATTGAGTCGAAAGCTGCACGGAAGTCAACAAAGAACGCATATAGTTTCTTCCTTTTCTTTAGGTAAATATCCACAATATTGTAGATTGAAAATATATGATCAGCTGTTGAGTAACTTTTTCTGAAACCCGCCTGGAATAGTTTCGCACTGGTATTAAGGAAGGAAATTCCCTTGTAGTTTGCTGTGTCTTCAAGGTTTCCTTTTTTGTAAAGTGGATATAACTATAATCGATTTTTTGAAGCTTTGAGGAACTGCTGCACTTTCGAAGATTCGGTTGAATTCAATTGTAAGCGCTGAAATGTCTGTGTGGCATGCTTGAAAAATTTAAAGGAATGCGGTGTTCACCAGGGCCCTTATTGAATTTGCAGTTCGCTATAGCTTCTCGAACTTCGTGGATCTCGAAGGGTGCGTCTAAAAACTCGTCCAGAGTTAGTGGTTCGGCAAATTGGACCAGCGGTGATCTTATCTCTGAATTGAGTAGGCTTCTGAAGTGGTTCCTTAGACTTGATGATTGTAGCCCCAAAGCGATGATATTTCTTCTAGCATTAACTTTCTTCACAGCTCTCCAGAAATCAGTGGTCCAACGTGTACTATTAATGACTTCTATATTTCTTCTCCTAACAGCTGCCTTCTTCATGTAATACATTTGTTTTAACGCTCTATTTGCTTGGGAGTACAACACCCTAAATTCCCGTTATGTTTTAGAAAAAGCTTTAGAAATTCAAACGATTTCTTCCTAGCATTCAAGCAATCAAAATCAAACAACTCTTGTTTAAATCTTATTTTGCTTTTCAACGATGGACTTTGAGGGCTCTAACCCTTTTAATTATGAATGAAGAAGAAAACGCAAACAATATGTTTAATATTATTTTTGTTTTGTTTTTGTGGACTTTGTGAATTAGAGCCAAACTAAATAAATTTTCTGACCTTTAGTCCAATTTGGCTTTTAATTATGTTTGACAGTGAATTTATGTCAACCAGATTATGCCAACTCTTGAGTTCTTTTGTTAAATTCCTTTGATAAGTGACCTTGTATTTTTTTTGTCCAGAGTAGTCTCGGGACTAGGTTCAGCTGCTTTGCCCTATCAGGTATTTCCAATACATGGGTCGTAAAGGTGACTTCGAAGGGCATGTGGTTGGAGAATGTCTTGATTCCAACCTTAAAATTATTTATAATATTTTTCCAGACTCCAGACGTAAAGCTGTAGTCTAAGCTGTGCCTCTAACAAATGTGAATTCTCCCTCTGAGTCTCCTGAGCTGCTACCATTCCAGACATGACAGTCGAATGCATCAGTAAGCTCTAAAATATTTTCTCCTTTACTATCGCAGACTGTATCCTTAGATCTACGGTTTGATGTTAAGTTCGGGAAGTGTGTACAAACGAAGTTATTTTGTGACACGCCGATCCTGCCATTAAAATCGCCAATAAGCATCAGATTTGTCTTATCAATCTCTTGCAGTGCTTCGCTTTTTGAAATCCCGCATCCAGTGATTGCAATTTAAGTAAACAGGTATTATGTCATTGACATTTTTTCCGACTCTTTCCCAATCGAAATGTACACCCATCAAGTTTTTACGATATCCAAACAGTTCACCTCCACTGCCTCTACCGAAGTTTGCTGTTCTCACTTCTTGGTTCCACTTAATTCGTAATTAAAAAATATTTGCTTAAAATTATTCTCGTCATTTTCTAATAAATGTGTTTCAAATATTTAGAACAAAAATCTCAAATTTTGTATATAAATGAAAAAGTTAACAAACATTAATTTATTTTTTAGTCCTGCTACGTTGTAACTTAATATACTAATATTTCTTGTAAAACTGTTTTCATTCTGGTAAACAACAGAACCGTATGCCAAATTGGAAATGTGTCCAAAAATAGTTTTCAAAATGTTAATACCATCATTTTCACCACACATCAGGCCTCTTGCAGAATTCCAAGTAAATTGTTCACCTTCCACCCAATCGTTTATATTTAAAAGATAAAGCAACACTCCCAACGCTGAACCTTGAGGAACACCCAGATCATTATTATATGCATTCGATAGTTTATTATTCAGTTTTGTTCTCTGGCAGAAGCCAGAAATTAACCAAATAAGATTCAAACCATTCAAATTCTCTACCACGCAAACCATACAAGTATAACTTTTTAATAAGATTTGTCTATCAATAGTTTCAAACGCACGTTTCAAATCCAAAAAGATCGCTATCACTGATTTTCCACAGTCAATTTGTCACTTCCACACAACATAGTTTATATGCAGTTTCACATGAATGACCCTTTCTACACCCCGATTGCTCCTTAATCAAGATATTATGGTCCTCTAAGTATCACCGAAACTGATCTGCGAAAAATTTTTCTAATATTTTCTCACAAGTTGGTAACATATTGACTGGTCTAAAGTCTTCACAATTATTCGATTTTTTTACTTTTTCTACAGGAACAACTACTGACTGTTTCCATATTTCAATAAACTTGCCAGTTTCCAGCGAGATATTAATTAATTTCACAAGGACTGATTCAATGATTTCTATTGATTGAAATATAATATCTCTATTTAGTCCAAAAACATCCTTTTTATTATTCAAATTTTGAATTAATCTCTAAAAAGTAATTTCATCACAAAATCTAAAATTAAAAACAGAGTTAACACTAACATCTAGTTATACAAATGAAACAGCTGGAATTGACGACTACAGAAGTAAAATATCTGTTGAACTCTTCAGACTCTTCTTTTTATCACAATCAATATCATCCCCTATGGAAGGGCTTAAGTATTAACATGGTTTATTAAGAATATTGTTAATTATTAGCCATTCGCCTGGGAGAGTAATAGCCTGTTCACACCAAACCTAAAACACGGTTTTCGCGAAATTATCGGTTTTGGCTGAAAACCTAAAGCGAACACACAAGTTTTTCCATACATTTTTGATAAACCACTCGTTTTGATAAACTACACGTTTTAAATAAAACCTGTCGAAAATATGTTGTATTTGCAAGAAGAACTAAACAAACACACCTTGTGAAACATTCAGTGCTCAATTAATCGTCACAAAAATAGCTGACAGGTTGCTGCCAGGAAAAACGAAAAAAAAAACAGCTGTTTGGGGTAACTTCAATTTCAATTCACAATGTATTTGTTGTTGTCTGTGGTGCCAAAATAATTAAAATATCAAACGAAAACTTGTAAATGTTCAGTGTGAACGGTTCTCGAGACTTCGTAAACTTTAAGCTGAAAACCCAGTTTTAGGTTTGGTGTCAAAAGCCTATAATCCAGGGGCCCAATTCCGCAAGCGTGAATGCTTTTCTGTGCAAAAAAAGTATTCACCCTCAAAATAAGCGTGAATAAATTTACCTATCTGTGTACACGTTACCTGTCAAACAAAAATGCATCGCACCCTTGCGGAATCGAAAATGTATGTTTACACAGAGAAAATTCACGCTCGCGGAATTGGGTCCTCGAATCTTAGTGAAGACCAGGGGCGAACTTAGAACAACATTTCGGGGGTTTTCAAAAAATATATTAACGAACAATTTTTTATTTCCGATATATGTATATGTAATTACTATATGTCAAGTTATGGATTCGTACAAAAACTTAACACTACGATTTTAGCGAAGGTATGTGATACATTTTTTTTTGCCAAAAAGAAAAATCTTTTTTTCTCAAAAACGGCCCCAGCGATTTTTATAAAAAAAAAAATCAGTTCATTAACAAAGGGAAAAGTACTTTTTGGTAATTTTTTTTTGCTTTTCGATTTCCGCAACTGACTTGAATTTTTATATAACTGGATATCGGTCAATTAGTTTTTACTGCTACTGTATTTATCAATTTGTTAATTTTCACATTCTTTAAAAGAGGTATACAAAATGATATACGAAAACCTGACAAAAGGTTCTGTTATGACGATGGTGACCTATTTCCTAAAGGTTTAGTAGTGATAGGACTGAGTAGTTGATTTGTCTGGCTGGGTGTTTTATTTGTTTCAGCCCTTTGCGCGTTCACAGTCGTAGTCCTTGGTATGAGTTGGTATTTGCTTGCAGGCGTTGTCGGAATTATAGCAAGAAGCTAGAACGAATGCATTAGAATTGAAAAGCTTGGACGACGACAACGCATTGTAGAGAAAACATGCTGCAGGCAAAACGATGGATGTTAAACAACTATGCGTTTCCATTTTCCTTATAGGTAGGTACTTATGAGTATTTAGCTTGCATAAACATATTCTAACTCACTGTTTGTTTTAGAGAACAAATCACTGCAATGCCCCAAGTATTTTAACAAAATTATTTCTTCATTGTAGTCACAGAATAAACGTTGCAAAGTTATAAGTATTTACTTCTAAATAATTTGACAAACAAATTATAAGATGTAATCCAGATTAATATATAAAATTTAAATACGTGTATATGTGTATAGTTAGATTTATACCATTTATCAACTATTTTTGAAGACCACTAGGCTATATTCTTTTGGGTTCCTCACTAACATGGCAAAAATTAAATTAAAAAGAAGCAAAATCGAAAAGCTTAACTTTCTTCCCGCTTTTTGCGCGTGAGACATTCTTTAAAAAGTGAAAGTTATTTGAAAAAAAAAAGAAATATAAACCGTGGATATCAAGTGACATGTAAAACTATAATTGTTTTTTTAATACTTTCAATTTCTCAATAGCTAAACGAAACTAGTAAAATATTTTATTTATCAATGAATAAAAACAAATACCAATATGTAAAAATATTACACTAATAAATGCATATACAGTCAAAAGCGTCTTTAACGATTTCGCCTATAACGAACTATCCCTTATAACGAACAGTTTTAAATTGAAAATTAAAAAATCTATCGTTTATAGCGAATATTTAAAAAAAAAGGCATTGGAAATTTCATGAATTTCAAATAATAAATTATGGTAATTTCCCCTTTATATGTTTTTTTTTATACGCCAGTTTCGTATTCTGTTTCTGAGAGGAACTGGGTTAGTCATATTTTATATAAAGAAAGGTAAAGTGTTAGTTTTATTTTTTCAAAATGAGTTCAAAACGTACGAGTAGTTTTTACGATTGAAGAAAACTGCAATAATTTCAAGGCTCGAAGCTGGTGATTCCAACAAAAGTTTGACAGTAAATTCAACAATCTCTACCATTTTCATAGACCGAGATAACAACATAACAAGTATTTTTTTAGTTATGTGTGATCAGACCAGTTCATTTTGCTGTCAGGTAAGACACCAAGGTATCTGAAGATCTTGACAAAATCTATATGAAAGCAATGAGGGGAACAGGATTCATTAGAAACAAAACTGTAAGAATCGCTTACATTAAATTTGAATTTTTTACAGTCTGAAGAAGGATAAAAAATATCGCAATCATCTAAAATAGGAGACCCTGATAGATTATAGCACATTATTTTTGTTTTATTGCTCAACACCATTTTATTAACTGGAAACTAGCGTCTTAAAATGTCGAAGTCAGAGTTAATGTCAGATATTAAGTTCAGCAAAGATTTCCAACCATATGCAAAACCCATATCATCAGCAAATGCAGTAATTTTTCCCTAGAATTTCTGATTGAAAATAGAATTTATGAAAATCAGGAAAAGCAAGGGACACAAAACTGAACCTTGGGGAACGCCAATACTAATATTATATAAACTACTTAAGCTACCATTTATTGTAACTATTTGTTTTCTATCAGATAGATAAGAATCTAACCAATGGTAGATAAACCCACGCATTCCTGCATTGTACAATATTTTTCAAAAGAATATTATAGTCTACTAAGTCAAAAGCCTTGGTTAAGTCAATGAATTTCACGACAAAATTTTAATAACGCATCTTCAGTTGATCTGAGAGCTCGAAATCCGAATTGCGCTTCACTAAAGAAATTAGCGCAAAATTTTAATAATTTAATGAGTTTTGAAACGGGAGTGACTCTAAAAATGAGTTTTAAAATGGGGGTCGGCTTTTAGATAATTTTAAACGACAAAAAGTATACTTTAACGTTAAAGAGGTCGCCTAACTTTAAACAGAGGAAACGCTTCTTTATCTTTCTTAAACTATACTTTTTCCAATTGACGCTTCGCATTTCATAACAAAAAATGAAAGAAAAATGTTTTCTGAAAACCAATATATAATAGTTTTGAAGATTTGTGATTTTTAGAAAGTAAAAAATATATAAAGTTCGAGGAGCTTGAATTTTATTCAAGATATCGGTTTGAAAAAACAAAAGTTCGATTAGGTATATTCGGTTGGAAAAGTAATAAAAAAATACCTCCAAATGTATAGCGAGTCTTTTTTTTATAAATATATGAATATATTTTTGTGCTTATGTTTAATGTTCGTTCTGTTTCATTACTCTGTCTGTAAAAATAAGGTGTGTTCAACTTAAGTTTGACTAACGTAGCCCTGAAGATCTACTTTAATTAGAAGAGTTGTTTAGTGTGCTTAAAATTTTGATAAAGTTAGACAAGAGCTGACAACTACAAAGCTGGGCTTATTCTCTAAACGAAGATTGTTTAAAATTTTGCGCTATTGTTTTTATTTAGAAATTGTAAAATTCCTTTTTTCATCGCCTTTTCAAAAATTTTTGAACAAACAGGTAACAGAGAAATAGGTCTGTTATTATTCATAATGCAAGGGTTAGACTTTTTGTATAGAAGAATGACCTCAGCAATTTTGAAGGAACTTGGAAAGACACCTCCGTACACACTTTTATTAAAAATATGTGCAAGAACATCCACAATGTGGTGGGCAATTTGTTTAAAGCTTAAACTGAGACAATTATCTTTAATAACAGACCCAGATTTTTTAACGTTTGAATGATGAAAAGCAGTTCACCAGGCTGTATAGGACCATAAAAAAGACTTTCTGTATTATTCTTATTGTTTAATTTAGAGCGCCCGTAAAGGGCCAGTAAATTAGTTGTAAGTTATTGATAATTAGGCTAGTTTTAAACATTTTTGTCTAGCTTTAAGATAGTTATAAGTTAATATGAAATAAAAATGAATTTAAAAAAAAAAAAAAAAAAAAAGACTTTCTGTAAAAATGTTATCATTAACTATACCTTGAGAAAAAAAAGTGACATTTCTATTCCTAAATACCTCAGTTGAAACATTTTCAGCTAATAACAAACGATTGGCTAATTTTCCATTTTATCGTCATGAAATTCGAATTCAAAGTTTCGTTCATATATTTTACAGTAGTGATATGATGAACTATAAATAATTTGTTGCGTTTCATTTTCTTATGATCAAATTCGGATTAATTTTTAACAACTGACGCGTAGATAAAAATCAACATCAAATCTTGCTTTCTAATAGCCCACGAAATTTCGAAGTCTTGCTGACAAGTATAGAACGAGCACAACAGAAAAAGCGAGATTCGAAAATTCAGCTGTGAGTTAAGTCTAAACTTCGATTGCCCCAAGACTGAACCACCATGTTAATGAAGTTAATCGAACATCAATCAATGCAATTGTCAATAAAATTAGAAATTTTTAGATTGAAATTTGTTTTATAAATCATCATATTTATCTGTTTTTGTATATTGTTGTTTTCATTTCAACCAAGATAAAATGCACGACTGGATCGCATGTACTTGCTTTTATGCTCCATCAAATTGCATGTAACGGGTGATTTTTTTGCTACTTGGTTTTTGACGTTTATATTTTTGACAGATCACACATGACAAATTCCACGAACATTTGACATTTCGATTCAGTATTGTTTGCCATTTCATCATGAATAGACTTACGCCTGAACAACGTTGGCAAATTATTGAAATTTATTATCAAAATTCGTGCTCTGTGAAAAATGTGTTTCGCAAGCTACGTCCGTTTTTTTTCGCTCATTTTTGGCTAAATGGATACGTGAATAAGCAGAATTGCCGTATTTGGAGTGAAGAGCAACCAGAGGCAATTCAGCAGCTACCAATGCATCCCGAAAAATGCACTGGTTGGTGCGGTTTATGGGCAGGCGGCATCATTGGGCCGTACTTCTTCAAGGACGATGAAGGCCGCAGGGTTACGGTCAATGGAGAAAGGTACCGTTCGATGATAACAGATTTTTTTTTGCCGAAAATGCAAGAATTGAACTCGGTCGACATGTGGTTCCAACAGGACGGTGCCACATGCCACACTGCACGCGAAACCATGCATCAATTGAGAGGCGAATTTGGTGAGCAGTTGATCTCACGTTTTGGCGCAGTCAATTGGCCACCAAGATCATGTGATTTGACCCCGTTAGACTATTTTTTGTGGGGTTATGTTAAGTCTATTGTCTATGGGGACAAGCCAAACACGATTGCTGCCTTGGAAGCCAACATTGAACGCGTCATTGGTGAGATTCCGGCCGAAATGTGTGAAAAAGTTTGCCAAAATTGGACCTTCAGAATGGACCACCTGAAGCGTAGCCGCGGGCAACATTTGAGTGAAATTATTTTTAAAAAGTAAATGGCAGAAATTGGTTTATCAATCCAAATAAAAATTTCATTCACTTTTTACAAGTTTCTGTGTTTTTTTGAATTTTCAAAAACCAAGCTCTAAAAAAATCACCGTTTACAAAATGCTTATTAGAAACAGCTAAATAATATATTTTTAAAGTGGTTTTTACTAAATTTTGTATATGTAGATGTACAAAATTTCTTTAATGATTTTATTCAGAAAAAATCTTTATACGTTTTCGAAATATTGAATTTTTCGAAAATGTTGGTACGCAATAGTTTAGGATTTGAAGGGAATCTTACAAACAAAAATTGATCGAAATCCGCCAAGCCATTAATGAGAAAGTCGAAAATAAAAAAAAAACGTTGTAACGTTACGAAGAGAATATTTAAACAAAAAATAACGGAATAAAATGTAGACTATGCTCAAATTAGTCCACACATTTTTTTTTACCCAAATCATTGCAGCCGTTTTTGAGTTAATTTAGATGGTAGAAATATTTGTATGGCAGGTACCGTTATTTTTGGCCCTAAAAAAACGATTCAAAAATCTATTTGAGACAATCACCTAAAAAGCTTAAGTACCAAGTTTGAAGAGAATCGCTTCAGCCGCTTAGGTTGCAGATCGTTCTACACACAGACATACAGACGGAATTGCGTGACCCACTTTTTAGGTATTCTCTATCATTGTAATGTCAAGTTTGTTTAAAATCTCGAGTAGGTCCGATTTTTTTCCAAATGCAAAACTTGCCATATAGTACGTATATCGCAAATAAAAATCGATCCGATATGGATTTTTTGATCCCGGACCAGTTCTTCGTTCTTTTCTTTCCGGGATCAAAATCACAGATACAGATTTTTATATTGATTTACAAGTGAATAAAACACGCACTTGCAAACACATACCAAAGTAAAGCTAATTTTGCTGAAAAGTCGAACGGTTTTGTTTACTCTACATACGCAAACATACATACATATAATTAAAAAGAAAAATGTTAGTGTTGTTTTTGAAAAAAAAAAAATCCACAATCCCTGATCACAAAGTCCCTAATGGCAAATAGAAAATGAAATAATTTAAATGTAGAATTAACAAAAAGTATGTCCTAAACCTAATAAAATTATGAACACATCTTAAAAGTCAAAAATAGTAATTTCACATTTATTCATCGACACAAAATCAAATTTCAAATATTTACAACAATCTAGGCTAATGGCTTTTTGAGGGTGAAACGAAAGAAAGATTGCCATCTTGGTGTTACTCATCTGGGAGCTGTGACTCAATTGCTCTGCGGATTTGGCAATAAATAACAAAGAAATTTGCAATTTCCTCTTTAGTTGTTTATTGAACCCGCTCATTTGTCACTTAAATATGAAAGACGTACCTACATGTACATGTGTATGTATATACTTTTCAAAATCTGAACTTTGAGGTTATTGTTTGAAATATTTAAATATACCCACGTATATATGTATTTATTGATTGGTCATGTACCTACGTCCGTCGGCGTCGTTTAAAAAAGATATTACAAAAACAATGCCATGGTAATTCTGTGGTTTTATTGTTACTCGTAAGCTAAGATCGATTTTTGTTCGTGCATTTGGAAATCGGTTCGGTTTGGTGCCACTGCCAATTTTTGTTGGAAAGTGTATAGCGATATGTACGTACATATACAGATCTCCCGAAATATTGGAAGATTGAATCAGAAATACCAAGAAATTATTTTAAAAACTAGCCATTTTTTTTAAAATTTAAACTGCAGTGAAAGTATAGAGAATGAAAGGAATTTTCACCTCTCTATCCAACACTGGATTTAAGTTCAAATCCAACTTCGGATTGTTTGATCAAAAGTACACAAATTGATCTACAGTCAATGGCAAAATTATTCGCGCATTGTAATACTAAAACCATATAACTTACAAAAGCTACACAACTTTCAAAAAACTAAATATTATTTTTTTCTTCTGATAGATTCTTTAATATTCTCGAGAATGTAAGCAAAAAGACAAAATAAAACTTCTAATGGTATAGGCTAGAACGATTGGAGGGAAAGTGGCAAAATTGTTGTTATACTTAGGCCTTGGCCGCGCAATGAGCGGCAAGCGGCAAAGCGGCAGAGCGACAAGTTTAAGGGGCAGCTGGCCATTTAATGAGCGGAAATTCCTGAGCGGCTGAGCTGTTAGTTGTGAAAATGCCATTGTCGAGTACTGTTCCCGGTAATATTTTACATGAAAGTCGCCTTAAAATTGGGAATATTATTTCACGTTCACAAAAAAATAAAATTCCCGACTGGATCGCACGTACTTTCTCTTATGTTCGATCACATCGTAAGCACAATATTCTTAGTAGAAACGGTTGAATATATTTTTAAGTATTTTTTTAAATACAAAATTTCTTTAATTTAAAAAAAAATTGGTATCACAATTTTATGTTTTAATATGTAAAATACAATTTCGAATAAAAATCCTAATCTGTTTTCGAAATATTGAATTAAA
Organism: Philhelius pedissequus; assembly: GCA_910595825.1. Lineage (NCBI taxonomy): Eukaryota > Metazoa > Arthropoda > Insecta > Diptera > Syrphidae > Philhelius > Philhelius pedissequus. The sequence continues at coordinate 225,548,121 of OU343161.1, read as the reverse complement.
ACAATTTTTTTTTCGAAAATCCAAAAAAAAATGTCGCAAATTTAAGTATTCAATCTTATTAAGAATGCGAAGGATCTCCTATATAAAAAAATGTGATGGTCCAGTTGTTAATGAGAAAGTCGAAAATTAAGGAAAAATGGTTGTATGACAGGTATTTACCGTTAATAACAAAATATTAAAAAAAAAAATTACCAAAATGTCTATAGTAGTGCACAGATTTTTTGTTTATCAAAATCGTTAGATCCGTTTTCGGGATAAATTATATGGCAAAATAAATTGTATAGCAGTATGGCAGGGACCGTTAGTTTTGGGGCTAAAAAAACAACTCAAAAATCTGTTTGAATATGCTTAAATAAAATACCTATAAGTTCGAAGAAAATCGCTTCAGCCGTTTAGGCTGTAGCTCGTTGACCCACTTTTGTGTGTTCTCTCTTCTTCATCATCGTATGTCAAGTTTGATTAAAATCTCGAGTTGGTTTTTTTTTCTCAATGCAGAACTTGCCCTATAGTACGTATATCGGAAGTAAAAAGACTTGGTGTTCATCCAATTAACCGAAAAAGGGGAAGTTATGGCGCATTTCATAATTTTTTTATATAATCAGGCAGTACTTACGAATGTCAAGGTTTTATTTTTAAAATCTTTAAGCCTGCCCTGACATATACAGGATGGATTTGACAGCTGAAATTAAAATTACCGTGCTGATTTTAGCCATAATTATGCCTTGCCGCTCAGCAATACACTAAAATAATAAAACAGATTTGAAAGCTGAGCGGCGCCGCTCTGCCGCTAAGAAATGACGCTTGCCGCTCAACGACTGCGTTTTAATTTTTTTTGCCGCTCAGCAGCTTACCGCTTTGAGCTTGCCGCTCATTGCGTGGCCAAGGCCTTAGAGTGTGTAACGGGAGCTTAGGAGTTGACTTTTCAGGTTTCTTCGATACACCTTGTTATTGTTTGTAGTTTGATGCCACTAAACTAGAGCCAACGAACTAAGTACAGAGAAGCGCGCGGCTATTGTTGCTTTTTCTTTTTTTTTATAATTTTGCACGCGCTCAGGGATTATGAATACCCTTTGTATTTTTTTTAACACAGCGTGGCCATCCGCGCCAGACTAGAGCTGATTGTTGTCTCAGATTTATCTCCAGGGATGGCGGCTGAACTAATGCGGAGAACTTTACGTGTCTTATTTATTTATGTCTCTTATAATTCGCATTATTTTATTTATTTCACTGTCATATTTATGGATATTCTAGTTTACTCGATCACATGTTGTTAATGTTATGTCTGAACAGCATCTAATCAGTAAACCAGTAACTCATTTTATGACAATTTTTAGAATTGGTTTTTAATGGAATATAAGAAGACATAGACAAGGGAAGGAATCGAACCTGCGACAACGAGGTTAGCAGGCGAGCACATAACTATCGCGCCTAGGCCACCCCCATGCTGAGATTCAAACAGGTGTTTCGGCCACAGTACTTTCAGCTAAATACAACTGCAGTCGTAGATCAATTAACTATCAAATAAAAAACAAAAAAACGCGAGGAAGTGTTAAAAATGTTACTGGAAGAGGAAGAAAAAGGGCTACAACGAAGAGGGACAATACCCGAATTATTCGTTCCTTCAAAAGTAACCCATGTGCAAAAATTCGAAATGTGCCTACTAATTTCAACAGTGATCGTGAAAAATCCATCAGTGAAAGGACTTTTCGAATAAGATTATATGGATTATAAAGGAGAATAAAATTCAAGCATACGTTATACATAAAAGTCCCACATATCACCTAAAAACAAGATCCTTGAGGCTTAAATTTGTTAGGGAACATATTAAAAAGTCACCGACTTTTCTACTTGTAATTAAGTAGTGAGCGAGTTGTTTTGGTACATTTATCTTAGATAAATTAACCGTCGATGCATAAAAATGTAGAAAAATATATCATTTTAGAGATCTCCTACTAGTATCTTATATTATTTAACTTTCTTGTGCGGTTTTAACAATAATTATTTTATTCATGCTCTCCCGTTCTGCACTAAATAATTATTCTGCAAAATAGTGTGAACATTTTGTATACTAACATGAATCCTCACTGTGCTTAGAAAGTATATCTACAAACCAAATATATTAAAGCGTTAATTGTAGTTTGTTTTTATTCAGAAATTAAATTGTCTACGTTCCCTTTCAATATTCAATTATATGCTACTTTCGTTTAAAAGAATTTGTATCAGAATTTATCAGTTTCAATTTTGCTAACAATAAAATTGCAAGATCTACATACGGTATACCTATGTAGTTCCATATTTAAATGAAAGATACTTTTAAAAACGTGAATGCTGTATGGAAAAGGTATCTTTTTTAAGCCTGATAAAAGACAGAATTTAAGAAAATATTAACAACGAATTTACATCAATTCATGAATTTAACATTTAAAATTTATTTGATGTGTATAGCCTCCAGCCAGTGGCGTAACTATAGGTTGTCAGGGCAAGCAAAATGCCATGGACCCCCGACCACGCAAGAGTGCCGCGGCTCAAGAGGCCACGAGCTTAGAAATAACCTAACATTTTTAACAATATTCTCTACCTAAGTACTTAAAAATTATAATATTTTTAAGTACTAAAAATCAGTCAAAGTGGGACACAACTAATGATCATATACAAATTCAAACTAATCACACTAAGTGTGATATTTTTATATTGTGTCCTCTTTTTTTGCAGATGTCGATGCAGATGAAGATGAGGATGCATAATAAGCCATCTTTAGAGAACTTGCTGATTTTTTAACAATAGAGACTAATTTTATGTCGTTCAGATTTCCTGAAATGAATGTTATTTGTTACAATTCCTGTGGATTCAGCTAGTGCTGAAAGATCATTTTCGGAACTAAAATTAATAAAAAAAACACCTATTTAAGAAACTCTATGGTACAAGACAGGCCCGATTTTTAATTTTTGATGATGCTATAGATACTTTTGCGGAACAGAAATCTCAGAGAAAAGAATTTTATTAATAGAAAATCTTATTAAAAGTAAATTGTTGTTATCTTACTAATATTATAAAGTGCGACAAATTTGTAGAATTGTCACTTGTCAATGTTTATGAAATAGGCTCCTGGTACAACGTACAAATGGGAGCGTATGGAAATACTGCTTCTTTAAATCCGGTTTTTTTTTTAAATCCCGAAAACAGTTTTAAAATCCCGTCGTCTAAAATGCTATTTTTTTAAATGCCGCCTTTTAGTTTAATCCCGCTTAGCCTGTTTTGTATATTGATAAATATTACAAAAAACAAATTTAAGAAACGGAATATAATAAACAGCAAGATTATACAATATTATAGAAGTCGTCAATGAATAAAACTACTTTTGGGTATGCATATGGGGAATTCTAAACTCTCGTAACCATATGATAGGCAAACTAATCAAGCCGAAAAACGCGCTTAGTAATTCTTAAAACGAACTTTAAAGCTACTAAATAGTACGGTGAATTATCATTTGCCCATATTAAAGACAGGCCCACACTAAACAAGAAGAAACTATTTCAGAGCAGTAACTGAGTATCCAACTGATCTCATGTTACTATTTTCAAAACAAGTTCTGAGCAATGACACAGGAAGTGAGAGGGGTCCCCATGTTCATCTTCGTCATTGCAACCTTTGCAATCATCATTTCTTAGCACCATTTTCTGTTTATGGTAGACCAGCAGATTGTGCCCTAAGAGTAAGTACGCTTACAAGAGTTCGAAGGGAATTCTTGTTTTAAGGAGGATAATACTGTCTGTCCTTCTGATCGAAAATGGGCTATAGTTTTCTGGTTATAATATTGTACCGGATCCTAAGGGACCAAAGGGTAATCACTCATTTAATCCTCCCGGCGGATGTCCTTAAGAGTAAAACCATCGTTGCGGTTATTGATAGGATGTGAGAAACCTTGATATGGCGTAGTGGTTTTCCAAATTCCAACGATCGGTATGTAAGTATGGTTGCTATTGTACCCTTACCATGTATCCCACTTCCACTCCAGTTGTTTTCTGAATTTTAACTCATACTCATCCTGCAAGAACAAGTTATTTTCCGCAGTGAACTACCTCCCATGTATATGTATAAAATCATTGATTAGCTTCGTATATCAAGACTTTCTCTTTAAATATATGTCTCTTTGGTTCATTTGCCTATCAAACCAGATGATAGTACAGTATACTTTAAAGAAACTATCATTTATAACATCGCTGGATGCTCTCGCTACAAATGTAATCACTACTCGACTCAAATAATAAAAATGTTAAATAGTTTGAGAAACTCTAGTTTTATGTACTTGAGTTCTTATTTTGAGCTTGATAGTTAGAGCAAACTTAACAGCCATATAATAGAATGTTAGGTAATGTTAAAAAAATTTTATAATAAATAGGGTGCATACTCGTAGGCGTTTTGAAATATGGGATTGGTGGTAGGAATTCATATAGGTAGCTAATATTGAATGGGCTTTTGACAATACGTTTCAAAAAATAAACACACGTTGGGCTTATCAAAAAAACTGGAAATTTATTAAAAATAAAGGATGAAAAAAAAAAAAAAAACGTATTATGATGATATGGAAATAAATTAAAAAAATAATAGATTATGAAAAAAAAAAAGAAAAAAAAAAGAATAGTAATGATCGGGACTCGAACCAGAAGGCATTAAGATAAGATTCGGGCATGCTAATGAATCAAACCACGAGAAGTGATAAGTGATAACCGACCAGATCACAATAAATCTGTATGTTTGAACGAAAACATGAAAACGAGAATTTTAATATTTTCAAGGACACTGATCGCCGGAGAGCTGTTTCGGAGTTGTTTACAAAAAAATTGTAAAAACACACAATCACATAGAAGAATTATTGGCAAATTCGGTGGATTTTGACTAGAAAATTTGGAAATTGTCACATGTATTTTTGAAAAATTCGAATTTGAATTTTAAGGTAATTTTCAGATTTTTGTGGTCAAAATCCACAGAGAAAAACCATAAATCGGAAGTTGAATTTTCGTCCATGATTGTTCTCGGAATGTATGGGTGAGAGAATCTATGAGCTTGGGACCAAGGGTATAAATACCTGAGACGAAAGCAGAATCTTTCTTTTTGGTGTTTTTTTTTTTCGATCTACCAAGACGTGATAGTGACGAGCAAAACTATTAAAATTAAAAATTTATTTTCAAGTTTTTTTTACAAGTTTTTTTTTTGTGAAAAATATATATAATATCTATTTAATGAATAAAAATATACCTACTCGTATACACATTTTGAAATAATTAAGGTGAGATTTTTAATGAATTCGTGCAAGAACCTCAGTCCTTATACCTTATTATCTACCTACCAGGTGCTCAAGGAGAAGAAATTATAAAAATCCCAGAAGTGATCTAGTTCCCAGAAGCAATTAATTGGTATTTTCTGAGCAATAGAACAAAAATTTCAAGGTGCTCCAGGAGCCCAAAGCCGATTGACTTCGAAGCAAATCCAATCGATTATATGATTATATCACATTTCTTAAAGTCAAAAAAAAAAAAAAAAAAAAAAAAAGCCGCTGAACTGTGGAAAAAAGTGTTTGTGCTTCGTTTGCCGGTCTACACGGCATCGAGCTCCTACGACTCAGCTACATCACGATCTTTATAAAATCCAAAGATCCAAAGATCTACAAAAAAAAAACACCATCGATTAACCAAACCTACTATCGTCAAAATCTTCATCTGGACATATTAATTTTTTTTAACAACCCATGCGATCTACATTAAAGAATAAGATCTACAGAAAAACATCACACAAAGAAACAACAAAAAAACATCCAGAAACATCCATACAATCAAAATCATCCATACACCAAAAATAAATCCTAGAAGAATCCAGGAAAATATTTAAGATAAAAAAAAAAACCTACAATCCAGAAAAAAAAATTACGACATACATACATTCATAAGTCCTGAACATACATTCATACATACACATCATATCAATCATCATATAATTTATGAAAAAAAGCTAAGTATATACATATCTTTCTTTCTTTTCAAAAACAAAACTATTTTTTTTATTATTAAACTATTAAACGTTATTACAATTTGACCTTGTAAATTCAATCCGTTCAAATTTCTATTTGTTTGTATCAAGTTTTTGTCTAGAAAAAAAATTTACAAAGCAACAAAACAACAAAAAAATTCAATCCTGCGATGCTGTGCACACCATCAGGAGGAATTAAGCAACTATAAATTATAACATCAAACAACTAAAATACACCAATTTAAAATCAAGTATGCAAATAATGCAATTCAGGTGGTGAGTAATTTTTCTTTAAATATTACATTATATTATTTAATTTGAACTTTGAACTTTGAATTTGGTTTAATTTAATTTAATTACTACCTAAATTAAATGAAAGAATTTTGATTGGGAAGAAAACAAGAAAGAAAAGCTTAAACCTAGAAAAGAAAAAAAGATAAACCTACTTAACTAAGAGTTAGGACATTTTCGTTCCTGATTATCTTTGTACGCAAATCTTATGTTTTATTCAATTGCTTTTTACATACATAAAAATAAAAATTCAGATTTAAATAATTTTTGTGTGCTCTTTTAAAACGTAAGTTTTTTTTATAATACTTGATTTATTGTTTCTAAAAGAAAACAATTATTATAGCTATAAACTTTAAAGTATTTTTTTTTTATATTTCGATTTAAAGATATGTCTACCTGTTTAGGTGAATTATTAGTGGTTTATTATAGGCTTAATTTTTTTTTGGAATAAAATTTTTAGCATAAAAAAAAAAAAACCTATATCTTTTGAAAACAACGAACATCCTTTCTATTGATTTTGAATAATGGGTTCATTTTTAATTCACTCGGGAAGATACGTTTATGGATTTTTCGTCGGAAGTTCGAATGTTTGAGTTCAATCTGAAAAAGTTTTAATTTTTGATTTTTGAAGTTTTAGTTACAAACCATGTTAATGGTTTAGGTTATTTTATTTGGTGGATGTGGCTCTGACAGAAACGATGAATACGAAGGCGATACGATGAAGGCATAGGTAAACTATTTGTCTTCATACTCTTTTGGGGGTTACCAAAAATAGTTGAGGTCTTGGTAACCAGGTTGGTCGCATGGTCTTACTCATAGAGTGAGATTGTGTGACAATAGGGTGGGATATTCCTCAGAGAGCAATACCAGCAAAGCTCTCCTCATTTCACAGGAACAACGAATTCTTCTTTTTGGGACAGTCAGCTTCGCGAATTTTTTTTGTACGAATTTCATACGGCATGAATATACGTAACGGCCGTCCAGAGTTCCAACTTCAAGAATCCCCCCCATCCGACGAGCTAACCATCGGCCATGCTAGCATGCCGCGCAGTTGGGACCTGGACACCCATCCGCTTCTGCTGCCAGGAGTTTCAGAGTTCCTGTAAGCTTTGGAACCTACTGGTAGTGTTAAGAGTGGGTGGTTATATGGGTTGAGAATTTTTAAGATCATCCCTTCTCTAAAACACCTAGAGCGTACGTTACAAGGAGTGATCCGGATGTCACGACCTCGTCCGAGTAATGGCAGTTAGCTTACGAGAAAGTCTCGGCTGGCTTCCTAGATATTATGGATGCGAACCCTGGTCTACCACCAGTCACTAGATATGGGGGTTGCATCAGGGTCATGTAAAGCTGATTGTCTACGAGGATCAGAGGTCGTGTAAACTGCTTAAACTTGCTTTTGGTAGCCTTGGCGAGGTCTGGCCAGGTGCTAGGCTAGAGGTAGTTGCAAAGGAGGACATGCGTTGCAGGCATCGGGCTCGTATATGGCTTCCAGTAGAATCCTCCTTGTTGGATGCTATCACCAAGTTATTAAAGATCTGCAACCCGCTACTACCGACTCACAACTGGAAAGTCGCCAAGCTGGATGACCCAAGGGGTCTTTATCGATGCGCGATTATTGTGATCAATAAGGAATCTCCATCTCATTTGACAAATACCAAAGGTGTGATAAGCTATAGGTTTGGATGGGATCTATAACCCTCAAGGTATATAAGAAGGATGAAATCGAGACAGGAGTTATTCCTCCACATCCTTCGCTCATAGATTCAGAGATGCAGAGTTTGGATGCTTCGGCAGCTTCCTCATCCGAAGCCAGGAAGATTACTTTCCCCTCCATGGATGAGGAGGATGGCGAGGTCTCCGACTCTGCATCTTCAACCACTAAAACGTCGACTGATCTCATCATCGGCGAACAGTTGGTGATGGAGGCGAACTTCTTGGTTCATCTACAGGTACGGAAGAACTGAATGTTACCGTCGTGGATGCTTCTCTGACTAATTGTAGCAAAGATGCTGCAGTTAGTTCAGATTATCCTCCAAAACTCCAAAACGGCTTCGGCCTCTCTCCTCCTTCGGCTGTCATACACTGGGGAGGACATAGTACTGATCCACGAACCATGGATATACAACAACCAGGTTCGTGGACTTAGGACTCCAGGATAAACACTATATGCTTTAGATAAAAGTAATCTGAGATCATGCATCATGGTGAAAATAGCATTAAAGTATTCTTACTTTCTAATTTCAGCGACCAAGATACTATTGCAGTAAAGCTAGAGACGGCCAGATGCAATTACTGGCTGGCGTCGGCATATCTTACCAATAGCCAATCTAACCTTGGTGATAACCTAGGTAGACTGGTTAAGGAAGCTGAAGACATACATCACATACTGCCCTTATAATTGGTAGTGATCTAAATGCCTATCACACGGTGTGGGCCAGTACCGATATAAATAGCAGAGGTGAGTTACTTTGTAATTACATCTTAATTACTAAATTTATCGTAAGTAATATTGGCAATGAACCAACATTTATTACTAAAATTAGACGAGAAGTATTAGACATTACTCTTGTCTCTGATTTCATCTGCTCTTTAGTTAGAGATTGGAAGGAATCTCTTGAGCACTCTTTTAAAGACCATATGTGTATCCAATTTAAGCTGAATGATGATCCTCCAAGCCAAGAAGTCTTCAGAAATCATAGAAATGCTGATTGGCTAAAATACAGAGACACATTGAATACTCTTTTAGATAAAGCAATAAAGATAATGATTTGACTTGGGCCTTAAACAATGTTAAGGCTGTCTCTTGTCCTCTTATCAAGCCGAGAAGTAAAAGAAGGCTGCATTGGTGGACTCCAGAACTAGAACCACTTAGGAAAAACAGTAGAGCACTGTTCAATAAAACTAAAAGCTGAAGAAAAAAATAGACTGGGAATCCTATAAAGAATACCTCCAATTATATAAAAAAAAAAGAACTTAGGAAAGCAAAGACTGTTTTAGAGGCTTTTCTGTTGTAATATAGAAGAAGTCTCCGAGGCATCAAGGCGGAGGAAAATTCTCTCAACACATCCGGTAATACTGAGCTTTCTGAAAAAACTAAACGGCTCCTGGACGACCTCACAGAATCCCAGAACATCTGATCAACAGGGGCAAACTACTTTGGTCAATGAAGAGCTTTAAACCTTACAAGTCAGCGGGACCATATATCATAGCACCTGCGGAACTACAGAAATCTTCTGGTATTATTTTACCGTTGCTAGAAAGCTGTTGTGAACTGATCCATATTCTCCAGTCTTGGAGGGAAATTAAGATGGTGTTCATTTCAAAAGCGGGCAAAAGTTCCAAAAAAAATCCCAAAGATCTAAGACCGATTAGCCTATCTTACTTCCTTCTAAAAACTCTAGAGCGATTGATTGATATCCATATTCGCAACAACACTGACACTAGACTTTTGTCTACATCTCAACATGCGTACTGTAAAGAGAGATCGGTGGGAACAGCAATACACTCACTTGTTAGCATTATACTTCCTCCATCACAAGGAATACACATTGGTAGCTTTCCTCGATATAGAAAGCGCTTTTAACAACGTCAACACAGATGCAATCACAAATGCACTCTCAGGAAAACATCTAAATACTTTTCAATTTACAAGCTAACCAACTGTGCAAGTTTCTGTAGTTTAGGTGGTGTAAACCCCCATAAAACTGAGCTTGTCCTCTTTATAAGGAAACACAATATTCCGCACGTTGTTGGTCCTCCATCTATAAGTCTAAAATTCTCGGGCGAAGCAAAATACTTGGGTCTTATTTTGGACAAGAAATTTAGCTGGGTTCTAGAGCCCGCGTAGTCCATTGACTATACATATTAGACCGATTCTTACTTACGGTGTGGTCGTTTGGTGGACTGCTCTAGACACAGCGACAAATAATAATAAACTCAGTACAGTTCAACGCACTGCTTGCATGTGTATAAGTAGTGCTTAGCGCACTACTCCAACTGCAGCGTTTGAAATACTTTTTAATCTGACACCCTTAGATATTTTCAGCAAGCAATCCGCAGCCTGCCCAGCCTGCCTCGATTGTGCTGCTCAAATTTAGATGGCGCTGATCTAATTTTGTGTATTTACTATGTTGGTAAGCCTTATAATAGATGTGTAGACCTTTAGGCCTGTCACGCACGTGACTTTTTAAGAGGGAGTTTATAAAATAGTTATTTAGAGTTAAATCATTTTCCATTGGTGGATTCACATGTTATTTCATATTGTACAACATTAGTCGTTTTGCATTATCAGAATTGAACCATATTATGGACTATCAATAAACATGCATTACAAAAGATCTTGCACTCTATCGAGATCACGTTTCATGGTCCAAAAATGTAGTTCTGGGGATGATAATATAGTACAAAGAAAAGAAACAAAATTTACATGAAAAACGAACACACACAAGTAAAAAGAGATGGAAGTAAAGCGCTGTTGTCACTCTGATATGTATTGTTTTATTTTCATGAGATGGAGCCCTATTACACGATTCGATTTTTCGGTTGTTTCGTCTTTATGAGGAAGAAACGAAAGCACGAATGAAAATTTCAACACTTTTTACGGTTGAGCTTGAATGCATGTATATTTTTATTGAGATTTTCTTTCATTTACATAGATCTTTTTACATTTTTTTTAATTGACTCAATAGACGATTTGCTGACTTTGAATTGGCCGCGCTACACAAATCTTATTTTTATTGTTTTTTTTTTAACAACTTCAAGTAATGAATTTTTCTTTTATATTAAACTGAATAATATTTTTATGCGTCCACTCGATGGTTGAACTTTGACGTTTCTGATTTGACCACCGCAATGCTCCTCGATGTAAATTCAAATTATTGAGTTGCTAATTTTTTTTCACATTTAAATGGTATATATTTGTGAAAGAAGTGATTCAAATACATTTTTAATGATTACTACAGTTTATTTTTACAAAAAACACCAGTAGCGAACTTTCAAATTTGCCGCCGTAGGCTATTCAATTTTTGCCGCTTTTATTCACCAGAAATCTGATAAGTTATCTTAAAATTTTATCAATTACATTTATTCAATTGAATGTAACTTTATGATTTTTGTTATATCGCCTTCTTTCATCAGTTTTTCCTCTCACTATAAAGTATGATTATAAACTAGGGGATCAACTTGTTCTAATGTTCGACCACATCGTATGCAAAAGATTTTATTAAAAATCTAAATATATTTTTAGTCATTTTTTGCTTAGTTTTGTATATATACAAAATTTCTTAATTTTTTTTTCTAAATAAAATTGGTATGACATTCTTAAATATTTTTTTTCTCAAAAAAAGTACGCCATTTTATTTCTTGGATAAATTTAAATTTATGAGAAAAAAATTTTAATAATAAAATCTGTGGAGCGGTTTTTCAGAAAAAAAGTTTTTTTTTAAACTTTTTGAAAACGGTTATATGGCAGGTACCGTTATTTTTTTAGCTAAAAAAAATTCAATTTCCCCCTCTGTACAATACCTAAAAAACTTTATATACCAAGTTTGAAGCGCTTTGGCACACCCGTTTCGTTTGGGCTCTGGGTGTCTACATACATACAGATAGGGAGGCATACAGACGCCCCCCTAAAATATGCCGCCATAGGCTCTAGCCTTCTCAGCCTTCTGGTAAATCCAGCGCTGCGAATAACGAAACGAACGAATCGTGTAATTATGCTCATGATATATATGGATCATTAGCGGTAGTGTAAATCGGCAATTGACTAACGAAATGGACGGATTGTTAATAGTGAAATTAGTTTTCATTATTTAATTCATATTTTTAATAATTTAATTTTACAACTTGGTAGTATTGCAAAAAGCACTACAATTTACTGCACAAGATGTGAAAAATAAAACAGACGTCACCAACATCTGTTCAAAGGGGTTGTGTCTGGAAAAGCATCCAAGTTCAAAAATTTATGAAAATCAAACAACGCGTTTGTCAGGTGGTTGTTTTTATGTTGGAATCATCAAACATCGACAAGGTTTATCATTTTTAATCCCTTTGTACCTGTCAACACTAGAGTTTGACGGCACCAGAGGTTAAAAATCTGCACATTGTTGTTGTTTGTTGTTTGTGGATTAATGGATTTCGATCTCTGATGACGGCAATCAAATAAGAAAAACAAAGAAGTGTCGTAATCTTGTTTTCTTTGATTCATGCTGAGACACCAACCCTTAAATACCTAAACAAGTAGAAAGACATTTGCTGTGGATCGTTTTTTTGAATTTGTTTTACTTCACTGTTATATATTCTCACCAAAACACACCTAGTGTAGTAATGTTTGTTAATTTAATCGTACTAATATTAGAGTGGTGTCGAAAATTTCCTGAGTTTGATCCTGTAAAATGGGTGTGGTCCAAAAGTTAGCTGGGCACTTTGTCCTTTGATTTTTTGAATTTTTATTTTTTTATCAATTTTTACCTCGATTGGTGTTTTTATTCCGTTAAACACTACTTTGTTGAAATAAAAAGTATATATATTGGAAAACGCAATTACATATAAAGAAAATTATCAAAGTAGAATATAATGTAGGTGAACCAAATAAGGCCTGGGCCCTAATAAGGTCCAGTCCATGAAAAACACATAGCCAAACAAGTAACCGGACCTTTTGCTCTTTGTATTCGTACACCCCATGTATTGGAACTCATACGAAAAAAAGAAACCGCTTGCTTCGATCGTGTTGAAATTGGCATGGCAGTCGAATAAAGATTTGGAAGTGACGCACACGTACTTTTATAAAAAAAAAAAAACTGTTACACAAATTTTTACTTTTTCGACTAATTTAGTCAAGTAAGTACAATTGTTAATTTTTATTGTAAAATATATTAAATGTAGACTAATTTTTGCAAGGTTTACTTATGTATATATATTTGCTAGATATTTGTTTATAATTTTATAAACAAAAGTCTTTCATGTTGCTAACGAGGCCCTTCAAAAATTTGGTTGGGCCTTATTAAGTAGGTATATAAAAAAATTCATTTATTACTTCATTGGATTTCCGTCAATATGTCAAGACAGAAGTTACCTGAAAAAAAAGGGCCGGCGACTATATCCCACGAACTTTGTGCGTTTGGTTTTGACCAGGGCCGGGGGCTCTATCATAAATTATATGAAATTGTTAGTGTTGGATTATTTAAAGGAAATCTCTTGTAAAGTAAATGAAATACATAGCTTGTTTAATTATTTTTGAGAGAAATTATTGTAATATTAATAAAACGAATAAAAATTGATATATAAACGGAGTTCTGAACACTCCACGCACCGAGTTTTATTGTTGTCTTCGGTCAGACCTTGGACCAACGTTGCCGAAGTGGCACGATCGTGCACTCTTTGCGCTTTTTAGTTTAAATGGCACTGTGGCACTCAAACGCTCCAAATGGGACTCTAGGAATCGACGAGCAAATGTTTTCAAATATATCCAAGTTCATGATCAGATCAAGTAGTGCATCAGCTGAAAGGGTTGTTTCACACTTAAATAACATTAAATCCCATAATAAAAATCGACTTTCTTATAAAAAAAACATGACAGCACTTCATACCACCTAAATAGTCCAGCAAAATAAGATATTCACTTCAAAAAATTCCGTCAAAGCTGCATTTTGGTGGAAAGCTACATTTGTACGTCCTAAGCATTTTCTAAAATGTACCTTAAATTTGGAGTGGAGGAAAAAATTTTAGAATGGGGAAAGCGGAAATTCAGTTTTTTTTAAGTTACTCGAAACCCATAGGTTTGTTGAAAAAAGTTGTTGGTGCACAAAGTATATCATGTCATTCTACACAAAAAACATTAAGACATTTTTTATGGTACAATTGATAGATTTGGAGAAAAATGGTCGAAAACATTCGGGTGTAATACATTTTTTCAAAAAAATTTAATAAAATATATGTTTTTGAATGACGAAATTTTGTGTTTTTAGTTATGTTTGGAAAACATGTTCTTTAAGCGTGGCGCCGGAAGGATAATGCCGCCATCTTAAAAATCCTAATTTATTTTATTTTGTTCAATAACTCCCAAAACCTTTATTTTTCTCAATATTTCCTATGAATAACTTATAGACCGTATAATTATCTACAAAATGTCATATTAAGGACTTCTGTATGTCAATTCCTTCTTAAGTTGTAGCGATCCGAAATGGGATCTGAACGGACTGTTTTTGAGATATCTTTCGTTTTACTTTATCCTTTGCGTTTTTGGATAACACTTGTTATTGCTTTTGTAGTGCTCCTAATAACCTTAAAATGACCCCTGTATCATGAATATCGGACAAATGGTGTACCGCTTATCCAACGCCAAATTACACTCTGCGTGAGTAAGGAAGCTTAGTAATATCTGTTTCTTGTATTAATATAATTTTTTACACACAACACCGCAGAGCTAACTGGGCCCGATTTTTGTTATCTTGTGATATCCCCAGGAGGCCTAATCGACTATTGAAAATGAAAAATTATTACAAACAAAACTAAAATCACTTTCTACTCTTAAAATTTAGAAACTAATAAAAGAAAATAATAAAATTAAGCTAAGTGAAATCATTTTCCAGGGGAATTTTTATTTCGACTTCATTATCTTCATTGGAGTCGTATTCTTCAGCCTCGCATTACTATTGAACAGTGTAGACCAAATTTTCTACAACTGCAACTTTTGTTACATCCTTTAGAGCAATTCCAAAATATATTGTTGACAATTTGTTCCGGACCTGGTGGCATGAGATTTTTAACGGATTCAAGTAAATTTTGTACCTTGGGGATATAATCTTAAAATATTCTGTTGGGATGAGCTGAATGTAGGTGGTGTATTGCTCAAATTTGCATCTATATTAAGTCTGGTTGATTTAACGAATAAATGAAATATATACATCCATTTTGACGAGCAATTTAACTTTGGTACGCTATAACTCAAGCACGAATTGACATACAGAAGTCTTTAATATGAAATTTTGTAGGTAATTATAGTGTCTACAAGTTGTTGATAGAAAATTTTGAGGAGAAATAAAGGTTTTGTGGGTTTTTCAGATGACAGTCTTTCCCCTCCGGTGCAACTATTAAGACAAACATAACTAAACACAACAAATTTTCCCACTCACAAACATTAATTTATTTAATTTTTTTGGAATAAAGATACTAATGTTTTCTACCATTTTGCTGCAAATCTATCAATTGTACGTAAATATGGTCTGAATGTTTTTGTGTAGAATGACATGATCTACAATGTATACCAACATTTTTTTTTCAAAAAAACCTATGGTGTTCGAGTAATGTGGAAAAAACTGAATTTTACCCCCGTTTAATGAAGTTTTTTTATATTTTATCTATTAATTTATTATTTATTAATTTTAATTTTTTATTATTCCTTAAGTTTTGAGGTGCAATAAATAAAATTAAAAATTACATATGAAATCTTCGGAATTTTTATACTTTTTTGTTGGTGGCACCAGTGGCCTTAAATGGCACTTTCCGTTGTCAATATTGGCACTTACAATTTTTTTTCCGGCAACGCTGCCTCAGCTACAGACTAAAAAAGCGTCACATTAAAAAGATCGAATTTTACTGAAGTAGATATGGAAATCAATTCAAACATTCCAACATGAGCGCCAAATCCATCAACATCATGGCATCGAAGGAGCTTGGTTTGGTACTGCCACACTTGTTGATTGAATAGAAGATATGAGAGAATTGCATGCTTGCGGTGCTTGGTATCACGAACTGTGTGTGGGATTAACAGCTGATGACCCGAATTTCCAGATGGTTTTTTTACAGTTTTTTTTTTAATTCAAAAAGGAAGTTTTTTGGTTCCAAAATTTTAAACTTAAAAGACTGCTTTCCTGTGAATAATATAATTATTGTGTATAATATACTGAGTTCGTGTAAATATTTATCAAGGCGTTAAAGTTATTTAGGAAAAAACAATAAGGTGGGTATTATTTGGTTCACCTACCTTACACGATATGTTTGTATTTTTTTTTATTTTCTCTTTTTGTATTAAATCCATGCACATACAAGTATAGTTTAAATTAAACAATTATTTATGTATTTACCGTTAGTAAGAGTTCTTTTTTGGATAGTCAATTTCATAGCCGTTTGTGAATACCGTTAACTATAAACAGGTTCAAATTATATAAATCATAAATATGATTAAAAAATCATCAATAAAAATTCTATTTTAATCTTGAAATATACTTTGTTAACCTATTTATCCTTTTCTGTTTTTAGAAGACGTAATGAGGACTCTCATTGAAAATTTTAAAGCTTTCCAGATATAATTTCGAAGGTATGTTGGATTTTATTGTAATTTAGTTTTTTTTTTAACTTATTTTAAATCACGCACACATATTTATTATAATCAACTCCTATTTCTCAAAACCACATATTTTCTTTATTTATTGGTTATGAACTTGATTTATACTGTGGAGGGTTTTATTTTAACTGTTATTATATTCATAAACATTAAAAGCATATAAGGTGTCCATTTTGTGTTGGTTTGCAAAACCAAATCGCATACGTTTAGTATAAAAAATGTCAGTGTATTTAATACGTTTTAAAAATACCACTACAGAATAGCAACACATGAGTGGAAATCTCATTTCAGTATACAAATTATACATGGATTATGGTTTATTCTTGTATTAAAGTTTATGGCTTCCGGAGTGATTAACATCGAGAATATATCTTAAGGCTAGGCGCGCAGTTTTGCATTGCAACAGTTTGGTTGCTAAAGTGAACACCATGGACTTGTATGAGATTGTCCGCACATGCAAAAACTATTCAGTCCGCCATTCGAGCAACTTAAAAGCTTGCGTTTTGGCACAAATCGAACGATCGCCCCAAATAAGTTCTTCAGTTTGTATCACACCGAACTGTATGTAACTGCGCGCACATTAATTCAAAATATTGTCTGTGGCTTGGCTTAACTCGTTGATTGATGTTTAAGTTGCTTATGTCGTGTGATTAAACTATTTCGTTTCGGAAAAATTGCATTTGCTCTGCGGACCTAGGCCCGATTCTCTCTATTTTCAGGAGTCTCAAATCAATTCAATAAAAAATCTTTGCAAAAGAAAATTAAAAATTTAAAAGACTTAGGTCTTACAGGTATATAGTTAAAACTATTATTATTATTATTAATATTCTAAAAAAAAACATGGATTTTTTTGGAAAAAAAATCCCACAAAATTATTTTTCGAAAATCCCACAAAATTATTTTTCGAAAATTGTATTTCAACAAACTCCTGTATAAAATTTTTAATCGAAATCAATTGAACCGTTAATGAGAAATTCGAAAATCAAACAAACGGTTCTATATAATTGGCACTGTTAATAACACTTAAGTACAAAAAAATAAAAAAAAATTGTACTTAAGTGTAGAATACACCTACAATTGTGCACAGATTTTTTTTATCATACTAAGATCCACCATTTTTGGTACAGAAAATTGTATGGCATGCATTGTTATTTTTAGGGCTTAGAGCAAGATTAAATAAAATGCACGACTGGATCGCACGTACTTGCTCCTATGTTCGATCACATTATATGCTAAAGATTCTTAATAGAAACGGCTAAATGTATTTTTAAAGTCGTTTTTCACTTAATTTTTTATATATAAAAAATCCTAATTTTTTTCTAAAAAAAAATTGGTATGAACATTTTAAATATTTAATAATATAAATTCAAAAACAAAATATCAGAAAAAATCGTCTAACCGTTTTCAAAATATTGAATTTTCAAAAAAAATAAAAATATTTTTTTTTTTTTCAAAAATCCAAAACAACTATTTTTCGGAAATTTTGAAATGCAGTATTATTTAGAATTTGAAGGCGCTCCTGTGAAAAAATTTGTATCGAAATCCATTGAGCCGTTTATGTCGAAAATAAATAAAATGGTTGTATGACAGGTACCGTTAATAACAAAATATTAAAAAAAAAAATTTGGCCAACTGAAGATCATGCATTACACGCACCAATTTTTATCAAAATCTTTAAAGCCGTGTTCGAGATAATTAAGATGGTGGAAAAATTTGTATGGCAAGTTCCGTTATTTTTGGGGCTAAAACAACGATTCAAAAATGTATTTTGCACAATCACCTAATACGCCTATGTACCGATTTTCAATAAAATCGCCTTAACGTTTAAGCTGTAGATGTGTTCTCTATCATCGTAATGTCGATTTTGATCAAATTCTAGCATTCGATGTTCTTTCCCAAACGCAAGACTCAAAAGTTAAAAGGTGTTTCGTTAGGTAGAAGACATTTGAGCATCCGGTTTTCTGGTTTTGAATAAAATTATGTTACTTATTTAATTACGTAAAATTACAAATGCTAGTAACCATAGTAACCATTTTCCGAATATGATAAGATTAAAATGTGGATAAACGTTCACTAGTGTTGACGTACCTAACTATATAAACGGTGATTTTTTAAGAGCTTGGTTTTTGAAAATTCAAAAAAAACACAGAAACTTGTAAAAAGTGAATGAAATTTTTATTTGGATCGATAAATCAATTTCTGCCATTTACTTTTTAAAAATAATTTCACTTAAATGTTGCCCGCGGCTACGCTTCAGGTGGTCCATTCTGAAGGTCCAATTTTGGCAAACTTTTTCACACATTTCGGCCGGAATCTCACCAATGACGCGTTCAATGTTGGCTTCCAAGGCAGCAATCGTGTTTGGCTTGTCTCCATAGACAATAGACTTAACATAGCCCCACAAAAAATAGTCTAACGGGGTCAAATCACATGATCTTGGTGGCCAATTGACTGCGCCAAAACGTGAGATCAACTGCTCACCAAATTCGCCTCTCAATTAATGCATGGTTTCGCGTGCAGTTGCGAAACACATTTTTCACAGAGCACGAATTTTGATAATAAATTTCAATAATTTGCAAACGTTGTTCAGGCGTAAGTCTATTCATGATGAAATGGCAAACAATACTGAATCGAAATGTCAAATGTTCGTGGAATTTGTCATGTGTGATCTGTCAAAAATATAAACGTCAAAAACCAAGTAGCAAAAAAATCACCCGTTATAAAACAACACTAGAAGCAAGCTTCTAATTTTAGAGAACAAGCAATGAATCTTACCGCATGGCTTACCTTTGTTTAAACAACACGTAATCATTAACAACACGAAAAAGACTTTTTAACATTACGCAAATAAAAAAAATAATCAATTAAAAAACAAAATAAATATTTTCTATCAATAAAGTTAGAGACATTCTATGAAGTCAATTTTATATTTATCTCTTGTCTAAGTGATGTGCATCTGAAAACAAGAAATCATGTACATATATCATTACATTGTCGCCATACACCTGATCGGTTATGTCAACACCGTTCGATTGTTTATTTTTGATGAATTTTGTCATGACTTAAAATTAATTGTAAATATGTACACACAAAAATTCTTTATTATTTTATTTATAAAGTTTTTGTTTACACATAATTTTAAATCGGGCTTTTGTGTTTCAAATAATTGTGTGAGAACATCAAATGTGATTAGTCTAAGAAAACTTTGATCATTCTTCGCTGCAATAAAATCAATTAAGGTGATGTGTAAATACACTAAAAATCAGTTAAAATACACAATTATATACACACATCTTACGAGTTACGATTATGAAGCAGAATGGCCTATGAGAATAAAATGCACGGCTTGGTTGCACGAACTTGCTCTTATATTCGATCACATTGTATGCAAAAGATTTCTATTTAAAATCTAAATATATTTTCAAGTCATTTTTTAATTTATTTTTTATACACAAAGTTTCTTTAATTTTTTTCTAAAAAAAAATTGGTATGACAATCTTAAATATTTAATAATATAAACTTAAAAACAAAAAATTAAATCGGATTAATCAAAGAAAAAATTATTCAAAGTTCTGAAATAAACACTTAAGAATATTTTGCATATAATACAATCGAAAACAGGAGCAATTACGTGCGATCAAGTCGTGCATTTTTACGAATAAATACAACAAGCATAACGTGCGGTTAAGCTTTCCTTTTCCTTGTCACTTCTCGCAGTTGTATTAGCTTGATCACTGTAGGTTTTGTGTGGAGCTTATCATACCTTGCATGAATTGATTAGGTTAGTATAACGTCAGATGGATTACCGTCCGTCTATCTAATCAATGCAAATTGTCACTAAGGCATAAAACTTTGTTATAGAAAAGTTCAAATTGGAATTTAGCTAATTAGTCGTTAATTGGCTGGCTTGTGTTTTATTATTATTTTTTTTTTTTGAATGTTAAAATGGTTGGTGTATTTAGGGTCGATTATACCAATATTCGCGGGCTTAGAAACCAATTTTGTGCCGCGTATGTCCACACTGTTAAAAACAACCCAGTTGTTTCGGTACTGAGCTAAACCCAGATATCTGAACACTTCGATCAATCGGAATTTCATCTGTTTGGTATAAGTTAGTGCAATTATTCTCTTCCCACTATGGTCTCGCCATATACACAAGAAATAATGTCTCGTACCAACTTCAACCACAATATGGTTTGTGTTCAAACACAAATTTTATTTTCATGTGGTTAAAATTCACGGTAAGCAAGCACATCATGCACACGTGTTTTATTTGTCGGAACCCAAATTTGGACGGATGTTCAACTTTTGACGAATTTGATGCTCGGTCCGAATCGATTACATTGTTTCTCATTTCGCACTGGCCTCGTCTTTACGGGCGATTTCAATGTACACAATTCTAGCTGGCTCCGCTTTTCAAGACAGACAACACCTGAAGGAAGGTATATACGTATGTTGAGGTCTTTGCTGAGTTAAACCAACTGATTCTCAGCTTGATGACGAGCCGACTCGAATCCCTGACGTTGCAGGGCAAACCACCAACATTTTAGACTTGTTTCGTACCTTTGACCCTGATAAATACGCTGTAAATGTATTATCGCCTCTAAGCACATCATTGTGTCATATCCTCAAATTTCTCATGCCAATGCCTCGTTAAAAGTTAAAGAAAAATCATCTAAGAGAACCGTTTGGCAGTATAAGAAAGCCAACTGAGATGGTGTCAATAATTTTTGGCAGAAGCTTCAACTGGCCACTTATGATTCCAGCGCAGATATGATAACAAATTTAATTCTTCACGTACTGAGAAATTTTACCCAAATAGGGTGGAACCGAAAGAAAATACATGGTTTGATTTGAGCTGTATCGAGGTCATTAGGGCTAGAGAAGTAAGTTTACGGAATTATAAAAGTTTCAACAAGCTAGAAATACATGCAACGTTCACAATACTTCAATGTATTTGGTCTTTGGTTGTAAAAAATTGTAAAACACATTCGAAATTTCACCCCTTTTTCAGCTCACGTGAAAAAGCCAATTTGTTTTGCAGCTCAATTCGCTGTTAATTCGACGCTGCCAGAAAGTTTTATGACTCTTCCAGTACTTGAGTGCCTAAACGATTGCATCAAACGAATCTTCTATCGAGTGGATATAAAACAGCATTTGTCCAGCCTGTCCCCAAAAAAGCGAATCTTCTTCACCCTCTAATTGACGCCCAATTGCCATTACGTTGCTTCTTTCCAAGTTCAGTGAAACGCTGATTAATTATTATCAGCTTAAGAAATATCTTAAAGAACGAAAGCTCCTTAATGACCGGCAGTATGGCTGTCGTAGCAATAGGTTCACTTGTAATCTGATATGGGATATCTCACCGGACAGTGGCACAAATCTTTACATCATTTTGAAGAAAGTAAGATTATTGCGCTTGATATTTCAAAAAATAAAGATAGAGTTTGATATCAGGCTCTGTTATCGAAAAGGCGTGCATTTGGTATCCATGAATCTCTTCTTCGTTGGATTAGAAATTACCTTTCGGACCGTTCAATACAAGTTGTATTGGACGGTTTCAAGTATAATATTCATAAAATAAATGCTGGTGTGCACCAACGCTTCATTTTTCCCCAACTCTTTTTCTCATTTTCATTAATGATCTCTTATCTTGAACTTCTAAGCCACTAAAGCTTTTCATATTCGTTTTCAGATTCACATCCTTGTTCTTCGAATGTGGAACTGCAACGGCAGCATTATTATAAGCTCATTAAATTTTGATCTCGACAATATTGCCCAATGGGGAATAAAAAACCCTGTAGAATTTAATGCTGTCTTCTGTCATTAAAGCAAAACCCACCCCCATGCCGCTATCCTTGAGCACTTGTGTTGAATAAACCCCTCAGCTTTGGTATATGCATCACAACCACCTCGTGTGGAATTACCACATATTCGATGGTGCTCTCTTCGAAGATTCAAGAAATTCTTTTCCCCGTCTGATCTGGCTGTAATCTAAAAGACCTTCATTCGTCCAAAGCTGGAGTATAACTCGCACATTTGGGGAGGAGATTCCAAAACTCATTGAATGTGTCTCATTATTTGATCGCTATTTTTATAAACAATTTTCTAGCAATATAGCCAGTTGCATTCCTCCCCATAAATTTTTCAACCGTAATACTCGTGCTTCTAGGAATGCTCATCAGTTTGCCTTTGAGCCTAATTTCGGACATACTACTAAGTATAGAAACTCTGGCGCAAAATTTTAAACAACCTATTATTAAGGCCTTGGGGATGACCGTGGCGCGATAGGTGTGTGCTCGCCTGTCAACCTCGTGGTCGCAGGTTCGATTCCTGCTGTTGTCTATGTCTTCTTATACCGATTAAAAATCAATTCTAAAAAATTGTCATAAAATGAGTTGCAGGTTTACTCATTACATGAGGTTCAGACATAACACTAACAACATGTGATTGAGTAAACTAGTATACTCATAAATATGACAACGAAACAAATAAAATAATGCGAATTTTAAGAGACATACATAAATAAGACACTTTAATTTTCTCCGCATTAGTTCAGCCGCCATCCCTGGAGATAAATCTGAGACAACAACCAGCTCTAGTCTCAGAACATCGCGCCACACATCTTTCCTATCCTTCTTTCTCTTCTTTCACTGAATGCTCGCGCTGGCTGTGTCGAAAACATATAAAAGGTATTCATAATCCATTGAGCGCGTGCAAAATTAAAAAAAAATAACACACGATACTAGTTAATAGAGTAAGACCCCAGGGCCGGCAGACATACGTCATTTTATCATAGCTGATTTTTTTTTCTGTGAATAGATACCAAAGTAGATAAGAACGAATAGACATTCCGAATTTTCAATGCTGGGGCTTTTCGGAAATATGCAGTTTTAACAGTGCATTCTTAACTACGTTATTTTATCAAAGCTGTTTTTTTGATAAGTTTAAGGGGATAGTGTCTCAAACCTTGTTTGAGTAGCCATTTGGTGATTTTAACTTTAGTAAAATGTTAAGACGATAATACGATACTAAACTCGTTTAAAATTTGGTAAATCCTCTTTCTAACCTAGTATCATACTAAAATGATTTAACATATTACTAAATCGTTTAAAATTTTGCGCCAATGAATTCGACTGCTTTCAACAGGGAAGAGAATGTAATGATTTCATTAGAAATAAAATGCACGACTGGATCGCACGTAGTTGCTCCTATGTTCGATCACATTATATGCAAAACATTCTTAATGGAAACGGCTAAAAGTATTTTTAAAGTCGTTTTTCACTTAATTTTTTATATATAAAAATTCTTAAATTTTTTTCTAAAAAAAATTGGTATGAACATTTTAAATATTTAATAATATAAACTTAAAAACAAAATTTCAGAAAAAATATTTTTTTTTAAATCCTAAAAAACAATTTTTCGAAAATTTTGAAATGCAATTTTATTTAGTATTTGAAGGAGATCCTGTATACAAATCTTGATCGAAATCCGTTGAGCCGTTTATGAGAATGTCGAGAATCAATAATATGGTTGTATGGCAGGTACCCTTAATAACAAAATATTCTAAATTTTTTTTTGGCCAAAATGTACACCATACATTGTACATGTACATGTACATTAGTACACACACCAATTTTTATCAATATCGGTAGAGCCGTTTTTGAGATACTTAAGATGGTAGAAAAATTTGTATAGCAAGTACCGTTATTTTTGGGGCTAAAACAACGATTCAAAAATCTATTTTGGACAATCACCTATAACGCCTTACCACCAAGTTTGAACAAAATCGGTTCAGCCGTTTAGGCTGTAGATCGACAGACAGACGGCATTGTCGGACCCACTTTTTTGGTGTTCTCTATCATCGTAATGTCAACTTTGATTAAAATCTCGAGTTCCATTTTTTTTCCAAATGCAAAACTTGCCTATAGTACCTACATATATCGCAAGTAAAAAAGGTATTGATTTTGTCATCAGTTAATTATTTCTATACAATCTACCCTTTCTGTTATTTGGTACCAAACTTCATCTAAATTCAATTTCGTAAACAATACTATTTTAGTTACAGAATCATTCACGAAGATTCCATTGATAAAGAATATCGCAAATTTATAAGCAACCATTAAAAGATTTTTTTTTTAAGATAAGAACATGAATTCTGAACTTATTTCCAAAATGTAATTGCAATGGAACAACATAAATCTATATAAATAAATGGGAGAATATTGAATATTTTGTTGAGATGTAAATATGTTCACCGCTGCATCCAATGAAAACCCTTCCAAAGAGTTGTCAAACTTTTTCAATTCGTTTTTAGTTTTGCTTTTCTCAAATGCTGAAGTTGAAAGAGTGTTTTATGAATCTTGCAAACTATCAACGAAGGAATCAAATGAAAATTGATATGTTAAATAGTACACTTTTTATCGGAGATAATTTATCTGAAAAATTTGTAATGTCTTCATTATTCCTCCTAAATAATATAATTTTACCGTAAAAGAGAAACAAGAAACTATTGATATTTTTGAAGATGCTTTAAATAAAAAGCAGAAACCTTTTGCAGTAAAAAATGTATATAAATACTTTTTACTTAATTAGATTAGCAAACTCTGATACCTGATTTTAAAAATCGAAGTCGAGATTTTAATCAAAGTTGACATTACGATGATAGAAAACACCAAAACAGTGGGTCCCGCGATTCAGTATGTCTATCTGTCTGTCTGTACAAGTCTCTACGGCATAAACGGCTGAAGTGATTTTCGTTAAACTTGGTATTTAAGCGTTTTAGGTGATTGTCCAAAATGATTTTTTATAATCGTTGTTTTTGCCCAAAAAATAACGGTACTTGCATTACAAATTTTTCTACCATCTTAATTATCTCGAAAACGGCTCTACCGATTTTGTTAAAAATTGGTGTGTGTACTACTTTGGGTATGGTCTACATTTTGGCCAAACATTTTTTTTTTAATATTTTGTTATTAACGGTACCTGCCATACAAACATTTTTTTGATTTTCGACTTCCTCATAAGCGGCTTAACGGATTTCGATACAGAAAATACAGGAGCTCCTTCAAATTTTAAATAATACTGCATTTCAAAATTTTCGAAAAATAGTTTTTTGGATTTTTGAATTTATATTATTATTTTTATATTTTTTTTAGAAAAAAATTAAGATTTTTTATATATAAAAAATTAAGTGAAAAACGATTTTAAAAATACATTTAGCCGTTTCTATTAAGAATATTTTGCATATAATATAATCGAACATATTACCAAGTTCGTGCGATCCAGTCTTGCATTTTATTTTTGTTTCTTTTGTTGCGAAATGGATTAATAACTATATATTTGTAAGGTTGTTTCCTTTTTTTTAAATAAACTTAACAAAATAAACAACTTCTTTTTTTGGTTTGATTAGGTATTTAAAATCCAACATACTAAATTTAAAAAAAAAAACGACAAACAAATATACAAACGGTATTTTAAGCGTCACCCAAAGACAAGTTCGATTGGTTCAGAAATATTTACGTTTTTTTTGCGTTCTAATTACAGAATTTTCAGAGTTGGCAGGATTTTTGGCAGTTTTTTTTTTCCTAGAAAAAATTAGCATTTTTTTAGCAGTTTTTGTAGTAAAAAAATCCTGCTAAGAATAGAAGGATTTAAAATTTTTCATTGGTCAATTTGTGTCGAGAAGGAAAATGTGAAGAAAAAATCAGATAAAGGGTTATCTATTTTGCGGTTTCAAAAGTATAGGGCTGGAATTCTACATCTATCAAACTAAGTTGTTAAACTTCAGTTGAAGGTCTGAAATTTACGAAAGTGGATCGCTTAAGTATCACACAACGCATACAAATTGTTAAAACCTACTACAAAAATGGTGATTCTGCTACAGCCACATATCGTGCTTTAAGAGGAGATTATGGTTTACATAATAGTCCAACTACGCAAGCAATTGGCAAAATTGTGAAGTAATTTGAAGAGGCTGGATTGGTTACAGATATTGTAAGACCTGTGCATCATCGTTTCGCTCGTACCACTGATAATATCGCTGCTGTAAGTGAAAGTGTTGCCGAAGACCCAAATGTGTCGATTCCTCGTCGTTCTCAGGAATTAGGACTGTCTGACGGCACATTATGGCGTATTTTGCATTTGGATCTACACCTACATCCATTTAAAGTCCAGCTCACACAACAACTGAAGCCAGCTGACCATTCACAACGTCGCGTCGTAGATACGTCGAATAGATGCTTGAACAACAGGCGGTGGACGGCGATTTTTCGAACAAAATTTTCTTCAGCGACGAAGCCCATTTCAAACTCGGTGGGTATGTTAATAAACAAAATTGTCGTATTTGGGGTTCTGAGAATCCTCAAGCAATTGAAGAGAGGCAATTACATCCACAAAAAGTCAGTGTTTGGGGCGCTCTTTGGTCCGGAGAGGTGTGATTGGACCTTGCTTCTTCGCAAACTACGATGGAACGACTGTCACCGTCAATTCGGAGCGTTATGGTCGTATGATAACCGACTTTTTTTTGCCTGCTATTGAAGAATACGACTTGGAGAACATTTGGTTTCAACAAGACGGTGCCACATGCCACACAACTCGAGCGAATATGGTTTTATTGCAGGATACATTTCCTGGCCGCGTAATATCAACTGGCCACCAAGATCATGCGATTTGACACCGCTGGACTTTTTTTGTGGGGCTACGCGAAAGACCGTGTTTATGCAGATAAACCTTTAACTCTTGAGCACTTGAAAACCAACATTCATCAAGTTATATGAGATACCGCCCAATATGTGTCAAAAAGTGTTCGAAAATTACCTCAATAGCGTCGATGCTTGCAACAATTCGCGTGGTGGTCATTTAAATGATGAAGTGCTTCACACATAATGTCAACGTTCAAGCTTTATAATAAAAAAGAAATATCATGAACAAAAAATGTATATGTGTTTTATTTACGTTTACTTTTGAAACCGCAAAATGTATAACCCGTTACAATTAAAATGGCGAAATATGTTGGTCTCGTGTTGATTTTCTGTATCTGCTGTATCTGTGTACAAAATAAATGTAGTTTTGTGTTATATTGATTTTTATGATTAAATTGAAAATTTGTTCTTATTTGGTTCAAGTGTTTTAAAAAACACAAATCTGTGTTCAGAGCTTTCTCTGTTCGGAACAAGTTCATACTACACTATATGCACTCAAACTCTGTTCAGACCTCTGCTCTGAAAGAAAAACGCCTATTGTTGACCCAGAACTGAAGACAGAAAAAACAAAGCTGAATCTGGCAGTTACTTCATACTATATGATCGTCAGATCTGAATATTGTTATTGTTATTGATTTTTTTTTTAAGAAGTCACTAGTAACATAAACCTTCCCCAGCCATTTAGGCTGAAAATATGTAAAAATAGATAGCGAGCACTGCATTATTTCAGCGAACACCATATTCTGTTTTTTGTTTGTATTTTATTATTTTATGGAGTATTATTTATCATATATTAAAATTTACTGCACGGATGCACCTACCCAAAGAAAATTATATACAAAGCACACAATATAGGACGGGTATGATATTGTGCTGCAGTTGATGTTGTATCTTATTTCTCGTTGCCTTTGTTTGCTCCTTAGCCTTTCGCCAGTGATATGCGACGAAATTATGTGAATTATGGAATTCTTTACGCAAATGAAAGTTAATTAAAAATAATTTGAAAATGCGCTCAGAATTTCAAATAAGCCTATGGCTTGGGGCACTACCTTCAAACAAAAACGAAACAATTTTTTTTTCAACTTAGAATATGCAATGAATTTATATTTTTACTATAAACTATTTTTTTTTTTTTTTTTGATAAATTCAATACCAACTGAGCAGAGGCGGATTAAGCTTAATGACAATCATATGTGTAAAATTTTTTTCAAGTGATACATTTTTTTCTGAGTCTGAAGTAGGTATATATCTTATATTTTAAAATAAATATTTCTTTTTTTTTCTAAATATTCGAAATTCGTCTTTCATTTACCACTAGCTTGCATGCTCCCGCTTTGCCGGGTGATAAATAACTAATTCAATACCAAACAAAATAGTCGCGTCATTTTAGGCATTTTAAACCCCAATCTGCGGAAAAATTCCTAGTGAGCTGAATTTTAGTATTTACCTTTATTACTGTGTTGTAATGAATATGTGAAAAATCGACATCGATATCGTGCCGGCTAAAAAAAGTTATGAAGGTAAAAAGGTCACGAAAATTAGTTTTTCTCAAATATCTCGCGACCGTAGGTCAATAGTGGTCAATATAAAAATTGTTCCTAGTAGAATTATCTACAAAAAATGTCTCCGAATTTTCTGTAACATCAACCGTTTTCGGAGTAGAGCGCTGAGAAAACGACTAGAATGCACTCACATACGGTATTGTATACTGTACACAATGGCGTAAACTCTATTGCGTTTGGACGTTTCGGGGAAAATATACTTATCTTATAGAGGTTTAGGAACTTCGTAAAATCTACAATAACTTCATCCAAATGACCTCCACTGGCAGATGTTTCGTATTTCATTATTCCGAGACGCGTCCCTTTATGCCTGCTACTGCCTGTGGGACTGTGTTTAGTTCAGTTGAAAATAATTTCAACTGTGTGTTAAACACTTTATTTTAGTTGTTTTTTTGGTCTTAAGCAGTTCCTGATGAGTGATTCATGTTTTATATGTAATGCATTATTATCGGATGGTGATATTGTAGAAGTTCTATAAACATTTAAAAATGCTAGTGTCGCTAGATGTGATGGTAATATTGAATATTTAAATACTGTGAGTTTGGTGAATGTGCACAGTAATTGTCGCTAAAATTGTGCAAACAATTTGGGTATAGCGGCTTTTAAACGAACCCCAAGAAGAACCGAGTACATCAATATTTCAGTGTAAAGCCTAGTATTCAGATCACGCTAAAATTTCGCTGGTACTTTTCTCTCCAAGCATCAGCTAAAATCCTAGCTTAAATTTGACATTAGAGTTGTGGATAGTATAAAATTTGGTACGAGAGTTCTGTGGGGAATATGTCAACAAATAGCTGTTCTGAAAAAAAATATTATTTAAATTTCAAAAGTTCAAGTCATAAGACGAATAGTATGATAATTTTTAAGACAAAACTTACAGCATAAACTCTTTTTTCTTTAACGTCCCTTTGATGTAGTTTCTTTTGTAGAAAAACTCTTGCCATATTCAATGTTACTGCTTCCTGCATATGTAGCCTGACTTACCACATCAAGCATCCGTAGTTGTGGTGAAATAAGTTTTGTTGTTTTTCGCATTGCAGCATAACAATATCGAGAATGCCCACTTGTCCACAAACTACTTGGACGAATCTCGGGAAACACAAACAAAAACAATCTGTCACAATATAGCTTTCGAATTAATGTGCTGGACATTTATTTCCTGCGCTAAATTCTGACAGATAGTGGAAATACAGTGGAAACCAAAAAATTGATTTCTTAGCTGGAGCTGCGTACCTCTCCGCTAAAAACTTTGGAGAAAATATGGTATGGGAGCGAAATTTTAACGCGATCTGCGTACTATACTTTAAGAAAAGAATCAGCGCTTTGATTTAAAAAAATTATGTTTTTTTTGTGGACCACGGCTAACTTCTACACCATCACTATCCGGTAATAATTCATTACATATAAAACATGTATCACTCATTATGAACTGTTTAAGAGTAGAAAACAACTAAATACAGTGTTGAAATAATTTTCAGATTTTACTAAGTTCCTAAAGCTCTAAGTATATTTTGCCCGAAACGTCCAAATATCAGATAAAACTTTTTAAGACACAAACGGTAATAAAAAGCAATAGAGTTTACACCATGGTGTACGGTATACAATACCGTATGTGAGTGCATTCTAGTCGCTTTCTCAGCGCACTACTCCGAAAACGGTTGATATTACAGAAAAATGCAAAAAACATTTTTTGTAGATAATTTTACAAGAAACAATTTTTCTATTGACCATTATTGACCTCCGAACAATATGTCGCGAGATATTTGCGAAAAACTGATTTCCGTGACCTTTTGACCTTCATACATTTTTTAGCCGGCACGATATCGATGTCGATTTTTCACATCTTCATTACAAGACCGCAATAAAGGTGTATACAATTCAGCTCACTAGGAATTTTTCCGCAGATAAAACCTAAAATGACTGGACTAAAAGTATAGAATCCTAATAAATTTTATCAAAGTTCTTTTTGATATACACTATTTTTTGTTTGTCCATCGGTAAAAATAATTAAGGTAAATTGTTTTTTTGAACCCGAGCCTGCAACTTACAGTTGCACATGTTCAAATACTGAAACCTCTTAATAAATACCGCATATTCACTTTCTGTTTCATAGCCAAATTTTTTGTTTGCAAATTGATCGTAATTTCTCTTTTTATCATCACAATTATTAACAATTCCAAATCCATTTGTTCATCATAAAGATTTTTATCATGTTAGTTAGGTTAAGTTATGAAGCTTGTATTAAGCCAAATAAATGGGGGTATTGCCCCTACCAAAATTATCCTTCTAACTAATGCCGTGCAGTTCAGGTTGCATTTAAAAGACCTAAGACAGACATATAGTTAAAAAAAAAAAAGAACAAACAAAAAATAAGTTTTCACTGATATTTACGTTTAAATTTAAAGAATGTATCGCCCTTGCCACCAGCGCAGCGGTACAAGTTAGTTTTTTGATTCTTTTCATTCTTTCTTTCTTTTGAAGAGCCAATAATCGGTTTGATGATTGATCCTTCAAGTCAGAAGTAACCTAACTTTGTGTCCAAACTTGAACACATAAACCTTCACCAGAAATTGCACTGACATTTTAATCTGGTTTGTTTAACATTATTGAGTTGCAAAAATGATGAAATCGAACATGTGATCGATTCATTTAAACAAAAAAATTATTGTGTCCATCGAGATTAAAGTGGTTTCTTTGATTTTGCTCGATGACGAAGCAGAAACATTTTTTTGTTTTCCAGTCTTCATTAAGTCATTTTTTCCAGACGCAAATTCATCAGATATCAAACTAAAAACAAACTCGTCTTGCTCCCAATGTATAAATTAAAATAACCAGATCAACTTTCATAAGAAGATACCCGTGCGGTGAAAGTGAATAAATACACAAACTCTCCCATTTGAATCGATAATTTTTGTAGAATAATCCAGTTTATCATCCAGCTGCTTACCAAATTTCATTAAAATCAATTCAATGGTTGAGATGTGAATGCGGAACAAACACCCAAGTACATATTTTTTTTTCATATTTAAGCCTTTCTCAGAGGCTGCCTCAGCAGATATGTTACATGAGCTCTATGCAAAATTAAAACAAGTCTATTCCCCGGGAACCATACATTTATCCTGTGTGCTATTCCAAACTATAACCTGTCTGTGCTAAATTTCATCCAGATCCGTTCTGGAGTTATTGAGCAACGAATCCTATTTTGAAGCTTCCACAAGTTCATCCCAACAGGAGCTCCAAATGTTGGATAATATTATCTCTACAAATTTAGATCAAGTTAGCTCTATACAAAATTTTAAAAATAGACAACTTGACCTCGTTTTCTCATCTGACACCCTTAGTACAGTAGTGGTAGAATCTACCTCTGCTTTATCTAACATAGATCGTTATCACCCGCTTTTTGACATTTTTCTTGACTTGAGTGGTCACTTACTAGAAAATAGTAATCCTCATGACTGCTCCAATAATTTTGACTTTCGCAAAGTTGATTTTCAATAGCTCTTGGATAGTTTAATAAATTCCGGTATAGAACATTTACCGATTTCCAATGATCTTGACTGAACTGGCTTCTATTCTATTTTGATGAGATGCATTAATGAAACAGTTCCAAAAAAAAAAATACATTCCCTCTAATTCTTCTTGTCAGCCTTGGTTCACAAAAGAACTGAAATGTTTCCGAAATAAAAGAAATAATGTTTGGAAAAAATACATTAGGTTCATGACGGTAGAAAATCAAGAAGTTCGGACTCTATAGCGAATATCTGAAAACCATGGACGTTTTTTGAAGTTAGACCCAAAAAACTTCTGTAAATTTATAAATTATAAAAAGAAATGTGACGGGTATCCAGTAAATCTCATGTATAATGACGTAATCTTCAGTACGACATCTCAAATCTGTGAGGGATTTGCAAGAAATTTTAGCCAATCCTTCATTGATTCACCTGTAGTTGTTGACGAAATTGTCCTCAAGTATCATTTAACAATATTACAATAGAGCGTGAAAAAAATTTGAGCTTTTTGTCATATTTTTAAAGAGGACCATTCTATTGGATCGGATGGAATACCTCCTGCTGTATTAAAAAAATGTAGGTCCATTTAAGCTCTTCCTCTGAGAAATATTTTTGAACTATCTTTGAAATTAGGTAAATTTCCTCCAGTTTGGAAAAATGCATTTATAACCGCAGTATTTAAAAAGGGAGTCAAAACCAATATTATCAACTATAGACCAATTTCACTTTCTTGCATTCCAAAGTTGCTCGAACAAGTTTTATGTGATAGTTTGACATTTATATGTAAAAATATTATCTGCAACCAACAACATGGTTTTATGCAGAAACGGTCTACTATTACTAATCTAGTTGTCTTTTTGAATAAATGTTTAAACTCCCTAGAAAGGTGTCAAGAAGTTGATTGTGTATACACAGACTTCTCGAAAGCTTTTGATCAATAGTCTCATGAGATTATCAAGTTTAAACTTAATTCATACGGGTTTCCTCCATCTTTCATCAAGTGGATATCCTCGTATCTTGAAGATAGGTTATATCAAGTCAAATTCAGAAATTCTTACTCAAGACCCTTTATTTCCAAATCAGGTGTTCCGCAGGGAAGCCATCTTGGACCATTACTCTTTACATTGGCTATTAATGATGCTCCTCTTTGTGTACGCAATAGCGAAATTCTTATCTTTGCAGACGATATGAAGATTTATAAAAATATATCATCTCCAAAGGATCGAACTCTATTGCAGGAGGATATTAACCACTTTGCCTTGTGGTGTGAAAAGAACAGTTTGAATCTTAACCCGGCAAAATGTCAAACAATGACATTTTCGAAAAAACGTTCTCGTTCTCAAGACTGTGTTATATCAGGGCACATTTTAACTCGTGTTATAACTGTAAGTGACCTAGGAGTTCTCTTTACGCCCAATTTAGACTCTTCTGCCCATATTAAAATCATCGTTAACAAAGCCAATTCAATGTTAGGTTTTATGAAGCGTTGGTCCAAAGAATTTGTTGATCCAAATGGTACCCGTGCTTTATACAACTGCTTGGTTCGTCCCCATCTGGCGTATGCATCGCAGGTTTGGACTACTTTTTACGATATTCATATTGAGAGATTAGAATCTGTTCAAAGAAACTTTCCTCGATTCGCATTGAAAGGGCTTCATTGGAGTGATCCTTCTAATGACCTCCCTTATGACAAATCTTTATCTATTCTTCAAATGCAAACACTTGCACAGAGAAGAACTAAAAAATGATTTGGTATTCTTCCACCAATTAATAACTGGCGTCACAGATGCACCAGACCTACTATGTTCAGTTTCTTTTAATTATCGGGGAGGAGGTTATAATCTCCGTGGCCTCGACTTGATTAAAGTGCCAACACATAGGACTAACTATGGTATGCATAAGCCCTTGACACGTATGGGTAGACTTTTAAATTGGAATTCAAACATTCTTGATTTCAATATCAGTAAAATTAAATTAAAGAATATACTCAAAACCAGTGCTCCCTGCTTCTAAATGTTTTTTGTTTCATATTATGTTCTTGTTTTGTTTTTGACGTAATATTATTTGTTCATATTTTCATTTTGTACTTGTGTAAGTGTTATTTGTAATAGAGATTGCCTACTAACAACTAACACTGCACTAAATGATGAGCCTCTGGTATAACACAGTTTTCTATGTTGGCAAACAATTAGTTGGAAGACGGAGCTTGCTATAAGCTCTCTTCGGCCAATTCTGATAGTGTGAAAAAAAACAAACATCCATCCATCCATCCAAACTTTTACATTTATAATAATACTAGCAGATACCCGTGCGATGCTACGGACCCACGGGTATCTAATGAAATCATCTATCTACAAAATTTCATGCAAAACAATTCAGTCGTTGAATGTAGGCACAAAGGACGAACATGCCTAGAATTCTCGCGCTGGCTGTGCTCTTTTATGTGGGCTGGTTCGCGAGCAGCTTGCTGTTGGTCAAAAATTTAGATTTTGTCGTGTTCGTTGGCTTCGATGTTCATCGTGTATAGTCATGTTTGCGAACAAAGCGAAGATTTAATATTGGATTCAAAAAGTAAGAACTACAAAAATAAAGTTGGGAAAAATAAATCATGGCTAATCTTCCAGCTGCTTACGAAATTTCATTAAAATCCATTCAATAGTTGAGGCATGAATGCGGAACAAACAACCAAGTATATATTTTGTGTATATATGTAAGCCTCTCCCATATAGGCATAGGAGCCGTTCAGTTCCATTTTTCGGGATAAAAATGACCTATGTGATAATCGAGTATGTGTGTGTCCATGTGCCAAATTTTATCCAGATCCGTTCTGGCGTTATTGCGCAAAAAACATCCATCCAAACTTTTACATTTATAATATCAGTGGGATTGTTCGAAATTTTCCAATCTTCACAACGAATTTTCCACCTTTACATTGTCCAAAATCATGAAATCATGCTTTAAATTTATCTACAATGTTCGCATTTTTCTAGAATTTTTCGAGTTTTTCACAAAAAATTTTCTATTTTTTCATTCTAAAAGCCATTCCGGAACTTTTGCATACACTATTAAATACAAAAAATCAATTTTCGATTTTTAAATTTTCCCTACTAGAGGGTTTACCCAAAATTTTCTCTCGCAAAAACCTTCTCCTGGATTTTACGAACAACTAAAGAAGAGTTCGAGCCAATTCGGCTCACAATGAAATATGTGAGAATCCAGTACCCCATCTATATACCAATCAAATTTCATGCAAATCCGTGGGCTTCTATGCGCCTTGTGAATAAAAGCTATGTTGGCTATTTGTAGAATGAGCTCTATTAAAAATTAAAACACACCTATCCCACGGGAGCCATACATTTTTCCGGGATAAAAAGTAGCATGTGGCCTATTCCAGACAATAATCTATCTGTGTACCAAATTTCATCCAGATCCGTTCACCCGTTCCGGAGTTATTGAGCAACAAACATGCATACATCCATCCATCCAAACTTTCACATTTATAATATTAGTAAGATAAGTAGGATTGCCAATCTTATCTTTTTAATGCAAAACAATTTATTTTGATTTTACAAGAAAACAACTATCTTCCAACTAGTTGTTGGAATACGTATAGTGGCATAAATCAAGTAGGGTTTCTGAAAAACAGTAGTTTTAAAAAAAAAACAGCGCTTTGCTGTTTTTGGATTTGGAAAAATCACCAGTTAACAGCTGTTTTACTGATTGTTCGTGTTTAATTCAAGTCCAAGTTAAATTTCCATATATATAAGCATAAATATTAGTGGTTGCTTTAAGTTCTAATATAAATTTTACTTTCTATAATAATACTTCACAAATACAAGTGCTGATAATGACTTATCAGAAAGGCGTGATCTTATTTTTGTACAGAAAAAACTCTCCACGTCCGTAGATATTGGGTTAATATTGTTAATATTGCATCAAACAGCTTCTGAAGATTTTCTGTAAGTAGGCCTTTTGAAGAGCTTAAATTCAGCCTTTAACCATTTGAAATTATCTTGTCTGTCAAGTTAGCATTACCAGGGCCCCTGTTCTGCAACTCAGGCGATAACTTTTCACATCGTTAAAAAATGAATCGCTCCATTCCTCACTTATCGCCTCATAGGTAAAGTTTCTGCAATAACGGCGATAACTTTATTTTTTTTTTTTATAATTTTGCACGCGCTCAAGGGATTATGAAGACCCTTTATATTTTTTAACACAGCGCGGGCATCCGGTGAAAGAAGTGTGGCGCGATGTATTGAGATGGTGGTTGTTGTCTCAGATTTTATCGGCTGAACTAATGCCGAGTAAATTACCGTGTCTTATTCATTTATGTCTCTTATAACTCTCATTATTTTATTTTATTTCGTTGTCATATGTACTGCATGTAATGAGTAAACCAGCAACTCATTTTATGCCAATTTTAGAATAGGTTCTTAATGGAATATAAGAAGACATCGACAACGGCAGGAATCGAACCTGCGACCACGAGGTTCCCAGACGAGCACACAACTATCGCGCCACGGCCATCCCCAAATATTTCATTTTGTTTGGTTTTGTTTCGTAGCCAATCTGCTTTTTAATAT
The DNA here is from genome assembly GCA_910595825.1 of Philhelius pedissequus. Classification (NCBI taxonomy): domain Eukaryota; kingdom Metazoa; phylum Arthropoda; class Insecta; order Diptera; family Syrphidae; genus Philhelius; species Philhelius pedissequus. Next base: position 225,511,104 of record OU343161.1, on the reverse strand, counting down.
TTTAGTTTGTTTGGAAATAAAGAAAAATATTTTTTCAAGGAAAATCTAGCCACTCTAGTTTACCTTGTTGATTGTTTTTGCTCCTAGCTATTCTATTCTACTTGAATGAATATCACATTATTTAAACACTTAGCATTGGTATATTCCAAATAGAGTTTTCTGTTATGGATTCTTCGTTCACACTAATGAAATTCATCGCATCATAAAACTTCCATTTATGAATTTCTTCTCGTCCAGACCCCGAAGATGTCAACCACTTCATTGGGACCTGCCCTATTTTGCAGGAAATCCGTCGCTTATACTTCGAAGAGAGCTTTTTTTGCTCCAAATCGACTCTACGAAATATTGAACGGAGCATTAGGATGGTCAATTTTGCAAAGGTATTTCAAACATGCGCTAAACTTTCGTAACAGTTTCTTAACATAAAACGAAATATTCAACCAGTTACTGCAGCTTACGATTACCTATTTATTTTGTGTTTCAAATCATATTAAAATTGATATTATTTTTACGTTTCAAATCATGTCAAAATTCTTTTAAAAAAAATGTATATAATCATTCAAATTTTCTTTTTAATTAATTTACTTCCAATCATTATTTAAATTGTTATTCTTTTAGATAGATAGATAGCATGTCCTATTAGATATCGAAAAAGCTTTCGAATCTGTTTGGCATAATGCTCTTGTTTACAAAATGGAAACATTCGGGATTCCAAATTTTCTCATAAAAATAGTCCAAAGTTTCTTATCTGGTCGATGTTTTCAAGTGTATATTAATAAAAGTAAATCCGTCTTAGTTAACATACAGTATGGTGTCCCTCAAGGTTCAGTCATTGGCCCTGTTTTATATAATGTCTACACGTCTGATTTTCCACAGCTACCATTTTGTGAAACAGGGATTTATGCAGATAACACCTGCATACTCTCTTCGCATGAGTTTGGTCTTAATATTGAGACCAATCTTCAACATGCGCTTGAAATTTTAAACATATATTGTCACAAATGGAAAATTAAGCTAAATGCTGGAAAGATAAAATCAATCTTTTTCACCAGAAAAAGAAAGCGATTGTTTCTACCCTGTAACGAACTGAAAGTCAATGAAACTTCTATAAAATGGGAGTCTAATGTGCAATATCTAGGAATAATCCTTGACAAGCGGTTTATCTTTAATGAGCATATTAATAAAACAGTTATAAAAGTCAATATTGCAATTAAAAAGCTAATAAATAGAAAATCGCATTTCAGTATTGAAAACAAGATTATTATATACAAGGTTGCTTTTCAAGCAATTTTGTTATATGGATGTCAGGTGTGGGGGAATTGTGCAATTTGCCATATTAAAAAACTCCAAGTATGCCAAAACAAAATTTCTAAAATGATGTTTAATCTACCCCGGAATAATTCAACTAATGATCTTCATAGTCAAGCAGGTGTTGAATTGATTTGCAGAAGAATTCGAAAATTAACTGATAGCTTCTTAATTAAATGTGATAATTCTGATAACCCTTTGGTAGTTCAATTACAAATATAAGGATTCATTTATTTATTTATTTAATTTTTCGTTTATATTCAGTTATATATATGTTCAACCCATACTTTCTTCATTTATTTATTTATTTTTGTTGATTGTACTTATATTTATTTATTTTCATGTTTGTATTCATTTATGTGTTTCTATTTATTATTTATGATTTATTATTTATGATTTATTAATCATTATTTATGATTTATATTCATTATTTGTTTATTTACTTTGTTATTTATTTATTTAATTTTTTTTTAATTGTCTTGTTAATTATTAATTATTTACTTGTTATAAAGGGTCCGCCAAATAACTTCTTTTTTTTTGAAAATGCTATAAAAAAAAACTACTGAATAGTTTCTGAAATTTCTTTTTTTATTTGAAAGTACAATCCTTCCGGTTAATAATGGAAAATAATTTCATTCAAACGGCTGCCTCGGCTGGCCATGCAGTAGCCTACACGATCGGTCCAATTTTAAGCACATTATCGATTGTGTGCAGCTGTATTTCACCAATGGCTTCACGAATATTGTCCTTTAAAGCGTCAATTGTCTCCGCACCAAACAGTGACTCGTTTTGGGTGTATCGGCTTTTCAATGTATGCGTGCGGGTTTTCTGTGCCCCAAATGCGACAATTTTGCTTGTTACATACCCGTCAAGATCAAAATGAGCTGCATCTGGAAAGATGATTTTTTTGGCAAAATCGGCATCTTCTCTAATTCGATCGCAGGCCCACTTAGCGAGCGTTGTTCAAGCGTATACACAACCATATTCGTTCAGCGGAAGGATAAAACTAATTATCTGTCAAATCAGACATGAGCTACGTGTTACCATTCACGAAATAAGCACTAGTTGAAAAAAAAACGTTAGATGGCGGACCCGTTATATGTTTAACCCATAATTTATTCATTTATTTATTTATTTTTGTTGATTGTACTTATATTTATTTATTTATTATTTATTTTCATGTTTGTATTCATTTATTTGTTTATATTTATTATTTTTGATTTATTAATTATTATTTATGATTTATTTTCATTATTTGTTTATTTATTTATTTAATTGTTTATTAATTTTCTTGTTAATTATTAATTATTTACTTCTTGTTATCTATTTATTTTTTACTTATTTGTTTATTTATTCATCTAAATGTTCCTTTTTATATTACTTTACCTGTTTTATTTGTTTTAATTTAATCTATTTCTTAATCGAAGTAATTGTTGTACTTAAATGAAGGTTTTTGTCATATATTTTCCTTCAAAATAAAACTATTTTCTTTTTAAATTGTAATTATAATGTTGTAAAAATAGCGTATTCAATAGAAAGATATATTTTAAATATCAATTCTCTGTGTAAACTGAGCGGTAGCAACCAAATACTATTTTAAGAATGAAATAAAAATATCTATCATCTATCTATCTTAATATCCTTAGCATTAATTACACTTTTTAAGTTTTTAATTCTTTCTTTTGTACTTTTTTTTATAAATAAAATGAAATGTCATATCAGGCAGACGGCAGAATAGCCAAGACCTTATTCTTAGGATAATAATATTGTTAACCATTTTATAATAAAACTAGCTGACCCGGCCACGCGTTGCTGTGGCTATAGTTTTTGTTATATTATATAAGAGGAACAATAAGAGAACATCAGTCACGGAGTCCACTATGCTTTTTCACACAGATGGTATTTGTAAAAAAATATGGTGATCTCCTTATTTGACTTTCTACTACTATAACCCTTTAGTACAATGAAATTATTTACGAACAAAGACGAAAATGTTGATGTTGATATACAAATTCACTTGATTGAGATTTGAAGGGGAAGTACGTTGAACACAATTAATTAAAATGTTCTTACACTTGATATTAAGCATAAATCAGTAGGTACAAAATAAAAATTTATCAGATTTATTATTTCCATTTAATTTTATAACAAATATAAGTATATTACAGTATAATACAGTAAATAACATGTGACGCTTAAACTCATGAATGAGGTAGGCAAGGCAGACAGTCTTAAAGTTTTAAACATTAATATCTATTTTTTTGAATTATAAATACTTTCAATTTCAATTTAATTTAACACCAATCGGTGCACAATGTTTTTGGTTAACCTGTCTTTAGCTAACACAAATAGATTCGACGGTTTCCCAACACGTGAACACGCAACATATAGTTGCCCATGAGAAAAACAAGGATTTTCCAAATCTAAACCACAAATGGACATTGTTTGACCTTGAGATTTATTTATAGTCATGGCGAAAGCTAAACGAATTGGAAACTGTAGCCTTTTGAAGGGTATGGTAGAATCTGATGGTATCATCGGAATACGTGGCAGCAGGACCACTTTTCCTTTAACCTTCCCAGCCAAAATGGGTGCTTCAAGAATGTTTCCGGTGATCTTTTTGATGACCAAACGCGTACCGTTACATAATTGAGGAGGATTCAAATTACGGATGAGAATAATAGGGGAACCAATCTTTAATCGAAGATTATGTGGTGGCATTCCAGGGATATCTAATGAATTTAAAAATTCAATCGGAAAATTTACACTTTCATTTTCATCAACAACAGTATCGATTGATTTAAAAGACATCAGATCGCCTGGTAACAACTGTTGTATCTGGAAGTTAATTTCGTCAACATCAACGTTTTTGGCTGCCAAAATCGCCCGTTGACTAAGACATTCATGATTCAAATAATTATTCTGTATATCCGGGAAAATACTCTGAATCAATTCATTTTTATCCTGAACAACAGTGCAAAAATTGTCTGGTAGTTTAATGCATTGCGTATTTGGTTGCAGTTCTATTTTACCGTTCCCAATATCTAGTAGTTGTTCGGAAAATATTTGTGCTGATGGATCATTTTGCAATTGTACTCGCATATTTATGGTCAATCGAAGTGTTTCAACACTTCGCCATAAGAATGATTGTTTCAAACATGCATTAATCTCATCCGCGAAAGTAGAGCGAGGTATAACCGGTAAGGTCTGCCGGAAGTCACCAGACAAAAGTAAGATAGCACCACCGAAAAGTTTATTATTGCTGTTTAAATCTTGCATAGTTCTGTTTAATGCTTCAAGTGAATATTTGTGTGCCATTGTGCACTCATCCCAAATTATTATAGAACTCTTCCGCAACACTGCAGCTATTCCACTATTCTTTTTGGTGTTACACATTGCATCTGGTTTATTATGAACGTCCAATGGCAGCTTGAATGTTGAATGTGCTGTTCGCCCACCATCCAGTAAAGTAGCCGCAATGCCTGACGATGCTACTGCTAATGCGATTTTTTGTTGCGACCGTATTTTGGCAAGAATCAACGATATTCAAAATGTCTTACCGGTTCCACCGGGTGCATCTAAGAAAAAAAAAAACGCCTTGTTCAGCAGCAACAGCCAGCATAATCCGATCATAAATAATTTTTTGTTCTGCTGTCAGTAATGGTTCACTGTTCATGATAATTGTTGCTAAACTTCCATGGTCATATTGATTTTCTCGTTGTAAATCGGTATTGACTAAGTCGGTGGCTGGACGATTAGGTGATGGCATACCATAATGATTAAGTGGTAAATTTGAAATAAGAACACATAAATCCTCGATCAAGACCAATGCTTCATTGTACATCTCTGGTGTATAATCTATGTGTTGGCATTGATTTGTTTGTCTAATTCGGTGCAAGATGTCTTCTGTCATACAATTTTTATATTTTTCCCACAAAGTTTGTGCTTGCGAGGGATAACATGTCGTCAAAATAATTGCAAACAACTGACGAATGTTATTCGGTGTTGATGTCAACGCAGCATCAGCAAGCGTTAAGTCCTAATGGTTATCGTCTTCTAGCAATTGCAGTTCACGACATGCATCCTGGTATGTATTGAATACTCGACCATTAACTGTTCGTAAAAATTCAAAAGACGTTGGTCCGGGAACATTCACCAATAACAAACGTAAATAGAAGCACTCGCGTTGCTTTGGATGTACCGTGTAAAGTCTCCCCAATGTCTTAGCTTTGAATATGCCTGTAATGGAAGGATGTGGTTTTCCTTGTTTCCGTGGCTCCCATTTTTTACTGGATTTGTTCCATGTGAAATAACGTGGAACATCACCATACACCAATGTCTTCGCGAATTGGCCAAAAACATCAGGTTTTTGACACAATGTAAAAAATTCAGTTAGAGTCGTTTTCGGAGCTTCGAACGCTCTTTGGAGAACATTTTCTTCAGTGAAGTATACACGTTGACCGTTTTCAAGATGTATTGCCAGATGTTGGACAGCAGGATCTCTTTCGTGGATGGGAAAGCTGAGAATATGCCAAATAGCTTCATTGCTGCTAATGTATCTGCCCATTTGGTATCGTGCTATTTCGTCATTTTTATTTATGTTTTGTACTTCAAATATGGCCAAATCACTGCCTTTGTTTACATATTTACAAATATACTTAATTGATTTAACAGAACTGCAAAGCTCAACATTGATATGAGCTTTGTAAGTTTTTGAAAGTAGTGGTGAGTATGGTACCACCCACTGATTATCAAACTCAACTTGATTTGGAAAGTTCGGCAGTCGCATTGTAAATGTATGGCCACCATTCTCAGTACTTCTGCGGCGCACATTGGATAACCATCAATATCCGTGATCGTGTCATTCGTATGCGGCTTTGGGAAGTTTTTTTTACATTTTCCATTTTCCATGCACGGTGACGTCATGTTGAAAGCACCGCATGGCCCATGGATCATGTGTTTGGTGACAATATCAAATAATTCTTGATCAATTAATGGGTCTGGAATTTCGGCTGAAATTATTTGATCGATTTCTTCAGGACGGATTCTATCTTTAAGCCAAACCAAAATGTGGGCATGAGGCAAACCTAGCTTTTGCCACTCTATCGTATACAGCCAACAACGTGTGATACCAAAAATTGAATATTTAACAATAAAATCAATTAAGGATTCCAATTTTTGTTTAAACACAAGGGCAGTTAAATCATGACGATGAATGGCTTGTTGTCCTGGCAATAGTAAAGTTTGTATCTCTTCCCAATTCGGATTACATGTGAATGTAATAAACAAATCCGGTCGGCCGTAATGACGTACGTAAGTCATCGCATCTTGTATGTATTCCTGCATGTTCCGTGGACTGCCGATGTAGCTTGAAGGTAAAATGAAAGCATTACCGATGTCATTGGGATTTAAATTTCCATCGATGTTTCCAGCAACAGCATCTCGTAAGTGAATATATTCTTTAGATCGTAGTTTTGCCTGGTTGAATCGCAGGAATCGCAAGCGTTCGCTTTCGACCTTAGCATACATATCAACAATGTATTGATGGAACAGCTGACGATATCGAAGGATATAATTGTCTTGATATTGTCTAACCATTAATCGGTGTGCGTAGTAGTTCATTGAGCTAACTTTATTATTTCTGTAATCACCTAAAAAAATAAAAAATAAAATGCAATACGAAATAAAAATCTATACATACAGTAAGAAAGTAAAAAGATAATTGTCAAATTTACCGGTATTTGGATCATACTGTTTGATATTAAGGTGATATTCATCTTGTCCTTGCCAAAATATCAATGGATATTGTAGTGCGTCATATGAACGGTGTAGATCCGAAATCGTACTGACAGTGTTGTCTCGCCGTGTAATTTTTATAGATCTTTTGTCAACTGGATCACCAACCATGATAACAGCAACCTCATCAACAGTTGGAGCGTTGAATCTACCAGCATGTTCACCTAATGGTACTTTGTCGGCTTTTATGACGATTTGATAATTGTCATTTTGCAGTCGTGGCGAAACTCTTTTGATCAATTGAATTAGTTGATTGTGATCTTCTAAAAAATTTTCCAATAATATCACAATTGCTCTTTCCTCTGCTTGTTCAATAAAATTATACAGGCGCCGAGTCGTCACGCGCTCTTCACAATCGCCCATAAAATAAATTTGAAGAAATTTCGGATTGTTATCAGGCATTGGCATCAGTGATTGAATTTTGAATGTAGTTTCAAAATTACGTCCATCGGATGCACGATCGCAAATTTTAGTTGCCCCAAATGACGTCATTTGGAAGCAAGAATTAAATTTGCGTATCTTACGCAAAAATAATTTGGAATCATCTGAATTGCCAGAAAGAAGGGATAATAAAGGCTCCGGCGGAGCGGGTAGAGGTGACAGCACAACTTTTCCTGATGCGCAGCACATGCCGGCTGCTTCATTCCGAAATTTCAATGCCTGACAATATTGACATACTTTATCCATTCCACCGATAGCAATTTTTGAATGCGCTGAGTAGTTAATATCTGGTGCATATTCAAAGGCAAGCCGAACGAATGATGCACGTGTTAATGAGCGGCTGATCCGTTGCCTTTGTTGATCTAGTACTCATACTGTAGCTATGTTTCGTTCTCGTGCCGCTCTTGTTCTCGTAATATTCTGTTGCAGACGTTCGTCACGCTGTTCTTGAGATTCTTGTGCACGACTTTCTGCAGTCCTGATTCTTTGAGCTGCATTTCTTGTTTCGATTTGTTCTGGTAATTGCTGAGCTCTTTCAACACGTTTGCGTCGTGACCCTTTGCTGCTCGCGTTGTTGAGGTTAGATTTTTTCGGTGGCATTTGACTGAAAATAATAAATTAATCGTTTAAATATGAGAAAAAAAAATTGAAAATCATTCTAATTAACTTTTATAATTATGTGATAATACTGACATGTACATATTTAAATTATAGAGTTTAAATAATAATTTCAATAAGAATTGAAATACTAATTTAAGCGTTTAAATATAAGAAAAAAAATCTGAAAAACTTGTTATCATAGCACATTGAAATAATAAGTGCTAAATATTTTTTAATAGAGGTTAAATAAAAACAATAAAAAAAAATATTTGAACAACTATTGAAAAAGTGTAGGAAATTGTGTATCATTTTTGCATTGACATTTTAATTAAATTTTATAATTATGTGATAATACTTACATACATATATTCAAATTAAATTATAAAGTTTTGATCAATGAAGCACAAATAAGTAAAAAACAGGATTAATTTCACTGTATTATCTTCATTATAATATGAATGCAATTTACACTTCAGTCTAAGTAACACGTGGCCGGCTATGCTAACACCAAAAATTTAAAAAGTGGAAATAATTGAATTATACGGTATTTCGTTCACTACAAAATAAATTTAATTAATTTTATAGCGTCAACAACACGTCGTAATTATTCTGTTAAAATGTAGCTTATATGACACGTTCGTAGATTTACCATAGCAGCGCCATCTATTGATTACTTACTCAACCCAGTCGAAAGGTATCGGCATCTGTTAGAATCATTTGGAGTTAACAGATAATTGTGACTGTCAAATAATAACAGACAAATAATTAGCAATAAATTAAAATTGCGACTATAATTTGAGATTTAAACTATCCTATCTCTCAAGTTGGATCGAACTGCACATGGTGTGCGAATTTTATTATAATCGGTTAAGTGGTTTAGGAGTCCATTGAGGACAAACATTGTGACACGAGATTTATATATATTAAGATAATGAATCTTAACTCTAGACCTAGACTATTAGTCCATTTAAGTTTGCTTGTTTTATATAAAGCAGCACCAGGGGTTTCCATAGACTCCATAGGAAAACAATATGTGTACATACCTATATAAATATAGTCCTAAGTCTAAACTTCATCGAACTTTATATTTGTGTTAATGCAAGCATAGTATGATTGTGTTTTTAATACCTAATGAGTATCAAAGATTGGTCTAGTCATATTGTTTATGTACGGTACCTACAAATATATATAGGCAGTATGATCTATCTCAATACTTGTTTAACAAGTTCAAGTTTGAGAAAACACAAGCCAGTCGTAAAGCGATACTTTGAATGCCACCGGATTCAATATTATTTTATCTTGATTGTAAGTTATAACGTATAAGGCGTTGTTAACTGTTATTATGGTGTACATAACATACACAGAAATATTCACACACAGGTACATTAAAGCATCTATATACTCGTAGCTATGAATAGTTTTGCTAAACGCGTTTAGCGGCATGCACTGCACAGCACATGGAGAAATTAATATATTTAATTGAAATGAAGCTGGTATTTAATAGCTTTCTAAACGACAACAATGAACTGTTTAAGATTTGTATATCTATAATAAATTCCTTATACAAATATACGTAATTGGACTAATGCACTGCTTTGCAAGAACTGCAAATATGTACATAATATAGGTACCTACTCAGATAGGTTTTTAATCGGCGCAAGCATTAAAGAGATCGCCCGCTTGACGCCACAGATACCGGAAGTATCGCACCGATCTGCATAAAGCAGTATAGGTAAACTGTTTTATAAACGGTGATTTTTTAAGAGCTTGGTTTCTGAAAATTCAAAAAAACACAGAAACTTGTAAAAAGTGAATGAAATTTTTATTTGGATCGATAAATCAATTTCTGCCATTTACTTTTTAAAAATAATTTCACTTAAATGTTGCCCGCGGCTACGCTTCAGGTGGTCCATTCTGAAGGTCCAATTTTGGCAAACTTTTTCACACATTTCGGCCGGAATCTCACCAATGACGCGTTCAATGTTGGCTTCCAAGGCAGCAAACGTGTTTGGCTTGTCCTCATAGACAATAGACTTAACATAGCCCCACAAAAAATAGTCTAACGGGGTCAAATCACATGATCTTGGTGGCCAATTGACTGCGCCAAAACGTGAGATCAACTGCTCACCAAACTCTCCTCTCAATTGATGCATGGTTTCGCGTGCAGTGTGGCATGTGACACCGTCCTGTTGGAACCACATGTCGACCGAGTTCAATTCTTGCATTTTCGGCAAAAAAAAATCTGTTATCATCGAACGGTACCTTTCTCCATTGACCATAACCCTGCGGCCTTCATCGTCCTTGAAGAAGTACGGCCCAATGATGCCGCCTGCCCATAAACCGCACCAAACAGTGCATTTTTCGGGATGCATTGGTAGCTGCTGAATTGCCTCTGGTTGCTCTTCACTCCAAATACGGCAATTCTGCTTATTCACGTATCCATTTAGCCAAAAATGAGCGGAAAAAAAACGGACGTAGCTTGCGAAACACATTTTTCACAGAGCACGAATTTTGATAATAAATTTCAATAATTTGCAAACGTTGTTCAGGTGTAAGTCTATTCATGATAAAATGGCAAACAATACTGAATCGAAATGTCAAATGTTCGTGGAATTTGTCATGTGTGATCTGTCAAAAATATAAACGTCAAAAACCAAGTAGCAAAAAAATCACCCGTTATAAGGACGAATCGGAAACTCCCAAACCCCCCTCCCCTCTGCGTTCGCCCCTGTACAAGGCGAAACGATTTTGTTTTTAAAAAGTAGACTGCACTATTTTAAGAACACGTGCATTTTTATCAAAATTCTTGGAACTGTTTTTGAAAAAAAAAACATGTTTCCTAACGGACTGTTAACATGTGTATGGTATTTATTTACCGTTGTTTTTTGTTTTAAGAAAATGTTTTTTTCGAGTATTCACCAGATTTAAAAATAAACTAGTATAAATACAAATTTCGAAGAAATCCTTAAGAGTTTTCGAAATATTGATATTTATTAAAACAACAAATTACCTATTTTTTTAAGTTAAAAAAAATTAGTTTTTCAATAAAATCCATCCACCCGTTTAGAATGTAGGTTCCGCGAAAAGACAAACAGAATTCTGAGACCCACGTTCGATTTGCTATTCATAATGACGGCCTAACGAATGAAAGTGCGTGTCAAATTTGGATTTGAAAAAAGTGAGTATCCGAATTCCGTCTCTCTGTCTGCCCTCGATTCTGCAGCCTAAGCAGTTCGGTGGATTTGCCTCCAACTTGGTACATATTGTTTTTTCGGTAATACGAGTATGCGCAAAACAAAAATCTTATTTTTCTCAAAAAACAGTAAAGTAGTACCATTTTTTTGGTTTTCGATTTTCTTGAAAACGGTTAGTGTGATTTTTGTTTTGAAATTTTTTTTACACAGAAACCAAAATCTTGCAAACAAAATTTTTTGGAAATATTTCTTTTTTTTGAAAACTTAAAATTTCGAAAACGACTCAATAGATTTTGTACTTGGTGGTTTTTTGACATTATCTTGAATAGTTTAAAAAAAAAACTATTTTTCCAAAAAAAAAACAACGGTACCCATACAAATATTAAAAAAACCGTTAAGAAAAAAATGTATTTCTCGAAAACGGCTCCAAAAATTTTTATTAAAAAAATGGCTGTGTTCTTAAATTAGTCCAGTTCACTTTCAGGTATAAAAATATTTTTTTGCCTACTTATTGACGATACTTGCTATAAGTTTAGAAGTTTAGTCGGCTTTAAATTGTCACGGATTCTGCCTAGTCACCAAAGAGCAGTAAACCGATGAAATGTTTTGGCTGTCTTGTTTACGATTCATATTGTTTTTGTTATTAATAATATGAAGCGTTTCTAGTGTATACCGCTTGGAGACATGTTTCTCCCTTTCCAGAATTTCCACTCTGTCAAAATCTGGTTTGTGTCCACGCTCAATGAAGTGTAAGGCCAATCCTGCATTCCCAGTGCTTTTTAAATTAATGTCGTATTTGTGGTTGGAAGTTCGTTGACGAAGAAGTTTTTTCGTTGTACCGATATAGGAAAGATTGCAATTTTCTTCGGCATTGCCACGACAGTTAATTTTATATTCTACGTCTGTGCATTATCCTTTTCTGTTTTTGTTTTCATGTTGGTGAAAAGAGGTATATTGGATTTGTACGCTAAACTGACGTCATTAGTACTATTTTTTACCGTCTTTTTAAAGTTTTCTTACAGCTTGGGAACATAAACTATACTCTTATAAATACCTCTCTCTTTTTGCCGGTTATCAACAGGAGCTTTGTGTTTGTGGCGAAGTATCAAGCTCCGTATGATTTCCATTAGATAGCCGTTATCTAGAAGAATGTGTGTGACTATTTTCTCATTTGCGGCGTGAAATTCCCTGTCACTCAACGCAAAAACTTTTTGAACTAGATTAGAGGCTGTATTAATAAGAATATGCTTTGCTTGATTGGATCTAAAGTTGACAAGTCTTCCAGATGCTGTGTCTTTCTGATACCAATTGAAAGAGAATCTATCATTAACGCGATGAATCTTGACGTCTAAGAATGTCATCGCTCTGTTTTGTTCCCTCTCAACGGTAAATAGTATTTTTTCATATGAATTAAGGCATCGTAAGACATTGTCGACCTCCCCCCTCATTAACAACTGCAAATATATCATCTACATATTTGACGATTATCTTTGGTTTGTTACTATCGGCAAATTTATTGTCCAAAAGGTTGTCCAAAACTAAATCGGCAATGGTAGGACAAAGTGGATTTCCCATTGGCATATTCCATGAATTTGTCTGTATAAGTTATCTATATTCTGAAGGTAATTGTTTTCTTTAAGACAAAAATCCAACAACTCTATGAATTTGGTTTGGCTCAACTGTGTATGTTTACTAATTGTCTCCCATTTTTTCCTAATGATGGCTACTGCCAGTTGTACAGGAACATTAGTAAATAATGATACAACATCATAAGATACTAAAACATCAGTTTGTTCTAGAACCAGATTATTTACCTTATCTTTAAATTCATAAGAACTTTTAATTGAGTAGACCGAATATCTTGTCACGCACTGTAAAATTCTCCCCAAATATTTTGCAAGTTCATAACAAGGAACTCTCATTGATGACGTTATAGGTCTAAGAGGCATGTTTGGTTTGTGAATTTTCGCTAATCCATAAATTGCAGGTATTTGTGATGTGTGTGTCGTCATTGATGTATTCTTATTTATTCAAATGGCATCTTTGTTTACCCTCAAACTATAACTACAACTAAGCAATATAAAAACATTTAATTATGTGTATAATCCATTTATATCTACCTTATTATTATTCCCTTTTTAGGTATTTTTGCGTACGTCACTGAATACTACATACAATGTAGGCTCTCATACATTTATATATACATATTTGTCTTTAAAAATCACATGAATCTTATGTATGCTACATAGCTACCTACCTACCGACATACATCCTTCATTTTCATTATTAGATGTACATGTTTACATACTTAGGTTCCATTTATATGTATAATGTATAATTTAAATCCATAACTTATATTTAAATATACATTTGTAGGTAGGGACCTATGTAACTATTCCTTGAATCACCCATTCGACATTATACTAAGAATCAAGGTAATCTTACCTACATAGGGTTTAAACCTGCATAGGATAACTAACCAAACCTCAATGGTTAGCTACATTAAAGTTGCTAGCTACAAGAGCAAGTTCGTACGATCCAGTCGTGCATTTTATTTTAATTGATTTCCAAATTATCAATTCTTTTATAATATTTTGTTGGTGCAATGTTACTCCAAGTAAATACTTAGATACATTAAACGCATGTGCATACGTAGGTATTGCTTTTGTTCTTTTTTTGTGGATATATTTACATATATATAATAATGTTTATTGAACTGATATATATACAATTGGCTCTTAATTCTATTTTACATTACTTATATTACATTGATATTTTAATTTGTTTTAGAACTTAAGGGTCTAATATTATACATTGTTTTAATTTTTTGTTAAAATTATTAAAAAAATTGTCCTTTAATTTCTTGTACTACTTCCTAAAACCTGTGTGTATAATTTCGGGTTGTTCAAACCCGGCTGTTTTCTGGTGATGTGGGGGTTAATGTGGCATCTAGCCACGGTGGTAGTTTGACGCTGCGTCCTCGTAGAATTGGATTGCTTCGTCGTCGTTGATATAAATAAGTCCTTCGCCCAGTAGCGCTGTGACATCCAGATATCTACGATCTGGGTATCTCTCTTCGCTGGTCATGCTATTCACTAGGGTGTTTGGGTGGTTGATTAGGTTGCTCGTCAGTCTTTTGGCAGCACTGATCATGTACTTGTCGAGGGGTGTTATTCCGGATGCCTCGAAAAAGTCGTTTGTTGCTGAAGTGCTTCTGTCGTCGCTAGTCAAAGTGGAGTCCCGTGCAGATCCAGAGGATTTTCCTCTCAAACGTTTCAAGCCTTCTCATGCTGGTTTTGGATACAGTAAACCATGCAGGATAACAATATGTGATAATGGGCATGAGAAGTTGCTTATAGATAAGCAGTTTCGTCTTCTCGCTGAGGCCATTACTTTTCCGCATTAGGGGGTGGATTCGGTGAAAAGCGAAATTTGCCTTTTTTAGGGTAGCTATCACATGAGGGTATAAACGAAACATCTCTTCGAAATTGGTACCCAGATATTTCACAGTTGGTTTGGTTCTTAGTTGTGACCCGTCGGGCAGATTGATAATAATACTTCGGCAACGTGTGGCTGACGGCGTGATCCAATGTCCCGCTGGTCTTCTGAAGCAAACCAGCTCGGATTTGGCTGAGTTGACTTTGATACCCCATTTTGTGTAGAATTCTTACAGGCTCTCACATGTTCTTCTACTCTTCGGGCTGCAATAACTGGATACATAGATTTGGCATATGTTAGCGAGTCGTCTGCATAGAGCAAATTCATAGAATTGTTTGGTTGGGGCTGATCCGATGTGAAAATGTTGTAGATGTATGGCCCTAGCTTCGATCCTTGGGCAACTCCTGCTCTGATGCTTTTGGTTGCTGATTTACTGTTTTCTATTTGGACAAAGAACGATCTGGAATTAAAAAAGCTAAAAATTATTTTAATTAGTGTACTTGGAAAATTAAAAATGGTTAGTTTGTGTATAAGTCCCTGTATGCAGATGCTGTCGAATGCTTTCTCAATATCCAAGAAACAGCCAACAGCAATCTGGTAGTTGTTGAGAGTATTAACAACATCCTTCTGGAATCTCAAGAGTGGATGTAAGGTTGAATTTTGCACAAGAAATCCGAACTGCATATCCGGAATGATCCGGTTAGGGGTGCAGAATGTCTTCAACCTATGAAGAATAAGTGCCTCAAGAATTTTGCTGGTGTTGCTTAGAAGAGATATGGGACGATATCCTGATGCGCTACACCTATCTACTTTCTTTCGGATCGGTGCTATCTTCGCTGTCTTCCATCTTTTCGGAAAATAGCAATTGTTTATGCAGTTGTTGAATAGGATCGTGAGAAATAGTATCATGACATGGGGGAATTTCCTTATGATATAGTTGGAAATCATGTCTGGTCCTGGGGTCGTCCACTAAAGATTAGCTCGGCGACTTCTTCGGGGTTGTTATTTTTGTGGACTCTGCATTTAATTTTAATTTTGTTCTTTTGTGACCTTTCTTCCTTCCTTCTAAAAACCTTAGAACGATTGATTGATATATATTCGCAACAACATTGACACTAGACTGTTGTCTACGTCGCAACATGCGTACTGTAAAGGGAAATCGGTGGAAACTGCAATACACTCACTTGTTAGCATTATCGAATACTCCCTCCATAACAAGGAATACATATTGGTAGCTTTCCTCGATATAGAAGGCGCTTTTAGCAATGTCGACACAGATGTAATCACAAATGCACTATCAGGTCTAAAGGTGGATGGCTCACTTGGCGAGTTGATCAACAAAATGCTGATAAGTAGGACGATCAACTCAAAACTGGGTGTTACATCTTCAAGAAGATCTGTTAGTAGAGGAACTCCACAAGGTGGTGTTCTGTCCCCTCTTCTTTGGAACTTAGTGGTGAATGAACTTTTAAAAAATCTGGAAGAGGAGGGATTTAGAGTGATATGCGGATGATGTTGCTATTACGGTTTCAGGAAAACATCCAAATACTCTCTGTGAACTCCTTCAATTTGCACTTAATAAGCTAACCAACTGGTCAAGTAGTTGTGGCTTAGGCGTAAACCCCCATAAAACTGAGCTTGTCCTTTTCACAAGGAAACACAAAATTCCGCACGTTGATCCTCCATCTATAAATGGTATAAGTCTTAAATTCTCGGACGAAGCAAATTACTTGGGTCTTATTTTGGATAAGAAATTAAGCTGGAAGTCCAATATACCAGAAAGAGTTAAGAAAGCCACGGTAGCACTTTTCTCTTGCAAGAAGGCCATTGGCAATAAATGGGGTCTAGAGCCGCGTGTAGTCCATTGGCTATACACGGCGGTTATTAGACCAATTCTTACTTACGGAGTAGTCGTTTGGTGGACTGCTCTAGACAAAGCAACAAATAATAATAAACTGAGTAGAGTTCAGCGCACTGCTTGTATAAGTGGTGCCTTGCGTACTAATCCAACTGCAGCGCTTGAAATACTTTTTAATTTGACACCCTTAGATATTTTCAGCAAGCAATCCGCAGCCTGCTTAGCTATTCGCCTGAAAGCGACCTCACAGTGGAAAAAGAACTGTTTTGGCACGCTAACATAATGAACATGTTCAATATCCCACAAAGTAACATAGACTACATCATACCCCAACCACTTTTTGATAAAAACTTCCAGGTAAGTATACCCTCCAGATCACAGTGGGAGGATTATGCTTTCTTGGAAGATGAAAAAATTCAGTTTTTCACCGATGACTCAAAAACAAACGATGGTGTAGGGGGTGGTGTTTACTCTAACAGACTAAATCTTAGTCTCTCCTTCCGCCTTCCTAAGCATTATAGCGTGTTCCAGGCGGAATTAATGGCGATTAAGGAGGTTCTATCCTGGCTTAAAGAAAACGTGATATCCGCAAAGGATATTATTTTCTCTGACAGCCAGGCAGCGCTGAAATCCCTGGATTCAATCTCCACTAACTCCAAAACAGCCCTTGACTGTCGATCATCTCCCAAAGAAATGGCGGAACAGTTCAACATTCACCTATGCTGGGTGCCAGGGCACAGTGATAATCCCGGAAACTGCAGGGCCGACGAACTCGCCAAACAAGGAACAACACTACCCATTTCAACTGACTACAGCAACCTGGGTATTCCAATCGCTACATGTAAATTGATGCTAAGGCTAAATGCTATATAGAGGACAAATCTTAGGTGTACTAGTGGTAACACATGTCTAGCCTCTAAAAAGATTTTGCCAATGCCGGATCTTAAACGCTATAAGGCTTTGACCTCTCTATGCAGACGGCACATTAGCTCCACTATAGGTGGTATCACAGGACACTGCCTCATATGTAGGCATGCTGCAAGACTCGGCGTGCTCGCAAACGACTTTTGCAGAAGCTGCTTAGATGAGGAGGAGGAGGAAACTATTCTTCATCTCCTCTGTACATGCCCTGCATTGTCTAACAGACGAAGACTTCTTCTAGGAGACTTTTTCTTCAGCTACATTAGTGAACTAGCACACTTAGACATTAATTCTCTCCTCCGCTTCATAAGAAGCTCAAAATAGTTTTAAGTTCTTTCTTTTGGGGCAAAAACCCAACTTCTGTGGTACCACAATGGTCCTTTCTTCTTGGACTAAGTGTGTTAGTTAGTTATCTTTAACAGCTAACAGCCACTATAACCTAACCTAACCTAACCTTTGTGACCTTTAGTCCAAATTATGCGTTTCACCCAGGTACTACAGTTGGGCTAATTAGTTAGATGCTGTAGTACCATTCAAGCTAGACCACGGGCATTATTTTCTAGGTGTCTGAATTCGACCGAATTTCCCTAGAAAAATATAATTCACAGTGTTTGAAAGCTGTAAATTTTATTTGTGTCGGTAGCCATTGACTAATATTTTGCGTCTTAGAAGGGTACTACAGCACCTAACTGATGAGCGCAACTGTAGTATCTGGGCGAAACGCATAATTTTGACTAAAGGTTACAAAAGAACAAAATTAAATAATCGTTCCGAAATATTTTTTTTTTTTAATTCAACCAAAATGTGTGTAGATAGATAATAAGGCCGCGTATATAGTTACTATTAGTGTTATATTATTTCAATTGCTCGTCAAAAATTGATATAAAATGCAAACATTTTCCCAATACAAAACCACAATTTTCCAGGATTTAACAATTTTATTTATTTTGAAATTTCTTTGGAAATAATATTAAAACATACTAAGCCTATTACATACTTATACAAAAAAAAAGAATCCAAATATCAGAGTCAAGAATAGAAAATAAGAGACGGTTAACATAAAATGGAGAAGCCATTTGGTAAAATTAGACCGCATACATTAATTCTATTTTCTTGATATTTTAAAATATATTTTATTTACTGAAGAGAAGTGAAATTATTCTTGATTGTGCATTTATTGAGATTTAATTTGTATGAGTATCTTTTTTGCACGCAGTGTTCTATTTAAATTGAAGCCATTCAACATTATGGATGGAATCAGTTCACACGTACATATACTAAAACTTTTTAACATACATATCTACCTATATTTTAATTATTCACAAATGTAGGTTTACAAACTATTAAACTAAGATATTGATGAGAATGTACAAACTTACTCTACAACATATTGTCGTATGTATAGGTATGTGGGTTTAGAATTTGTCTTAATTATCTAATATACATTTTGTATTGATCTCTCCAATAATACCAACTTATGTGTGCATTTGTTTTGATTTTTTAATTTCAGGTTGGGTCAAAGAACATCATTAATGCATAGATACAGATCATTATAAAAAGAAAAAAAAAAACAGACCGAACCGAAATAAAAAGAAAAGCTCAAAAATGTCAGGTTCAAAAATTATATTAAAAATACTATTCACACTATGTGTGTGGTCATTTGTGATGTTGGGGCTATTTAAAATTCATGATGGAACAATGGTGTCACAGGATTATGTTTCAGTGCCAATAAATGGTCGAATTCTACTACAAAAGGAGAATAAATACGGAATGGATTCTACCTCGACCACAACAGACCGCTTTGACCCGTCTGAAATTCTGGTTGATAACAGAACTGGTATGATAAAATATTTTTAGTAATAATAAGAAATGCTGTGAATTTATTGTTGTTGTTTATGTGATAATCTCCAAGATTTTATCGACTGTTTGCATACTCGCATTTTTTCAAAAAAGGAACGTTCACGCACTCCATTAATAATTTCCATATGAGTAAGTTCGAACTTAGTTTCGAACATTTAAATGTCACGAAGCAACAACAAAATGTAGGTAGCTTAAATGCTACAAACATAGATACATACATACATAATCAAAGAAAATTTAAAGAAAAAATCAAAACAAGAACATTTTCAATAAATTAAATTCAAAAGAAAGAAGTTTTCAGTACAGGGAAGATATGATATTTGCCTTTCACCCTTACTATTATGGATTTCAATTAGCTATCTCTATTTCTATAAAGCTTAACCACTTTTCATGGTTGCCGTAGTGAGCATTATAAAATGGCATATTTCTCTCACAAATGTCAGTAGGGTTACCAACTCTTAATTTAGATTTCATCAACAGAAACATGTAGATCTTAAACTAAATCTAAAATATTAAACTAAATCAATATAAAAATAAATCTATCTTTTTCCACACCACCAAGAGGTAAGATAGTATGCGCGTTTTTTAAGAGTTCCCCAGTAGGCCTAATCTCTTTTAAAGTAAAAATAAATCACAGAAAAAAAAGTATAAATAATTCACAG
This sequence comes from Philhelius pedissequus, assembly GCA_910595825.1. Classification (NCBI taxonomy): domain Eukaryota; kingdom Metazoa; phylum Arthropoda; class Insecta; order Diptera; family Syrphidae; genus Philhelius; species Philhelius pedissequus. The sequence continues at coordinate 225,491,026 of OU343161.1, read as the reverse complement.
AAAAAAAAATAAATTGAATTAAAAAAAAAACACTTTATCACTCCGACGAGTAGTTGCTGCTCTCTTCATCTAAGTTTATAACTAAACTTTCCACTGCTCTTTCAGTAAAAACATCCATTTCTCACATCTTTTTCTCAATCACCTGCTCAACGTGTTGGAAACAGCGTTGCCATTTTTCAACATCAACATTCATAAGTCCTTTTTTTAGAAGATCTTTTATTTCTGCAAGTTTAAAAGACTTATTTTGGCTTGCCACGAATCCTTTCACTTGAGCCCAAAAAGCTCTATGGGATTAAGTTCACAGTGATAAGGTAGTAATCGAAGTACTTCATGTCCTGCAGTTTTGGCCATTTCATCCACCATGTAGGTTTCATACTGAGGTTTGTGGCGTTTGACGATACCCAACAACTCAGCTTTCACCACATTATCTTCATAAATGATACCATTCGAAATCAGCCACTCTTTGATTTCGTTTTTTTTTTTGGTTGAAGTCGAAGGAGCCTTGTTTAGTTTCCGAGAGTGATATGAAGCATTATCAAGAACTATAACGGAATTTGGTTCCAGGTGTCTTAAAATGTCTGCTAACCAATTTTCATAAACTGACGCATTCATGTTTTCATGATAATTTCCACTTTTTCCGGAAACGAAACATAGGAGTCCTTCATCCACGAATCCTGTAGAGCTTCCTATGTGGCAAATAATTAGCCTCTTGCCTTTTCCGGATGGTGAACGCAGTCCAATTGACCGTCCCTTATTGAATGACTGCCTTGGTGTTTTTATGGCTGTATCAATCCAAACTTTTTCGCGGATGTGTCCTTCGTTGAGCCACGTCTCATCAGTAAAATAAATTTTCCTTTTTTGCTCTTTAATTTGTTTTACCTTCTTCTCCACGCAATTATGCCATTTCTTTCCAAAAGGACACTATTCTGTTTATACGTTTGGCAAATTTGAAGCTAAGATCTTTTTTCAAAATCGTATGAAGTGATGTACGACTTATTTGTGTTATATTTTCGTTGAGTTTATTCGAAACAAAAACTGGTAAACGATTTGTCTGATTGCGCACCTATCAAAATCGTCGACTTTGCTCTTACCAATTTTTTTTTCCTTTTCGGTGGTGAGTTATGGCCTTTGATTTTATTTTCCTTCAAACAATTGTAGACAGTTCGTTCTGTTACAGAAAATACATCCGCTGTTTTCTTAACAGCTTCCGTCTTATTTTTTACAAGATCGTAAAATGTATTGGTTATGTCAACGATTGCCTGCTTCCTTTGTTAACTTGTGTCCTTCGAAGAACTTGAAGCCATTTTAAATGTAAATAAACACAGCACAAAAATAATAATTATCAACCCAAATTGCACTGCACTATTTTAAATATTATATTTAAACACCAAACCCCCTTCTTTTTAATTTTGTTTTCATGAAGAAAAAAACGATTTTATAATTTAAAGTTCAATAAATTGGTAAACCGAACTCAATAAAAAACGTGCACAAATAATTATTTTTCCTTAAACAAAATATCCAACAAATATTGCATAGCGGCATTTTAACTGTTTTCCAAAAAAAAAAAACAAAGGATATAAGCTGCTTTCCTTTTTCCTAAAAATTAAAATATATGCTCTCATAAGCTCTAAGAAAGCTTTAATTCTGAAAGCTCCAAGCAAAAACCAAAGAGAAAGGTAATAGAATTTCCATCCGGACAAATGGTAACTCTGAATCAATGTGTTTCTTGTTTTTAACCAGTGCTGCCGTCCGATGAATTATGAAAAAACAGGAGATTTCCTGTTCAATGCGTTAAAAAAAACAGGAGATTACAGTTTACATAAAACCACCTATTACGGTGGACGAATCGAACGTTTAATTGAACTGCTATTCCTTAGTGAAACTTCCGCCAGTATTACAATAACGACCTTGCAATCTTTTTCTGGCAATTCACTCAAAATCAAATATCATTGATTTTTGTACCAAGTTTTCTTCTGAATTGAATAATGTTTTAAGTTTTCCAAAAATTCCAACGCTCGATTCGCCAACCTTAACAAGGGCTAATATGAAAAAGTCTGAGATCTCGATTTGGTCTAATCAGACGGGAAATAATTTTATATATTTTGTTTAGTCCAAATTTCAAATCAGCTGTGAACTGCAATAATGTCATGCATACTTCAAAATAGGGATGAACTTCAGCAGGTATGTTCTATAGTAACAATGTTTCTTGTAGTTGGAGATGAAGTATAATATGTTAAAAAGTTACATAAACTTTAGGAAGTTTAAAATGTTTTATTAAGAAGCTTTTAATTGTAATAGTAAGACGAATCGGAAGAAAGCAGGAGAATTGAGGAAACAATGTGGAAACAGGAGACAGTTGATTTGAATTTTTTGGAGCGAAAAACAGTAGTCTACTGTCGTAACAGTAGAAACGGCAGCACTGTTTTTAATACAATTCTAAACAAAATTGTAGAAATATAATTTATATTAATGTTTATACACAAAAATATAATTTCTGATCACCGAAATAAGATAAATTTGAGAAAACAATATTAGTCGTCGCGAATTGCATCTGATTGTTACGAACAGTCAAAAGTCTATTCGCGTTCCACATACCATCCACCCTTCGACGAATAAATTGTTCGCGAGCGTCTAACCCCAAAATCAGACTTTCAACTTGCATCCGTGACGAATAAAATTAAAGCCATATGAACGAAATGTCAAAATGGACGAATATTCGTTAATTCGTTGGTCGTTGGTCGTTGGTCGCTCTCATGTGCATACTACTTAAGTATTTTTAAACTTGGTTTACATGCGACTCAAAAATCGAGTTGGAGTAGAGAGGTTAATAAAAACTGATTTATATATAATATGGACAGAAAGCCCCTTACAGAATCTCGTAATTGTGGTAAATAATATGTGTCTTGGTAAAAATTATAAACGTCGCAACAAATAAGCACTGAAAAAAATTAATTATCTCCACTTTTAAATTCAAAATGACGTAAAATCGTGAAAATCTAGTTTGGCATGAATTTTAGGGTCAAGTTCATTATCTACGACATTTTTCATCACTAAAATGTTTGATGTTTTAAGATTCCAAAATGAAGTGAAGTTTTTATTTTCAATAAATAATAACGTTTTTAGAACTTAACTGATTAAAAAACAGAACAAAACAAAAGCAAAGTATATAATTATAAAGTACTCAATCTTCATTTCCAACACCACTACTAGATTGTGATACTTTTATGCCAATTAAATTGCAGAAGTGGTTATGTTTTTTTGGTGCAAGTTCTTTGGTCATGATGTCTGCGAGCATGTTTTCTGTTTGTAGGTATTCAATCCTTAATTTTTTATCATTTACAAGATCTCTTATAAAATGAAGCCTGATATCTATATGCTTAGAGCGTGCATGGTACATATTGTCTTGTGAGAGGTTTATTGCGCTCTTGTTGTCACATCGCAATATTAATTCTTTGTTCCAGTATATGAGTTCTTTCAATAATGATTGAAGCCACAGTGCTTCTTGAGATGTTGAAGCAAAACCCATGTATTCAGCTTCTGTAGTGGAAAGAGCCACGGTTGGTTGTTTTTTCGCATTCCACGATATAGGACCTCCTTGGTATTTAAAGATATAACCAGTTGTAGATTTTCTATCATCTGCATCGCTTGCCCAGTCTGCATCTGAAAATCCTTCTACATGTCCCCCATTATCACAAGTAAATTCTAGTTTGTAATTTAAAGTTCCTTTTATATAGCGGAAAAGTCTTTTAACTGCTGCCCAATGAGACCTTGATGGGTTGTTATTGAATCTGGATAACGCCCCCACTGCAAAAGATAAATCTGGACGACTTACTTGTGCTGCATATAAGATACTGCCAATTGCTTCTTGATATGGAATGTTTTCCATGTATTCAATCTCATCTCTAGGTTTTGGACATGTCTCTTTCACCAATTTTTGGTTGATATCTAAGGGTGTAGACACTGAGTTGCAGTCGTCCATGTTAAAACGTTTAAGCATTGTCTTCAAGTAGGATTCTTGATCTATCCATAATTTCCCTTTCTTTCGATCGCGGGTTATCTGCATTCCAAGTACGAACTTAGCCTCCCCTAAATCTTTCATCTCAATTGATTTAGCCAAATTTTCTTTGATATGTTTTTTCTTCTCTTTGTTATTAGTGAAAATGAGAATATCGTCTTCGTAAATGGCCACAAAGGTTTTGTCTTCACCTTTTGTTTCATAGTAAATGCATGGATCTGTTTGAGATTGTGAAAGTCCCATTTTCTTTAAAGTTGTATCCAATTTCTTATTCCAAACTCTACTAGCTTGTTTGAGACCATATAAAGACTTCTTCAGTTTACATACATTTCCTTGAACATCGTCAAATCTCTCAGGTGGTTTCATGTATATCTCTTCTTCAAGTTCACTTTGTAGGAAAGCAGTAACAACATCCATTTGATCAATATCCAAATTATAAAGTACTGCTAAACTTAATAGTAATCTTATCGATGTGTACCTTACGACCATAGAAAATGTTTCTTGATAATCAATTCCTTGCAGTTGCGAGTAGCCTTTGATGACTAGTCTTACTTTATATTTTTCTATGTTACCATTTGAATCTCTTTTTGTTTTGAATGTCCATTTGCAATTAATATATTTCTTTCCTTTTGGTAATGATACCAAATCCAAAGTATCATTCTTTTTAAGAGCATCATATTCGGCATTCATTGCTTCCTTCCAACGTACATTGTTTGAACTATTCATTGCATCGGCGACAGTTTTCGGATGTTCATCGTTGCTGGTAGCAATCTAAGAAATAAAACCGTCTATTTTGGGTGCATGTTTTGGTCGAGTTGAACGCCTTAGTTTTTGTGGAGATGTGATTCCTTCAAAGGATTTTTCATCGTCGAAATTATTTTGAGCATCAGTGAAACTATTTTCTGTATCCGTTCCTTCATCGCTTACTGTTGTAGGCGTTCTTTGATCTAATGAATTCGATGAATCTTCAATCTCGCCCCTCACTGAATCACACCCTGTGAAGATTTCATAATATGATGTTTCTTCATTTACCTTGGTATGTTTTGGAAAACTATTCTCGATAAACACTGCGTCGCGACTTATGATTACTCCCTTCTTTTTCAAATCGAAAAAACGATTAGATTTTGAGTTTGTACAGTATCCAATGAAAATTACTTCTTTCCCTTTAACATCTATTTTTTTTCGTTTCTCTTTTGGAATGTGAATAACAGCTTGACATCCAAAGATCCTTAGATACCCTAGGTTTATCTTTTTTCCAGACCAAACTTCTTCTGGTGATTTGTTTTGTAAACTTTTACATGGTGTTCGATTTATTAGATAAACTGCTGTATTTGCTGCTTCAGCCCAAAATCTTTTTTCCATTTCAGCACCGATGAGAAGGCAACGTGGCCGTGGCGCGATAGTTGTGTGCTGCCGTTGTCTATGTCTTCTTATATTCCATTAAAGACCAATTCTAAAAATTGTCACTAAATAAGTTGCTGCTTTGCTCATTACATGCTATTTAGGCATAACACTAACAACATGTGATTGAGTAAACTAGCATACCCATAAAATATGACAACGAAATAAATAAAATAATGCGAATTATAAGGGACATAAATAAATAAGTCACGGCAATTCTCTCCGCATTAGTTCAGCCGCCATCCCTGGAGATAAATCTGAGACAACAACCAACTCTAGTCTCAGAACATGGCGCCACACATCTTTCCTATCCTTCTTTCCCTTCTTCCACCGGATGCCCGCGCTGTGTTAAGAAAAAACATATAAAGGGTATTCATAATCCCTTGAGCGCGTGCAAAGTTATAAAAAAAAACGTGTCTTTTCGATAACAGTCCTGTTCATTCGTTCTGCCAAACGATTTTGCTGTGGTGAATATGGAACTGTCGTTTGATGTTGGATGCCACCACTTATTAGAATTTGCTTCATCTTCCAATTGCAGTATTCATTTCCATTGTCGCTTCTTAATGCTTTTATTTTCTTACCAGTTTGGTTTTCCACGTAGTTCTTAAACTCAAGAAACTTTTCTGCTACTTCAGTCTTGTTTTTTATGAAATAAAGGAAGACCTTTCTTGAAAAATCGTCAATGAAAAGAAGCATGTATTGAGAACCTCCAATTGATGTTTGATTCATTGGACCACATAGATCAGTATGAACGAAATCTAAAATAGAGTCTGCTCTAGTACCAATTGTGTTGAACGGCTGGCGTGCCATTTTTCCTTTTAGACACGTGATACAATTGCTTTTATGTTTGTCCGAATCAAAGCTACAAAATTCAGAAACCATGAGTTTTGTTGTTTTGCTACTTGGATGACCTGCTCGCTTATGCCAAAGTTCTAAATTTTCTTCTTTTTTGGAAATGTATGCATAGTGGGTCGACAATTTGTTGAGGCGAAACATGTTATTGACCAAGTTTGCAGTTGCAACAATATCACCCTTGTTATCTTTCACTTGACATCCATTCTTGTTAAAAATCATTGAGAAACCTTTTTCTACCATTTTGGACACAGACAGAAGGCTTATACACAAATCTGGAACATGGAGCACGTCCATAAATTCTATTTCATTTGTCCTTAATTTACCTATCGATACCTTCATGTCGACTTTTCCAATACCTTTTGCATCCAGTTTAGAATTATTGGCAATAATAACCTCCGACTTAATAGTTTCCATCTTTCTTAAAAAATTAGCCCTATTAGAGCACATATGAGCTGATGCTCCTGAGTCAAACTACCATTCTTCTTTGTCAACATCCTTAGCGGAAAAAGAACTAAACATCGCACTCTTTTTCTTTTCTTGACAAATCTCTTTTTTCTTTGGACATTTTGCAGAAATGTGGCCAAATTCATTACAGTTGTAACATTTAGGACCCTTGAATTGTTTCTTACCGGAATGTTTCCAATTCTTACCAACGAATGCAGTATCCTTGCTATTTTCCGTTTTATCGTCGTGAAGTAACTTCATTTTAATGGTATCTCCAGTTATTTTAATTCCAGAGCTTTGAATTCCCATTATCATTGGCTTGTATTCATCTGGAAGTCCAGCTAAAAGCATAGAGCCTGTCCACTCTGTATCTACATAAAAACCAACAGATCTAAGCTTGTAAGATGTATTTAAAACATCGTTCACATAATCATCTACGGTGGAGAATTCGTTAAGTTTTGTAGAACAAAATTTCTGAATGAGTCCCACTCACCTGACTAGTCCAGAATCTTGAAAAATATTTTGAAGGGTATCCCAAATTTGCTTTGCACTATCGCTTTGTCTTATGTGAGGATATATAGACCGTTCCATGAGCAATATTAGTTCGGATTTTGCATTTAAGAGCTTCGTTGTATCGGTTTCAATATCAGAAACAGCCTTCTATAGTCCTTTCATTTGGAAATAAGCTTCGACTGGAAATTTCCAATTCTCGAAGTTTTTCAATGCTGTACTTCGTTTCAGACATCTTTCTTAAAATTTTATTTATTACGTGATAAGGCCCATAACCTGATGTTTTAAGATTCCAAAATGAAGTGAAGTTTTTATTTTCAATAAATAATAACGTTTTCAGAACTTACAGTTTGATTAAAAAACAGATCAAAGCAAAAGCAAATTATATAATTATAAAGTACTCAATCTTCATTTCCAACAATTTTACATATTCTGTCTAGGCATTAAGCTATATTTTGAAATATTTAAAATGTATTCCTTGCCAAATTTCGCCGAAAAGCTCTAAAATATCACCCTTTTCCGCAGATGAAATTTAGTTTGGAAATTTCCAATTTTTGGTATAAAAGAATTGAGATTTTTTAGAACACATCTTAATAATCTTTCAATGGAATTCGTCAGTTTATGTCTTGCACGTCTTATAAGTGCTCTATTGATAACACACACTCACGTACCTACTGCTAATGAGTGTGTATAGTCCAGTACGTGGGGGTTTTTTGAATGCAAAACGTGGGATATTAGAAATTTTTTAGTATGTTGTTAGGCCCTAATGAAAAATCCAAGTTTTCGACCTCGAGGCGAGGCATCTTGGTACAAAAATTTGGTTTCGTGATAATAACCCAAAAACTGTGGCTTTTACGCCAAAAAATGGTTTATACAAAAGTAAAGAGGACAAAATTTCCTACATTTTTTGGATACAAATTTTTTTGTATCACACATATGTTAGGAGTGACAGCTCCGTTAAGTTGCACTATTTGGAAAAAAATGCTTAAACTTCCTTTTGGTTGAGTTTAATTTTATTATTCTTATTAGATCATATTAAATTAGATTAAATTTAGACTTTATTGAGGCTTTAAATTTTTAATTACAATGTTTGAATACAAGTCGGGTATGACCTCGTATAAAACCGTGTCGGTCAGATTGATATAATAAAATACCAGTTAATATAAATTTGATACAATGTTTTCTTTTTTTATATTAAAAGAAAAGATAGATCAAAAGCTTTCTGTTACGATTCTCTTTCTATAGCTTAGTGCCAAACGAACAAATTTGTACCATTTTTCCCAACTTTTTGCCCCATTTAGAATTAGTATGACATCGACTGGAGTCAGCTGGTTTTTTCGAAAAATGTCTCGTCTAATTTCTTGGAGAATCGGACATGATCCTAGAAAGTGAGCCACGTTTTCTCTAGCGCGCATGTTGCAGATTTCACATTTATTCGATATGCAAGTCTGGTCTATGTGGTATGAAGTTAAGAGGCAGAATTTCCCCTCTTGCTCGTAGTATAAGTGATATCATCTCTGTGGGATTCTTATCGTTAAAGTAGTTTTGAGGACCTAGGTCAAGCTACAGGTTGCTGTAATACTCTCTATATTGTGATGCTTTGGATTTGCTGATGAAGCTTTGATGAATTGTTTTCATCTAATTTGGCCAACAACTGATACAAAGTTTGTTTTAAAACTGATTGATCCTCCAAATTTAGTTCAAGCGTTTCATCCAAGGAATTTCTAGTTCCTTGGATCAAACCAAACGCCGACAAAGTTGAGTTTGTTTTAGATCAGAAATTCTAACACTTTCTTAATCAAACTTGATGAGCTCATTTTTAGTATTTTGAGCACATAATCGAAATTAAGGGTTTCAATAAACAGAAAAGTCTGAAAGTTAGTGCTCGAGCTCAAGCCTAGCTAAGACAACAGCACAAGAGATTTCAGAATGTTCTGACTCTTAGTTACTGAGTTGTAAGCAATAATATATTATGAGCGCGACGATATCCCTAATAAAAACATGCAGTTTCATGTAAGAGTGCCTGTAACTTAAAAAGTACGAGTAAGATTCAGAAAAGTCTAAAAGTTAGTGCTTGAGCTCAAGCCTAGCTAGGACAACAGCACAAGAGATTTCAGAATGTTCTGACCCTTAGTTACTGAGTTGTAAGCAATAATATATTATAAGCGCGACGATATCCCTAATAAAAATATGCAGTTTCATGTAAGAGTGTGTGTAACTTAAAAAGTAAGACTCAAAACAGTCTGAGAGCTGGTGCTCGAGCACAGACTTAGCCAAGACGACAGCACAAGAGATTTCATAATGTTCTGAATCTTAGTTACTGAATTATAAGCAATTATATATTATAAGCGCGACGATATCTCGAATAAAAACATGCAGTTTCATGTAAGAGTGCCTGTAACTTAAAAAGTAAGACTCAGAAAAGTCTTGTAAGCGAGTCTGCAAAAAGCACGATGTCATCTGCGTATAGTAGGCCAGGTATAGTTTCGTCAGAAATCTTCACCCCCCCTCCAACATGCTCCACCAATCATCAATAAATAGAGTGAACAGGAGAGTACTCAAAGCACAGCCTTGTTTAAGCCCCATTGAGGAATTGAAGTTATCTGACAGACTGTCGCCGTCCAAGACATATATGCAATCCTTGGCGTAGAGAGCTCGTAGTATTTTGCTTACTTTGGTAGATATACCGATGTTTGAGAGTTTATAAAAAAGCGCCTCTCTATCTATACTATCAAATGCAGCCTTAAAATCGATAAAGAAAGCGTATAGTTTTTTCCCTTGATGAAGATGCAATTCCGCAATATTTGTAAGTAGGAATACTTGGTCTATTGTCGAGTAACCAGATCTAAACCCTGCTTGAAGCTCACTAAGTTTTTGCTTATCAGCCACCCATTCAGATAGACTGGAAAAGGGCATACTTGTAAACAACTTCAGTGCTGAGTTCAAAAACGGTATTCCTCTATAGTTATTTGGGACAGAAGGGTCTCCTTTTTTAAGCAACGGGAAGATAACAGATGACAAGAACGATGAGGGAACGACCATGGAATCGAAAATAACATTGTAGCATTTCGAAAGTGAAGATAAATAGTTATTCGAGGCGTACTTAAAGAATTCCAAAGGTATTCTATCTGTTCCTGCTGCTTTGTTGTTTTTGGCTCTATGTAATGCTAATTGTAATTCTTCTTCATTGAAATCGGAGTCCAGTAATTCATTCTCAATTAGGGGGATGGCATAGTGGAACTTTGAGGCCCTGTATTCCGTATTCAGAAGTGAAGAGAAGTAATTCTTTAGAACTGACGCTTTAAGCTCACCTGCAATGTTTGGTTTCGCTCCATTTACCGAATTTAATGACCTCCAGAAATCGGCAGAAGATCTAGCCGATAACAAAGAGTCCACCATTCTCATGTTGCAGTATTCCTTCTTCTGTAGGCACAATGTTTTGTATTTTTTGTTAGCTTCTACGTACAATATTTTGAAAGAGGAATTATTGAGCGAACGAAATGATGAGAGCAAAGAAAACGAAAGGTTCCGAGCATTTTCACACTCCTTGTCAAACCAGCCTTTTTTATGCTCTTGCTTGTTCCCTACGTTTGTTCGACGTGGGACAACTTCCACTATAATATCAAGCAAGTCTTCCATGAGCGGATCTTGCGAAGATTCATGAAGTAATGCCAGTTCCGTATTCAGATGACGATGGTAGTTATGAAGAAGACTATCTTTCCACTTTAATTTTGGGGGTAAATTTAATTGGGTTGTTAAAACTGAGGCACATATATTAGTGTTAACTGAAGTTTTCCAATGGCATATGTTCGGATAATGTCTTTGATTCTAACTTAAAATCAGCAATCATTTCAAGTCAGTTACCGGCAGCTACACCATAGTCTATGACAGATTGACCGGAAGATCTTAAAAAAGGATACTCTCCTTGTGTATCTCCTGCGCTTCTACCGTTCAAAACAGTCATGTTGAAAGAATCACATAATTCCAAAAACTGTCGTCCTTTGCCGTCTCCGATTATCCTTTGATGCACGCGTATAATTCAATCTTGTTGGAAGAACTGAAGAGAACGGAGGCCAACCAGGATCGCCTGCTATGCGTGCATTAAAGTCTCCTAGAAAAAAGAGATTGAATTCTTGCAGTTGCACCAGTAAATCTTCCAGCTTAACGAAGTCTTCAGTCCAATAATTATTACAGTTCAGGTATATTGGTGTAATTAAATGTTTCTTCCCCTGATCGATAAAGGAAATGATGGTGGTTTATTATATATCATTATATTTTTACATAATTATAAAAAAATAAACGAAAAGGCACTTAAATATTATTATTTAACAGTATTATACTTTTCGTAAACAAAGTGAACGCCGAAAAGTATATCGCATATTTTTTTAAAATTTAAGAATAGTAAATTATGATTTTAGAGCGTTATAAAAACTAATTTCTACTACATTTTGGTACAGTTCGATGGTCCGTGTTGGTTATTATAGGTGTCCTGGTCGTCGTAGTTATCTGTATTCTGGTAGTAGTTTTGGTCCTTAGGCTGAAAAATATCGTCATCCTCGTGCTCGCTTTCAATGCGGATTTCCGGCATATTTGCGCAAGATTGTCCGTTGCAGAAGCCACATACTACCGAACATTTAAGTCCAGCATGTTGGCAGCTGAATGCCCCACCTCGCCCCTTTTTGCACTTACAAGATACCGATTTAAATAAGGAATCGGGGGCTGGTTTGTATGCTATTGTTGTGTGATTGAGCCCGTAAGCGCCATGCTTCCAACCCCAGTCTTCAGGATTTTTCTCTATGCCTCTCAGTTTCTGTACTTGGTGGTTTGTCTTAAAGGGGTGGAATTGCGCCGCGTTCTTTTTAGACGGCAAGGAGGCAAGGTTAAATTCTTTTCAGCGTAGATTTGGCGAAGTGTTGGAAACGAATCACTTCCAAACTTTTCTTTTATACATGTAACCACCATATAAAGATACAAGAAAGCATACTCCGGCCTCAGCAATCTCTTTTAGCGTAGCCAGAAATGGTTGAAAATTTCAATTATTTCATGAACCTCTTTGTTATTTTCTATTAGTTTACAAAATTTAGTTTTTCTCTGATTGAAAAGGTCTGCTCTCTCTGAGCAGGAAACATCTTGGCTCCGTAGTAAGTGTCATAACTGGGCACTGCTTAATTGGTAGACACGCCAAAAGACCTACATTCGTATTCTCCAATTACTTTTGCAGAAGTTGTATGGATGATGAGGAAGAGAAGACTATATCCCAATGTTTTTGGGACCTTAATCTCACAGAATTATTTTTTTAGGTATGAGGAACTCTTAGGGAAGGGTGCTTGCTTACACCAAAAAAAAAAAAATATTTGTATATCTAAGATATTTCGACAATGGTGGTTTAAGTTAGCGTATCAGTTTTTTCGGTGGAATCGAGCAAAACAATTTTGAAAAATTATCAGGCTCTAAGTATAGAACTCATGTGCATGCGATAAGAACTCAAAAAAAAATTAAGATGCTTGCTGACACATGTTTGCTAACTTCAGGGGCAACAATTAAGCGGGAATGTTTTTTTTTTAATGTTGGTTCTCTAGATCTCGAAATAAAGGTTCTTATACGATGGGTATTTATCCGAGTTAAACTGTAGTATACTTACACGGGCAATTTTATTTTAAACAATCTGTTATTTAATTTTATTTTACTAATAATTAAATTTTCTTTTACAATTGTAGCCATGGACGATGAGCAACTTGTGCGTGATGTAGAATCCCGCATTCCATCGCTTCCAATAGCCTATTGGAGTAAAAACAAAAACTTCTTACAGCAAAAATCCTCAACATGCGCGAAGTACCCATCAATATTTGAGCTAGAATTCAACAATATCTATTGGCAGACAATGCGAACTTCGAACGGAACTTTCCAACTATTTGGTGCGTACTATGACATTCGTAAGAGTTCACTTCTAGGGCCAACTGTACGCATTTTAGGAATGATTGATCGTATTGAACCAAAAGTAAAGACATTTTGCCAATTTTGGTTTGACGGACAAAAGGAGCCATTCATTGTTAAAACATTCGAATACAAGTACATTTGGTACAATAAATGGGGAAATTATAAACAGGGTATTTACCAGCCATATTTGATTGCATGTCAGATTCCAAAACCGTTTCATGGAATTGTCCCATCATCAGTGTCTATGGTTGAGAAGGAATGTGACACTGCCACCAATAACTTACGAGTAATTTATAATCGGCCTGTTGATGATAATAAAAAGGGATTTGCTGTTTGCGTCAAGGGTCTAGATTTTCTGTATGATGACCTTTCAGTCCGGCTTATTGAATGGATTGAGATGTTAAATATTCTTGGAGCTGATAAAATATTCTTCTATAATTTACAAGTTCATCCAAACATATCAAAAGTCCTCAGTCATTATGAACAAGAGGGAATAGTTCAAGTAATTCCATTGACCTTACCCGGAGGTCAACCAAATGTTCCTGGTTTCCAACATCTTTACCTAACCAAGAAAACTAATCACAAACGCCAAAACGAAGTAATACCTTATAACGACTGTCTATATAAAAATATTTATCGTTACGACTACATAGCTCTGTTGGACATTGACGAAGTGATTATGCCGAAAAATGAAGACATATCATGGATAGAACTAATGAAACGTGTAATACCAAAAGCTAAAAAAATTAAGCCCGAGGGCTATGCCAGCTATAATTTTCGTAATGTATATTTTCTCGATGATCATCAACATGACCATGGCTGGCACAAGGATGTTCCGAAATATATGCATATGTTGCAGCATGTTCATAGAGCGAAAAATTACACAAAGCCAAATCAGTACGTGAAATGCTTTCACAATCCCGAAAAGGTGCTAACCCTGCACAATCACTTCCCATTAGCTTGTTTGGGTGGTGTTTGCAAATCATATCCAGTTGAAACAGGAGACGCCCAATTACAACATTATCGGGCAGATTGTGTTAAGACTTTGCTAAAATCTTGTGAACAATATCGTGAAAATTCAGTTGAAGATAAAACAATTTGGAAGTATAAGGATGAGCTAATACGACGAACGGTAAAGACATTAGATACCCTAGGTTTTTTCAAAAAATCACAAAGTCCTACACCGAATGGATCAACAGAACGGTGATTTTTACTTGATTGGTGGCGATTCTTACTGGGGCAAAATTATGTGAAAAACAGTGAAACGAACAGTAGTTATATTTGACTAAAAAAAAAGCTACCAATAATAATATTTTAAAACAATCATCATAGCGTGTTGAGAGAAGTTGTTATTAAATCTTTATCATAACTTTTATAAAACATATCACATCAATCCTAAGAGAGTTTCCCATTTAAATTAATATATCTATAAAAGTTTATTTTACTACTGAATATTTTTATTTTTTTTTAAATATCGGTGCTACTATTTTGCCCGCAATACAGTTTATGAAGAATATTATAAAGATGACATTAAAATGTATGATGACAATGATTAGACACAAAAGCGTTAAGAAGCATGGTGTTTTATTAAACTGTACTTAAAGTGACAAATACAAAAATTATTGGTTAGATAGAGTAATCAATTTGTGCCTTTCACAGTGACAAGATTAACAGAAAAAGTGTACTGTCCCGTCTGTGGTATTATGTTATACTTATAAAAAATGATATTATACTGTTGCTGTTCCCGTTCTTCAACGAAATGTTTGTTAATTTTTTTTATCAAATAATGATAAATCTTTTAGGAATGTTAATCCTTTAAATATACATACATACATAACACATATTTTTCTTAAGAAAAAAATCTTAAAATAAATGAGAGTTAAAATGACTGCATTAATAAAGAAAGGAATTGCTAATCTTTTAATACAGCTTACCTATTTATTGAATAGTTCATATTTGAATAATGTTTGTCTGTATATACAAATATTTATTAACACTCAGCTACAACATTTACGTTTGGATTATTTTATAAACTAAATTTAAAGTATGCAGATGATACAATAGGCGTTTTTCTTTTTTTCGGTAAGCGCAGAATTCGAACGCATAGAGTTTAATCTGATTTTGTTCGGAACAGAGCAAGCTCTGAACACTCTGATTGTTTCTTTAAGCACACATGACACTTAAATGAGAATAAATTTTCTCTTTAACTACTCGTATAAATATAAAAACAACCAACAGATACACATTACACACAGAAAATCAACAAAAATCAACAAAATCCAACTTCTTCCGCCATTTTAATGTATCTAAATACTTTTTTTCACATTTTCCTTCTTGGCACAAATGATACTTTGTGTGCTCAAGCAATTTACTCAGAATACTCATACGATATGTACGGTCACATCGAGCGCGCTCTAAACATGTTCAGAACGAAAAAAGAAACACACATTCGGATCTCTAAACGCTCTGAGTGAAAAATAAACAGAAACTAATTTTTTGACAACTAAAAGAAAAACTCCGAATGTATCACTCTATAGGCGTTTTTCTTTTTTAGTTCAGAGCAGAGCGTGAGTTGTCAACAAATTTGTTTGTGTTTCTTTTTAACTCAGAGCATGCAGAGCTCCAAATGTGTATTTCTTTTTTCGTTCTGAACATGTGTAGATCGCACTCGACGTGCTCGAACATTATTGACTGAGCATGTGAGTAAATTGCTGAAGGCACCAAATGCCATGTGTGCCAAGAAGAAAAATGTGAAGAAAAAAATAATTAGATACATAAGTTGGCGAAAGAAGTTGATCGCTTGTTGATTTTCTGTATGGTGTGTATCAGTGTACAAAAAAGGGTATTGCTTTTTATGGTTAAAAATGAAAATGTATACTGATTTGTGTGGTTCAAATGTGTTTAAAAAACATATCAGTGTTCAGCGCTTGCTCTGTTTGGAACAAGTTCAGTACATAATCTATGTGTTCGAACTCTGTTCAGTGCTCTGCTCTGAACGAAAAAAGAAAAACGCCTTATGTCGCTCTTTGAGTGAGTCTATTCAATTTTTATTTTATAAAAGTGGAATAGACTTACTTAAAATCGATTTATCTGTAGATATCGAATATGCGAATCTCATACATTTGTACATATATAATTTTCTACTTGATTATTTTACATACAAATACATTTCAATTCTATCAAGAGTGTCTGATAGTTTTTCTTTAGAATAGACTCTCGCAATGAGGCACTATATGAAACTGATTGAATATTTCTAGGATAATTCAAATAACTTTCAAAGTATCAAATTTCTAACAAACATATACATACACATTTAAAAACGTAAATGTGTGTATTTGTGGATACATATTTGAATGTATAGAACACAGTAATTCATATTTAAAGAAATTGTAATTCTCATTTTTTTTTATTTTAACCCTCATTATTGCATTATTGTACCATAAGTATTTTAAATTTCAAAATATTTGATTTACTTAAGTTAAAGACTGATGGCGTCGGCAAAACGATACAAAAAAAATAATTTAAATTATATTATGTAGGTATAATGTATAAAACAAGTAATTTACCTAAATAAACAATATGTATGTATACAATTTAAAACCTACTTACTTTTAAAAAAAATGTTTTCATGTAAATATTGATTATAATAAGTTAAGTTCCATAAATTTGCGTATTTATTTTGTAAAATTATTCTAAGAATACAATAATTTGTTTTATTTTTGGCGAATTTATAAATCATTTTGATTGTTGTTGTAGGTAAAAAATATGAAATTTTTCTTTCGCATAAAATTCAGTCCTCGTAACCATTGAAAACATGAACATTTATAAAAATATATAACTGAAACTTTACATATTTTTATACTATATTATGTACCTATAGATTGTAGAATGCTTATGACAGAGTTATTCTGATATTATTCCTATGTTGCCAATGATGATGCATACATTATTTTACCTATAAATAGTTATTAATTTTATATGTAAATTATTTTAATGTACTTATGTATAACAAGGGGCAAACAAATTCAAATGTATAAAAGAATGTATCAACAATTATTAAAATAAATGCTAGAACTTAACAGTGGTTATACAAATTACGATGTTTTAATTCACATTAAAAACTAAAATTTTGCACTAATGATTTTCATATAAGTATATACCTAAACCAAAATAAAATAACTATTCCAGCGGTAAACATCTCCATTTAAGAACTAAGTATTGATTTTATAACAGAATTATTATTAGTATAAGCGGTAATGGCTTTTAGTTTTACCCAAAAGCAAAGCTATTAAGCGGAAACCCGGTAAGCCTATTTTTACTTTTTGCTCCAAGCACTGCCAGATCCACGGGGGGGGGGGAGGTATCGGGTCCAGATCCCCCTTGAGCATTGGAAACGTTAACTTAGTTAACTATTAATATTTTAATATGACGGTAAGTTTCTTTTCGATCAATGTTTGGTACCGCCACACATCTTTCCTATCATTCTTTCTCTTCCTTAACCTCGCCCGTGCTGTGTTGAAACATTTAAAGGGTATTCATAATCCCTTGAGCACGTGCAGATTATAAAAAAAAAAGTTATAAGTTTCACCAGACCATATATACTTATGATACATGTTTTTTTCCACTGTATGTTGAAATTCATTGAAATTAAAACAACATTTTCGCGCCACTTGAATAAAACATGCACTTAGTTTGATTTTTATCTTTGACACGCTGACTCATATTTTTCGTTTATCAAACTTTTTTGTTAATTTCGACAATTTGGTAAAAAAAACAACCTAAAATGGGTCGAGGTAAAGCATTAACTTAGGCAGAAAATTGACAAATGTAAGCTTATAAGGACGCTACACTGGCATATCTATTGCCAAAATAGTTAAAAACAAATCGACAAGAGCCGAACACATATATCCATATTTTTAAGTAATGAGTTTAATTATGGAAAAATATGAAAGGCCACACACACTGTGCTTACTAATGCGGAAAGACGACTTGTATTAAGAAAAGCGTCAAATTCTCAGGACTCTTTAGCAAAAATCTAAAAATGTGGTATCAAGCCAAGTCTCACAACTATGCGGCGTATTTCAAAAGCTAAACATATAAAAAGACTTAAAATCAAGAAGAAACCACCACTTAACCTAGTTCGCAAAATGCAACGCCTCAATTTTTGTCGGGCACATGTGTGGCGGACACTACCTACGAGTGTAAACACACCATCATTGAAAAGCTGAATGCGAACCACACACCCAACATGAACAGACCCAATCAACAAATATATGTTGGTGCTCCTCGAATTGTGAAAAAAGGTCTGGTCGATTGTGTCTGGCTATATGGCGGCCATTCTCGATTCGGCTGCGCAACCAATTAGTCACCTCACATTAGCTCGCTATTAGTTATATTTATTAATTTCTGTCTACCTCTTTCTGAGGCGCCATTAACTTTTAACAATTGTTCGGATATCAGTTTATTATAATAAAAAAATATTGTCTGTTCGACATATTCACGAAATTCTTTTATTTAGAAATTTTTCGAATGAATTTCGGGCTGGCTGCGTACAGAGCCAATAGATCCTCCGCTATCGACCGGCATTCTCGTGTCGCCCATTGCAGTAGCACCTGGCCGTACCTGGGCGTGGCTCACGACATTGTAGAAACCATCAAATCCGCGGTATAGTTGGTGAGCACATCATATAGTCCACTAAACATGTGACCTGGACTTCGGAGTGGCATCGCGTGGTGTTCTCCGACGAAAAAAAAAATAATTTGGAAGGCCCCGATGGCTATACCTACTATTTTCATAACCTCCGCAAGAAAACTCATTATATGGACCAGCTGCATAGCAGAGTTGGAGGTGTGATTGTGTGGGCAGCAATTTCCTATTATGGCACCTGCAAACTTCAATTTTTGTCCACTAGAATGAATGCATTGACGGACAGTGGTATATTAAAAGTATCCTTTCGATACTTTCATACCTTTTTTGGACCTTTGCCGTGGACTTGTCAACATGATAACTTGCCTATACATACAGACCGGGTAGTTAAAACGTATATAGAAAGCCAGATTGTGGAACTATTAAGCTGGCCGACCTACTCATCTTGAAAATGCTCGTGGATGGTTGACACGTCAAACATATGGATCAGGACAACAATATTTGAGTATACCCAAAAAAACCCAAGCCATCGAATTAGCTTGGAGCTTGAATTCGCTAAATTATTTGGCCAATTTCTATGCATCGCTGCCAAACCGGATGTGTGAAGTTCTGGAGCAGAAAGGTGGCTTAACACAAAATTAAAAATATTGTTTGGTCAAAAATAGCTTTAATACGTTGAATTTAAGTAATGTTTGAAATAAAAAGAATCAAAAGTGTCTAAAATGACCACGCATTATCACGGTTCTTAGTAAATAATTTTCAGCGACAGGCACCAGTGTGTTTGAAAAAGCCCTACCATAAGACCTGTACTTAAAATATAAATTGAACAGAGTAGGTATAGCATGCTTGGCTTAGGAGCAATGAATGACAGAAAACAGAACTGAGAGGTGTCCTACTAAAGTGGCGAGAAGTGTCTGTATAAGCAAAGTGTGTTTCTCTTTATCTTTCGTTCTGATTTCTCGGCTTCGAGTTTTTTTGTTTTATAATTTTGCACGCGCTCAAGGGATTATGAATATGATTTATATGTTTTTAACACAGCGCGGGCATCCGGTGAAAGAAGAAAAAGAAGGATAGGAAAGATGTGTGGCGCGATGTTCTGAGACTAGAGCTGGTTGTTGTCTCAGATTTATCTCCAGGGATGGCAGCTGAACTAATGCGGAGAAAATAACCGTGTCTTATTTATTGATGTCTGTTATAATTCGCATTATTTTATTTATTTCGTTGGCATAGTTTATGGGTATACTAGTTTACTCAATCACATATTGTTAGTGTTAAGCCTGAGCAGCATGTACTGAGTAAATCAGCAACACATTTTATGACAATATTTGGAATTGGTTTTTAATGGAATATAAGAAGACATAGACAACGGCAGCAATCAAACCTGCAACCACGAGGTTGACAGGCGAGCACACAACTATCGCGCCACGCCACGTCATTGCTTAGGCACAAAAGTGAAGCTGAATCGTATCAAATGGCTACAATTGAAGTTACAGCTGTAGTACAAAAAAAAAGTTTAAGTCGCATGGTATAAAGAATACTGGTATGATATTCCGAATTTCTTTATCCTATCTCTCGCACACATTGTCACCGAGTGACGTAGTTCACCATACGTTTGTTTTTGTTTCTGAATTTGTTTTGTATGCATTTTTGTCACCAAGTGACGTGGCAACGCTGAATATCATACCATGTATTCCTTTTTATTTTTATTATTAAAAAGTTGTTTCAAATATTTGTTGATGGTTGTTGCAGAACTATTTAGTTAGCTCGGTAAAATTTATTATTATGGACAAAATCCTGTATCCGCCACTGCCTCCAAGATTCAGGTAAAAAAGTTTAAAATGCAATATTTAAGTGTAATCAAAAATATGTGTTGGTGGTGGTCAATATTTTCCCTCATAAGCCGGCATTTCATCGCTAATTCTTTCCTGAGTTTAAAATCAAAATAAATTTAATAAAAAAACTATAAAATTATAGTAATGCCCGGATAATCGCCCGGCGCTTTATTGCATTCCCGCTTTAATTAAACTAAGTGGACTCAAGGCTAAAATAAAAATATTCAACCGCTTTCACGTTTACGTATATTCCCCTAAATTTCCTGGTTAATTGGTCAAAAATATTCACCCCTTTCACAGAATACATCGTAGCTAAGTTCCGAATGTTTTGTTATGCTACGAATACGAATAAATTAACATTATAAGCCCGGAACGTAATCAAAACAGCATTGCCTCACAGAAACTCCTTTTTCGCTGTTTCAAAGTCATCTGAATTACGTCCTAATAGGTCGTTTCTTTACTCACCTTCGGGGTCCTAAATTTACCCAAAACGTGTTACTTTACTTTTTTTCTGGTACGAAAATGCCAGAGCTTTTGACTTTTTAAAAAAAAATTTTCATTTCCCGTCCAGCTAGAATCTACCCCAACATTTAAGCTACTGCACTTTCTTGCTTGTCAAACAAGAAATCAGCTGGTCGAAGAATTTGGATTTGAATTTGTGAAGTAGTGTAAATAAAACTCGTATTTTACAATTTTAAGAAGAAAACCAAACGATTGAAGCCAATATAATAATAAATAAAGGGTTATCCATTTTGCGGTTTCAAAAGTAAACGTAAATAAAACATAAGATATATTTTTTCATGATATTTCTTTTTTATTATAAAGCTTGTTGACATTATGTCTGAAACACTTCATCATTTAAATGACCACCACGCGAATTGCAAGCATCAATTCTTTTGAGGTAATTTTCGACCACTTTTTGTAATATATTGTGCGGTATCTCAGCCATAATTTGACGAATGTTGGTTTTTAAGTGCTCAAGAGTTAAAGGTTTATCTGCATAAATACGGTCTTCGCGTAGCCGCACAAAAAAAAAAAGTCCAGCGGTGTCAAATCACATGATCTTTGTGGTCAGTTGATATCGCCACGACGAGAAATTACGCGGCCAGAAAATTTCTCTTGCAATAAAGCCATATTCGCTCGAGTTGTGTGGAATGTGGCACCCCCTTGTTGAAACAACATATTCTCCAAGTCGTATTCTTCAATAGCAGACAAAAAAAAGTCGGTTATCATATGACCATAACGCTCCGAATTGACGGTGACAGTCTTTCCATCGTCTTCGAAGAAGTAAGGTCCCATCACACCTCCGGACCAAAGAGCGCCCCAAACAGTGACTTTTTGTGGATGTAATGGCCTCTTCAATTACTTGAGGATTCCCAGAACACCAACTATAACAATTTTGTTTATTAACATACCCACCGAGTGAGAAATGTGCTTCGTCGCTGAAAAAAATTTTGTTCGAAAAATCGCCGTGCAAAATGGATAACCCTTTATATCTCCGGCTCTTTTGGTAGTGCTTAAAATGATAAGGGCATGCAAATTAAACTGTATTTCGCGAAAATATTTTGATACATGTTGTACTACCACATCTACAGCCCTATTCTGCCGTTGTGATGCTCACAGGTCACAATTTTTGTGAGGTTGTTTTTGAGAGGTTTCTTATGAGGCGGTCACAATTTCGTATTCTGTTGAGACGCTCATAAGAAACCTCACAAGAAAACTCACCACCGGAAGGTGAATTTTTTTTAGCGATAGCGGCCAGCTGATTTGTCAACAAAAACATAATGTCAAAATAATCTGCAAACTACAAAGGTGATGAATTACCCAAAATTTGTTTAAAAATATCTGCAATAATAATTTATTTGATAAGAATATAATCAATTTCAATCAAGTAATAATTAAAATTTGTTTTAAAGCTTGAACTGAAGAGATGGCTCCGGAAGAAAAACTTTCGGAGCCAAACCCAATTTTTTTTCGAAATTTTGGTATGCAGTTTTTTCGAGTTTATTAATATACATGTTATTATAAAATTTAAAAAAAAATAAAATTCAACTATTAAAAAACACAAATTAATTAAATTTTGTTGCGTTTTCCTCGACTTTCTTGAAATTCCTTGGGATGTTTTATCTTCCGATTGTGAGGCAGATATTACATTATTGTACCTTCAGATTTATGCACTAGGGCATTGTTGTCGACCTAGTGCCGTGCTGCGGAGAAAAGTCTTGCCGCAAAGATGACACATTCGATTTTAGACAATTCTGTGTGTAATCACGAGACGTTAATTTCAGTTCATTTGAAAAGCTGAAATAATTAAAAATTTATAGAGATTTCTAATCGTGGTTAAAAAATTTACCTTTTACCACATTGCTGATTGACATTAGTTTCACTTAAATCATGATCTTTTTCACGATTGTCTCGTACACTACAAGATATAAATTTTCTCGAAAAATGTTCGCACTTGAAGAAATAACTCCTTTTCCAACCTTTAAGTGGCAAGTTTTCTTGTGGAAATCGAAACGAATCGATTGTCGATCTTCACTAAAAGTCGGCAAGTATAGGCCGATAGATAAAAGTTGTATCTTGAATGACAAACGGATAATTCATATCCCTTAATTATCTTAGAATTCTGCTATGCTACAACCAAAGAGTGATTTATTAAAAAATCAATTAATACAAACCGTACTTCTTACATCTATATATGAAACTTCTTCCAATAGATACGTCAAAATCAAATTAAATTCTATGTTTGTTGTTATTTCGTTTTTTTATAGTTTTTTTTATATTTTTTTTATATATTTTTTTTCACAGATAGGTATGTCAAGTAGGTGAGTTGTGATGTACCAAGAAGCAGATCATTATTTTTAAGTTTTTATGATGCTCACAAGTTGTGAGGTTTTTACCAGAATACCAAAAAAGTCACAAAAATGAGTTCACCTCAAGTTATGAGGTTATTGTGATTTGTGAGGGCTTAGTGAGGTTGCCAGAATAAGGCTACTAATTTCTCTTGCTATATGTGGCAAGGCAACTACCCAGAAACAACCCAAATGTATTTCTTTACTTTTCATTTCTGGTTAAAAATTGCAACAACAACATGAAAAAGCTTGAGCCCAAATTTTTTCCCGAGCTTTTTCACAAACTTTAGCTAAAAAGTAAAGAAACAGACCTAATGTGAGAAAAAAAATCAATTTCAATTTTATATAAGAAGTTTTTTTTTTTTTTTATTTTTTAATAATACAAATTCTATATACTACTGAAATACATCAGCCAAGTAGAAGACTTAGCACTATAATATTTTGGACTTGTTGAATTATTGATTCAAAATAGCTTTTAACGGCCTTTAGTCCAACAAAAATTGGCGTTTTGTCCCGGCGATCACACATGGACTCATCAGTTGACTAGTGAGGACCTTTGTCAATACGCAATTTTTGCCAAGTTCAGTTCATCTTACATAGATTTCGTAAAGAACATCTAGTGTGAACTATATCCAAGAAGACTAGAATTCTTAATCATTAAATTGGAAATTTTTGTTTTTTCCCGTGGCCTGGCATTATTTATATAAGAAGTTTTTTTTTTTTTTTTGGCCATGGCCTGGCATTATTTTCTCTATGGCCTGTGATAAGACTAATTCTCTATTTATTAAAATTCAAACTAAATCGCCCGGTTAATTGAACAATCAAAAATAAAGAATTGAAATCGTTTTACTTTTTCACCAAAAATGAAATTAATCATTGTAGCTTTTTAAGACTTTTCGGAACTTGCCGCGTTATTTATTTAAGAAATAATAATTATTTTTTTTCTTCCTGACTATTCGAAGAAAGGTCAAGGATTCAGCTGACGTTTATTGTGTTATATTTGATTATGATTCTAAAATTTCTTCTCAGTGATGAAAATACATATACTTGCAAAAATGTTTCCAATGATCAACCTACAATAAGGGATGAGGGTTTTAAGAAAAGTTCGGAAAAGTTTCTTTCTCTTTAGACTTTTAGGTTGGCCAAAAGTGAATAAAGAGAATGTACCTCTGAGAACCATAGTCAAATAAAACTCAAACCATTAGTGATTGACACAAACTCATCAATCAAAAACTCACAACAGTTTGTAACAATGGTTTAAGATCTCCGAACAAACGAAAATGAAATCATGGTAAGATTTGACGTTAGTTCCTAGTTCAAAACGTGACAATTAATGAATGCCTAAATGTTATTAAAATACTAGGTACTATCCAATATTCAGAACAATTCCAAATTATTAGAATTGATAGACATGTGTCTAATTTCGGGTTATTTCCTATACGATAGTAAATACTATATTCAGACGGATGGAGTTGCGATGGTTTCCCCCTTAAGCCTAGTACGCTGCTGATGCGAAACGAAAAATCCCATACAAAAATGACACGACGAAATCATGAACGAAAAATTTCGTTCTACTTTTCGTTATCCAGTACGCTGCTGAACGACGAAATGTGTAATTTTAGTGGATAGCTGTAGTAGATTTCTTAGTACAATTCTCCACTCTTTTCGTTCTCAATTTAATTGACCTGCACATTAATTGCTTGCGAAATTTTGACATTTCATTTTTTTTTTATAAAAAAAAAGTCAAGCTCTTGTAATGCTTACTTGATTTTTCTTTGGCTTTGTGTTTTCTCTAGTGTCTGGTTTTTCTGTGCATTTCCTGTATTAAATTATTCAAAATACATTCAATTCTAATTTTGTATCAAAACCAATTTCAAAATCGACTAAACTAAATCTGCAAAATGAAAATGGGAAGTTGGAAAGAAGCACACCCTTCACATATCTTATCGGCGAAAAAGATATAGCTGATCTTTATTTGGAGTGCTGATTATAACCAACTATCGACTTTTCTCATACCTAGTGCTAGTGCTTAGATTAAAAATAACCTATGTCCTTTTAAAATTAATTTATTTTAAGTGACTACTAAAGGTAAGCGGCCTTCCGCTGCACCGACGACAATTAAGGAAATCATCGTTACCACAACAATGTTTGGTTGCAAAAAGGCCATCTTAAACGATACCCACCTAACGGGTGATTTTTTTGCTACTTGGTTTTTGACGTTTATATTTTTGACATATCACACATGACAAATTCCACGAACATTTGACATTTCGATTTAGTATTGTTTGCCATTTCATCATGAATAGACTTACGCCTGAACAACGTTTGCAAATTATTGAAATTTATTATCAAAATTCGTGCTCTGTGAAAAATGTGTTTTGCAACTGCACGCGAAACTATGCATTAATTGAGAGGCGAATTTGGTGAGCAGTTGATCTCACGTTTTGGCGCAGTCAATTGGCCACCAAGATCATGTGATTTGACCCCGTTAGACTATTTTTTGTGGGGCTATGTTAAGTCTATTGTCTATGGGGACAAGCCAAACACGATTGCTGCCTGGGAAGCCAACATTGAACGCGTCATTGGTGAGATTCCGGCCGAAATGTGTGAAAAAGTTTGCCAAAATTGGACCTTCAGAATGGACCACCTGAAGCGTAGCCGCGGGCAACATTTAAGTGAAATTATTTTTAAAAAGTAAATGGCAGATTTTGATTTATCGATCCAAATAAAAATTTCATTCACTTTTTACAAGTTTCTGTGTTTTTTTTTGAATTTTCAAAAACCAAGCTCTTAAAAAATCACCGTTTATTTAGAAAGCCTGTTTCCGATCTCATTGATTGGCGATTTTATACCATACCCCAGAACTTATTTCTCAAGTTAAGATAATCTGTTTAATGTTTACTTCGTGAAAATCGGCACGGGATGGACATTGTTATTTAGTCTACAATTTCAGGTGATGACCTCGCTAGTCCTTTGTTGTGTTGATAGAAAGAAGATGATGACAAATCACTTACCTCGCACTGCCATCGCTACCTTCTTTTTCTTTTCTGGACGAAGTTTTTTAATGTAATTGAACCATCGTATGGCAGATGCCCTGCTCTTGGATTTGATAGCAAATCAAGCTGCTTGCAAGCTGGTCACTTGTCAATTGGATTTGACATATAAGGCCATGCATTTTTACTATTCATTCGTTTTTGGTATTAATTGACGAAGCAAGACTTATACTTAAAATGGGAATCGATCAAAGAGCATTCGCAGCGTAGCAGAGCGGTCAAGTACAAACCCACTAAGAAAACTCACTGATGAACAAGTGAAAATGTAACCCGTTCCAAAAATATATTCTAAAAGCTATTCACTGTTCTCTTGGAATATATAATCTGAAAATACTTTGAAGTGTATCTTTGGAACGGGTTATCCTAAAAACTTGGTTGATACCTTTTTGTAATCTACTCTTGATGCTCTCAAAATCAGCATCAAAAGTTTTTATGTAGAAGCCTTATTGCAAGAAATCACTCTTGAAATACGCATATTTAGAATGATGTATGCGTATTCCTGGAGCTATTTTTTTTAATACAACTTCTTTGCAAAAAATGTTGATGCTTCCTTTGAAAGTATGAAGTGCTGAATCTAAAATGATATCGCTCGCCTTTATTGGACAACCCGTTCCAAAGATATAGTTCCAAGGCTATTCACTGTTCACCTTGAAATACATAATCTGAAAATACTTTGAACGGTATCTTTGAAACGGGTTGTCCAATAAAGGCGAGCGATATCATTTTAGAATCAGCACTTCATACTTTCAAAGGAAGCATTAACAAAACCAAAAGTAGTTTTGTCACTTTTAGATGTATTTTTTTGTCACCAAATTTCCTTTACATATAATTTTTTTGAAATAATTCTTGGACTTGAAAATGGTATCCGGAATTAGTAAGAAACCATAAATTAGAACTCATAACCGTTTACACCATCCCAATGAAGGACGTAGTTTTCGAATTATAGAGTGGTTTACCTCCCTGTTTCATTGATTTTCTTAAAATTGATAGAAATTTCATCAAATCGGCAGATAAACCAGTTAATAAGTCCCAAAGTATTTGCTTAATTTCCATCATTTAAACGGTTCTGAGTTTTATTTTAAATCCTTTATGTGTAACAAGAACAATTTTTAAATCCAAGAATTATTTCAAGAAAATTACATCTAAAAGTAATTTGGCGACAAAAAATTTTCCATATAAAAATAATTTGGTGACAAAATTACTTTTTTTTTACAACTTGTCAATTGTTTTTGACAGCTTACAGAACTCTCCGCAAATATTTTTCCGCTGTGGTTTTCATTAGCATTTGGCTCTCCTAGTGGAGACCACCGAAAAATTTCGTTTCGCATCAGCAGCGTACTAGACTTTAGCACTAATAGAACCGTGCTCGCGTTGCTTCGCAAAGGCTAAGAATAATTAGTTTTACCATAAATGTTATATCGTATCAAAACTCAACCAAGGCCTTTTCTGCGATTTGTGTCATATTTTTAGTAAAAAGTTAATAATATGGTTAATCTTATCATAGCCTAATAAAAGAGTTGATGTAGTCCCATAAATTCTTTAAAAAAAACAGATAGTAGCACATATTAAATTTTAGGCTTCTGGGTATACAATGTTAGCCGTTTTAGCATTTAACATATGAAGAAGTAAAAACTGTTTATTTTTTTAGCCTACTCTTGAAAGTGCAACATATAATTGACTATGGGAAAAAACATTTTCTTTGAGATCTAACCCAATGAATTGAAATGATTGACCCTGAGCTTTGTTGATTGTCATGCAAAAGCATGGTTTTACTGGAAAATGTAGACGTCTTAATCGAAAGGGAAGATCTGTTGGTAGCATTGGTACCCTGGGAATAAGTGCTTCATAAGTGTTCCTAATACAGGTCCGGTAAGAATTTGAACTAGTATTACATTTTTGCAAAGCTTTTTGACTTGGAGGCGTGTGCCATTGCATAGGTTTGGTGGACTGAGATTTCGTATTAGCATAATCGGCGTTCCAACTTTTAAATTTAATTGGTTGTATGGAAGACCTGCGGGGTTGAGAGAATTGAGAAATTCTTGACGGTAGTTTACTATGTTATTGTCATCGACAGCACTGTAAATTGCTTTGTATTGATATGACTGCGTTTTTAAACTTAGGAGCACATGGTTATTTATTTCATTCACTGAACTATTTTTTGGTGACACAATAGCTCTTTCGCAAAACCAAGGAAACGGTATCGATTGCAGAGTTTAAGTCTCCATAGACGCACTGAATAAGTTGTTATGTTATGTGATCGATTTTTCCGAAACGTTCGTTTAATTGAATTATATTATCAGAGCCTGAGATAGTATATTTTCCATCGCCAATTTTTAGCAGAAGAGATGCGAACTCAGCACTGTCAGTGTTTTTAGTAAGCTCTAATCTCATATTGGTTTGAAGTTGAAGTTTTTGGACACTTCTCAATAAAAGAAGATTTAGGGCAAGCTTTTATGATATCAGCCCGAGTCCCCTTGGGAATTATTGGCATCTATGACAAAAATCTCCAAAAAAATAATTGTTACTCCACCCATAAGCTTCGATGAAGAAGACATTAAATCCTTTAAAACTCTATTTACGGCTTCTATATGTGCTTTATTACTCAAGACACACAGAGAAAAAAGAAAGAATAAACGCAAATAATTATGTCCTTTACTACACACATATTCAAAATTAAAACACATATGTTTAATTTTGAATATGCGTATAAATACTTTCTTCCTACGTTAATCGATGAGCAAACAATTTATTATACAAAAATTCAGAAACAAAAAAACAAAAGAAAATGTAAACAAATACGGAACGATAATGAAATAGAACAAAGCAGCTACCCAGTCATAGCGATTGAATCGAATTCATAGATGCAAACATACATACATTTAATAAATATATAATTTGTAAATACATTTATTTCTTAGCTTATAAGTGCAGTTAGGAAATGATTTAGGCCTTAAGATTTGCATAAAACTATTGACTTCTTAGAAAATTCTCAGTTTTGTAAAATATCAAGCAGGTTTAAGACGACCGCGCGATCGATTGTGTTAAATTTTTTTTGGAAGCGTTACGGCTCGCGGCGGCGGCTAATACTACGTTTCCACCGAACTGTAATCTCTTGTAGATTTACTAATCTCAAAAAGTGGTTCCACCGCTCCAAAAGTAGATTAATTTTGACAGCACTATTCAAAATGCATATATAGTTTCCACCGACCACTAAACCGAGATTTAAGTAAATTTGGCTAATACTACGTTTCCACCGACCACTAAACCG
This sequence comes from Philhelius pedissequus, assembly GCA_910595825.1. NCBI lineage: Eukaryota > Metazoa > Arthropoda > Insecta > Diptera > Syrphidae > Philhelius > Philhelius pedissequus. The sequence goes on along the minus strand of OU343161.1, from coordinate 225,461,213 downwards.
CAATTTAAGTAAATTTGGCTAAATCTCCTACAAATCTTGAAGATTTACCATACAAATTTGAATCTCCTCAGATGAAGATTTAAAATAAATCTCACATAAATATTCATTGGGCCAATAGATGTACAAATTGAACTAACCTATTCCCATATCGAAATGAATACATTCATCGGGAAAGTGAATTTTTCGCTTCGTTTGACACAGATAAAGCTGCCTGTCTCACTTCCACATCATAAGAGAAAATGAAACAATATTTTCATTTTGAATAGTGTTGTCAAAATTAATCTACTTTTGGAGCGGTGGAAACACTATTTGAGATTAGTAAATAAAAAACTAGATTAATGTTCGGTGGAAACGTAGTATTATGATGTAGAAGTGAGATAGTCCCCTTTCACACAAGGATACTGAGTTGCCGGCAACTGGGAGTTTGTAGGCGAGAAGGGCAAGAAGTAAGTCCGCTTTCACACAAGGAAACTGAGTTGCCGGCAACTGGGAGTGTGATGGCGAGAAGGGCAGGAAGTAAGGGAAATGAAAAAAATCTCCCTCGTCAACGATTTGAAAAGATTTTTTTGACGTTTTGCTTTGCATTCCAATTAGCCCAAAAATATTTTCCCAGTTTCCTCCTCAGTTTCTCGGTGTCAGTTTCTTCATGTGAAAACTACAAGGCAATTAAAGGAAAACGTCAAAAAAATCTCCAGCAACTGGTTTCCCTGTGTGAAAGGGGAGAACCGAAGATAATCCGGTTTAATTTGAGAAGATTAAAAATTAATCTTCAAGTGTTTTCACCAGTGAAAAAAAGATTAGTTTGACGTTTTCACTATGAATTGTCATTCAAAAGTCAATACAACAAGACAAAAACAAAATAATTGTGAAGAAGAATAATAATTTCGGTGCAGTGAAAAATATTAATTTCAATAAATAAAAATGAGTAATAATTTTAAAATACTGTTATCCCAACATCTTGCAGCATATAGATATATTTATATAAATATTCTAATCACCTTTGCACGGTTTTCGTTTTTATATATTTGGGAAAGAACAACTTCAAATTATTACTGTAGGATAGCTAAAAGATTTTCCATTACAAATTCGAGGCACCGACCGCTTTGGTCTTTGTAGCTTTACTGCATTTTTTATTTTTATACTTATTTATAAACAAAAACAGAATTTGAAGGCAACGACAAATTATACCAGACAAAAACAAATTAAATAATGTTGGACAGTTTTTTTTTTGTTGAACGTCAATGGAGCAAATATGACATTAGAATAGGCGCGTTCTACGAAATAAGGTTTGTTTCTTTTGATAATCTTCTACTTCGAAGAAGATTTCAATGAGATTAATTTCGAATCTTCATTTAAGGAGGTTAATACTACGTTTTCACCTAAAGATAATCCGGTTTAAATTAAGCAGATTACAAATTAATCTTGAAGTGTTTTCACCAGAGAAAAAGAAGATTAGTTGACGTTTTCACTCTGAATTGGCATCCAAAAGTCAATATATCAATAGTAAAACAATATAATAATTAGAAAGAAGAATAATTTCGGTGAACAAATTTCAAAAAATAAAAATGAGTAATAACTGAACAATATTGTTATCCCATCATTTTATCCCTCAAAATTCAAGCAGTAATAATATTCCTGGTGCATGAAATCTGGACAGGACACGAAGTCGATAATCTAGAAGGAAAATGAAAAACCAACTTGGTGAATGAACAATATTTGCAGCTTTATCTGACCAACACTTCCAGCTAATAGATTCCCTGTCAACCTGAAAAAAAACACTCGAAGACAAAGCCACACATCCAATTCGTTTGTAAGATCGCAACTCGGCGCTAAAAAATTTCCATTACAAATTCGAGGCACCGCTTTGGTCTTTATAGCTTTATTGCATCATTTATTTTTATGTTTTTATAAAAAAATATAAATTTAACAGAATTTGAAGGCATCGAATAATTTCACCAGAAAAAATCAAATTTAATAATGTTGGACAGTTTTTTTTGTTGAATGACAATAGCTGTGTTTTATTGGGATTCTATCCATTGTACCGTAACTAATTCCCAAAAAAAAGCATCCGCCGTAGCATTGACCGTAGCTTTTTTTATTTTTGTAAAAATGGTACCCCTGAACAGCAGTCACAAGTAATGAAAGAGTCTTGTGCAAAGTAAAATTAGGAAAATATCAAAATTATGAACAATAATTAGCTTTTATTCATATAAAATAGAAAAACTTGCTAATATTTAATTTATGTTTCAAACCTATTTCTTGTTTTCATTTTTTCTGCATTTGCAATTTTAAATTCGAACATTCATTTTGCACTAATAGAAAGAAAATGATAAGTGAATGGGTTTGTTCATAGACTATGGTCAAGTCCCTTTTTACACAGAACAGCTTTTGTATTGCTTTAAAAATCGTCTAAGACTTTCACACGAATAAACAAAATTGCCGGTGATTTGCATGTTTCCTTTAAATTATTCTTGGTTCTGAACGCACACTACAACGTAGTTTAAATTGCTCACACCCTTACATTTCCTTTATATTTCATGATTTATTTATTTTCTGAATAGATCGATACCTTGGAGTTTTATTTTTCAAGTCAATTTACAAATTTATTTTCTGAGTATGTTTTGCTTTCAATTCCATATTCACTCATCATCGACTGCACTAAACATACGCGGAGTAAGGAACAAATAGTTAACATTTGGTTTGCTATTTCCATGCACATGTCAAAAAAAAAACAATGGGATCACAAAAATGTACGCCCAGTCGATATCCATGTAGTGAAGCCAATACAGTTCATTGCTAAACGTCCATTAAACAGTGAAGAAAAAGCACATTTTGTAAAGCTAGGGGCGCACATGCAATTTTTCCGAAACGAAAAAACCACACATACAATATTTTGATTTAATGTGCGCGCAGTTACATTATAGTTCGGTGTGATACAAACTGCATGAACTCATTTGGGGTGATCGTTCGATTTGTGCCAAATCACAAACTTTTAAGTTGCTCGAATAGCTGGCTGAATAGTTTTTGCATGTGCGCGCACTCTCATATAAGCCCAACTGTTGCAAACTAAAAGTTGCATATATGTGCGCGCCTATCCTTATAGCTCATAGAATTTCATACGAATAAAAATTTTGCGGCGCAGTGTCGAGCAGTTCCTCTATAGCGCAGTTCCACCCAATGCGGTTTGTGTTCTCAAATTGCTTTTTTGTAGATCTAAATAAAAAGATGATTTTTTTTACCAAACTCTGTTTATTTTAACAATCAATAAAAATTTAACACAAAACGAATATTGGTCTTAGTTAGTCAAAAATAAATGTAAAACGGTATTCATTCAAAGTATATTGATTTTTTTCCAAAATGGAAATCGAAATTTGTTAACATTGATTAAGTGACATTATGGATATGCAAAATTGCAGATATAGGTGGCATTTTAGAACAAAGAATACATTTTTTAATACTAAAAGTGAGAAACTTTTCAGAAGAACAGCTTATAACTTATTAAAAAATGGAGTTATCAAAGATTTTAGATATATAAACTGGCCAACTATAAAAAAAAAGAATCAAAAAGATCGATTTGTCTTACGAATGAAATTAATAATTATAAACTCCATGAACACATCCATCGAGATTCAATCCAATTATCAATCGTACCAACAATACTAACAAAATCAAATTCGAGACTCGAATAAACGTCAACCAGCCATCCACCGTATGTTCTTCTTTAGCTTTTTATCGACCGTAGCGAATTGTATGTAAAATCTTACAACGGATAAACTTACGGTGGATAAATTTCCCAATAAAACACGGTTAAGGAACGTTCACTCAATTATTCTCAGCAATCTGGAATAACTTTCTGTTGTTGTAATGCGTGCAAAACCACATCTGATGAAAAAACAGCTGCTCTCATGAAAGCTATCTTGAGTTATCCCAAAAAAAATGGAATAACAAGCTATCCGAGAACAAATGTATAGAACCAGCTGACTGCAAAATTCGTTGGTATGCGTTTTGCTTTGATTTTTTGACAGCTTTCAGCTAAACTATCTGATTCGTCCACAGATATACCCCGATAGCTTGGTATCCGAGATAACATATCTAATAAGTGAGTGATCGCCCGCAATGACATTAGAATAGGCGCGTTTCTTTGAAATAATTACTACGTTTATATGGAGAATTGAATCGGTATTGAATCAGGATTTAGGTCTTTCTATACTTGAATCGGATTAAAATAGGATTACTCGATCCGATCCCACTAGAAGAGCTGAATCGAATTGAAAATGTACTCGTATTTATATACCTGAATCGAGGAATTGAAGAATCGAATTCACATCTGATTCTTTGTGTGTGTGCACCAATAGTGTTTTTTGGTGTTCAGTGGGTTTCCGTTTTCTTTGTATTTTTTTCTGTTGCATGTTTTTGCTGTTTATTCTGTAAACTCAAATTGTCACTTCGATTCCATTTTAATTCAATCTTCCGATCCCATAAGGCCATATACCTGAATCGAAATCTCAATTCGATTCGATTCGATTCCTCAATTCACTCATATAAACGGGGTAAAGGTTTGTTTCGTTTGACAATCTTCTACTTCGAAGAAGATTTCAATGAGATTAATTTCTAATCTTCTTTTGAGGAGATTAAAATTTGTATGGGAAATCTTCAGTTTTCAAAAGATTTCAAAGAGGATTTATGGTTAATCCACTTAAATCTGGATTAAGTGGTAGGTGAAAACTTATACTACGTTTTCACCTACCACTTAATCCAGATTTAAGTGGATTAACCATAAATCCTCTTTGAAATGTTCTAAATCTTGAAGATTTCCCATACAAATTTTAATCTCATTAAATGAAGATTAGAAATTAATCTCATTGAAATCTTCTTCGAAGTAGAAGATTCGCAAAAGAAACAAACCTTATTTCATAGAACGCGCCTATTCTAACGTCATATTTTCTCCATTGACATTCAATAAAAAAAAAACTGTCCAACATTATTTAATTTGTTTTTGTCTGGTATAATATTTCGTTGCCTTCAAATTCTGTTTTTGTTTATAAATAAGTATAAAAATGAAAAATGCAATAAAGCTACAAAGACCAAAGCGGTCGGTGCCTCGAATTTGTAATGGAAAATGTTTTAGCTATCCTACAGTAATACTTTGAAGTTGTTCTTTCCCAAATATATAAAAACGAAAAATATATCTATATGCTGCAAGATGTTGGGATAACAATATCTTAAAATTATTACTCATTTTTATTTATTGAAATTAAATTTGTTCACTGCACCGAAATTATTATTCTTCCCAATTATTTTGTTTTTGTCTTGTTGTATTGACTTTTGAATGACAATTCATAGTGAAAACGTCAAACTAATCTTTTTATCACTGGTGAAAACACTTGAAGATTAATTTTTAATCTTCTCAATTTAAACCGGATTATCTTTAGGTGAAAACGTAGCATTAGTATACAATTTGTATGGGAAATCTTCAAGATTTAGAAGATTTCAAAGAGGATTTATGGTTAATCCACTTAAATCTGGATTAAGTGGTAGGTGACAACGTAGTATTGAGTTATGAGGGCCATTAAATTTATGTTGCAGAAATACAAGTTATGTCATTTAATAATTAAAACTTGAAATATGTTAAATTTTGTTTGGCCCTATGCACAATCCACAACTTCAAAGGGTTCCATTTTGCAGGTTGTATCTGAAAATTAATTTGAGTATTGTTTTATTTCCACTTTAAAAATAACAAATCAAATCAGATCTAATGTGACTTTGACGTTTATTCATTTACCTCAACTTACCCCAGCTAAAAACCTAGATCAACTTTAGGGTTGAGTTGATGGACACAGAATTTGTTTATCAGGGTGACTTTAGGTTTTTTAAAAAACGCTTTAGGGCGACTTTAGGGCTCAACGAACAAGCCCATAACTTCGTTTAATGCTTCATCTAAGATAAGACCCCCCTTTGATTGCACTACAGCGATTTGTAATTCATCTTGACTTTGTCTATTGGGCGGAACATTTATTTCATCGGCATACAAAGATCCTCAACTACCTCTAAATTATTGACAAGAATTAAGCGCACAAAAATGTTCTTGCTTTTCAAAAGAACGTTCATTAAAACGTTTTCAGAATTTCGATTTATTTGACATAGATGTACATATTAAATATATTTAAGAAATCACGACCTAAAATCAATGGCTAATTGTTTATTTTTTTATTTTAATTTCGGCTTTTGATTCCTTTATGTTATCAGTGTAGATATGTTTTCCGATGCCGGTGTACTTCAATACTTCGATTTGACAGCGGCGTTTTTAATATTGTTCGGCAATGCCACGTCAGCCTTGTGCAAAGTTAGTTGGACTACCGGTATCAAAAAGGGATAAATATGTCTTAAATTTCTTGCGCATAACTTCACTAATGTAGGCAACACTTACTAAGTGCATATAGCATCTACAGCACTGCGAAAATCCTCGAGGTCTTCTTTATCCTGGTAGCTGCGATAATTTCGTACGTCGGTGGATCATTTGTGGCCTCGGCAACAGCAACGTTGGTGGTTTTGACTATTTTCTGAAACTTTTTCGGGTTGGGGGAGCTACGGTTATCATGATCAAGCAGCAATGTTCTGCATTTCTAATGCGTACCGGCGGATGTTGTCTCTCTTGTTCGTTCCGTTTTTCGTATGAAGCGGTACATCTCGTTACGCCCGATTGCAAGACCAAACTCCTTCACAGGCATCCCTCTCAGATCGCCGTAGTGAAGTGAATCTCTGTTGAGGAGTAAATTAGCGGTGCAAGTTCGAGAGTTCTATAGGGACGTATAGCGAAACAAATCATCGGCACCCACCATATTCATGACTCTCGCGAAATTTCGCAAGAAGTGTACGCTGTAAGCTCTCGATTCACCGTCAAATCGATGGAGTGTTCGATGTCCCGAAAAGTCAGCCTGGTTGTTGAAGTTGCTGAGGGCGTAGGTGTTTTTACAACAAATGACGTATATAATCCATTTTTTTTCTCCTAAATTCTTGTCGCTTCCGTAATATGACCAATTTACGGTCTAATTCAGCTTCGGTTTGTTCAGTGGCAGCAGGCAGGTCCTAGGTATTGTCAAGATAAACTTCCTCGGTTCATACGGCTTCGTTGTTTGGTGCATCAACAGTTATGAGTAAGAGAAATGGTCGTAGGTATATTAATCAGCCCTCTCACGAGTTCCATCGTAATCGGAAAGTTTTACGAATCCCGAAAAAATTATCACACAATCCGTTCGTAATATCAAACTTGTATGAGCATTTCCACTACGATGGATTATGTGATAGATTTTTTCGGGATTCGTAACAAGTTTCCGAATACTATGGAATTCGTGATAGACTGAATACCTGCTCTTTGCAATGCATCATCTCTTGCTTTTTCAGCATTTATAATCGATAATTCAATTCTCTTTCATTTATATTAATTAATTGAATATACCCCGCATCTGAGTTGTATAGCAAAAAAATCACTTCTTATGTTTTATTAGTAATATTTGCCGTGTTCGGTCTTTCCAGTTCTGTTGGCTTAAGCAAAAGCTAATGTCGTTTTTATTTGGCAATCCGGAAGCCTTCTGGACTATTCTGAAAGTATTCACTGAGGAAAAAATTACAGCTCTAATTTTGAAAAGAAGAGACTATTAATTAAAATAATGCTGCGATTCTTTCACAAGCGCATCGAGCTTCATGGATGTAACTTTCATTCCCAAAAATAAGGTTGGAAAGGAATCTTGTTCTAAGTATGATATACTTTGAATTTTCAATCTCGAATGGATTTGGCGCATCCATTATCCTTCTCCTACTTATCTATTCTTTAGCGTCTTCACTTTTCATATACAAAATAATAATTAAATATTTTTTCATATTTATTTTTCAAAGAATTAACAATTATCGGCAGTCGACTTTACTTTTTGTTTTGACAATAAAAAACGAAGTACTGTACAATTTATACAATTTTTGCAAACATTTTATTTATAATGTACACCTTTTTCCAAGTAGCTGTTTGTAGATCTTGGTCCGTAACTATTCTGCTCCGCAGCATCTCGCCAAAAGCCATTGGTGTCAACCCGGTTTGTTGAAAATCCCTTGGTTATCTAAGGATTTTCTTCTACAAATTAATGAGAATTGAGAACTTCTTTCTGCTCCCGGTTGGACCAATTGGTATGCTATTACGACCTTTATTAAGAAAGGCAACATATTACTTATAAGAGTAATTTATTTAAATTATCTTTCAACAAAAATATCTACACTCACACGTTTATTGAATCTATTGAAATGAAATTGAACGAGAACTAAATGACATTTGATTCGAAAGTCAAAATTTGTTTATGTCGAATTCCACACAACCAAACATTCGATTTTTTTCTGAACACAATCGAATTATTTCTAAACAAAATCTATCAAAACAGATCTTGCGTTTTTAGCAAGATCGTATAGACTTTATAAATGCAAACTATTTTTTGTAAGTTCCTTACAACAAACAAACAAATCGATCTGAAATCGATTTGAAATTGTTGTTTGGAATTTGACATTATTTTTGAAGAAAAAAATTAACTTTCGGTCGATTTATGGCCTTTTCGATTGGTCGTCCGGAAGGCTTCCGAAGTCTTCCGAATGCTTCTGAAACTGTTCCATTTGTATCAAATGACAGTTCTTCTCCTGGATGGAAGAGAAATTTCCTTCTGGATTTGAAGTCAGAATCAAAACCAGTAGCACGCATACACTCACACCCACAAAATTTCAAATTCAAATTAATTTATTCACGTTATTGTTTTGTTTTGGTTTGTCTGTAATTTTGTAGTTTCAATTTCTTCTCTTTAGAGATTTGAAATTATGGATATCTGTTCCGAAGACAAATTTTCCCTTCAATAACTGTAATTTCACATTTTTATCATGAATAACTTCGAAATCTTCTACATTTCTGTCAGCCATGTTTACAAAATCAAACAATCACAAATGTGCGTTTAACACTTCCCGTCTTACACATACACTCAAATAAATTTTCAGAATCTAGAATCTAGTGTTTACTTGTTCGATTGCAATCCCGGATCGGAGAGTTCTTCCGGATTACCAATCGAAAAGGACATTAGTAAACTTTCGAATCGTGCGAACTCAAAATGTAGTTATTCGGATTTGGCTTACTTTCGCATGAATGGGCTATTCGTATTCCCATAGGTCTGTTTCTTTACTTTTTGGGTAGAGTTTTCAAAAAAGCTTGGGAAAAAGTTTGAGCTTAAGCTTTTACATGTTATTGTTGCAATTTTTAACCATAAACGAAAAGTAGAGAAACACATTTGGGTTGTTTCTGGGTACTTGCCACAATTAACAACAGAAATTAGATGTGGTGGACTCAACATGTATGAACATTTTTTAACAAAATATAGTTTAATTCACATGCACTTATAATCGTTGTTTTCTTCTTCTTAAAATTGTAAATAAAGAATTTTATTTACAGTGCTTCACAAACTCAAATTATTCGATTAGCTGATTTATGGTTTGACAAGCAAGAAACTGCAGTAGCTGAATTGTTCGGGTAGATTCTTGCTGTAGGGGAAATGAAAAAAATTGAAGAAAAGTCAAAAGCCCTGGCATTTTTGTGCCTGAAAAGAAGTAAAGAAACACGTTTTGGATAAATTTGGCTCGCAGGATCCCGAAGGTGAGTAAAGAAACAGTCCTAATGTGATACTCCTCTTTTAAGATTAGTTGCATGAGATGGATTTCGTTTCATGAAGCTTATGTCGATTTCGTTTCAACAAAAACATCGATCTGCAGTCGATCCGCCGTCAATTTTTTTCTGAAAATCAAATTCGTTTCAAATTAAAACCAATATTTTTCTAAAAAAAACAGATCCGTATCTTTGTATATGAAACCTATAGTACTACTACGTGACTGAATTTTTTAGCTAGTAGTTCCGTCGATGAGGGCGCTGTTTCTCTTTTCTTGATATTGAATTGTTTATGTGGAAGAAATAAATGTAGGGGCAAATACGAAAAAAAGCAAGGGAGACGGTCAAAACTTATTAGTTCTGACAACAATATAGGGGGGTAAGCGAATAAGCTGTTTTAGTCATGGCAACCTTCAAAATAAGGTGGGTATAAATAAATTATATCAAGGCCATTGGCGTATACATGAATTTGAAGTAAGAATGTATATGGATATACATGCATGTATAGGTTATTATAGAATTTATTTTAAATTTTTCTTTCAAATTTTAGATATTTGGTGGATTTTAGGATTTTGAATAGTAGCAACGTTGCTACTTTTCACTTTTTCTATGCGAAAATAGCAAAGCAATGTTGAGATATTTCAATATGTTTTATTAAGGTAGGTACATGTGTACCCAGATACCCATCTACATACAATATGTATGTACATAGGTACTTTTTGTTCTTTTTCAAATATAATATCTATTGAGAATAATTTAACTTTTTCTCCAGACAGTTTTATTAGGAAATAAATTAGGTATACCTAGGTAGTATTTTTTTAATTTTTTTTTTGACTAGCGATATTATATATGTAGGTATTATATTATAAGTTATGGATTCGAAAAAAATCGAACTCAAGATTTTGATCAAACTTGACATTACGATGATAGCGAAGACGAAAAAATGGGTCCGCAATTCCGTCTCTCTGTCTGTTTGTCCTCGAGTCTACAGCCTAAACGCTTTGATAGATTGTCTTCAAACTTGGTACATATTGTTTTTTTTCGTAAATATGCCCACACGGTTTTTCATTTTTTTTTAAGACGACAAATAATAGTAGCCCCCATACATTTTTTTTGGCCAAAAACAAAAATCTTATTTTTCTCAAAAACGGCTCCAACGATTTTATAAAAAAAAATGAGTTCATTAATGAAGGGAAGGGTACCTTTTGATAATTTTTTTTTGGTACTTCTAGCAGAACCATTTTTTTGGTTTTCGATTTTCTCGGAAACGGTTAATCTGATTTTTTTTTAATTTTTTACGCAGAAGCTCCTAGAAAGTTTAAACACTATTGTATACCAAAATGTTTCAAAACAAATTATTTTGTATATTATTTTTTTTTTTTGAAAATTCAAAATTTCGAAAACGACTTAATAGATTTTTTCGAAACTTCGTATTTAGTAGTTTTTATACATTATCTTGAATAGTTAAAAAAACTATTTTTCTAAAATAAAAAACAGCGGTACCTCCAATACAAATGTTAAAAACCGTTAATAAAAATAAATTATTTTTCAAAAACGGCTCCAAGAATTTCCAAGAAAAAAATTTGTTATTAAATTTTATTTTATTTTTTGGATTTTGAAAAAAAAACAATATTTTGCAAATAAATATTAAATGTTTGGAAGATTTTTTTAAATAATATTTTCAAATGTATATATATATTGTTGAATACTCATTAAAAAAAAAATAAGTAAAAAACGACTTGAAAAAATAAATAATACCTATTAATAAACAATTCTTATTTGAAAATTCGTCAACTCGATTTTTTACGAAATTACTTATCAAATCTGAATTTTCAAAAAATAATATTTTTTTTCAAAATCCAAAAAAAATATTAATATAAAATAAAAAAAATTTTGTCAGAAGAAAATTTTTTTTTTGCACAACGATTAACAGAAATCTCAAATTTTAACTGTTAAATTATTATCATGTTTGTTCATTTGGTAAAAAAGTTTATTTTACTGAGTAGTGACCGTTGCACACAAGTGTATACCTGAATATTTAAATATTCCCTACAGCCATCAAACAATTATAAATAATAAAAACACACACACAACCAGCTCCTACTCAACAAAAAAAATCCTCATAAAAAAAAATAAAAAACCCTATGAAATAAATAGTTTTCCTTTTCTCCTCTAACTTATAATAAATTTTTTATATATTTCTCACTTCAATTTATTATCACACTATTTCCCTTCACACGCATTTTCATAACACACCAACACTACCTAACCTCCGATTTGGTAGTGGAACCCATGATGTGTAGTAGAACTTATTGCGGGTTGGATGAATTTCGTCGTCATGATAGTACTATTAATATCTATATACAATGGTTGGACGAAATAAAAGACAATTATAGACCACAGAACAACAATGGGACACCACCAATTATAAAATTAGCTGCAACATTGAGATTCCTTGCAGACGGATCATACTAGAAATTGGTTGGTCAGGATACAAACATTGGAATGTCGCAACCCACAGTATTTAATTCAATGTCCGAAGCGCTAGACATATTGCAGAGAACGTTGTATGTTGTGTCCTTTGGTTATCCCTTCGTTTTCCCTCATAAATTCGATGAGCGAAGAAAATTGTTGCTGGTTGGCGTCTTGGGCGCCTACACGTTTATTTCAAAAAAATTATTGTTTATTTCTTTAGTTTGTTTTTACAAAAAAAAAATAATAGTTAAACTCACATTTTTATTTATTTAAATGAAAAAAATCCACCACAATATCACTTTCGACCGTGTCGATAAACCAATCCGCATACAAAAATCATGCCAAGATTATGCATCTAGATGACATAACGGTTACTTATCCCGCCTAAGCAAACCCTTATTCCACCATCTTTCACTCACCCATTCCATTCTTACCATCCTCGTCAATCCCCCATCCTTTATCATTTAAATTTAAAAACCCATTATATAATTATATGGATCGGCTCATACATTAACAACGAATTTACGGCATTTTATTTAGTACCAATTAAATGCATAAATTATGATCAATATTTAAAAGAATATGAACTGGTAGTCTATGCAAAATTATTAAAATTTCAAAATGTTTATTTAATTTAACTTTAATCTAAACAAATTTTTTTTTGTTGATTCTTAAGTTAAATTACCGTCGCAAAGAAAATTAAATAAATGGCGGCTTTATCAAGATTACGCACTTTACAAGTGAAATTTTTTTGGAAAAGCTCTTGATAAGTCGTCTCCTAAATTACCCCTACTTATGGGAAATGTGCCCCCAATTTTCAACGGTGATGATCGGCACACTCATACATTTAAGGATTTCCCCTACTTGAGCGAATTGTAGGAGAATAGTAGCATTTCGTTGTTATGTCAGCTGGGAAATTTGAAAATTTACGTTCGTTACAAAATTTAATAACAGGGAAAGAATGTGCATACAAACACAAACAATTCGGGGGGAGTTCATGTATGTCATCCTGATTTAGCCAAGGGACATTTAAAAACTCCGGACGACAAGCAAACATTCAACAATTTATTGTATGTGTTTCATGTATGTGTTTTGGACACAATATTTTTTCCATCCCACTTCAAACTTCTTCAATAGAACTTGATGTTCATTGTTGTGCCATGCCAATGGAATAGTCGTGTCCTATTTGATAGCCTCTGATAGCCTCCTTCTAGCCTAGGCTAGAACTGCAGTTGATCTTAAAGGAACAAAGTGTTAATCTTGTATGGCATTTAAAACATATAAAAAAGCGTTCTTATAAAGGCGGAAGTTCTGTACAAAACTAAAGTAATAGACAATAGTCAAATAATCTTTGCCACCAATAAAACATTACCTTTTATCACACATTTCATTAAAAATAGCATTGGAAACAACTTTCGAATAAAAGCGAAAGTAGAACGAAGTTACATAGTAGGGCCCCAGAGTAGAAAATCAGAAGCCGAACGAAAAGCACTTTCAAAAAGGATTGAATTTCGGAACGAAATACAGAGTAGGGCCCCTGGACTATTAAGGTACTACGCTGAGAAAAACCACGATGAAACCCAAATCCTAATACAAATATTTGAAAATGGCATTTTGACATTTAAGCGAAACGAATATAATAATAAAGATTGTATGTAGTGTTTTTTCCGAAGATTTCTAAGTAACCTTTAACACAGGGAAACCAGTTGCTGGCTTATTTCCCTTCTCGCATTAAAACTTCCATTTGCTGGCAACTCAGTTTCCTTGTGAGAAATCAGTCTAATAGCGAGTTTCATTCAAGATAAAATTGGCTCTTTCTGTAAAAAGATTGGATTTTTTTTCGAATTTTCAGAGCAGATCTTGATCAAATCTTAGCACGAAAGATCTGATCTCTGATGGGTTGGCAGATTTGATTTGAATGCACACATACATATAAGAAGTGCGTGTAGACTTGTGAGCTTGGCCAGTCCGTGCTAAAAATAATAATGGACGAAGAAGTTAATCGTTTAGATTTTATAAATTTAGTGGAGTTTTTGATTGCTTCGTCTTCTCGCCATCTGATGATGAAGATATTTTTTTTCTGAAATTTGTGTGTCCGTCATTCATTAATACTACAATTATATCTAGAAACAAGTTTCAGTGAAAAGATCAAATCTCGATTTTGAGAGATCTTTGAAATTTGAAAGAAACTGCTTTTAAATAATCCGGACTTCTGGAGATCAAATACACACATGTTTCACTTTGCAAGCAAAGTATGTGACAAATCTGTCAAGGTTATCTGTTTTCATAAAAAAATGCTCTTCGGATTCGGCAGAAAATTGGAAAATTGTAGGCCATGTTAATTTCTCCTGACACAGGAATGGTTGAGAGTTGTAAGTCACTAGGCCATTGCCCACTAATTGTATTTATTGATTATAGTACTGGTTATTAATTACCAATTATCAGTTAGTAATTATTAATTATCAATTTAGTAATTTTTAATTATTAACTTATAATAAATATCATTTATGTCTTTAGTCTGATGTTTTTTTTTTTGCAATTATTTGTAATTGTATGCTTATAAATTTTTATTTCTCTCACTATTTGACGATACACAATATTAAAATTTAACCATTTTTACGCATACATATATAAAAGTGAGTTCTTTTGTTTATATATTTAACATACAATTTTCTGTACAATAGATTTCAGTCATAAATCCTTTTCTCGCAATAAAATTCTATTAACAATGTTTACAGTTTTAGGTTTTGGATATACCGTCATGCATGTAACAATCTATGCGTTATATATTGTAATATTGTAATATAAGAAAGGATTAAACGAACGATTGGATTCTTGTTTTGCATTATATCCTATGGTGAACGTATATTATAACATAAATTGAGCTACTTGACCCTATTCAACGGGCAATATTAAACAAAATATACATAAAATTAAGTTTTTTTTTTGTTTTAATAAGTGTTTATATATTTTTTAAAAATTATATTTCTATTGATTCTTTCCCTTTTAAAGAATGTATTACAAAAAGGAAAAGAATTTACTTTAGTGAAAAAAGTCGTGTAATGAAAAATGGATGTATGTATGTATATAACAATTAATTTATATTTCTTTACTTTTTCGATTCATAATAAAGAAAAGTCTTATATTTATAGGTGATAATATGTGTGGGTGTTTGTTAAATAAATGTTCTTTTTTCTTATAGGAAGTTTTTAAAGTTTTTTTTTTATTGGATACAGTCTTACATTATGAATAAATTATTATCTTTTAATGTCCCAAAACAGAAACAATTTTAGTAACTGTATTCAGCAGCAATTATAGCAAATCTAAATAACTAAAATACGCACGAGAATATATTATTTGAGGGAAGGGCTGTATGAAGACGTTATATACTAATTAACCTTTTTTTTACTGAAGCTCTTCCATACAATAAATTTACATAGGAATATTGCACTTTCACTTTCATTTTCTTGTTTTTTTTTTATTTCGTAGCTTTTTATTCAATAGAAGAATCTAATGAATTGCATGTGCGTTAGACCTTATCGTCAATGCTATCTTCTACATACTCCAATCCACTATTGTCATCGTCGAATCCATACCAATATCACATGATCATGATTTGCAGTGCCACTCATTGGTCTATTGTCCGATATATTCGTCTCTGTGGCTCAGGAGTATAATGAATACGAGTTCGAAAATGTTGAGGTGATCCAGGTACACTTTCAGAACCACGTCTTGGTGGCGGGAGTGGAGGAGAAACATTGATGAAGCTGAAAAGTATTTTCTTTCATTAAGTCTATATAGTTAAAGATATTTAATATTTTTATAATTACCGTCTATCCAGTAACGGTGTCCCCGGTGGCTGTCCACTAAGTTCTAGTAAGTTTTTTCTTAATAGAAGGGGTGATTGCCCGCGGTTGTACCTCGGAGGTGGGTCCGGGCTACGGTGCCTTCGATCGATACCTGTCAATAAACGTGGACTCGAAGGCTGCACATAACATCTTTGTATACCATCGGTTGGTTTATTTAGATGATGATCAAGGACACACATGGTTGGATCAGTAATTTCCGTCGAATTTTGTACTGAATTACTAGGATTTATTAAAAGTGATGATTTTCCACTGCTACAAGGTTCAGATTTACGATAAAAACTTCCACAATTATTGACACGATTTGTTCGCATATCTTCATCGGTTCGATATGAAGAATTTAATTGCAGCTTAACGTATGAAGAAAACTGACGTTTCATCGCACCTGCAAGGGAATTAAACCATCCTACAAAATTCAAGAGTTTGTGATAATAGCAGCGATGGGGAAAAAAGCACATAATGTTTAGAAAATAGAGAAAGTATGAATAATAATATATGAAGTGAAAATAAAAAAAAAGTTAAGGGTGAATTTAATGACAAACATTTTGGTTACTAAGAAAATTCGCAAATGCATAACATTATTACAAGCTAATTTGTTCGATGATTTATAATATAAAAAATGTAAGAACTTATTTAATACATTTTAATTAATGGCGCTTTAGCAATCCGGAATTCTTCTCCGATCCTGGATTCCAACTGAACACTTTTGTAATGGCCTTTTCGATTGGCCGTCCAGAACTGTTCTGACCCCCACAAAATGACAGTTGTTTCTCTAAACAGAACAGAAAACGATTCTGGATTTCATTTCAGAATCGAAAACAGAATTACTAATACACTCACATAATTAAAATGTCAAAATCATCGGGTTGATTTGTTGTGTAATTTTGATCTGTTTATTAAATTTAAACTACTTTTCTGGCAAAATAACATAAAAAGAAGCAAGTTATAATTATTACTGATACCTGATATCGGTATGGTTCAAGGACTGGGTACAGTTAGCAGACCAGGTGGACTTCGAAGTAAACTACAGCGACCCTGTTTTATGGTAGCCTGCTTTGTATACTCGTACGTTGATCGCCCGTTTGGACGATGCTGCAAGAGATCGCTACAAGGAACAAGCTTCAAGCTCTCTACACCGAATGCTTTATAGCAGATTAGATTACAATCTTAACGAAAGAAACTATTTCCGTGACGATTATACAATCGAACAAATTTCGCTCATGTTCCGGTTAAGAGGAGTTACTTAATTTGAACTTTGTGCCACATCGAGAAAATCTACCGTTATTATGCAGCCTGTGTAATATGGGAGAGCGGGAAGATGTTCTGCATTTTGTCGGAAGGTGTGGAGTACTCAAGGAAACAAGAAGGTACACGTTTGGCAGCGACTATCTATCTGATGAAGAAATTTTTCGCCTACTTCATGAAATGGATGTAACAAAGTTATCAATGTATTGCAAGATAGCACTCAGATATAGAAAGCAAATACTTAACGAAGCATTTTAGTATTAAACTGTAACTTAGTTATGATAAAGAATTAACAAATTGTCAATCAGGCAGACGGCAACAATGCCATGCAATATTGATTGTATATAACAAATTGTAACAAATTGTAGAAAAAATAAAATCAATCTAATCTATCAATCTATCTTTTGGAAATTCTTTTTAGCCGATGTGATTTTTTTAATTTAATTTTCACAATTACAGTGATACATATAATTCAGAATCAGTCAAATTGTTTCCGGGTGTTTTATTGGGGGAACGTGCTCCGGACGGACAATCGAAAAGGCCATACGATTCTGCCGAGTCTGACTTTTAATGAGATTGTATATGTGAAAATAATTGTGTACGTGGAAAGATTCAAATTCAAAAAAACTGTTTGCTGCACAATTATGATACAAAAAATGACAACAGTCGAGTTTGACGTTCAAGTATATGAATGCGTGAGTGCTTCTGGTTCTGATTCTGATTTCAAATCCAGAAGTAAAATTCTCTTCTTTCCAGAATTAAAACTGTCATTTTTTCCCAAGTCAACGCTTTCAGAAGAGTCCGGAAGGATTCCGGATTGCCAAATAAAAACGACATAAGTGAGTAGCTGTTGTTCTATTAATTTTAATTAGTTTTTTTTTTTTAAATATGATCTGGTTTATCTTATTCTATTCCTTGTGTGATAATATTAATATAAAAATTTATAATTATACATAATCGCAGATTCGTTCATATGATATCATAATATTGTAAGAATTACTTGAAGGAGTCTTGATTCGGGTAACATTGATCGTTTGTAAGCACCATCAATGATCGTTTCACGAGTTGACCCAACACAAAAATGAGAAAACAAAAGGTTTATGAAACAATTAAGCAGAATCCATTGACGGTTTTACATTTTTACATTACATTACATAAATATGGTACTACTCCGTAGATAAATCTAGAAAGTAGAGACAACGACAAAGGCCATTGAGTTGAGAGATTAAGTCAATGTAAACCTGACGAAAATATGTCCTTAGGTCTTACAGGCATATAGTTAATTTAAAAAAAAAATTAATATAATTGGTAAAAAACACCGTCTCGCTACGTTTTCGCGCAAGCCAGTTGTCAACGTAACCTCTCCCTGACGATTTTTAAAGTACATTTAGCTGCTCCATTACACGAAACGTAATCTTGTGGTTTGAAATCTCTTAGTAAAGGGTTATCCATTTTGCGGTTTCAAAAGTATAGGGCTGGATTCGACATCTGTCAAACTAAGTTGCTAAACCAATTTTTTTTTCAGTTGAAAGTCTGACATTTACGAAAATGGATCGCTTAACTATCACACAACGCATAAAAATGTTAAAACCTACTACAAAAATGGTGATTCTGCCACAGCCACATATCGTGCTTTAAGAGGAGATTATGAGTGTGTTTCTTTATTTATTCCGGATAAGGAATAGAATGAATGGAAAAGACGAAATGTTTATCTAGAATATCCATAATGGAATGAATAAAGAAACAAAAATTCTCTCCCGAATAGAAAAGAAAAAAGATGACATCAATCAGCTCTTTTAAAGTGTTGTGATGATGACAAGAAAACAGATATCTCTATGGAAAATAGTAAAAACAAATTATTATTAATTCATGAAAAGTCACATTTAATTGTTATTTATATTATATTTATTTCAATAATAAAAATATAAACAATGTTTGGTCATCTATTTTGTTTACTTACTTGGTTTTCGTCTTTGGCTGCTGTCATTTGTTTTGCTTCCATATGAAAGGTATTTCCGAGAATATTCTTTTTATTCCGTGTTTAACATGGAATAAAAAGAATGCAGTCCAAACGTTCCGGAATGAATTAAGAAACAACAAAATAGTTTATCCGGAATATTCCATGGAATAAAGAAACGGAAAACTGGTATTCCGAATATTCTGGACATACCAGAATCAATAAAGAAACACACTATATGGTTTACATAATCGTCCAACTACGCAAGCAATTGGCAAAATTTTGAAAAAATTTGAAAGACTGGATTGGTTACAGATATTGTAAGACCTGTGCATCATCGTTTCGCTCGTACCACTGAAAATATCGCTGCTGTAAGTGTAAGTGTCGGTTCCTCGTCGTTTTCAGGAATTAGGACTGTAATTTCTTGTCGTGGCGATATCAACTGGCCACCAAGATCATGCGATTTGACACCGCTGGACTTTTTTTTGTGGGGCTACGCGATAGAACGTGTTTATTCAGATAAACCTTTAACTCTTGAGCACTTGAAAACCAACATTCGTCAAGTTATGGCTGAGATACCGCCCAATATGTGTCAAAAAGTGGTCGAAAATTACCTGAAGAGTATCGATGCTTGCAACAATTCGCGTGGTGGTCATTTAAATGATGTAGTGTTTCACACATAATGTCAACGTTCAAACTTTATAATAAAAAAGAAATATCATGAAAAAAAAATATTTTAAGTGTTTTATTTACGTTTACTTTTGAAACCGCAAAATGGATAACCCGTTACTATTATTGCTGAGATAAAATTGATTTTCCGTTTAGGATTAGTATTACATAGTTGTAACTAATTGGTTGGTGGGAGAAATACGAGTATTTTATTAAGGTGACAACGACGATTACAATTACGACAAACGACAGCCTTAAGCAAGCATTGGAGTGATTTTCTTCAAAATTGAAACATAAGCGTTTACGGTCTTGGCGGATATTTTTTTTCTAAAAAAAAATTATCAAAAAATTGCTTTTTTACAAAAAAACAAAAAGTTTATAAAAAAAAATACTAAGAAACAAATAAGACTGAACAAAATAGCCAGAAAAAAGTGTACATGAAGATCTTCCAATATTGGCGATTTTTCGAAACCATGTAAACATCAAATTTTATCTGTAAAAATTGACAGAAACAAATTGGCATAAAACTTCATCCAATCGTGTGAACTCGTTTCACAACAATTTTTCTTGTTTTCAGATAATTGCACGGTTATATGCCAAATAAAAATTGGATGATGTTTTTGCCAATAACATTCAGATTGATTTTTATTTGCTATAGTATTGGTGTATATTTGTGTCTGTGAAACAGCTATGGGTATCAGCTGTCTTGTCAAACTGATGGCTGTTAATTATAACGCATAGTGGTGTTAGTAAAAGAGGGGTAGATTTGCCGAAAAATCCAGATCTGCAAAATTGATTTAAAATCAAAAAATAAATCAATTTATTTGACCAATCGAAGGCAAATATTGTCAAAATCAGATTTTTGACAGATCTAAATCAAAAATAAATTGATTTGTGTTACCAAACGATAATAATTATCCAATAATTATTATTGCATAAAATCAAGCAACCGTATAACCGAACACTTGATAGAAAATTGGCAATTCTCAGCTCATTGGTTGCAATTGGAAGACTTTTGACATTTCGGCCAATATTGGAAGGTCGTCCAATCGTGTACGCAGCTATAGTAAACTAAAAAAAAAACGTTTTTTTATTTGAACACACAGCAATCAACCGAATGTAACAAAACAAAACGTTTTGTTTTCTTGTTTTGTTTGGTGTGCGTTGAAATGCAACAAAATTTAATTTGCGACTTGCTTTTAGAGTTGTTCAACTTTGGTCGGACTCAGACTCGGTTGTCTGCAATTGAGGAAAAGGACACATATAACAGAGAGTGGTGGGTGCATCCATATAATTTAAAAAGAAATGTTGAGGATGTGATTATAATAGCGAGTTTCATTTAAATTTGAAAGAACTCCTCTCAAAATGGAGATTTGATCTTTTAAATCAAACTCTGTGTCCAAATTTAATTGTAGTACTGGCCACGTTCGGTGGCATACCTAAAGCAATCCAGATTGCTTTGTGTTGTTGTAACGCCTAAGGAAAAACCAGCTGATGAACTAAACATATGTTGTCAAACACAAATCTCAAGCTAAACAAAAATTATTATTAATTTGAGGAACAGCTGATTCAAAACTTCAGATTTGTATGCAATACAACTGACTTAACAGAGAAAGCTACCTGGATCGTTCGAAAACAAACCCGCTACTAAGGTATCTTGGCTAGCCTATCGGCATTGCACCGAACGCGGCCAATGCTGAATGACTGACACACAAATTTCTGAAAAAAAACATGTATGCGTGCATTCAGATCAAATCTGCCTACCCACCAAAGATGAGATCTTTCGTGTTGAGATCTGATCTAGATTTGCTGTTTTTGTTGAAATGAAACTCTCAAAATTCAAAGAGATGAAATCTTTTGTCAAAAAGATCAGATCTTTTCTTAAATGAAAGCTTAATATTAGATCTAAAAATATATCCTGAAAAATTTAATAATTTCACCAGAATGAGGATTGAAACGTTTGATTATTTGCTGGGATTAATCGAAAATGCTATCAGAAACTATCGTAAAAGCATAACTCCAGCTTAAGGATTATTATTTATAACTCTGCGGTAAGTAAAAACAAATAACAATTTTGTGTTTACAAAAAAAAAACATTATCATCCACTTATTCCGTGGAATAAGTGCGATATAATGATATTAATAAAACAGAATTTCTGCTAATTCACATTTGCAAATTTAGTCCTTCTCTAAACCATCAAAAATCGATTTTTTGTTAATTCAAAATTTTATTAGACAAACTAACTTTTATTCTATTGTTTAGTAAAGTCATGGACTAGCGGTGGAATAAGCATTTTTATTAATGTGGCTGTATGTGTTTTTTTTCCAAGAAAAGGCAAAACTTTCAATTTTGCGAATCTTCAAATGTCTACAAGTGTGAAATTGGAAGTAGTCTGCATTTTCGTCCTCTTTTTGCAACTCATTCATTTTGGTTAGCATTACAAATCTGAATGATCTTTGCCTTTTGTTGGATAATTTTTCAAAATCTAATCTTTAAAATCAAACTCGAATATAGCGCACAGAGTAAACATAGAAGCAAAAAACTGTGAAGTGCAACGAAAGAAGAAAATACATATAACGCAATCAAAATTTAGTTTTCCAGAAATCAAAAGGTCAATGAAACATATTTTGCTGTTTTGCTTTGGTATTTATGTTTTGCTTCATTTAGTGTGAGAAACTAGCCAATTACCGTCAACGACGCTGGTTCGAAAAAGTTTTCTTGCATTCGATGTGTGTTCCTGGTATTTACAATGGCATGAATTGCTTTAATTAATTCCTTCCTTGGCAAATCATAGAAAATATTTACAATTTTGTTTTATCGCAGCAATAATAAATGGAGCAGTATCATCACCATCGGTTCTTTATCGTCTTAACTTTAGTTTTAGTCGCTCAAGTATACGACTTCAAAGACCACTGAATCAAATTTTTAGTAGATCGAACTATGGTGCTCATAGCCCTCTCAATCAATTAGTTGAAATATATAATAAATTTTATTTTATAGTGGCTTCACCAAATGAAAATTTTAAAAATTCAAAATTCAAAGCATTGTTTTACAACAGCTTGGAAGATTAGTGTTAAGTAATTTTAAGTATTTATTTATAAACATATTGTTCACGTTAGGATTTAACGAATTGAAATAAAGTAAGTACATTTATGCTCATACTTTTGTGAGGACAATAAAAAGGTTTTGTTCGTTGAACCCTGAAGTCGTCTAAGCGTTTTTTTCAAAATCCTGAACTCACCCTAGTGAACAAATTCTTTGGTTTTTGTCACCTGAGGTCGCCCTAAACTCGCACTTAAGTTTTGGATAATTGGAGGTAAAAACCTCATCAGAAACATAGACGCAAAATTTGAATCATTTAAAACTGACTCTAATTCACTTTTAAAACTGGAGTCTACTCTAAAAACTCTTTTGAAATAAAAATTGGATTTGTCTGGTAGTCCACTTTCTTGTAAGCTTTGCATTTGAAGAAATCGTTCTCGAGATTTTAATCAATCTTGACACACCAACAAATTGTTTCCCACAATTCTGTCTGTCTGCAGATCGTCGACAGTCTAAACCACTGAAGAGATTTTCTTCAAACTTGGTTTTTAACCCCCAAAATAACGGTAATTGCCGTACAATTGTTTCTTATATCTTAATTATCTCAAAAACGGCTTTAACCATTTGGATTTAAAAAAACCTGTGTACCATTATTAGGCATATTCTACATTTTGGTATACAAATTTGTTTACATATTTTTTTATTAACGATACCTGCCATACAACCAATTACATTTTTTTTTTATTTTCAAGTTTCTCATAAGCGGCTCAACGCATTTCGATAAAAAAAAATTATATAGGAGGCCCTTCAAATTCTAAATAATGCTGCATTCCAAAATATTTGAAAAAAAAGGCGCCAGTCTGACTGGCTTCCCTTTCTCTAACGCATACGGAGAACTTTTGAAATAAATCAAATTAACGGAGAACTTTTGAAGCTTTTCTCAAGTTAAACAATTTCAATTATAAATAGTGCAACTTAGATTAGTTTAAGTTATCACTTCTTTCGGGCATCCCGAGACGCAGATTTTTTTTGTAGTGTAATGCGCTAAACAGATGTGCAGCTTTTTTACATGCAGCGAAAATAAATTACACAGGTTCTTATGAGGATTGACACATTCCAAAGGCCTGTGCCTATCTAAGAAAGGTTACTATCTATCTAAGTTCCTGAACATCAAAAACCAGATTAAATTTGTATATTTTCGTGCTAATGTTATGACATTTCTCATGGGATACTAGGGTATACCAAAGTTTTTCGAATAGCTTGAGATTTACTTTTTGGCAGCAGCTGTTTTGTCAGCAGCTGTGTTTTAAGACGGGATTTCAACAACACCAACCTATCCGGATAGCTAAGGATCAATTTCCGAATGTGGAAATTTTGGCACAACTATGCATCATAAATGTCAGAGTATGCAAATGTGTTTCGGACGCAGCGTTATATGCAGCGATGCGTGCAGACATGCTGCACATCTGTTTTAGCCATAATGGTCGAAAATGTGGCAATATATTTGTCATTAAAAAACTGCCATCTAGAATTTTTGTTAAGTTGTTGACAATTTGCAATAAATAATGAACTTGCTCATTCTTTACTGCCAGTTGGCAGTCATTCTGTCATTATTTTAGTTTCGTGTAAACGAATGTCGTTAATTCAATTATTGACAGAAGTATTTTGGCAGTAATACTGCGAACTTGGAAGTCGTGTAAGTTCGGCATAAACGTAAAATAATCGAACCGTTCCATAATTTTCTGCATGCGCATAATCAATTGTTCAGATTGTTCAAAACCGCAATGGATACAATGCATTCTGAATTCAGCTGCTTATGTTGGAATACCGCGCCACATGCATGAGTACGCTCAAGATGGCGATGGCGTACGTGCGGACACCCAGATTTATTCATCACGTCCACTTGTAATCTGAAATGATCCGGAATTACGTATCTGTTGCTGACAGGACACACATCATGCACACATTCTGCTTTGGATGTTCAACAAGATCTGTACAGATCATATTGATTGATTGATCATTTCTGCCGAACTACCAGTCGTTCTGACAATGAGCATGATCCATGGTCGCTGTGAAGTCCACAACCTACACTCACTGTACATGGAAAACGGAAATTGCACAAGCGTTTTCCCCGTCCGTTGGTGGCTGACACAATCAGTGGAAATGGGGGATATTTATTGTATCTATGTCGTTTTCCAGATGAAAACGGCAGATCAATCGTGATGAAAGTGAAAGGAAACGATGTCGTCGTCAATAACCGCTGGATCTTTCCATATTTAGTGTCGTCTTTGAGACGACATGCCAAGATGTTGAAATTAACCACGAACATGTGTCGCATTGCAGAAAGACCCATCGCCTAATGAATTCTCGAGATAACTGATGGCGCTTGGCCTTCGACTTGATTGCTATCGTTCCCGGCAAATTTGTACTAATTCACATCGTCGAATGAGGAACTCAACACCAAAGCCTTCCACGGCATTGCATTTAGCTTGAATTTCATTATTCATTGTTGGAGAACTTCGTACATATCCTTTGACAGCGTGACCGATGAGGATGAAGCGACCAACAATCCGATGGAATTTTTGAACTCACTTGATGTGCCGGGAACTCTGTTGATAATTTGCAGCTGAAGTTGGAATCGATCCTAATGATGAATCAACCGAAATTGTGTGACTGTACGCGATTGTCTGTCAAAAAACTTTTGAACAATGTAATTCCAGCTACGATCAATAAGCGCAAAGTCAAGTTTTTATCCCTCGAATTTCGATTATTTCAACTGATCTGCTATTCCAATTCAAGGGGATTCAGTTCCCCGTTCGATTGGCTTTTGCGATGACAATCAATAAATCGCAAGGACAATCGAAGTCTATGGGATTAATTTCGAATTACCTTCCCTGTTTTTCGTACGGTCTTTTACGAATTCGCCTGGTCCCATGTTGGCAAACTATCTTTGTTGTTTGTTTGTGCTCCGGAAAAAAAATCGAAAAAAACATTGCTTATCATATCCCCCTCTATTGATTTCGATTCCATTCAAATAAATCACATTGAATAAAATATTTATAAATACCATTACTATTTTCTAGTTACACTTGTGTTAAATTAAATTCAAAATAAAGAAAATAAAAATAGTACAATGTACGATTTATGCGACTCTTACTTCTTTTTTAAACAAAAAGATATTTAAGCAACGAAAAATTTATGCAACGAACAGTACACCAGTTTAACGATATTTAACGATTAAACTGAAAAAACTTACCAGTATCATCTTTTGAGGAATTCTGTTTCAATGTGGGCGTTGGATGAGTCAAATCGACGTGACGATTAGGCGCGTAGCTATCGTATAATTTATTAGTTTTCACACCCTCACAATTGAGACTCGCTAAAAAGCTCGAAGATAGATTCGAACAATCGTTAGTGGGAGAAGAGGGCGCTCGACCGGAACTTATACTATTTATTGGTAAATATTGGTTGCCTACCGAAGAATAACCATTACCATCTATATATGACGAGCTAGATTTTGAAGATTGACTAGATGTTGAAGGAGTCGATTGGTTCGTTGAAATAGGTATTTGAGATGCTTGATAGTTTGGAATAGAACTATTCAAAAATGGATTGGTAACTCCATCGGAGTTAAAGCGTTCTTTTTCCCGGTATTGGTTTTGTTGATGATAAAACCGCTGAAGAACTATTAAAATAAATTTTAGTTAGGGAAAATTCTATTTGAAAAAAAAAGTTTACTTACCAATAGGACTTTGATTGCCCTGTTTTTGTGTAGGGCATTGAAATGACTGACTATCGGGTTTGTTGTTTGAAGACATCAAAGGTATATCAAACCGTTTACGTAACATCGCAGGAGAGTGCTGCATCATTTCCGAGCTATAGCTATCAGTTCTGTCGAAAGGGGATGGGTCTTGGGAATTTGTCATTTTCCATGTTGAATCAATGTGGTGGTTTAGTTGAATTGGATTTCGCTTTTGACTAAATGGTGATGTTGTAAGATTACGCATAATAGATTGACCTTAAAAGTATTGTTAATAGATTGATTAAATGTATCGAAGACACACATCAACATACCAATACTACTAAACATTGATTCTTTTCGAGGACTTTCAGCATATTTTTGATTAGATCCTATTTTCCTTTGCATAAACGGCGATTTTCTATAGAATTTACTTATATCGTTTACAATATTTTCTTCTATATTGGGTATTTGAGTTAAATTTGATCTATTTGTAGATATGGCTTGAGGTATAGATGATGATTGTTGTGATCGCATTTCCTGTTGATTATTGTACTGAGAAAAATTACATGGCTTTAATGTTGTTGTATTATTTGTCAAGAAGTGCTGATAGCTTGGTATTTGTGTTATTTTCGCGGGTTTATAATGAAGTTTTGAATGAAGATTTTCTGAGCTAGGATCTATTGTTGTTCTTGTTGCTGCTGCTGATGCTGCGGAGTTACTTGGAATTAAAACTCTGAAATTGAAATTAATTATTTTTTCTTTTTTTTTATAAAGCAAAACATTTCATCAGGTACATAAGTTTGAAATTTCTTAATAACTTGAATATTTCAATAAATATAATCAAAATGTAAAATATAATTAAGAACCACCTGATGATTTGTATTATTTTATTGTTACTAAAGGTTATTAATTGAAAATAAGTCAATAATAATTAATATAGATTTTTTTTATAATCTACACGCGCTCAAGAGATTATACTACCCATTAAATGTTTCAACACAGCGCGGGCGTGAGGTGACTGAGACCGAAGGTGGTTGTTGTCTCAGATTTTATCTCCAGGGATGGCGGCTGAACTAATGCGCAGCAATTTTCCGTGTCTTATTTATCTATTTCCCTTATAATTCGCATTATTTTTTTTTTATGCGGTGTCATATTTATCGGTATACTAGTTTTTTTTAGTGCTATGCCTAAACAGTATGTAATGAGTAAACCAGCAACCCAGTGAATCACATTGATTTTAGAATTGGTTTTTAATGGAAAAATAAGAGGACATAGACTACGGCAGGGATGGAACCTGTAACCATGAGGTTGACAGGCGAACAAACAACTATCGTACCACGGCCACCCTCATTAAACAATTACATGTTACAAAAAATCAGATCAGAGCTTTTTAAAATTTATTGGCGCAACATTTTAAACAACCCATTGTTAAGGGCTTAATAATTTACTAGTTAGCAATTTCCTAAGTGCTTATTGATTGAATAACTATTTCAAAATTTTTAAACCTTTTCTAAACTAGTAAATTGCTAACTAAGCAGAAAGCTGAGCATTTGTAGGGTTTGAATTTTGATGAACACAATTATTGTTGTTATGCGTTGTCAATTAATTATAAAGGGTTATCCATTTTGCGGTTTCAAAAGCATAGGGCTGGAATTCGACATCTGTCAAACTAAGTTGTTAAACCAATTTTTTTTCAGTTGAAAGTCTGACATTTACGAAAATGGATCGCTTAACTATCGCATAACGCATAAAAATTGTTAAAACCTACTACAAAATGGTGATTCTGCCACAGCCACATATCGTGCTTTAAGAGGAGATTAAGGTTTACATAATCGTCCAACTACGCAAGCAATTGGCAAAATTGTGAAGAAATTTCAAGAGACTGGATTGGCTACAGATATTGTAAGTCCTGTGCATCATCGTTTCGCTCGTACCGCTGAAAATATTACTGCTGTAAGTTAAATTGTTGCCGAAGACCCGAATGTGTCGATTCCTCGTCGTTCTCAGGAATTAGAACTGTCTTACGGCACATTATGGGGTATTTTGCATTTGGATATACACCTACATCCATATAAAGTCCAGCTCACACAACAACTGAAGCCAGCTGACCATTCACAACGTCGTAGATACATCGAATGTGTGCTTGAACAACATGCAGTGGACGGCGATTTTTCGAACAAAATTTTCTTCAGCGACGAAGCACATTTCTCACTCGGTGGGTATGTTAATAAACAAAATTGTCGTATGTGGGGTTCTGAGAACCCTCAAGTAATTGAAGAGAGGCCATTACATGCACAAAAAGTCACTGTTTCGGGCGCTCTTTGGTCCGGAGGTGTGATTGGACCTTACTTCTTCGAAAACGACGATGGAACGAGACTGTCACCGTCAATTCGGAGCGTTATGGTCATATGATAACCGACTTTATTTTGCCTGCTATTGAAGAATACGACTTGGAGAATATGTGGTTTCAACAAGATGGTGCCACATGCCACACAACTCGAGCGAATATGGCTTTATTGCAAGAGATATTTCCTGGCCGCGTAATTTCTCGTCGCGGCGATATCAACTGGCCACCAATATCATGCGAAGACCGTGTTTATACAGATACACGTTTAGCTCTTGAGTACTTGCAAACCAACATTCGTCAAGTTTTGGCTGAGATACCGTCCAATATGTGTCAAAAAGTGGTCGAAAATTACCTCAAAAGCATCGATGCTTGCAACAATTCGCGTGGTGGTCATTTAAATGATGTAGTGTTTCACACATAATGTCAACGTTCAAGCTTTATAACAAAAAAGAAATATCATGAAAACAAATATTTTATATGTTTTATTTACGTTTACTTTTGCAGCCGCAAAATGGATAACCCTTTAACCCTAACATGTGCTCTAAAAAGGTATTAGTTATTTCTATTTTCATCATTTTAACTTCATTATTTACAAAAAAAAAAAAATAAATAAAAATTGTGCTCCAGCAGGACTCGAACCTAGGCACCCCATCGTGGAAGGCTGATATACTATCATATTCCAAAATGGATTTAGCAAATTGCTAAAAGTTAATGTAGCCATTCCGTGATTTTAACTTTAGTAAAATGTTAAAAACGTTTAAAATTAGCTCAATCATCTTTTTAGCTTAGTAAATTGCTAAAGGTGGCTTTAACATATTTCTAAATCGTTTAAAATTTTGCGCCATTGTTTACATTTGAAATCTATTTTTTGTTTGGGATAAAGATTTCACAATGTGTGAAATTTGGAAGTTTTATCAGTTAGGAATTTCTTTTCTAAATGTCTTTATAAATGAAAAGTGAAATAAGGCCGACTCGGCTTTATTTCGCTTTTGTAAAGTGAAATAAGACCGAACATTGAAATTGGGCGTTATTTCGCTCGGCGTTATTTCAAGGCACCAGTTGGATGCATTTGCTTCAAATTTGGTATTTTGAAAGTCATTCTCTCATTCATGATTAACAGGATAATAAAAGTCCGAGTTAATGGATATTATTCTTTAGACCACAGAATCGACAACGGAGTTCCCCAGGGGCTCCAATTTCAACCATGTTGTACAATGCCTATGTTAATTCGCTATTAAATGAATTGAGTAATGACAACTTGTTGCTGACAACTTTTTTATTCTACGCTCTGGAAAATCTCAGGAAGTTAAAAACTCTCTCAATCAGGTACTTCAAAAGGATCAAGTCATAAACAGGGTGCAAAATTACCCGTAGATGTGTGCAGCAAACGATCTTGCTCAAGAACACCAATAACACTCAACAACTCGGTTCTTCTACTCAAAGAAAAAATGAAAATGCATGGTGTCACCAGCACCAAAACTTGGAAATGGCAAGCTCATGCCAAATTAGTAGCTGATAAAATGAACAAATCTCTCAATTTACTTAAAATCATCTGCCAGAAGAACAAAGGACCACAGATGAACACATCTATTATATAGCCCAAGCCCTAATAAGAGGAGCAACACAGCATAATCTCTCAGTATATTCTAATTGGAAAAAGAACAACGACAACCTCATAGAGACAAAAATAAACGCCTTAATAAGGAAGGCTGGTGGAGCTTTGCCATCTACACCGATCGATGCACTATTGACAGAAACCAACACCCTATCGTTCTTAGAGATGAAGAAAATGGCACAATCCAGACTTGTCATTAAGAGTACAATAGACTGCATGCATCCTCTTCACGAAATTTGCAAATCCGTCTGGAAAACCTCTAACAACTTAAAAGTTAAAAGTGCAATCTTCAACTCCATCCGATACCTATCATCCATCAACATCCCCAGTGCCAAAGTTCCTCATTATGATATAGATATAACACCTTGGTTATTCCCAAAAAGCACTTTCAACACATCATTGGACATTACACCGACAGAATACACTCCACCTACTATTTATCGGAAATCTTTTATTGAAATATTATCGAGAGGAAACTTCGACTGCATATTGTACACAGACGCTTCCACGAAGGATGATACTAATGGATATAGTGTCTACAGATAGGGTGATAAATGCGACAGGGTTCTTGTCCAAAAACTCTCCATTCCAAACCAAAGTCCTTTTGTAGGAGAAGTGATGGCTTTGGTAGAAGCTATCGAGCTCGCTGACAGAAGTCACAAAACAGCGAATTGCAGCGATTCCCTAAGTGCTATCAAAAGTTTCACTAATAATAAGAACAAACATTCGATAATCAACTTACTTCGTTCAATAATACGATGAAACTTTTCCAGAATCCACCTTATATGGTCACCTGGCCATGTTGGAATCTTGGAAAAAGAAAAGGCAGATGCCGCAGCTCGGGAAGTCATAAAAATTCCATTGGAGTTTGTCATGTCGCCTTTCTCATTATCGATGAAAAATTTCGTTCGTAAGGAAATCATACAAGATGCGGAGATTCGATGGAAAAACTCAAAGTCTTTTTTGAGAAGACACAAGACGACATTAGAAAAGGTGCCTTATCACGAGTCGCTCAACCGACTACAATCGGTACAACTTTTTCGAATAAGGCTCGGGCACGCATTGATCAACAAGGATCACATATTCAAAAAGGAAAGCTCGTCAACATGCACCTTTTGTCAAGAAAATCTAAACATTGAACACGTACTGCAACCTGCCCACTTACAATACATCACTTCAAAAACAACATTCCACCATTACAAGTTCTACTTGATACAACCAAACCTCCAGATCAATCACAGCTTTTTCTCCTTCTAACTACGAGTAAATACAAAATTAATTAAATATAAATCATTAATGTATCTTAAATGTTTATGCTTATCAAATTAATTCCCTAAGAATTCTATTATCTTTTTATAATTTATTGTATTTTTTACTTCAGCCACGAATGGACCTAGATCCCCGGCTTTATTAAATTCCGGACTATTCAAATTCATTTGTATTGTACCTGTGATAATAAATAAATAAACAATTTTTTAAAAATAATTTTGTTTTTAATTAAAAAAAAAAACTTCACTGAATAATAAATACGTCAACTTCGTATTGAGTAGTCCCTTGACATTCACTCTTATTGCGATAGTCGTTCATCGCCATACCAAAACACGACACAAATTGACATAAATTGACTAACAACAATTACAATATCGTAAGGAGAGACCGACCCAACTCCACTCAAGGAGGGGGCGTCGCAATCTTTATACGTAAAGGCATTAGTCATAAGGTAATATATAATAGTGATGTGCGTAAATTTCGGACGTTAGAGGCATGCATCATATGCATTCATCTCCAACAGGGGAAGCGAATGTATGTGATCGCTGCCTATGCACCGGAAACACCTCAGCCCACACAGTTTATAACAGAGCTTGAAAAGCTTTTTGAATGCTTAAGATTAAGCTCGGAAGAAAACTACTACATATTGGCTGGTGATTTAAATGCCAAACATATAGATTGGGGAAATCAAATACAAAATCCTCGTGGTAACCATCTGTATAATTGGATGGGTCGATACAACCTGGAGTATCGCATTGAACTTCTCGCTACAGACAGGCCATCGTTTCCAAGAAGCGGTGCCTATCTGGATCTATTGTTGAAAGACGCCAGACTAACAATTACTGACACTGTGGGCCAACGGCCTAAAAATTGTTTAAGAACGATCGAGCACGACAGTGACCACTGCGGACTCGCCGCCGTAATACAACTTCCGAACGAGCTTATGGAATTCGAGGAGTATGTACCTGTGCATACTTACAATTACAGTAAGGTGCGCTGGCCACGCTTCTCGAACTTCTTATTGAGCAAATTACGTTCAAATGATATATCCCCACCAAATGACAGGAACCTGACAAATACTGAAATTGACAGATACTTAGAACAAATGGACGAAATAATTCAACGAACAATGAATAGGACAATACCGAAATACAAAGAACGTAACGCAACTGACATGTACCGTAACGCGACAATTGATGCACTACACAGACAAAAAAGTGGCTTACTGACAAGACTAAAACGCTTGTACAGACGGTTTACTGACACACGAGATCTGGAGATAAGGACACTGAAGTCGTCCATAAAAAACATCAACCAATTGATCAAAGAAAATTATAGGTTGTCCATTAATTTGTTTTGGGACAACAAAATTCGGGCCGTGAACGCTTCCGACCCGAGTATGTTCCCACAAATTAATAAGATATTCAGAAGAAAAGATCAAAACGACCTTCCGTGTCTTAAGCTCCAGAGGACGACACAAAACAGAGACGTACTCTTGACAGCGGGCATAGATCCAGATGACGCCGTCTTGGACGATGACCTCTTCATAATCGAAGATCCGCAGGAGAAGGTGGAGGCGGTGGGGACTGCTTTTCAGCAAGTGTACAAGGTGAATGCTAGCATTCGCCCGAACCATGACCTGGAGAGCAGAGCTCTGGTTCACCACTTTTACCTGCGGAACGATATAACGCAGTGGCGATCTGAGAACCTTGGTTTTACCGGGTTTAATGATGAAGATTTGGCAAACGCCATAATCGCCGAGCGAAATGGGACCAGTTCCCTGTTAATTTCGAAGATTGAGCTCCAGCTCATCTTTGATTCACTAAAGAAAAAGAAATCAGCAGGAGTCGATGGTATATCCAACGTTGTACTACGACATTTGCCTCAAGAAGCAGTTGACATATATACCACACTGTTTAACAACGCACTGAATAATGCATATTATCCAGTGCGGTGGAAGACAGCAGTGGTGCATCCTCTCCCTAAAAAGGGAAAGGACAATTCCAATCCGGCGAATCTCAGGTCGATAAGTCTTCTTCCGAGTATCAGCAAAGTATTTGAAAAGGTTATTAATAGAGCTCTGTTCAAGTGGGCGGAGGACAACAAAATCATACCGGATAATCAGTTCGGTTTTAAGACGGGACATGACACAATTCATGCCGCGTCTAAACTTGTTTCTGATGTCCAATGGAACAAATCTAAAAAGCAGTGTACGGGTGCCTGTCTGGTTGATTTGGAGAAGGCCTTCGACACCGTATGGTTAGAGGGTCTCTATCTAAAGCTCGCCAGACTTGGTATAAGTAAACCGCTATTGTACATGCTTTATGACATGCTAAATGGTAGAAAGTTTGTTGTCAAGAGTGGCAATGTAACTTCTACCACAGTTTTTAATATTAACAATGGTCTTCAGCAGGGAGCGGTTAACTCGCCGATTCTCTTCAGCATTTACACCAGCGATCTGATAGGTAGTCTAACTCAGGCAATTGCGTACGCCGACGATCTAATTGCGTACAGAACAGCTCCAACAGTTGAGGTCATCAAAATTCTCTTGCAGCGTGACTTCGACAAGATTCAGCGATATTGTGATGACTGGAAGTTGAAAATCAACTTCCAGAAATCAGAAACTATTTTGTTTAGGACTCCGTTGTCTAGCGCCTCAAGGGATACGAGAAAGAACTGGCGCAAGCTGGTGATCGTAGGGCCACATGGACATCCACTGGCGAGTAAAAGTGTAGTAAAGTACCTTGGCATCTGGTTGGATCAGTACTTGTATTTCGACAGACATATAGGTGCTGCTCTGGCCAGGGCTAGGGGAGCCTTTGCCCTGACAAAACGATTGTTTTATAGCAGTCGTCTTGACAGCAGGGTGAAGGTGATTTGCTACATGGCCCTCATCAGGCCGATGATTGCCTATGGATGCCCGGTGTGGTTCAACGTTGCCCCATCTCAAATGGAAAAGATTCGGGTGTTTGAGAGGCAGTGTCTTCGACGTTGCCTTGGATTACACAGAACACCAGAGTCGGAGTACAAACGATATTATTCCAACCAGGTTCTATACAACGGAGCCAACATAAACAGAATAGATAATTTTTTGTTTAAGCTGATTCGGGGTCACGTTGCAAGAGCGATGTCCTCAACTAACAACTTAATTTTTGGGGCGTATTACCCAAATAACCAATATTTCGAGAGTGCGCGGTTAAGTGGCTACATCCCTCCCGAGGCATTCCTCTATTTAGACAGTCGAGGGCTGATACAGGATGGAGGGGCGGTTCCGCTCATCTACCACGTCAGCCGGAAAACTGTGGATAGGCGACTCCTTTATGGTCGAGACGTCATCGCTCAAGGTGGAGAAGAGCGCCTTCGGTTCAGTAGGACTGTGTCCGATCGGGACCGGAGGGATAGGGCGAAACAGGAGAACCAGTTCTGGTGGCTCTCTGAACAGCATCGTGATATTTAAAGTCGATGAAGATGGTATATCTTGGCCGACTTACATAGATTTAGGGAATTAGGTATAGGGAACAGTCGTGGTGGCACCAAAAAAAAAAAAATTTAAAAATATGTATGTATGCGGGGGCATGCGTGCATGTATCTGCGTGTCTGTACATGTATGTGCGTACGTATATGTACGTGCGTATGTACATGTATGGGTGGGTTGCATGTTTGTATGTGTCTGCATGCATATAAAAAATAAACAAAAAAAAATTAAAAAACGAAAAAAAATGCTGCTGTGGCTGTTCTAGTTTTTAAGTAGTTTTAAGTATTATTAGGTATTTTAAGTAGTGTAAGTTATTTTTAGTTAGTATAAGTTAGTTTTATTTAGTTTTAATTATTTTTAATATATATTTAGGTTTAGTTTATAAGTTAAAAAAAAAAAAAAAAAAAAAAAAAAAAAAAAATGATCAGATATCAAGTTTTTGTGAAATTTCCTTGAAATATAAAATAAAATAAAAAAAAAATTTAGATTTAATTAAAATAGTTTTTAGGTCGAAAGACATTAGTTTTAAGAGTTATAGTTTAATTTAGAGCGCCCGTAAAGGGGCCAGTAAATTAGTTGTAAGTTATTGATAATTAGGCTAGTTTTAAACATTTTTGTCTAGCTTTAAGATAGTTATAAGTTAAAATGAAATAAAAATGAATTAAAAAAAAAAAAAAAAAAAAAAACACGACACAAGAATTTGCTATTGCGCATGGCGTTGAACGCCAACTGGCGTTTATGTTCATGTGGAATGTATTCATTTAGTGTCGTTTGTCGTCATTTCGTCTTGCGTTAGTCGTTTTTAAAGCAAAAAGGCCTGTTAAAACGCCAAATTTAGTCGTTCACAAAATTGCAAACGACAGAGACAAAAATAGTAGTACAATATATTTTTTTTAGTTTGTTTTATTAATTATAGGTAACAAAAAAGTTTCTTGGGGTAAAAATAACAAATGAAAAACATGTTGAGCTCAAGGAAGCAAATAAAAGCCTAGACAAAAATTTTAGAGGATGTGTCGACAGAAGTCAACAAACGAAGTTGGAGTGGGTGTCCTTGGCATAGGAATTAAATTATATTGGACCACCAACACTAAA
Organism: Philhelius pedissequus; assembly: GCA_910595825.1. Classification (NCBI taxonomy): domain Eukaryota; kingdom Metazoa; phylum Arthropoda; class Insecta; order Diptera; family Syrphidae; genus Philhelius; species Philhelius pedissequus. The sequence continues at coordinate 225,424,739 of OU343161.1, read as the reverse complement.
TGAAAAAAAATAGCAGAAAGTAGGCAATTATTGTTAAGCGCTTGATAATAAATACTAGTGCTTGTTATTAGGTTTAGCTTGACGCCAATTTATTTTTATTTAGTCGGTATACACATTTTGTGAGCATAATAATTACAAATCAGGCAAATCCATTAGATTTGTTTTGGATTGAATCCATCGCCTCTGCACAATTTAATATTTTTTCCTTTTTCTTTCCCATGGTCATCATTGTCACTGCTGCTTCATGAGAAATAGCCACACGTACCTACAATATGTACAGTTTTTTTCAAACATTTGTATTGTGGTTAACAAATTTTCACAAAATATTTAAGGTCAAATTTTATGGAACCAAAACAACGACCGAACCGTGCTTAATTTAATTGCAAACTGATGCAATTTCTTACATAGGAAAAAACTTTAAACTTTTAGATTTATCTATCCTATATTTTAGGATCAAATCTAAATACATTTAAAAACTAAACTATGCTTACAAACACCGAACTAACTGCTCTTCATTGATTTCAATTGCAATTAAAATTTATTTTTCCAAATATCAGCTGTTGTAGTGGATCTCATGTGGAATCTAAAAGCGGCGAAGAGGCTGATTTAAGTTACGCAATACCGATTTAAAAGCGACACGACTACAACACGACAATTGTCGATGAAGTGAAACGACTATCGCAATAAGGGTGATTATCTTGAATACTTAAGGTACGTCCCACACAAATGTTAAAAACTGTTAAGAAAAAAAAATTCTTTATCAAAAACAACTCCAACAATTTTGATAAGAAATGTGTGTGTTCTTAAATTAGTACCGTCCACTTATAAGTACAAAAAATATTTTATTTTGCGGTTAACGGCACTTCCCATAAAACAACTTTTCATATTTTCGACTTTCTCACTATTGGATGAAAGATTCAAATTATTTTTTTTATGCAAATGCTCCCAAGAAGTGTTAATAATACTGAATACTCAAATTTTCAAAAAAAGGTTTTTCGATTTTTAAAAAATTATATTTTTTTTGTTTGAAAAATCGATTTTTCAAAAACTAGTAACTGAAATTTTTTGAAATTTAAATTTTATATGCACATTAATAATTTCTTCAAAATGGCGTTTCAAATATTTTCTAAAAATGTTTTTAAAATTTAATAAATAAAAAAATATATTTGTAAAAAACCGCTCCAACGATTTTTGATTTGTTATACATATTCATATTTGTCCAACAAATGGCATCTTTTTTCAGTCAAACTAAAATATATATTATTCTGTGTATCATATAAATTCAAACGCATTTTTTACAGAGTGGGTTGATTTTGTTGTTGCGTACTGTAATATTCTTCCTACAAATTTGGAAAGCTCGTAGCATGGCAATTTCAAAGACAACGTGATGGGCGCAAAGGGAGCTTAGGCTTGAGTATTCTAAAATATTGAGTATTTTCAGCAAGCCGCAGACTGATGAAGGTTGTGTCGTATAAAGTTGTTGTCTTTGATAATTAAAAATTCTCGCAGAGTGAAAATTGGAAATACAACATATATAGTAGTTGTCAACAAAAGTGTACCACATTCATGTTAATCGTTGAAAATATAACCAATCAATGGTATAGTGCTAATTTTTTTTACCGCAAAAAACGCTGGAAAATGTCTGGGTTTTCTTAGACAATGCTAGAAATGTTTTTCCCCATCTGATCTGCCTGTAATCTAAGCTTGAGTGCAACCGTCATACATATATGAGCAGGTAATCGTATAACTCATTTAAGTCTTTTGGACAGAATCCAAAAGAGCTTTACAAATGATAGTTGATAGAATAATAACGGAAACAAATGAATCTCTTGATATTTCGTGTCTACCAAAGAGTTAATGTGTATCCACTTTTAAATCGAGTACAAGATAGTTACATACAACTTAGTTTTGGTGATTTTTGAATTTTAATTTTATTTTACTTTAGTTAGGTACATGATGGCATCTTTGGGACAAAAACCTCTCTGGGAATATTTTTCTAAAAAGATTGATAAAGCAATTTGTAAGATATGTAAAACAGCATTGTCTCTTGGTAGTATCTTACCAAAAAAACAGACCACGACGAATATTAAGAACCATTTGGCAAAACAACATAGAAATGAATGGGTAGTTTATTGTAAGATAAATGAAAAACAACAAACTTTGAAGAAAAAGAAAACAGAGACGTTTAACCCTTCACAAGATAAAAATTAACCCAAACAATGCACTTTACTAGACATAATTGAGTAAAAAAAACTCCCGCCGTATCCTGATAATCATCCGATATCGTTACGAATTGATAAAAGTAGTATGGATCTCATTATCGTCGACATGCTCCCATACAACCTGGTTGAAGGTGAAGCATTTCGAAGGCTCAATTTAGGTGACCCTGACACTCCATTTAGGTACAGGAAAAAGTCTGAAAAAATACTTTAGAACGTCTTTAATGCCAGCGACGTATGAAAAAGTAAGAGAAAATGCTGAATTGGTCAGCCTTACTACCGATATATGTAGTAATCCATCGAAGACTTGTTCATTGCTGAGCTGCACAGCTCACTTCATTCAAGCATCCAAAAGGGAGAAGGATATATTGGCTGCTAGTATACTAGACAGGCTAACCAAAATATCGATTAAATTTGTTTATATTTATTTTTTTATTTTATTTTTGCTATATGCCTATAAGACCTAAGGTATTTTTAATGCAACCTGAATTGCACGGCAAGGATAGGAAGGAATTTTTGTTGGCACAGTCTTAGTAAGCAGTCAAGCACGGTGTCATTACCATCAATTTAATTGGCGAAAATGTTGACAAGTTATTATTTTTAACTTACAACATCCGACTATTTAAATTTGATTATTGATTGTAATGGCATAAATGTTTTTTATGATTGCTTATGAATTACTTGTTTTTTTATGAGTTATTTGTGGTATTGTCTTAAACTATTTCAATAAAATATTAAAATTGATACTATTTTAATGTGTTTTTAATTTTGAAAAGTGAATTTATCCCGTTAAATTGCTTATTGGACTCTAGAAAAACTTCAAATAATAATTATATTAGTTCACTTTATTAAAGGTTGTTGTTTAGCCGTATATTCGGATTCGGCTTCGTCTATAAATCTTCGGTCGGACACTTTCATGCCTATCATTGTTTTAGCGTTTTCATTTTTTATAGACAAGGTTCTAACCAAATAGCCAGTTGCATTCCTTCCCTAATATTATTCAACCGTAATACTCATCAACTTGCTCTTGAGCCCAACTTCGGACGTACTGTTAGGTATAGGGATTCCTTCTTTATCCGCACCACACGAATGTGTAATGCTTTACCCGACCCTATATTTCCCACCCATTGTGATATTTAAACATTCAAAACTAATGTGCATCTGTATCACCCTATGTGTCTGTAAAAAAAAAAAAAAAAATGTTTTCATTCGGTGTGTATTGACCGTAAACAATGCTGAATTTACGAAAACCAGTAATGGACTTCAACGACACTAAAAGAGGTTTTTTGGTTTGCCATCTTTGGTATGGGTTTACTCATAAGACCAAATGTAATGTTAGTTCATAAGTCAAAAAAAAATGTTTTGACGGCTTCTCTGTGTTTTTGAAATCTATCAGTTTCCAGAAACACCTTTAAATATAAACACCCGTTTGATTGAAGAACAGAAAATAGAATAATAATTTATTGATAATATTTTTTATTAATATTTATTATTTAACAAAGTCGACAAATACTATAAAATAATTTCGACGGGGTTTAAATACTTTTATATTCAATTTCAACAGTCAGCCTGTTGAGTGACTAATTTAGTATATTTTTTATAAATTTGACCTAACAAAATATATTATTTCTTAGTTAATTTCAAAAAGTTATAATTTGGTCTATAGAGTGTGGTTGAGCGAGTATTTTAATTAATTCCATTTAATTGTCAAAAAAGCATTCACTTACACCAATATGTAAAACGTTCGGAGTGCACCCTATTTTATTTCCGCTGTGTTTTTTCAACTTAATCGGATGCGATTTTAGTCACCTATGACTATGAGTCAACGATATGAATGTATTAAGAAGAGGTCTAGGATAGACCTAAAAACTAATACTGTGTCCATTCCTACCGATTAACGACAAGCACACAAGAATATTTTAGCATTTTATAAAACTCTAGGCTTTAGTTCCCTATTTGTATATTATTATTTTTTTATATTATTAAATTTAACAATTTATTAAGACCATGATGTTTTCGAATGTTTTTCGCATCGATCCCAAATTCATATTAGTTTTCATGTATGCGTTTATAATGTAAAAATATTAAATACATCTCTTAAGTTAAATGTAAAAAGTACTAATATCTAAAGCTATTAGGATTTTTTTTAAGAAACGTGCAGTGACTGGAGTTAATTAAATTAAGATTGTTTTAACACAACAAAATAAAAACAAGACTATACAAAAATATATATGTAAATAATAATTTACAAAACAAAAATTAAATCAAATATACTTACTGGGAACAAAAGATTAGGAATTAAGTAACCTACAAATAAATTAAAAAAATAAGTCAGTAGTAAAGAACAAAACAAAGACGAGTGTTATATGTAAATAGTTATGGATATCATAATTGTGAATATTAACTTCATTTCCAATTTAAACAAAAACAATTTTTTTTTTAATGTGGAAGTAAATATATAAATAAAATTGTTGGAAAGAGGGACTCAACAAAAAAAAATTAAAAGGTCAAAAAAATCATTTTAACCAAAAACAAAAGAATTTACTTAGGCATGCAGTAAACATATAGGATGTTAAAAAAAAGTTAAGAATTCAAATTATAGCACGAAACTGTCCTCTCACCTTTTACTTACAGTGATATCACAACTAAATATATGGTTTTAAAGATTACAACATCATTGCAAATTATATATACGACCGCTTACCTATGGTGTGTTATGATTCCAGAATTTTCTACAACCGATCTAAACCACAGTGGTATGTCGACGAACGTTATCTCATACGCTTTAATGAATGGTTGCTCTAAGAGTTCTGGATATTTTGGCCTTTCTTGATGATTTTTTGTCAAACTAAAATTTAAAAAAATATTAAATACAGTAAATATGATTTCTTTTTGGCTTTATGTATTACCATTTTGTAACAAAATCATGAAATTCTGAGCTAAAACCTTTGTCTCGTGGAAGGCTGGGAGGCTCTGAATCCAAGACCTTTGTAAGCACTTCGAAGTCAGTATTACAACCTTCATAAGGAGAGCGCGCTGTTGCTAGTTCGACAAGTGTAATGCCTAGGGACCAGACGTCAGCTCTGATATCGTATTTTGGTTTTTTTGGATCAATTCTTTCGGGCTAAAAGTTATATAAAGCATTTATTATAAAAACTTTCGTATCATCTTTTTAGTTATAAAACAGTTATAAATTTTGAACTTAGACGGCAGTGGTTTGCAAAATTTTTAAATTCATTTTGAATAATTTGTAGAAATATGTTTGGCAAAGCTCATGAAAACTAAGTGTAAGATAAATGTTTTCCTAGTGGTGCTGGTCTACTTTTTCATTTTAATTGAAAAACTTTTTATTTTGTCTCCACAAGTATTGAACTGAGACCAGACATCACACCTTCGAGGCCACATGATCATATCCAACCCAATGCAGGTTTTTTGTTGTTTATCAATTGAATTGATAATACTAGCGCTTTTAATAATCACACAAAGTTTTGTTGTTATTCAATCAGGTTCTTTCATATTTTCTCCTGGCTCGTTTATAAACCAACATATTCATACACCGGACTACGGAATACTACGGTTACGAGAACCTTTAGTCCATTGTATTAATGTATTTAATGAATCTTATTATTGCTTAGATATAAGCTTTAGAAGAAATATTTTTAATTATTTATTGTTATCATTTTTAACTCATAAATTTAATTGTAAAAATTAAGAACCTTTATATAAATATTGTACAACATGTATCTCCAAATCTGCTGATTAGAATCGTAGATGAATAAATAAATAAATAATAAAGTTTTATTGTAATAAGTGTTCTTATTTAAAAACAAATAAATATTATAGTCCAAACAAATATACAGTACAATACGTGTCAAGTGTAGCAATGCAAGCGCTTTTGAAGCTGACAAAAGATCTTTTTTATCTTTGGCAGAATAATTACGTAATAGCTATAAAAACCATGTCTCATAACAAATATGCCCACGACCAACTTTTGTTTATTTTGTGACGGCTAAAAACATTTGTTACAACGAATTTTCGTACACACCACCTTCATCGCAGGACTTGAAACTAAATGCATTTCTCATAGGAAAACAAAATATTACTTTTTTGTATAAAGCCTAGTACGCTGCTGATGCGAAACGAAAAATCCCATACAAAAATGACACGACGAAATCATGAACGAAAAATTTCGCTCTACTTTTCGTTTTCCAGTACGTTGCTGAACGACGAAATGTGTAATTTTATGTCGTTTTTATTTGGCAATCCGGAAGCCTTCCGGACTTTTCTGAAAGCTTTCACTTGGGAAAACATGACAGTTCTAATTCTGAAAAGAAGAGAATTTTGCTTCTGGATTTGAAATCAGAATCAGAACCAGAAGCACTCACACATTCATATACTTGAATGTCTAACTCGACTGTTGACTTTTTTTGTATTATAATTGTGCAAAAAACATTTTTTTGAATTTGAATATTCTCACGTACACAATTATTTTCACACATACAATCTTATTAAAATTCAGAATCGTCAGAATCACACAAAAGTGTTCAGTTAGGATCCCGGATCGGAGAACAATTCCGGATTGCCAAATAAAAACGCCATTAGTGGATAGCTGTACTAGATTTCTTAGTACAATTCTCCACTCTTTTCGTTCTCATTTTAATGGCCTTTTCGATTGGCCGTCCAGAACTGTTCTGACCTCCACAAAATGACAGTTGTTACTCTAAACAGAACATAAAACGATTCTGGGTTTCATTTCAGAATCGAAAACAGAATTACTAATACACTCACATAATTAAAATGTCAAAATCATCAGGTTGTTTTGTTGTGTAATTTTGATGTGTTTATTGAATTTAAACTACTTTTCTGGCAAAATAACATAAAAAGAAGCAAGCTATAATTATTACTGATACAAAAAAATGTGTATCTACATTGAAATCAAGTGTTTTGGAAATTCTTTTTAGCCGATATGATTTTTTAAATTTAATTTTCACAAATATATTGATACATACAATTCAAAATCAGTCAAATTGTTTCCGGCTGTTTTATTAGGGGAACGTGTCCCGGACGGCCAATCGAAAAGGCCATAATTGACCTGCACATAAATTTCTTGCGAAATTTTGACATTTCATTTTTTTTATAAAAAAAAGTCAAGCTCTTGTATTGTTTATTTAATTTTTCTTTGGCTTGGGTTTTCTCTAGTGTCTGTTTTTTCTGTGCATTTTCTGTATTAAATTATTCAAAATAAATTCAATTCTAATTTTTGTATGAAAACCAATTTCAAAATCGACTAAACTAAATCTGCAAAATGAAAATGGGAAGTTGGAAAGAAGCACACCCTTCACACAAGAACAAGATATAGCTGATCTTTATTTGGAGTGCTTATTATAACCAACAATCGACTTTTCTCATACCTAGTGCTTAGATTAAAAATAACATATGTTCTTTTAAAATTAATTTATTTTAAGTGACTACTAAATAAAAATATAAACAAGATTCAGTAGTTTGTTCTCTGCAGTGAACTGTCCATGTCACGATTTTTAAAATCCATTTGTTACTCCGACTTTTAAATTCTATGCGACCTTTGACACCATATAAATATCAAAAAACACTCACCATTTCTAACTACATACTTTCAACACATAAATTAACTCAATTGAGACAAAGAAAAAATCAAATCGACCGCCCGTTACTGTCAGTCCGAATATGAATTTCCGACCTGGTCGGGACAAGATGTATGCAGGCCGGAAGCCAAAGGTAAGCGGCCTACCGCTGGACCAACGACAATTAAGGAAATCTCGTAACCAAATTAATGTTTGGTTGCAAAAAAGCCATCTTAAACGATACAAACCTCAAAATAGCTCTCTATCTGGGAAGTCTGTTTCTGATCTCATTGGTTTGCGAACTTATTTCTCCCGTGCAGACAATCTGTTTAATGTTTACTTCGTGAAAATCGGCTCGGGATGGACATTGTTCTTTAGTCTACAATTTCTGGTGATGACCTCGATAGTCCTTTGTTGTGGTGATAGAAAGAAGATGATGACAAATCACTTAATATATTTCAAAGTGAACAGTGAATAGCTGTTGGACTATATCTTTGGAACGGATTGTCCAATAAAAGCGAGCGATATCTTTTTAGAATGAGCACTTCATACTTTCAAAGGAAGCATTAACAAAACCATAAGTAGTTTTGTCACCAAATTACTTTTAGATGTAATTTTTTTGAAATAATTCTTGGACTTGAAAATGGTATCCGGAATTAGTAAGAAACCATAAATTAGAACTCAGAACCGCTAACACCATCCCAATGAAGCATATAGTTTTCGAATTTTAGAGTGGCTTACCTCCCAACTTCATTGATTTTCTTAAAATTGATAAAAATTTCATCAAATCGGCAGATAAACTAGTTTATAAATCCAAAAGTAATTGCTTAATTTGGATCATTTAAACGGTTCTGAGTTTTATTTTAAATCCTCTATGTGTAACCATAACCATTTTTATATCCAAGAATTATTTCATAAGAATTACATTTAAAAGTAATTTGGTGACAAAAAAAATTCGATCTAAAAGTAATTTACTGACAAAACACCTTTTTTTTACAACTTGTCAACTTTTTTTGACAGCTTTCAGAACTCTCCGCAAATATTTTTTCCACTGTGGTTTTAGTTAACATTTCGCTTCTCTAGTGGAGACCACAGAAAATGTTCCTTTCGCATCAGCAGCGTACTAGGCTTTACTTTCAACAGATATACATATTATAACAGTAATAACTAGAATACTAAAACTTAACACATTAATGGGGTTTTTATTTGGCAATTCGGAATCCCTCTCCGACCCGGGATCCAACTGAACACATTTTTTTTTTATTCTGACGATTCTGATTTTAAATGTGATTGTATGTGTGATGAATGTTTAATCAAAATTAATGATTATTGTACAATTATGATACAAAAAATGCCAACATAAGAGTTTGACGTGCAAGTACATATGTACATGAATGAGCGAGTGCTTCTATTTTTGATTCTGATTTCAAATCCAAAAGCAAAATTCTATTCTTTTCAGAATCAGAGCTGTCATTTTTTCCCAAGTGAACACTTTCAGAAGAGGCCAGAAGGCTTCAAGATTGCCAAATATAAAGGACATAAGGGTATTATGTGTTAAACTAAGTAGCTTTAATCAATTTTATTTTTTTATCTTTCAAAATATTTTATAAATTTTCTTCACTTGAATATAAGCTCTCGTTCTTTAAACGTTTCCTGAATTTTGTTTAATTTAATTATTATTATTTTTTGAAACAAAAACAACTTTTCTACAGGTCATGGGCCCAAGAAATTAAAAGATTCTAATTTGTTTAGAAATTTAAGAACGTTATTTGTTAACGAACATTCAGCTTAATATTTTAGACGTTGTATAAAATGTTCTACAACAATGGCAATGGAAGAGAAAATTATACTACTTGGAAATTTGCTATGCAAACATATCTAGAATATGTTGAACATTGGAATGCAGTTTTGGGAACTGAGACGGCAGCGACGAAAATTACAAAAGCAAGAACGGCAATTATATTGAACATTGATCCAAGCCTATGTTCATGTTGAAGGTTCTACAAATGCGAAAGAAGTTTGGGATAAACTGCAAGCCACATTTGAAAATAAGGGTCGAGCTAATCGTATTCATCTAGTTAAACAATTAACTGGCACTAAATTAGAAAATTGCAATTCGATGGATTCTTATGCATCAACCATTATAACGGCAGCACATCGATTAAAAGCCATAGGCTTTAAGGTAGATGACGAGTGGTTGGCAATTTTCTTAATGTGTGGTTTGATCGAAAAATACGCACCGATAGTAATGGCTTTTGACAATACTGAAACGAAGTTGTCTAGCGATATTGTTAAAACTAAATTATTACAAGAAATTTCGTCCACAAGTAATGAAAACGCATTTTTTAATAGCAACAAAAAAGGAAAACGTGTGCAACAAAAATCCATTCGTTGTTATAGTTGCAATAAAAAGGGTCATAATTCTCCTGATTGTCCGAATAAAATAGAAGATAAGAATTCAAAGACGAAGTTTGATAATGGCAGTAAATCTGGTGCTTCATGTAGTGCAGTCTTTCTGACAGGAAATTTCAACAAAAATGACTGGTATATTGATTCTGGTGCAACTCAACATTTAACGATGAACAGGAACTAGATTTTCAATGGTGAAAAGTCACTTATTTCGGAATTTAATGCTGCCAATAATACGAAGATGTAAAGGTTGAAATGTGTGGGTCTGTAGAACTGCTAAATGAAGTAAATGGGCATCCTAATCGTATAGAAGTAAAGAACGTTTTGTGTATTCCCGCAATGTCTGCGAACTTATTATCGGTAAGTCAAATGACCAAATGTGGTAATGATGCAAACTTTTATAAGGATCGTTGTGAGATTCGAGATAAGCAAGGCTATTTACTAGCGCAGGTAATAATGATTGATGGTCTCTATCGATTGAATGGCTCAGATAACTGTAGCTGCATCGCAGTTGCTTCAACTGTTTAAAAAGAAAGCAACACCGTCTTCCTTTTGACAAGAATGGTTTAAGGGCAAAGGAATTGCTTGAAGTAATCCATGAAGATTTAGTAGGCCCCATGGAAAATTTTTCAATTGGTGGATCTAGATACGCATTGGTTCTAGTTGATGATTTCAGTCGTATGACATTTACTTATTTATTGAAATCAAAGGATGAGGTATTCCAGAAATTCTGTGAATTTAAAAAATAAGCTGAAAATCAAACTGCCAAGAAAATAAAAAAGTTTAGATCTGATAATGGAACCTAATTCTGCAATCAACATTTCAAGAAACTATTCAAGAGTTATGGTATTGAAAGACAAACTTCGGCTCCCTATACCCCACAACAAAATGGACTTGCTGAAAGAACCACTCGTACAATTGTGGAGCGCGCAAGATGTATGTTAGATGATGCAAATCTTCCTAAAAGTTTTTGGGCTGAAGCTATGTCCATAGCAACGTACCTTTAAAATTGTTCTGTGTCTCGTGTTCTGCAACACAATACACCTATAGAAATATGGAGTGGATCCAAGCCAAATTTAAGCCACTTGAGAATTTTTGGATCAAATGCGATGGTGCATGTTCAAGATCAAAAACGAAGAAAATTTGACGTAAAATCAAAAAAATTAATTTTCATGGGATATGCTGAAGGTACCGAAGGTTATCGAATGTATGATACAAATACAAGGCAGGTTATTATAAGTCGAGATGTCATCTTCTTGGAATCAAATACTGGGGAAAAAAATGATGATATTAAATTTCAAATTCAAGGAAGAGTTCATAAAGTTGTTGAACCAGAAACTGACATAAATTCTAATTGGAGAATGTTGACAGAAGTAAAATCCGTTAACATTGAATGTGATACGGAAAATGAATCGGTTGACTCTGAAAATAGTATCCAAAATGTATCGGATCAACAATTAAAATCAAATGATAATATTAATACATCAACTCCACTAAGATGTTCCGAGCGACAACACAAACAAAGAAAATTTCCTGACTATGTCACATATATAACATCTGAGAATTTTGAGGAACCGAACATAGTTGAGGAGGCGCTATCTGGTACGGACGCTGAACACTGGAAGAATGCTATAAAAGAAGAATATAAATCCTTACTTGAAATTAGTACTTGGGAACTGGTTGAGCTACCAAAGGAGCGAAAATCTATTAGCTCAAAATGGGTATTTAAAATCAAAACAGACTCAAATGGAAATATTGCTCGATATAAAGCCAGTGGCAAAAGGGTGCAGTCAAAGAGCTGGTATTGATTACGAAGAAATATTTTCGTAGTTCGGTATTCTTATATTCGAATATTGATGGTATTGGCTACAAAGTACAATTTGGACATTGATCAGATGGACGCAATCACGGCTTTTCTTCAAGGTGATGTAGAAGAACAAATATACATGCGGCAGCCTGAAGGCTTTGATGATGATAGTGGCCGAGTTTGTTTACTAAAAAAAGCTATCTATGGGCTTAAACAAGCTAGCCGCCAGTGGAATGTAAAACTTAATGATGTCCTGATGAAAGCTGGCTTCAAACGAAGTAAGGCGCCAGTTATAGCTTTCATTGAAACCCATCATTGAAAACTTTGACTGTCAATTCAGAGGCACTTAAACAAATTAAAGTGATGTTGTTTTGGTACCAAAATGAAGGTATTAAGATATAAAATATTTTTTTTTTCAAAAAAAAATTTAATTTGCTTTACCACTTTCTTATAAATTCACTTTTGATTTTTCAATGATGTTAGCTATAGAAATGATGGAAAGCATTTTCCATCATTGAAAAATCAAAAGTGAATTTACAAGAAAGTGGTAGAGCATATAAAATATTTTTTTGACAAAAAATATTATATATCTTATTATCTTCATTTTGGAACCAAAAAAAACATCAGTTTTTTTGTTTAAGTCCCTCAGAATTGATAGTCAAAGTTTTCAATGATGAGTTTCAATGAAAGCTATAACTGGCGACTAAATCAGATGCATGTATCTATGTTAGACGAGAAGGTAAGAGCATGATTTTTGTGGCTGTTTATGTCGATGATTTGTTGATTTTTTCAAACAATAATGCTTGGAAAACCCAACTGAAAAGAAATCTGACAAAGAACTTCAGTATGAAACACTTGGGTGAAGCGAAAAGTTACATTGGAATGCAAATAATGCGTGATAGTAAAAATGGCACAATTTCATTAAATCAAGAAAAATATACAAGAGCGATTCTTGAAAAATTCGGAATGTTGAATTGTCATCCGATAGATTCGCCAGCAGATACCAATAGTAAGCTGACAAAGGCAATGTCACCGAAAACTGAAGATGAGCTAGATGACATGAAGAATGTTCCATATCAGGAAGCTGTAGGAAGCATTTTGTATCTTTCGCAATGTACTCGGCCTGATATCGTATATGCAATCGGGAATGTTAGTAGATTTAACCAAGAACCTGGACGATCACACTGGAATGCAGTTAAGCGAATATTCCGTTATTTAAAGAAAACGATTGACTACAAATTAAGGAAGAAAAATCGGAATTGCATGGTTACAGTGATGCTGATTGGGCGTCGGATGTTGATGGAAGATTATCTTGCACTGGTTATCTATTCAAACTTCAAAATGGTGCTATATCCTGGGGAAGTAAACGACAACCAACAGTGGCACTCTCTACTGCTGAAGCAGAATATATGGTGATTTAAGCTGCAACACAAGAAGCTATATGGATTTGACAAATGATGGATGAGCTGCTTGAAAATTTCGAAAAGAAAATAATAATATTTTGCGATAATAAAAGTGCAATGAAGATAGCAAAAACCGAAGTCTGTAGTCAAACGACAAAGCATATTGACATACGACATCATTTTGTACGTCAGTGTATTATAGAAAACAAAACTATTGAACTTCAGAAAGTAAATACTGAAAAGATGGTTGCGGACAATCTTACTAAACCAGTGAATCATTTAAAACATATGTTTTGTACGAAAAATATGGGTATATCAAATTGTAGACTGGTTATTATTAATTTTTGTTTTGATTAATTATTTTAAAGATTTAAATAATTGATTAAGTGGGGATGTTGTAAACTAACTAGCTTTAATCAATTTTATTTTTTATCTTTCAAAATATTTTATAAATTTTCTTCACTTGAATATAAGCTCTCGTTCTGTTTAAACGTTTCCTGAATTTTGTTTAATTTAATTATTATTATTATTTGAAACAAAAACAACTTTTCTACATATTCATTCAACGGCGGAAAACACGGATAAACCTCAGAAACCAGATAATTTTATCTCCGCAGAAATGATTTGTCAAAGTTTATCTACAAAGCAGATAAATTTATCTTTTATATTATTTAATGATGTTATTTGATGATTATTTCTCCCATTTACGAAAGTATTTTTAAGAGAGTGTTCTTGCGGAAAGTTATACCTTTCTGCAAGGCGGAAAATTATCTTGTAAATCATGCGTAAAATATATGTACATATAGAAATGATAAACAAACCGCCTTTTAACGAGAAACAAAAATAATATAATCGGTAAAGAACAAACAGTCTTTTTTAATGCATCGCTTGTTGTCCATTCGCTCGATGTGGCCTAACCAATGTAGACGACGTGTTTTGATTTTTACTTGCGAAGGTAAGTTATGCATTCGTTACGATCATAGAGAACACCAAAAAAGTGGGTCCCGCAATTGCGTCTGTCTGTCTGTCCTCGAGTCTGCAGCGTAAACGGTTAGATGGATTTGCTTCAAACTTGGTAGATATTGTTTTTTTCGAAAATATGCCCCCACGTTTTTTTTTCATTTTTTAAGACGACAAAAACACGGTCAAAAACAAAAATCTTATTTTTCTCAAAAACGGCTCCTTCGATCTTTATAAATGTAATCAAGCGAAAAGGCACTTTTTAGTAATTTTTTTTTGTGGAAAAAAATGGTTATTTTTTGTACCTTTAGTTTTTATTTGCACAGAAGCTACTAGAAAGTCTTAACACTATTGTAAGCAAACATTTTTCAAAATATTTTTTTTTCGAAAATTAAAAAACAAACTTTTTTATGAAAACTCAAAATTTCGAAAACGACTCAATGGATTTTTCGAAACTTAGTATTTCGTAGTTTTTTGACATTATTTTGAATAGTTAAAAAAAATATTTTCCAAAAATAAAAAAAAAGTTACCTCACACACAAATGTTTAAAAAAAAAACTTTAAGAAAAAAAATTGTTTTTAAATTAGTACAGTCCACTTTCAAATATAAACATTTTTTTTGCGTACTTACGGTATGGTAACACTTTTCATATTTTCGACTTTTCCAACACTGTATGAACCGATTAAAAATTTTTTTATATGCAAATGCTCCTTAAAATTGTTAATAAAACTGCATACTCAAATTAAAAAAAAAAAGTTTTTTCGATTTTTTTAAACATAATAAATAATATTTTTTCTAAAAGAAACTCAAAAACCAGTCACTGATTTTTTTTTGAAATTTGAATTTTATTAGCTTCAATGGCGTCTCAAATTTTTTTCTAAAAATGTTTCTAAACGACGTTTTTAGACGAATGCTCCAACGATTTTCGATTTTTTTTTATATATACTTATTTATCCACGAATTAAAATGGCATCTTTGTTTTCCCTCAAACCATTACAACTAAACAATTTAAAAATATTTAATTATGTGTATTATCCATTTATTTGTACCTTCTTATTATTTTTCTTTTTTTATTAATTTTTGCGTACGTCATTGAATACTAAATACAATGGGAGCGTTCGGTGTCGTATAGCTTTGCTGTGCATTACGTTCGCTGTTGTTGTGATACGTTTTAAATAACAGCCGATTAACAACTGACGACCATAACAACGAACAAAACATATGATTTTCACAATCAAAATCAGAATTACTCACATTCAAACACAACTAGTTTTCAAACGTGACATTTAATGTACATAAAAATGGATTTTTACATGTCCACAAACAAATTTTCATTGTCTTCTTGTTTCGACCCATGTTTACAAATGTGAACAAAATAAACAATTTTGGATAACTATGTATGAGCATGTGTAATTTAATGAATTTGTTTGTTTTATTGGTGCTTTGGATCGGAGAGTTCTTCCGAATTACCAGTCAAAAAGGCCATTAGGTATCGTAGTGCACAACTGACAACTACGAAATCAGCTGTCTTTTCAATTGTTGTTTGTGAACTTTAATTACGTACCTAATATATCATCTTCTTCTTCTGAACCAGTCGAAATATTTGTGGTTCTTACTTTCTGATTCATTTTAAATTTATATTTTATTTAACAAACTTATGTTCAATTATCTTTGAGATAAAGCTTAATCGGAAACAATTCGATTTTTTCTCTGTTTTGACTTTAGACAGGAATGGTTACCTATTGGATTGTATGCGTTCACAAACGCACAGAATATTTTTCAGCAATGTACAGAAAGTGTACAGAAAAGCGACACCGAACGCCCCCATTTTAGGCCATCATACATTTATACATACATATATACATACATACATATATATGTACATATGTTTCTATCTACCCACCTACATCCTTCATTTTCATTATTATATGTACCTGTTTTCATACATAGGTTCCATCTATATATATATATAGAGACATTTTACTCTCTTAACTTACATAATTAAAATCTATAACCTAGATTTAAATATACATTTGTAGGTAAGTAAATACCTAAGTAACTATTCCTTGAATCATCCATTCAACAAATCATTATACTAAGAATCAATGTAATCTTACCTTCATCGGCTTTAAACTTGTATAGGATAACTAGACTACATTAAAGTTGTTAGCTACAAGAACAAGTTCGTACATTTTATTTTGACTACACCCACATCTTTGCACAGCTTATAGGCTTCGTGGTTGTGCCGTCTTCTTCTCACACATAGGAATCTACATATACTTCGAAGAGCCTTTTATTCAAAAGCGCCCAGTCAGATCTCCATTTCTGCTTATTATCTATAATTCGGCTCCGTAAAAGAAGCCTGCCCTGCCTGCATAAGTATTTTTTTCGCAATTTGATTATTTCCACCATATTTATTTCGCATTGTTCAAAAGCAGTGATACTGATTTGCAAGAAAAAATTAATGAAGAAAACATAAAGTAGCAAAAACTACAGTGGAAAAGCCGTCGGCAAAAACCAGTTATCAACTTTGAAGAAAAACGTACTTAGGAACATGAAATGGTGTTGTCCATTATACAAAAAGGCGCTTAAACAACAGCAAAACTTAAACCTGCAGATATTAAAATTATTTTTGCTGCGGACAAATTAAAAAACATAGAACTTATGAAATCCAACAAAGGAAATAAGCGTAATATTTTTCTGAGAGGTGTATTATTTGCTGCCTTTTCAGTTAAAGTGCTAATAGCTGTGTTTTATTACAAAAACAACACAAGATCTAGGTTTCTATCGGGGTTTCTATCTGGGTTTGCAAATATTAGTATTAAGTTCGGCCAACAGAGGGTACATAATAAGTACATAACCCAGAACGTTTTAGTTCCACGGGGTGAACCATATAGGTTATTCGCTATAATAAAACACGGCTATTGTATGCTGATTATCTGGTTTTCTAGAACTTTAAGTCAATAACCTTCAAGAGTATTGTGAAAAGTGGAGTCTGAAAATAAATACCCGAAAAACTAGCTGGCATAAAATTGGATCCCTACAAGATTGTTTTTCAAAGTGTGGGTCGCGATTCCCTGGGGGGTCGCCAAGAATTATTTAGGGGGTCACAGTCGCAAGCCGGTAAGATTAAAAAAGGTTGTAAGTCTTGTCCTAAAAAAAAAAAAATAATAAAATAAAAACCTGTTATAATTTAACAAATGTTCAAATCTTGGTTTTATCTCTGAAACGTTAACAAATAAATCATTTTCCAAATCGAGTCTACTTCTCTTCTTAGTTTGTATATTTACCATTAAACAGAAAGCGAGTTCACATAGGTATGAAGTGGCGAATGGAATTAACAATATATTATCCTCTATTATTCAGAAATTATCAATGGTTTTTAAATTGAATTCCATTCTCAGCGTACCATCTGCAGCTAAATCTATATAATTTTCTCTCATCTTCACCGATGGTAGATCGGTAGATTCAAAAAAGGATTTATTATCCATCTTTGTCCATTTCCACCTTCATAATCCAGTTCTGGAACTTAAATTAATAGTTTCTCCTGCAAATCATGCAAACTGTGTATCATGAGAGCAGTGTGAGAGCTTACTGATATCGATTCAACTGTGAAATTTCTACAAGCTAAATCTTGTGACGAATCCTTTAATTTCTCCTTTAAATAACATTTTTTATTGACGACCCTAAGCCCACAAAAATCAATAATATATATATATATCTTTAACGATAAAAAAGGTCACTAAAAATCAGATTTTATTAATATGTTTTCTTCTCTCCTTGGAGGCTCTTATTAAAGATGTTTATGTGGTCAACAAGATCAGCGAGAAATGATAATTTTAATAGCCAAGTAGGATCACATAAATGATTATAATTTCCAGATTTTGAATCTTATAAGAACATCAAGAATTCAGCTTTTAATTCTATATTCTTAGATGTTCCTCAAGCCTTTAACAAGGTTTGGCACTTGGGACTTGAGTACAAACTGCATAGGGACCTTCCCAGACAGTACTACGAAATACTGAAATCCTACGTTACGAACCGACTCTCTAGAGTAGGGTACGACCAAAATTACTCGGAACTAAATAAAATTGAAGCCGGTGTACCACAAGGAATTGTCCTAGGACCAACCCTGTATCTGTTATATACAAGGGATATTCCAGTGGACATCAACGCTATCATGGCCACCTTTGCTGACGATACGGCAATATTGGTGCCAGATAAATCCGTTACGAAGGCTACACTAAAATTGCAAAATGTTAGTGATTAGACGCAGAAATGGCGTATCAAATTAAACGAAACGAAATCGACGCATATAAACTTTACTAACAAAAACATAAACAATGTTCCAATATTTATAAATAATACAGTAGTACCTTACTCCAATACCGCCAAATACCTTGGAATGACTTTGGATGAAAAGCTTAAATGGAAAGAGCACATCAAAAAGAAACGAGAAGAACTAAGCTTGAAGTACAGAAAAATGTACTGGTTACTAGGAAATAACTCTGACCTATATATCCAGAACAAACTAATGATATATAAGCAAGTACTGAAACCCGTTTGGACATATGGCATCCAACTATGGGGCTGTACAAAGCACACAAATGCTGAACCCATCCAAAAATTCCAAAGCAAGGTCCTTCGTGGAATAATAAATGCCCCTTGGTATATAAGAAATAGCGATCTACATCGTGGCCTTCAAATTGAAACGGTTACAGAAGTGGTTAAAAAACACGCTGTATTACACAACCAGCGACTGCAAAGTCATACCAACTCCGAAATGGAGACCGTCTTAAATGTACGAGACAATGTTCAGAGATTAAGAAGAACCAAGCCTCATGAGCTGATGGTCTAAAAGCTATGGGAAAGTGTAATAACTTTAAACTTCCCCAATGCGATTTAAATATAAATTAAGATAGTAAAATCATTTGTCGATCTTTCATAGATTGGTCATGATTTCACCGGTGGTTTTAGTGCGGTAAGAGTCCCACACTACTTGGTACCGATTCTTACCGAGTGTCTTTTGAAGATTTCCATCGGATAAAAAAAAAAAAAAAATTCTAGAACTCGTGTCCATATGACATGTGTGTAATAAAGGAGATTTTGATAGAACGAACCCATTTCATCACAAATGATCCTAAACAGTCTACTTTGCAAAGCCTTGTCTTTAATAGAGTTCACAACATTGATCACATGTTTAGGCATATCAATTCCTTGGATGCCAGAACAGATAATGAAGAAAGCAGTATGTCCATGAAACGTTTGGCATTATACACGACTTTTGTTGTCGGTCAAAGCTAGTCACTTTTTAAATAATGTACTCAGAAAGTTTGAAAAACACTGCTCTACAACAAATGAAGTGAAGTGGTGAACGAGTTTTAGTATCTTTTAATCTAGAGGGGAGTAAGCACGCGAAGGAGAAAAGCACGGAAGTTTTGCTAGCTATGACTACAGTAGGTCTTGGTGTATGGCTCTACTCGAAGATTTTTACCGATCCAGATTTTTTTTAAAGAATTTTCAATTGGCTAATGCAATACTACTCGTAACATAGAGGCGATTAATATATATAAATCCTAGATACCATTCGGACTTCTATCAAATAAATGCAACGACAAATTGTACACAAATTAATTTTACTAAAACGGATACCCTTTCAGAGAATGAAAACATCTTGGTCCAGAGCATGATACAATATTGTATTCAAGTGAAAATAACATTTAAACGGAGCACAGGAAAGAATGACACGAGCACTTTGTGCGTGTTACATATGTTCAAAAAATTCATCCATTGGATGTACACTGCAATCGCTCGTCCCATACTTACCTACGGATCAATCGTTTGGTGGAAGGCTGTTGAAAAACAAAGCTATCGCAAAAACTCAACTGTATTAATACCCGAAGCCATAGATGGGAACCCCTCACTACTACAAGGGTATTCCCATCTACCCTGATGGGTCAAAAATGGAGAAAGAAACAAGAAGAATCATATAAACTCCCAGATGAGTGTAGCGTCTTTCAAGCTGAGATTTACGCTGTTGAAAAAGCGGCCGAAATGATCCAATAGAGAAAACTGATATCGTTAAGGATCACATTTTTCGTGGACAGCCAAGCAGCTATCAAATCATTATCCAGTGAGACAATAATATCCAAGGCAGTGGTAAAATGCCGGGGTGTACTCAACATTATCGGTAACACCAACCAATTCAAACTAAAGGGGAACGATATAGCAGATGAACTGACAAGAAAGGGTTCAGTACCAAATAGGGACAGCAACAGGTTATTGGTTATGGGTCCAGAGGTCGTGATTGGAGTTGTTAGAAGAAAGATATACATAACAATGAAAGAGCAAATAAATAAATCCTGGGTATATAGGAATCACTGTTTCACCTCTAGAAATGTATGGCCTAGAATTAATGAAAAGGAAAACAAGTCCCAAGTTCGAACCCCTCTATCTTCAATATCAATGAAGTCAGAAACAACAAATTCCGCATATTTGCTAAGCTAGTCAAGCACAGGCGCCTTACCCGCCATTCAACCAACTTTTTAGCATTAGAGGATCCTGAGATATAAGGTCTCAAAAATCACAAAAACCGTAACTAAATCGATCACTGAAAGATCATCAAAATTATGGAGCACTTCCCGACATCGTATAATCTTGTCATTGACAAAGGAATAAGTCAAAAACTTGAGGTTTCCCATTCAGGGTTCGTGGTATCAACCCACATCCTCAGAATTGGTGTCAGTTATATGGAGCATTTGCGATTGCTGTAGAAGTGAAGAAGAATTAGAGCGGTAGGGTTCAGATTACATACAAAGGAACAAATAGAAAATCTGAGATTTTCCAATTAGAGGAGGTGGTATTCACCCAACCATTTTCTGACAAAATGTTTAATTTATTTGGGGCATTTCCACTTTCAGTATCTTTCGAGATTTTGACATGGTAAACTATTAAAGTTTTTGCAAAACGAAGAGAGTTCAGACCAAACATATAAATGGATAAAAAGAGCCAAGCTATCTAAAGCCTCTTTGTAACAAGTCAACCGTGAAAAGTAGTAAGCCAAGTTCTCTAAGGCCTCTATGTAACAAGTCAGCAATGAAAATTAGTGAGATCTAAAAGTACGCCAAGTTCTTACCTCACCAAGATTTAATACCAAATATTTAAAGCAGAATATGATTAAAACAATGAATACTGATCAAATTTTTAGGTTATATTCTTAATATGTTGCATTTATAATACGCATACCTGTTCATATAAAATTAATCAATAAAATCAATGCTTTTCAGAGCTTTTTTATCTTTTTTTTTTTAGGAAAATACATTAAATATGAAATCAAATCAACTTTTATATCACGATTAGTTTTTTCTGGGAATGTATTGTGAAAAATGATCCGACTACATGTGAAATTTGGTCCCAATGTAAAATGAATAACCTAAGCGGTCAACCATAAGCTAATGATTTAGTTTTTATAACTCAAATTGGATTCCTCCAGTGCATTCTTTCATTTTACACTGAACACTTTAGCTAAGGGATTCATTTTTGTTTTTTTTTTCTGAATTTAATACGAACACGTTTTTAAATATTCAACCTTCTCCTTTAAATCTATATAAATTAATCAATTAGGTATGGCACCACACAGTCAATGCCATGATCAAAAAATACGTTCACGTTAACACATTTTTCTTTGACAATGACAATATGTGACACAATTAGGATAGATTTGGACGTTATTTTTACGCCAGAGTCAAAGCTTCGATTTGATGCGCGTACTAAAGGTGTTTTGATTACCCTTAAAATGACCAAGCACAGTGCGAGCGTTAGGAAAGTGGGGAATGATGTAACAGGAGATACCGATGCACATTGGTTTTGAATTTCTGAATATTAAAATGGGAGGGGAAAATACAGCCGGGTAAAGTAGTCCACATTCGCGTTGTACGTCTAAAGAAAGAATCTCTGTACTTGACAGTATGTCCGAAGTTGGGCTCAAGGATAAACTGATGAGCATTCCTAGAAGCGCGAGTATTACGGTTGAATAGCTTAAGGGGAGGAATGCAACTGACTGACTATGACAAGAAACATTTCGACGGTGTTTAAGAGATGTAAATGTTTCCATTATAGTTCTATCGCCTACCATTCTTAGAGCTCTATTCTGCATTCTATCTGAGAGACTCAAATAAGTTTTGAGAGCTCCTGCCCAAATGTGTGAGTTATACTCCAGCTTTGGACGAATGAACCCCTTATAGATTACAGCCAGATCAGTGTTCATTCCACAAGAGGTGGTCTGTGATGCACATGCCAAGGACTGAAAGCTGACTGGTTTCTTCAATGCAAGCATCCCTCATGGATAGCGGCATTGGGGGTGGGTTCTACTTTAACGACAGAAGACAGCACTGAGTTTTTGAAGCATTAAATTCTATGCGGTTTTTTATTCGCCATTGGACAATGCTGTCGAGATCAGAATTTAATGAGCTTATCATGCGAAGCCGTTACAGTTCCACATCCGAAGAACAATGTCATGTAATTTAAGTAAGATTTTTTTTATTAATTAGTTACCAAGTCAGTAAGATTTTGATAAAATATGACCTTGGTCAGTATTTTTTAACATACCTCAGATTACTACCTATAAAGAAGACTTTTAGTGGGCTATAGGTCAAAATAAGATGTTATACTGTTTTAATTTTGCTACGTTTCGAGCATGGTTGCGCTCATCATCAGGCATTTATTTCACAAAAATAAATAAAAACGTTGTCAATTATTTTATTTTTATTTTCGTCTATTTACATAGTTTATTTTATACACATTGACACTGCATGTGTAAGATTGTTGGGATTTTAATCCTATATTCAAAATGTTTTTATGTAAGTTTTGTTGATGACACTTTGTAAATAGTGTTAACTAATTGTTTTTATGTATTGTATTTATTTATTTTTGTGAAATAAAGGACTGATGATGAGCGTAACCATGTTCGAAACGTCGCAAGATTAAAACAGTATAACATATTATTTTGACAACCCACTAAATGTCCTCTTAACATTTACTTAAGTAAAAAGGTCACACAAATAACCAATTATCAGATTACTACCATTACCATTTAAAATTCAAACAAATCTTAGTTTCCAAGTACATGCACATATTATATTAGAAACGACTTACTGCCATATACGCTGCACAACCGGCTGACCTCGTATTCGCTTTCGAGTCAACCAATCGACCACTTATACCAAAATCACAAAGTTTTATGTTCCCCCTTTCGTCTATAAGAATATTTGACGGTTTTACATCTCTATGTATGACACCATGTTTCTCTTTAAGATAAGAAAGTGCTTTCACAGTCTAAAAATTAAAGAAAAAAAAATAATATAAAAAAACAGTAAAATGATATTAATTTGGATAAACAAAAATTCTGGCTTACCGCAACTGTGACTTTACCAAGAATTTTTTCTGGAACGGGTTTCTTCGAGAGCTTCAATAGCTTATCAAAACACATTGCCATCAATTCCATGCAAATCCATACATCAGGATCACGTACGAAACATCCGAGGCACTGAACAATATATTGGCAGTCATGTGATTTAAGCACTACATCCAGATCCATAAGTATCCTCTTGTTCTCCTCCGTGTTGCCTGTTCGGCGCATTTGTTTAACTGCAATCACAGTTCCACTCGGAATGTGTTGCATTTTAACCACATGACCACTCGTGCCATTTCCAAGATCGCCTATATGTTTAAGGTCTTGGATGTCCGTCTTATATGACTGATTATTTATTGTGAGGATTCCAGTTTGTTTCATGATCTTTTTCAGTTTTTTGTCTGTTTCTGTTTCGGCTGCGGGATGCTGAGCAACAACTGGTAGATTCAAGGATTTCCTAGGACGAATGGGTGTCGTTTCCACTGAAGTACAATTAGAATAAATATATATATAAAACTAAAAACTCTAGAAGGTTTTGTGTACTGTGTACATGGATGAAGGTGCGACTGCAATTTCGCATTTCATCGCAGAAATGTCATTTTCCCTTTTGTTTTCGAATATACTAATCAATTAAATTGATTTCTTGAAAACATAAAATATCATCAATAACAAGATTTATTTTGAAAATAAAAACAAAATTAAAATTAAATTAAACTCATATTTTATATTCCTTACAATGTTGCGGGCGGGTCGGGAGTGTCTGCCGAGAAGGGGCAGACATTTGTGGTGGAAATACCATACGTGAATCATTTTCGGCTTGCAATCGTTCTTCTAGCGTTTGTAATTTAATGCCAATTGTGTCTATAGAACTAGACATTGCTTAGATACAATATTTTTGCTTTCCAGTTTATGTAAACTTAAAATTTATTTTGCTAACACAGAACAAAAAGAAAATATAGCAAAACCACACCAAACCGAACCTAGACTTTGTATATGAAACCTATAGTACTACTACGAGACTGAATTTTTTAGCTAGTAGTTCCGTCGATGAGGGCGCTAGTTTCTCTTTTCTTGATATTGAATTGTTTATGTGGAAGAAATAAATGTAGAGGCAAATACGAAAAAAAGCAAGGGAGACGGTCAAAACTTATTAGTTCTGACAACAATATAGAGGGTAAGGGAGAAAACCGAATAAGCTGTTTTTGTCATGGCAACCTTCAAAATATGGTGGGTATAAATAAATTATATCAAGGCTATTGGCGTATACATGAATTTGAAGTAAGAATGTATATGGATATACATGCATGAATAGGTTATTATAGAATTTATTTTAAATTTTTCTTTCAAATTTTAGATATTTGGTGGATTTTAGGATTTTGAATTGTAGCAACGTTGCTACTTTTCACTTTTTCTATGCGAAAATAGCAAAGCAATGTTGAGATATTTCAATATGTTTTGTTTAGGTAGGTACATGTGTACCCAGATACCCATCTACATACAATATGTATGTACATAGGTACTTTTTGTTCTTTTTCAAATCTATTGAGAATAATTTAATTTTTTCTCCAGACAGTTTTATTAGGAAATAAAGTAGGTATACCTAGGCAAAATTTATTTTGACTAGCGATATTATAAATGTAGGTAGGTACTATATTACAAGTTATGGATTCGAAAAAAATCGAACTCGAGAATTTGATCAAACTTGACATTACGATGATAGCGAAGACCATTGTATATAGATATTAATAGTACTATCATGACGACGAAATTCATCCAGCCTGCAATAAGTTCTGCTACTCATCATGAGATCCACTATCAAATCTGAGGTTTGGTAGTGTTGGTGTGTTATGAAAATGTGTATGAAGAGAAATAGTGTGATTAAAAATTGAAGTGAGAAATATATAAAAAATTTATTATAAGTTAGAGGAGAAAAGGAAAACTATTTATTTCATAGGTTTTTTTATTTTTTTTATGAGAATTTTTTTTTTTTTAGTAGGAGCTGGTTGTGTGTGTGTTTTTTTTTTATTCTACGGCTGATAGAATGAAAATTGTTTGATGGCTGTAGGGAATATTTAAATATTCAGGTATACACCTGTGTGCAACGGTCACTACTAAGTAAAATAAACTTTTTTACCAAATGAACAAACATGATAATAATTTAACAGTTAAAATTTGAGATTTCTGTTAATCGTTGTGCAAAAAAAAAATTTTCTTGTGACAAAATTTTTGTTATTTTATATTAATATTTTTTTTGGATTTTGAAAAAAAATATTATTTTTTGAAAATTCAGATTTGATAAGTAATTTCGTAAAAAATCGAGTTGACGAATTTTCAAATAAGAATTGTTTATTAATAGGTATTATTTATTTTTTCAAGTCGTTTTTTACTTATTTTTTTTTTAATGAGTATTCAACAATATATATATACATTTGAAAATATTATTTAAAAAAATCTTCCAAGCATTTAATATTTATTTGCAAAATATTGTTTTTTTTTTCAAAATCCAAAAAATAAAATAAAATTTAATAACAATTTTTTTTCTTGGAAATTCTTGGAGCCGTTTTTGAAAAATAATTTATTTTTATTAACGGTTTTTAACATTTGTATTGGAGGTACCGCTGTTTTTTATTTTAGAAAAATAGTTTTTTTAACTATTCAAGATAATGTCTAAAAACTACTAAATACGAAGTTTCGAAAAAATCTATTAAGTCGTTTTCGAAATTTTGAATTTTCAAAAAAAAAAAAATAATTTACAAAATAATTTGTTTTGAAACATTTTGGTATACAATAGTGTTTAAACTTTCTAGGAGCTTCTGCGTAAAAAATAAAAAAAAAATCAGATTAACCGTTTCCGAGAAAATCGAAAACCAAAAAATGGTTCTACTAGAAGTACCAAACAAAAATTTTTTTCCAAATAATTCAAAAGGTACCCTTCCCTTCATTAATGAACTCATTTTTTTTTATAAAATCGTTGGAGCCGTTTTTGAGAAAAATAAGATTTTTGTTTTTGGCCAAAAAAAATGTATGGGGGCTACTATTCTTTGTCGTCTTAAAATAAATGAAAAACCGTGTGGGCATATTTACGAAAAAAACAATATGTACCAAGTTTGAAGACAATCTATCAAAGCGTTTAGGCTGTAGACTCGAGGACAAACAGACAGAGAGACGGAATTGCGGACCTATTTTTTCGTCTTCGCTATCATCGTAATGTCAAGTTTGATCAAATTCTCGAGTTCGATTTTTTTCGAATCCATAACTTGTAATATAGTACCTACCTACATTTATAATATCGCTAGTCAAAAAAAATTTTTAAAAATATTGTCTACTTTATTTCCTAATAAAACTGTCTGCAGAAAAAATTAAATTATTCTCAATAGATATTATATTTGAAAAAGAACAAAAAGTACCTATGTACATACATATTGTGTACACATGTACCTACCTAAACAAAATATATTGAAATATCTCAACATTGATTTGCTATTTTCACATAGAAAAAGTGAAAAGTAGCAACGTTGCTACAATTCAAAATCCTAAAATCCACCAAATATCTAAAATTTGAAAGAAAAATTTAAAATAAATTCTATAATAACCTATACATGCATGTATATCCATATACATTCTTACTTCAAATTCATGTATACGCCAATAGCCTTGATATAATTTATTTATACCCACCATATTTTGAAGGTTGCCATGACAAAAACAGCTTATTCGGTTTTCTCCCTTACCCTCTATATTGTTGTCAGAACTAATAAGTTTTGACCGTCTCCCTTGCTTTTTTTCGTATTTGCCTCTACATTTATTTCTTCCGCATATACAATTCAATATCAAGAAAATAGAAACTAGCGCCCTCATCGACGGAACTACTAGCTAAAAAATTTAGTCTCGTAGTATAGGTTTCATATACAAAGGTACAATAGAATAGAAGAAAACGCAAATAATAATAGGGGTATTCACGATCTGGTGTACCAAGTCTTGTAAAATTGTAAAATTTTATTTTTTTTACAACAGACTGTGAGCACACCTTTTCTAATCTATAGCAACTCTTCAAGCAAGCGACTCCGTTTCATATCCAATACCATTTCATAAACTAACCCAAAAACGGATCCAAACCGATTCCAAATCGGATCCAATTAGTATGGAAATTAGAATCACCACGGATCCATTATGTGAATGTATTGTGAGAGAGTTTTCTATTTCACCATACTCAGCGAGAACGGAACCTAAATAGAATCCAAAACTGATCCAAGAAAATTAACTAATCTAATAAGAAATAGGTACATATATGCTCTTTTACACATATTAAACACTTCTAATAATCCCGTTTTTCCATTTTAAAATATTATTTTGTAAACTATTTATGTTTGTTATTATGTATTTTGGTTTTCCTTTAAGATAAAAATTTGATTGTTGCTTGCAAAATTGAAAAAAAAACAATAACTGTGTCTCTCCATGTGGCTTGATTTCTATTCCATAAGAATACTCCCCACTCGAATATCGTCTTCCCCTCTATATTTCTCGGTCCATAAAAAAATAGTCTCGATTCTAGTTCTCCTTTTTTACATGCGTACACAGAAAATGTGTTAACATGCGTGAGACACTCGTTTTTTTTTTTTGATTCCAAAGTGAACCGAGAAATTCGGTCCGTGTTTTTGCTTGAAGGGAACACTGAAGCAAATGTCAAAATCTGTTTCACATTTGTTCTGAAGAAGGCTTAGTTTGTGTTAAAAAATCTTACACTCTTGTATTTTTCTGGTACAATAGGGCTCGGGTATTGTAAAAGTGTAAGATTTTGACATTCAATATATTTTGTTGTTGTAGTGCAAAAAAATGGTACACTTTTACAATGATACAAGACCAGATACATCGGATCGTGAATACCCCTAATATATTTTTGTTTTTGTGGACTGTGTGGAATAAAGCCAAATTGAAGGTTTTATGACCTGTAGTCCAAAATGCGTTTCGCCAAGGTATGATAGTTGGGCTCGTCAGTTCGATGCTATCGTATCCTTCTAAGACGCAATGTTTTTCGGTCGATGGTTACCGACTATTATAAAATTTGCAGCATTTACACACTGCAAATTATATTATTTAGGGAATTTGGTTAAATTTGTGCACCTAACTGAATGTTATGCCCGTGGTCTGGCCAGTAATAGAATAGAAGAAAAGGCAAAAAATAATATATTTTTGTTTTTGTTTTTGTTTTTGTGGACTGTACAATGTTCTGGTTTGGTAATTTTGTTAGTTTATTATTTTGAAATAATAATCTTATTGCCTTTTTCGTTATATTAGAAGTCTTCAGCCGAAGCCACAGTATCCGCAAACAAAAAAAAAACATCGTCCTAAAATCAAAGGTGACAATACTGACAGTAGTTAGGACATGAATCAGAGGTTTGTTTGTTTGTTTATGTGTGTACGGAGGTTGGCTACCAGCCAATATGCTACTAAAATGGCAAATGCAACTAAAATGGTAAAGACAACAAAAATGGTAGCTACAACTAAGATGGTGAATGCAACTAAAATGGTAACTGCAACTAAAATGGTAAATGCAACTAAAATGGCAAATGCAACTAAAATGGTAATGCAACTAATATGGTAAATGCAACTTAAATGGTAAATGCAACTAAAATGGTAAATGCATTTAAATGGTTAATGCTACTAAAATGATAAGTGCAACTAAAATGGTAAATGCAATTAAATGGTTAATGCTACTAAAATGGTAAATGCAACTTAAATGGTAAATGCAACTAAAATGGTAAATGCAACTACAATGGTAAATGTAACTAAAATGGTAAATGCAACTAAAATGGTAAATGCAACTAAAATGGTAAATGCAAATAAAATAGTAAATGCAACTAAAATGGTAAATGCAACTATAATGGTAAATGCATTTAAAATGGAAAATGCGACTAAAATGGTAACTGCAACTAAAATGGTAAATGCAACTAAAATGGTAAATGGAACTAAAATGTTAATGTTACTAAAATGGTAAATGCCATTAATATGGTAAATGCAACTAAAATGGTAAATGCTACTAAAATGGTAAATGCAACTATAATGGTAAATGCATTGTAAATCGTAAATGCAACTAAAATGGTAAATGCAACTAAAATGGTAAATACAACTAAAATGGTAAATGCAACTAAGACGGTAAATGCAACTAAAATAGTAAATGCAACTAATATGGTAAATGCAACTAAAATGGTAAATGCAACTAAAATGGTAAATGTAACTAAAATGACAAATGCAACTAAAAAGGCAAATGCAACTAAAATGGTAACTGCAACTAAAATGGTAAATGCAACTAAAATGGCATATTCAACTAAAATGGTAATGTAACTATTATGGTAAATGCAACTTAAATGGTCAATGCAACTAAAATGGTAAATGCAATTAAATGGTGAATGTAACTAAAATGGTAAATACAACTACGATGGTAAATGCAACTAAAATAGTAAATGCAACTAAAATGATAAATGCAACTAAAATGATAAATGCAACTAAAATAGTTAATGCAACTAAAATGGTAAATGCTACTAAAATGGTAAATGCAACTTAAATGGTAAAGACAACAAAAAGGGTAGCTACAACTAAATTGGTGAATGCAACTAAAATGGTAAATGGAATTAAGATGGTAAATGCAACTGAAATGGTAAATGCAACTAAAATGGTAAATGCAACTAAAATAGTAAATGCAATTAAAATATTAAATGCAACTAAAATGGCAAATGCAACTAAAATGATAAATGCAAAATGGTAAATGTAACTAAAATGGTAAACATAACTAAAATGGTAAATGCAACTAAAATGGTAAATGCAACTAAGATGGTAAATGCTACTAAAATGGTAAATGCAACTTAAATGGTAAATGCAACTACAACGGCAAATGCAACTAAAATGGTAAATGCAACTAAGATGGTAATTGCAACTAAGATGGTAATTGCAACTAAAATGGTGAATGCAACTAAAATGGTAAATGCAACTAAAATAGTAAATGCAACTAAAATGGCAAATGCAACTAAAATGATAAATGCAAAATGGTAAATGTAACTAAAATGGTAAACATAACTAAAATGGTAAATGCAACTAAAATGGTGAATGCAACTAAAATGGTAAATGCAACTAAAATAGTAAATGCAACTAAAATGGTAAATGCAACTAAAATGGTAAATGCAACTAAGATGGTAATTGCAACTAAAATGGTGAATTCAACTAAAATGGTAAATGCAACTAAAATACTAAATGCAACTAAAATGGTAAATGCAAATAAAATGGTAAATGGGACTAAAACGGTAAATGCAAATAAAATGGCAAATGCAACTAAAATGGTAAATGCAACTACTATGGTAAATGCAATTAAATGGTTAATGCAACTAAAATGATAAATGCAAAATGGCAAATACAACTAAAATGGTAAACATAACTAAAATTGTAAATGCAACTAAAGTGGTAAATGCAACTAAAATGGTAAATGCAACTAAAATGGTAAATGCAACTAAAATGTCAAATGCAACTAAAATGGTAACTGCAACTAAAATGGTAAATGCAACTAAAATTGTAACTGCAACTTAAATGGTAAATGCAACTAAATTCGTAAATGCAACTAAGATATTAAATGCAACTAAAATGGCAAATGCAACTAAAATGGTAAATGCAACTAAAATGTCAAATGCAACTAAAATGGTAAATGCAACTAAAATGTCAAATGCAACTAAAATGGTAACTGCAACTAAAATGGTAAATGCAACTAAAATTGTAACTGCAACTTAAATGGTAAATGCAACTAAATTCGTAAATGCAACCAAAATATTAAATGCAACTAAAATGGCAAATGCAACTAAAATGATAAATTCAAAATGGTAAATGAACCTAAAATGGTAAACACAACTAAAATGGTAAATGCAACTAAAATGGTAAATGCTACTAAAATGGCAAATGCAACTAAAATGGTAAAGACAACAAAAATGGTAGCTACAACTAAAATGGTGAATGCAACTAAAATGGTAAATGCAACTAAGATGGTAAATGCAACTAAAATGGTAAATGCAATTAAATGGTTAATGCTACTAAAATTTTAAATGCAACTTAAATGGTAAATGCAACTAAAATGGTAAATGCAACTAAAATGGCAAATGCAACTAAAATGGTAAATGCAACTAAAGTGGTAAAGACAACTAAAATGGTTAATGCAACAAAAATGGTAGCTACAAATAAAATGGTAAATGCAACTAAAATGGTACATGCAACTAAAATGGTAAATGCAGCTAATATGGTAAATGCAATTAAATGGTTAATGCTACTAAAATTTTAAATGCAACTTAAATGGTAAATGCAACTAAAATGGTAAATGCAACTACAATGGTAAATGTAACTAAAATGGTAAATGCAACTAAAATGGTAAATGCAATTAAATGGTTAATACAACTAAAGTGGTAAATGCAACTAAAATGGTAACTGCAACTAAAATGGTAAATGCAACTAAAATGGTAAATGAAACTAAAATGATAAATGCAACTAAAATGGTAAATGCAATCAAATAGTTAATGCTACTAAAATGATAAATGCAACTAAAATGGTAAATGCAACTAAAATGGTAAATGCAACTAAAATGGTAAATGTAACTAAAATGGTAAATGCAACTAAAATGGTAAAGACAACTAAAATGGTTAATGCAACAAAAATGGTAGCTACAACTATAATGGTGAATGCAACTATAATGGTAAATGCAACTAAGATGGTAAATGCAAATAAAATAGTAAATGCAACTAAAATGGTAAATACAAATAAAATAGTAAATGCAACTAAAATGGTAAATGCAACTAAAATGGTAAATGCAGCTAAAATGGCAAATGCAACTAAAATGGTAAATGCAACTAAGATGGTAATTGCAACTAAGATGGTAATTGCAACTAAAATGGTGATGCAACTAACATGGTAAATGCAACTAAAATAGTAAATGCAACTAAAATGGCAAATGCAACTAAAATGGTAAATGCAACTAAGATGGTAATTGCAACTTAGATGGTAATTGCAACTAAAATTGTGAATGCAACTTAAATGGTAAATGCAACTAAAATAGCAAATGCAACTAAAATGGCAAATGCAACTAAAATGGTAAATGCAACTAAGATGGTAATTGCAACTAAAATGGTGAATGCAACTAAAATGGTAAATGCAACTAAAATAGTAAATGCAACTAAAATGGTAAATGCAAATAAAATCGTAAATGCAAATAAAATGGCAAATGCAACTAAAATGGTAAATGCAATTAAATGGTTAATGCAACTAAAATGATAAATGCAAAACGGTAAATACAACTAAAATGGTAAACATAACTAAAATTGTAAATGCAACTAAAGTGGTAAATGCAACTAAAATGGTAAATGCAACTAAAATGGTAAATGCAACTAAAATGTCAAATGCAACTAAAATGGTAACTGCAACTAAAATGGTAAATGCAACTAAAATTGTAACTGCAACTTAAATGGTAAATGCAACTAAATTCGTAAATGCAACTAAGATATTAAATGCAACTAATATGGCAAATGCAACTAAAATGGTAAAGACAACTAAAATGGTTAATGCAACAAAAATGGTAGCTACAACTAAAATGGTAAATGCAACTAAAATGGAAAATGCAACTAAAATTTTAAATACAACTAAAATGGTAAATGCAACTTAAATGGTAAATGCAACTAAAATGGTAAATGTAACTAAAATCGTAAAAGTAACTAAAATGGTAAATGCAACTAAAATGGTAAATGTAACTAAAATCACAAATGCAACTAAAAAGGCAAATGCAACTAAAATGGTAACTGCAACTAAAATGGTAAATGCAACTAAAATGGCAAATACAACTAAAATGGTAATGCCACTAATATGGTAAATGCAACTTAAATGGTAAATGCAACTAAAATGGTAAATGCATTTAAATGGTTAATGCTACTAAAATGATAAATGTAACTAAAATGACAAATGCAACTAAAAAGGCAAATGCAACTAAAATGGTAACTGCAACTAAAATGGTAAATGCAACTAAAATGGCATATTCAACTAAAATGGTAATGTAACTATTATGGTAAATGCAACTTAAATGGTAAATGCAACTAAAATGGTAAATGCAATTAAATGGTGAATGTAACTAAAATGGTAAATACAACTACGATGGTAAATGCAACTAAAATAGTAAATGCAACTAAAATGATAAATGCAACTAAAATGATAAATGCAACTAAAATAGTTAATGCAACTAAAATGGTAAATGCTACTAAAATGGTAAATGCAACTAAAATGGTAAAGACAACAAAAAGGGTAGCTACAACTAAATTGGTGAATGCAACTAAAATGGTAAATGGAATTAAGATGGTAAATGCAACCAAAATAGTAAATGCAACTGAAATGGTAAATGCAACTAAAATGGTAAATGCAACTAAAATAGTAAATGCAATTAAAATATTAAATGCAACTAAAATGGCAAATGCAACTAAAATGATAAATGCAAAATGGTAAATGTAACTAAAATGGTAAACATAACTAAAATGGTAAATGCAACTAAAATGGTAAATGCAACTAAGATGGTAAATGCTACTAAAATGGTAAATGCAACTTAAATGGTAAATGCAACTACAACGGCAAATGCAACTAAAATGGTAAATGCAACTAAGATGGTAATTGCAACTAAAATGGTGAATGCAACTAAAATGGTAAATGCAACTAAAATAGTAAATGCAACTAAAATGGCAAAAGCAACTAAAATGATAAATGCAAAATGGTAAATGTAACTAAAATGGTAAACATAACTAAAATGGTAAATGCAACTAAAATGGTGAATGCAACTAAAATGGTAAATGCAACTAAAATAGTAAATGCAACTAAAATGGTAAATGCAACTAAAATGGTAAATGCAACTAAGATGGTAATTGCAACTAAAATGGTGAATTCAACTAAAATGGTAAATGCAACTAAAATACTAAATGCAACTAAAATGGCAAATGCAAATAAAATGGTAAATGGGACTAAAACGGTAAATGCAAATAAAATGGCAAATGCAACTAAAATGGTAAATGCAACTACTATGGTAAATGCAATTAAATGGTTAATGCAACTAAAATGATAAATGCAAAATGGCAAATACAACTAAAATGGTAAACATAACTAAAATTGTAAATGCAACTAAAGTGGTAAATGCAACTAAAATGGTAAATGCAACTAAAATGGTAAATGCAACTAAAATGTCAAATGCAACTAAAATGGTAACTGCAACTAAAATGGTAAATGCAACTAAAATTGTAACTGCAACTTAAATGGTAAATGCAACTAAATTCGTAAATGCAACTAAGATATTAAATGCAACTAAAATGGCAAATGCAACTAAAATGGTAAATGCAACTAAAATGTCAAATGCAACTAAAATGGTAAATGCAACTAAAATGTCAAATGCAACTAAAATGGTAACTGCAACTAAAATGGTAAATGCAACTAAAATTGTAACTGCAACTTAAATGGTAAATGCAACTAAATTCGTAAATGCAACCAAAATATTAAATGCAACTAAAATGGCAAATGCAACTAAAATGATAAATGCAAAATGGTAAATGTAACTAAAATGGTAAACACAACTAAAATGGTAAATGCAACTAAAATGGTAAATGCAACTAAAATGTCAAATGCAACTAAAATGGTAACTGCAACGAAAATGGTAAATGCAACTAAAATTGTAACTGCAACTTAAATGGTAAATGCAACTAAATTCGTAAATGCAACCAAAATATTAAATGCAACTAAAATGGTAAAGACAACAAAAATGGTAGCTACAACTAAAATGGTGAATGCCACTAAAATGGTAAATGCAACTAAGATGGTAAATGCAACTAAAATGGTAAATGCAATTAAATGGTTAATGCTACTAAAATTTTAAATGCAACTTAAATGGTAAATGCAACTAAAATGGTAAATGCAACTAAAATGGTAAATGCAACTAAAATGGCAAATGCAACTAAAATGGTAAATGCAACTAAAGTGGTAAAGACAACTAAAATGGTTAATGCAACAAAAATGGTAGCTACAAATAAAATGGTAAATGCAACTAAAATGGTACATGCAACTAAAATGGTAAATGCAACTAAAATGGTAAATGCAATTAAATGGTTAATGCTACTAAAATTTTAAATGCAACTTAAATGGTAAATGCAACTAAAATGGTAAATGCAACTACAATGGTAAATGTAACTAAAATGGTAAATGCAACTAAAATGGTAAATGCAATTAAATGGTTAATACAACTAAAGTAGTAAATGCAACTAAAATGGTAACTGCAACTAAAATGGTAAATGCAACTAAAATGGAAAATGAAACTAAAATGATAAATGCAACTAAAATGGTAAATGCAATCAAATAGTTAATGCTACTAAAATGATAAATGCAACTAAAATGGTAAATGCAACTAAAATGGTAAATGCAACTAAAATGGTAAATGTAACTAAAATGGTAAATGCAACTAAAATGGTAAAGACAACTAAAATGGTTAATGCAACAAAAATGGTAGCTACAACTATAATGGTGAATGCAACTATAATGGTAAATGCAACTAAGATGGTAAATGCAAATAAAATAGTAAATGCAACTAAAATGGTAAATGCAAATAAAATAGTAAATGCAACTAAAATGGTAAATGCAACTAAAATGGTAAATGCAGCTAAAATGGCAAATGCAACTAAAATGGTAAATGCAACTAAGATGGTAATTGCAACTAAGATGGTAATTGACACTAAAATGGTGAATGCAACTAAAATGGCAAATGCAACTAAAATAGTAAATGCAACTAAGATGGTAATTGCAACTTAGATGGTAATTGCAACTAAAATGGTGAATGCAACTTAAATGGTAAATGCAACTAAAATAGCAAATGCAACTAAAATGGCAAATGCAACTAAAATGGTAAATGCAACTAAGATGGTAATTGCAACTAAAATGGTGAATGCAACTAAAATGGTAAATGCAACTAAAATAGTAAATGCAACTAAAATGGTAAATGCAAATAAAATCGTAAATGCAAATAAAATGGCAAATGCAACTAAAATGGTAAATGCAATTAAATGGTTAATGCAACTAAAATGATAAATGCAAAACGGTAAATACAACTAAAATGGTAAACATAACTAAAATTGTAAATGCAACTAAAGTGGTAAATGCAAATAAAATGGTAAATGCAACTAAAATGGTAAATGCAATTAAATGGTTAATGCTACTAAAATTTTAAATGCAACTAAAATGGTAACTGCAACTAAAATGGTAAATGCAACTAAAATGGTAACTGCAACTAAAATGGTAAATGCAACTAAGATGGTAATTGCAACTAAAATGGTGAATGCAACTAAAATGGTAAATGCAACTAAAATAGT
Organism: Philhelius pedissequus; assembly: GCA_910595825.1. Taxonomy (NCBI): domain Eukaryota; kingdom Metazoa; phylum Arthropoda; class Insecta; order Diptera; family Syrphidae; genus Philhelius; species Philhelius pedissequus. The sequence continues at coordinate 225,387,528 of OU343161.1, read as the reverse complement.
AAATGCAACTAAAATGGTAAATGCAAATAAAATCGTAAATGCAAATAAAATGGCAAATGCAACTAAAATGGTAAATGCAATTAAATGGTTAATGCAACTAAAATGATAAATGCAAAACGGTAAATACAACTAAAATGGTAAACATAACTAAAATTGTAAATGCAACTAAAGTGGTAAATGCAATTAAATGGTTAATGCAACTAAAATGATAAATGCAAAACGGTAAATACAACTAAAATGGTAAACATAACTAAAATTGTAAATGCAACTAAAGTGGTAAATGCAAATAAAATGGTAAATGCAACTAAAATAGCAAATGCAACTAAAATGGCAAATGCAACTAAAATGGTAAATGCAACTAAGATATTAAATGCAACTAATATGGCAAATGCAACTAAAATGGTAAAGACAACTAAAATGGTTAATGCAACAAAAATGGTAGCTACAACTAAAATGGTAAATGCAACTAAAATTGTAAATGCAACTAAAATTTTAAATACAACTAAAATGGTAAATGCAACTTAAATGGTAAATGCAACTAAAATGGTAAATGTAACTACAATCGTAAATGTAACTAAAATGGTAAATGCAACTAAAATGGTAAATGTAACTAAAATCACAAATGCAACTAAAAAGGCAAATGCAACTAAAATGGTAACTGCAACTAAAATGGTAAATGCAACTAAAATGGCAAATGCAACTAAAATGGTAATGCAACCAATATGGTAAATGCAACTTAAATGGTAAATGCAACTAAAATGGTAAATGCATTTTAATGGTTAATGCTACTAAAATGATAAATGCAACTAAAATGGTAAAAGCAATTAAATGTTTAATGCTACTAAAATGGTAAATGCAACTTAAATTGTAAATGCAACTAAAATTGTAAGTGCAACTACAATAGTAACTGCAACTAAAATGGTAAATGCTACTAAAATGATAAATGCAACAAAAATGGTAATTGAAACTAAAATAGTAAATGCAACTAAAATGGTAAATGCAACTAAGATTTTAAATGCAACTAAAATGGTGAATGCAACTAAAATGGTAAATGCAACTAAAATAGTAAATGCAACTAAAATGGTAAATGCAACTAAAATGGTAAATGCAACTAAAATGGTAAATGTAACTAAAATGACAAATGCAACTAAAAAGGCAATGCAACTAAAATGGTAACTGCAACTTTAATGACAAATGCAACTAAAGAGGCAAATGCAACTAAAATGGTAACTGCAACTAAAATGGTAAATGTAACTAAAATGGCAAATGCAACTAAAATGGTAATGCAAATAATATGGTAAATGTAACTTAAATGGTAAATGCAACTAAGATGGTAAATGCAATTAAATGGTTAATGCTACTAAAATGATAAATGCAACTAAAATGGTAAATGCAACTAAAATGGTAAATGCAACTAAAATGGTAAATGTAACTAAAATGAAAATTGCAACTAAAATGGTAAAGACAACTAAAATGGTTAATGCAACAAAAATGGTAGCTACAACTATAATGGTGAATCTAACTAAAATGGTAAATGCAACTAAGATGGTAAATGCAACTAAAATAGTAAATGCAACTAAAATGGTAAATGCAACTTAAATGGTAAATGCAACTAAAATGGCAAATGCAACTAAAATGGTAATGCAACTAATATGGTAAATGCAACTAAAATGGTAACTGCAACTAAAATGGTAAACACAACTAAAATGGTAAATGCAAATAAAATGGTAAATGGGACTAAAATGGTAAATGCAAATAAAATGGCAAATGCAACTAAAATGGTAAATGCAACTAATATGGTAAATGCAATTAAATGGTTAATGCAACTAAAATGTTAAATGCAAAATGGTAAATACAACTAAAATGGTAAACATAACTAAAATTGTAAATGCAACTAAAATGGTAAATGCAACTACAATGGTAAATGTAACTAAAATGGTAAATGCAACTAAAATGGTAAATTCAATTAAATGGTTAATACAACTAAAGTGGTAAATGCAACTAAAATGGTAACTGCAACTAAAATGGTAAATGCAACTAAAATGGTAAATGCAACTAAAATGATAAATGCAACTAAAATGGTAAATGCAATCAAATAGTTAATGCTACTAAAATGATAAATGCAACTAAAATGGTAAATGCAACTAAAATGGTAAATGCAACTAAAATGGTAAATGTAACTAAAATGGTAAATGCAACTAAAATGGCAAAGACAACTAAAATGGTTAATGCAACAAAAATGGTAGCTACAACTATAATGGTGAATGCAACTATAATGGTAAATGCAACTAAGATGGTAAATGCAAATAAAATAGTAAATGCAACTAAAATGGTAAATGCAATTAAAATAGTAAATGCAACTAAAATGGTAAATGCAACTAAAATGGTAAATGCAGCTAAAATGGCAAATGCAACTAAAATGGTAAATGCAACTAAGATGGTAATTGCAACTAAGATGGTAATTGCAACTAAAATGGTGAATGCAACTAAAATGGTAAATGCAACTAAAATAGTAAATGCAACTAAAATGGCAAATGCAACTAAAATGGTAAATGCAACTAAGATGGTAATTGCAACTAAGATGGTAATTGCAACTAAAATGGTGAATGCAACTTAAATGGTAAATGCAACTAAAATAGCAAATGCAACTAAAATGGCAAATGCAACTAAAATGGTAAATGCAACTAAGATGGTAATTGCAACTAAAATGGTGAATGGTGAACCTAAAATAGTAAATGCAACTAAAATGGTAAATGCATCTAAAATGGTAAATGCAACTAAGATGGTAATTGCAACTAAAATGGTGAATGCATTTAAAATGGTAAATGCAACTAAGATGGTAATTGCAACTAAAATGGTGAATGCAACCAAAATGGTAAATGCAACTAAAATAGTAAATGCAACTAAAATGGTAAATGCAACTAAAATGGTAAATGCAACTAAAATGGTAAATGCAACTAAAATGTCAAATGCAACTAAAATGGTAACTGCAACTAAAATGGTAAATGCAACTAAAATTGTAACTGCAACTTAAATGGTAAATGCAACTAAATTCGTAAATGCAACTAAGATATTAAATGCAACTAAAATGGCAAATGCAACTAAAATGGTAAAGACAACTAAAATGGTTAATGCAACAAAAATGGTAGCTACAACTAAAATGGTAAATGCAACTAAAATGGTAAATGCAACTAAAATTTTAAATACATCTAAAATGGTAAATGCAACTTAAATGGTAAATGCAACTAAAATGGTAAATGCAAATAAGATCGTAAATGTAACTAAAATGGTAAATGCAACTAAAATGGTAAATGTAACTAAAATGACAAATGCAACTAAAAAGTCAAATGCAACTAAAATGGTAACTGCAACTTAAATGGTAAATGCAACTAAAATGGCAAATGCAACTAAAATGGTAATGCAACTAATATGGTAAATGCAACTTAAATGGTAAATGCAACTAAAATGGTAAATGCATTTAAATGGTTAATGCTACTAAAATGATAAATGCAACTAAAATGGTAACTGCAACTAAAATGGTAAACACAACTAAAATGGTAAATGCAACTAAAATTGTAAATGTAACTAAAATGACAAATGCAACTAAAAAGGCAATGCAACTAAAATGGTAACTGCAACTTTAATGACAAATGCAACTAAAAATGCAAATGCAACTAAAATGGTAACTGCAACTAAAATGGTAAATGCAACTAAAATGACAAATGCAACTAAAATGGTAATGCAAATAATATGGTAAATGCAACTTAAATGGTAAATGCAACTGAAATGGTAAATGCAATTAAATGGTTAATGCTACTAAAATGATAAATGCAACTAAAATGGTAAATGCAAATAAAATGGTAAATGCAACTAAAATGGTAAATGTACCTAAAATGAAAAATGCAACTAAAATGGTAAAGACAACTAAAATGGTTAATGCAACAAAAATGGTAGCTACAACTATAATGGTGAATGTAACTAAAATGGTAAATGCAACTAAAATGGTAACTGCAACTAAATTGGTAAACACAACTAAAATGGTAAATGCAAATAAAATGGTAAATGCAACTTAAATGGTAAATGCAACTAAAATGGCAAATGCAACTAAAATGGTAAATGCAACTAATATGGTAAATGCAATTAAATGGTTAATGCAACTAAAATGATATATGCAAAATGGTAAATACAACTAAAATGGTAAACATAACTAAAATTGTAAATGCAACTAAAATGGTAAATGCAACTTAAATGGTAAATGCAACTAAAATGGCAAATGCAACTAAAAAGGCCAATGCAACTAAAATGGTAAATGCAAATAAAATGGCAAATGCAACTAAAATGGTAAATGCAACTAATATGGTAAATGCAATTAAATGGTTAATGCAACTAAAATGATATATGCAAAATGGTAAATACAACTAAAATGGTAAACATAACTAAAATTGTAAATGCAACTAAAATGGTAAATGCAACTTAAATGGTAAATGCAACTAAAATGGCAAATGCAACTAAAATGGTAATGCAACTAATATGGTAAATGCAACTAAAATGGTAAATGCAACTAAAATAGTAAATGCAACTAAAATGGTAAATGCAAATAAAATGTAAATGGGACTAAAATGGGAAATGCAAATAAAGTGGCAAATGCAACTAAAATGGTAAATGCAACTAATATGGTAAATGCAATTAAATGGTTAATGCAACTAAAATGATAAATGCAAAATGGTAAATACAACTAAAATGGTAAACATAACTAAAATTGTAAATGCAACTAAAATGGTAAATGCAACTAAAATGGTAAATGCAACTAAAATGTCAAATGCAACTAAAATGGTAACTGCAACTAAAATAGTAAACACAACTAAAATGGTAAATGCAAATAAAATGGTAAATGGGACTAAAATGGTAAATGCAAATAAAATGGCAAATGCAAATAAAATGGTAAATGCAACTAATATGGTAAATGCAATTAAATGGTTAATGCAACTAAAATGATAAATGTAAAATGGTAAATACAACTAAAATGGTAAACATAACTAAAATTGTAAATGCAACTAAAATGGTAAATGCAACTACAATGGTAAATGTAACTAAAATGGTAAATGCAACTAAAATGGTAAATGCAATTAAATGGTTAATACAAATAAAGTGGTAAATGCAACTAAAATGGTAACTGCAACTAAAATGGTAAATGCAACTAAAATGGTAAATGCAACTAAAATGATAAATGCAACTAAAATGGTAAATGGAATCAAATAGTTAATGCTACTAAAATGATAAATGCAACTAAAATGGTAAATGCAACTAAAATGGTAAATGCAACTAAAATGGTAAATTTAACTAAAATGGTAAATGCAACTAAATTGGTAAAGACAAGTAAAATGGTTAATGCAACAAAAATGGTAGCTACAACTATAATGGTGAATGCAACTATAATGGTAAATGCAACTAAGATGGTAAATGCAAATAAAATAGTAAATGCAACTAAAATGGTAAATGCAACTAAAATAGTAAATGCAACTAAAATGGTAAATGCAACTAAAATGGTAAATGCAGCTAAAATGGCAAATACAACTAAAATGGTAAATACAACTAAGATAGTAATTGCAACTAAGATGGTAATTGCAACTAAAATGGTGAATGCAACTAAAATGGTAAATGCAACTAAAATAGTAAATGCAACTAAAATGGCAAATGCAACTAAAATGGTAAATGCAACTAAGATGGTAATTGCATCTAAGATGGTAATTGCAACTAAAATGGTGAATGCAACTTAAATGGTAAATGCAACTAAAATAGCAAATGCAACTAAAATGGCAAATGCAACTAAAATGGTAAATGCAACTAAGATGGTAATTGCAACTAAAATGGTGAATGCAACTAAAATGGTAAATGCACCTAAAATAGTAAATGCAACTAAAATGGTAAATGCAACTAAGATGGTAATTGCAACTAAAATGGTGAATGCAACTAAAATGGTAAATGCAACTAAAATAGTAAATGCAACTAAAATGGTAAATGCAAATAAAATGGTAAATGCAAATAAAATGGCAAATGGAACTAAAATGGTAAATGCAACTAAAATGGTAAATGCAATTAAATGGTTAATGCAACTAAAATGATAAATATAAAACGGTAAATACAACTAAAATGGAAAACATAACTAAAATTGTAAATGCAACTAAAATGGTAAATGCAACTAGAATGGTAAATGCAACTAAAATGGTAAATGCAACTAAAATGTCAAATGCAACTAAAATGGTAACTGCAACTAAAATGGTAAATGCAACTAAAATTGTAACTGCAACTTAAATGGTAAATGCAACTAAAATGATAAATGCAAAATGGTAAATGTAACTAAAATGGTAAACATAACTAAAATGGTAAATGCAACTAAAATGGTAAATGCTACTAAAATGACAAATGCAACTAAGATGGTAAAGACAACAAAAATGGTAGCTAAATACAACTAAAATGGTGAATGCAACTAAAATGGTAAATGCTACTAAAATGACAAACGCAACTAAGATGGTAAAGACAACAAAAATGGTAGCTACAACTAAAATGGTGAATGCAACTAAAATGGTAAATGCAACTAAGATGGTAAATGCAACTAAAATAGTAAATGCACTTGAAATGGTAAATGCAACTAAAATGGTAAATGCAACTAAAATGGTAAATGCAACTAAAATGGCAAATGCAACTACAATGGTAAATGCAACTAAAAAGGTAAGTGCAACTAAAATGGTAAAGACAACTAAAATGATTAATGCAACAAAAATGGTAGCTACAACTAAAATGGAAAATGCAACTAAAATGGTAAATGCAACTAAAATTTTAAATACAACTAAAATGGTAAATGCAACTAAGATGGTAAATGCAACTAAAATAGTAAATGCAACTGAAATGGTAAATGCAACTAAAATGGTAAATGCAACTAAAATGGTAAATGCAACTAAAATGGCAAATGCAACTACAATGGTAAATGCAACTAAAATGGTAAGTGCAACTAAAATGGTAAAGACAACTAAAATGGTTAATGCAACAAAAATGGTAGCTACAACTAAAATGGAAAATGCAACTAAAATGGTAAATGCAACTAAAATTTTAAATACAACTAAAATGGTAAATGCAACTTAAATGGTAAATGCAACTAAAATGGTAAATGCAACTAAAATCGTAAATGTAACTAAAATGGTAAATGCAACTAAAATGGTAAATGTAACTAAAATGACAAATGCAACTAAAAAGGCAAATGCAACTAAAATGGTAAATGCAACTAAGATGGTAAATGCAACTAAAATAGTAAATGCAACTGAAATGGCAAATGCAACTACAATGGTAAATGCAACTAAAATGGTAAGTGCAACTAAAATGGTAAAGACAACTAAAATGGTTAATGCAACAAAAATGGTAGCTACAACTAAAATGGAAAATGCAACTAAAATGGTAAATGCAACTAAAATTTCAAATACAACTAAAATGGTAAATGCAACTTAAATGGTAAATGCAACTAAAATAGTAAATGCAACTAAAATGGTAAATGCAACTAAAATGTTAAATGCAGCTAAAATGGCAAATGCAACTAAAATGGTAAATACAACTAAGATGGTAATTGCAACTAAGATGGTAATTGCAACTAAAATGGTGAATGCAACTAAAACGGTTAATGCAACTAAAATAGTAAATGCAACTAAAATGGCAAACGCAACTAAAATGGTAAATGCAACTAAGATGGTAATTGCATCTAAGATGGTAATTGCAACTAAAATGGTGAATGCAACTTAAATGGTAAATGCAACTAAAATAGCAAATGCAACTAAAATGGCAAATGCAACTAAAATGGTAAATGCAACTAAGATGGTAATTGCAACTAAAATGGTGAATGCAACTAAAATGGTAAATGCACCTAAAATAGTAAATGCAACTAAAATGGTAAATGCAACTAAGATGGTAATTGCAACTAAAATGGTGAATGCGACTAAAATGGTAAATGCAACTAAAATAGTAAATGCAACTAAAATGGTAAATGCAAATAAAATGGTAAATGCAAATAAAATGGCAAATGCAACTAAAATGGTAAATGCAACTAAAATGGTAAATGCAATTAAATGGTTAATGCAACTAAAATGATAAATGCAAAACGGTAAATACAACTAAAATGGTAAACATAACTAAAATTGTAAATGCAACTAAAATGGTAAATGCAACTAAAATGGTAAATGCAACTAAAATGGTAAATGCAACTAAAATGTCAAATGCAACTAAAATGGTAACTGCAACTAAAATGGTAAATGCAACTAAAATTGTAACTGCAACTTAAATGGTAAATGCAACTAAAATGATAAATGCAAAATGGTAAATGTAACTAAAATGGTAAACAGAACTAAAATGGTAAATGCAACTAAAATGGTAAATGCTACTAAAATGACAAATGCAACTAAGATGGTAAAGACAACAAAAATGGTAGCTAAATACAACTAAAATGGTGAATGCAACTAAAATGGTAAATGCTACTAAAATGACAAACGCAACTAAGATGGTAAAGACAACAAAAATGGTAGCTACAACTAAAATGGTGAATGCAACTAAAATGGTAAATGCAACTAAGATGGTAAATGCAACTAAAATAGTAAATGCAACTGAAATGGTAAATGCAACTAAAATGGTAAATGCAACTAAAATGGTAAATGCAACTAAAATGGCAAATGCAACTACAATGATAAATGCAACTAAAATGGTAAGTGCAACTAAAATGGTAAAGACAACTAAAATGGTTAATGCAACAAAAATGGTAGCTACAACTAAAATGGAAAATGCAACTAAAATGGTAAATGCAACTAAAATTTTAAATACAACTAAAATGGTAAATGCAACTAAGATGGTAAATGCAACTAAAATAGTAAATGCAACTGAAATGGTAAATGCAACTAAAATGGTAAATGCAACTAAAATGGTAAATGCAACTAAAATGGCGAATGCAACTACAATGGTAAATGCAACTAAAATGGTAAGTGCAACTAAAATGGTAAAGACAACTAAAATGGTTAATGCAACAAAAATGGTAGCTACAACTAAAATGGAAAATGCAACTAAAATGGTAAATGCAACTAAAATTTTAAATACAACTAAGATGGTAAATGCAACTTAAATGGTAAATGCAACTAAAATGGTAAATGCAACTAAAATCGTAAATGTAACTAAAATGGTAAATGCAACTAAAATGGTAAATGTAACTAAAATGACAAATGCAACTAAAAAGGCAAATGCAACTAAAATGGTAACTGCAACCAAAATTGTAAATGCAACTAAAATGGCAAATGCAACTAAAATGGTAATGCAACTAATATGGTAAATGCAACTTAAATGGTAAATGCAACTAAAATGGTAAATGCATTTAAATGGTTAATGCTACTAAAATGATAAATGCAACTAAAATGGTAAATACAATTAAACGGTTAATGCTAATAAAATGGTAAATGCAACTTAAATTTTAAATGCAACTAAAATGGTAAATGCAACTACAATGGTAAATGTAACTAAAATGGTAAATGCAACTAAAATGGTAAATGCAATTAAATGGTTAATACAACTAAAGTGGTAAATGCAAATACAATAGTAACTGCAGCTAAAATGGTAAATGCAACTAAAATGATAAATGCAACTAAAATGGTAAATGAAACTAAAATAGTAAATGCAACTAAAATGGTAAATGCAACTAAGATTTTAAATGCAACTAAAATGGTGACTGCAACTAAAATGGTAAATGCAACTAAAATAGTAAATGCAACTAAAATGGTAAATGCAACTAAAATGGTAAATACAACTAAAATGGTAAATGTAACTAAAATGACAAATGCAACTAAAAAGGCAATGCAACTAAAATGGCAACTGCAACTTTAATGACAAATGCAACTAAAAAGGCAAATGCAACTAAAATGGTAACTGCAACTAAAATGGTAAATGCAACTAAAATGGCAAATGCAACTAAAATGGTAATGCAAATAATATGGTAAATGCAACTTAAATGGTTAATGCAACTAAAATGGTAAATGCAATTAAATGGTTAATGCTACTAAAATGATAAATGCAACTAAAATTGTAAATGCAACTAAAATGGTAAATGTAACTAAAAAGAAAAATGCAACTAAAATGGTAAAGACAACTAAAATGGTTAATGCAACAAAAATGGTAGCTACAACTATAATGGTGAATGTAACTAAAATGGTAAATGCAACTAAGATGGTAAATGCAACTAAAATAGTAAATGCAACTAAAATGGTAAATGCAACTTAAATGGTAAATGCAACTAAAATGGCAAATGCAACTAAAATGGTAATGCAACTAATATGGTAAATGCAACTAAAATGGTAAATGCAACTAAAATAGTAAATGTAACTAAAATGGTAAATGCAAATAAAATGGTAAATGGGACTAAAATGGTTAATGCAAATAAAATGACAAATGCAACTAAAATGGTAAATGCAACTAATATGGTAAATGCAATTAAATGGTTAATGCAACTAAAATGATAAATGCAAAATGGTAAATACAACTAAAATGGTAAACATAACTAAAATTGTAAATGCAACTAAAATGGTAAATGCAACTAAAATGGTAAATGCAACTAAAATGGTAAATGCAACTAAAATGTCAAATGCAACTAAAATGGTAACTGCAACTAAAATGGTAAACACAACTAAAATGGTAAATGCAACTAATATGGTAAATGCAATTAAATGGTTAATGCAACTAAAATGATAAATGCAAAATGGTAAATAACACTAAAATGGTAAACATAACTAAAATTGTAAATGCAACTAAAATTGTAAATGCAACTAAGATGGTAAATGCAACTAAAATAGTAAATGCAACTAAACTGGTAAATGCAACTAAAATAGTAAATGTAACTAAAATGGTAAATGCAAATAAAATGGTAAATGCAACTAAAATGGTAAATGCAATTAAATGGTTAATGCAACTAAAATGATAATTGCAAAACGGTAAATACAACTAAAATGGTAAACATAACTAAAATTGTAAATGCAACTAAAATGGTAAATGCATCTAAAATGGTAAATGCAACTAAGATGGTAATTGCAACTAAAATGGTGAATGCAACTAAAATCGTAAATGCAACTAAAATAGTAAATGCAAATAAAATGGCAAATGCAACTAAAATGGTAAATGCAACTAAAATGGTAAATGTAACTAAAATGGTAAATGCAACTAAAATGGTAAAGACAACTAAAATGGTTAATGCAACAAAAATGGTAGCTACAACTATAATGGTGAATGCGACTATACTGGTAAATGCAACTAAGATGGTAAATGCAACTAAAATAGCAAATGCAACTAAAATGGTAAATGCAACTGAAATGGTAAATGCAACTAAGATGGTAATTGCAACTAAAATGGTGAATGGTGCACCTAAAATAGTAAATGCAACTAAAATGGTAAATGCATCTAAAATGGTAAATGCAACTAAGATGGTAATTGCAACTAAAATGGTGAATGCAACTAAAATGGTAAATGCAACTAAAATAGTAAATGCAACTAAAATGGTAAATGCAAATAAAATCGTAAATGCAAATAAAATGGCAAATGCAACTAAAATGGTAAATGCAACTAAAATGGTAAATGCAATTAAATGGTTAATGCAACTAAAATGATAAATGCAAAACGGTAAATACAACTAAAATGGTAAACATAACTAAAATTGTAAATGCAACTAAAATGGTAAATGCAACTAAAATGGTAAATACAACTAAAATGGTAAATGACACTAAAATGGTAAATGCAATCAAATAGTTAATGCTACTAAAATGATAAATGCAACTAAAATGGTAAATGCCACTAAAATGGTAAATGCAACTAATATGGTAAATGTAACTAAAATGGTAAATGCAACTAAAATGGTAAAGACAACTAAAATGGTTAATGCAACAAAAATGGTAGCTACAACTATAATGGTGAATGCGACTATAATGGTAAATGCAACTAAGATGGTAAATGCAACTAAACTAGCAAATGCAACTAAAATGGTAAATGCAACTAAAATGGTAAATGCAACTAAGATGGTAATTGCAACTAAAATGGTGAATGGTGCACCTAAAATAGTAAATGCAACTAAAATGGTAAATGCATCTAAAATGGTAAATGCAACTAAGATGGTAGTTGCAACTAAAATGGTGAATGCAACTAAAATGGTAAATGCAACTAAAATAGTAAATGCAACTAAAATGGTAAATGCAAATAAAATCGTAAATGCAAATAAAATGGCAAATGCAACTAAAATGGTAAATGCAACTAAAATGGTAAATGCAATTAAATGGTTAATGCAACTAAAATGATAAATGCAAAACGGTAAATACAACTAAAATGGTAAACATAACTAAAATTGTAAATGCAACTAAAATGGTAAATGCATCTAAAATGGTAAATGCAACTAAAATGGTAAATGCAACTAAAATTTTAAATACAACTAAAATGGTAAATGCAACTAAGATGGTAAATGCAACTAAAATAGTAAATGCAACTGAAATGGTAAATGCAACTAAAATGGTAAATGCAACTAAAATGGTAAATGCAACTAAAATGGCAAATGCAACTACAATGGTAAATGCAACTAAAATGGTAAGTGCAACTAAAATGGTAAAGACAACTAAAATGGTTAATGCAACAAAAATGGTAGCTACAACTAAAATGGAAAATGCAACTAAAATGGTAAATGCAACTAAAATTTTAAATACAACTAAGATGGTAAATGCAACTTAAATGGTAAATGCAACTAAAATGGTAAATGCAACTAAAATCGTAAATGTAACTAAAATGGTAAATGCAACTAAAATGGTAAATGTAACTAAAATGACAAATGCAACTAAAAAGGCAAATGCAACTAAAATGGTAACTGCAACCAAAATTGTAAATGCATCTAAAATGGCAAATGCAACTAAAATTGTAATGCAACTAATATGGTAAATGCAACTTAAATGGTAAATGCAACTAAAATGGTAAATGCATTTAAATGGTTAATGCTACTAAAATGATAAATGCAACTAAAATGGTAAATACAATTAAACGGTTAATGCTAATAAAATGGTAAATGCAACTTAAATTGTAAATGCAACTAAAATGGTAAATGCAACTACAATGGTAAATGTAACTAAAATGGTAAATGCAACTAAAATGGTAAATGCAATTAAATGGTTAATACAACTAAAGTGGTAAATGCAAATACAATAGTAACTGCAGCTAAAATGGTAAATGCAACTAAAATGATAAATGCAACTAAAATGGTAAATGAAACGAAAATAGTAAATGCAACTAAAATGGTAAATGCAACTAAGATTTTAAATGCAACTAAAATGGTGACTGCAACTAAAATGGTAAATGCAACTAAAATAGTAAATGCAACTAAAATCGTAAATGCAACTAAAATGGTAAATACAACTAAAATGGTAAATGTAACTAAAATGACAAATGCAACTAAAAAGGCAATGCAACTAAAATGGCAACTGCAACTTTAATGACAAATGCAACTAAAAAGGCCAATGCAACTAAAATGGTAACTGCAACTAAAATGGTAAATGCAACTAAAATGGCAAATGCAACTAAAATGGTAATGCAAATAATATGGTAAATGCAACTTAAATGGTTAATGCAACTAAAATGGTAAATGCAATTAAATGGTTAATGCTACTAAAATGATAAATGCAACTAAAATTGTAAATGCAACTAAAATGGTAAATGTAACTAAAAAGAAAAATGCAACTAAAATGGTAAAGACAACTAAAATGGTTAATGCAACAAAAATGGTAGCTACAACTATAATGGTGAATGTAACTAAAATGGTAAATGCAACTAAGATGGTAAATGCAACTAAAATAGTAAATGCAACTAAAATGGTAAATGCAACTTAAATGGTAAATGCAACTAAAATGGCAAATGCAACTAAAATGGTAATGCAACTAATATGGTAAATGCAACTAAAATGGTAAATGCAACTAAAATAGTAAATGTAACTAAAATGGTAAATGCAAATAAAATGGTAAATGGGACTAAAATGGTTAATGCAAATAAAATGACAAATGCAACTAAAATGGTAAATGCAACTAATATGGTAAATGCAATTAAATGGTTAATGCAACTAAAATGATAAATGCAAAATGGTAAATACAACTAAAATGGTAAACATAACTAAAATTGTAAATGCAACTAAAATGGTAAATGCAACTAAAATGGTAAATGCAACTAAAATGGTAAATGCAACTAAAATGTCAAATGCAACTAAAATGGTAACTGCAACTAAAATGGTAAACACAACTAAAATGGTAAATGCAACTAATATGGTAAATGCAATTAAATGGTTAATGCAACTAAAATGATAAATGCAAAATGGTAAATAACACTAAAATGGTAAACATAACTAAAATTGTAAATGCAACTAAAATTGTAAATGCAACTAAGATGGTAAATGCAACTAAAATAGTAAATGCAACTAAACTGGTAAATGCAACTAAAATAGTAAATGTAACTAAAATGGTAAATGCAAATAAAATGGTAAATGCAACTAAAATGGTAAATGCAATTAAATGGTTAATGCAACTAAAATGATAAATGCAAAACGGTAAATACAACTAAAATGGTAAACATAACTAAAATTGTAAATGCAACTAAAATGGTAAATGCATCTAAAATGGTAAATGCAACTAAGATGGTAATTGCAACTAAAATGGTGAATGCAACTAAAATCGTAAATGCAACTAAAATAGTAAATGCAAATAAAATGGCAAATGCAACTAAAATGGTAAATGCAACTAAAATGGTAAATGTAACTAAAATGGTAAATGCAACTAAAATGGTAAAGACAACTAAAATGGTTAATGCAACAAAAATGGTAGCTACAACTATAATGGTGAATGCGACTATACTGGTAAATGCAACTAAGATGGTAAATGCAACTAAAATAGCAAATGCAACTAAAATGGTAAATGCAACTAAAATGGTAAATGCAACTAAGATGGTAATTGCAACTAAAATGGTGAATGGTGCACCTAAAATAGTAAATGCAACTAAAATGGTAAATGCATCTAAAATGGTAAATGCAACTAAGATGGTAATTGCAACTAAAATGGTGAATGCAACTAAAATGGTAAATGCAACTAAAATAGTAAATGCAACTAAAATGGTAAATGCAAATAAAATCGTAAATGCAAAAAAAATGGCAAATGCAACTAAAATGGTAAATGCAACTAAAATGGTAAATGCAATTAAATGGTTAATGCAACTAAAATGATAAATGCAAAACGGTAAATACAACTAAAATGGTAAACATAACTAAAATTGTAAATGCAACTAAAATGGTAAATGCAACTAAAATGGTAAATACAACTAAAATGGTAAATGACACTAAAATGGTAAATGCAATCAAATAGTTAATGCTACTAAAATGATAAATGCAACTAAAATGGTAAATGCAACTAAAATGGTAAATGCAACTAATATGGTAAATGTAACTAAAATGGTAAATGCAACTAAAATGGTAAAGACAACTAAAATGGTTAATGCAACAAAAATGGTAGCTACAACTATAATGGTGAATGCGACTATAATGGTAAATGCAACTAAGATGGTAAATGCAACTAAACTAGCAAATGCAACTAAAATGGTAAATGCAACTAAAATGGTAAATGCAACTAAGATGGTAATGCAACTAAAATGGTGAATGGTGCACCTAAAATAGTAAATGCAACTAAAATGGTAAATGCATCTAAAATGGTAAATGCAACTAAGATGGTAGTTGCAACTAAAATGGTGAATGCAACTAAAATGGTAAATGCAACTAAAATAGTAAATGCAACTAAAATGGTAAATGCAAATAAAATCGTAAATGCAAATAAAATGGCAAATGCAACTAAAATGGTAAATGCAACTAAAATGGTAAATGCAATTAAATGGTTAATGCAACTAAAATGATAAATGCAAAACGGTAAATACAACTAAAATGGTAAACATAACTAAAATTGTAAATGCAACTAAAATGGTAAATGCATCTAAAATGGTAAATGCAACTAAGATGGTAATTGCAACTAAAATGGTGAATGCAACTAAAATGGTAAATGCAACTAAAATAGTAAATGCAACTAAAATGGTAAATGCAAATAAAATCGTAAATGCAACTAAAATAGTAAATGCAACTAAAATGGTAAATGCAACTTAAATGGTAAATGCAACTAAAATGGCAAATGCAACTAAAATGGTAATGCAACTAATATGGTAAATGCAACTAAACTGGTAAATGCAACTAAAATAGTAAATGTAACTAAAATGGTAAATGCAAATAAAATGGTAAATGGGACTAAAATGGTTAATGCAAATAAAATGGCAAATGCAACTAAAATGGTAAATGAACTACTATGGTAAATGCAATTAAATGGTTAATGCAACTAAACTGATAAATGCAAAATGGTAAATACAACTAAAATGGTAAACATAACTAAAATTGTAAATGCAACTAAAATGGTAAATGCAACTAAAATGGTAAATGCAACTAAAATGGTAAATGCAACTAAAATGTCAAATGCAACTTAAATGGTAACTGCAACTAAAATGGTAAACACAACTAAAATGGTAAATGCAACTAATATGGTAAATGCAATTAAATGGTTAATGCAACTAAAATGATAAATGCAAAATGGTAAATAACACTAAAATGGTAAACATAACTAAAATTGTAAATGCAACTAAAATTGTAAATGCAACTATGATTGTAAATGCAACTAAAATGGTAAATGCAACTAAAATGTCAAATGCAACTAAAATGGTAATTGCAACTAAAATGGTAAACACAACTAAAATGGTCAATGCAACTAATATGGTAAATGCAATTAAATGGTAAATGCAACTAAAATGGTAAATGCAACTACAATGCTAAATGTAACTAAAATGGTAAATGCAACTAAAATGGTAAATGCAACTAAAATGATAAATGCAACTAAAATGGTAAATGCAATCAAATAGTTAATGCTACTAAAATGATAAATGCAACTAAAATGGTAAATGCAACTAAAATGGTAAATGCAACTAAAATGGTAAATGTAACTAAAATGGTAAATGCAACTAAAATGGTAAAGACAACTAAAATGGTTAATGCAACAAAAATGGTAGCTACAACTATAATGGTGAATGCGACTATAATGGTAAATGCAACTAAGATGGTAAATGCAACTAAAATAGCAAATGCAACTAAAATGGTAAATGCAACTAAAATGGTAAATGCAACTAAGATGGTAATTGCAACTAAAATGGTGAATGGTGCACCTTAAATAGTAAATGCAACTAAAATTGTAAATGCATCTAAAATGGTAAATGCAACTAAGATGGTAATTGCAACTAAAATGGTGAATGCAACTAAAATGGTAAATGCAACTAAAATAGTAAATGCAACTAAAATGGTAAATGCAAATAAAATCGTAAATGCAAATAAAATGGCAAATGCAATTAAAATGGTAAATGCAACTAAAATGGTAAATGCAATTAAATGGTTAATGCAACTAAAATGATAAATGCAAAACGGTAAATACAACTAAAATGGTAAACATAACTAAAATTGTAAATGCAACTAAAATGGTAAATGCAACTAAAATGGTAAATGCAACAAAAATGGTAAATGACACTAAAATGTCAAATGCAACTAAAATGGTAACTGCAACTAAAATGGTAAATGCAACTAAAATTGTAACTGCAACTTAAATGGTAAATGCAACTAAATTCGTAAATGCAACTAAGATATTAAATGCAACTTAAATGGCAAATGCAACTAAAATGATAAATGCAAAATGGTAAATGTAAATAAAATGGTAAACATAACTAAAATGGTAAATGCAACTAAAATGGTAAATGCTACTAAAATGACAAATGCAACTAAGATGGTAAAGACATCAAAAATGGTAGCTACAACTAAAATGGTGAATGCAACTAAATTGGTAAATTCAACTAAGACGGTAAATGCAACTAAAATAGTAAATGCAACTGAAATTGTAAATGCAACTAAAATGGTAAATGCAATTAAAATGGTAAATGCAACTAAAATGGCAAATGCAACAACAATGGTAAACGCAACTAAAATGGTTAGTGCAACTAAAATGGTAAAGACAACTAAAATGGTTAATGCAACAAAAATGGTAGCTACAACTAAAATGGTAATTGCAACTAAAATGGTAAATGCAACTAAAATTTTAAATACAACTAAAATGGTAAATGCAACTTAAATGGGAAATGCAACTAAAATGGTAAATGAAACTAAAATCGTAAATGTAACTAAAATGGTAAATGCAACTAAAATGGTAAATGTAACTAAAATGACAAATGCAACTAAAAAGGCAAGTGCAACTAAAATGGTAACTGCAACTAAAATGGTAAAGGCAACTAAAGTGGCAAATGCAACTAAAATGGTAATGCAACTAATATGGTAAATGCAACTTAAATGGTAAATGCAACTAAAACGGTAAATGCATTTAAATTGTTAATGCTACTAAAATGATAAATGCAACTAAAATGGTAAATGCAATTAAATGTTTAATGCTACTAAAATGGTAAATGCAACTTAAATTGTAAATGCAACTAAAATGGTAAATGCAACTACAATGGTAAATGTAACTGAAATGGTAAATGCAACTAAAATGGTAAATGCAATTAAATGGTTAATACAACTAAAGTGGTAAATGCAAATACAATAGTAACTGCAACTAAAATGGTTAATGCAACTAAAATGATAAATGTAACTAAAATGGTAAATGAAACTAAAATAGTAAATGCAACTAAAATGGTAAATGCAACTTAGATTTTAAATGCAACTAAAATGGTGAATGCAACTAAAATGGTAAATGCAACTAAAATAGTAAATGCAACTAAAATGGTAAATGCAACTAAAATGGTAAATGCAACTAAAATGGTAAATGTAACTAAAATGACAAATTCAACTAAAAAGGCAATGCAACTAAAATGGTAACTGCAACTTTAATGACAAATGCAACTAAAAAGGCAAATGCAACTAAAATGGTAACTGCAACTAAAATGGTAAATGCAACTAAAATGGCAAATGCAACTAAAATGGTAATGCAAATAATATGGTAAATGCAACTTAAATGGTAAATGCAACTAAAATGGTGAATGCAATTAAATGGTTAATGCTACTAAAATGATAAATGCAACTAAAATGGTAAATGCAACTAAAATGGTAAATGCAACTAAAATGGTAAATGTAACTAAAATGAAAAATGCAACTAAAATGGTAAAGACAACTAAAATGGTTAATGCAAGAAAAATGGTAGCTACAACTATAATTGTGAATGTAACTAAAATGGCAAATGCAACTAAGATGGTAAATGCAACTAAAATAGTAAATGCAACTAAAATGGTAAATGCAACTTAAATGGTAAATGCAACTAAAATGGCAAATGCAACTAAAATGGTAATGCAACTAATATGGTAAATGCAACTAAATTGGTAAATGCAACTAAAATAGTAAATGCAACTAAAATGGTAAATGCAAATAAAATGGTAAATGGGACTAAAATGGTAAATGCAAATAAAATGGCAAATGCAACTAAAATGGTAAATGCAACTAATATGGTAAATGCAATTAAATGGTTAATGCAACTAAAATGATAAATGCAAAATGGTAAATACAACTAAAATGGTAAACATAACTAATATTGTAAATGCAACTAAAATGGTAAATGCAACTAAAATGGTAAATGCAACTAAAATGGTAAATGCAACTAAAATGTCAAATGCAACTAAAATGGTAACTGCAACTAAAATGGTAAACACAACTAAAATGGTAAATGCAAATAAAATGGTAAATGGGACTAAAATGGTAAATGCAAATAAAATGGCAAATGCAAATAAAATGGTAAATGCAACTAATATGGTAAATGCAATTAAATGGTTAATGCAACTAAAATGATAAATGCAACTAAAATGGTAAAGACAACTAAAATGGTTAATGCAACAAAAATGGTAGCTACAACTATAATTGTGAATGTAACTAAAATGGTAAATGCAACTAAGATGGTAAATGCAACTAAAATAGTAAATGCAACTAAAATGGTGAATGCAACTAAAATGGTAAATGCAACTAAAATAGTAAATGCAACTAAAATGGTAAATGCAACTAAATTGGTAAATGCAACTAAAATGGTAAATGTAACTAAAATGACAAATGCAACTAAAAAGGCAATGCAACTAAAATGGTAACTGCAACTTTAATGACAAATGCAACTAAAAAGGCAAATGCAACTAAAATGGTAACTGCAACTAAAATGGTAAATGCAACTAAAATGGCAAATGCAACTAAAATGGTAATGCAAATAATATGGTAAATGCAACTTAAATGGTAAATGCAACTAAAATGGTAAATGCAATTAAATGGTTAATGCTACTAAAATGATAAATGCAACTAAAATGGTAAATGCAACTAAAATGGTAAATGCAACTAAAATGGTAAATGTAACTAAAATGAAAAATGCAACTAAAATGGTAAAGAAAACTAAAACGGTTAATGCAACAAAAATGGTAGCTACAACTATAATTGTGAATGTAACTAAAATGGTAAATGCAACTAAAATGGTAAATGCAACTAAAATAGTAAATGCAACTAAAATGGTAAATGCAACTTAAATGGTAAATGCAACTAAAATGGCAAATGCAACTAAAATGGTAATGCAACTAATATGGTAAATGCAACTAAAATGGTAAATGCAACTAAAATAGTAAATGCAACTAAAATGGTAAATGCAAATAAAATGGTAAATGGGACTAAAATGGTAAATGCAAATAAAATGGCAAATGCAACTAAAATGGTAAATGTAACTAATATGGTAAATGCAATTAAATGGTTAATGCAACTAAAATGATAAATGCAAAATGGTAAATACAACTAAAATGGTAAACATAACTAATATTGTAAATGCAACTAAAATGGTAAATGCAACTAAAATGGTAAATGCAACTAAAATGGTAAATGCAACTAAAATGTCAAATGCAACTAAAATGGTAACGGCAACTAAAATGGTAAACACAACTAAAATGGTAAATGCAAATAAAATGGTAAATGGGACTAAAATGGTAAATGCAAATAAAATGGTAAATGCAAATAAAATGGTAAATGCAACTAATATGGTAAATGCAATTAAATGGTTAATGCAACTAAAATGATAAATGCAAAATGGTAAATACAACTAAAATGGTAAACATAACTAAAATTGTAAATGCAACTAAAATGGTAAATGCAACTACAATGGTAAATGTAACTAAAATGGTAAATGCAACTAAAATGGTAAATGCAATTAAATGGTTAATACAACTAAAGTGGTAAATGAACTAAAATGATAAATGCAACTAAAATGGTAAATGCAACTAAAATGGTAAATGCAACTAAAATGGTAAATGTAACTAAAATGAAAAATGCAACTAAAATGGTAAAGACAACTAAAATGGTTAGTGCAACAAAAATGGTAGCTACAACTATAATTGTGAATGTAACTAAAATGGTAAATGCAACTAAGATGGTAAATGCAACTAAAATAGTAAATGCAACTAAAATGGTAAATGCAACTTAAATGGTAAATGCAACTAAAATGGCAAATGCAACTAAAATGGTAATGCAACTAATATGGTAAATGCAACTAAAATGGTAAATGCAACTAAAATATTAAATGCAACTAAAATGGTAAATGCAAATAAAATGGTAAATGGGACTAAAATGGTAAATGCAAATAAAATGGCAAATGCAACTAAAATGGTAAATGCAACTAATATGGTAAATGCAATTAAATGGTTAATGCAACTAAAATGATAAATGCAACTAAAATGGTAAAGACAACTAAAATGGTTAATGCAACAAAAATGGTAGCTACAACTATAATTGTGAATGTAACTAAAATGGTAAATGCAACTAAGATGGTAAATGCAACTAAAATGGTAACTGCAACTAAAATGGTAAATGTAACTAAAATGACACATGCAACTAAAAAGGCAATGCAACTAAAATGGTAACTGCAACTTTAATGACAAATGCAACTAAAAAGGCAAATGCAACTAAAATGGTAACTGCAACTAAAATGGTAAATGCAACTAAAATGGCAAATGCAACTAAAATGGTAATGCAAATAATATGGTAAATGCAACTTAAATGGTAAATGCAACTAAAATGGTAAATGCAATTAAATGGTTAATGCTACTAAAATGATAAATGCAACTAAAATGGTAAATGCAACTAAAATGGTAAATGCAACTAAAATGGTAAATGTAACTAAAATGAAAAATGCAACTAAAATGGTAAAGACAACTAAAATGGTTAATGCAACAAAAATGGTAGCTACAACTATAATTGTGAATGTAACTAAAATGGTAAATGCAACTAAGATGGTAAATGCAACTAAAATAGTAAATGCAACTAAAATGGTAAATGCTACTTAAATGGTAAATGCAACTAAAATGGCAAATGCAACTAAAATGGTAATGCAACTAATATGGTAAATGCAACTAAAATGGTAAATGCAACTAAAATAGTAAATGCAACTAAAATGGTAAATGGGACTTAAATGGTAAATGCAAATAAAATGGCAAATGCAACTAAAATGGTAAATGCAACTAATATGGTAAATGCAATTAAATGGTTAATGCAACTAAAATGATAAATGCAAAATGGTAAATACAACTAAAATGGTAAACATAACTAATATTGTAAATGCAACTAAAATGGTAAATGCAACTAAAATGGTAAATGCAACTAAAATGGTAAATGCAACTAAAATGTCAAATGCAACTAAAATGGTAACTGAAACTAAAATGGTAAACACAACTAAAATGGTAAATGCAAATAAAATGGTAAATGGGACTAAAATGGTAAATGCAAATAAAATGGCAAATGCAAATAAAATGGTAAATGCAACTAATATGGTAAATGCAATTAAATGGTTAATGCAACTAAAATGATAAATGCAAAATGGTAAATACAACTAAAATGGTAAACATAACTAAAATTGTAAATGCAACTAAAATGGTAAATGCAACTACAATGGTAAATGTAACTAAAATGGTAAATGCAACTAAGATGGTAAATGCAAATAAAATAGTAAATGCAACTAAAATGGTAAATGCAACTAAAATAGTAAATGCAACTAAAATGGTAAATGCAACTAAAATGGTAAATGCAGCTAAAATGGCAAATGCAACTAAAATGGTAAATACAACTAAGATGGTAATTGCAACTAAGATGGTAATTGCAACTAAGATGGTAATTGCAACTAAAATGGTGAATGCAACTAAAATGGTAAATGCAACTAAAATAGTAAATGCAAATAAAATGGCAAATACAACTAAAATGGTAAATGCAACTAAAATGGTAAATGCAATTAAATGGTTAATGCAACTAAAATGATAAATGCAAAATGGTAAATACAACTAAAATGGTTAATACAACTAAAGTGGTAAATGCAACTAAAATGGTAACTGCAACTAAAATGGTAAATGCAACTAAAATGATAAATGCAACTAAGATGATAAATGCAACTAAGATGGTAAATGCAAATAAAATAGTAAATGCAACTAAAATGGTAACTGCAACTAAAATGGTAAATGCAACTAAAATGGTAAATGCAACTAAAATGGTAAATGTAACTAAAATGGTAAATGCAACTAAATTGGTAAAGACAACTAAAATGGTTAATGCAACAAAAATGGTAGCTACAACTATAATGGTGAATGCAACTATAATGGTAAATGCAATTAAATGGTTAATGCAACTAAAATGATAAATGCAAAATGGTAAATACAACTAAAATGGTTAATACAACTAAAGTGGTAAATGCAACTAAAATGGTAACTGCAACTAAAATGGTAAATGCAACTAAAATGGTAAATGCAACTAAAATGATAAATGCAACTAAGATGGTAAATGCAAATAAAATAGTAAATGCAACTAAAATGGTAACTGCAACTAAAATGGTAAATGCAACTAAAATGGTAAATGCAACTAAAATGGTAAATGTAACTAAAATGGTAAATGCAACTAAATTGGTAAAGACAACTAAAATGGTTAATGCAACAAAAATGGTAGCTACAACTATAATGGTGAATGCAACTATAATGGTAAATGCAACTAAGATGGTAAATGCAAATAAAATAGTAAATGCAACTAAAATGGTAAATGCAACTAAAATAGTAAATGCAACTAAAATGGTAAATGCAACTAAAATGGTAAATGCAGCTAAAATGGCAAATGCAACTAAAATGGTAAATACAACTAAGATGGTAATTGCAACTAAGATGGTAATTGCAACTAAGATGGTAATTGCAACTAAAATGGTGAATGCAACTAAAATGGTAAATGCAACTAAAATAGTAAATGCAACTAAAATGGCAAATGCAACTAAAATGGTAAATGCAACTAAGATGGTAATTGCATCTAAGATGGTAATTGCAACTAAAATGGTGAATGCAACTTAAATGGTAAATGCAACTAAAATAGCAAATGCAACTAAAATGGCAAATGCAACTCAAATGGTAAATGCAACTAAGATGGTAATTGCAACTAAAATGGTGAATGCAACTAAAATGGTAAATGCACCTAAAATAGTAAATGCAACTAAAATGGTAAATGCAACTAAAATGGTAAATGCAACTAAGATGGTAATTGCAACTAAAATGGTGAATGCAACTTAAATGGTAAATGTAACTAAAATAGTAAATGCAACTAAAATGGTAAATGCAAATAAAATGGTAAATGCAAATAAAATGGCAAATACAACTAAAATGGTAAATGCAACTAAAATGGTAAATGCAATTAAATGGTTAATGCAACTAAAATGATAAATGGAAAACGGTAAATACAACTAAAATGGTAAACATAGCTAAAATTGTAAATGCAACTAAAATGGTAAATGCAACTAAAATGGTAAATGCAACTAAAATGGTAAATGCAACTAAAATGTCAAATGCAACTAAAATGGTAACTGCAACTAAAATGGTAAATGCAACTAAAATTGTAACTGCAACTTAAATGGTAAATGCAACTAAAATGGTAAATGCAACTAAAATTGTAACTGCAACTTAAATGGTAAATGCAACTAAAATGATAAATGCAAAATGGTAAATGCAACTAAAATGGTAAATGCAACTAAAATGGTAAATGCAACTAAAATGGTAAATGCAACTAAAATGTCAAATGCAACTAAAATGGTAACTGCAACTAAAATGGTAAATGCAACTAAAATTGTAACTGCAACTTAAATGGTAAATGCAACTAAAATGATAAATGCAAAATGGTAAATGTAACTAAAATGGTAAACATAACTAAAATGGTAAATGCAACTAAAATGGTAAATGTAACTAAAATGACAAATGCAACTAAAAAGCCAATGCAACTAAAATGGTAACTGCAACTTTAATGACAAATGCAACTAAAAAGGCAAATGCAACTAAAATGGTAACTGCAACTAAAATGGTAAATGCAACTAAAATGGCAAATGCAACTAAAATGGTAATGCAAATAATATGGTAAATGCAACTTAAATGGTAAATGCAACTTAAATGGTAAATGCAATTAAATGGTTAATGCTACTAAAATGATAAATGCAACTAAAATGGTAAATGCAACTAAAATGGTAAATGCAACTAAAATGGTAAATGTAACTAAAATGAAAAATGCAACTAAAATGGTAAAGACAACTAAAATGGTTAATGCAACAAAAATGGTAGCTACAACTATAATTGTGAATGTAACTAAAATGGTAAATGCAACTAAGATGGTTAATGCAACTAAAATAGTAAATGCAACTAAAATGGTAAATGCAACTTAAATGGTAAATGCAACTAAAATGGCAAATGGAACTAAAATGGTAATGCAACTAATATGGTAAATGCAACTAAAATGGTAAATGCAACTAAAATAGTAAATGCAACTAAAATGGTAAATGCAAATAAAATGGTAAATGGGACTAAAATGGTAAATGCAAATAAAATGGCAAATGCAACTAAAATGGTAAATGCAACTAATATGGTAAATGCAATTAAATGGTTAATGCAACTAAAATGATAAATGCAAAATGGTAAATACAACTAAAATGGTACACATAACTAATATTGTAAATGCAACTAAAATGGTAAATGCAACTAAAATGGTAAATGCAACTAAAATGGTAAATGCAACTAAAATGTCAAATGCAACTAAAATGGTAACTGCAACTAAAATGGTAAACACAACTAAAATGGTAAATGCAAATAAAATGGTAAATGGGACTAAAATGGTAAATGCAAATAAAATGGCAAATGCAAATAAAATGGTAAATGCAACTAATATGGTAAATGCAATTAAATGGTTAATGCAACTAAAATGATAAATGCAAAATGGTAAATACAACTAAAATGGTAAACATAACTAAAATTGTAAATGCAACTAAAATGGTAAATGCAACTACAATGGTAAATGTAACTAAAATGGTAAATGCAACTAAAATGGTAAATGCAATTAAATGGTTAATACAACTAAAGTGGTAAATGCAACTAAAATGGTAACTGCAACTAAAATGGTAAATGCAACTAAAATGGTAAATGCAACTAAAATGATAAATGCAACTAAAATGGTAAATGCATTTAAATAGTTATTGCTACTAAAATGATAAATGCAACTAAAATGGTAAATGCAACTAAAATGGTAAATGCAACTAAAATGGTAAATGTAACTAAAATGGTAAATGCAACTAAATTGGTAAAGACAACTAAAATGGTTAATGCAACAAAAATGGTAGCTACAACTATAATGGTGAATGCAACTATAATGGTAAATGCAACTAAGATGGTAAATTCAAATAAAATAGTAAATGCAACTAAAATGGTAAATGCAACTAAAATAGTAAATGCAACTAAAATGGTAAATGCAACTAAAATGGTAAATGCAGCTAAAATGGCAAATGCAACTAAAATGGTAAATACAACTAAGATGGTAATTGCAACTAAGATGGTAATTGCAACTAAGATGGTAATTGCAACTAAAATGGTGAATGCAACTAAAATGGTAAATGCAACTAAAATAGTAAATGCAACTAAAATGGCAAATGCAACTAAAATGGTAAATGCAACTAAGATGGTAATTGCATCTAAGATGGTAATTGCAACTAAAATGGTGAATGCAACTTAAATGGTAAATGCAACTAAAATAGCAAATGCAACTAAAATGGCAAATGCAACTAAAATGGTAAATGCAACTAAGATGGTAATTGCAACTAAAATGGTGAATGCAACTAAAATGGTAAATGCACCTAAAATAGTAAATGCAACTAAAATGGTAAATGCAACTTAGATGGTAATTGCAACTAAAATGGTGAATGCAACTAAAATGGTAAATGCAACTAAAATAGTAAATGCAACTAAAATGGTAAATGCAAATAAAATGGTAAATGCAAATAAAATGGCAAATACAACTAAAATGGTAACTGCAACTAAAATGGTAAATGCAACTAAAATTGTAACTGCAACTTAAATGGTAAATGCAACTAAAATGATAAATGGAAAATGGTAAATGTAACTAAAATGGTAAACATAACTAAAATGGTAAATGCAACTAAAATGGTAAATGCTACTAAAATGACAAATGCAACTAAGATGGTAAAGACAACAAAAATGGTAGCTACAACTAAAATGGTGAATGCAACTAAAATGGTAAATGCTACTAAAATGACAAACGCAACTAAGATGGTAAAGACAACAAAAATGGTAGCTACAACTAAAATGGTGAATGCAACTAAAATGGTAAATGCAACTAAGATGGTAAATGCAACTAAAATAGTAAATGCAACTGAAATGATAAATGCAACTAAAATGGTAAATGCAACTAAAATGGTAAATGCAACTAAAATGGCAAATGCAACTACAATGGTAAATGCAACTAAAATGGTAAATGCAACTAAAATGGTAAATGCAATTAAATGGTTAATGCAACTAAAATGATAAATGCAAAACGGTAAATACAACTAAAATGGTAAACATAGTTAAAATTGTAAATGCAACTAAAATGGTAAATGCAACTAAAATGGTAAATGCAACTAAAATGGTAAATGCAACTAAAATGTCAAATGCAACTAAAATGGTAACTGCAACTAAAATGGTAAATGCAACTAAAATTGTAACTGCAACTTAAATGGTAAATGCAACTAAAATGATAAATGCAAAATGGTAAATGTAACTAAAATGGTAAACATAACTAAAATGGTAAATGCAACTAAAATGGTAAATGCTACTAAAATGACAAATGCAACTAAGATGGTAAAGACAACAAAAATGGTAGCTACAACTAAAATGGTGAATGCAACTAAAATGGTAAATGCTACTAAAATGACAAACGCAACTAAGATGGTAAAGACAACAAAAATGGTAGCTACAACTAAAATGGTGAATGCAACTAAAATGGTAAATGCAACTAAGATGGTAAATGCAACTAAAATAGTAAATGCAACTAAAATGATAAATGCAACTAAAATGGTAAATGCAACTAAAATGGTAAATGCAACTAAAATGGCAAATGCAACTACAATGGTAAATGCAACTAAAATGGTAAATGCAACTAAAATTGTAACTGCAACTTAAATGGTAAATACAACTAAATTCGTAAATGCAACTAAAATATTAAATGCATCTAAAATGCCAAATGCAACTAAAATGATAAATGCAAAATGGTAAATGTAACTAAAATGGTAAATATAACTAAAATAGTAAATGCACCTAAAATGGTAAATGCAACTAAGATGGTAAATGCAACTAAAATAGTAAATGCAACTGAAATGATAAATGCAACTAAAATGGTAAATGCAACTAAAATGGTAAATGCAACTAAAATGGTAAATGCAATTAAATGGTTAATGCAACTAAAATGATAAATGCAAAACGGTAAATACAACTAAAATGGTAAACATAGCTAAAATTGTAAATGCAACTAAAATGGTAAATGCAACTAAAATGGTAAATGCAACTAAAATGGTAAATGCAACTAAAATGTCAAATACAACTAAAATGGTAACTGCAACTAAAATGGTAAATGCAACTAAAATTGTAACTGCAACTTAAATGGTAAATGCAACTAAAATGATAAATGGAAAATGGTAAATGTAACTAAAATGGTAAACATAACTAAAATGGTAAATGCAACTAAAATGGTAAATGCTACTAAAATGACAAATGCAACTAAGATGGTAAAGACAACAAAAATGGTAGCTACAACTAAAATGGTGAATGCAACTAAAATGGTAAATGCTACTAAAATGACAAACGCAACTAAGATGGTAAAGACAACAAAAATGGTAGCTACAACTAAAATGGTGAATGCAACTAAAATGGTAAATGCAACTAAGATGGTAAATGCAACTAAAATAGTAAATGCAACTGAAATGATAAATGCAACTAAAATGGTAAATGCAACTAAAATGGTAAATGCAACTAAAATGGCAAATGCAACTACAATGGTAAATGCAACTAAAATGGTAAATGCAACTAAAATGGTAAATGCAATTAAATGGTTAATGCAACTAAAATGATAAATGCAAAACGGTAAATACAACTAAAATGGTAAACATAGTTAAAATTGTAAATGCAACTAAAATGGTAAATGCAACTAAAATGGTAAATGCAACTAAAATGGTAAATGCAACTAAAATGTCAAATGCAACTAAAATGGTAACTGCAACTAAAATGGTAAATGCAACTAAAATTGTAACTGCAACTTAAATGGTAAATGCAACTAAAATGATAAATGCAAAATGGTAAATGTAACTAAAATGGTAAACATAACTAAAATGGTAAATGCAACTAAAATGGTAAATGCTACTAAAATGACAAATGCAACTAAGATGGTAAAGACAACAAAAATGGTAGCTACAACTAAAATGGTGAATGCAACTAAAATGGTAAATGCTACTAAAATGACAAACGCAACTAAGATGGTAAAGACAACAAAAATGGTAGCTACAACTAAAATGGTGAATGCAACTAAAATGGTAAATGCAACTAAGATGGTAAATGCAACTAAAATAGTAAATGCAACTGAAATGATAAATGCAACTAAAATGGTAAATGCAACTAAAATGGTAAATGCAACTAAAATGGCAAATGCAACTACAATGGTAAATGCAACTAAAATGGTAAATGCAACTAAAATTGTAACTGCAACTTAAATGGTAAATACAACTAAATTCGTAAATGCAACTAAAATATTAAATGCATCTAAAATGCCAAATGCAACTAAAATGATAAATGCAAAATGGTAAATGTAACTAAAATGGTAAATATAACTAAAATAGTAAATGCACCTAAAATGGTAAATGCAACTAAGATGGTAAATGCAACTAAAATAGTAAATGCAACTGAAATGATAAATGCAACTAAAATGGTAAATGCAACTAAAATGGTAAATGCAACTAAAATGGTAAATGCAATTAAATGGTTAATGCAACTAAAATGATAAATGCAAAACGGTAAATACAACTAAAATGGTAAACATAGCTAAAATTGTAAATGCAACTAAAATGGTAAATGCAACTAAAATGGTAAATGCAACTAAAATGGTAAATGCAACTAAAATGTCAAATGCAACTAAAATGGTAAATGCAACTAAAATGGTAAATGCAACTAAAATTGTAACTGCAACTTAAATGGTAAATGCAACTAAAATGATAAATGCAAAATGGTCAATGTAACTAAAATGGTAAACATAACTAAAATGGTAAATGCAACTAAAATGGTAAATGCTACTAAAATGACAAATGCAACTAAGATGGTAAAGACAACAAAAATGGTAGCTACAACTAAAATGGTGAATGCAACTAAAATGGTAAATGCTACTAAAATGACAAACGCAACTAAGATGGTAAAGACAACAAAAATGGTAGCTACAACTAAAATGGTGAATGCAACTAAAATGGTAAATGCAACTAAGATGGTAAATGCAACTAAAATAGTAAATGCAACTGAAATGATAAATGCAACTAAAATGGTAAATGCAACTAAAATGGTAAATGCAACTAAAATGGCAAATGCAACTACAATGGTAAATGCAACTAAAATGGTAAATGCAACTAAAATTGTAACTGCAACTTAAATGGTAAATACAACTAAATTCGTAAATGCAACTAAAATATTAAATGCATCTAAAATGCCAAATGCAACTAAAATGATAAATGCAAAATGGTAAATGTAACTAAAATGGTAAATATAACTAAAATAGTAAATGCACCTAAAATGGTAAATGCAACGAAAATGGTAAAGACAACTAAAATGGTTAATGCAACAAAAATGGTAGCTACAACTAAAATGGAAAATGCAACTAAAATGGTAAATGCAACTAAAATTTTAAATACAACTAAAATGGTAAATGCAACTTAAATGGTAAATGCAACTAAAATGGTAAATGCAACTAAAATCGTAAATGTAACTAAAATGGTAAATGCAACTAAAATGGTAAATGTAAGTAAAATGACAAATGCAACTAAAAAGGCAAATGCAACTAAAATGGTAACTGCAACTAAAATGGTAAATGCAACTAAAATGGCAAATGCAACTAAAATGGTAATGCAACTAATATGGTAAATGCAGCTTAAATGGTAAATGCAACTAAAATGGTAAATGCATTTAAATGGTTAATGCTACTAAAATGATAAATGCAGCTAAAATGGTAAATGCAATTAAATGGTTAATGCTACTAAAATGGTAAATGCAACTTAAATTGTAAATGCAACTAAAATGGTAAATGCAACTACAATGGTAAATGTAACTAAAATGGTAAATGCAACTAAAATGGTAAATGCAATTAAATGGTTAATACAACTAAAGTGGTAAATGCAAATACAATAGTAACTGCAACTAAAATGGTACATGCAACTAAAATGATAAATGCAACTAAAATGGTAAATGAAACTAAAATAGTAAATGCAACTAAAATGGTAAATGCAACTAAGATTTTAAATGCAACTAAAATGGTTAATGCAGAAAAATGGTAGCTACAACTAAAATGGAAAATGCAACTAAAATGGTAAATGCAACTAAAATTTTAAATACAACTAAAATGGTAAATGCAACTTAAATGGTAAATGCAACTAAAATGGTAAATGCAACTAAAATCGTAAATGTAACTAAAATGGTAAATGCAACTAAAATGGCAAATGCAACTAAAATGGTAATGCAACTAATATGGTAAATGCAACTTAAATGGTAAATGCAACTAAAATGGTAAATGCATTTAAATGGTTAATGCTACTAAAATGATAAATGCAGCTAAAATGGTAAATGCAATTAAATGGTTAATGCTACTAAAATGGTAAATGCAACTTAAATTGTAAATGCAACTAAAATGGTAAATGCAACTACAATGGTAAATGTAACTAAAATGGTAAATGCAACTAAAATGGTAAATGCAATTAAATGGTTAATACAACTAAAGTGGTAAATGCAAATACAATAGTAACTGCAACTAAAATGGTACATGCAACTAAAATGATAAATGCAACTAAAATGGTAAATGAAACTAAAATAGTAAATGCAACTAAAATGGTAAATGCAACTAAGATTTTAAATGCAATTAAAATGGTGAATGCAACTAAAATGGTAAATGCAACTAAAATAGTAAATGCAACTAAAATGGTAATGCAAATAATATGGTAAATGCAACTTAAATGGTAAATGCAACTAAAATGGTAAATGCAATTAAATGGTTAATGCTACTAAAATGATAAATGCAACTAAAATGGTAAATGCAACTAAAATGGTAAATGCAACTAAAATGGTAAATGTAACTAAAATGAAAAATGCAACTAAAATGGTAAAGAACTAAAATGGTAAATGCAACTAAAATTGTAACTGCAACTTAAATGGTAAATGCAACTAAAATGATAAATGCAAAATGGTAAATGTAACTAAAATGGTAAACATAACTAAAATGGTAAATGCAACTAAAATGGTAAATGCTACTAAAATGACAAATGCAACTAAGATGGTAAAGACAACAAAAATGGTAGCTACAACTAAAATGGTGAATGCAACTTAAATGGTAAATGCTACTAAAATGACAAACGCAACTAAGATGGTAAAGACAACAAAAATGGTAGCTACAACTAAAATGGTGAATGCAACTAAAATGGTAAATGCAACTAAGATGGTAAATGCAACTAAAATAGTAAATGCAACTGAAATGATAAATGCAACTAAAATGGTAAATGCAACTAAAATGGTAAATGCAACTAAAATGGCAAATGCAACTACAATGGTAAATGCAACTAAAATGGTAAATGCAACTAAAATTGTAACTGCAACTTAAATGGTAAATACAACTAAATTCGTAAATGCAACTAAAATATTAAATGCATCTAAAATGCCAAATGCAACTAAAATGATAAATGCAAAATGGTAAATGTAACTAAAATGGTAAATATAACAAAAATAGTAAATGCACCTAAAATGGTAAATGCAACGAAAATGGTAAAGACAACTAAAATGGTTAATGCAACAAAAATGGTAGCTACAACTAAAATGGAAAATGCAACTAAAATGGTAAATGCAACTAAAATTTTAAATACAACTAAAATGGTAAATGCAACTTAAATGGTAAATGCAACTAAAATGGTAAATGCAACTAAAATCGTAAATGTAACTAAAATGGTAAATGCAACTAAAATGGTAAATGTAACTAAAATGACAAATGCAACTAAAAAGGCAAATGCAACTAAAATGGTAACTGCAACTAAAATGGTAAATGCAACTAAAATGGCAAATGCAACTAAAATGGTAATGCAACTAATATGGTAAATGCAGCTTAAATGGTAAATGCAACTAAAATGGTAAATGCTTTTAAATGGTTAATGCTACTAAAATGATAAATGCAGCAAAAATGGTAAATGCAATTAAATGGTTAATGCTACTAAAATGGTAAATGCAACTTAAATTGTAAATGCAACTAAAATGGTAAATGCAACTACAATGGTAAATGTAACTAAAATGGTAAATGCAACTAAAATGGTAAATGCAATTAAATGGTTAATACAACTAAAGTGGTAAATGCAAATACAATAGTAACTGCAACTAAAATGGTACATGCAACTAAAATGATAAATGCAACTAAAATGGTAAATGAAACTAAAATAGTAAATGCAACTAAAATGGTAAATGCAACTAAGATTTTAAATGCAACTAAAATGGTTAATGCAACAAAAATGGTAGCTACAACTAAAATGGAAAATGCAACTAAAATGGTAAATGCAACTAAAATTTTAAATACAACTAAAATGGTAAATGCAACTTAAATGGTAAATGCAACTAAAATGGTAAATGCAACCAAAATCGTAAATGTAACTAAAATGGTAAACGCAACTAAAATGGTAAATGTAACTAAAATGACAAATGCAACTAAAAAGGCAAATGCAACTAAAATGGTAACTGCAACTAAAATAGTAAATGCAACTAAAATGGCAAATGCAACTAAAATGGTAATGCAACTAATATGGTAAATGCAACTTAAATGGTAAATGCATTTAAATGGTTAATGCTACTAAAATGATAAATGCAGCTAAAATGGTAAATGCAATTAAATGGTTAATGCTACTTAAATGGTAAATGCAACTTAAATTGTAAATGCAACTAAAATTGTAAATGCAACTACAATGGTAAATGTAACTAAAATGGTAAATGCAACTAAAATGGTAAATGCAATTAAATGGTTAATACAACTAAAGTGGTAAATGCAAATACAATAGTAACTGCAACTAAAATGGTACATGCAACTAAAATGATAAATGCAACTAAAATGGTAAATGAAACTAAAATAGTAAATGCAACTAAAATGGTAAATGCAACTAAGATTTTAAATGCAATTAAAATGGTGAATGCAACTAAAATGGTAAATGCAACTAAAATAGTAAATGCAACTAAAATGGTAAATGCAACTAAAATGGTAAATGCAACTAAAATGGTAAATGTAACTAAAATGACAAATGCAACTAAAAAGGCAATGCAACTAAAATGGCAACTGCAATTTTAATGACAAATGCAACTAAAAAGGCAAATGCAACTAAAATGGTAACTGCAACTAAAATGGTAAATGCAACTAAAATGGCAAATGCAACTAAAATGGTAATGCAAATAATATGGTAAATGCAACTTAAATGGTAAATGCAACTAAAATGGTAAATGCAATTAAATGGTTAATGCTACTAAAATGATAAATGCAACTAAAATGGTAAATGCAACTAAAATGGTAAATGTAACTAAAATGAAAAATGCAACTAAAATGGTAAAGAACTAAAATGGTTAATGCAACAAAAATGGTAGCTATGTAATGAGAAAGTATACACTATACATCCCTGTTGTAATAAGAAAGTATACATCCCTGCACAAGCAGATTCATAATTGTATTAGCAAATAAGTTTTAGTCCATTACCAGATGCCAAAGAATAAAGACATATACACAACACACAACAGTTAATCTCTTTATTTTCTAGAACATAAAACATGGTGTCAGAAGTGGCAGAAGTTTAAATTAATAATTTTATTATTTAACATACATACATAAATAATATTCAGTGTGAATTTATTTTAATTATAAAACGCAGTTTGATTGTAAATTGAATAAAATAAAGTACAAATTGTTCATTATAAAAAGTGACGCAATATAAAATTACATTGTGAGATCATGGATTTGCGGTTGCCACAAGCATTGGATTGTTCAGATTTACCAAAAGAATGGCCCCGATGGAAACAAACATTCATGATTTACCTCATTGCAAATAATAAAATGAAGGAATCTGAAACGACAAAAATTGCAACATTTTTGTGGCTCATCGGTCAACGTGGCATGGAAATATACAATACATTATTTCCAAATGATGGAAGTGTCAATGCAATGTTTGGTACAACAAAGAAAGCCAATGGAAAAAGTTCAATATACGTGAGGGATGAAAAAGACGAAAAGGAACAAGAAGGCGAAAAGAAAAAAGGTGACGAAGAAAAAGATGCTGATTCCGTTGTTGATGAGAAAACACATGTTCCAAATACACTGGATGACATCATCGTTGCATTTGATGAGTATTGTTTGCCGACAAAAAATACGACAATGGAAGCATTTAAGTTCAACATGATCGTTCAGAAGGAAAAACAACCATTCACAGAATTTGAAACAGAACTTCGTACACAACTACAGTACTGTGATTTCGAATGTTCTGGTTGCAACAAATCGTATGCAGATCGTATGTTGTTAGACCGCATTGTCATTGGTGTAGCCGACAAGAAATTACAGTTAAAATTGTTGGATGGAAAACAACAAACACTCACGCATGTTATCGATACATGCAAGGTATTTGAATCAGCATCGGCAAATAAACTTTTGTTGGATAAGACGCATGTTTCGCCACGTGAAGTGAATGCAATTGAACAACAAGTGGTACAGTGTGTTCCGACAAGCAATGTTCCATCAGAGGTGGATGCAATCAAAACCAAGTGTTTCAACTGTGGACAAACGTATTCTGGTCGTCATCGTCAATTTTGCCCAGCGAAGAACATCAAATGTAACTCTTGTGGACGTATTGGGCATTTTGCTCGGCTGTGTAAATCGAATAACAACAACAACAGCGGCAATATTAACAACAACAACAGACAAGGTGGTTTCACGCAACAAAAACAAGTCAACGCAGTTGAAAACTGGAGTTCCAATGGTAATTGTTTACATATAGGCATTATTCATATTAATAGTTGTAAATTAAATAAGCATAAACGTTTTGACAGATTGGAAGTAATTAATCGAATTCGATGGGAAAAATCATACGTCATTCAAGATTGGCCAATTAAATTTAAAATTGATTCTGGTTCAGATGCAAACTGTATTCCGATTGATTTTATTAAAAAAATTACAAAAGCAAACAATTTTTCACATGTTAACTGTGATGTTATTGACTATAGTTCTAATAAAATTAAAATTCATGGCCAAATAAAGTTGAATTGTTTTGATATTGACAAGCAAACTAGTCATTCTGCAAAATTTTTGATTGTTGACAATTGTTTTGAACCAATCTTGGGTCTTGAGTCAAGCATAAAGTTCGGATTGATAAAGCGAATTGATGCAATTCAATTGTCTTTCCCTAGTGTAGTATCGGAATTCGTAGAAACTTATGGGGAAGTATTTGATGGGCTTGGGAAAATTCCAGGTAAATGTTCAATAACGCTGAAGGAAAACTCTGTCCCGTCATTACACTACAAGAAACGTATACCCTTAAGCTTACATGATAAATTAAGAAATAAACTTGATGTTCTATTGCAAGAAGGAATCATAAGTTTTGTTGACCAGCCAACTGATTGGGTTAGCAATTTGCAAATCGTAGAAAAACAAGATGGTGAAATTCGATGTTGCCTAGATCCAAAGCCATTAAACATGTGTATTAAGCGTGAACATTTTCTAATTCCCACATTTGATGATATTATTAGTCGTTTGTCAAACAAACGTGTATTTACTGTATTAGATTTATGTAATGGATTTTGGCATATGGAATTAGATGAAACGAGTTCATATTTAACGACATTTATGACGCCGTTTGGTCGCTATCGTTGGCATCGGGTCCCTTTTGGACTGAAGAATGCACCAGAGATGTTTCAACAACGTATGGTAAAAATATTTGGTGACATTCCAGGTGTCGAAATTTATTTTGATGACATTTTCATTGCTGGTAAAAATGCTAATGAACATGATAAAACGTTAGCCATCTTATTAGAGCGAGCAAAAGTAAATAACATTAAATTTAACAGTAAAAAAATTCAGTATCGAACAAACAGGGTGAAGTTCATGGGTCATATAATTGTTGACGGAACCGTAATGCCAGATAATAAAGATGTTCAGGCTATCATAGGTATGCCTAAACCAGCTAGCAAATCTGACGTTTTGCGATTGTTGGGTCTATTAAAATATTTAGCACGTTTTATCCCAAGTTTATCTCAGAAAACAGCTAGTTTGCGTGAACTTACCAAGAATAACGTAAAGTTTGAATGGGCAAATGCTCATGATGCTGAATTTAATGAGTTGTTGAATATTATAACTAATAAACCAGTGTTGGCAATTTATGATCCGAAACTGCCAGTGACCATACAAACCGACAGTTCAAAGGATGGGCTGGGAAGTGTCTTGCTGCAGAACAACAAGCCAGTGGCGTATGCATCAAGAACACTGTCTAAAACTGAGCAACGCTGGGCTCAGATTGAAAAAGAACTATTGGCAATTGTGTTTGCGTGTAAAAAGTTTCATCATTATGTGTATGGACGAGAGTTCAATGTCGATTCAGACCATAAACCGCTAGAAAATCTAATGAAACGTGACATTGATGATATCACACCTCGCTTACAGCGAATGTATTTAATGTTGCTTAAATATCCAAGCATGACAATCACATATAAGCCTGGTAAGGAAATGTTGGTTGCTGACTGTCTTTCTAGAGCACCATTATCCGATTCAGAAGAGTTTGACAGTGAAATGTCAATGGTTATTCACTCAGTCATAAGGAAAGCATGTATGTCCAAAGACAATTTTGAAAATTATAAAACTACCTTAAAAAAGGATGAGAAATACAGTCGCATAGTAAAATATGTGGAAACACAATGGCCATCATATCATCAACTTGATGATTTGAGCCAACGGTTCTACAAATATCGAGATGAGTTGCACGTTGAGAATGGCATCTTGTTTAAAAATCATTGTTTGGTTGTTCCAACGGAACTCCAAAGCAAAATCAGCAAGTGGCTTCATAATCCACATTTGGGCATTGAAAAGACACTGTCTCGTGCTCGTTTGCAATTTTTCTGGCCTGGAATGTCTACGGACATTACTGAACTTGTTAAGAGTTGTAAGGTTTGTGAAAAATTCACAAGAAATAATCAAAAGGAGTCATTAATTCAAGAAACGCCAGCACAATATCCGTTTCAAAAAGTGTCAACAGATATTTATGAATATGCAGGAAAGAATTTCATTGTTCTCATAGATGCATATTCGTGTTTTGTTATGTCACAAGAGCTTAGAGAAAAGTCCATTCGTCATGTTATAAATGTTTTCGAACGCATATTTTGTGAATACGGCTATCCAACTGAAATCAAAAGTGACAACATTCCGTTCAATTCACGTGAATTTGAAGTATATTGCAATAAAGTAAATATAACACAAAAATTATCGAGCCCGAGATATCCTCAAAGTAATGGTTTGGCTGAAAAGGCTGTTGCCATTGTTAAAAACATTCTCAAGCGTTGCTATGAGACGGGGGATATGAATGATTTTCAATATCGACTACTCGAATACAATACAACACCTGTAGCTAGTATGGGCTTGTCACCATCACAACTGTTCTTTGGCCGATTAATTAAAAGCCGTTTGCCAATAGATGAAAATCTGTTGGTAAGAAAAAACATCGCAGAAAACGTTGTGCAGAATAAGATGGCTGCAAAACGAAAAAAACAAAAATTTTATTTTGATCGGAATGCAAAAGATTTGCCAATATTGAATGACGGTACAAAAATTATGTTTAAGAAAGACGGAAAAGAATGGGTTTATGGAGAAATAGTTCGTAAAGTAAACGATAGATCTTACATAATTAGGGACAATTATAATAATTATTACCGTAGAAATAGACGTTTTATTGTAACATCAAGAAATTTGGACTTCAATGCTAGTGATGTTCTAACAGAAGAGTCACTATTTAACAGTTTAGTACCCATTGCAAATAGTGATAAATGTAATCGTTCATTTACTAATGATGTATCGAATAATGATAATATTGTTCTTGATGATTCTAATGTAAACAGTTCAACAGAAGATGTAAATAATGTAAATCAAAATAATGTAAATCAAAGTAATGTAAATCAAAATGTTCCATATGTGACAAGAAGTGGAAGAAGTGTTAGACCACCAAATCGTTATGGCTTTGATTAGGTTTATGTAATCAATGTTAATTAGTTAATTTAAAAAAAAAAAAAAAAAAAAAAAAAAAAAAAAAAAAAAAAAAAGCATGTAATGAGAAAGTATACACTATACATCCCTGTTGTAATAAGAAAGTATACATCCCTGCACAAGCAGATTCATAATTGTATTAGCAAATAAGTTTTAGTCCATTACCAGATGCCAAAGAATAAAGACATATACACAACACACAACAGTTAATCTCTTTATTTTCTAGAACATAAAACAAGCTACAACTATAATGGTGAATGTAACTAAAATGGTAAATGCAACTAAGATGGTAAATGCAACTAAAATAGTAAATACAACTAAAATGGTAAATGCAACTTAAATGGTAAATGCAACTAAAATGGCAAATGCAACTAAAATGGTAATGCAACTAAAATAGTAAATGTAACTAAAATGGTAAATGCAAATAAAATGGTTAATGGGCCTAAAATGGTTAATGCAAATAAAATGGCAAATGCAACTAATATGGTAAATGCAACTAATATGGTAAATGCAATTAAATGGTTAATGCAACTAAAATGATAAATGCAAAATGGTAAATACAACTAAAATGGTAAATGTAACTAAAATGGTAAATGCAAATAAAATGGTTAATGGGCCTAAAATGGTTAATGCAAATAAAATGGTAACTGCAACTAAAATGGTAAACACAACTAAAATGGTAAATGCAACTAATATGGTAATGCAACTAATATGGTAAATGCAACTAAAATGGTAAATGCAACTAAAATAGTAAATGCAACTAAAATGGTAAATGCAACTAATGTGGTAAATGCAACTAAAATGGTAAATGCAACTAAGATGGTAAATGCAACTAAAATAGTAAATACAACTAAAATGGTAAATGAAACTAAAATAGTAAATGCAACTAAAATGGTAAATGCAACTAAGATTTTAAATGCAACTAAAATGGTTAATGCAACAAAAATGGTAGCTACAACTAAAATGGAAAATGCAACTACAATGGTTAATGCAACTAAAATTTTAAATACAACTAAAATGGTAAATGCAACTTAAATGGTAAATGCAACTAAAATGGTAAATGCAACTAAAATCGTAAATGTAACTAAAATGGTAAATGCAACTAAAATGGTAAATGTAACTAAAATGACAAATGCAACTAAAAAGGCAAATGCAACTAAAATGGTAACTGCAACTAAAATAGTAAATGCAACTAAAATGGCAAATGCAACTAAAATGGTAATGCAACTAATATGGTAAATGCAACTTAAATGGTAAATGCAACTAAAATGGTAAATGCATTTAAATGGTTAATGCTACTAAAATGATAAATGCAGCTAAAATGGTAAATGCAATTAAATGGTTAATGCTACTAAAATGGTAAATGCAACTTAAATTGTAAATGCAACTAAAATGGTAAATGCAACTACAATGGTAAATGTAACTAAAATGGTAAATGCAACTAAAATGGTAAATGCAATTAAATGGTTAATACAACTAAAGTGGTAAATGCAAATACAATAGTAACTGCAACTAAAATGGTACATGCAACTAAAATGATAAATGCAACTAAAATGGTAAATGAAACTAAAATAGTAAATGCAACTAAAATGGTAAATGCAACTAAGATTTTAAATGCAATTAAAATGGTGAATGCAACTAAAATGGTAAATGCAACTAAAATAGTAAATGCAACTAAAATGGTAAATGCAACTAAAATGGTAAATGCAACTAAAATGGTAAATGTAACTAAAATGACAAATGCAACTAAAAAGGCAATGCAACTAAAATGGCAACTGCAACTTTAATGACAAATGCAACTAAAAAGGCAAATGCAACTAAAATGGTAACTGCAACTAAAATGGTAAATGCAACTAAAATGGCAAATGCAACTAAAATGGTAATGCAAATAATATGGTAAATGCAACTTAAATGGTGAATGTAACTAAAATGGTAAATGCAACTAAGATGGTAAATGCAACTAAAATAGTAAATACAACTAAAATGGTAAATGCAACTTAAATGGTAAATGCAACTAAAATGGCAAATGCAACTTAAATGGTAATGCAACTAATATGGTAAATGCAACTAAAATGGTAAATGCAACTAAAATAGTAAATGTAAC
Organism: Philhelius pedissequus; assembly: GCA_910595825.1. Taxonomy (NCBI): domain Eukaryota; kingdom Metazoa; phylum Arthropoda; class Insecta; order Diptera; family Syrphidae; genus Philhelius; species Philhelius pedissequus. The sequence continues at coordinate 225,345,409 of OU343161.1, read as the reverse complement.
TAAAATGGTAAATGCAAATAAAATGGTTAATGGGCCTAAAATGGTTAATGCAAATAAAATGGTAAATGCAACTAATATTGTAAATGCAATTAAATGGTTAATGCAAAATGGTAAATGTAACTAAAATGGTAAATGCAAATAAAATGGTTAATGGGCCTAAAATGGTTAATGCAAATAAAATGGTAACTGCAACTAAAATGGTAAACACAACTAAAATGGTAAATGCAACTAATATGGTAATGCAACTAATATGGTAAATGCAACTAAAATGGTAAATGCAACTAAAATAGTAAATGCAACTAAAATGGTAAATGCAACTAAAATGGTAAATATAACTAAAATGGTAAAAGCAACTACAATGGTAAATGTAACTAAAATGGTAAATGCAACTTAAATGGTAAATGTAACTAAAATGGTAAATGAAATTAAATGGTTAATGCAACTAAAGTGCTAAATGCAACTTAAATGGTAACTGCAACTAAAATGATAAATGCAACTAAAATGGTAAATGCCACTTAACTGGTAAATGCAACTAATATGGTAAATGCAACTTAAATGGCAAATGCAACTAAAATGGTAAAAGCAACTAATATGGTAAATGCACTAAAATGGTAAATGCCACTTAACTGGTAAATGCAACTAATATGGTAAATGCAACTTAAATGGTAAATGCTGCTAAAATGGTAAATGCAATTAAAGGGTTAATGCTACTAAAATGGTAAGTGCAATTAAAATGGTAAACACAACTAAAATGGTAAATGCAACTAATATGGTAAATGCAACTAAAATAGTAAATGCAACTAAAATGGTAAATGCAACTAATATGGTAAATGCAATTAAATGGTTAATGCAACTAAAATGATAAATGCAAAATGGTAAATACAACTAAAATGGTAAATGTAACTTAAATGGTGAATGCAAATAAAATGGTTAATGGGCCTAAAATGGTTAATGCAAATAAAATGGTAACTGCAACTAAAATGGTAAACACAACTAAAATTGTAACTGCAACTTAAATGGTAAATGCAACTAAATTCGTAAATGCAACTAAAATATTAAATGCAACTAAAATGGCAAATGCAACTAAAATCATAAAGGCAAAATGGTAAATGTAACTAAAATGGTAAACATAACTAAAATGGTAAATGCAACTAAAATGGGAAATACTACTAAAATGACAAATTCAACTAAAATGGTAAATGCAACTAAAATGGTAACTGCAACTAAAATGGTAAATGCAACTAAAATGGAAAATGCAACTAAAATGGTAAATGCAACTAAGATGGTAAATGCAACTAAAATGGTAAATGCAACTAAAATGGTAAATGCAACTAAAATGGTAAATACAACTTAAATGGTAAATGCAACTTAAATGGTAAATGCAACTAAAATGGTAAATGCAACTAAAATGGTAAATATAACTAAAATGGTAAATGCAATTAAAATGGTAAATGTAACTAAAATGACAAATGCAACTAAAAAGGCAAATGCAACTAAAATGGTAACTGCAACTAAAATGGTAAATGCAACTAAAATGGAAAATGCAACTAAAATGGTAATGCAACTAATATGGTAAATGCAACTTAAATGGTAAATGCAACTAAAATGGTAAATACAACTTAAATGGTAAATGCAACTTAAATGGTAAATGCAACTAAAATGGTAAATGCAACTAAAATGGTAAATATAACTAAAATGGTAAATGCAATTAAAATGGTAAATGTAACTAAAATGACAAATGCAACTAAAAAGGCAAATGCAACTAAAATGGTAACTGCAACTAAAATGGTAAATGCAACTAAAATGGAAAATGCAACTAAAATGGTAATGCAACTAATATGGTAAATGCAACTTAAATGGTAAATGCAACTAAAATGGTAAATGCATTTAAATGATTAATGCTACTAAAATGATAAATGCAACTAAAATGGTAAATGCAATTAAATGGTTAATGCTACTAAAATGGTAAATGCAACTTAAGTGGTAAATGCAACTAAAATGGTAAATGCAACTACAATGGTAAATGTAACTAAAATGGTAAATGCAACTAAAATGGTAAATGTAACTAAAATGACAAATGAAACTAAAAAGGCAAATGCAACTAAAAAGGTAACTGGAACTAAAATGGTAAATGCAACTAAAATGGTAAATGCAACTAAAATGATAAATGCAACTAAAATGGTAAATGAAACTAAAATTGTAAATGCAACTAAAATGGTAAATGCAACTAAGATGGTAAATGCAATTAAAATGGTGAATGCAACTAAAATGGTAAATGCAACTAAAATAGTAAATGCAACTTAAATGGTAAATGCAACTAAAATGGTAAATGCAACTAAAATGGTAAATGCAAGTAAAATGGTAAATGTAACTAAAATGACAAATGCAACTAAAATGGTAACTGCAACTTAAATGGTAAATGCAACTAAAATGGTAATGTAACTAATATGGTAAATGCAACTTAAATGGTAAATGCAAGTAAAATGGTAAATGCATTTAAATGGTTAATGCTACTAAAATGATAAATGCAACTAAAATTGTAAATGCAACTAAAATGGTAAATGCAACTAAAATGGTAAATGCCACTAATAGATAAATGCAATTAAAATGACAAATGCTACTAAAATGGGAAATGCAACTTAAATGGTTAATGCAACTAAGATGACAAATGCAACTTAAATGGTATATGCATTTTAAATGGTAAATGCAACTAAAATGGTAATTGCAATTAAATGGTTAATGCAACTAAAATGGTAAATGCAACTAAAAGTAAATGCAACTAATATGGTAAATGCAACTAAAATGGTAAATGCAACTAAAATGGTAAATGTAACTAAAATGACAAATGCAACTAAAAAGGCAAATGCAACTAAAATGATAACTGCAACTAAAATGTTAAATGCAACTAAAATGGCAAATGCAACTAAAATGGTAATGTAACTAATATGGTAAATGCAACTTAAATGGTAAATGCAATTAAAATGGTAAATGCATTTAAATGGTTAATGCTACTAAAATGATAAATGCAACTAAAATTGTAAATGCAACTAAAATGGTAAATGTAACTAAAATAGTAAATGCAACTAAAATGGTAAATACAACTAAAATGGTAAAAGCAACTACAATGGTAAATGTAACTAAAATGGTAAATGCAACTTAAATGGTAAATGTAACTAAAATGGTAAATGCAATTAAATGGTTAATGCAACGAAAGTGCTAAATGCAACTTAAATGGTAACTGCAACTAAAATGATAAATGCAACTAAAATGGTAAATGCCACTTAACTGGTAAATGCAACTAATATGGTAAATGCAACTTAAATGGCAAATGCAACTAAAATGGTAAAAGCAACTAATATGGTAAATGCACTAAAATGGTAAATGCCACTTAACTGGTAAATGCAACTAATATGGTAAATGCAACTTAAATGGTAAATGCTGCTAAAATGGTAAATGCAATTAAAGGGTTAATGCTACTAAAATGGTAATTGCAATTAAAATGGTAAATGTAACTAAATAGAAAATGCAACTAAAATGGTAAATGCAACTAAAATGGTAAATGTAACTAAAATGACAAATGCAACTAAAATGGCAAATGCAACTAAAATGGTAAATGCAACTAATATGGAAAATGCAACTTAAATGGTAAATGCAACTAAAATGGTAAATGCAACTTAAAAATGGTAAATGCAACTAAAATGGTGAATGCAACTAAAATGGTAAATGCAACTTAAATGGTAAATGCAACTAAAATGGTTAATGTCACTTAACTGGTAAATTCAACTAAAATTGTAAATGCAACTAAAATGGTAAATGCAACTTAAAAATGGTAAATGCAACTAAAATGGTAAATGCAACTAAAATGGTAAATGCAACTTAAATGGTAAATGCAACTTAAATGGCAAATGCAACTAAAATGGTAAAAGCAACTAATATGGTAAATGCACTAAAATGGTAAATGCCACTTAACTGGTAAATGCAACTAATATGGTAAATGCAACTTAAATGGTAAATGCTGCTAAAATGGTAAATGCAATTAAAGGGTTAATGCTACTAAAATGGTAAGTGCAATTAAAATGGTAAACACAACTAAAATGGTAAATGCAACTAATATGGTAAATGCAACTAAAATAGTAAATGCAACTAAAATGGTAAATGCAACTAATATGGTAAATGCAATTAAATGGTTAATGCAACTAAAATGATAAATGCAAAATGGTAAATACAACTAAAATGGTAAATGTAACTAAAATGGTGAATGCAAATAAAATGGTTAATGGGCCTAAAATGGTTAATGCAAATAAAATGGTAACTGCAACTAAAATGGTAAACACAACTAAAATTGTAACTGCAACTTAAATGGTAAATGCAACTAAATTCGTAAATGCAACTAAAATATTAAATGCAACTAAAATGGCAAATGCAACTAAAATGATAAAGGCAAAATGGTAAATGTAACTAAAATGGTAAACATAACTAAAATGGTAAATGCAACTAAAATGGGAAATACTACTAAAATGACAAATTCAACTAAAATGGTAAATGCAACTAAAATGGTAACTGCAACTAAAATGGTAAATGCAACTAAAATGGAAAATGCAACTAAAATGGTAATGCAACTAATATCGTAAATGCAACTTAAATGGTAAATGCAACTAAAATGGTAAATGCATTTAAATGGTTAATGCTACTAAAATGATAAATGCAACTAAAATGGTAAATGCAATTAAATGGTTAATGCTACTAAAATGGTAAATGCAACTTAAATGGTAAATGCAACTAAAATAGTAAATGCAACTACAATGGTAAATGTAGCTAAAATGGTAAATGCAACTAAAATGGTAAATGCAATTAAATGGTTAATACAACTAAAGTGGTAAATGCAAATAACTGCAACTAAAATGGTAAATGCAACTAAAATGGTAAATGCAACTAAAATGATAAATGCAACTAAAATGGTAAATGAAACTAAAATAGTAAATGCAACTAAAATGGTAAATGCAACTAAGATGGTAAATGCAACTAAAATGGTAAATGCAACTAAAATGGTAAATGCAACTAAAATGGTAAATACAACTTAAATGGTAAATGCAACTTAAATGGTAAATGCAACTAAAATGGTAAATGCAACTAAAATGGTAAATATAACTAAAATGGTAAATGCAATTAAAATGGTAAATGTAACTAAAATGACAAATGCAACTAAAAAGGCAAATGCAACTAAAATGGTAACTGCAACTAAAATGGTAAATGCAACTAAAATGGAAAATGCAACTAAAATGGTAATGCAACTAATATGGTAAATGCAACTTAAATGGTAAATGCAACTAAAATGGTAAATGCATTTAAATGATTAATGCTACTAAAATGATAAATGCAACTAAAATGGTAAATGCAATTAAATGGTTAATGCTACTAAAATGGTAAATGCAACTTAAGTGGTAAATGCAACTAAAATGGTAAATGCAACTACAATGGTAAATGTAACTAAAATGGTAAATGCAACTAAAATGGTAAATGTAACTAAAATGACAAATGAAACTAAAAAGGCAAATGCAACTAAAATGGTAACTGGAACTAAAATGGTAAATGCAACTAAAATGGTAAATGCAACTAAAATGATAAATGCAACTAAAATGGTAAATGAAACTAAAATAGTAAATGCAACTAAAATGGTAAATGCAACTAAGATGGTAAATGCAATTAAAATGGTGAATGCAACTAAAATGGTAAATGCAACTAAAATAGTAAATGCAACTTAAATGGTAAATGCAACTAAAATGGTAAATGCAACTAAAGTGGTAAATGCAAGTAAAATGGTAAATGTAACTAAAATGACAAATGCAACTAAAATGGTAACTGCAACTTAAATGGTAAATGCAACTAAAATGGTAATGTAACTAATATGGTAAATGCAACTTAAATGGTAAATGCAAGTAAAATGGTAAATGCATTTAAATGGTTAATGCTACTAAAATGATAAATGCAACTAAAATTGTAAATGCAACTAAAATGGTAAATGCAACTAAAATGGTAAATGCCACTAATAGATAAATGCAATTAAAATGACAAATGCTACTAAAATGGGAAATGCAACTTAAATGGTTAATGCAACTAAGATGACAAATGCAACTTAAATGGTATATGCATTTTAAATGGTAAATGCAACTAAAATGGTAATTGCAATTAAATGGTTAATGCAACTAAAATGGTAAATGCAACTAAAAGTAAATGCAACTAATATGGTAAATGCAACTAAAATGGTAAATGCAACTAAAATGGTAAATGTAACTAAAATGACAAATGCAACTAAAAAGGCAAATGCAACTAAAATGATAACTGCAACTAAAATGTTAAATGCAACTAAAATGGCAAATGCAACTAAAATGGTAATGTAACTAATATGGTAAATGCAACTTAAATGGTAAATGCAATTAAAATGGTAAATGCATTTAAATGGTTAATGCTACTAAAATGATAAATGCAACTAAAATTGTAAATGCAACTAAAATGGTAAATGTAACTAAAATAGTAAATGCAACTAAAATGGTAAATACAACTAAAATGGTAAAAGCAACTACAATGGTAAATGTAACTAAAATGGTAAATGCAACTTAAATGGTAAATGTAACTAAAATGGTAAATGCAATTAAATATTTAATGCAACTAAAGTGCTAAATGCAACTTAAATGGTAACTGCAACTAAAATGATAAATGCAACTAAAATGGTAAATGCCACTTAACTGGTAAATGCAACTAATATGGTAAATGCAACTTAAATGGCAAATGCAACTAAAATGGTAAAAGCAACTAATATGGTAAATGCACTAAAATGGTAAATGCCACTTAACTGGTAAATGCAACTAATATGGTAAATGCAACTTAAATGGTAAATGCTGCTAAAATGGTAAATGCAATTAAAGGGTTAATGCTACTAAAATGGTAATTGCAATTAAAATGGTAAATGTAACTAAATAGAAAATGCAACTAAAATGGTAAATGCAACTAAAATGGTAAATGTAACTAAAATGACAAATGCAACTAAAATGGCAAATGCAACTAAAATGGTAAATGCAACTAATATGGAAAATGCAACTTAAATGGTAAATGCAACTAAAATGGTAAATGCAACTTAAAAATGGTAAATGCAACTAAAATGGTGAATGCAACTAAAATGGTAAATGCAACTTAAATGGTAAATGCAACTAAAATGGTTAATGTCACTTAACTGGTAAATTCAACTAAAATTGTAAATGCAACTAAAATGGTAAATGCAACTTAAAAATGGTAAATGCAACTAAAATGGTAAATGCAACTTAAATGGTAAATGCAACTAAAATGGTTAATGTCACTTAACTGGTAAATGCAACTAAAATTGTAAATGCAACTAAAATGGTAAATGCAACTTAAATGGTAAATGCATCTAAAATGGTTAATGCAACAAAAATGGTAACTGCAACTAAAATGGTAAATGCAACTAAAATGGTAACTGCAACTTAAATAGTAAATGCAATTAAAATGGTTAATGCAACAAAAATGGTAACTGCAACTAAAATAGTAAATGCATCTAAAATGGTAAATGCAACTAAAATCGTAACTACAACTAAAATTTTTAATGCAACAAAAATGGTAACTGCAACTAAAATGGTAAATGCAACTAAAATGGTAAATGCAACTAAAATGGGAAATGCAACTAAAATGGTAACTGCAACTTAAATAGTAAATGCAACTTAAATGGTTAATGCAACAAAAATGGTAACTGCAACTAAAATGGTAACTGCAACTAAAATGGTTAATGCAACAAAAATGGTAACTGCAACTTAAATATTAAATGCATCTAAAATGGTAGATGCAACTAAAATCGTAACTGCAAATAAAATTTTTAATGCAACAAAAATGGTAACTGCAACTAAAATGGTAAATGCAACTAAAATGGTAAATGCAACTAAAATGGTAAATGCAACTAAAATGGTAAATGTAACTAAAATGACAAATGCAACTAAAATGGCAAATGCAACTAAAATGGTAAATGCAACTAATATGGTAAATGCAACTTAAATGGTAAATGCAAATAAAATGGTAAATGCAACTTAAAAATGGTAAATGCAAATAAAATGGTAAATGCAACTAAAATGGTAACTGCAACTAAAATGGTTAATGCTACAAAAATGGTAACTGCAACTTAAATATTAAATGCATCTAAAATGGTAGATGCAACTAAAATCGTAACTGCAAATAAATTTTTAATGCAACAAAAATGGTAACTGCAACTAAAATGGTAAATGCAACTAAAATGGTAAATGCAACTAAAATGGTAAATGCAACTAAAATGGTAAATGCAACTAAAATGACAAATGCAACTAAAATGGCAATTGCAACAAAAATGGTGAATGCAACTAAAATGGTAAATGCAACCAAAATGGTAACTGCAACTAAAATGGTAAATGCGACCAAGATAGTAATTGCAACTAAAATGGCAATTGCAACAAAAATGGTAGATGCAACTAAAATCGTAACTGCAAATAAATTTTTAATGCAACAAAAATGGTAACTGCAACTAAAATGGTAAATACAACTTAAATGGTAAATGCAACTTAAATGACAAATGCAACTAAAATGGTAAATGCAACTAAAATGGTAAATATAACTAAAATGGTAAATGCAATTAAAATGGTAAATGCAACTAAAATGGTAAATACAACTTAAATGGTAAATGCAACTTAAATGGTAAATGCAACTAAAATGGTAAATGCAACTAAAATAGCAAATGCAACTAAAATGGTAACTGCAACTAAAATGGTAAATGCAACTAAAATTGCAACTGCAACTTAAATGGTAAATGCAACTAAATTCGTAAATGCAACTAAAATTGCAACTGCAACTTAAATGGTAAATGCAACTAAATTCGTAAATGCAACTAAAATATTTAATGCAACTAAAATGGTAAAGACAACAAAAATAGTAGCTACAACTAAAATGGTGAGTGCAACTAATATGGTAAATGCAATTAAATGGTTAATGCAACTAAAATGATAAATTCAAAACGGTAAATACAACTAAAATGGTAAACATAACTAAAATTGCAAATGCAACTAAAATGGTAAATGCAACTAAAATGGTAAATGCAACTAAAATGGTAAATGCAACTAAAATTTCAAATGCAACTAAAATATTAACTGCAACTAAAATGGTAAATGCAACTAAAATTGTAACTGCAACTTAAATGGTAAATGCAACTAAATTCGTAAATGCAACTAAAATATTAAATGCAACTAAAATGGCAAATGCAACTAAAATGATAAAGGCAAAATGGTAAATGTAACTAAAACGGTAAACATAACTAAAATGGTAAATGCAACTAAAATGGTAAATACTACTAAAATGACAAATTCAACTAAAATGGTAAATGCAACTAAAATGGTAACTGCAACTAAAATGGTAAATGCAACTAAAATGGAAAATGCAACTAAAATGGTAATGCAACTAATATCGTAAATGCAACTTAAATGGTAAATGCAACAAAAATGGTAAATGCATTTAAATGGTTAATGCTACTAAAATGATAAATGCAACTAAAATGGTAAATGCAATTAAATGGTTAATGCTACTAAAATGGTAAATGCAACTTAAATGGTAAATGCAACTAAAATAGTAAATGCAACTAAAATGGTAAATGTAACTAAAATGGTAAATGCAACTAAAATGGTAAATGCAATTAAATGGTTAATACAACTAAAGTGGTAAATGCAAATACAATAGTAACTGCAACTAAAATGGTAAATGCAACTAAAATGGTAAATGCAACTAAAATGATAAATGCAACTAAAATGGTAAATGAAACTAAAATAGTAAATGCAACTAGAATGGTAAATGCAACTAAGATGGTAAATGCAACTAAAATGGTAAATGCAACTAAAATGGTAAATGCAACTAAAATGGTAAATACAACTTAAATGGTAAATGCAACTTAAATGGTAAATGCAACTAAAATGGTAAATGCAACTAAAATGGTAAATATAACTAAAATGGTAAATGCAATTAAAATGGTAAATGTAACTAAAATGACAAATGAAACTAAAAAGGCAAATGCAACTAAAATGGTAACTGGAACTAAAATGGTAAATGCAACTAAAATGGTAAATGCAACTAAAATGATAAATGCAACTAAAATGGTAAATGAAACTAAAATAGTAAATGCAACTAAAATGGTAAATGCAACTAAGATGGTAAATGCAACTAAAATGGAAAATACAACTAAAATGGTAATGCAACTAATATGGTAAATGCAACTTAAATGGTAAATGCAACTAAAATGGTAAATGCATTTAAATGATTAATGCTACTAAAATGATAAATGCAACTAAAACGGTAAATGAAATTAAATGGTTAATGCTACTAAAATGGTAAATGCAACTTAAATGGTAAATGCAACTAAAATGGTAAATGCAACTACAATGGTAAATGTAACTAAAATGGTAAATGCAACTAAAATGGTAAATGTAACTAAAGTGACAAATGAAACTAAAAAGGCAAATGCAACTAAAATGGTAACTGGAACTAAAATGGTAAATGCAACTAAAATGGTAAATGCAACTAAAATGATAAATGCAACTAAAATGGTAAATGAAACTAAAATAGTAAATGCAACTAAAATGGTAAATGCAACTAAAATAGTAAATGCAACTTAAATGGTAAATGCAACTAAAATGGTAAATGCAACTAAAATGGTAAATGCAAGTAAAATGGTAAATGTAACTAAAATGACAAATGCAACTAAAATGGTAACTGCAACTTAAATGGTAAATGCAACTAAAATGGTAATGTAACTAATATGGTAAATGCAACTTAAATGGTAAATGCAAGTAAAATGGTAAATGCATTAAAATGGTTAATGCTACTAAAATGATAAATGCAACTAAAATTGTAAATGCAACTAAACTGGTAAATGCAACTAAAATGGTAAATGCCATTAATATGGTAAATGCAATTAAAATGACAAATGCTACTAAAATGGGAAATGCAACTTAAAAGGTTAATGCAACTAAGATGACAAATGCAACTTAAATGGTATATGCATTTTAAATGGTAAATGCAACTATAATGGTAAATTCATTTAAAATAGTTATTGCATTTAAAATGGTTAATGCAACTAAAATGGTTAATGCACCTAAGATGGCAAAACAACTTAAATGGTAAATGCATTGTAAATAGCAAATGCAACTATAATGGTAAACGCAACTAAAATGATAAATGTAACTAAAATGGTAAATGCAACCTAAATAGTAAATGCAACTAAAATGGTAAATGCAACTAAAATGGTAATTGCAATTAAATGGTTAATGCAACTAAAATGGTAAATGCAACTAAAATGGTAAATACAACTAAAATGGTAAATGCAACTAAGATGGTAAATGCAACTAAAATAGTAAATGCAACTAATATGGTAAATGCAACTAAAATGGTAAATGTAACTAAAATGACAAATGCAACTAAAAAGGCAAATGCAACTAAAATGATAACTGCAACTAAAATGGTAAATGCAACTAAAATGGCAAATGCAACTAAAATGGTAATGTAACTAATATGGTAAATGCAACTTAAATGGTAAATGCAATTAAAATGGTAAATGCATTTAAATGGTTAATGCTACTAAAATGATAAATGCAACTAAAATTGTAAATGCAACTAAAATGGTAAATGTAACTAAAATAGTAAATGCAACTAAAATGGTAAATACAGCTAAAATGGTAAAAGCAACTACAATGGTAAATGTAACTAAAATGGTAAATGCAACTTAAATGGTAAATGTAACTAAAATGGTAAATGCAATTAAATGGTTAATGCAACTAAAGTGCTAAATGCAACTTAAATGGTAACTGCAACTAAAATGATAAATGCAACTAAAATGGTAAATGCCACTTAACTGGTAAATGCAACTAATATGGTAAATGCAACTTAAATGGCAAATGCAACTAAAATGGTAAAAGCAACTAATATGGTAAATGCAACTAAAATGGTAAATGCAACTAATATGGTAAATGCAACTTAAATGGTAAATGCAAATAAAATTGTAAATGCAACTTAAATGGCAAATGCAACTAAAATGGTAAAAGCAACTTAAATGGTAAATGCAACTAAAATGGTAAATGCAATTAAAATGGTAAATGCATTTAAATGGTTAATGCTACTAAAATGATAAATGCAACTAAAATTGTAAATGCAACTAAAATGGTAAATGTAACTAAAATAGTAAATGCAACTAAAATGGTAAATACAACTAAAATGGTAAATGCAACTAAAATGGTAAATGCAACTAAAATGGTAAATGCAACTAATATGGTAAATGCAACTTAAATGGTAAATGCAAATAAAATGGTAAATGCAACTTAAAAATGGTAAATGCAACTAAAATGGTAAATGCAACTAAAATGGTAAATGCAAGTTAAATGGTTAATGCAACAAAAATGGTAACTGCAACTAAAATAGTAAATGCATCTAAAATGGTAGATGCAACTAAAATCGTAACTGCAACAAAAACTTTTAATGCAACACAAATGCTAACTGCAAGTAAAATGGTAAATGCAACTAAAATGGTAAATGCAACTAAAATGGTAAATGCAACTAAAATGGTAAATGCAACTAAAATGACAAATGCAACTAAAATGGCAATTGCAACAAAAATGGTGAATGCAACTAAAATGGTAAATGCAACCAAAATGGTAGCTGCAACTAAAATGGTAAATGCGACCAAGATGGTAATTGCAACTAAAATGGTGAATGCACCTAAAATGGTTAATGAAACTTAAATAGTAAATGCAACTAAAATGGCAAATGCAACTAAAATGGTAAATGCAACTAAGATGGTACTTGCAACTAAAATGGTAAATGCAACTAAGATGGTAATTGCAACTAAAATGGCGAATCCAACTAAAATGGTAAATGCAACTAAAATAGCAAATGCAACTAAAATAGTAACTGCAACTAAAATGGTAAATGCAACTAAAATTGCAACTGCAACTTAAATGGTAAATGCAACTAAATTCGTAAATGCAACTAAAAAAGCAACTGCAACTTAAATGGTAAATGCAACTAAATTCGTAAATGCAACTAAAATATTAAATGAAACTAAAATGGTAAATGCAACTTAAATGGTAAATGCAACTAAAATGGTTAATGTCACTTAACTGGTAAATGCAACTAAAATTGTAAATGCAACTAAAATGGTAAATGCAACTTAAATGGTAAATGCATCTAAAATGGTTAATGCAACAAAAATGGTAACTGCAACTAAAATGGTAAATGCAACTAAAATGGTAACTGCAACTTAAATAGTAAATGCAATTAAAATGGTTAATGCAACAAAAATGGTAACTGCAACTAAAATAGTAAATGCATCTAAAATGGTAAATGCAACTAAAATCGTAACTACAACTAAAATTTTTAATGCAACAAAAATGGTAACTGCAACTAAAATGGTAAATGCAACTAAAATGGTAAATGCAACTAAAATGGGAAATGCAACTAAAATGGTAACTGCAACTTAAATAGTAAATGCAACTTAAATGGTTAATGCAACAAAAATGGTAACTGCAACTAAAATGGTAACTGCAACTAAAATGGTTAATGCAACAAAAATGGTAACTGCAACTTAAATATTAAATGCATCTAAAATGGTAGATGCAACTAAAATCGTAACTGCAAATAAAATTTTTAATGCAACAAAAATGGTAACTGCAACTAAAATGGTAAATGCAACTAAAATGGTAAATGCAACTAAAATGGTAAATGCAACTAAAACGGTAAATGTAACTAAAATGACAAATGCAACTAAAATGGCAAATGCAACTAAAATGGTAAATGCAACTAATATGGTAAATGCAACTTAAATGGTAAATGCAAATAAAATGGTAAATGCAACTTAAAAATGGTAAATGCAAATAAAATGGTAAATGCAACTAAAATGGTAACTGCAACTAAAATGGTTAATGCTACAAAAATGGTAACTGCAACTTAAATATTAAATGCATCTAAAATGGTAGATGCAACTAAAATCGTAACTGCAAATAAATTTTTAATGCAACAAAAATGGTAACTGCAACTAAAATGGTAAATGCAACTAAAATGGTAAATGCAACTAAAATGGTAAATGCAACTAAAATGGTAAATGCAACTAAAATGACAAATGCAACTAAAATGGCAATTGCAACAAAAATGGTGAATGCAACTAAAATGGTAAATGCAACCAAAATGGTAACTGCAACTAAAATGGTAAATGCGACCAAGATAGTAATTGCAACTAAAATGGCAATTGCAACAAAAATGGTAGATGCAACTAAAATCGTAACTGCAAATAAATTTTTAATGCAACAAAAATGGTAACTGCAACTAAAATGGTAAATACAACTTAAATGGTAAATGCAACTTAAATGACAAATGCAACTAAAATGGTAAATGCAACTAAAATGGTAAATATAACTAAAATGGTAAATGCAATTAAAATGGTAAATGCAACTAAAATGGTAAATACAACTTAAATGGTAAATGCAACTTAAATGGTAAATGCAACTAAAATGGTAAATGCAACTAAAATAGCAAATGCAACTAAAATGCTAACTGCAACTAAAATGGTAAATGCAACTAAAATTGCAACTGCAACTTAAATGGTAAATGCAACTAAATTCGTAAATGCAACTAAAATTGCAACTGCAACTTAAATGGTAAATGCAACTAAATTCGTAAATGCAACTAAAATATTTAATGCAACTAAAATGGTAAAGACAACAAAAATAGTAGCTACAACTAAAATGGTGAGTGCAACTAATATGGTAAATGCAATTAAATGGTTAATGCAACTAAAATGATAAATTCAAAACGGTAAATACAACTAAAATGGTAAACATAACTAAAATTGTAAATGCAACTAAAATGGTAAATGCAACTAAAATGGTAAATGCAACTAAAATGGTAAATGCAACTAAAATTTCAAATGCAACTAAAATATTAACTGCAACTAAAATGGTAAATGCAACTAAAATTGTAACTGCAACTTAAATGGTAAATGCAACTAAATTCGTAAATGCAACTAAAATATTAAATGCAACTAAAATGGCAAATGCAACTAAAATGATAAAGGCAAAATGGTAAATGTAACTAAAACGGTAAACATAACTAAAATGGTAAATGCAACTAAAATGGTAAATACTACTAAAATGACAAATTCAACTAAAATGGTAAATGCAACTAAAATGGTAACTGCAACTAAAATGGTAAATGCAACTAAAATGGAAAATGCAACTAAAATGGTAATGCAACTAATATCGTAAATGCAACTTAAATGGTAAATGCAACAAAAATGGTAAATGCATTTAAATGGTTAATGCTACTAAAATGATAAATGCAACTAAAATGGTAAATGCAATTAAATGGTTAATGCTACTAAAATGGTAAATGCAACTTAAATGGTAAATGCAACTAAAATAGTAAATGCAACTACAATGGTAAATGTAACTAAAATGGTAAATGCAACTAAAATGGTAAATGCAATTAAATGGTTAATACAACTAAAGTGGTAAATGCAAATACAATAGTAACTGCAACTAAAATGGTAAATGCAACTAAAATGGTAAATGCAACTAAAATGATAAATGCAACTAAAATGGTAAATGAAACTAAAATAGTAAATGCAACTAGAATGGTAAATGCAACTAAGATGGTAAATGCAACTAAAATGGTAAATGCAACTAAAATGGTAAATGCAACTAAAATGGTAAATACAACTTAAATGGTAAATGCAACTTAAATGGTAAATGCAACTAAAATGGTAAATGCAACTAAAATGGTAAATATAACTAAAATGGTAAATGCAATTAAAATGGTAAATGTAACTAAAATGACAAATGAAACTAAAAAGGCAAATGCAACTAAAATGGTAACTGGAACTAAAATGGTAAATGCAACTAAAATGGTAAATGCAACTAAAATGATAAATGCAACTAAAATGGTAAATGAAACTAAAATAGTAAATGCAACTAAAATGGTAAATGCAACTAAGATGGTAAATGCAACTAAAATGGAAAATACAACTAAAATGGTAATGCAACTAATATGGTAAATGCAACTTAAATGGTAAATGCAACTAAAATGGTAAATGCATTTAAATGATTAATGCTACTAAAATGATAAATGCAACTAAAACGGTAAATGAAATTAAATGGTTAATGCTACTAAAATGGTAAATGCAACTTAAATGGTAAATGCAACTAAAATGGTAAATGCAACTACAATGGTAAATGTAACTAAAATGGTAAATGCAACTAAAATGGTAAATGTAACTAAAGTGACAAATGAAACTAAAAAGGCAAATGCAACTAAAATGGTAACTGGAACTAAAATGGTAAATGCAACTAAAATGGTAAATGCAACTAAAATGATAAATGCAACTAAAATGGTAAATGAAACTAAAATAGTAAATGCAACTAAAATGGTAAATGCAACTAAGATGGTAAATGCAACTAAAATGGTGAATGCAACTAAAATGGTAAATGCAACTAAAATAGTAAATGCAACTTAAATGGTAAATGCAACTAAAATGGTAAATGCAACTAAAATGGTAAATGCAAGTAAAATGGTAAATGTAACTAAAATGACAAATGCAACTAAAATGGTAACTGCAACTTATATGGTAAATGCAACTAAAATGGTAATGTAACTAATATGGTAAATGCAACTTAAATGGTAAATGCAAGTAAAATGGTAAATGCATTTAAATGGTTAATGCTACTAAAATGATAAATGCAACTAAAATTGTAAATGCAACTAAACTGGTAAATGCAACTAAAATGGTAAATGCCATTAATATGGTAAATGCAATTAAAATGACAAATGCTACTAAAATGGGAAATGCAACTTAAAAGGTTAATGCAACTAAGATGACAAATGCAACTTAAATGGTATATGCATTTTAAATGGTAAATGCAACTATAATGGTAAATTCATTTAAAATAGTTATTGCATTTAAAATGGTTAATGCAACTAAAATGGTTAATGCACCTAAGATGGCAAAACAACTTAAATGGTAAATGCATTGTAAATAGCAAATGCAACTATAATGGTAAACGCAACTAAAATGATAAATGTAACTAAAATGGTAAATGCAACCTAAATAGTAAATGCAACTAAAATGGTAAATGCAACTAAAATGGTAATTGCAATTAAATGGTTAATGCAACTAAAATGGTAAATGCAACTAAAATGGTAAATACAACTAAAATGGTAAATGCAACTAAGATGGTAAGTGCAACTAAAATAGTAAATGCAACTAATATGGTAAATGCAACTAAAATGGTAAATGTAACTAAAATGACAAATGCAACTAAAAAGGCAAATGCAACTAAAATGATAACTGCAACTAAAATGGTAAATGCAACTAAAATGGCAAATGCAACTAAAATGGTAATGTAACTAATATGGTAAATGCAACTTAAATGGTAAATGCAATTAAAATGGTAAATGCATTTAAATGGTTAATGCTACTAAAATGATAAATGCAACTAAAATTGTAAATGCAACTAAAATGGTAAATGTAACTAAAATAGTAAATGCAACTAAAATGGTAAATACAGCTAAAATGGTAAAAGCAACTACAATGGTAAATGTAACTAAAATGGTAAATGCAACTTAAATGGTAAATGTAACTAAAATGGTAAATGCAATTAAATGGTTAATGCAACTAAAGTGCTAAATGCAACTTAAATGGTAACTGCAACTAAAATGATAAATGCAACTAAAATGGTAAATGCCACTTAACTGGTAAATGCAACTAATATGGTAAATGCAACTTAAATGGCAAATGCAACTAAAATGGTAAAAGCAACTAATATGGTAAATGCAACTAAAATGGTAAATGCAACTAATATGGTAAATGCAACTTAAATGGTAAATGCAAATAAAATGGTAAATGCAACTTAAATGGCAAATGCAACTAAAATGGTAAAAGCAACTTAAATGGTAAATGCAACTAAAATGGTAAATGCAATTAAAATGGTAAATGCATTTAAATGGTTAATGCTACTAAAATGATAAATGCAACTAAAATTGTAAATGCAACTAAAATGGTAAATGTAACTAAAATAGTAAATGCAACTAAAATGGTAAATACAACTAAAATGGTAAAAGCAACTACAATGGTAAATGCAACTAAAATGGTAAATGCAACTAATATGGTAAATGCAACTTAAATGGTAAATGCAAATAAAATGGTAAATGCAACTTAAAAATGGTAAATGCAACTAAAATGGTAAATGCAACTAAAATGGTAAATGCAAGTTAAATGGTTAATGCAACAAAAATGGTAACTGCAACTAAAATAGTAAATGCATCTAAAATGGTAGATGCAACTAAAATCGTAACTGCAACAAAAACTTTTAATGCAACACAAATGCTAACTGCAAGTAAAATGGTAAATGCAACTAAAATGGTAAATGCAACTAAAATGGTAAATGCAACTAAAATGGTAAATGCAACTAAAATGACAAATGCAACTAAAATGGCAATTGCAACAAAAATGGTGCATGCAACTAAAATGGTAAATGCAACCAAAATGGTAGCTGCAACTAAAATGGTAAATGCGACCAAGATGGTAATTGCAACTAAAATGGTGAATGCACCTAAAATGGTTAATGAAACTTAAATAGTAAATGCAACTAAAATGGCAAATGCAACTAAAATGGTAAATGCAACTAAGATGGTACTTGCAACTAAAATGGTAAATGCAACTAAGATGGTAATTGCAACTAAAATGGTGAATCCAACTAAAATGGTAAATGCAACTAAAATAGCAAATGCAACTAAAATAGTAACTGCAACTAAAATGGTAAATGCAACTAAAATTGCAACTGCAACTTAAATGGTAAATGCAACTAAATTCGTAAATGCAACTAAAAAAGCAACTGCAACTTAAATGGTAAATGCAACTAAATTCGTAAATGCAACTAAAATATTAAATGAAACTAAAATGGTAAAGACAACAAAAATAGTAGCTACAACTAAAATGGTGAGTGCAACTAATATGGTAAATGCAATTAAATGGTTAATGCAACTAAAATGATAAATTCAAAACGGTAAATACAACTAAAATGGTAAACATAACTAAAATTGTAAATGCAACTAAAATGGTAAATGCAACTAAAATGGTAAATGCAACTAAAATGGTAAATGCAACTAAAATGTCAAATGCAACTAAAATATTAACTGCAACTAAAATGGTAAATGCAACTAAAATTGTAACTGCAACTTAAATGGTAAATGCAACTAAATTCGTAAATGCAACTAAAATATTAAATGCAACTAGAATGGCAAATGCAACTAAAATGATAAAGGCAAAATGGTAAATGTAACTAAAATGGTAAACATAACTAAAATGGTAAATGCAACTAAAATGGTAAATACTACTAAAATGACAAATTCAACTAAAATGGTAAATGCAACTAAAATGGTAACTGCAACTAAAATGGTAAATGCAACTAAAATGGAAAATGCAACTAAAATGGTAATGCAACTAATATCGTAAATGCAACTTAAATGGTAAATGCAACTAAAATGGTAAGTGCATTTAAATGGTTAATGCTACTAAAATGATAAATGCAACTAAAATGGTAAATGCAATTAAATGGTTAATGCTACTAAAATGGTAAATGCAACTTAAATGGTAAATGCAACTAAAATAGTAAATGCAACTACAATGGTAAATGTAACTAAAATGGTAAATGCAACTAAAATGGTAAATGCAATTAAATGGTTAATACAACTAAAGTGGTAAATGCAAATACAATAGTAACTGCAACTAAAATGGTAAATGCAACTAAAATGGTAAATGCAACTAAAATGATAAATGCAACTAAAATGGTAAATGAAACTAAAATAGTAAATGCAACTAAAATGGTAAATGCAACTAAGATGGTAAATGCAACTAAAATTGTAAATGCAACTAAAATGGTAAATGCAACTAAAATGGTAAATACAACTTAAATGGTAAATGCAACTTAAATGGTAAATGCAACTAAAATGGTAAATGCAACTAAAATGGTAAATATATCTAAAATGGTAAATGCAATTAAAATGGTAAATGTAACTAAAATGACAAATGCAACTAAAAAGGCAAATGCAACTAAAATGGTAACTGCAACTAAAATGGTAAATGCAACTAAAATGGAAAATGCAACTAAAATGGTAATGCAACTAATATGGTAAATGCAACTTAAATGGTAAATGCAACTAAAATGGTAAATGCATTTAAATGATTAATGCTACTAAAATGATAAATGCAACTAAAATGGTAAATGCAATTAAATGGTTAATGCTACTAAAATGGTAAATGCAACTTAAATGGTAAATGCAACTAAAATGGTAAATGCAACTACAATGGTAAATGTAACTAAAATGGTAAATGCAACTAAAATGGTAAATGTAACTCAAATGACAAATGAAACTAAAAAGGCAAATGGTAATTGCAACTAAAATGGTAAATGCAACTAAAATAGTAAATGCAACTAAAATGGTAAATGCAACTAAAATGGTAAATGCAACTAAGATGGTAATTGCAACTAAAATGGTGAATGCAACTAAAATGGTAAATGCAACTAAAATAGCAAATGCAACTAAAATGGTAAATGCAAATAAAATGATAAATGGGACTAAAATGGTAAATGCAAATAAAATGGAAAATGCAACTAAAATGGTAAATGCAACTAATATGGTAAATGCAATTAAATGTAAATACAACTTAAATGGTAAACCTGACTAAAATTGTAAATGCAACTATAAGGGTAAATGCAACTAAAATGGTAAATGCAACTAAAATGGTAAATGCAACTAAAATGTCAAATGCAACTAAAATGGTGCATGCAACTAAAATAGTAAATGCAACAAAAATAGTAAATGCAACTAAAATGGTAAATGCAACTTAAATGGTAAATGGAACTAAAATTGTAAATGCAACTAAAATGGCAAATGCAATTAAATGGTTAATGCAACTAAATTCGTAAATGCAACTAAAATATTAAATGCAACTAAAATGGCAAATGCAACTATAATGATAAAGGCAAAATGGTAAATGTAACTAAAACGGTAAACATAACTAAAATGGTAAATGCAACTAAAATGGTAAATGAAACTAAAATAGTAAATGCAACTAGAATGGTAAATGCAACTAAGATGGTAAATGCAACTAAAATGGTAAATTCAACTAAAATGGTAAATGCAACTAAAATGGTAAACATAACTAAAATGGTAAATGCAACTAAAATGGTAAATACTACTAAAATGACAAATTCAACTAAAATGGTAAATGCAACTAAAATGGTAACTGCAACTAAAATGGAAAATGCAACTAAAATGGTAATGCAACTAATATCGTAAATGCAACTTAAATGGTAAATGCAACTAAAATGGTAAATTCAACTAAAATGGTAAATGCAACTAAAATGGTAAACATAACTAAAATGGTAAATGCAACTAAAATGGTAAATACTACTAAAATGACAAATTCAACTAAAATGGTAAATGCAACTAAAATGGTAACTGCAACTAAAATGGTAAATGCAACTAAAATGGAAAATGCAACTAAAATGGTAATGCAACTAATATCGTAAATGCAACTTAAATGGTAAATGCAACTAAAATGGTAAATGCATTTAAATGGTTAATGCTACTAAAATGATAAATGCAACTAAAATGGTAAATGCAATTAAATGGTTAATGCTACTAAAATGGTAAATGCAACTTAAATGGTAAATGCAACTAAAATAGTAAATGCAACTACAATGGTAAATGTAACTAAAATGGTAAATGCAACTAAAATGGTAAATGCAATTAAATGGTTAATACAACTAAAGTGGTAAATGCAAATACAATAGTAACTGCAACTAAAATGGTAAATGCAACTAAAATGGTAAATGCAACTAAAATGATAAATGCAACTAAAATGGTAAATGAAACTAAAATAGTAAATGCAACTAGAATGGTAAATGCAACTAAGATGGTAAATGCAACTAAAATGGTAAATGCAACTAAAATGGTAAATGCAACTAAAATGGTAAATACAACTTAAATGGTAAATGCAACTTAAATGGTAAATGCAACTAAAATGGTAAATGCAACTAAAATGGTAAATATAACTAAAATGGTAAATGCAATTAAAATGGTAAATGTAACTAAAATGACAAATGCAACTAAAAAGGCAAATGCAACTAAAATGGTAACTGCAATTAAAATGGTAAATGCAACTAAAATGGAAAATACAACTAAAATGGTAATGCAACTAATATGGTAAATGCAACTTAAATGGTAAATGCAACTAAAATGGTAAATGCATTTAAATGATTAATGCTACTAAAATGATAAATGCAACTAAAACGGTAAATGAAATTAAATGGTTAATGCTACTAAAATGGTAAATGCAACTTAAATGGTAAATGCAACTAAAATGGTAAATGCAACTACAATGGTAAATGTAACTAAAATGGTAAATGCAACTAAAATGGTAAATGTAACTAAAATGACAAATGAAACTAAAAAGGCAAATGCAACTAAAATGGTAACTGGAACTAAAATGGTAAATGCAACTAAAATGGTAAATGCAACTAAAATGATAAATGCAACTAAAATGGTAAATGAAACTAAAATAGTAAATGCAACTAAAATGGTAAATGCAACTAAGATGGTAAATGCAACTAAAATGGTGAATGCAACTAAAATAGTAAATGCAACTTAAATGGTAAATGCAACTAAAATGGTAAATGCAACTAAAATGGTAAATGCAAGTAAAATGGTAAATGTAACTAAAATGACAAATGCAACTAAAATGGTAACTGCAACTTAAATGGTAAATGCAACTAAAATGGTAATGTAACTAATATGGTAAATGCAACTTAAATGGTAAATGCAAGTAAAATGGTAAATGCATTTAAATGGTTAATGCTACTAAAATGATAAATGCAACTAAAATTGTAAATGCAACTAAACTGGTAAATGCAACTAAAATGGTAAATGCCATTAATATGGTAAATGCAATTAAAATGACAAATGCTACTAAAATGGGAAATGGAACTTAAAAGGTTAATGCAACTAAGATGACAAATGCAACTTAAATGGTATATGCATTTTAAATGGTAAATGCAACTATAATGGTAAATTCATTTAAAATAGTTATTGCATTTAAAATGGTTAATGCAACTAAAATGGTTAATGCACCTAAGATGGCAAAACAACTTAAATGGTAAATGCATTGTAAATAGCAAATGCAACTATAATGGTAAACGCAACTAAAATGATAAATGTAACTAAAATGGTAAATGCAACCTAAATAGTAAATGCAACTAAAATGGTAAATGCAACTAAAATGGTAATTGCAATTAAATGGTTAATGCAACTAAAATGGTAAATGCAACTAAAATGGTAAATACAACTAAAATGGTAAATGCAACTAAGATGGTAAGTGCAACTAAAATAGTAAATGCAACTAATATGGTAAATGCAACTAAAATGGTAAATGTAACTAAAATGACAAATGCAACTAAAAAGGCAAATGCAACTAAAATGATAACTGCAACTAAAATGGTAAATGCAACTAAAATGGCAAATGCAACTAAAATGGTAATGTAACTAATATGGTAAATGCAACTTAAATGGTAAATGCAATTAAAATGGTAAATGCATTTAAATGGTTAATGCTACTAAAATGATAAATGCAACTAAAATTGTAAATGCAACTAAAATGGTAAATGTAACTAAAATAGTAAATGCAACTAAAATGGTAAATACAGCTAAAATGGTAAAAGCAACTACAATGGTAAATGTAACTAAAATGGTAAATGCAACTTAAATGGTAAATGTAACTAAAATGGTAAATGCAATTAAATGGTTAATGCAACTAAAGTGCTAAATGCAACTTAAATGGTAACTGCAACTAAAATGATAAATGCAACTAAAATGGTAAATGCCACTTAACTGGTAAATGCAACTAATATGGTAAATGCAACTTAAATGGCAAATGCAACTAAAATGGTAAAAGCAACTAATATGGTAAATGCAACTAAAATGGTAAATGCAACTAATATGGTAAATGCAACTTAAATGGTAAATGCAAATAAAATGGTAAATGCAACTTAAATGGCAAATGCAACTAAAATGGTAAAAGAAACTTAAATGGTAAATGCAACTAAAATGGTAAATGCAATTAAAATGGTAAATGCATTTAAATGGTTAATGCTACTAAAATGATAAATGCAACTAAAATTGTAAATGCAACTAAAATGGTAAATGTAACTAAAATAGTAAATGCAACTAAAATGGTAAATACAACTAAAATGGTAAAAGCAACTACAATGGTAAATGCAACTAAAATGGTAAATGCAACTAATATGGTAAATGCAACTTAAATGGTAAATGCAAATAAAATGGTAAATGCAACTTAAAAATGGTAAATGCAACTAAAATGGTAAATGCAACTAAAATGGTAAATGCAAGTTAAATGGTTAATGCAACAAAAATGGTAACTGCAACTAAAATAGTAAATGCATCTAAAATGGTAGATGCAACTAAAATCGTAACTGCAACAAAAACTTTTAATGCAACACAAATGGTAACTGCAAGTAAAATGGTAAATGCAACTAAAATGGTAAATGCAACTAAAATGGTAAATGCAACTAAAATGGTAAATGCAACTAAAATGACAAATGCAACTAAAATGGCAATTGCAACAAAAATGGTGAATGCAACTAAAATGGTAAATGCAACCAAAATGGTAGCTTCAACTAAAATGGTAAATGCGACCAAGATGGTAATTGCAACTAAAATGGTGAATGCACCTAAAATGGTTAATGCAACTTAAATAGTAAATGCAACTAAAATGGCAAATGCAACTAAAATGGTAAATGCAACTAAGATGGTACTTGCAACTAAAATGGTAAATGCAACTAAGATGGTAATTGCAACTAAAATGGTGAATCCAACTAAAATGGTAAATGCAACTAAAATAGCAAATGCAACTAAAATAGTAACTGCAACTAAAATGGTAAATGCAACTAAAATTGCAACTGCAACTTAAATGGTAAATGCAACTAAATTCGTAAATGCAACTAAAAAAGCAACTGCAACTTAAATGGTAAATGCAACTAAATTCGTAAATGCAACTAAAACATTAAATGAAACTAAAATGGTAAAGACAACAAAAATAGTAGCTACAACTAAAATGGTGAGTGCAACTAATATGGTAAATGCAATTAAATGGTTAATGCAACTAAAATGATAAATTCAAAACGGTAAATACAACTAAAATGGTAAACATAACTAAAATTGTAAATGCAACTAAAATGGTAAATGCAACTAAAATGGTAAATGCAACTAAAATGGTAAATGCAACTAAAATGTCAAATGCAACTAAAATATTAACTGCAACTAAAATGGTAAATGCAACTAAAATTGTAACTGCAACTTAAATGGTAAATGCAACTAAATTCGTAAATGCAACTAAAATATTAAATGCAACTAGAATGGCAAATGCAACTAAAATGATAAAGGCAAAATGGTAAATGTAACTAAAATGGTAAACATAACTAAAATGGTAAATGCAACTAAAATGGTAAATACTACTAAAATGACAAATTCAACTAAAATGGTAAATGCAACTAAAATGGTAACTGCAACTAAAATGGTAAATGCAACTAAAATGGAAAATGCAACTAAAATGGTAATGCAACTAATATCGTAAATGCAACTTAAATGGTAAATGCAACTAAAATGGTAAGTGCATTTAAATGGTTAATGCTACTAAAATGATAAATGCAACTAAAATGGTAAATGCAATTAAATGGTTAATGCTACTAAAATGGTAAATGCAACTTAAATGGTAAATGCAACTAAAATAGTAAATGCAACTACAATGGTAAATGTAACTAAAATGGTAAATGCAACTAAAATGGTAAATGCAATTAAATGGTTAATACAACTAAAGTGGTAAATGCAAATACAATAGTAACTGCAACTAAAATGGTAAATGCAACTAAAATGGTAAATGCAACTAAAATGATAAATGCAACTAAAATGGTAAATGAAACTAAAATAGTAAATGCAACTAAAATGGTAAATGCAACTAAGATGGTAAATGCAACTAAAATGGTAAATGCAACTAAAATGGTAAATGCAACTAAAATGGTAAATACAACTTAAATGGTAAATGCAACTTAAATGGTAAATGCAACTAAAATGGTAAATGCAACTAAAATGGTAAATATATCTAAAATGGTAAATGCAATTAAAATGGTAAATGTAACTAAAATGACAAATGCAACTAAAAAGGCAAATGCAATTAAATGGTTAATGCTACTAAAATGGTAAATGCAACTTAAATGGTAAATGCAACTAAAATGGTAAATGCAACTACAATGGTAAATGTAACTAAAATGGTAAATGCAACTAAAATGGTAAATGTAACTCAAATGACAAATGAAACTAAAAAGGCAAATGGTAATTGCAACTAAAATGGTAAATGCAAATAAAATAGTAAATGCAACTAAAATGGTAAATGCAACTAAAATGGTAAATGCAACTAAGATGGTAATTGCAACTAAAATGGTGAATGCAACTAAAATGGTAAATGCAACTAAAATAGCAAATGCAACTAAAATGGTAAATGCAAATAAAATGATAAATGGGACTAAAATGGTAAATGCAAATAAAATGGAAAATGCAACTAAAATGGTAAATGCAACTAATATGGTAAATGCAATTAAATGGTAAATACAACTTAAATGGTAAACCTGACTAAAATTGTAAATGCAACTATAAGGGTAAATGCAACTAAAATGGTAAATGCAACTAAAATGGTAAATGCAACTAAAATGTCAAATGCAACTAAAATGGTGCATGCAACTAAAATAGTAAATGCAACAAAAATAGTAAATGCAACTAAAATGGTAAATGCAACTTAAATGGTAAATGGAACTAAAATTGTAAATGCAACTAAAATGGCAAATGCAATTAAATGGTTAATGCAACTAAAGTGGTAAATGCAACTAAAATGGTAACTGCAATTAAAATGGTAAATGCAACTAAAATGATAAATGCAACTAAAATGGTAAATGCAACTAAAATGGTAATTGCAATTAAATGGTTAATGCAACTAAAATGGTAAATGCAACTAAAATGGTAAATACAACTAAAATGGTAAATGCAACTAAGATGGTAAGTGCAACTAAAATAGTAAATGCAACTAATATGGTAAATGCAACTAAAATGGTAAATGTAACTAAAATGACAAATGCAACTAAAAAGGCAAATGCAACTAAAATGATAACTGCAACTAAAATGGTAAATGCAACTAAAATGGCAAATGCAACTAAAATGGTAATGTAACTAATATGGTAAATGCAACTTAAATGGTAAATGCAATTAAAATGGTAAATGCATTTAAATGGTTAATGCTACTAAAATGATAAATGCAACTAAAATTGTAAATGCAACTAAAATGGTAAATGTAACTAAAATAGTAAATGCAACTAAAATGGTAAATACAGCTAAAATGGTAAAAGCAACTACAATGGTAAATGTAACTAAAATGGTAAATGCAACTTAAATGGTAAATGTAACTAAAATGGTAAATGCAATTAAATGGTTAATGCAACTAAAGTGCTAAATGCAACTTAAATGGTAACTGCAACTAAAATGATAAATGCAACTAAAATGGTAAATGCCACTTAACTGGTAAATGCAACTAATATGGTAAATGCAACTTAAATGGCAAATGCAACTAAAATGGTAAAAGCAACTAATATGGTAAATGCAACTAAAATGGTAAATGCAACTAATATGGTAAATGCAACTTAAATGGTAAATGCAAATAAAATGGTAAATGCAACTTAAATGGCAAATGCAACTAAAATGGTAAAAGCAACTTAAATGGTAAATGCAACTAAAATGGTAAATGCAATTAAAATGGTAAATGCATTTAAATGGTTAATGCTACTAAAATGATAAATGCAACTAAAATTGTAAATGCAACTAAAATGGTAAATGTAACTAAAATAGTAAATGCAACTAAAATGGTAAATACAACTAAAATGGTAAATGCAACTAAAATGGTAAATGCAACTAAAATGGTAAATGCAACTAATATGGTAAATGCAACTTAAATGGTAAATGCAAATAAAATGGTAAATGCAACTTAAAAATGGTAAATGCAACTAAAATGGTAAATGCAACTAAAATGGTAAATGCAAGTTAAATGGTTAATGCAACAAAAATGGTAACTGCAACTAAAATAGTAAATGCATCTAAAATGGTAGATGCAACTAAAATCGTAACTGCAACAAAAACTTTTAATGCAACACAAATGGTAACTGCAAGTAAAATGGTAAATGCAACTAAAATGGTAAATGCAACTAAAATGGTAAATGCAACTAAAATGGTAAATGCAACTAAAATGACAAATGCAACTAAAATGGCAATTGCAACAAAAATGGTGAATGCAACTAAAATGGTAAATGCAACCAAAATGGTAGCTGCAACTAAAATGGTAAATGCGACCAAGATGGTAATTGCAACTAAAATGGTGAATGCACCTAAAATGGTTAATGCAACTTAAATAGTAAATGCAACTAAAATGGCAAATGCAACTAAAATGGTAAATGCAACTAAGATGGTACTTGCAACTAAAATGGTAAAT
Organism: Philhelius pedissequus; assembly: GCA_910595825.1. Lineage (NCBI taxonomy): Eukaryota > Metazoa > Arthropoda > Insecta > Diptera > Syrphidae > Philhelius > Philhelius pedissequus. The sequence continues at coordinate 225,316,692 of OU343161.1, read as the reverse complement.
GCAACTAAGATGGTAATTGCAACTAAAATGGTGAATCCAACTAAAATGGTAAATGCAACTAAAATAGCAAATGCAACTAAAATAGTAACTGCAACTAAAATGGTAAATGCAACTAAAACTGCAACTGCAACTTAAATGGTAAATGCAACTAAATTCGTAAATGCAACTAAAAAAGCAACTGCAACTTAAATGGTAAATGCAACTAAATTCGTAAATGCAACTAAAATATTAAATGAAACTAAAATGGTAAAGACAACAAAAATAGTAGCTACAACTAAAATGGTGAGTGCAACTAATATGGTAAATGCAATTAAATGGTTAATGCAACTAAAATGATAAATTCAAAACGGTAAATACAACTAAAATGGTAAACATAACTAAAATTGTAAATGCAACTAAAATGGTAAATGCAACTAAAATGGTAAATGCAACTAAAATGGTAAATGCAACTAAAATGTCAAATGCAACTAAAATATTAACTGCAACTAAAATGGTAAATGCAACTAAAATTGTAACTGCAACTTAAATGGTAAATGCAACTAAATTCGTAAATGCAACTAAAATATTAAATGCAACTAGAATGGCAAATGCAACTAAAATGATAAAGGCAAAATGGTAAATGTAACTAAAATGGTAAACATAACTAAAATGGTAAATGCAACTAAAATGGTAAATACTACTAAAATGACAAATTCAACTAAAATGGTAAATGCAACTAAAATGGTAACTGCAACTAAAATGGTAAATGCAACTAAAATGGAAAATGCAACTAAAATGGTAATGCAACTAATATCGTAAATGCAACTTAAATGGTAAATGCAACTAAAATGGTAAGTGCATTTAAATGGTTAATGCTACTAAAATGATAAATGCAACTAAAATGGTAAATGCAATTAAATGGTTAATGCTACTAAAATGGTAAATGCAACTTAAATGGTAAATGCAACTAAAATAGTAAATGCAACTAAAATGGTAAATGTAACTAAAATGGTAAATGCAACTAAAATGGTAAATGCAATTAAATGGTTAATACAACTAAAGTGGTAAATGCAAATACAATAGTAACTGCAACTAAAATGGTAAATGCAACTAAAATGGTAAATGCAACTAAAATGATAAATGCAACTAAAATGGTAAATGAAACTAAAATAGTAAATGCAACTAAAATGGTAAATGCAACTAAGATGGTAAATGCAACTAAAATGGTAAATGCAACTAAAATGGTAAATGCAACTAAAATGGTAAATACAACTTAAATGGTAAATGCAACTTAAATGGTAAATGCAACTAAAATGGTAAATGCAACTAAAATGGTAAATATATCTAAAATGGTAAATGCAATTAAAATGGTAAATATAACTAAAATGACAAATGCAACTAAAAAGGCAAATGCAACTAAAATGGTAACTGCAACTAAAATGGTAAATGCAACTAAAATGGAAAATGCAACTAAAATGGTAATGCAACTAATATGGTAAATGCAACTTAAATGGTAAATGCAACTAAAATGGTAAATGCATTTAAATGATTAATGCTACTAAAATGATAAATGCAACTAAAATGGTAAATGCAATTAAATGGTTAATGCTACTAAAATGGTAAATGCAACTTAAATGGTAAATGAAACTAAAATGGTAAATGCAACTACAATGGTAAATGTAACTAAAATGGTAAATGCAACTAAAATGGTAAATGTAACTCAAATGACAAATGAAACTAAAAAGGCAAATGGTAATTGCAACTAAAATGGTAAATGCAACTAAAATAGTAAATGCAACTAAAATGGTAAATGCAACTAAAATGGTAAATGCAACTAAGATGGTAATTGCAACTAAAATGGTGAATGCAACTAAAATGGTAAATGCAACTAAAATAGCAAATGCAACTAAAATGGTAAATGCAAATAAAATGATAAATGGGACTAAAATGGTAAATGCAAATAAAATGGAAAATGCAACTAAAATGGTAAATGCAACTAATATGGTAAATGCAATTAAATGGTAAATACAACTTAAATGGTAAACCTGACTAAAATTGTAAATGCAACTATAAGGGTAAATGCAACTAAAATGGTAAATGCAACTAAAATGGTAAATGCAACTAAAATGTCAAATGCAACTAAAATGGTGCATGCAACTAAAATAGTAAATGCAACAAAAATAGTAAATGCAACTAAAATGGTAAATGCAACTTAAATGGTAAATGGAACTAAAATTGTAAATGCAACTAAAATGGCAAATGCAATTAAATGGTTAATGCAACTAAAGTGGTAAATGCAACTAAAATGGTAACTGCAATTAAAATGGTAAATGCAACTAAAATGATAAATGCAACTAAAATGGTAAATGCAACTAAAATGGTAAATGCAACTAAAATAGTAAATGCAACTAAAATGGTAAATGCAACTAAAATGTTAAATGCAACTAAAATGGTGCATGCAACTAAAATGGCAAATGCAATTAAATGGTTAATGCAACTAAAATGGTAAATGCAACTAAAATGGCAACTGCAATTAAAATGGTTAATGCAACTAAAATGGTAAATGCAACTAAAATGGTGCATGCAACTAAAATGGTAAATGCAACAAAAATAGTAAATGCAACTAAAATGGTAAATGCAACTAAAATGGTAAATGCAACTTAAATGGTTAATGCAACTAAGATGACAAATGCAACTTAAATGGTAAATGCATTTAAATGGTTAATGCTACTAAAATGATAAATGCAACTAAAATGGTAAATACAACTAAAATGGTAAATGTAACTAAAATGGTAAATGCAACTAAAATGGTAAATACAACTAAAATGATAAATGCAACTAAAATGGTGCATGCAACTATAATGGTAAATGCAACAAAAATAGTAAATGCAACTAAAATGGTAAATGTAACTAAAATGGTAAATGCAACTTAAATGGTTAATGCAACTAAGATCACAAATGCAACTTAAATGGTTAAAGCTACTAAAATGATAAATGCAACTAAAATGGTAAATACAACTAAAATGGTAACTGCAACTAAAATGCTAAATGCAACTAAAATGGAAAATGCAACTAAATTGGTAATGCAACTAATATGGTAAATGCAATTTAAATGGTAAATGCAACTAAAATGTTAAATGCAACTAAAATGGTAAATGCAATTAAATGGTTACTGCTACTAAAATGGTAAATGCAACTAAAATGGTAAATGCAATTAAAATTTTAAATGCAACTAAAATGATAAATGCAACTAAAATGGTAAATACAACTAAAATGTTAAATGCAACTAAAATGGTAAATGCAACTTAATTGGTAAATGCAAATAAAATGGTAAATGCAACTTAAAAATGGTAAATGCAACTAAAATGGCAAATGCAACTAAAATGGTAAATGCAACTTAAATGGTTAATGCAACAAAAATGGTAACTGCAACTAAAATAGTAAATGCATCTAAAATGGTAGATGCAACTAAAATTGAAACTGCAACAAACATTTTTAATGCAACACAAATGGTAACTGCAACTAAAATCGTAAATGCAACTAAAATAGCAAATGCAACTAAAATGACAAATGCAACTAAAATGGCAATTGCAACAAAAATGGTGAATGCAACTAAAATGGTAAATGCAACCAAAATGGTAACTGCAACTAAAATGGTAAATGCGACTAAGATGGTAATTGCAACTAAAATGGTGAACGCAACTAAAATGGTTAATGCAACTAAAATAGTAAATGCAACTAAAATGGCAAATGCAACTAAAATGGTAAATGCAACTAATATGGTAATTGCAACTAAAATAGTAAATGCAACTAAAATAGTAAATGCAACTAAAATGGTAAATGCAACTAAAATGGTAAATGCAACTAAGATGGTAATTGCAACTAAAATGGTGAATGCAACTAAAATGGTAAATGCAGCTAAAATAGCAAATGAAACTAAAATGGTAAATGCAAATAAAATGATAAATGGGACTAAAATGGTAAATGCAAATAAAATGGCAAATGCAACTAAAATGGTAAATGCAACTAATATGGTAAATGCAATTAAATGGTAAATACAACTTAAATGGTAAACCTGACTAAAATTGTAAATGCAACTATAAGGGTAAATGCAACTAAAATGGTAAATGCAACTAAAATGGTAAATGCAACTAAAATGTCAAATGCAACTAAAATGGTAACTGCAACTAAAATGGTAAATGCAACTAAAATTGTAACTGCGACTTAAATGGTAAATGCAACTAAATTCGTAAATGCAACTAAAATATTAAATGCAACTAAAATGGTAAAGACAACAAGAATCGTAGCTACAACTAAAATGGTGAATGCAACTAAATTCGTAAATGCAACTAAAATATTAAATGCAACTAAAATGGCAAATGCAACTAAAATGATAAATGCAAAATGGTAAATGTAACTAAAATGGTAAACATAACTAAAATGGTAAATGCAACTAAAAGGGTAAATGCTACTAAAATGACAAATGCAACAAAAATCGTAGCTACAACTAAAATGGTGAATGCAACTAAATTCGTAAATGCAACTAAAATATTAAATGCAACTAAAATGGTAAATGCAAATAAAATGATAAATGGGACTAAAATGGTAAATGCAAATAAAATGGCAAATGCAACTAAAATGGTTAATGCAACTAAAATGATAAATGCAAAATGGTTAATGTAACAAAAATAGTAAACATAACTAAAATGGTAAATGCAACTAAAATGGTAAATGCTACTAAAATTGTAAATTTAACTAAAATGGTAAATGCAACTTAAATGCTAAATGCAACTAAAATGGTAAATGCAACTAAAATGTCAAATGCAACTAAAATGGTAACTGCAACTAAAATGGTAAATGCAACTAAAATTGTAACTGCAACTTAAATGGTAAATGCAACTAAATTCGTAAATGCAACTAAAATATTAAATGCAACTAAAATGGCAAATGCAACTAAAATGATAAATGCAAAATGGTAAATGTAACTAAAATGGTAAACATAACTAAAATGGTAAATGCAACTAAAATGGTAAATGCCACTAAAATAGCAAATGCAAATAAAATGGTAAAGACAGCAAAAATGGTAGCTACAACTAAAATGGTGAATGCAACTAAAATGGTAAATGCAACTAAAATGGTAAATGTAACTAAAAGGACAAATGCAACTAAAAAGGCAAATGCAACTAAAATGGTAACTGCAACTAAAATGGTAAATGCAACTAAAATGGCAAATGCAACTAAAATTGTAATGCAACTAATATGGTAAGTGCAATTTAAATGGTTAATGCTCCTAAAATGGTAAATGCAACTAAAATGGTAAATGCAATTAAATTCGTTAATGCAACTAAAATATTAAATGCAATTAAAATGGCAAATGCAACTAAAATGGTAAATGCAACTAAAATGGTAAATGCAACTAAAATAGTAAATGAAACTAAAATGGTAAATGCAACTAAAATGGTAAATGCAACTAAAATGGTAAATGCCACTAAAATAGCAAATGCAAATAAAATGGTAAAGACAACAAAAATGGTAGCTACAACTAAAATGGTGAATGCAACTTAAATGTTAAATGCAACTGAAATGGTAAATGCAATTAAATGGTTAATGCTCCTAAAATGGTAAATGCGACTAAAACGGTAAATGCAACTAAAATGGTAAATGCAACTAAAATGGTAAATGCAATTAAATTCGTTAATACAACTAAAATATTAAATGCAATTAAAATGGCAAATGCAACTAAAATGGTAAATGCAACTAAAATGGGAAATGCAACTAAAATAGTAAATGAAACTAAAATGGTAAATGCAACTAAAATGGTAAATGCAACTAAAATGGTAAATGCCACTAAATTAGCAAATGCAAATAAAATGGTAAAGACAACAAAAATGGTAGCTACAACTAAAATGGCGAATGCAACTTAAATGTTAAATGCAACTGAAATGGTAAATGCAATTAATTGGTTAATGCTCCTAAAATGGTAAATGCGACTAAAACGGTAAATGCAACTAAAATGGTAAATGCAACTAAAATGGTAAATGCAATTAAATTCGTTAATGCAACTAAAATATTAAATGCAATTAAAATGGCAAATGCAACTAAAATGGTAAATGCAACTAAAATGGGAAATGCAACTAAAATAGTAAATGAAACTAAAATGGTAAATGCAACTAAAATGGTAAATGCAACTAAAATGGTAAATGCAACTAAAATGGTAAATGCAACTACAATGGTAAATGCAACTAAAATGGTAAATGGAACTAAAATTGTAAATGCAACTAAAATGGCAAATGCAACTAAAATGGTAAATGCAACTAAAATGGTAAATGCTACTAAAATGCGAAATGCAACTTAAATGGTTAATGCAACTAAGATGACAAATTCAACTTAAATGGTAAATGCATTTAAATGGTTAATGCTGCTAAAATGATAAATGCAACTAAAATGGTAAATGCAACTGAGATGGTAAATGCAACTAAAATAGTAAATGCAACTAATATGGTAAATGCAACTAAAATGGAAAATGCAACTAAAATGGTGCATGCAACTAAAATGGTAAATGCAACAAAAATAGTAAATGCAACTACAATGGTAAATGCAACTAAAATGGTAAATGTAACTAAAATGACAAATGCAAATAAAATGGCAAATGCAACTAAAATGGTAACTGCAACTAAAATGGTAAATGAAACTAAAATGGAAAATGCAACTAAAATGGTAATGCAACTAATATGGTAAATGCAATTTAAATGGTAAATGCAACTAAAATGTTAAATGCAACTAAAATGGTAAATGCAACTAAAATGGTAAATACAAATAAAATTATAAATGCAACTAAAATGGTGCATGCAACTAATATGGTAAATGCAACAAAAATAGTAAATGCAACTAAAATGGTAAATGCAACTAAAATGGTAAATGCAACTTAAATGGTTAATGCAACTAAGATGACAAATGCAACTTAAATGGTAAATGAATTTAAATGGTTAATGCTACTAAAATGATAAATGCAACTAAAATGGTAAATACAACTAAAATGGTAACTGCAACTAAAATGCTAAATGCAACTAAAATGGAAAATGCAACTAAAATGGTAATGCAACTAATATGGTAAATGCAATTTAAATGGTAAATGCAACTAAAATGTTAAATGCAACTAAAATGATAAATGCAATTAAATGGTTAATGATACTAAAATGGTAAATGCAACTAAAATGGTAAATGCAATTAAAATGGTAAATGCAACTAAAATGATAAATGCAACTAAAATGGTAAATACAACTAAAATGTTAAATGCAACTAAAATGGTAAATGCAATTAAATGGTTAATGCTACTAAAATGGTAAATGCAACTAAAATGGTAAATGCAACTAAACTGGTAAATGCAACTAAAATGGTGCATGCAACTAAAATGGTAAATGCAATAAAATGGTAAATGGAACTAAAATTGTAAATTCAACTAAAATGGTAAATGCAACTAAAATGGTAGATGCAACTAAAATGGTAAATGCACTAAAATTGTAAATGCCACTTAACTGGTAAATGCAACTAAAATGGTAAATGCAACTATAATGACAAATGCAACTAAAATGGCAAATGCAACAAAAATGGTGAATGCAACTAAAATGGTAAATGCAACTATAATGGTAACTGGAACTAAAATGGTAAATGCAACTAAAATGGTAAATGCCATTAATATGGTAAATGCTACTAAAATGGTAAATGCTACTAAAATGGGAAATGCAACTTAAATGGTTAATGCAACTAAGATGACAAATGCAACTTAAATGGTAAATGCATTTAAATGGTTAATGCTACTAAAATGATAAATGCAACTAAAATGGTAAATACAACTAAAATGGTAAATGTAACTAAAATGGTAAATGCTACTAAAATGGTAAATACAACTAAAATGGTAAATTCAACTTAAATGGTAAATGCAACTTAAATGGTACTAAAATGGTAAATGCAATTAAATGGTTAATGCAACTAAAGTGGTAAATGCAACTAAAATGGTAACTGCAACTAAAATGATAAATGCAACTAAAATGGTAAATGCAACTAAAATGGTAAATGCTACTAAAATGGTAAATGCAATTGAATGGTTAATGCTACTAAAATGGTAAATGCAACTAAAATGGTAAATGGAACTAAAATGGTAAATGCAACCAAAATGCCAAATGCAACTAAAATGGTAAAAGCAACTAAAATGGTAAATGTAACTAAAATGGTAAATGCAACTTTAATAGTAAAGGCAACTAAAATGGTAAATGCAACTAAAATGGTAAATGGAACTAAAATGGTAAATGCAACCAAATTGCCAAATGCAACTAAAATGGTAAAAGCAACTAAAATGGTAAATGTAACTAAAATGGTAAATGCTACTAAAATGGTAAATACAACTAAAATGGTAAATTCAACTTAAATGGTAAATGCAACTTAAATGGTAAATGTAACTAAAATGGTAAATGCAATTAAATGGTTAATGCAACTAAAGTGGTAAATGCAACTAAAATGGTAACTGCAACTAAAATGATAAATGCAAGTAAAATGGTTAATGCTACTAAAATGGTAAATGCAACTAAAATGGTAAATGGAACTAAAATGGTAAATGCAACCAAAATGCCAAATGCAACTAAAATGGTAAAAGCAACTAAAATGGTAAATGCAACTAAAATGGTAAATGCAACTAATATGGTAAATGCAACTTAAATGGTAAATGCAAATAAAATGGTAAATGCAACTTAAAAATGGTAAATGCAACTAAAATGGTAAATGCAACTAAAATGGTAAATGCAACTTAAATAGTAAATGCAACTAAAATGGTAAATGCAACTAAAATGGTAAATGTAAATAAAATGGCAAATGCAACTAAAATGGCAAATGCAAATAAAATGGTAAATGCAACTAATATGGTAAATGCAACTTATATGGTAAATGCAAATAAAATGGTAAATGCAACTTAAAAATGGTAAATGCAACTAAAATGGTAAATGCAACTAAAATGGTAAATGCAACTTAAATGGTAAATGCAACTAAAATGGTTAATGCCACTTAACTGGTAAATGCAACTAAAATGGTAAATGCAACTAAAATTGTAAATTCAACTTAAATGGTAAATGCAACTAAAATGGTTAATGCAACAAAAATGGTAACTGCAACTAAAATAGTAAATGCAACTAAAATGGTAAATGCAACTAAAATGGTAACTGCAACTTAAATAGTAAATGCAACTAAAATGGTTAATGCCACTTAACTGGTAAATGCAACTAAAATGGTAAATGCAACTAAAATGGTAAATTCAACTTAAATGGTAAATGCAACTAAAATGGTCAATGCAACAAAAATGGTAACTGCAACTAAAATAGTAAATGCATCTAAAATGGTAGATGCAACTAAAATCGTAACTGCAACTAAAATTTGTAATGAACAAAAATGGTAACTGCAACTAAAATGGTAAATGCAACTAAAATGGTAAATGCAACTTAAATGGTAAATGCAACTAATATGGTAAATGCAATTTAAATGGTAAATGCAACTAAAATGTTAAATGCAACTAAAATGGTAAATGCAACTAAAATGGTAAATCCAACTAAAATTATAAATGCAACTAAAATGGTGCATGCAACTAAAATGGTAAATGCAACAAAAATAGTAAATGCAACTAAAATGGTAAATACAACTAAAATTATAAATGCAACTAAAATGGTAAATGTAACTAAAATGACAAATGCAACTGAAATGGCAAATGCAACTAAAATGGTAAATGTAACTAAAATGGTAAATGCAACTTAAATGGTTAATGCAACTAAGATGACAAATGCAACTTAAATGGTAAATGCATTTAAATGTTTAATGCTACTAAAATGATAAATGCAACTAAAATGGTAAATACAACTAAAATGGTAAATGAAAACTAAAATGGTAAATGCAACTAAAATGGTAAATACAACTAAAATTATAAATGCAACTAAAATGGTGCATGCAACTAAAATGGTAAATGCAACAAAAATAGTAAATGCAACTAAAATGGTAAATGCAACTAAAATGGTAAATGCAACTTAAATGGTTAATGCAACTAAGATGACAAATGCAACTTAAATGGTAAATGAATTTAAATGGTTAATGCTACTAAAATGATAAATGCAACTAAAATGGTAAATACAACTAAAATGGTAACTGCAACTAAAATGCTATATGCAACTAAAATGGAAAATGCAAATAAAATGGTAATGCAACAAATATGGTAAATGCAATTTAAATGGTAAATGCAACTAAAATGTTAAATGCAACTAAAATGGTAAATATAACTAAAATGTTAAATGCAACTAAAATGGTAAATGCAATTAAATGGTTAATGCTACTAAAATGGTAAATGCAACTAAAATGGTAAATGCAACTAAACTGGTAAATGCAACTAAAATGGTGCATGCAACTAAAATGGTAAATGCAACAAAAATAGTAAATGCAACTAAAATGGTAAATGCAATAAAATGGTAAATGGAACTAAAATTGTAAATTCAACTAAAATGGTAAATGCAACTAAAATGGTAGATGCAACTAAAATGGTAAATGCACTAAAATTGTAAATGCCACTTAACTGGTAAATGCAACTAAAATGGTAAATGCAACTATAATGACAAATGCAACTAAAATGGCAAATGCAACAAAAATGGTGAATGCAACTAAAATGGTAAATGCAACTTTAATGGTAACTGGAACTAAAATGGTAAATGCAACTAAAATGGTAAATGCCATTAATATGGTAAATGCTACTAAAATGGTAAATGCTACTAAAATGGGAAATGCAACTTAAATGGTTAATGCAACTAAGATGACAAATGCAACTTAAATGGTAAATGCATTTAAATGGTTAATGCTACTAAAATGATAAATGCAACTAAAATGGTAAATACAACTAAAATGGTAAATGTAACTAAAATGGTAAATGCTACTAAAATGGTAAATACAACTAAAATGGTAAATTCAACTTAAATGGTAAATGCAACTTAAATGGTAAATGTAACTAAAATGGTAAATGCAATTAAATGGTTAATGCAACTAAAGTGGTAAATGCAACTAAAATGGTAACTGCAACTAAAATGATAAATGCAACTAAAATGGTAAATGCAACTAAAATGGTAAATGCAACTAAAATGGTAAATGCAATTGAATGGTTAATGCTACTAAAATGGTAAATGCAACTAAAATGGTAAATGGAACTAAAATGGTAAATGCAACCAAAATGCCAAATGCAACTAAAATGGTAAAAGCAACTAAAATGGTAAATGTAACTAAAATGGTAAATGCAACTTAAATAGTAAAGGCAACTAAAATGGTAAATGCAACTAAAATGGTAAATGGAACTAAAATGGTAAATGCAACCAAAATGCCAAATGCAACTAAAATGGTAAAAGCAACTAAAATGGTAAATGTAACTAAAATGGTAAATGCTACTAAAATGGTAAATACAACTAAAATGGTAAATTCAACTTAAATGGTAAATGCAACTTAAATGGTAAATGTAACTAAAATGGTAAATGCAATTAAATGGTTAATGCAACTAAAGTGGTAAATGCAACTAAAATGGTAACTGCAACTAAAATGATAAATGCAACTAAAATGGTTAATGCTACTAAAATGGTAAATGCAACTAAAATGGTAAATGGAACTAAAATGGTAAATGCAACCAAAATGCCAAATGCAACTAAAATGGTAAAAGCAACTAAAATGGTAAATGCAACTAAAATGGTAAATGCAACTAATATGGTAAATGCAACTTAAATGGTAAATGCAAATAAAATGGTAAATGCAACTTAAAAATGGTAAATGCAACTAAAATGGTAAATGCAACTAAAATGGTAAATGCAACTAAAATGGTAAATGCAACTTAAATAGTAAATGCAACTAAAATGGTAAATGCAACTAAAATGGTAAATGTAACTAAAATGGCAAATGCAACTAAAATGGTAAATGCAACTAAAATGGTAAATGCAACTAAAATGGTAAATGCAACTAAAATGGTAAATGGAACTAAAATGGTAAATGCAACCAAAATGCCAAATGCAACTAAAATGGTAAAAGCAACTAAAATGGTAAATGTAACTAAAATGGTAAATGCTACTAAAATGGTAAATACAACTAAAATGGTAAATTCAACTTAAATGGTAAATGCAACTTAAATGGTAAATGTAACTAAAATGGTAAATGCAATTAAATGGTTAATGCAACTAAAGTGGTAAATGCAACTAAAATGGTAACTGCAACTAAAATGATAAATGCAACTAAAATGGTTAATGCTACTAAAATGGTAAATACAACTAAAATGGTAAATGCAACTTAAATGGTAAATGCAACTTAAATGGTAAATGCAACTAAAATGGTAAATGCAACTAAAATGGTAAATGCAACTTAAATAGTAAATGCAACTAAAATGGTAAATGCAACTAAAATGGTAAATGTAACTAAAATGGCAAATGCAACTAAAATGGAAAATGCAACTAAAATGGTAAATGCAACTAATATGGTAAATGCAACTTATATGGTAAATGCAAATAAAATGGTAAATGCAACTTAAAAATGGTAAATGCAACTAAAATGGTAAATGCAACTAAAATGGTAAATGCAACTTAAATGGTAAATGCAACTAAAATGGTTAATGCCACTTAACTGGTAAATGCAACTAAAATGGTAAATGCAACTAAAATGGTAAATGCAACTTAAATGGTAAATGCAACTAAAATGGTTAATGCAACAAAAATGGTAACTGCAACTAAAATAGTAAATGCAACTAAAATGGTAAATGCAACTAAAATGGTAACTCCAACTTAAATAGTAAATGCAACTAAAATGGTTAATGCCACTTAACTGGTAAATGCAACTAAAATGGTAAATGCAACTAAAATGGTAAATTCAACTTAAATGGTAAATGCAACTTAAATGGTAAATGCAACTAAAATGGTAAATGCAACTTTAATAGTAAAGGCAACTATAATGGTAAATGCAACTAAATGGTAAATGTAACTAAAATGAAAAATGCAACTAAAATGGCAAATGCAACTAAATTGGTAACTGCAACTAAAATAGTAAATGCAACTAAAATGGTAAATGCAACTAAAATGGTAACTGCAACTTAAATAGTAAATGCAACTAAAATGGTTAATGCCACTTAACTGGTAAATGCCACTTAACTGGTAAATGCAACTAAAATGGTCAATGCAACAAAAATGGTAACTGCAACTAAAATAGTAAATGCATCTAAAATCGTAGATGCAACTAAAATCGTAACTGCAACTAAAATTTGTAATGAACAAAAATGGTAACTGCAACTAAAATGGTAAATGCAACTAAAATGGTAAATGCAACTTAAATGGTAAATGCAACTAAGATGGTTAATGCCACTTAACTGGTAAAAGCAACTAAAATGGTAAATGCAACTAAAATGGTAAATTCAACTTAAATGGTAAATGCAACTTAAATGGTAAATGCGAATAAAATGGTAAATGCAACTTAAAAATGGTAAATGCAACTAAAATGGTAAATGCAACTAAAATGGTAAATGTAACTAAAATGGCAAATGCAACTAAAATGGCAAATGCAAATAAAATGGTAAATGCAACTAATATGGTAAATGCAACTTATATGGTAAATGCAAATAAAATGGTAAATGCAACTTAAAAATGGTAAATGCAACTAAAATGGTAAATGCAACTAAAATGGCAAATGCAAATAAAATGGTAAATGCAACTAATATGGTAAATGCAATTAAATGGTTAATGCAACTAAAGTGGTAAATGCAACTAAAATGGTAACTGCAACTAAAATGATAAATGCAACTAAAATGGTTAATGCTACTAAAATGGTAAATACAACTAAAATGGTAAATTCAACTTAAATGGTAAATGCAACTTAAATGGTAAATGCAACTAAAATGGTAAATGCAACTAAAATGGTAAAAGCAACTAAAATGGTAAATGTAACTAAAATGGTAAATGCAACTTTAATAGTAAAGGCAACTAAAATGGTAAATGCAACTAAAATGGTAAATGGAACTAAAATGGTAAATGCAACCAAAATGCCAAATGCAACTAAAATGGTAAAAGCAACTAAAATGGTAAATGTAACTAAAATGGTAAATGCTACTAAAATGGTAAATACAACTAAAATGGTAAATTCAACTTAAATGGTAAATGCAACTTAAATGGTAAATGTAACTAAAATGGTAAATGCAATTAAATGGTTAATGCAACTAAAGTGGTAAATGCAACTAAAATGGTAACTGCAACTAAAATGATAAATGCAACTAAAATGGTTAATGCTACTAAAATGGTAAATGCAACTAAAATGGTAAATGGAACTAAAATGGTAAATGCAACCAAAATGCCAAATGCAACTAAAATGGTAAAAGCAACTAAAATGGTAAATGCAACTAAAATGGTAAATGCAACTAATATGGTAAATGCAACTTAAATGGTAAATGCAAATAAAATGGTAAATGCAACTTAAAAATGGTAAATGCAACTAAAATGGTAAATGCAACTAAAATGGTAAATGCAACTAAAATGGTAAATGCAACTTAAATAGTAAATGCAACTAAAATGGTAAATGCAACTAAAATGGTAAATGTAACTAAAATGGCAAATGCAACTAAAATGGTAAATGCAAATAAAATGGTAAATGCTACTAAAATGGTAAATGCAACTAAAATGGTAAATGGAACTAAAATGGTAAATGCAACCAAAATGCCAAATGCAACTAAAATGGTAAAAGCAACTAAAATGGTAAATGTAACTAAAATGGTAAATGCTACTAAAATGGTAAATACAACTAAAATGGTAAATTCAACTTAAATGGTAAATGCAACTTAAATGGTAAATGTAACTAAAATGGTAAATGCAATTAAATGGTTAATGCAACTAAAGTGGTAAATGCAACTAAAATGGTAACTGCAACTAAAATGATAAATGCAACTAAAATGGTTAATGCTACTAAAATGGTAAATACAACTAAAATGGTAAATGCAACTAAAATGGTAAATGCAACTTAAATGGTAAATGCAACTAAAATGGTAAATGCAACTAAAATGGTAAATGCAACTTAAATAGTAAATGCAACTAAAATGGTAAATGCAACTAAAATGGTAAATGCAACTAAAATGGCAAATGCAACTAAAATGGAAAATGCAAATAAAATGGTAAATGCAACTAATATGGTAAATGCAACTTATATGGTAAATGCAAATAAAATGGTAAATGCAACTTAAAAATGGTAAATGCAACTAAAATGGTAAATGCAACTAAAATGGTAAATGCAACTTAAATGGTAAATGCAACTAAAATGGTTAATGCCACTTAACTGGTAAATGCAACTAAAATGGTAAATGCAACTAAAATTGTAAATTCAACTTAAATGGTAAATGCAACTAAAATGGTTAATGCAACAAAAATGGTAACTGCAACTAAAATAGTAAATGCAACTAAAATGGTAAATGCAACTAAAATGGTAACTCCAACTTAAATAGTAAATGCAACTAAAATGGTTAATGCCACTTAACTGGTAAATGCAACTAAAATGGTAAATGCAACTAAAATGGTAAATTCAACTTAAATGGTAAATGCAACTTAAATGGTAAATGCAACTAAAATGGTAAATGCAACTTTAATAGTAAAGGCAACTATAATGGTAAATGCAACTAAATGGTAAATGTAACTAAAATGAAAAATGCAACTAAAATGGCAAATGCAACTAAATTGGTAACTGCAACTAAAATAGTAAATGCAACTAAAATGGTAAATGCAACTAAAATGGTAACTGCAACTTAAATAGTAAATGCAACTAAAATGGTTAATGCCACTTAACTGGTAAATGCCACTTAACTGGTAAATGCAACTAAAATGGTCAATGCAACAAAAATGGTAACTGCAACTAAAATAGTAAATGCATCTAAAATCGTAGATGCAACTAAAATCGTAACTGCAACTAAAATTTGTAATGAACAAAAATGGTAACTGCAACTAAAATGGTAAATGCAACTAAAATGGTAAATGCAACTTAAATGGTAAATGCAACTAAGATGGTTAATGCCACTTAACTGGTAAAAGCAACTAAAATGGTAAATGCAACTAAAATGGTAAATTCAACTTAAATGGTAAATGCAACTTAAATGGTAAATGCAAATAAAATGGTAAATGCAACTTAAAAATGGTAAATGCAACTAAAATGGTAAATGCAACTAAAATGGTAAATGTAACTAAAATGGCAAATGCAACTAAAATGGCAAATGCAAATAAAATGGTAAATGCAACTAATATGGTAAATGCAACTTATATGGTAAATGCAAATAAAATGGTAAATGCAACTTAAAAATGGTAAATGCAACTAAAATGGTAAATGCAACTAAAATGGTAAATGCAACTTAAAAGGTAAATGCAACTAAAATGGTTAATGTCACTTAACTGGTGAAAGCAACTAAAATGGTAAATGTAACTAAAATGGTAAATGCAACTTTAATAGTAAAGGCAACTAAAATGGTAAATGCAACTAAAATGGTAAATGTAACTAAAATGAAAAATGCAACTAAAATGGCAAATGCAACTAAATTGGTAAATGTAACTAAAATGAAAAATGCAACTAAAATGGCAAATGCAACTAAAATGGTAAATGCAACTAATATGGTAAATGCAACTTAAATGGTAAATGCAACTAAAATGGTAAATGCAACTAAAATAGTAAATGCAACTAAAATGGTAAATGCAACTAAAATGGTAAATGCAACTAAAATGGTGCATGCAACTAAAATGGTAAATGCAACAAAAATAGTAAATGCAACTACAATGGTAAATGCAACTAAAATGGTAAATGGAACTAAAATTGTAAATTTAACTAAAATGGTAAATGCAACTTAAATGGTAAATGCAACTAAAATGGTAAATGCAACTAAAATGTCAAATGCAACTAAAATGGTAACTGCAACTAAAATGGTAAATGCAACTAAAATTGTAACTGCAACTTAAATGGTTAATGCAACTAAATTCGTAAATGCAACTAAAATATTAAATGCAACTAAAATGGCAAATGCAACTAAAATGATAAATGCAAAATGGTAAATGTAACTAAAATGGTAAACATAACTAAAATGGTAAATGCAACTAAAATGGTAAATGCCACTAAAATAGCAAATGCAAATAAAATGGTAAAGACAACAAAAATGGTAGCTACAACTAAAATGGTGAATGCAACTAAAATGGTAAATGCAACTAAAATGGTAAATGTAACTAAAAGGACAAATGCAACTAAAAAGGCAAATGCAACTAAAATGGTAACTGCAACTAAAATGGTAAATGCAACTAAAATGGCAAATGCTACTAAAATTGTAATGCAACTAATATGGTAAATGCAATTTAAATGGTAAATGCAACTTAAATGTTAAATGCAACTAAAATGGTAAATACAATTAAATGGTTAATGCTCCTAAAATGGTAAAAGCGACTAAAACGGTAAATGCAACTAAAATGGTAAATGCAACTAAATTCGTTAATGCA
The DNA here is from genome assembly GCA_910595825.1 of Philhelius pedissequus. NCBI lineage: Eukaryota > Metazoa > Arthropoda > Insecta > Diptera > Syrphidae > Philhelius > Philhelius pedissequus. The sequence continues at coordinate 225,299,173 of OU343161.1, read as the reverse complement.
ACTAAAATATTAAATGCAATTAAAATGGCAAATGCAACTAAAATGGTAAATGCAACTAAAATGGGAAATGCAACTAAAATAGTAAATGCAACTAAAATGGTAAATGCAACTAAAATGGTAAATGCAATTAAATGGTAAATGCAACTAAAATGGTAAATGCAACTAAAATAGTAAATGCAACTAAAATAGTAAATGCAACTAAAATGGTAAATGCAACTAAAATGGTGCATGCAACTTAAATGGTAAATGCAACAAAAATAGTAAATGCAACTACAATGGTAAATGCAACTAAAATGGTAAATGGAACTAAAATTGTAAATGCAACTAAAATGGCAAATGCAACTAAAATGGTAAATGCAACTAAAATGGTAAATGCTACTAAAATGCGAAATGCAACTTAAATGGTTAATGCAACTAAGATGACAAATGCAACTTAAATGGTAAATGCATTTAAATGGTTAATGCTGCTAAAATGATAAATGCAACTAAAATGGTAAATGCAACTGAGATGGTAAATGCAACTAAAATAGTAAATGCAACTAATATGGTAAATGCAACTAAAATGGAAAATGCAACTAAAATGGTGCATGCAACTAAAATGGTAAATGCAACAAAAATAGTAAATGCAACTACAATGGTAAATGCAACTAAAATGGTAAATGTAACTAAAAATGCAACTAAAATGGCAAATGCAACTAAAATGGTAAATGCAACTAAAATGGTAAATGCAACTAAAATGGAAAATGCAACTAAAATGGTAATGCAACTAATATGGTAAATGCAATTTAAATGGTAAATGCAACTAAAATGTTAAATGCAACTAAAATGGTAAATACAACTAAAATGGTAAATACAACTAAAATTATAAATGCAACTAAAATGGTGCATGCAACTAAAATGGTAAATGCAACAAAAATAGTAAATGCAACTAAAATGGTAAATGCAACTAAAATGGTAAATGCAACTTAAATGGTTAATGCAACTAAGATGACAAATGCAACTTAAATGGTAAATGCATTTAAATGTTTAATGCTACTAAAATGATAAATGCAACTAAAATGGTAAATACAACTAAAATGGTAAATGAAAACTAAAATGGTAAATGCAACTAAAATGGTAAATACAACTAAAATTATAAATGCAACTAAAATGGTGCATGCAACTAAAATGGTAAATGCAACAAAAATAGTTAATGCAACTAAAATGGTAAATGCAACTAAAATGGTAAATGCAACTTAAATGGCTAATGCAACTAAGATGACAAATGCAACTTAAATGGTAAATGAATTTAAATGGTTAATGCTACTAAAATGATAAATGCAACTAAAATGGTAAATACAACTAAAATGGTAACTGCAACTAAAATGCTAAATGCAACTAAAATGGAAAATGCAACTGAAATGGTAATGCAACTAATATGGTAAATGCAATTTAAACGCTAAATGCAACTAAAATGTTAAATGCAACTAAAATGATAAATGCAATTAAATGGTTAATGTTACTAAAATGGTAAATGCAACTAAAATGGTAAATGCCATTAAAATGATAAATGCAACTAAAATGATAAATGCAACTAAACTGGTAAATGCAACTAAAATGGTGCATGCAACTAAAATGGTAAATGCAACAAAAATAGTAAATGCAACTAAAATGGTAAATGCAATAAAATGGTAAATGGATCTAAAATTGTAAATTCAACTAAAATGGTAAATGCAATTAAATGGTTAATGCTACTAAAATGGTAAATGCAACTTAAATGGTAAATGCAACTAAACTGGTAAATGCAACTAAAATGGTGCATGCAACTAAAATGGTAAATGCAACAAAAATAGTAAATGCAACTAAAATGGTAAATGCAATAAAATGGTAAATGGAACTAAAATTGTAAATTCAACTAAAATGGTAAATGCAACTAAAATGGTAGATGCAACTAAAATGGTAAATGCACTAAAATTGTAAATGCCACTTAACTGGTAAATGCAACTAAAATGGTAAATGCAACTATAATGACAAATGCAACTAAAATGGCAAATGCAACAAAAATGGTGAATGCAAATAAAATGGTAAATGCAACTAAAATGGTAAATGCAACTAAAATGGTGCATGCAACTTAAATGGTAAATGCAACTAAAATGGAAAATGCAACTGAAATGGTAATGCAACTAATATGCTAAATGCAACTAAAATGTTAAATGCAACTAAAATGATAAATGCAATTAAATGGTTAATGTTACTAAAATGGTAAATGCAACTAAAATGATAAATGCAATTAAATGGTTAATGTTACTAAAATGGTAAATGCAACTAAAATGGTAAATGCCATTAAAATGGTAAATGCAACTAAAATGATAAATGCAACTAAAATGGTAAATACAACTAAAATGTTAAATGCAACTAAAATGGTAAATGCAATTAAATGGTTAATGCTACTAAAATGGTAAATGCAACTTAAATGATAAATGCAACTAAACTGGTAAATGCAACTAAAGTGGTGCATGCAACTAAAATGGTAACTGCAACTAAACTGGTAAATGCCATTAAAATGGTAAATGCAACTAAAATGATAAATGCAACTAAAATGATAAATGCAACTAAAATGGTAAATACAACTAAAATGTTAAATGCAACTAAAATGGTAAATGCAATTAAATGGTTAATGCTACTAAAATGGTAAATGCAACTTAAATGGTAAATGCAACTAAACTGGTAAATGCAACTAAAATGGTGCATGCAACTAAAATGGTAAATGCAACAAAAATAGTAAATGCAACTAAAATGGTAAATGCAACTAAAATGGTAACTGCAACTTAAATAGTAAATGCAACTAAAATGGTTAATGCCACTTAACTGGTAAATGCAACTAAAATGGTAAATGCAACTAAACTGGTAAATGCAACTAAAATGGTGCATGCAACTAAAATGGTAAATGCAACAAAAATAGTAAATGCAACTAAAATGGTAAATGCAACTAAAATGGTAACTGCAACTTAAATAGTAAATGCAACTAAAATGGTTAATGCCACTTAACTGGTAAATGCAACTAAACTGGTAAATGCAACTAAAATGGTGCATGCAACTAAAATGGTAAATGCAACAAAAATAGTAAATGCAACTAAAATGGTAAATGCAACTAAAATGGTAACTGCAACTAAAATGGTAACTGCAACTAAACTGGTAAATGCCATTAAAATGGTAAATGCAACTAAAATGATAAATGCAACTAAAATGATAAATGCAACTAAAATGGTAAATACAACTAAAATGTTAAATGCAACAAAAATAGTAAATGCAACTAAAATTGTAAATTCAACTTAAATGGTAAATGCAACTAAAATGGTTAATGCAACAAAAATGGTAACTGCAACTAAAATAGTAAATGCAACTAAAATGGTAAATGCAACTAAAATGGTAACTGCAACTTAAATAGTAAATGCAACTAAAATGGTTAATGCCACTTAACTGGTAAATGCAACTAAAATGGTAAATGCAACTAAAATGGTAAATTCAACTTAAATGGTAAATGCAACTAAAATGGTCAATGCAACAAAAATGGTAACTGCAACTAAAATAGTAAATGCATCTAAAATGGTAGATGCAACTAAAATCGTAACTGCAACTAAAATTTGTAATGAACAAAAATGGTAACTGCAACTAAAATGGTAAATGCAACTAAAATGGTAAATGCAACTTAAATGGTAAATGCAACTAATATGGTAAATGCAATTTAAATGGTAAATGCAACTAAAATGTTAAATGCAACTAAAATGGTAAATGCAACTAAAATGGTAAATCCAACTAAAATTATAAATGCAACTAAAATGGTGCATGCAACTAAAATGGTAAATGCAACAAAAATAGTAAATGCAACTAAAATGGTAAATACAACTAAAATTATAAATGCAACTAAAATGGTAAATGTAACTAAAATGACAAATGCAACTGAAATGGCAAATGCAACTAAAATGGTAAATGTAACTAAAATGGTAAATGCAACTTAAATGGTTAATGCAACTAAGATGACAAATGCAACTTAAATGGTAAATGCATTTAAATGTTTAATGCTACTAAAATGATAAATGCAACTAAAATGGTAAATACAACTAAAATGGTAAATGAAAACTAAAATGGTAAATGCAACTAAAATGGTAAATACAACTAAAATTATAAATGCAACTAAAATGGTGCATGCAACTAAAATGGTAAATGCAACAAAAATAGTAAATGCAACTAAAATGGTAAATGCAACTAAAATGGTAAATGCAACTTAAATGGTTAATGCAACTAAGATGACAAATGCAACTTAAATGGTAAATGAATTTAAATGGTTAATGCTACTAAAATGATAAATGCAACTAAAATGGTAAATACAACTAAAATGGTAACTGCAACTAAAATGCTATATGCAACTAAAATGGAAAATGCAACTAAAATGGTAATGCAACAAATATGGTAAATGCAATTTAAATGGTAAATGCAACTAAAATGTTAATTGCAACTAAAATGGTAAATACAACTAAAATGTTAAATGCAACTAAAATGGTAAATGCAATTAAATGGTTAATGCTACTAAAATGGTAAATGCAACTAAAATGGTAAATGCAACTAAACTGGTAAATGCAACTAAAATGGTGCATGCAACTAAAATGGTAAATGCAACAAAAATAGTAAATGCAACTAAAATGGTAAATGCAATAAAATGGTAAATGGAACTAAAATTGTAAATTCAACTAAAATGGTAAATGCAACTAAAATGGTAGATGCAACTAAAATGGTAAATGCACTAAAATTGTAAATGCCACTTAACTGGTAAATGCAACTAAAATGGTAAATGCAACTATAATGACAAATGCAACTAAAATGGCAAATGCAACAAAAATGGTGAATGCAACTAAAATGGTAAATGCAACTTTAATGGTAACTGGAACTAAAATGGTAAATGCAACTAAAATGGTAAATGCCATTAATATGGTAAATGCTACTAAAATGGTAAATGCTACTAAAATGGGAAATGCAACTTAAATGGTTAATGCAACTAAGATGACAAATGCAACTTAAATGGTAAATGCATTTAAATGGTTAATGCTACTAAAATGATAAATGCAACTAAAATGGTAAATACAACTAAAATGGTAAATGTAACTAAAATGGTAAATGCTACTAAAATGGTAAATACAACTAAAATGGTAAATTCAACTTAAATGGTAAATGCAACTTAAATGGTAAATGTAACTAAAATGGTAAATGCAATTAAATGGTTAATGCAACTAAAGTGGTAAATGCAACTAAAATGGTAACTGCAACTAAAATGATAAATGCAACTAAAATGGTAAATGCAACTAAAATGGTAAATGCTACTAAAATGGTAAATGCAATTGAATGGTTAATGCTACTAAAATGGTAAATGCAACTAAAATGGTAAATGGAACTAAAATGGTAAATGCAACCAAAATGCCAAATGCAACTAAAATGGTAAAAGCAACTAAAATGGTAAATGTAACTAAAATGGTAAATGCAACTTTAATAGTAAAGGCAACTAAAATGGTAAATGCAACTAAAATGGTAAATGGAACTAAAATGGTAAATGCAACCAAAATGCCAAATGCAACTAAAATGGTAAAAGCAACTAAAATGGTAAATGTAACTAAAATGGTAAATGCTACTAAAATGGTAAATACAACTAAAATGGTAAATTCAACTTAAATGGTAAATGCAACTTAAATGGTAAATGTAACTAAAATGATAAATGCAATTAAATGGTTAATGCAACTAAAGTGGTAAATGCAACTAAAATGGTAACTGCAACTAAAATGATAAATGCAACTAAAATGGTTAATGCTACTAAAATGGTAAATGGAACTAAAATGGTAAATGCAACCAAAATGCCAAATGCAACTAAAATGGTAAAAGCAACTAAAATGGTAAATGCAACTAAAATGGTAAATGCAACTAATATGGTAAATGCAACTTAAATGGTAAATGCAAATAAAATGGTAAATGCAACTTAAAAATGGTAAATGCAACTAAAATGGTAAATGCAACTAAAATGGTAAATGCAACTAAAATGGTAAATGCAACTTAAATAGTAAATGCAACTAAAATGGTAAATGCAACTAAAATGGTAAATGTAACTAAAATGGCAAATGCAACTAAAATGGCAAATGCAAATAAAATGGTAAATGCTACTAAAATGGTAAATGCAACTAAAATGGTAAATGGAACTAAAATGGTAAATGCAACCAAAATGCCAAATGCAACTAAAATGGTAAAAGCAACTAAAATGGTAAATGTAACTAAAATGGTAAATGCTACTAAAATGGTAAATACAACTAAAATGGTAAATTCCACTTAAATGGTAAATGCAACTTAAATGGTAAATGTAACTAAAATGGTAAATGCAATTAAATGGTTAATGCAACTAAAGTGGTAAATGCAACTAAAATGGTAACTGCAACTAAAATGATAAATGCAACTAAAATGGTTAATGCTACTAAAATGGTAAATACAACTAAAATGGTAAATTCAACTTAAATGGTAAATGCAACTTAAATGGTAAATGCAACTAAAATGGTAAATGCAACTAAAATGGTAAATGCAACTTAAATAGTAAATGCAACTAAAATGGTAAATGCAACTAAAATGGTAAATGTAACTAAAATGGCAAATGCAACTAAAATGGCAAATGCAAATAAAATGGTAAATGCAACTAATATGGTAAATGCAACTTATATGGTAAATGCAAATAAAATGGTAAATGCAACTTAAAAATGGTAAATGCAACTAAAATGGTAAATGCAACTAAAATGGTAAATGCAACTTAAATGGTAAATGCAACTAAAATGGTTAATGCCACTTAACTGGTAAATGCAACTAAAATGGTAAATGCAACTAAAATTGTAAATTCAACTTAAATGGTAAATGCAACTAAAATGGTTAATGCAACAAAAATGGTAACTGCAACTAAAATAGTAAATGCAACTAAAATGGTAAATGCAACTAAAATGGTAACTGCAACTTAAATAGTAAATGCAACTAAAATGGTTAATGCCACTTAACTGGTAAATGCAACTAAAATGGTAAATGCAACTAAAATGGTAAATTCAACTTAAATGGTAAATGCAACTTAAATGGTAAATGCAACTAAAATGGTAAATGCAACTTTAATAGTAAAGGCAACTAAAATGGTAAATGCAACTAAAATGGTAAATGTAACTAAAATGAAAAATGCAACTAAAATGGCAAATGCAACTAAATTGGTAACTGCAACTAAAATAGTAAATGCAACTAAAATGGTAAATGCAACTAAAATGGTAACTGCAACTTAAATAGTAAATGCAACTAAAATGGTTAATGCCACTTAACTGGTAAATGCCACTTAACTGGTAAATGCAACTAAAATGGTCAATGCAACAAAAATGGTAACTGCAACTAAAATAGTAAATGCATCTAAAATCGTAGATGCAACTAAAATCGTAACTGCAACTAAAATTTGTAATGAACAAAAATGGTAACTGCAACTAAAATGGTAAATGCAACTAAAATGGTAAATGCAACTTAAATGGTAAATGCAACTAAGATGGTTAATGCCACTTAACTGGTAAAAGCAACTAAAATGGTAAATGCAACTAAAATGGTAAATTCAACTTAAATGGTAAATGCAACTTAAATCTTAAATGCAAATAAAATGGTAAATGCAACTTAAAAATGGTAAATGCAACTAAAATGGTAAATGCAACTAAAATGGTAAATGTAACTAAAATGGCAAATGCAACTAAAATGGCAAATGCAAATAAAATGGTAAATGCAACTAATATGGTAAATGCAACTTATATGGTAAATGCAAATAAAATGGTAAATGCAACTTAAAAATGGTAAATGCAACTAAAATGGTAAATGCAACTAAAATGGTAAATGCAACTTAAATGGTAAATGCAACTAAAATGGTTAATGTCACTTAACTGGTGAAAGCAACTAAAATGGTAAATGTAACTAAAATGGTAAATGCAACTTTAATAGTAAAGGCAACTAAAATGGTAAATGCAACTAAAATGGTAAATGTAACTAAAATGAAAAATGCAACTAAAATGGCAAATGCAACTAAATTGGTAAATGTAACTAAAATGAAAAATGCAACTAAAATGGCAAATGCAACTAAAATGGTAAATGCAACTAATATGGTAAATGAATGGTAAATGCAACTAAAATGGTAAATGCAACTAAAATGGTAAATGCAACAAAAATAGTAAATGCAACTACAATGGTAAATGCAACTAAAATGGTAAATGTAACTAAAAATGCAACTAAAATGGCAAATGCAACTAAAATGGTGCATGCAACTAAAATGGTAAATGCAACAAAAATAGTAAATGCAACTAAAATGGTAAATGTAACTAAAAATGCAACTAAAATGGCAAATGCAACTAAAATGGTAAATGCAACTAAAATGGTAAATGCAACTAAAATGGTAAATGCTACTAAAATGCGAAATGCAACTTAAATGGTTAATGCAACTAAGATGACAAATGCAACTTAAATGGTAAATGCATTTAAATGGTTAATGCTGCTAAAATGATAAATGCAACTAAAATGGTAAATGCAACTGAGATGGTAAATGCAACTAAAATAGTAAATGCAACTAATATGGTAAATGTAACTAAAATGGCAAATGCAACTAAAATGGCAAATGCAAATAAAATGGTAAATGCTACTAAAATGGTAAATGCAACTAAAATGGTAAATGGAACTAAAATGGTAAATGCAACCAAAATGCCAAATGCAACTAAAATGGTAAAAGCAACTAAAATGGTAAATGTAACTAAAATGGTAAATGCTACTAAAATGGTAAATACAACTAAAATGGTAAATTCAACTTAAATGGTAAATGCAACTTAAATGGTAAATGTAACTAAAATGGTAAATGCAATTAAATGGTTAATGCAACTAAAGTGGTAAATGCAACTAAAATGGTAACTGCAACTAAAATGATAAATGCAACTAAAATGGTTAATGCTACTAAAATGGTAAATACAACTAAAATGGTAAATTCAACTTAAATGGTAAATGCAACTTAAATGGTAAATGCAACTAAAATGGTAAATGCAACTAAAATGGTAAATGCAACTTAAATAGTAAATGCAACTAAAATGGTAAATGCAACTAAAATGGTAAATGTAACTAAAATGGCAAATGCAACTAAAATGGCAAATGCAAATAAAATGGTAAATGCAACTAATATGGTAAATGCAACTTATATGGTAAATGCAAATAAAATGGTAAATGCAACTAAAATGGTAAATGCAACTTAAATGGTAAATGCAACTAAAATGGTTAATGCCACTTAACTGGTAAATGCAACTAAAATGGTAAATGCAACTAAAATTGTAAATTCAACTTAAATGGTAAATGCAACTAAAATGGTTAATGCAACAAAAATGGTAACTGCAACTAAAATAGTAAATGCAACTAAAATGGTAAATGCAACTAAAATGGTAACTGCAACTTAAATAGTAAATGCAACTAAAATGGTTAATGCCACTTAACTGGTAAATGCAACTAAAATGGTAAATGCAACTAAAATGGTAAATTCAACTTAAATGGTAAATGCAACTTAAATGGTAAATGCAACTAAAATGGTAAATGCAACTTTAATAGTAAAGGCAACTAAAATGGTAAATGCAACTAAAATGGTAAATGTAACTAAAATGAAAAATGCAACTAAAATGGCAAATGCAACTAAATTGGTAACTGCAACTAAAATAGTAAATGCAACTAAAATGGTAAATGCAACTAAAATGGTAACTGCAACTTAAATAGTAAATGCAACTAAAATGGTTAATGCCACTTAACTGGTAAATGCCACTTAACTGGTAAATGCAACTAAAATGGTCAATGCAACAAAAATGGTAACTGCAACTAAAATAGTAAATGCATCTAAAATCGTAGATGCAGCTAAAATCGTAACTGCAACTAAAATTTGTAATGAACAAAAATGGTAACTGCAACTAAAATGGTAAATGCAACTAAAATGGTAAATGCAACTTAAATGGTAAATGCAACTAAGATGGTTAATGCCACTTAACTGGTAAAAGCAACTAAAATGGTAAATGCAACTAAAATGGTAAATTCAACTTAAATGGTAAATGCAACTTAAATGGTAAATGCAAATAAAATGGTAAATGCAACTTAAAAATGGTAAATGCAACTAAAATGGTAAATGCAACTAAAATGGTAAATGTAACTAAAATGGCAAATGCAACTAAAATGGCAAATGCAAATAAAATGGTAAATGCAACTAATATGGTAAATGCAACTTATATGGTAAATGCAAATAAAATGGTAAATGCAACTTAAAAATGGTAAATGCAACTAAAATGGTAAATGCAACTAAAATGGTAAATGCAACTTAAATGGTAAATGCAACTAAAATGGTTAATGTCACTTAACTGGTGAAAGCAACTAAAATGGTAAATGTAACTAAAATGGTAAATGCAACTTTAATAGTAAAGGCAACTAAAATGGTAAATGCAACTAAAATGGTAAATGTAACTAAAATGAAAAATGCAACTAAAATGGCAAATGCAACTAAATTGGTAAATGTAACTAAAATGAAAAATGCAACTAAAATGGCAAATGCAACTAAAATGGTAAATGCAACTAATATGGTAAATGCAACTTAAATGGTAAATGCAACTAAAATGGTAAATGCAACTAAAATAGTAAATGCAACTAAAATGGTAAATGCAACTAAAATGGTAAATGCAACTAAAATGGTGCATGCAACTAAAATGGTAAATGCAACAAAAATAGTAAATGCAACTACAATGGTAAATGCAACTAAAATGGTAAATGGAACTAAAATTGTAAATTTAACTAAAATGGTAAATGCAACTTAAATGGTAAATGCAACTAAAATGGTAAATGCAACTAAAATGTCAAATGCAACTAAAATGGTAACTGCAACTAAAATGGTAAATGCAACTAAAATTGTAACTGCAACTTAAATGGTTAATGCAACTAAATTCGTAAATGCAACTAAAATATTAAATGCAACTAAAATGGCAAATGCAACTAAAATGATAAATGCAAAATGGTAAATGTAACTAAAATGGTAAACATAACTAAAATGGTAAATGCAACTAAAATGGTAAATGCCACTAAAATAGCAAATGCAAATAAAATGGTAAAGACAACAAAAATGGTAGCTACAACTAAAATGGTGAATGCAACTAAAATGGTAAATGCAACTAAAATGGTAAATGTAACTAAAAGGACAAATGCAACTAAAAAGGCAAATGCAACTTAAATGGTAACTGCAACTAAAATGGTAAATGCAACTAAAATGGCAAATGCTACTAAAATTGTAATGCAACTAATATGGTAAATGCAATTTAAATGGTAAATGCAACTTAAATGTTAAATGCAACTAAAATGGTAAATGCAATTAAATGGTTAATGCTCCTAAAATGGTAAAAGCGACTAAAACGGTAAATGCAACTAAAATGGTAAATGCAACTAAATTCGTTAATGCAACTAAAATATTAAATGCAATTAAAATGGCAAATGCAACTAAAATGGTAAATGCAACTAAAATGGTAAATGCAACTAAAATAGTAAATGCAACTAAAATGGTAAATGCAACTAAAATGGTAAATGCAATTAAATGGTAAATGCAACTAAAATGGTAAATGCAACTAAAATAGTAAATGCAACTAAAATGGTAAATGCAACTAAAATGGTAAATGCAACTAAAATGGTAAATGCAACTTAAATGGTAAATGCAACAAAAATAGTAAATGCAACTACAATGGTAAATGCAACTAAAATGGTAAATGGAACTAAAATTGTAAATGCAACTAAAATGGCAAATGCAACTAAAATGGTAAATGCAACTAAAATGGTAAATGCTACTAAAATGCGAAATGCAACTTAAATGGTTAATGCAACTAAGATGACAAATGCAACTTAAATGGTAAATGCATTTAAATGGTTAATGCTGCTAAAATGATAAATGCAACTAAAATGGTAAATGCAACTGAGATGGTAAATGCAACTAAAATAGTAAATGCAACTAATATGGTAAATGCAACTAAAATGGAAAATGCAACTAAAATGGTGCATGCAACTAAAATGGTAAATGCAACAAAAATAGTAAATGCAACTACAATGGTAAATGCAACTAAAATGGTAAATGTAACTAAAAATGCAACTAAAATGGCAAATGCAACTAAAATGGTAAATGCAACTAAAATGGTAAATGCAACTAAAATGGAAAATGCAACTAAAATGGTAATGCAACTAATATGGTAAATGCAATTTAAATGGTAAATGCAACTAAAATGTTAAATGCAACTAAAATGGTAAATGCAACTAAAATGGTAAATACAACTAAAATTATAAATGCAACTAAAATGGTGCATGCAACTAAAATGGTAAATGCAACAAAAATAGTAAATGCAACTAAAATGGTAAATGCAACTAAAATGGTAAATGCAACTTAAATGGTTAATGCAACTAAGATGACAAATGCAACTTAAATGGTAAATGCATTTAAATATTTAATGCTACTAAAATGATAAATGCATCTAAAATGGTAAATACAACTAAAATGGTAAATGAAAACTAAAATGGTAAATGCAACTAAAATGGTAAATACAACTAAAATTATAAATGCAACTAAAATGGTGCATGCAACTAAAATGGTAAATGCAACAAAAATAGTTAATGCAACTAAAATGGTAAATGCAACTAAAATGGTAAATGCAACTTAAATGGCTAATGCAACTAAGATGACAAATGCAACTTAAATGGTAAATGAATTTAAATGGTTAATGCTACTAAAATTATAAATGCAACTAAAATGGTAAATACAACTAAAATGGTAACTGCAACTAAAATGCTAAATGCAACTAAAATGGAAAATGCAACTGAAATGGTAATGCAACTAATATGGTAAATGCAATTTAAACGCTAAATGCAACTAAAATGTTAAATGCAACTAAAATGATAAATGCAATTAAATGGTTAATGTTACTAAAATGGTAAATGCAACTAAAATGGTAAATGCCATTAAAATGGTAAATGCAACTAAAATGATAAATGCAACTAAACTGGTAAATGCAACTAAAATGGTGCATGCAACTAAAATGGTAAATGCAACAAAAATAGTAAATGCAACTAAAATGGTAAATGCAATAAAATGGTAAATGGAACTAAAATTGTAAATTCAACTAAAATGGTAAATGCAATTAAATGGTTAATGCTACTAAAATGGTAAATGCAACTTAAATGGTAAATGCAACTAAACTGGTAAATGCAACTAAAATGGTGCATGCAACTAAAATGGTAAATGCAACAAAAATAGTAAATGCAACTAAAATGGTAAATGCAATAAAATGGTAAATGGAACTAAAATTGTAAATTCAACTAAAATGGTAAATGCAACTAAAATGGTAGATGCAACTAAAATGGTAAATGCACTAAAATTGTAAATGCCACTTAACTGGTAAATGCAACTAAAATGGTAAATGCAACTATAATGACAAATGCAACTAAAATGGCAAATGCAACAAAAATGGTGAATGCAAATAAAATGGTAAATGCAACTAAAATGGTAAATGCAACTAAAATGGTGCATGCAACTTAAATGGTAAATGCAACTAAAATGGAAAATGCAACTGAAATGGTAATGCAACTAATATGGTAAATGCAATTTAAACGCTAAATGCAACTAAAATGTTAAATGCAACTAAAATGATAAATGCAATTAAATGGTTAATGTTACTAAAATGGTAAATGCAACTAAAATGATAAATGCAATTAAATGGTTAATGTTACTAAAATGGTAAATGCAACTAAAATGGTAAATGCCATTAAAATGGTAAATGCAACTAAAATGATAAATGCAACTAAAATGGTAAATACAACTAAAATGTTAAATGCAACTAAAATGGTAAATGCAATTAAATGGTTAATGCTACTAAAATGGTAAATGCAACTTAAATGATAAATGCAACTAAACTGGTAAATGCAACTAAAGTGGTGCATGCAACTAAAATGGTAACTGCAACTAAACTGGTAAATGCCATTAAAATGGTAAATGCAACTAAAATGATAAATGCAACTAAAATGATAAATGCAACTAAAATGGTAAATACAACTAAAATGTTAAATGCAACTAAAATGGTAAATGCAATTAAATGGTTAATGCTACTAAAATGGTAAATGCAACTTAAATGGTAAATGCAACTTAACTGGTAAATGCAACTAAAATGATAAATGGAACTAAAATGGTAAATACAACTAAAATGTTAAATGCAACTAAAATGGTAAATGCAATTAAATGGTTAATGCAACTAAAATGATAAATGCAACTAAAATGATAAATGCAACTAAAATGATAAATGCAACTAAAATGGTAAATGCAACAAAAATAGTAAATGCAACTAAAATGGTAAATGCAATAAAATGGTAAATGGAACTAAAATTGTAAATTCAACTAAAATGGTAAATGCAACTAAAATGGTAGATGCAACTAAAATGGTAAATGCACTAAAATTGTAAATGCCACTTAACTGGTAAATGCAACTAAAATGGTAAATGCCATTAAAATGGTAAATGCAACTAAAATGATAAATGCAACTAAAATGGTAAATACAACTAAAATGTTAAATGCAACTAAAATGGTAAATGCAATTAAATGGTTAATGCAACTAAAATGGTAACTGCAACTAAAATGGTAAATGCAACTAAAATTGTAACTGCAACTTAAATGGTAAATGCAACTAAATTCGTAAATGCAACTAAAATATTAAATGCAACTAAAATGGCAAATGCAACTAAAATGATAAATGCAAAATGGTAAATGTAACTAAAATGGTAAACATAACTAAAATGGTAAATGCAACTAAAATGGTAAATGCCACTAAAATAGCAAATGCAAATAAAATGGTAAAGACAACAAAAATGGTAGCTACAACTAAAATGGTGAATGCAACTAAAATGGTAAATGCAACTAAAATGGTAAATGTAACTAAAAGGACAAATGCAACTAAAAAGGCAAATGCAACTAAAATGGTAACTGCAACTAAAATGGTAAATGCAACTAAAATGGCAAATGCAACTAAAATTGTAATGCAACTAATATGGTAAATGCAATTTAAATGGTAAATGCAACTTAAATGTTAAATGCAACTAAAATGGTAAATGCAATTAAATGGTTAATGCTCCTAAAATGGTAAAAGCGACTAAAACGGTAAATGCAACTAAAATGGTAAATGCAACTAAATTCGTTAATGCAACTAAAATATTAAATGCAATTAAAATGGCAAATGCAACTAAAATGGTAAATGCAACTAAAATGGTAAATGCAACTAAAATAGTAAATGCAACTAAAATGGTAAATGCAACTAAAATGGTAAATGCAATTAAATGGTAAATGCAACTAAAATGGTAAATGCAACTAAAATAGTAAATGCAACTAAAATGGTAAATGCAACTAAAATGGTAAATGCAACTAAAATGGTGCATGCAACTTAAATGGTAAATGCAACAAAAATAGTAAATGCAACTACAATGGTAAATGCAACTAAAATGGTAAATGGAACTAAAATTGTAAATGCAACTAAAATGGCAAATGCAACTAAAATGGTAAATGCAACTAAAATGGTAAATGCTACTAAAATGCGAAATGCAACTTAAATGGTTAATGCAACTAAGATGACAAATGCAACTTAAATGGTAAATGCATTTAAATGGTTAATGCTGCTAAAATGATAAATGCAACTAAAATGGTAAATGCAACTGAGATGGTAAATGCAACTAAAATAGTAAATGCAACTAATATGGTAAATGCAACTAAAATGGAAAATGCAACTAAAATGGTGCATGCAACTAAAATGGTAAATGCAACAAAAATAGTAAATGCAACTAAAATGGTAAATGCAACTAAAATGGTAAATGTAACTAAAAATGCAACTAAAATGGCAAATGCAACTAAAATGGTAAATGCAACTAAAATGGTAAATGCAACTAAAATGGAAAATGCAACTAAAATGGTAATGCAACTAATATGGTAAATGCAATTTAAATGGTAAATGCAACTAAAATGTTAAATGCAACTAAAATGGTAAATGCAACTAAAATGGTAAATACAACTAAAATTATAAATGCAACTAAAATGGTGCATGCAACTAAAATGGTAAATGCAACAAAAATAGTAAATGCAACTAAAATGGTAAATGCAACTAAAATGGTAAATGCAACTTAAATGGTTAATGCAACTAAGATGACAAATGCAACTTAAATGGTAAATGCATTTAAATGTTTAATGCTACTAAAATGATAAATGCAACTAAAATGGTAAATACAACTAAAATGGTAAATGAAAACTAAAATGGTAAATGCAACTAAAATGGTAAATACAACTAAAATTATAAATGCAACTAAAATGGTGCATGCAACTAAAATGGTAAATGCAACAAAAATAGTTAATGCAACTAAAATGGTAAATGCAACTAAAATGGTAAATGCAACTTAAATGGTTAATGCAACTAAGATGACAAATGCAACTTAAATGGTAAATGAATTTAAATGGTTAATGCTACTAAAATGATAAATGCAACTAAAATGGTAAATACAACTAAAATGGTAACTGCAACTAAAATGCTAAATGCAACTTAAATGGAAAATGCAACTGAAATGGTAATGCAACTAATATGGTAAATGCAATTTAAACGCTAAATGCAACTAAAATGTTAAATGCAACTAAAATGATAAATGCAATTAAATGGTTAATGTTACTAAAATGGTAAATGCAACTAAAATGGTAAATGCCATTAAAATGGTAAATGCAACTAAAATGATAAATGCAACTAAAATGGTAAATACAACTAAAATGTTAAATGCAACTAAAATGGTAAATGCAATTAAATGGTTAATGCTACTAAAATGGTAAATGCAACTTAAATGGTAAATGCAACTAAACTGGTAAATGCAACTAAAATGGTGCATGCAACTAAAATGGTAAATGCAACAAAAATAGTAAATGCAACTAAAATGGTAAATGCAATAAAATGGTAAATGGAACTAAAATTGTAAATTCAACTAAAATGGTAAATGCAACTAAAATGGTAGATGCAACTAAAATGGTAAATGCACTAAAATTGTAAATGCCACTTAACTGGTAAATGCAACTAAAATGGTAAATGCAACTATAATGACAAATGCAACTAAAATGGCAAATGCAACAAAAATGGTGAATGCAACTAAAATGGTAAATGCAACTAAAATGGTAGATGCAACTAAAATGGTAAGTGCACTAAAATTGTAAATGCCACTTAACTGGTAAATGCAACTAAAATGGTAAATGCAACTATAATGACAAATGCAACTAAAATGGCAAATGCTACTAAAATGGTAAATGCTTCTAAAATGGGAAATGCTTAAATGGTTAATGCAACTAAGATGACAAATGCAACTTAAATGGTAAATGCATTTAAATGGTTAATGCTACTAAAATGATAAATGCAACTAAAATGGTAAATACAACTAAAATGGTAAATGTAACTAAAATGGTAAATGCTACTAAAATGGTAAATACAACTAAAATGGTAAATTCAACTAAAATGGTAAATGCAACTTAAATGGTAAATGTAACTAAAATGGTAAATGCAATTAAATGGTTAATGCAACTAAAGTGGTAAATGCAACTAAAATGGTAACTGCAACTAAAATGATAAATGCAACTAAAATGGTAAATGCAACTAAAATGGTAAGTGCTACTAAAATGGTAAATGCAATTGAATGGTTAATGCTACTAAAATGGTAAATGCAACTAAAAATTGTAAATGCAACTAAAAGGCTAAATGCAACTAAAATGGTAAATGCAACTAAAATGGTAAATGCAACTAAAATGTCAAATGCAACTAAAATGGTAACTGCAACTAAAATGGTAAATGCAACTAAAATTGTAACTGCAACTTAAATGGTAAATGCAACTAAATTCGTAAATGCAACTAAAATATTAAATGCAACTAAAATGGTAAAAACAACAAAAATCGTAGCTACAACTAAAATGGTGAATGCAACTAAATTCGTAAATGCAACTAAAATATTAAATGCAACTAAAATGGCAAATGCAACTAAAATGATAAATGCAAAATGGTAAATGTAACTAAAATGGTAAACATAACTAAAATGGTAAATGCAACTAAAATGGTAAATGCTACTAAAATGTCAAATGGAACAAAAATCGTAGCTACAACTAAAATGGTGAATGCAACTAAATTCGTAAATGCAACTAAAATATTAAATGCAACTAAAATGGTAAATGCAAATAAAATGATAAATGGGACTAAAATGGTAAATTCAAATAAAATGGCAAATGCAACTAAAATGGTTAATGCAACTAAAATGATAAATGCAAAATGGTTAATGTAACAAAAATAGTAAACATAACTAAAATGGTAAATGCAACTAAAATGGTAAATGCTACTAAAATTGTAAATTTAACTAAAATAGTAAATGCAACTTAAATTGTAAATGCAACTAAAATGGTAAATGCAACTAAAATGTCAAATGCAACTAAAATGGTAACGGCAACTAAAATGGTAAATGCAACTAAAATTGTAACTGCAACTTAAATGGTAAATGCAACTAAATTCGTAAATGCAACTAAAATATTAAATGCAACTAAAATGGCAAATGCAACTAAAATGATAAATGCAAAATGGTAAATGTAACTAAAATGGTAAACATAACTAAAATGGTAAATGCAACTAAAATGGTAAATGCCACTAAAATAGCAAATGCAAATAAAATGGTAAAGACAACAAAAATGGTAGCTACAACTAAAATGGTGAATGCAACTAAAATGGTAAATGCAACTAAAATGGTAAATGTAACTAAAAGGACAAATGCAACTAAAAAGGCAAATGCAACTAAAATGGTAACTGCAACTAAAATGGTAAATGCAACTAAAATGGCAAATGCAACTAAAATTGTAATGCAACTAATATGGTAAATGCAATTTAAACGGTAAATGCAACTTAAATGTTAAATGCAACTAAAATGGTAAATGCAATTAAATGGTTAATGCTCCTAAAATGGTAAATGCGACTAAAACGGTAAATGCAACTAAAATCGTAAATGCAACTAAAATGGTAAATGCAACTAAATTCGTTAATGCAACTAAAATATTAAATGCAATTAAAATGGCAATGCAACTAAAATGGTAAATGCAACTAAAATGGGAAATGCAACTAAAATAGTAAATGCAACTAAAATGGTAAATGCAACTAAAATGGTAAATGCAACTAAAATGGTAAATGCAACTAAAATGGTAAATGCAACTAAAATAGTAAATGCAACTAAAATGGTAAATGCAACTAAATGGTAAATGCAACTAAAATGGTGCATGCAACTAAAATGGTAAATGCAACAAAAATAGTAAATGCAACTACAATGGTAAATGCAACTAAAATGGTAAATGGAACTAAAATTGTAAATGCAACTAAAATGGCAAATGCAACTAAAATGGTAAATGCAACTCAAATGGTAAATGCTACTAAAATGCGAAATGCAACTTAAATGGTTAATGCAACTAAGATGACAAATGCAACTTAAATGGTAAATGCATTTAAATGGTTAATGCTGCTAAAATGATAAATGCAACTAAAATAGTAAATGCAACTAATATGGTAAATGCAACTAAAATGGAAAATGCAACTAAAATGGTGCATGCAACTAAAATGGTAAATGCAACAAAAATAGTAAATGCAACTACAATGGTAAATGCAACTAAAATGGTAAATGTAACTAAAATGACAAATGCAACTAAAATGGCAAATGCAACTAAAATGGTAAATGCAACTAAAATGGTAAATGCAACTAAAATGGAAAATGCAACTAAAATGGTAATGCAACTATATGGTAAATGCAATTTAAATGGTAAATGCAACTAAAATGTTAAATGCAACTAAAATGGTAAATGCAACTAAAATGGTAAATGCAACAAAAATAGTAAATTCAAATAAAATGGTAAATGCAACTAAAATGGTAAATGCAACTTAAATGGTTAATGCAACTAAGATGACAAATGCAACTTAAATGGTAAATGCATTTAAATGTTTAATGCTACTAAAATGATAAATGCAACTAAAATGGTAAATACAACTAAAATGGTAAATGAAAACTAAAATGGTAAATGCAACTAAAATGGTAAATACAACTAAAATTATAAATGCAACTAAAATGGTGCATGCAACTAAAATGGTAAATGCAACAAAAATAGTAAATGCAACTAAAATGGTAAATGCAACTAAAATGGTAAATGCAACTTAAATGGTTAATGCAACTAAGATGACAAATGCAACTTAAATGGTAAATGAATTTAAATGGTTAATGCTACTAAAATGATAAATGCAACTAAAATGGTAAATACAACTAAAATGGTAACTGCAACTAAAATGCTAAATGCAACTAAAATGGAAAATACAACTAAAATTATAAATGCAACTAAAATGGTGCATGCAACTAAAATGGTAAATGCAACAAAAATAGTAAATGCAACTAAAATGGTAAATGCAATTAAAATGGTAAATGCAACTAAAATGATAAATGCAACTAAAATGGTAAATACAACTAAAATGTTAAATGCAACTAAAATGGTAAATGCAAATAAATGGTTAATGCTACTAAAATGGTAAATGCAACTTAAATGGTAAATGCAACTAAACTGGTAAATGCAACTAAAATGGTAAATGCAACTAAAATGGTAAATGCAACAAAAATAGTAAATGCAACTAAAATGGTAAATGCAATAAAATGGTAAATGGAACTAAAATTGTAAATTCAACTAAAATGGTAAATGCAACTAAAATGGTAGATGCAACTAAAATGGTAAATGCACTAAAATTGTAAATGCCACTTAACTGGTAAATGCAACTAAAATGGTAAATGCAACTATAATGACAAATGCAACTAAAATGGCAAATGCAACAAAAATGGTGAATGCAACTAAAATGGTAAATGCAACTATAATGGTAACTGGAACTAAAATGATAAATGCAACTAAAATGGTAAATACAACTAAAATGGTAAATGTAACTAAAATGGTAAATGCTACTAAAATGGTAAATACAACTAAAATGGTAAATTCAACTAAAATGGTAAATGCAACTTAAATGGTAAATGTAACTAAAATTGTAAATGCAATTAAATGGTTAATGCAACTAAAGTGGTAAATGCAACTAAAATGGTAACTGCAACTAAAATGATAAATGCAACTAAAATGGTAAATGCAACTAAAATGGTAAATGCTACTAAAATGGTAAATGCAATTGAATGGTTAATGCTACTAAAATGGTAAATGCAACTAAAATGGTAAATGGAACTAAAATGGTAAATGCAACCAAAATGCCAAATGCAACTAAAATGGGAAATGCAACTTAAATGGTTAATGCCACTTAACTGGTAAATGCAACTAAAATGGTAAATGCAACTAAAATGGTAAATTCAACTTAAATGGTAAATGCAACTAAAATGGTTAATGCAACAAAAATGGTAACTGCAACTAAAATAGTAAATGCAACTAAAATGGTAAACGCAACTAAAATGGTAACTGCAACTTAAATAGTAAATGCAACTCAAATGGTTAATGCCACTTAACTGGTAAATGCAACTAAAATGGTAAATGCAACTAAAATGGTTAATTCAACTTAAATGGTAAATGCAACTAAAATGGTCAATGCAACAAAAATGGTAACTGCAACTAAAATAGTAAATGCATCTAAAATGGTAGATGCAACTAAAATCGTAACTGCAAGTAAAATTTGTAATGAACAAAAATGGTAACTGCAACTAAAATGGTAAATGCAACTAAAATGGTAAATGCAACTTAAATGGTAAATGCAACTAAGATGGTTAATGCCACTTAACTGGTAAATGCAACTAAAATGGTAAATGCAACTAAAATGGTAAATTCAACTTAAATGGTAAATGCAACAAAAATGGTAACTGCAACTAAAATAGTAAATGCATCTTAAATGGTAGATGCAACTAAAATCGTAACTGCAACTAAAATTTTTAATGCAACAAAAATGGTAACTGCAACTAAAATGGTAAATGCAACTAAAATGGTAAATGCAACTAAAATGGTAAATGCAACTAAAATGGTAAATGTAACTAAAATGACAAATGCAACTAAAATGGCAAATGCAACTAAAATGGTAACTGCAACAAAAATGGTAAATGCAACTAAAATGGTTAATGCCACTTAACTGGTAAATGCAACTAAAATGGTAAATGCAACTAAAATGGTAAATTCAACTTAAATGGTAAATGCAACAAAAATGGTAACTGCAACTAAGATAGTAAATGCATCTTAAATGGTGGTAGATGCAACTAAAATCGTAACTGCAACTTAAATAGTAAATGCAACTAAAATGGTAAATGCAACTAAAATGGTAAATGTAACTAAAATGGCAAATGCAACTAAAATGGCAAATGCAAATAAAATGGTAAATGCAACTAATATGGTAAATGCAACTTATATGGTAAATGGAAATAAAATGGTAAATGCAATTTAAAAATGGTAAATGCAACTAAAATGGTAAATGCAACTAAAATGGTAAATGCAACTTAAATGGTAAATGCAACTAAAATGGTAAATTCAACTTAAATGGTAAATGCAACTAAAATGGTTAATGCAACAAAAATGGTAACTGCAACTAAAATAGTAAATGCAACTAAAATGGTAAAAGCAACTAAAATGGTAACTGCAGCTTAAATAGTAAATGCAACTAAAATGGTTAATGCTACTTAACTGGTAAATGCAACTAAAATGGTAAATGCAACTAAAATGGTAAATTCAACTAAAATGGTAAATGCAACTAAAATGGTAAATGCAACTAAAATAGTAAATGCAACTAAAATGGTAAATGTAACTAAAATGACAAATGCAACTAAAATGGCAAATGCAACTAAAATGGTAACTGAAACAAAAATGGTAAATGCAACTAAAATGGTTAATGCCACTTAACTGGTAAATGCAACTAAAATGGTAAATGGAACTAAAATGGTAAATTCAACTTAAATGGTAAATGCAACAAAAATGGTAACTGCAACTAAGATAGTAAATGCATCTTAAATGGTGGTAGATGCAACTAAAATCGTAACTGCAACTAAAATTTTTAATGCAACAAAAATGGTAACTGCAACTAAAATGGTAAATGCAACTAAAATGGTAAATGCAACTAAAATGGTAAATGCAACTAAAATGGTAAATGTAACTAAAATGACAAATGCAACTAAAATGGCAAATGCAACTAAAATGGTAACTGCAACAAAAATGGTAAATGCAACTAAAATGGTTAATGCCACTTAACTGGTAAATGCAACTAAAATGGTAAATGCAACTAAAATGGTAAATTCAACTTAAATGGTAAATGCAACAAAAATGGTAACTGCAACTAAGATAGTAAATGCATCTTAAATGGTGGTAGATGCAACTAAAAACGTAACTGCAACTAAAATTTTTAATGCAACAAAAATGGTAACTGCAACTAAAATGGTAAATGCAACTAAAATGGTAAATGCAACTAAAATGACAAATGCAACTTAAATGGCAATTGCAACAAAAATGGTGAATGCAACTAAAATGGTAAATGCAAATAAAATGGTAAATGCAACTTAAAAATGGTAAATGCAACTAAAATGGTAAATGCAACTAAAATGTTTAATGCAACTTAAATAGTAAATGCAACTAAAATGGTTACTGTAACTAAAATGGTAAATGCAACTAAAATGGTAAATGTAACTAAAATGGCAAATGCAACTAAAATGGCAAATGCAAATAAAATGGTAAATGCAACTAATATGGTAAATGCAACTTATATGGTAAATGCAAATAAAATGGTAAATGCAACTTAAAAATGGTAAATGCAACTAAAATGGTAAATGCAACTAAAATGGTAAATGCAACTTAAATGGTAAATGCAACTAAAATGGTTAATGCCACTTAACTGGTAAATGCAACTAAAATGGTAAATGCAACTAAAATGGTAAATTCAACTTAAATGGTAAATGCAACTAAAATGGTTAATGCAACAAAAATGGTAACTGCAACTAAAATAGTAAATGCAACTAAAATGGTAAATGCAACTAAAATGGTAACTGCAACTTAAATAGTAAATGCAACTAAAATGGTAAATGCCACTTAACTGGTAAATGCAACTAAAATGGTAAATGCAACTAAAATGGTAAATTCAACTTAAATGGTAAATGCAACTAAAATGGTCAATGCAACAAAAATGGTAACTGCAACTAAAATAGTAAATGCATCTAAAATGGTAGATGCAACTAAAATCGTAACTGCAACTAAAATTTGTAATGAACAAAAATGGTAACTGCAACTAAAATGGCAAATGCAACTAAAATGGTAAATGCAAATTAAATGGTAAATGCAACTAAGATGGTTAATGCCACTTAACTGGTAAATGCAACTTAAATGGTAAATGCAACTAAAATGGTAAATTCAACTTAAATGGTAAATGCAACAAAAATGGTAACTGCAACTAAAATAGTAAATGCATCTTAAATGGTAGATGCAACTAAAATCGTAACTGCAACTAAAATTTTTAATGCAACAAAAATGGTAAATGCAACTAAAATGGTAAATGCAACTAAAATGGTAAATGCAACTAAAATGGTAAATGTAACTAAAATGACAAATGCAACTAAAATGGCAAATGCAACTAAAATGGTAACTGCAACTAAGATAGTAAATGCATCTTAAATGGTGGTAGATGCAACTAAAATCGTAACTGGAACTAAAATTTTTAATGCAACAAAAATGGTAACTGCAACTAAAATGGTAAATGCAACTAAAATGGTTAATGCAACTAAAATGGTAAATGCAACTAAAATGGTAAATGTTACTAAAATGACAAATGCAACTAAAATGGCAAATGCAACTAAAATGGTAAATGCAACTAATATGGTAAATGCAACTTAAATGGTAAATGCAAATAAAATGGTAAATGCAACTTAAAAATGGTAAATGCAACTAAAATGGTAAATGCAACTAAAATGGTAAATGGAACTTAAATGGTAAATGCAACTAAAATGGTTAATGCCACTTAACTGGTAAATGCAACTAAAATGGTAAATGCAACTAAAATGGTAAATTCAACTTAAATGGTAAATGCAACTAAAATGGTTAATGCAACCAAAAGTGGTAACTGCAACTAAAATATTAAATGCATCTAAAATGGTAGATGCAACTAAAATCGTAACTGCAACAAAAATTTTTAATGCAACAAAAATGGTTACTGTAACTAAAATGGTAAATGCAACTAAAATGGTAAATGCAACTAAAATGACAAATGCAACTTAAATGGCAATTGCAACAAAAATGGTGAATGCAACTAAAATGGTAAATGCAACCAAAATGGTAACTGCAACTAAAATGGTGAATGCAACTAAAATGGTAAATGCAACTAAAATAGTAACTGCAACTAAAATGGTAAATGCAAATAAAATGATAAATGGGACTAAAATGGTAAATGCAAATAAAATGGCAAATGCAACTAAAATGGTAAATGCAACTAATATGGTAAACATAACTAAAATTGTAAATGCAACTAAAAGGGTAAATGCAAATAAAATGGTAAATGCAACTAAAATTTTAAATGCAACTAAAATGTCAAATGCAACTAAAATGGTAACTGCAACTAAAATGGTAAATGCAACTAAAATTGTAACTGCAACTTAAGTGGTAAATGCAACTAAATTCTTAAATGCAACTAAGATATTAAATGCAACTAAAATGGTAAAGACAACAAAAATGGTAGCTACAACTAAAATGGTGAATGCAACTAATATGGTAAATGCAATTAAATGGTTAATGCAACTAAAATGATAAATGCAAAATGGTTGTATCCAAAAGACAGCTGCGAAATGCAGTTATGTGTGCGACCCCTATTTTATATAAGAAATTTACTTGCTACTTTTGACTTGTTTTGTTTGTTTTTAATTGTTTGTGTTGTTATAGTTTTTTAATATCAAATTAAATTAAATTGTAGAATAAAAAAATGAAAATATACTAACACGTTGAGGAGAACAGGAATTTGTTCTTAGAAATAAAAGATTTAAATATATATTTCAAATTGAATAATTTTGCCATTAACGGGCATTTATCATGATGAACCCGAAGAAAGAAATGGTAAGTTTTTTTATATAGATCCATTTTTCTCTACCAGCTGAACTGTCGACATGGTCCTTTTCGAGCCGGATAGAATCAATGTACCTATGGTCCTATGCGGATGGTGAGAGTTCAAGCGGCAGCAATGTCTTATTTTATTGGGTTTGAATCAATAGATATAATTGGTAAGATGAGTATTGCTTGCAAAATCTTGCATGCCGTGTATAAAGAGTACTTAATGGCAGGATTTTGATCTTTATTTTGTTCTTAAATGGTTAAATTTATATGCAGTTTTCTTTTGTTGTGGTATACAATATATTATGAAAATTTATTTTTTGTGGAAACTAAAGCGACAAAGTCGAAGGGTGGATAATGAAGTTTTTTTTCACCAAAGAAGAGTTCGATGGAAATATTCCGAAGACAGAAGTTGGTTGTCAAGTCGACAAGAGCTGGAAAAGCAGGTATGTGAATACAAGTGTATGCAGAATGGATTATGAGCCGCAATTGGCGCGGCTATAACTATAATACAGTGAGGATTATGAGTCACAATATGCGTGGCTATAATCAAATCCAGAGTTGTTTGTGGGTCACAATTGGCGTGATCACAAAAATTATGTTGAGCGGATTATGGGTCACAATTGGCGTGGCCATAACCATAATGAAACAAGGATTATGAGTCACAATATGCGTGGCTATAATCAAATCCAGAGTTGTTTGTGGGTCACAATTGGCGTGATCACAAAAATTATGTTGAGTGGATTATGGGTCACAATTGGCGTGGCCATAACCATAATGAAACAAGGGTTATGAGTCACAAAAGGCGTGGTTATAACCAATATGATTGTGGGTCACAATTGGCGTGATCGCAATCATATGTGGAATGGTTTGTGGGTCACAATATGCGTGACTACAAACATTATTGACCATAATAAATAAAGACTAATGGCAGTTTTATTTCACAGGAAAAAATAGACAGCGTTTGGAGCCAGTATATGCTGGGCCATGGGCTCCCTCATCCGAATCAGGAAAGAGCCAGAATGAAGACAATGCAGGATCCATGTTAGATCTACAAAATGGTCACACTAAATAAACAAAATTGAACAGGTCATCTACCAACATTGAAAATGATTCATGCAACTGTTGTGAAATAAGATTCAATGTTAAGAGTACAACAATGCGTTTTATCAATCGCTGTCAAAAGGAAACATGGCTAGTTCGTCTTCATATCTGGAGAAGGGTGAAGAAGTTTATTTTACTGCTAAGGCAACTTTGCGATCGCGATTGGCTATATTGGTGCCGCAAGTAGTAGAGCAGACAAATCCGTCAGACAATGTGTTGCGAATTCAGTGGAGCGATATGCCAAGGGTATTTAAATTTCCGACATTTGATGGAGATTTCGCCAAGTCGGCACCTTTTCGCGATTCATTTATTGAAGAGGTTCACAATAATACAAATTTATCAAATGCGCAACGCTTAAGAAAGTTATTGGCTGCCTTGGAAGGCTCAGCTACACGTGCAGTTGGTGAATGGTCAGTTGCCAGTGATGAAAATTATCTGTTGGCATGGTCTTCATTGCGACAACAGTTTGACAACAACCATCAAACTATTAGACCTCACATGCAAGAAATAGATCCATTGCTTCCAATACGTCAGCGATCTTTTGAAGATTTAAGGGAGATTTTGGACACTGTACGGGTGAATCGTCGGCATTTGTTGCCATTGTTGTCATCAGAGCAATTGGTTGACTACCAATTCATGCATCAAATCGAACGGCTGTTGGACACAGAGGGAGGACGTGAATTGGAAATGCGTCACCGAACAAATGAGCTACCCACATTGACGGAGATATTTGCATTTTTGGAACAGCGTGTAAGTTGTCTTGCCAGTTTGGAAATTGGAGCCAGTAATCCTAGAATAGTAGTATCTAGCTCGCAAGAAGATTCGCGCAGCATTCTGAAATCGTCGGTAAACACAACGCACCGCATAATAAGCCAATCACAATCGAAGTCAATAAATAACCATCGTCGACGGGCAGTGACACAATTATTTGACCGCAATCGTTTGAATGAAAATCGCAAGTGCTTCAAATGCGATTTTTCTAGCCATGCACTGTTTCATTGTGATCAGTTTAAGGCAATGTCAATCAACGAAAGACGGGAATTCGTCCAGAAGAAGCGGTTATATGAATCATGTTTTAGCCCAAACCATTTGGCAAACAGCTGTCGTCAAGATCCGTGTCACCGATGTCCAGGACAGAGGCATAATAGCATAATATGCCCAGTTAATAATCAATCAAAATCAGAAGGTTCGATCATTCGGACAAATACCTTTTCAAAAACACAATAGCAACCAACACCTACGGTTGGATACAATGATCTCAGCATATTTAATTATTCTGTTTCCAAATCATTGTTAACAAAACATTATCACAACGAAGACCCAAAAATAAGTTTGGCTGTGCTGGCAACAGCGCAAGTGTGTTTGAGAGTCGGTCCATTTACAACAAAGACGATCCGAGCAATGTGCGATTCTGGTTCGCAAGTTAATATCTTTGCTAGGTCAGTGGTACAGACTGAGATTCTTCCAATGACACAGTGAAGAATACGGATCGCGGGAGTTAAAAGTGTGGCAAGCATCCAATTACAAGAAATGTATGCTGTAAATTGCTTCCCCGTTTCAGTGAAAATCCAATTGCAGAGATTGAGTTGCTTGTGGTACCGGGGTTATCTATTGACTCACTGCCCAAATAACCCTTAAATATCAATTTGGCCCAAAAGACATTAGAGATAAATTGGCTGATCCAGAGTTCTATATACCAGCAAATGTAGACATGCTGCTTAGTGCTGGTGTTTGGGCAACTATTTTGCATAATAAAAGTACGACTAATGACCTTGGTTTCATTGCATAAAGTACCCGACTAGGATGGTTACTTTATGGCGGTGGTGTATGCCCATTAGAAGAAGCACAAGGGAGCTTGGCACATGCAAAAGAGGACCGTCTTTCAACGTTACTGCAAAAATTCTGGGAAGTTAACGAAATTCCCTCAAGTCGAGTGCAAACAAAGGAACAAGAGGAATGGGAGCAATTTTTTGTCGATCATCATTATCGAACGTCAACTGGTATGTACTGGGCATTCCATTTTGTAGCGATATAAAAGAAATATGATCGTCACTTGATATTGCATTGTGTCGTCTGTATGCTTTGGAGCGTCGTTTTGACCGTGAACCAGCATTGCGGGAAAATTATATTGCTAATATCAATGAGATGTTGGAAGTAGGTCATTTGTTTCAAGTAGACCGCAAGCCAAAAGGATGGTACTACTATATTCCACATAAGTTTCGCATTGATTGCATTGATGCATCATGTAAAACAAACTACGGCATCTCTCTGAACGAGACACAGATGGTTAGAGAAAAATTGCAAAATGATTTGTTCGATTTAATTTTGCGATATCGCACACATAGAATCGGAATAACGACCGATATTAAGAAGATGTATCTTCAGGTTGGGGTCATTGAGGAACAGTGGGATATGCAGCGAATACTTTGGCGACCTGATCCAAAAGTTGATGTAAAGGAATACTGGTTGACAAGAGTAACTTTTGGAATGGCTTCTACACCACACTGCGCAGTTCGCGCGATGATTCAGTGTGCACGAGACCAACAAAATAATTTCCCACAACGTGCACGAGTAATACAAAAGGATTTCTATATGGATATAGACGGTGATACCATCGCTGATAATGAAGAAGAAGCGCGCACACTGGACATGGAGATGTTTGAAGAGTCTGGAGACTCATCAATGGGGGAGTGTATCCAAAAGACAGCTGCGAAATGCAGTTATGTGTGCGACCCCTATTTTATATAAGAAATTTACTTGCTACTTTTGACTTGTTTTGTTTGTTTTTAATTGCTTGTGTTGTTATAGTTTTTTAATATCAAATTAAATTAAATTGTAGAATAAAAAAATGAAAATATACTAACACGTTGAGGAGAACAGGAATTTGTTCTTAGAAATAAAAGATTTAAATATATATTTCAAATTGAATAATTTTGCCATTAACGGGCATTTATCATGATGAACCCGAAGAAAGAAATGGTAAGTTTTTTTATATAGATCCATTTTTCTCTACCAGCTGAACTGTCGACAATGGTAAATGTAACAAAAATGGTAAACATAACTAAAATGGTAAATGCAACTAAAATGGTAAATGCTACTAAAATTGTAAATGCAACTAAAATGGTAAATGCAACTTAAATGGTATATGCAACTAAAATGGTAAATGCAACTAAAATGTCAAATGCAACTAAAATGGTAAATGCAACTAAAATTGTAACTGAAATGAAATGCTGAAACTGAAACAAATGCAATTAAATGGTTAATGCAACTAAAGTGGTAAATGTAACTAAAATGGTTAATGCAACTTAAATGGTAAATGTAACTAAAATGGTAAATGCAATTAAATGGTTAATGCAACTAAAGTGGTAAATGCAACTAAAATGGTAACTGCCACTAAAATGATAAATGCAACTAAAATGGTAAATGCAACTAAAATGGTAAATGCTACTAAAATGGTAAATGCAATTGAATGGTTAATGCTACTAAAATGGTAAATGCAACTAAAATGGTAAATGGAACTAAAATGGTAAATGTAACCAAAATGCCAAATGCAACTAAAATGGTAAAAGCAACTAAAATGGTCATGCAACTTAAATGGTAAATGCTGCTAAAATGGTAAATGCAATTAAAGGGTTAATGCTACTAAAATGGTAAATGCAACTAAAATGGTAAATGTAACTAAAATGGTAAATGCAACTTTAATAGTAAATTCAACTAAAATGGTAAATGCAACTAAAATGGTAAATGTAACTAAAATGACAAATGCAACTAAAATGGCAAATGCAAATAGAATGGTAAATGCAACTAATATGGTAAATTCAACTTAAATGGTAAATGCAAATAAAATGGTAAATGCAACTTAAAAATGGTAAATGCAACTAAAATGGTAAATGCAACTAAAATGGTAAATGCAACTTAAAAGGTAAATGCAACTAAAATGGTTAATGCCACTTAACTGGTAAATGCAACTAAAATGGTAAATGCAACTAAAATGGTAAATTCAACTTAAATGGTAAATGCAACTAAAATGGTTAATGCAACAAAAATGTTAACTGCAACAAAAATAGTAAATGCAACTAAAATGGTAAATGCAACTTACATGGTAACTGCAACTTAAATAGTAAATGCAACTAAAATGGTTAATGCCACTTAACTGGTAAATGCAACTAAAATGGTAAATGCAACTAAAATGGTAAATTCAACTTAAATGGTAAATGCAACTAAAATGGTTAATGCAACAAAAATTGTTACTGCAACTAAAATAGTAAATGCATCTAAAATGGAAGATGCAACTAAAATCGTAACTGCAACTAAAATTTTGAATGCAACAAAAATGGTAACTGCAACTAAAATGGTTAATGCAACTAAAATGGTACATGCAACTTAAATGGTAAATGCAACTAAAATGGTTAATGCCACTTAACTGGTAAATGCAACTAAAATGGTAAATGCAACTAAAATCGTAAATTCAACTTAAACGGTAAATGCAACTAAAATGGTTAATGCAACAAAAATGGTAACTGCAACTAAAATAGTAAATGCATCTAAAATGGTAGATGCAACTAAAATCGTAACTGCAACTAAAATTTGTAATGCAACAAAAATTTTAACTGCAACTAAAATGTCAAATGCAACTAAAATGGTAACTGCAACTAAAATGGTAAATGCAACTAAAATTGTAACTGCAACTTAAATGGTAAATGCAACTAAATTCGTAAATGCAACTAAAATATTAAATGCAACTAAAATGGCAAATGCAACTAAAATGATAAATGCAAAATGGTAAATGGTAAATATAACTAAAATGGTAAGCATAACTAAAACGGTAAATGCAAATAAAATGGTAAATGCTACTAAAATGGCAAATGCAACTAAAATGGTAAAGACAACAAAAATGGTAGCTACAACTAAAATGGTAACTGCAACTAAAATGGTAAATGCAACTAAAATGGCAAATGCAACTAAAATGGTAATGCAACTAATATGGTAAATGCAATTTAAATGGTAAATGCAACTAAAATGTTAAATGCAACTAAAATGGTAAATGCAATTAAATGGTTAATGCTACTAAAATGGTAAATGCAACTAAAATGGTAAATGCAACTAAAATGGTAAATGCAACTAAAATGGTAAATGCAACTAAAATGGTAAATGCAACTAAATTCGTAAATGCAACTAAAATATTAAATGCAATTAAAATGGCAAATGCAACTAAAATGGCAAATGCAATTAAATGGTTAATGCAACTAAAGTGGTAAATGAAACTAAAATGGTAACTGCAATTAAAATGGTAAATGCAACTAAAATGGTAAATGCAACTAAAATGGTAAATGCAACTAAAATAGTAAATGCAACTTAAATGGTAAATGCAACTAAAATGGTAAATGCAACTAAAATGGTGCATGCAACTAAAATGGTAAATGCAACAAAAATAGTAAATACAACTAAAATGGTAAATGCAACTAAAATGGTAAATGCCATTAATATGGTAAATGCAACTAAAATGGTAAATGCTACTAAAATGGGAAATGCAACTTAAATGGTTAAGCAACTAAGATGACAAATGCAACTTAAATGGTAAATGCATTTAAATGGTTAATGCTACTAAAATGATAAATGCAACTAAAATGGTAAATACAACTAAAATGGTAAATGTAACTAAAATGGTAAACGCAACTAAAATGGTAAATACAACTAAAATGGTAAATGCAACTAGTTTAGTTAGTTTTTTTAGTTTAAATGACTTTTATTCAAATAAATAAATTAACAAAATTCAAAATTATCTTAGCCTATATGGTTTTGCCTAGGGCCGGCCGTCTACCAGGTTGACAATGTTATTATGTCCTGAATTTATTTATAAATACAAAAGTTAACTAAAATTATATTTATTATTAAAAATCTCATTCTAAAATTCGTTTTCTGTATCGAAGTGCAGCTACTGTATAGTTGTACAAAACATCCCATCCATTTTCACCGTTTAAAATCCTTAATGTTTCACCTTCTTCTAGAACATCTTTTGAAAACATCATTACTCGAAATTCCTTCAAAATTGGGCAAACTGCAAGGAAATGGAACACATCTTCCCTCGTTTTCATGTTGCAAAGTTCGCAGAGAGTTGGTAGATCGGAGCGGTGGGGAATAAAATTTAGATTAATTATCTCGCCTCTCATTTTAAATATCGTACTGATTTTGTCCACAGAGTAGCAGTTGAGGAAGTATGTATTTTCATTTAGATGATAGTTTAGTTTGTTATAGTAATTCCTAAACAGTGAGGCTCCAGCATCCTCAGTATATCTTTTGTAAGATATTTTCCCCACTTTGTCCAACATCAAATTGAATTTCTCTCTTAAAGAAGATGGTTGCTCGTTTGTCTGAATGACTAGCTCTATTCCACAGTCCAACGCAATTTGCTTCCAAACATTGCAAATACTCCCATTCATTCTTATTATGTTTCTCAGTATTATGTTTGGTATTCTCGTTTCTTCCATCTCTAATACTTTTATAATATAATTCAGGTGCACTTCTAAGGTACGCAGGAACATAGGTGGAGTTCCAGTTTCAATATATAACATATAGTTTGGAGTATTTCTTGGTAACCGGAACATCCTCTTTAAAAAATATCGTAGGAACTTTTCGACAGCTTCATAAGGTCTATAACCCCATACTTGAGCTCCATAAAGTAGGATTGATGTAGCAGTAGAACGGAATACCATTTGTTTCGCACTATGTGATATATAGTTGTTTTTAATGCAACGTTCCCATATCGATGAAATAGCTCGTTTAGCATCTGATAACTTTTCTTCAAGATGTATATTTACATTTAAGTTTGCTGATACTAACATTCCAAGATATTTGTAATTTCGCACGATCTCCACTTCTTCACCATTTGACTTCCACTTCTCCAGATTACAATAACGGCCACCTCCATCTCTAAATATCATAATTTTTGATTTCTGCAGATTGACTGTTAGATTCCAACTTCTACAGTACACCTCGAGTCTGTTGATCATTCTCTGAAGACCGTCCACAGAATCACTCAAAAAAACGATGTCATCCGCATACATCAAAGCTGGAATTGTTACTCCATAGAAGTTTATTCCACCTTTTATAGCATCAGTTATACCATTAATAAATAGTATAAAGAGCAAAGCGCTGAGTATACATCCCTGCTTAACTCCCATCGAGGTCTCGAATTCTTCAGAGATTAGATTTCCATCCCACACAAGAGCTCTCAAAATACGAATAATTTTGTTTGATATACCAATTTTGAACAGTTTATAAAAGAGTGCTTCACGCGATATCGTGTCAAATGCTGCACGAAAATCAACGAAAAAGGCATACAATTTCTTGTGCTTATCTTTATACGTGGCAGCGATGCTAGTAAGTGCAAATATTTGGTCAATTGTGGAATAACCCTTTCTAAACCCAGCTTGGAATTCTGTAAGAATGTTCTTTTCTTTCACCCAATCACTGAGCCTTTTATATATTAAAGCCGCAAACAACTTGGCTGAAGTGTTTTAAAACGAAATACCCCTGTAGTTTGCTGAATCTTTGTAGTCGCCTTTTTTATGTAACGGGAAAATTATAGATGTTTTGAAACTATCCGGAACCTGAGCTGAGTCGAATATTCGGTTGAATTCTACTGTAAGTAATTGTATAAACTCATTTGTAGCATTTTTATAGAATTCAAATGGAATTCGATCATTTCCTGGTGCTTTATTTCGTTTTGAATTGTCAATAGCTTCTTGAATATCATGATATGTAAAAGATGCATCCAATTTATCATCTATAAACATGGGGGCTGCATACAGAAATAAAGGTGATGTTAGTGGAGCGTTAAGAAGGCTATTAAAGTGGGTTCTCAAGAGGGGAGCTTTCAATGATACAGCGATGTTATTCGAGCGTCCAGTTATGTATTTTACGGCTTTCCAAAACTCAGCTGACGATCTGGTGTTATTTATCACAGCTATGTTTTTTTGCTCAAATTTTGCTTTCTTTTCGTAGCAGAGCCGTTTATAATCCTTATTGGCTTCGTTGTAGAGCACTCTGAAGATACTGGCACTGTTTGATCGCAGAAGATTCAAGAGTTTAAAAGATCTAGTTCTAGCTTTCAAGCACTCTGAATCAAACCACTTTTGTTTAAATATGGTTTTACCTCTTGATTGTATGCTCGGTGGTACAGCTTTCTTTATGACTTCTGTTAAGTTTGCAATATCAGTTGGACGATTTTCTAATTTCAGACCATTAAGAATCACACTCAGGTTATGCTGATACGTTTCACGTATGTGATCCTTCCAAACAAGTTTCGGCAAAAGTCCTAAGTGTTTTAAGCCCAACTCATTCATACTTGTGGTTACAGAAAGTGAAACTTCCAATGGCATGTGGTCAGAAAAAATATCTGCTCTAACTCGGAAGTCATCCAAGAGGTAATTCCAATTTCCTGCTATAAAACAGTAATCAATTACTGAACACGATGAACCTCTAATAAACGTATATTTGCCTTCAGAGTCTCCAACACAGCTTCCATTCAGAACAAGGCAGTCATAAGTATCGGCAATTTCCAGTATTTTTGAGCCTTTACCGTCACAAACTGAGTCCTTAGATTTGCGCACTTTATTCAAACACACACCATCATATCCAGTTACGAAATTATTTTGGGAAACTCCTATCCGGCCATTGAAATCACCGACAAGCATTACATCAGATGTATCCAAGTATTGAAGCGAGTCACATAATCTGTCATAATCCTGTTGCCAGTGGCTGCAATTTAAATAAATTGGTACCAAAACTACGTCACCATTGCCCGTTTTAATATCCAAGGTCAGCAATTCACCCGTTCTTTTAAAGCTAATATAAATACCGTCCAGATTGTCACGATATCCATATAATGTACCTCCACTACCTCTTCCAAAAATAGATGTTTTTACTGCTGGTACCCAATTAAGTTCGAAATTCAAAAATATATTTTTAAATCTAATTTCATCATGTTTTAATAGATGAGTTTCAAATAATACGAATATATCAAAGCTCTTAATATAATTAAAAAAGTCCACAAAATTTAATTTATTTTTTTAACCTGATATGTTATAGCTTAATATTTTTATTTTCTTATTTACTAAAAGATTATCCATTTCACTCTGGTAGACTGGAACACATCATGCATCGTGTAAAAGCGCCTTAGAGCATGTGGCCACACCCAAAGAATTTTCATTTGATGGCAGCACTTCTTGAGGATTGGCACCACTAACAGAAGTGACATTTGGTGTCAGATTTGAAGTTTTGCTTCCATTATTTGTAAATGTGGATTCATTCACAAATAATTTATTGTTAATTGGAATGTCTCCAAAGAGAGATTTAATTATTTCAACCCCATTTTTTTTACCACATCTTAACCCCTGCACCGAGTCCCAGAAAAAGACTTTGCCGTCAATAATAAGCTTATCATCTCTTAGAGATATTCTTATTTTTGGGTCATTAAGACGAAGCTCCTTCATGATCGGAATCATTTTTGCACGCCGCCCACGAATATTGAGGGGCAAATCTTTATGGATGCTAATCTTTGACCCCTTGAGCTTATTGGCATTTCTCAGTACGTCCCAGGCAGCTTCCTTGGATTTCATTTTAACAATGAATGTCGCACTTTTTGGATCTCGGCTACGCACTCCGTAAGCTGTCTCAATAACTTGTTCTGGCGAGACATCTAGTAATCCTGCGCAGGTGGATTTAGCCTTTTCACCCATGTCGGATTGACTATCAACAGGTAGGTGTATTACTAGGTTTGCCTCCATACCTTTTTGCAGAACTTTATCGAGCTGCTCCTCAAGTTGTTTGTTTCGTTGTTCAAGGTAGTTTACTTTTTGAGAAATTTCTTCTTGGCGCAGATTAAGATCCGATATCTGGTTATAAAGAAGTTGGATTTCATTTTAACAATGAATGTCGCACTTTTTGGATCTCGGCTACGCACTCCGTAAGCTGTCTCAATAACTTGTTCTGGCGAGACATCTAGTAATCCTGCGCAGGTGGATTTAGCCTTTTCACCCATGTCGGATTGACTATCAACAGGTAGGTGTATTACTAGGTTTGCCTCCATACCTTTTTGCAGAACTTTATCGAGCTGCTCCTCAAGTTGTTTGTTTCGTTGTTCCAGGTAGTTTACTTTTTGAGAAATTTCTTCGTGGCGCAGATTAAGATCCGATATCTGGTTATAAAGAAGTTCCAAGTCTGACTTTGAAGCTAGTTGTTCGACGAGCTTCTTGTTGTTTTCAATCAAGATCTCTTGCATTTTTTTAACACTTAAACCAGAAGTTCCCATAGCGAGTTTTGTTTTTGCTTTGCTCGAGCTCGGGTGGCGTTTTTGGGTACCTGGCTGGTCTGGAGAAGTATCGGATAGTCCTCTTTTTAACATTTAGAGGTTAGCTTTTTGTGATGCACTCTTTCTTTGCTATACAGAGATTTAATAGCTAAAACTTACTCAGTATTTATATTTCTTTGATTGGGTTTGTTTTAATTTTTCGCTCAGGAAGGTTCTTTTCTTATAATTGCACTTATTTACACTCTTATTTTATTTTTTATTCGGAGACCAAAATTTCGCGTCCATTTTGACAGATGACCTATTTTGTTTAACCAGGTAAATGCAACTACAATGGTAAATGTAACTAAAATGGTAAATGCAACTTAAATGGTAAATGTAACTAAAATGGTAAATGCAATTAAATGGTTAATGCAACTAAAGTGGTAAATGCAACTAAAATAGTAACTGCAACTAAAATGATAAATGCAACTAAAATGGTAAATGCAATTAAAATGGTAAATGCTACTAAAATGGTAAATGCAATTGAATGGTTAATGCTACTAAAATGGTAAATGCAACTAAAATGGTAAATGGAACTAAAATGGTAAATGCAAACAAAATGCCAAATGTAACTAAAATGGTAAAAGCAACTAAAATGGTAAATGCACTACAATGGTAAATGCCACTTAACTGGTAAATGCAACTAATATGGCCATGCAACTTAAATGGTAAATGCTGCTAAAATGGTAAATGCAATTATAGGGTTAATGCTACTAAAATGGTAAATGCAACTAAAATGGTAAATGCAACTAAAATGGTAAATGTAACTAAAATGGTAAATGCAACTTTAATAGCAAATGCAACTAAAATGGTAAATGCAACTAAAATGGTAAATGTAACTAAAATGGTAAATGCAACTTAAATGGTAAATGTAACAAAATGCAACTAAAGTGGTAAATGCAACTAAAATGGTAACTGCAACTAAAATAACAAATGCAACTAAAATGGCAAATGCAACTAAAATGGTAAATGCAACTAATATGGTAAATGCAACTTAAATGGTAAATGCAAATAAAATGGTAAATGCAACTTAAAAATGGTAAATGCAACTTAAATGGTACATGCAACTTAAATGGTAAATGCAACTAAAATGGTTAATGCCACTTAACTGGTAAATACAACTAAAATGGTAAATGCAACTAAAATGGTAAATTCAACTTAAATGGTAAATGCAACTAAAATGGTTAATGCAACAAAAATGGTAACTGCAACTAAAATAGTAAATGCATCTAAAATGGTAGATGCAACTAAAATCGTAACTGCAATTAAAATTTTTAATGCAACAAAAATGGTAACTGCAACTAAAATGGTAAATGCAACTAAAATGGTAAATGCAACTTAAATGGTAAATGCAACTAAAATGGTTAATGCCACTTAACTGGTAAATGCAACTAAAATGGTAAATGCAACTAAAATGGTAAATTCAACTTAAATGGTAAATGCAACTAAAATGGTTAATGCAACAAAAATGGTAACTGCAACTAAAATAGTAAATGCATCTAAAATGGTAGATGCAACTAAAATCGTAACTGCAATTAAAATTTTTAATGCAACAAAAATGGTAACTGCAATTAAAATGGTAAATGCAACTAAAATGGTAAATGCAACTTAAATGGTAAATGCAACTAAAATGGTTAATGCCACTTAACTGGTAAATGCAACTAAAATGGTAAATGCAACTTAAATGGTAAATGCAACTAAAATGGTTAATGCCACTTAACTGGTAAATGCAACTAAAATGGTAAATGCAACAAAAATGGTAAATGCAACTTAAATGGTAAATGCAACTAAAATGGTTAATGCCACTTAACTGGTAAATGCAACTAAAATGGTAAAAGCAACTAAAATGGTAAATGAAACTATAATGGTAAATGTAACTAAAATGACAAATGCAACTAAAATGGCAAATGCAACTAAAATGGTAAATGCAACTAATATGGTAAATGCAACTTAAATGGTAAATGCAAATAAAATGGTAAATGCAACTTAAAAATGGTAAATGCAACTAAAATGGTAAATGCAACTTAAATGGTAAATGCAACTTCAATGGTAAATGCAACTAAAATGGTTAATGCCACTTAACTGGTAAATGCAACTAAAATGGTAAACGCAACTAAAATGGTAAATTCAACTTAAATGGTAAATGCAACTAAAATGGTTAATGGAACAAAAATGGTAACTGCAACTAAAATAGTAAATGCATCTAAAATGGTAGATGCAACTAAAATCGTAACTGCAACTAAAATTTTTAATGCAACAAAAATGGTAACTGCAACTAAAATGGTAAATGCAACTAAAATGGTAAATGCAACTAAAATGGTAAATGCAACTAAAATGGTAAATGCAACTAAAATGGTAAATGCAACTAAAATGACAAATGCAACTAAAATGGCAATTGCAACAAAAATGGTGAATGCAACTAAAATGGTAAATGCAACCAAAATGGTAACTGCATCTAAAATGGTAAATGCGACTAAGATGGTAATTGCAACTAAAATAGTAAATGCAACTAAAATGGCAAATGCAACTAAAATGGTAAATGCAACTAAGATGGTAATTGCAACTAAAATGGTGAATGCAACTAAAATGGTAAATGCAACTAAAATAGTAAATGCAACTAAAATGGTAAATGCTACTAAAATGGTAAATGCAACTAAGATGGTAATTGCAACTAAAATGGTGAATGCCACTAAAATGGTAAATGCAACTAAAATAGTAAATGCAACTAAAATGGTAAATGCAAATAAAATGATAAATGGGACTAAAATGGTAAATGCAAATAAAATGGCAAATGCAACTAAAATGGTAAATGCAACTAATAGTAAATGCAATTAAATGGTTAATGCAACTAAAATGATAAATGCAAAATGGTAAACGTAACTAAAATGGTAAACATAACTAAAATTGTAAATGCAACTAAAATGGTAAATGCAACTAAAATGGTAAATGCAACTAAAATGTCAAACGCAACTAAAATGGTAACTGCAACTAAAATGGTAAATGCAACTAAAATTGTAATTGAAACTTAAATGGTAAATGCAACTAAATTCGTAAATGCAACTAAAATATTATATGCAACTAAAATGGCAAATGCAACTAAAATGATAAATGCAAAATGGTAAATGGTAAATGTA
The DNA here is from genome assembly GCA_910595825.1 of Philhelius pedissequus. Taxonomy (NCBI): domain Eukaryota; kingdom Metazoa; phylum Arthropoda; class Insecta; order Diptera; family Syrphidae; genus Philhelius; species Philhelius pedissequus. The sequence continues at coordinate 225,258,375 of OU343161.1, read as the reverse complement.
ACTAAAATGGTAAACATAACTAAAACGGTAAATGCAAATAAAATGGTAAATGCTACTAAAATGGCAAATGCAACTAAAATGGTAAAGACAACAAAAATGGTAGCTACAACTAAAATGGTGAATGCAACTGAAATGGTAAATGCAACTAAAATGGTAAATGTAACTAAAATGACCAATGCAACTAAAATGGCAAATGCAACTAAAATGGTAACTGCAACTAAAATGGTAAATGCAACTAAAATGGCAAATGCAACTAAAATGGTAATGCAACTAATATGGTAAATGCAATTTAAATGGTAAATGCAACTAAAATGTTAAATGCAACTAAAATGGTAAATGCAATTAAATGGTTAATGCTACTAAAATGGTAAATGCAACTAAAATGGTAAATGCAACTAAAATGGTAAATGCAACTAAAATGGTAAATGCAACTAAAATGGTAAATGCAACTAAATTCGTAAATGCAACTAAAATATTAAATGCAATTAAAATGGCAAATGCAACTAAAATGGCAAATGCAATTAAATGGTTAATGCAACTAAAGTGGTAAATGAAACTAAAATGGTAACTGCAATTAAAATGGTAAATGCAACTAAAATGGTAAATGCAACTAAAATGGTAAATGCAACTAAAATAGTAAATGCAACTAAAATGGTAAATGCAACTAAAATATTAAATGCAATTAAAATGGCAAATGCAACTAAAATGGCAAATGCAATTAAATGGTTAATGCAACTAAAATGGTAAATGCTACTAAAATGGGAAATGCAACTTAAATGGTTAATGCAACTAAGATGACAAATGCAACTTAAATGGTAAATGCATTTAAATGGTTAATGCTACTAAAATGATAAATGCAACTAAAATGGTAAATACAACTAAAATGGTAAATGTAACTAAAATGGTAAACGCAACTAAAATGGTAAATACAACTAAAATGGTAAATGCAACTAGTTAAGTTAGTATTTTTAGTTTAAATGACTTTTATTCAAATAAATAAATTAACAAAATTAAAAATTATCTTAGCCTATATGGTTTTGCCTAGCGCCGGCCGTCTACCAGGTTGACAATGTTATTATGTCCTGAATTTATTTATAAATACAAAAGTTAACTAAAATTATATTTATTATTTAAAATCTCATTCTAAAATTCGTTTTCTGTATCGAAGTGCAGCTACTGTATAGTTGTACAAAACATCCCATCCATTTTCACCGTTTAAAATCCTTAATGTTTCACCTTCTTCTAGAACATCTATTGAAAACATCATTACTCGAAATTCCTTCAAAATTGGGCAAACTGCAAGGAAATGGAACACATCTTCCCTCGTTTTCATGTTGCAAAGTTCGCAGAGAGTTGGTAGATCGGAGCGGTGGGGAATAAAATTTAGATTAATTATCTCGCCTCTCATTTTAAATATCGTACTGATTTTGTCCACAGAGTAGCAGTTGAGGAAGTATGTATTTTCATTTAGATGATAGTTTAGTTTGTTATAGTAATTCCTAAACAGTGAGGCTCCAGCATCCTCAGTATATCTTTTGTAAGATATTTTCCCCACTTTGTCCAACATCAAATTGAATTTCTCTCTTAAAGAAGATGGTTGCTCGTTTGTCTGAATGACTAGCTCTATTCCACAGTCCAACGCAATTTGCTTCCAAACATTGCAAATACTCCCATTCATTCTTATTATGTTTCTCAGTATTATGTTTGGTATTCTCGTTTCTTCCATCTCTAATACTTTTATAATATAATTCAGGTGCACTTCTAAGGTACGCAGGAACATAGGTGGAGTTCCAGTTTCAATATATAACATATAGTTTGGAGTATTTCTTGGTAACCGGAACATCCTCTTTAAAAAATATCGTAGGAACTTTTCGACAGCTTCATAAGGTCTATAACCCCATACTTGAGCTCCATAAAGTAGGATTGATGTAGCAGTAGAACGGAATACCATTTGTTTCGCACTATGTGATATATAGTTGTTTTTAATGCAACGTTCCCATATCGATGAAATAGCTCGTTTAGCATCTGATAACTTTTCTTCAAGATGTACATTTACATTTAAGTTTGCTGATACTAACATTCCAAGATATTTGTAATTTCGCACGATCTCCACTTCTTCACCATTTGACTTCCACTTCTCCAGATTACAATAACGGCCACCTCCATCTCTAAATATCATAATTTTTGATTTCTGCAGATTGACTGTTAGATTCCAACTTCTACAGTACACCTCGAGTCTGTTGATCATTCTCTGAAGACCGTCCACAGAATCACTCAAAAAAACGATGTCATCCGCATACATCAAAGCTGGAATTGTTACTCCATAGAAGTTTATTCCACCTTTTATAGCATCAGTTATACCATTAATAAATAGTATAAAGAGCAAAGCGCTGAGTATACATCCCTGCTTAACTCCCATCGAGGTCTCGAATTCTTCAGAGATTAGATTTCCATCCCACACAAGAGCTCTCAAAATACGAATAATTTTGTTTGATATACCAATTTTGAACAGTTTATAAAAGAGTGCTTCACGCGATATCGTGTCAAATGCTGCACGAAAATCAACGAAAAAGGCATACAATTTCTTGTGCTTATCTTTATACGCGGCAGCGATGCTAGTAAGTGCAAATATTTGGTCAATTGTGGAATAACCCTTTCTAAACCCAGCTTGGAATTCTGTAAGAATGTTCTTTTCTTTCACCCAATCACTGAGCCTTTTATATATTAAAGCCGCAAACAACTTGGCTGAAGTGTTTTAAAACGAAATACCCCTGTAGTTTGCTGAATCTTTGTAGTCGCCTTTTTTATGTAACGGGAAAATTATAGATGTTTTGAAACTATCCGGAACCTGAGCTGAGTCGAATATTCGGTTGAATTCTACTGTAAGTAATTGTATAAACTCATTTGTAGCATTTTTATAGAATTCAAATGGAATTCGATCATTTCCTGGTGCTTTATTTCGTTTTGAATTGTCAATAGCTTCTTGAATATCATGATATGTAAAAGATGCATCCAATTTATCATCTATAAACATGGGGGCTGCATACAGAAATAAAGGTGATGTTAGTGGAGCGTTAAGAAGGCTATTAAAGTGGGTTCTCAAGAGGGGAGCTTTCAATGATACAGCGATGTTATTCGAGCGTCCAGTTATGTATTTTACGGCTTTCCAAAACTCAGCTGACGATCTGGTGTTATTTATCACAGCTATGTTTTTTTGCTCAAATTTTGCTTTCTTTTCGTAGCAGAGCCGTTTATAATCCTTATTGGCTTCGTTGTAGAGCACTCTGAAGATACTGGCACTGTTTGATCGCAGAAGATTCAAGAGTTTAAAAGATCTAGTTCTAGCTTTCAAGCACTCTGAATCAAACCACTTTTGTTTAAATATGGTTTTACCTCTTGATTGTATGCTCGGTGGTACAGCTTTCTTTATGACTTCTGTTAAGTTTGCAATATCAGTTGGACGATTTTCTAATTTCAGACCATTAAGAATCACACTCAGGTTATGCTGATACGTTTCACGTATGTGATCCTTCCAAACAAGTTTCGGCAAAAGTCCTAAGTGTTTTAAGCCCAACTCATTCATACTTGTGGTTACAGAAAGTGAAACTTCCAATGGCATGTGGTCAGAAAAAATATCTGCTCTAACTCGGAAGTCATCCAAGAGGTAATTCCAATTTCCTGCTATAAAACAGTAATCAATTACTGAACACGATGAACCTCTAATAAACGTATATTTGCCTTCAGAGTCTCCAACACAGCTTCCATTCAGAACAAGGCAGTCATAAGTATCGGCAATTTCCAGTATTTTTGAGCCTTTACCGTCACAAACTGAGTCCTTAGATTTGCGCACTTTATTCAAACACACACCATCATATCCAGTTACGAAATTATTTTGGGAAACTCCTATCCGGCCATTGAAATCACCGACAAGCATTACATCAGATGTATCCAAGTATTGAAGCGAGTCACATAATCTGTCATAATCCTGTTGCCAGTGGCTGCAATTTAAATAAATTGGTACCAAAACTACGTCACCATTGCCCGTTTTAATATCCAAGGTCAGCAATTCACCCGTTCTTTTAAAGCTAATATAAATACCGTCCAGATTGTCACGATATCCATATAATGTACCTCCACTACCTCTTCCAAAAATAGATGTTTTTACTGCTGGTACCCAATTAAGTTCGAAATTCAAAAATATATTTTTAAATCTAATTTCATCATGTTTTAATAGATGAGTTTCAAATAATACGAATATATCAAAGCTCTTAATATAATTAAAAAAGTCCACAAAATTTAATTTATTTTTTTAACCTGATATGTTATAGCTTAATATTTTTATTTTCTTATTTACTAAAAGATTATCCATTTCACTCTGGTAGACTGGAACACATCATGCATCGTGTAAAAGCGCCTTAGAGCATGTGGCCACACCCAAAGAATTTTCATTTGATGGCAGCACTTCTTGAGGATTGGCACCACTAACAGAAGTGACATTTGGTGTCAGATTTGAAGTTTTGCTTCCATTATTTGTAAATGTGGATTCATTCACAAATAATTTATTGTTAATTGGAATGTCTCCAAAGAGAGATTTAATTATTTCAACCCCATTTTTTTTACCACATCTTAACCCCTGCACCGAGTCCCAGAAAAAGACTTTGCCGTCAATAATAAGCTTATCATCTCTTAGAGATATTCTTATTTTTGGGTCATTAAGACGAAGCTCCTTCATGATCGGAATCATTTTTGCACGCCGCCCACGAATATTGAGGGGCAAATCTTTATGGATGCTAATCTTTGACCCCTTGAGCTTATTGGCATTTCTCAGTACGTCCCAGGCAGCTTCCTTGGATTTCATTTTAACAATGAATGTCGCACTTTTTGGATCTCGGCTACGCACTCCGTAAGCTGTCTCAATAACTTGTTCTGGCGAGACATCTAGTAATCCTGCGCAGGTGGATTTAGCCTTTTCACCCATGTCGGATTGACTATCAACAGGTAGGTGTATTACTAGGTTTGCCTCCATACCTTTTTGCAGAACTTTATCGAGCTGCTCCTCAAGTTGTTTGTTTCGTTGTTCAAGGTAGTTTACTTTTTGAGAAATTTCTTCTTGGCGCAGATTAAGATCCGATATCTGGTTATAAAGAAGTTGGATTTCATTTTAACAATGAATGTCGCACTTTTTGGATCTCGGCTACGCACTCCGTAAGCTGTCTCAATAACTTGTTCTGGCGAGACATCTAGTAATCCTGCGCAGGTGGATTTAGCCTTTTCACCCATGTCGGATTGACTATCAACAGGTAGGTGTATTACTAGGTTTGCCTCCATACCTTTTTGCAGAACTTTATCGAGCTGCTCCTCAAGTTGTTTGTTTCGTTGTTCCAGGTAGTTTACTTTTTGAGAAATTTCTTCGTGGCGCAGATTAAGATCCGATATCTGGTTATAAAGAAGTTCCAAGTCTGACTTTGAAGCTAGTTGTTCGACGAGTTTCTTGTTGTTTTCAATCAAGATCTCTTGCATTTTTTTAACACTTAAACCAGAAGTTCCCATAGCGAGTTTTGTTTTTGCTTTACTCGAGCTCGGGTGGCGTTTTTGGGTACCTGGCTGGTCTGGAGAAGTATCGGATAGTCATCTTTTTAACATTTAGAGGTTAGCTTTTTGTGATGCACTCTTTCTTTGCTATACAGAGATTTAATAGCTAAAACTTACTCAGTATTTATATTTCTTTGATTGGGTTTGTTTTAATTTTTCGCTCAGGAAGGTTCTTTTCTTATAATTGCACTTATTTACACTCTTATTTTATTTTTTATTCGGAGACCAAAATTTCGCGTCCATTTTGACAGATGACCTATTTTGTTTAACCAGGTAAATGCAACTACAATGGTAAATGTAACTAAAATGGTAAATGCAACTTAAATGGTAAATGTAACTAAAATGGTAAATGCAATTAAATGGTTAATGCAACTTAAGTGGTAAATGCAACTAAAATAGTAACTGCAACTAAAATGATAAATGCAACTAAAATGGTAAATGCAATTAAAATGGTAAATGCTACTAAAATGGTAAATGCAATTGAATGGTTAATGCTACTAAAATGGTAAATGCAACTAAAATGGTAAATGGAACTAAAATGGTAAATGCAAACAAAACGCCAAATGCAACTAAAATGGTAAAAGCAACTAAAATGGTAAATGCACTACAATGGTAAATGCCACTTAACTGGTAAATGCAACTAATATGGCCATGCAACTTAAATGGTAAATGCTGCTAAAATGGTAAATGCAATTATAGGGTTAATGCTACTAAAATGGTAAATGCAACTAAAATGGTAAATGCAACTAAAATGGTAAATGTAACTAAAATGGTAAATGCAACTTTAATAGCAAATGCAACTAAAATGGTAAATGCAACTAAAATGGTAAATGTAACTAAAATGGTAAATGCAACTTAAATGGTAAATGTAACAAAATGCAACTAAAGTGGTAAATGCAACTAAAATGGTAACTGCAACTAAAATAACAAATGCAACTAAAATGGCAAATGCAACTAAAATGGTAAATGCAACTAATATGGTAAATGCAACTTAAATGGTAAATGCAAATAAAATGGTAAATGCAACTTAAAAATGGTAAATGCAACTTAAATGGTACATGCAACTTAAATGGTAAATGCAACTAAAATGGTTAATGCCACTTAACTGGTAAATACAACTAAAATGGTAAATGCAACTAAAATGGTAAATTCAACTTAAATGGTAAATGCAACTAAAATGGTTAATGCAACAAAAATGGTAACTGCAACTAAAATAGTAAATGCATCTAAAATGGTAGATGCAACTAAAATCGTAACTGCAATTAAAATTTTTAATGCAACAAAAATGGTAACTGCAATTAAAATGGTAAATGCAACTAAAATGGTAAATGCAACTTAAATGGTAAATGCAACTAAAATGGTTAATGCCACCTAACTGGTAAATGCAACTAAAATGGTAAATGCAACTTAAATGGTAAATGCAACTAAAATGGTTAATGCCACTTAACTGGTAAATGCAACTAAAATGGTAAATGCAACAAAAATGGTAAATGCAACTTAAATGGTAAATGTAACTAAAATGACAAATGCAACTAAAATGGCAAATGCAACTAAAATGGTAAATGCAACTAATATGGTAAATGCAACTTAAATGGTAAATGCAAATAAAATGGTAAATGCAACTTAAAAATGGTAAATGCAACTAAAATGGTAAATGCAACTTAAATGGTAAATGCAACTTCAATGGTAAATGCAACTAAAATGGTTAATGCCACTTAACTGGTAAATGCAACTAAAATGGTAAACGCAACTAAAATGGTAAATTCAACTTAAATGGTAAATGCAACTAAAATGGTTAATGGAACAAAAATGGTAACTGCAACTAAAATAGTAAATGCATCTAAAATGGTAGATGCAACTAAAATCGTAACTGCAACTAAAATTTTTAATGCAACAAAAATGGTAACTGCAACTAAAATGGTAAATGCAACTAAAATGGTAAATGCAACTAAAATGGTAAATGCAACTAAAATGGTAAATGCAACTAAAATGGTAAATGCAACTAAAATGACAAATGCAACTAAAATGGCAATTGCAACAAAAATGGTGAATGCAACTAAAATGGTAAATGCAACCAAAATGGTAACTGCATCTAAAATGGTAAATGCGACTAAGATGGTAATTGCAACTAAAATAGTAAATGCAACTAAAATGGCAAATGCAGCTAAAATGGTAAATGCAACTAAGATGGTAATTGCAACTAAAATGGTGAATGCAACTAAAATGGTAAATGCAACTAAAATAGTAAATGCAACTAAAATGGTAAATGCTACTAAAATGGTAAATGCAACTAAGATGGTAATTGCAACTAAAATGGTGAATGCCACTAAAATGGTAAATGCAACTAAAATAGTAAATGCAACTAAAATGGTAAATGCAAATAAAATGATAAATGGGACTAAAATGGTAAATGCAAATAAAATGGCAAATGCAACTAAAATGGTAAATGCAACTAATAGTAAATGCAATTAAATGGTTAATGCAACTAAAATGATAAATGCAAAATGGTAAATGTAACTAAAATGGTAAACATAACTAAAATTGTAAATGCAACTAAAATGGTAAATGCAACTAAAATGGTAAATGCAACTAAAATGTCAAACGCAACTAAAATGGTAACTGCAACTAAAATGGTAAATGCAACTAAAATTGTAATTGAAACTTAAATGGTAAATGCAACTAAATTCGTTAATGCAACTAAAATGGTAAATGCAACTAAATTCGTTAATGCAACTAAAATGGTAAATGTAACTAAAATGACAAATGCAACTAAAATGCACAAATGCAACTAAAATGGTAACTGCAACTAAAATGGCAAATGCAACTAAAATGGTAAATGCAACTAAAATGATAAATGCACTAAAATTGTAAATGCCACTTAACTGGTAAATGCAACTAAAATGGTAAATGCAACTATAATGACAAATGCAACTTAAATGGCAAATGCAACAAAAATGGTAAATGTAACTAAAATGGTAAATGCAACTTAAATGGTAAATGTAACTAAAATGGTAAATGCAATTAAATGGTTAATGCAACTAAAGTGGTAAATGCAACTAAAATCGTAACTGCAACTAAAATTTTTAATGCAACAAAAATGGTAACTGCAAATAAAATGGTAATTTAAACTAAAATGGTAAATGCAACTTAAATGACAAATGCAACTAAAATGGTAAATGCAACTAAAATGGTAAATGCAATTAAAATGGTAAATGCAACTAAATTCGTAAATGCAACTAAGATATTAAATGCAATTAAAATGGCAAATGCAACTAAAATGGCAAATGAATTAAATGGTTAATGGAACTAAAGTGGTAAATGCAACTAAAATGGTAACTGCAATTAAAATGGTAAATGCAACTAATATGGTAAATGCAACTAAAATGGTAAATGCAACTAAAATGGTAAATGCAACTAAAATAGTAAATGTAACTAAAATGGTAAATGCAACTAAAATGGTAAATGCAACTAAAATGGTGCATGCAACTAAAATGGTAAATGCAACAAAAATAGTAAATGCAACTAAAATGGTAAATGCAACTAAAATGGTAAATGCAACTAAAATTGTAAATGCAACTAAAATGGCAAATGCAACTAAAATGGTAAATGCAACTAAAATGGTAAATGCACTAAAATTGTAAATGCCACTTAACTGGTAAATGCAACTAAAATGGTAAATGCAACTATAATGACAAATGCAACTAAAATGGCAAATGCAACAAAAATGGTAAATGTAACTAAAATGGTAAATGCAACTTAAATGGTAAATGTAACTAAAATGGTAAATGCAATTAAATGGTTAATGCAACTAAAGTGGTAAATGCAACTAAAATCGTAACTGCAACTAAAATTTTTAATGCAACAAAAATGGTAACTGCAACTAAAATGGTAATTTAAACTAAAATGGCAAATGCAACTTAAATGGTAAATGCAACTAAAATGGCTAATGCCACTTAACTGGTAAATGCAACTAAAATGGTAAATGCAACTAAAATGGTAAATTCAACTTAAATGGTAAATGCAACTAAAATGGTTAATGCAACAAAAATAGTAACTGCAACTAAAATAGTAAATGCATCTAAAATGGTAGATGCAACTAAAATCGTAACTGCAACTAAAATTTTTAATGCAACAAAAATGGTAAATGCAACTAAAATGGTTAATGCCACTTAACTGGTAAATGCAACTAAAATGGTAAAAGCAACTAAAATGGTAAATGAAACTAAAATGGTAAATGTAACTAAAATGACAAATGCAACTAAAATGGCAAATGCAACTAAAATGGTAAATGCAACTAATATGGTAAATGCAACTTAAATGGTAAATGCAAATAAAATGGTAAATGCAACTTAAAAATGGTAAATGCAACTAAAATGGTAAATGCAACTTAAATGGTAAATGCAACTTAAATGGTAAATGCAACTAAAATGGTTAATGCCACTTAACTGGTAAATGCAACTAAAATGGTAAGTGCAACTAAAATGGTAAATTCAACTTAAATGGTAAATGCAACTAAAATGGTTAATGCAACAAAAAATGGTAACTGCAACTAAAATAGTAAATGCATCTAAAATGGTAGATGCAACTAAAATCGTAACTGCAACTAAAATTTTTAATGCAACAAAAATGGTAACTGCAACTAAAATGGTAAATGCAACTAAAATGGTAAATGCAACTAAAATGGTAAATGCAACTAAAATGGTAAATGCAACTAAAATGACAAATGCAACTAAAATGGCAATTGCAACTAAAATGGTGAATGCAACTAAAATGGTAAATGCACCCAAAATGGTAACTGCAACTAAAATGGTAAATGCGACTAAGATGGTAATTGCAACTAAAATAGTAAATGCAACTAAAATGGCAAATGCAACTAAAATGGTAAATGCAACTAAGATGGTAATTGCAACTAAAATGGTGAATGCAACTAAAATGGTAAATGCAACTAAAATAGTAAATGAAACTAAAATGGTAAATGCTACTAAAATGGTAAATGCAACTAAGATGGTAATTGCAAGTAAAATGGTGAATGCCACTAAAATGGTAAATGCAACTACAATAGTAAATGCAACTAAAATGGTAAATGCAAATAAAATGATAAATGGGACTATAATGGTAAATGCAAATAAAATGGCAAATGCAACTAAAATGGTAAATGCAACTAATAGTAAATGCAATTAAATGGTTAACGCAACTAAAATGATAAATGCAAAATGGTAAATGTAACTAAAATGGTAAACATAACTAAAATCGTAAATGCAACTAAAATGGTAAATGCAACTAATATGGTAAATGCAACTTAAATGGTAAATGCAAATAAAATGGTAAATGCAACTTAAAAATGGTAAATGCAACTAAAATGGTAAATGCAACTTAAATGGTAAATGCAACTTAAATGGTAAATGCAACTAAAATGGTTAATGCCACTTAACTGGTAAATGCAACTAAAATGGTAAGTGCAACTAAAATGGTAAATTCAACTTAAATGGTAAATGCAACTAAAATGGTTAATGCAACAAAAAATGGTAACTGCAACTAAAATAGTAAATGCATCTAAAATGGTAGATGCAACTAAAATCGTAACTGCAACTAAAATTTTTAATGCAACAAAAATGGTAACTGCAACTAAAATGGTAAATGCAACTAAAATGGTAAATGCAACTAAAATGGTAAATGCAACTAAAATGGTAAATGCAACTAAAATGACAAATGCAACTAAAATGGCAATTGCAACAAAAATGGTGAATGCAACTAAAATGGTAAATGCACCCAAAATGGTAACTGCAACTAAAATGGTAAATGCGACTAAGATGGTAATTGCAACTAAAATAGTAAATGCAACTAAAATGGCAAATGCAACTAAAATGGTAAATGCAACTAAGATGGTAATTGCAACTAAAATGGTGAATGCAACTAAAATGGTAAATGCAACTAAAATAGTAAATGAAACTAAAATGGTAAATGCTACTAAAATGGTAAATGCAACTAAGATGGTAATTGCAAGTAAAATGGTGAATGCCACTAAAATGGTAAATGCAACTACAATAGTAAATGCAACTAAAATGGTAAATGCAAATAAAATGATAAATGGGACTATAATGGTAAATGCAAATAAAATGGCAAATGCAACTAAAATGGTAAATGCAACTAATAGTAAATGCAATTAAATGGTTAACGCAACTAAAATGATAAATGCAAAATGGTAAATGTAACTAAAATGGTAAACATAACTAAAATCGTAAATGCAACTAAAATGGTAAATGCAACTAAAATGGTAAATGCAACTAAAATGTCAATTGCAACTAAAATGGTAACTGCAACTAAAATGGTAAATGCAACTAAAATTGTAACTGAAACTTAAATGGTAAATGCAACTAAATTCGTAAATGCAACTAAAATATTAAATGCAACTAAAATGGTAAAGACAACAAAAATGGTAGCTACAACTAAAATGGTGAATGCAACTAATATGGTAAATGCAATTAAATGGTTAATGCAACTAAAATGATAAATGCAAAATGATAAATGTAACTAAAATGGTAAACATAACTAAAATGGTAAATGCAACTAAAATGGTAAATGTAACTAAAATGTTAAATGCAACTAAAATGGTAAATGCAATTAAATGGTTAATGCTACTAAAATGGTAAATGCAACTAAAATGGTAAATGCAACTAAAATGGTAAATGCAACTAAAATGTTAAATGCAACTAAAATGGTAAATGCAACTAAAATGTCAAATGCAACTAAAATGGTAACTGCAACTAAAATGGTAAATGCAACTTAAATTGTAACAGAAACTTAAATGGTAAATGCAACTAAATTCGTAAATGCAACTAAAATATTAAATGCAACTAAAATGGTAAAGACAACAAAAATGGTAGCTACAACTAAAATGGTGAATGCAACTAAAATGGTAAATGCAATTAAATGGTTAATGCTACTAAAATGGTAAATGCAACTTAAATAGTAAATGCAACTAAAATGGTTAATGCCACTTAACTGGTAAATGCAACTAAAATGGTAAATGCAACTAAAATGGTTAATGCAACAAAAAATGGTAACTGCAACTAAAATAGTAAATGCATCTAAAATGGTAGATGCAACTAAAATCGTAACTGCAACTAAAATTTTTAATGCAACAAAAATGGTAACTGCAACTAAAATGGTAAATGCAACTAAAATGGTAAATGCAACTAAAATGGTAAATGCAACTAAAATGGTAAATGCAACTAAAATGACAAATGCAACTAAAATGGCAATTGCAACAAAAATGGTGAATGCAACTAAAATGGTAAATGCACCCAAAATGGTAACTGCAACTAAAATGGTAAATGCGACTAAGATGGTAATTGCAACTAAAATAGTAAATGCAACTAAAATGGCAAATGCAACTAAAATGGTAAATGCAACTAAGATGGTAATTGCAACTAAAATGGTGAATGCAACTAAAATGGTAAATGCAACTAAAATAGTAAATGAAACTAAAATGGTAAATGCTACTAAAATGGTAAATGCAACTAAGATGGTAATTGCAAGTAAAATGGTGAATGCCACTAAAATGGTAAATGCAACTACAATAGTAAATGCAACTAAAATGGTAAATGCAAATAAAATGATAAATGGGACTATAATGGTAAATGCAAATAAAATGGCAAATGCAACTAAAATGGTAAATGCAACTAATAGTAAATGCAATTAAATGGTTAACGCAACTAAAATGATAAATGCAAAATGGTAAATGTAACTAAAATGGTAAACATAACTAAAATCGTAAATGCAACTAAAATGGTAAATGCAACTAAAATGGTAAATGCAACTAAAATGTCAATTGCAACTAAAATGGTAACTGCAACTAAAATGGTAAATGCAACTAAAATTGTAACTGAAACTTAAATGGTAAATGCAACTAAATTCGTAAATGCAACTAAAATATTAAATGCAACTAAAATGGTAAAGACAACAAAAATGGTAGCTACAACTAAAATGGTGAATGCAACTAATATGGTAAATGCAATTAAATGGTTAATGCAACTAAAATGATAAATGCAAAATGATAAATGTAACTAAAATGGTAAACATAACTAAAATGGTAAATGCAACTAAAATGGTAAATGTAACTAAAATGTTAAATGCAACTAAAATGGTAAATGCAATTAAATGGTTAATGCTACTAAAATGGTAAATGCAACTAAAATGGTAAATGCAACTAAAATGGTAAATGCAACTAAAATGTTAAATGCAACTAAAATGGTAAATGCAACTAAAATGTCAAATGCAACTAAAATGGTAACTGCAACTAAAATGGTAAATGCAACTTAAATTGTAACTGAAACTTAAATGGTAAATGCAACTAAATTCGTAAATGCAACTAAAATATTAAATGCAACTAAAATGGTAAAGACAACAAAAATGGTAGCTACAACTAAAATGGTGAATGCAACTAAAATGGTAAATGCAATTAAATGGTTAATGCTACTAAAATGGTAAATGCAACTTAAATAGTAAATGCAACTAAAATGGTTAATGCCACTTAACTGGTAAATGCAACTAAAATGGTAAATGCAACTAAAATGGTAAATTCAACTTAAATGGTAAATGCAACTAAAATGGTTAATGCAACAAAAATGGTAACTGCAACTAAAATAGTAAATGTATCTAAAATGGTATATGCAACTAAAATCGTAACTGCAACTAAAATTTTTAATGCAACAAAAATGGTAGCTGCAACTAAAATGGTAAATGCAACTAAAATGAATGGTAAATGCAACTAAAATGGTAAATGTAACTAAAATGGTAAATGCAACTTTAATAGTAAATGCAACTAAAATGGTAAATGCAACTAAAATAGTAATTGCAACTAAAATGGTAAATGCAACTAAAATGGTAAATGCAACTAAAATGGTGTATGCAACTAAAATGGTAAATACAACAAAAATAGTAAATGCAACTAAAATGGTAAATGCAACTAAAATGGTAAATGGAACTAAAATTGTAAATGCAACTAATATGGTAAATGCACTAAAATTGTAAATGCCACTTAACTGGTAAATGCAACTAAAATGGTAAATGCAACTAAAATGGTAAATTCAACTTAAATGGTAAATGCAACTAAAATCGTTAATGCAACAAAAATGGTAATTGCAACTAAAATAGTAAATGCATCTAAAATGGTAGATGCAACTAAAATCGTAACTGCAACTAAAATTTTTAATGCAACTATAATGGTAACTGCAACTAAAATGGTAAATGTAACTAAAATGGTAAATGCAACTAAAATGGTAAATACAACTAAAATGGTAAATGCAACTACAATGGTAAATGTAACTAAAATGGTAAATGCAACTTAAATGGTAAATGTAACTAAAATGGTAAATGCAATTAAATGGTTAATGCAACTAAAGTGTTAAATGCAACTAAAATGGTAACTGCAACTAAAATGATAAATGCAACTAAAATGGTAAATGCAACCAAAATGGCAAATGCAACTAAAATGGTAAACGCAACTAAAATAACAAATGCAACTAAAATGGCAATTGCAACTAAAATGGCAATTGCAACAAAAATGGTGAATGCAACTAAAATGGTAAATGCAACCAAAATGGTAACTGCAACTAAAATGGTAAATGCGACTAAGATGGTAATTGCAACTTAAATGGTGAATGCAACTAAAATGGTAAATGCAACTAAAATAGTAAATGCAACTAAAATGGCAAATGCAACTAAAATGGTAAATGCAACTAAGATGGTAATTGCAACTTAAATGGTGAATGCAACTAAAATGGTAAATGCAACTAAAATAGTAAATGCAACTAAAATGGTAAATGCAACTAAAATGGTAAATGCAACTAAGATGGTAATTGCAACTAAAATGGTGAATGCAACTAAAATGGTAAATGCAACTAATATGGTAAATGCAATTAAATGGTTAATGCAACTAAAATGATAAATGCAAAATGGTAAATTTAACTAAAATGGTAAACATAAATAAAATTGTAAATGCAACTAAAATGGTAAATGCAACTAAAATAGTAAATGCAACTAAAATTTCTAATGCAACTAAAATGGTAACTGCAACTAAAATGGTAAATGCAACTAAAATTGTAACTGCAACTTAAATGGTTAACGCAACTAAATTCGTAAATGCAACTAAAATATTAAATGCAACTAAAATGGTAAAGACAACAAAAATGGTAGCTACAACTAATATGGTTAATGCAATTAAATGGTTAATGCAACTCAAATGATAAATGCAAAATGGCAAATGTAACTAAAATGGTAAACATAACTAAAATGGTAAATGCAACTAAAATGGTAAATGCTACTAAAATTGTAAATGCAACTAAAATGGTAAATGCAACTAAAATGGTAAATGCAACTAAAATGTCAAATGCAACTAAAATGGTAACTGCAACTAAAATGGTAAATGCAACTAAAATTGTAACTGCAACTAAAATGGTAAATGCAACTAAAATGGTAAATGCAACTAAAATGGTAAATGTAACTAAAATGGTAAATACAACTTAAATGGTAAATGCAACTAAAATGGTAAATGCAACTAAAATGGTAAATGTAACTAAAATGGTAAATGCAACTAAAATGGTAAATGTAATTAAAATGCAACTAAAAAGGCAAATGCAACTAAAATAGTAACTGCAACTAAAATGGTAAATTGCAACTAAAATGGCAAATGCAACTAAAGTGGTAATGCAACTAATATGGTAAATGCAACTTAAATGGTAAATGCAACTAAAATGGTAAATTCATTTAAATGGTATATGCAACTAAAATGATAAATGCAACTAAAATGGTAAATGCAATTAAATGGTTAATGCTACTAAAATGGTAAATGCAACTTAAATGGTAAATGCAACTAAAATGGTAAATGCAACTAAAATGGTAAATGCAACTAAAATGGTAAATGCAACTAAAATGTCAAATGCAACTAAAATGGTAACTGCAACTAAAATGGTAAAAGCAACTAAAATTGTAACTGCAACTTAAATGGTAAATGCAACTAAATTCGTAAATGCAACTAAAATATTAAATGCAACTAAAATGCCAAATGCAACTAAAATGGTAACTGCAACTAAAATGGTAAAAGCAACTAAAATTGTAACTGCAACTTAAATGGTAAATGCAACTAAATTCGTAAATGCAACTAAAATATTAAATGCAACTAAAATATCAAATGCAACTAAAATGATAAATGCAAAATGGTAAATGTAACTAAAATGGTAAATATAACTAAAATAGTAAATGCACCTAAAATGGTAAATGCAACTTAAATGGTAAATGCAACTAAAATGGTAAATTCATTTAAATGGTATATGCAACTAAAATGATAAATGCAACTAAAATGGTAATTGCAATTAAATGGTTAATGCTACTAAAATGGTAAATGCAACTTAAATGGTAAATGCAACTAAAATGGTAAATGCAACTAAAATGGTAAATGCAACTAAAATGGTAAATGCAACTAAAATGTCAAGTGCAACTTAAATGGTAACTGCAACTAAAATGGTAAAAGCAACTAAAATTGTAACTGCAACTTAAATGGTAAATGCAACTAAATTCGTAAATGCAACTAAAATATTAAATGCAACTAAAATGCCAAATGCAACTAAAATGGTAACTGCAACTAAAATGGTAAAAGCAACTAAAATTGTAACTGCAACTTAAATGGTAAATGCAACTAAATTCGTAAATGCAACTAAAATATTAAATGCAACTAAAATGCCAAATGCAACTAAAATGATAAATGCAAAATGGTAAATGTAACTAAAATGGTAAATATAACTAAAATAGTAAATGCACCTAAAATGGTAAATGCAACTAAAATGGTAAAGACAACTAAAATGGTTAATGCAACTAAAATAGTAAATGCAATTAAATGGTTAATGCTACTAAAATGGTAAATGCACCTTAAATGGTAAATGCAACTAAAATGGTAAATGCAACTAAAATGGTAAATGCAACTAAAATGGTAAATGCAACTAAAATGCCAAATGCAACTAAAATGATAAATGCAAAATGGTAAATGCACTAAAATGGTAAATGCCACTTAACTGGTAAATGCAACTTATATGGTACATGCAACTTAAATGGTAAATGCTGCTAAAATGGTTAATGCAATTAAAGGGTTAATGCTACTAAAATGGTAAATGCAACTAAAATGGTAAATGCAACTAAAATGGTAAATGTAACTAAAATGGTAAAAGCAACTTTAATAGTAAATGCAACTTAAATGGTAAGTGCAACTAAAATGGTAAATGTAACTTAAATGGTAATGCAACTAATATGGTAAATGTAACTAAAATGGTAAATGCAACTTAAATGGTAAATGCAAGTAAAATGGTAAATGCAACTAAAATGGTAAATGTAACTAAAATGGTAAATGCAACTAAAATGGTAAATGTAACTAAAATGACAAATGCAACTAAAAAGGCAAATGCAACTAAAATGGTAACTGCAACTAAAATGGTAATGCAACTAATAAGGTAAATGCAATTTAAATGGTAAATGCAACTAAAATGGTAAATGCATTTAAATGGTTAATGCTACTAAAATGATAAATGCAACTAAAATGGTAAATGCAATTAAATGGTTAATGCTACTAAAATGGTAAATGTAACTAAAATGGTAAATGCAACTAAAATGGTAAATGCAACTAAAATGGTAAATTGCAACTAAAATGGCAAATGCAACTAAAATGGTAATGCAACTAATAAGGTAAATGCAACTTAAATGGTAAATGCAACTAAAATGGTAAATGCATTTAAATGGTTAATGCTACTAAAATGATAAATGCAACTAAAATGGAAAATGCAACTAAAATGGTAAATGCAACTAATATGGTAACTGCAACTAAAATGGTAAATTGCAACTGAAATGGCAAATGCAACTAAAATGGTAATGCAACTAATAAGGTAAATGCAACTTAAATGGTAAATGCAACTAAAATGGTAAATGCATTTAAATGGTTAATGCTACTAAAATGATAAATGCAACTAAAATGGTAACTGCAATTAAATGGTTAATGCGACTAAAATGGTAAATGTAACTAAAATGGTAAATGCAGCTATAATGGTAAATGCAACTAAGATGGTAATTGCAACTAAAATGGTGAATGCAACTAAAATGGTAAATGGAACTAAAACGGTAAATGCAACTAAAATGGTAAATGCAAATAAAATGGCAAATGCAACAAAAATGGTAAATGCAACTATTATGGTAAATGCAATTAAATGGTTAATGCAACTAAAATGGTGAATGCAACTAAAATGGTAAATGCAACTAAAGTAGTAAATGCGACTAAAATGGTAAATGCAACTAAAATGGTAAATGCAACTAAAATGGTAAATGTAACAAAGATGGTGAATGCAACTAAAATGGTAAATGCAACTATAATTGTAACTGGAACTAAAATGGTAAATGCAACTAAAGTGGTAAATGCCATCAATATGGTAAAGGCAACTAAAATGGTAAATGCAACTAAAATGGTAAATGCACTTAAATGGTTAACGCTACTAATATGATAAATGCAACTAAAATGGTAAATGCAACTAAAATGGTGAATGCAAATAAAATGGTAAATGCAACTAAAATAGTAAATGCAGCTAAAATGGTAAATGCAACTAAAATGGTAAATGCAACTAAGATGGTAATTGCAACTAAAATGGTGTATGCAACTAAAATGGTAAATGCAACTAAAACAGTAAATGCAACTAAAATGGTAAATGCAAATAAAATGATAAATGCAACTAAAATGGTAAATGCAACTAAAATGATAAATGCAAAATGGTAAATACAACTAAAATTATAAACATAACTAAAATTGTAAATGCAACTAAAATTGTAAATGCAACTAAAATGGTAAATGCAACTAAAATGGTAAATGCAACTAAAATTTCAAATGCAACTAAAATGGTAACTGCAACTAAAATGGTAAATGCGACTAAAATTGTAACTGCAACTTAAATGGTGAATGCAACTAAATTCGTAAATGCAACTTAAATATAAAATGCAACTAAAATGGTAAAGACAACAAAAATGGTAGCTACAACTAAAATGGTGAATGCAACTAATATGGTAAATGCTACTAAAATTGTAAATGCAACCAAAATGGTAAATGCAACTAAAACAGTAAATGCAACTAAAATGGTAAATCCAATAAAAGGTCAAATGCAACTAAAATGGTTAATGCAACTAAAATGATAAATGCAAAATGGTAAATGTAACTAAAATGGTAAACATAACTAAAATGGTAAATGCAACTAAAATGGTAAATGCTACTAAAATTGTAAATGCAACCAAAATGGTAAATGCAACTAAAACAGTAAATGCAACTAAAATGGTAAATGCAACTAAAATGTCAAATGCAACTAAAATGGTAACTGCAACTAAAATGGTAAATGCAACTAAAATTGTATCTGCAACTTAAATGGTAAATGCAACTAAATTCGTAAATGCAACTAAAATATTAAATGCAACTAAAATGGCAAATGCAACTAAAATGGCAAATGCAATTAAATGGTTAATGCAACTAAAGCAGTAAATGCAACTAAAATGGTAACTGCAATTAAAATGGTAAATGCAACTAAAATGGTAAATGCAACTAAAATGGTAAATGCAACTAAAATGGTAAATGCAACTAAAATAGTAAATGCAACTAAAATGGTAAATGCAACTAAAATGGTATATGCAAATAAAATGGTGCATGCAACTAAAATGGTAAATGCAACAAAAATAGTTAATGCAACTAAAATGGTAAATGCAACTAAAATGGTAAATGCACTAAAATTGTAAATGCAACTAAAATGGCAAATGCAACTAAAATGGTAAATGCAACTAAAATGGTAAATGCACTAAAATTGTAAATGCCACTTAACAGTTTAATGCAACTAAAATGGCAAATGCAACAAAAATGGTGAATGCAACTAAAATGGTAAATGCAACTAAAATGGTAAATGCTACTAAAATGGGAAATGCAACTTAAATGGTTAATGCAACTAAGATGACAAATGCAACTTAAATGGTAAATGCATTTAAATGGTTAATGCTACTAAATTGATAAATGCAACTAAAATGGCAAATACAGATAAAATGGTAAATGTAACTAAAATGGTAAATGCAACTAAAATGGTAAATACAACTAAAATGGCAAATGCAACTACAATGGTAAATGTAACTAAAATGGTAAATGCAAGTAATTGTAAATGTAACTAAAATGGTAAATGCAATTAAATGGTTAATGCAACTAAAGTGGTAATGCAACTAAAATGGTAACTGCATTAAAATGATAAATGCAACTAAAATGGTAAATGCAACTAAAATGGTAAATGCTACTAAAATGGTAAAAGCAATTGAATGGTTAATGCTACTAAAATTGTAAATGCAACTAAAATGGTAAATGCAACTAAAATGGTAAATGTAACTGAAATGGTAAATCAACTTTAATAGTAAATGCAACTAAAATGGTAAATGCAAGTAAAATGGTAAATGTAACCAAAATGACAAATGCAACTAAAATGGCAAATGCAACTAAAATGGTAAATGCAACTAATATGGTAAATGCAACTTAAATGGTAAATGCAAATAAAATGGTAAATGCAACTTAAAAATGGCAAATGCAACTAAAATGGTAAATGCAACTTAAATGGTAAATGCAACTTAAATGGTAAATGCAACTAAAATGGTTAATGCCACTTAACTGGTAAATGCAACTAAAATGGTAAATGCAACTAAAATGGTAAATTCAACTTAAATGGTAAATGCAACTAAAATGGTTAATGCAACAAAAATGGTAACTGCAACTGAAATAGTAAATGCAACTAAAATGGTGAATGCAACCAAAATGGTAACTGCAACTTAAATAGTAAATGCAACTAAAATGGTTAATACCACTTAACTGGTAAATGCAACTAAAATGGTGAATGCAACTAAAATGGTAAATGCGACTAAAATGGTAAATGCCATTTATATGGTAAATACAACTAAAATAAATGGTAAAATCTACTTAAATGGGAAATGCAACTTAAATGGTTAATGCAACTAAAATGGAAAATGCAACTAAAATGATAAATGCAACTAAAATGGTAAATGCAACTAAAATGGTAAATGCTACTAAAATGGTAAATGCAATTGAATGGTTAATGCTACTAAAATGGTAAATGCAACTTAAATGGTAAATGCAACTAAAATGGTTAATGCAACAAAAATGGTAACTGCAACTAAAATAGTAAATGCATCTAAAATGGTAGATGCAAACTAAAATTTTTAATGCAACAAAAATGGTAACTGCAACTAAAATGGTAAATGCAACTAAAATGGTAAATGCAACTTAAATGGTAAATGCAACTAAAATGGTTAATGCCACTTAACTGGTAAATGCAACTAAAACGGTAAATGCAACTAAAATGGTAACTGCAACTAAAATAGTAAATGCATCTAAAATGGTAAATGCAACTAAAATCGTTACTGCAACTAAAATTTTTAATGCAACAAAAATGGTAACTGCAACTAAAATGGTAAATGCGACTAAAATGGTAAATGCCATTAATATGGTAAATTCAACTAAAATGGTAAAATCTACTTAAATGGGAAATGCAACTTAAATGGTTAATGCAACTAAAATGGTAAATGCAACTGAAATGGTAAATGCAACTAAAATGGTAAATGTAACTAAAATGGTAAATGCAACTTAAATAGTAAATGCAACTAAAATGGTAAGTGCAACTAAAATGGTAAATGTAACATAAATGGTAAATGCAACTTAAATGGTAAATGCAACTTAAATGGTAAATGCAACTAAACTGGTTAATGCCACTTTACTGGTAAATGCAACTAAAATGGTAAATGCAACTAAAATGGTAAATTCAACTTAAATGGTAAATGCAACTTAAATTGTAAATGCAACAAAAATGGTAACTGCAACTAAAATAGTAAATGCATCTAAAATGGTAAATGCCATTAATATGGTAAATACAACTAAAATGGTAAATGCTACTTAAATAGGAAATGCAACTTAAATGGTTAATGCAACTAAAATGGTAAATGCAACTGAAATGGTAAATGCAACTAAAATGGTAAATGTAACTAAAATGGTAAATGCAACTTAAATAGTAAAAGCAACTAAAATGTTAAATGCAACTAAAATGGTAAATGTAACTGAAATTGTAAATGCAACTTTAATAGTAAATGCAACTAAAAGGGTAAATGCAACTAAAATGGTAAATGTAACCAAAATGACAAATGCAACTAAAATGGTAAAGACAACAAAAATGGTAGCTACAACTAAAATGGTGAATGCAACTAATATGGTAAATGCAATTAAATGGTTAATGCAACTAAAATGATAAATGCAAAATGGTAAATGTAACTAAAATGGTAAACATAAATAAAATGGTAAATGCAACTAAAATGGTTGTTAAGAAAATTTAATTACTTTGCATGTTTTTAACTTAGTTTTTTTTTTGTTTATTTAAATCGAGTTAACTGTTTGTTTATAAATTTCAATTAGAAAATATTTGAAGAATTTTGATCATTCTGGAACTACTACTCATAACGTATAGACTTAATATTTAAATATATTTGAAAATAAATTGGACTGAGTTTTCATTTATAACGACGAAAACAATTTCGAAGACATCGTGGTCCTTCAAACCAGAAGAATACAGCACTTGGAAAATGTCAGCAAGCAGGACAAGCACAAGGAAATCGAAGGGAATTCCACCGACACGATATGGTGAAGACAATGTTTTTCCAATCAGGAAAAGCACATCTTGTATAGCATTTCATGATGATGGAAAGGAAGGAACTGATGAAATGACCGAACGTTCTGGAGACAATACAATAATGGCCGATGAAGAAAATCATAATAATTCTTCAGATGACCAATCAGAAGACACTGAGGAAGAAAATGAACTACCTGTGGAAGATAAAACCAAAGACAAAATATTTAAATTGTCGGAGGAGGTAAAAAAATTATCTTTTGAGCTCCATAGGTTGAAGTCCGACGGATCAAAACTAAAATCAAATAATGTAAAGAAGATTAAAAAGACTACTAGTAGAACATTTGAGATTCCATGCACCGAAGATAATGAAAATAGGATACCTTACATGGAAATAATGTCAACTTTTATTTCAAGACAAACCAAAATGGATCTACCGAAATTTGGAGGAAATCCTGAAGACTGGTTGATGTTTAAAAATGAATACCATCGAACATCAGATATGTGCAAATTTACAAGCAACGAAAATGTGACCAGACTTCGTATAGCTTTGAAGGACGAAGCACTAGATGCTGTTCGATCACTCCTCATTTCGCCAGACAGTGCCGATAAAATCATGAAAATTTTGGAGAGACGTTTTGGACGACCGGGCTATATCATCAATTCATTGATCCTGAAGACAAAGGAGATTTTACCTCCTAAAGAAGATAAACCGATGTCAATCATCAAATTTGCTACGGCAGTAGAAAATCTTACTGGTATGATTGAACTTTTAAATAAAAATGAGTATTTGTCCAATCCACAGCTTATCCAAGACCTCGAAAAGAAACTGCCATCAACATTACACATTATGTGGTCAGATTTCATATATGAAAAGGATTCTTACAATCTTAGGAACTTTTCTGATTGGTTAGATAGAAAGTCTCATGCTGCATCTCTTCGTGTGCAGCCAGAATTATCAACATCTACATCAAGAGGAGACACAAAACGGACATCAAGAGTAAACACAGCTATCAAAACAGACGATAACATCAAGTACAAAGTTTTCTCATCAAATTGCAAATCTGTAGCAAGATGTAAGAAATTTTTCGAGATGACTGTGGACGAAAGATGGAAGTTCGTTACAAAAGCTTCCCTTTGTTTTTCTTGTCTGAATGAAAATCATTCAATGCAAGCTTGTCGAAAAAAAGTGTCTTGCAATGTAGATAATTGCAAAAAACAACATCATCATCTGCTACACTCCAATCGAACTTCACCACAGAATCAACATAGTGAGTTATGTGCTCAAAGCTCTTCGGTAGATGTTCCGACAAATTTAAGAATTCTTCCAGTCTGTCTTAAGAATGGCGATATCGAAGTCAGAACATTAGCTATGATGGATTCTGGAGCAAGTCTTACTTTAATGAGAAGTGACATAGCAGATAAATTAAAAATAAACGGAACTCATTCACCTCTAAGCGTTAAATGGTTCAACGGAGATTCAGCCAAGGAGTTAGATTCAAAATGCTTCTCGACATCTATCAAAGGGACATTTAATGGAGCTAAGTTTTACAAATTACGAGATGTTAGAACCGTAAAGGAACTGCCTCTAATTCAACAAACAGTCAACAAAAAGAAGTTAACTGAAAAATATCCATATTTAAATGAAATCGACTTTGAAAGCTTTAAAAATGGTCAACCAACAATTCTCATAGGTGAAAACAACGGACTGCTATCATCAACAAGGCAATTAATACATGACAAATGGAATTCACCTATAGCCAGCAAGACATGGCTGGGTTGGACGATAAGCGGAAATGACGGATCTAGTCATAATCACGACAAGAAGGTTGCAAATGTTATTTCAAATTCAAAAGACGTTGATCTCCATGACTTAGTCAAGTGCTTTTGGGAATTGGATGGCATAGGTTCAGCTAAAGGGAACATCGAAAAATCTCGTGATGATGACAGAGCTTTGCAGATTTTGGAAAAAACAACAAAACGAGTTTCTGAAGATCGGTGGGAATCTGGGCTTTTATGGCGATTTGACAATGTGCCACTACCATCAGACAGCAAGAACATGGCTGTTAAACGATTACTCATGCTAGAAAAGAGACTGGATAAAGACGACATCCTAAAATCAGCATACCATTCTAACATAAATGAGTATATCAATAAAGGCTATCTTCAAGAAATCACAATCCTGAAGAATCCAGAACAGAGACAATGGTATCTACCGCATTTTCCCGTTGTAAACCCTAACAAACCAACAAAAATTAGAATGGTTTTTGACGCTGCAGCAAAGTACAATGGCTCATCGTTAAATGACAAGCTTCTAGAAGGACCTGATATGTTAAAGTCACTACCTGGGGTTATTCTTCGATTTCGGCAAGGAATTATAGGATTCACTGCTGATATCAAAGAGATGTTTCATCGTGTGCAAATTCGAGATAATGATTGCTATAGTCAGCTGATCCTTTGGCGTGGAGACAAGAAGCAAGGCGAACCAAAAACATATAAATTGACAGCCATGACTTTTGGAGCAACCTGTTCACCATGCACAGCCATATATGTTAAAGACAAAAATGCAGACGAATTTGTTGCTGACTATCCGAACGCAGTAAATGATATTAAAAGAAACCATTATATGGACGACTACCTAGGGACTGCTAGAAATGAAGAAGAGGCTATCTTAATCATTAAGGATATTATTAAAGTTCATAGTTATGGTGGTTTTCAGCTAAGAAATTGGTATTCTACGTCAGCAAATGTAACTCAATCTATTCCTCAAAATCTCCTTCCTGTTAACAAAAACGAAAAAATCAATATTGATAAAAATAAGCAATTAAGTCGAGTGCTAGGAATTGTGTGGGACACTGCAGAAGACATCTTCACTTTCAATACAAATTTCTCGAAAGTTGATTCAGCTCTTTTAAGTGGAGAAAGAACTCCGACTAAGCGTGAGGCCTTAAAATCATAATGTCAGTTTTTGATCCACTTGGTTTCATCGCCCACCTTGTAATTGTTGGGAAAATTATTCTTCAAAAAATTTGGAAGACATCAATTGACTGGGATGAAAAACTGACTGTTGAATTAGGAGCTGAGTGGAAACAGTGGCTAAACAACTAACAACAAATCCACTGCGTGCAAATACCGAGATGTTTCTCTGACACCTACTTGGATGGACCGATTGTGGAGCTACACTGCTTCGTAGATGCCAGCAACGAAGCTTACTCTGTAGTTGTATACGTAAGAACATTGAACAAAAATAATATAATAGTTTCTCTTGCAGCAGCCAAAGCAAAAGTAAAACCTTCCAAACCGAACATGACGATACCAAGACTCGAGCTACAAGCTGCATTACTAGGAGCTAGACTAACAAATTACCTGAAACAAGAGCTAGACCGAAAGTTTGATAGAACTTTTTATTGGACTGATTCCGCAACTGTTTGGTACTGGATCCAATCAAGTAGCTCTCGTCATAAACAGTTTGTCTCTAATCGTCTTAGTGAAATATCAGAATTGACTATCGTAAATGATTGGAGATGGCTTCCAACGAAATTAAATGTAGCTGACGATGCAACTCGAAGTGGCGTTAAGCTCCTTATCCCTACTAATCGTTGGTTTACAGGACCTGAGTTTTTGTATTCAAAAAAATCAAAATGGCCCAAGAATAAATTAGATCCGGTAGATGACGAACTACTCGAATTTGTTGGAGTCATAACTAAAGAAAAGCTATTTCAATTACCTGACGTTCAACGATTTTCATCGTGGTTGAGACTTATTCGTACCACAGCTTGGATGTTACGCTTCATACAAAATTATGTATTTAAACAAAATGGGAGCGGAGAACTATCAACAGACGAAATGCATGATGCAGAGCTTCTCTGGATTCGACAATCTCAGCGAAAAATGATTGCGAAAGACTACAAAAAACTTAAACATAATCAAGAAATCGATAAAAATAGTTCATTATACAATCTTTCGCCAAAATTGACAGACGACAATGTAATTCGATTACATGGAAGACTGTGTAAATTGTCTGATGGCGACGACTGGTTCAAATTTCCAGTTATACTTCATGGCAATGATGACTATGTTAAGCTCTTGGTAAAACACTATCATCAACAAGGGAATCATATCGGACATGAAAGTATTCTAAATGAATTACATCAAAGATACTGGATCATCAAAGTGAGACCAACATTGAAGAAAGTGAGACGTGAATGTAACACTTGCATTAAAAATAACGCGAAACCTGCAGCAACCATAATGGGACAACTACCTGCAGCTCGTATTAGAGACGGAATGCCAGCATTTTGTTTTACTGGTGTGGACTACTTCGGACCAATGACTGTTAAAATAGGCCGGCGGCGGCGTCACGAAAAAAGGTATGGGGTTCTATTTACATGCTTGACATGTCGTGCTATTCATCTAGAAATAGCCACAAATCTTTCGACTGACTCAATTATAATGGCTCTTAGACGATTTATTGCAAGACGAGGTTGTCTCCAAGAAATGTTTTCAGACAACGGAACCAATTTTCGAGGTGCTGAAAAAGAACTAGAAAGAAGTCTTGCTGAATTCGATCAAGAAGAAATAAAACAACTGTTGACTATTCAAAAAATAAATTGGAACTTCATTCCACCAGCAGCACCTCACATGGGTGGATGCTGGGAACGTTTGGTGCGATCAGTGAAGAATGCGCTAAAAGCTGTGCTTAAAGAACAATATCCGACTGAAGAAGTTCTTTATACGTTAATGACAGAAGCCGAACATCTAATCAATTCAAGGCCACTAATTGATGTACCTATTCATCCCGATGAACCAGAAGCTTTAACGCCAAACCACTTTTTGATAGGACGCTCTTCAGCAAAAGCGCCTATTGGAAAATTCTCAAAAACCGATTTCATTCTTCGTAAACACTGGCGAGCAACACAACATTTAGCTGACCAGTTTTGGAAACGATGGAGAAGAGAATACCTCCCAACACTCAACCGTAGAACGAAATGGTTAGCCAAAGGTGAAGGAGTAAAAGTAGGAGACATTGTACTTGTTGTTGACAATAACATCGTCCGTGGATGCTGGCCGAAAGGAATTATTACAAGAATCTTTCCTGGACACGATGGCGAAGTTAGAGTTGTAGAAGTTAAAACATCTACTGGCGTTTTTAGAAGACCATTGGTCAAGTTATGTATCTTAAATTTTCATCGTAATGGTACTGAAGACCATGGCGGCTTCAATACCGCGAAGGAGAATGTTAAGAAAATTTAATTACTTTGCATGTTTTTAACTTAGTTTTTTGTTTTGTTTATTTAAATCGAGTTAACTGTTTGTTTATAAATTTCAATTAGAAAATATTTGAAGAATTTTGATCATTCTGGAACTACTACTCATAACGTATAGACTTAATATTTAAATATATTTGAAAATAAATTGGACTGAGTTTTCATTTATAACGACGAAAACAATTTCGAAGACAATGGTAAATGCTACTAAAATTGTAAATGCAACCAAAATGGTAAATGCAACTAAAATAGTAAATGCAACTACAATGGTAAATGTAACTAAAATGGTAAATGCAACTTAAATTGTAAATGTAACTAAAATGGTAAACGCAATTAAATGGTTAATGCAACTAAAGTGGTAATGCAACTAAAATGGTAACTGCAACTAAAATGATAAATGCAACTAAAATGGTAAATGCAACTAAAATGGTAAATGCTACTAAAATGGTAAATGCAATCGAATGGTTAATGCTACTAAAATGGTAAATGCAACTAAAATGGTAAATGCAACTAAAATGGTAAATGTAACTGAAATGGTAAATCAACTTTAATAGTAAATGCAACTAAAATGGTAAATGCAACTAAAATAGTAAATGTAACCAAACTGACAAATGCAACTAAAATGGTAAATGCAACTAATATGGTAAATGCAACTTAAATGGTAAATGCAAATAAAATGGTAAATGCAACTTAAAAATGGTAAATGCAACTAAAATGGTAAATGCAACTTAAATGGTAAATGCAACTTAAATGGTAAATGCAACTAAAATGGTAAATGCGACTAAAATGGTAAATGCCATTAATATGGTAAATACAACTAAAATGGTAAAATCTACTTAAATGGGAAATGTAACTTAAATGGTTAATGCAACTAAAATGGCAAATGCAACTAAAATGGTAAATGCAACTAATATGGTAAATGCAACTTAAATGGTAAATGCAAATAAAATGGTAAATGCAACTTAAAATTGGTAAATGCAACTAAAATAGTAAATGCAACTAAAATGGTAAATGCAACTAAAATGTCAAATGCAACTAAAATGGTAACTGCAACTAAAATGGTAAATGCAACTAAAATTGTAACTGCAAC
The DNA here is from genome assembly GCA_910595825.1 of Philhelius pedissequus. Taxonomy (NCBI): domain Eukaryota; kingdom Metazoa; phylum Arthropoda; class Insecta; order Diptera; family Syrphidae; genus Philhelius; species Philhelius pedissequus. The sequence continues at coordinate 225,228,694 of OU343161.1, read as the reverse complement.
TTAAATGGTAAATGCAACTAAATTCGTAAATGCAACTAAAATATTAAATGCAACTAAAATGGTAAATGCAACTAAAATGGTAAAAGCAAATAAAATGGTGCATGCAACTAAAATGGTAAATGCAACTAAAATGGTAAATGCACTTAAATTGTAAATGCCACTTAACAGTTAAATGCAACTAAAATGGTAAATGCAACTATAATGACAAATGCAACTAAAATGGCAAATGCAACAAAAATGGTGAATGCAACTAAAATGGTAAATGCAACTATAATGGTAACTGGAACTAAAATGGTAAATGCAACTAAAATGGTAAATGTCATTAATTTACCATGCAACTAAAATGGTAAATGCTACTAAAATGGGAAATGCAACTTAAATGGTTAATGCAACTAAGATGACAAATGCAACTTAAATGGTAAATGCCTTTAAATGGTTAATGCTACTAAATTGATAAATGCAACTAAAATGGCAAATACTGCTAAAATGGTAAATGTAACTAAAATGGTAAATGTAACTAAAATGGTAAATACAACTAAAATGGTAAATGCAACTACAATGGTTTATGTAACTAAAATGGTAAATGCAACTAAAATGGTAAATGCTACTAAAATGGTAAATGCAATTGAATGGTTAATGCTACTAAAATGGTAAATGCAACTAAAATGGTAAATGGAACTAAAATGGTAAATGCAAACAAAATGCCAAATGCAACTAAAATGGTAAAAGCAACTAAAATGGTAAATGCACTAAAATGGTAAATGCCACTTAACTGGTAAATGCAACTAATATGGTACATGCAACTTAAATGGTAAATGCTGCTAAAATGGTAAATGCAATTAAAGGGTTAATGCTACTAAAATGGTAAATGCAACTAAAATGTTAAATGCAACTAAAATGGTAAATGTAACTGAAATGGTAAATGCAACTTTAATAGTAAATGCAACTAAAGTGGTAAATGCAACTAAAATGGTAAATGTAACCAAAATGACAAATGCAACTAAAATGGCAAATGCAACTAAAATGGTAAATGCAACTAATATGGTAAATGCAACTTAAATGGTAAATGCAAATAAAATGGTAAATGCAACTTACAAATGGTAAATGCAACTAAAATGGTAAATGCAACTTAAATGGTAAATGCAACTTAAATGGTAAATGCAACTAAAATGGTTAATGCCACTTAACTGGTAAATGCAACTAAAATGGTAAATGCAATTAAAATGGTAAATTCAACTTAAATGGTAAATGCAACTTAAATGGTTAATGCAACAAAAATGGTAACTGCAACTGAAATAGTAAATGCAACTAAAATGGTAAATGCAACTAAAATGGTAACTGCAACTTAAATAGTAAATGCAATTAAAATGGTTAATGCCACTTAACTGGTAAATGCAACTAAAATGGTAAATGCAACTAAAATGGTAAATGCAACTTAAATGGTAAATGCAACTTAAATGGTAAATGCAACTAAAATGGTTAATGCCACTTAACTGGTAAATGCAACTAAAATGGTAAATGCAACTAAAATGGTAAATTCAACTTAAATGGTAAATTCAACTAAAATGGTTAATGCAACAAAAATGGTAACTGCAACTGAAATAGTAAATGCAACTAAAATGGTGAATGCAACAAAAATGGTAACTGCAACTAAAATGGTAAATGCAACTAAAATGGTAAATGCAACTTAAATAGTAAATGCAATTAAAATGGTTAATGCCACTTAACTGGTAAATGCAACTAATATGGTACATGCAACTTAAATGGTAAATGCTGCTAAAATGGTAAATGCAATTAAAGGGTTAATGCTACTAAAATGGTAAATGCAACTAAAATGTTAAATGCAACTAAAATGGTAAATGTAACTGAAATGGTAAATGCAACTTTAATAGTAAATGCAACTAAAGTGGTAAATGCAACTAAAATGGTAAATGTAACCAAAATGACAAATGCAACTAAAATGGCAAATGCAACTAAAATGGTAAATGCAACTAATATGGTAAATGCAACTTAAATGGTAAATGCAAATAAAATGGTAAATGCAACTTAAAAATGGTAAATGCAACTAAAATGGTAAATGCAATTAAAATGGTTAATGCCACTTTACTGGTAAATGCAACTAAAATGGTAAATGCAACTAAAATGGTAAATTCAACTTAAATGGTAAATGCAACTAAAATGGTTAATGAAACAAAAATGGTAACTGCAACTAAAATAGTAAATGCATCTAAAATGGTAGATGCAAACTAAAATTTTTAATGCAACAAAAATGGTAACTGCAACTAAAATGGTAAATGCAACTAAAATGGTAAATGCAACTTAAATGGTAAATGCAACTAAAATGGTTAATGCCACTTAACTGGTAAATGCAACTAAAACGGTAAATGCAACTAAAATGGTAATTGCAACTAAAATAGTAAATGCATCTAAAATGGTAAATGCAACTAAAATCGTAACTGCAACTAAAATTTTTAATGCAACAAAAATGGTAACTGCAACTGAAATAGTAAATGCAACTAAAATGGTAAATGCAACTAAAATGGTAACTGCAACTTAAATAGTAAATGCATTAAAATGGTTAATGCCACTTAACTGGTAAATGCAACTAAAATGGTAAATGCAACTAAAATGGTAAATGCAACTTAAATGGTAAATGCAACTTAAATGGTAAATGCAACTAAAATGGTTAATGCCACTTAACTGGTAAATGCAACTAAAATGGTAAATGCAACTAAAATGGTAAATTCAACTTAAATGGTAAATTCAACTAAAATGGTTAATGCAACAAAAATGGTAACTGCAACTGAAATAGTAAATGCAACTAAAATGGTGAATGCAACCAAAATGGTAACTGCAACTTAAATAGTAAATGCAACTAAAATGGTTAATGCCACTTAACTGGTAAATGCAACTAAAATGGTAAATGCAACTAAAATGGTAAATGCGACTAAAATGGTAAATGCCATTAATATGGTAAATACAACTAAAATGGTAAAATCTACTTAAATGGGAAATGTAACTTAAATGGTTAATGCAACTAAAATGGCAAATGCAACTAAAATGGTAAATGCAACTAATATGGTAAATGCAACTTAAATGGTAAATGCAAATAAAATGGTAAATGCAACTTAAAAATGGTAAATGCAACTAAAATAGTAAATGCAACTAAAATGGTAAATGCTACTAAAATGTCAAATGCAACTAAAATGGTAACTGCAACTAAAATGGTAAATGCAACTAAAATTGTAACTGCAACTTAAATGGTAAATGCAACTAAATTCGTAAATGCAACTAAAATATTAAATGCAACTAAAATGGTAAATGCAACTAAAATGGTAAAAGCAAATAAAATGGTGCATGCAAATAAAATGGTGCATGCAACTAAAATGGTAAATGCACTAAAATTGTAAATGCCACTTAACAGTTAAATGCAACTAAAATGGTAAATGCAACTATAATGACAAATGCAACTAAAATGGCAAATGCAACAAAAATGGTGAATGCAACTAAAATGGTTAATGCAACTATAATGGTAACTGGAACTAAAATGGTAAATGCAACTAAAATGGTAAATGTCATTAATTTACCATGCAACTAAAATGGTAAATGCTACTAAAATGGGAAATGCAACTTAAATGGTTAATGCAACTAAGATGACAAATGCAACTTAAATGGTAAATGCCTTTAAATGGTTAATGCTACTAAATTGATAAATGCAACTAAAATGGCAAATACAGCTAAAATGGTAAATGTAACTAAAATGGTAAATGTAACTAAAATGGTAAATACAACTAAAATGGTAAATGCAACTACAATGGTTTATGTAACTAAAATGGTAAATGCAACTTAAATGGTAAATGTAACTAAAATGGTAAATGCAATTAAATGGTTAATGCAACTAAAGTGGTAAATGCAACTAAAATGGTAACTGCAACTAAAATGATAAATGCAACTAAAATGGTAAATGCAACTAAAATGGTAAATGCTACTAAAATGGTAAATGCAATTGAATGGTTAATGCTACTAAAATGGTAAATGCAACTAAAATGGTAAATGGAACTAAAATGGTAAATGCAACCAAAATGCCAAATGCAACTAAAATGGTAAAAGCAACTAATATGGTAAATGCACTAAAATGGTAAATGCCACTTAACTGGTAAATGCAACTAATATGGTACATGCAACTTAAATGGTAAATGCTGCTAAAATGGTAAATGCAATTAAAGGGTTAATGCTACTAAAATTGTAAATGCAACTAAAATGTTAAATGCAACTAAAATGGTAAACGTAACTGAAATGGTAAATGCAACTTCAATAGTAAATGCAACTAAAGTGGTAAATGCAACTAAAATGGTAAATGTAACCAAAATGACAAATGCAACTAAAATGGCAAATGCAACTAAAATGGTAAATGCAACTAATATGGTAAATGCAACTTAAATGGTAAATGCAAATAAAATGGTAAATGCAACTTAAAAATGGTAAATGCAACTAAAATGGTAAATGCAACTTAAATGGTAAATGCAACTTAAATGGTAAATGCAACTAAAATGGTTAATGCCACTTAACTGGTAAATGCAACTAAAATGGTAAATGCAATTAAAATGGTAAATTCAACTTAAATGGTAAATGCAACTAAAATGGTTAATGCAACAAAAATGGTAACTGCAACTGAAATAGTAAATGCAACTAAAATGGTAAATGCAACTAAATTGGTAACTGCAACTTAAATAGTAAATGCAATTAAAATGGTTAATGCCACTTAACTGGTAAATGCAACTAAAATGGTAAATGCAACTAAAATGGTAAATGTAACTTAAATGGTAAATGCAACTTAAATGGTAAATGCAACTTAAATGGTAAATGCAACTAAAATGGTTAATGCCACTTAACTGGTAAATGCAACTAAAATGTTAAATGCAACTAAAATGGTAAATTCAACTTAAATGGTAAATGCAACTTAAATGGTAAATGCAACAAAAATGGTAACTGCAACTAAAATGGTAAACGTAACTGAAATGGTAAATGCAACTTTAATAGTAAATGCAACTAAAGTGGTAAATGCAACTAAAATGGTAAATGTAACCAAAATGACAAATGCAACTAAAATGGCAAATGCAACTAAAATGGTAAATGCAACTAATATGGTAAATGCAACTTAAATGGTAAATGCAACTAAAATGGTTAATGCCACTTAACTGGTAAATGCAACTAAAACGGTAAATGCAACTAAAATGGTAATTGCAACTAAAATAGTAAATGCATCTAAAATGGTAAATGCAACTAAAATCGTAACTGCAACTAAAATTTTTAATGCAACAAAAATGGTAACTGCAACTAAAATGGTAAACGCGACTAAAATGGTAAATGCCATTAATATGGTAAATACATGGTAAATACAACTAAAATGGTAAATGCTGCTTAAATGGGAAATGCAACTTAAATGGTTAATGCAACTAAAATGGTAAATGCAACTGAAATGGTAAATGTAACTAAAATGGAAAATGTAACTAAAATGGTAAATGCAACTTAAATAGTAAATGCAACTAAAATGGTAAGTGCAACTAAAATGGTAAATGTAACTTAAATGGTAAATGCAACTTAAATGGTAAATGCAACTTAAATGGTAAATGCAACTAAAATGGTTAATGCCACTTAACTGGTAAATGCAACTAAAATGTTAAATGCAACTAAAATGGTAAATTCAACTTAAATGGTAAATGCAACTTAAATGGTAAATGCAACAAAAATGGTAACTGCAACTAAAATAGTAAATGCATCTAAAATGGTAGATGCAAACTAAAATTTTTAATGCAACAAAAATAGTAACTGCAACTAAAATGGTAAATGCAACTAAAATGGTAAATGCAACTAAAATGGTAAATGCAACTTAAAGGGTAAATGCAACTTAAATGGTAAATGCAACTAAAATGGTTAATGCCACTTAACTGGTAAATGCAACTAAAATGGTAAATGCAACTAAAATGGTAAATTCAACTTAAATGGTAAATGTAACTTAAATGGTAAATGCAACTTAAATGGTAAATGTAACTTAAATGGTAAATGCAACTTAAATGGTAAGTGCAACTAAAATGGTAAATGTAACTTAAATGGTAAATGCAACTTAAATGGTAAATGCAACTTAAATGGTAAATGCAACTTAAATGGTAAATGCAACTTAAATGGTAAATGCAACTAAAATGGTTAATGCCACTTAACTGGTAAATGCAACTAAAACGGTAAATGCAACTAAAATGGTAACTGCAACTAAAATAGTAAATGCATCTAAAATGGTAAATGCAACTAATATCGTAACTGCAACTAAAATTTTTAATGCAACAAAAATGGTAACTGCAACTAAAATGGTAAATGCGACTAAAATGGTAAATGCCATTAATATGGTAAATACAACTAAAATGGTAAATGCTACTTAAATGGGAAATGCAACTTAAATAGTAAATGCAACTAAAATGGTAAGTGCAACTACAATGGTAAATGTAACTTAAATGGTAAATGCAACTTAAATGGTAAATGTAACTAAAATGGTAAATGCAATTAAATGGTTGATGCAACTAAAGTGGTAAATGCAACTAAAATGGTAACTGCAACTAAAATGATAAATGCAACTAAAATGGTAAATGCAACTAAAATGGTAAATGCTACTAAAATGGTAAATGCAATTGAATGGTTAATGCTACTAAAATGGTAAATGCAACTAAAATGGTAAATGGAACTAAAATGGTAAATGCAACCAAAATGCCAAATGCACCTAAAATGGTAAAAGCAACTAAAATGGTAAATGCACTAAAATGGTAATTGCCACTTAACTGGTAAATGCAACTTATATGGTACATGCAACTTAAATGGTAAATGCTGCTTAAATGGTTAATGCAATTAAAGGGTTAATGCTACTAAAATGGTAAATGCAACTAAAATGGTAAATGCAACTAAAATGGTAAATGTAACTAAAATGGTAAAAGCAACTTTAATAGTAAATGCAACTAAATTGGTAAATGCAACTAAAATGGTAAATGCGACTAAAATGACAAATGCAACTAAAATGGCAACTGCAACTAAAATGGTAAATGCAAATAATATGGTCAATGCAACTTAAATGGTAAATGCAAATAAAATGGTAAATGCAACTTAAAAATGGTAAATGCAACTAAAATGGTAATTGAACTAAAATGGTAAATGCAACTTAAATGGTAAATGCAACTAAAATGGTTAATGCCACTTAACTGGTAAATGCAACTAAAATGGTAAATGCAACTAAAATGGTAAATTCAACTTAAATGGTAAATGTAACTTAAATGGTAAATGCAACTTAAATGGTAAATGCAACTAAAATGGTTAATGCCACTTAACTGGTAAATGCAACTAAAATGGTAAATGCAACTAAAATGGTAAATTCAATTTAAATGGTAAATGTAACTTAAATGGTAAATGCAACTTAAATGGTAAATGTAACTTAAATGGTAAATGCAACTTAAATGGTAAGTGCAACTAAAATGGTAAATGCAACTTAAATGGTAAATGCAACTTAAATGGTAAATGCAACTTAAATGGTAAATGCAACTAAAATGGTAAATGCAACTTAAATGGTAAATGCAACTAAAATGGTTAATGCCACTTAACTGGTAAATGCAACTAAAACGGTAAATGCAACTAAAATGGTAACTGCAACTAAAATAGTAAATGCATCTAAAATGGTAAATGCAACTAATATCGTAACTGCAACTAAAATTTTTAATGCAACAAAAATGGTAACTGCAACTAAAATGGTAAATGCGACTAAAATGGTAAATGCCATTAATATGGTAAATACAACTAAAATGGTAAATGCTACTTAAATGGGAAATGCAACTTAAATAGTAAATGTAACTTAAATGGTAAATGCAACTTAAATGGTAAATGTAACTAAAATGGTAAATGCAATTAAATGGTTGATGCAACTAAAGTGGTAAATGCAACTAAAATGGTAACTGCAACTAAAATGATAAATGCAACTAAAATGGTAAATGCAACTAAAATGGTAAATGCTACTAAAATGGTAAATGCAATTGAATGGTTAATGCTACTAAAATGGTAAATGCAACTAAAATGGTAAATGGAACTAAAATGGTAAATGCAACCAAAATGCCAAATGCACCTAAAATGGTAAAAGCAACTAAAATGGTAAATGCACTAAAATGGTAATTGCCACTTAACTGGTAAATGCAACTTATATGGTACATGCAACTTAAATGGTAAATGCTGCTAAAATGGTTAATGCAATTAAAGGGTTAATGCTACTAAAATGGTAAATGCAACTAAAATGGTAAATGCAACTAAAATGGTAAATGTAACTAAAATGGTAAAAGCAACTTTAATAGTAAATGCAACTAAATTGGTAAATGCAACTAAAATGGTAAATGCGACTAAAATGACAAATGCAACTAAAATGGCAAATGCAACTAAAATGGTAAATGCAACTAATATGGTAAATGCAACTTAAATGGTAAATGCAAATAAAATGGTAAATGCAACTTAAAAATGGTAAATGCAACTAAAATGGTAATTGAACTAAAATGGTAAATGCAACTTAAATGGTAAATGCAACTAAAATGGTTAATGCCACTTAACTGGTAAATGCAACTAAAATGGTAAATGCAACTAAAATGGTAAATTCAACTTAAATGGTAAATGTAACTTAAATGGTAAATGCAACTTAAATGGTAAATGTAACTTAAATGGTAAATGCAACTTAAATGGTAAGTGCAACTAAAATGGTAAATGTAACTTAAATGGTAAATGCAACTTAAATGGTAAATGCAACTTAAATGGTAAATGCAACTAAAATGGTAAATGCAACTTAAATGGTAAATGCAACTAAAATGGTTAATGCCACTTAACTGGTAAATGCAACTAAAACGGTAAATGCAACTAAAATGGTAACTGCAACTAAAATAGTAAATGCATCTAAAATGGTAAATGCAACTAAAATCGTAACTGCAACTAAAATTTTTAATGCAACAAAAATGGTAACTGCAACTAAAATGGTAAATGCGACTATAATGGTAAATGCCATTAATATGGTAAATAAAACTAAAATGGTAAATGCTACTTAAATGGGAAATGCAACTTAAATAGTAAATGCAACTAAAATGGTAAGTGCAACTACAATGGTAAATGTAACTTAAATGGTAAATGCAACTTAAATGGTAAATGTAACTAAAATGGTAAATGCAATTAAATGGTTAATGCAACTAAAGTGGTAAATGCAACTAAAATGGTAACTGCAACTAAAATGATAAATGCAACTAAAATGGTAAATGCAACTAAAATGGTAAATGCTACTAAAATGGTAAATGCAATTGAATGGTTAATGCTACTAAAATGGTAAATGCAACTAAAATGGTAAATGGAACTAAAATGGTAAATGCAACCAAAATGCCAAATGCACCTAAAATGGTAAAAGCAACTAAAATGGTAAATGCCACTTAACTGGTAAATGCAACTTATATGGTACATGCAACTTAAATGGTAAATGCTGCTAAAATGGTTAATGCAATTAAAGGGTTAATGCTACTAAAATGGTAAATGCAACTAAAATGGTAAATGCAACTAAAATGGTAAATGTAACTTAAATGGTAAAAGCAACTTTAATAGTAAATGCAACTAAATTGGTAAATGCAACTAAAATGGTAAATGCAACTAAAATGACAAATGCAACTAAAATGGCAAATGCAACTAAAATGGTAAATGCAACTAATATGGTAAATGCGACTTAAATGGTAAATGCAAAAAAATGGTAAATGCAACTTAAAAATGGTAAATGCAACTAAAATGGTAATTGAACTAAAATGGTAAATGCAACTTAAATGGTAAATGCAACTAAATTGGTTAATGCCACTTAACTGGTAAATGCAACTAAAATGGTAAATGCAACTAAAATGGTAAATTCAACTTAAATGGTAAATGTAACTTAAATGGTAAATGCAACTTAAATGGTAAATGTAACTTAAATGGTAAATGCAACTTAAATGGTAAGTGCAACTAAAATGGTAAATGTAACTTAAATGGTAAAGACAACAAAAATGGTAGCTACAACTAAAATGGTGAATGCAACTAATATGGTAAATGCAATTAAATGGTTAATGCAACTAAAATGATAAATGCAAAATGGTAAATGTAACTAAAATGGTAAACATAACTAAAATGGTAAATGCAACTAAAATGGTAACTGCAACTAAAATGGTAAATGCAACTAAAATTGTAACTGCAACTTAAATGGTAAATGCAACTAAATTCGTAAATGCAACTAAAATATTAAATGCAACTAAAATGGCAAATGCAACTAAAATGGCAAATGCAATTAAATGGTTTATAAAACTAAAGTGGTAAATGCAATTAATATGGTAACTGCAATTAAAATGGTAAATGCAACTAAAATGGTTAATGCAACTAAAATGGTAAATGCAACTAAAATGGTAAATGCAACTAAAATAGTAAATGCAACTAAAATGGTAAATGCACCTAAAATGGTAAGAGCAAATAAAATGGTGCATGCAACTAAAATGGTAAATGCAACAAAAATAGTTAATGCAACTAAAATGGTAAATGCAACTAAAATGGTAAATGGAACTAAAATTGTAAATGCAACTAAAATGGCAAATGCAACTAAAATGGTAAATGCAACTAAAATGGTAAATGCACTAAAATTGTAAATGCCATTTAACAGTTAAATGCAACTAAAATGGTAAATGCAACTATAATGACAAATGCAACTAAAATGGCAAATGCAACAAAAATGGTGAATGCAACTAAAATGGTAAATGCAACTATAATGGTAACTGGAACTAAAATGGTAAATGCAACTAAAATGGTAAATGCCATTAATTTACCATGCAACTAAAATGGTAAATGCTACTAAAATGGGAAATGCAACTTAAATGGTTAATGCAACTAAGATGACAAATGCAACTTAAATGGTAAATGCATTTAAATGGTTAATGCAACTAAATTGATAAATGCAACTAAAATGGCAAATACAGCTAAAATGGTAAATGTAACTAAAATGGTAAATGTAACTAAAATGGTAAATACAACTAAAATGGTAAATGCAACTACAATGGTTAATGTAACTAAAATGGTAAATGCAACTTAAATGGTAAATGTAACTAAAATGGTAAATGCAATTAAATGGTTAATGCAACTAAAGTGGTAAATGCAACTAAAATGGTAACTGCAACTAAAATGATAAATGCAACTAAAATGGTAAATGCAACTAAAATGGTAAATGCTACTAAAATGGTAAATTCAATTGAATGGTTAATGCTACTAAAATGGTAAATGCAACTAAAATGGTAAATGGAAATAAAATGGTAAATGCAACCAAAATGCCAAATGCAACTAAAATGGTAAAAGCAACTAAAATGGTAAATGCACTAAAATGGTAAATGCCACTTAACTGGTAAATGCCACTAATATGGTACATGCAACTTAAATGGTAAATGCTGCTAAAATTATAAATGCAATTAAAGGGTTAATGCTACTAAAATGGTAAATGCAACTAAAATGGTAAATGCAACTAAAATGGTAAATGTAACTAAAATGGTAAAAGCAACTTTAATAGTAAATGCAACTAAATTGGTAAATGCAACTAAAATGGTAAATGCAACTAAAATGACAAATGCAACTAAAATTGTAAATGTAACTTAAATGGTAAATGCAACTTAAATGGTAAATGCAACTTAAATGGTAAATGCAACTAAAATGGTAAATGCAACTTAAATGGTAAATGCAACAAAAATGGTTAATGCCACTTCACTGGTAAATGCAACTAAAACGGTAAATGCAACTAAAATGGTAACTGCAACTAAAATAGTAAATCCATCTAAAATGGTAAGTGCAACTACAATGGTAAATGCAACTAAAATGTTAAATGCAACTAAAATGGTAAATGTAACTGAAATATTAAATGCAACTTTAATAGTAAATGCAACTAAAATGGTAAATGTAACCAAAATGACAAATGCAACTAAAATGGTAAAGACAACAAAAATGGTAGCTACAACTAAAATGGTGAATGCAACTAATATGGTAAATGCAATTAAATGGTTAATGCAACTAAAATGATAAATGCAAAATGGTAAATGTAACTAAAATGGTAAACATAACTAAAATGGTAAATGCAACTAAAATGGTAAATGCTACTAAAATTGTAAATGCAACCAAAATGGTAAATGCAACTAAAATAGTAAATGCAACTAAAATGGTAAATGCAACTAAAATGTCAAATGCAACTAAAATGGTAACTGCAACTAAAATGGTAAATGCAACTAAAATTGTAACTGCAACTTAAATGGTAAATGCAACTAAATTCGTAAATGCAACTAAAATATTAAATGCAACTAAAATGGCAAATGCAACTAAAATGGCAAATGCAATTAAATGGTTAATAAAACTAAAGTGGTAAATGCAATTAAAATGGTAACTGCAATTAAAATGGTAAATGCAACTAAAATGGTTAATGCAACTAAAATGGTAAATGCAACTAAAATGGTAAATGCAAATAAAATAGTAAATGCAACTAAAATGGTAAATGCAACTAAAATGGTAAGAGCAAATAAAATGGTGCATGCAACTAAAATGGTAAATGCAACAAAAATAGTTAATGCAACTAAAATGGTAAATGCAACTAAAATGGTAAATGGAACTAAAATTGTAAATGCAACTAAAATGGCAAATGCAACTAAAATGGTAAATGCAACTAAAATGGTAAATGCACTAAAATTGTAAATGCCACTTAACAGTTAAATGCAACTAAAATGGTAAATGCAACTATAATGACAAATGCAACTAAAATGGCAAATGCAACAAAAATGGTGAATGCAACTAAAATGGGAAATGCAACTTAAATGGTTAATGCAACTAAGATGACAAATGCAACTTAAATGGTAAATGCATTTAAATGGTTAATGCAACTAAATTGATAAATGCAACTAAAATGGCAAATACAGCTAAAATGGTAAATGTAACTAAAATGGTAAATGTAACTAAAATGGTAAATACAACTAAAATGGTAAATGCAACTACAATGGTTAATGTAACTAAAATGGTAAATGCAACTTAAATGGTAAATGTAACTAAAATGGTAAATGCAATTAAATGGTTAATGCAACTAAAGTGGTAAATGCAACTAAAATGGTAACTGCAACTAAAATGATAAATGCAACTAAAATGGTAAATGCAACTAAAATGGTAAATGCTACTAAAATGGTAAATTCAATTGAATGGTTAATGCTACTAAAATGGTAAATGCAACTAAAATGGTAAATGGAAATAAAATGGTAAATGCAACCAAAATGCCAAATGCAACTAAAATGGTAAAAGCAACTAAAATGGTAAATGCACTAAAATGGTAAATGCCACTTAACTGGTAAATGCAACTAAAATCGTAACTGCAACTAAAATTTTTAATGCAACAAAAATGGTAACTGCAACTAAAATGGTAAATGCGACTAAAATCTTAAATGCCATTAATATGGTAAATACATGGTAAATACAACTAAAATGGTAAATGCAACTAAAATAGTAAATGCATCTAAAATGGTAGATGCAAACTAAAATTTTTAATGCAACAAAAATGGTAACTGCAACTAAAATGGTAAATGCAACTAAAATGGTAAATGCAACTTAAATGGTAAATGCAACTAAAATGGTTAATGCTACTTAACTGGTAAATGCAACTAAAACGGTAAATGCAACTAAAATGGTAATAGCAACTAAAATAGTAAATGCATCTAAAATGGTAAATGCAACTAAAATCGTAACTGCAACTAAAATGTTTAATGCAACAAAAATGGTAACTGCAACTAAAATGGTAAATGCGACTAAAATGGTAAATGCCATTAATATGGTAAATACATGGTAAATACAACTAAAATGGTAAATGCTGCTTAAATGGGAAATGCAACTTAAATGGCTAATGCAACTAAAATGGTAAATGCAACTGAAATGGTAAATGCAACTAAAATGGAAAATGTAACTAAAATGGTAAATGCAACTTAAATAGTAAATGCAACTAAAATGATAAGTGCAACTAAAATGGTAAATGTAACTTAAATGGTAAATGCAACTTAAATGGTAAATGCAACTTAAATGGTAAATGCAACTAAAATGGTTAATGCCACTTAACTGGTAAATGCAACTAAAATGTTAAATGCAACTAAAATGGTAAATTCAACTTAAATGGTAAATGCAACTTAAATGGTAAATGTAACTAAAATGGTAAATGCAATTAAATGGTTAATGCAACTAAAGTGGTAAATGCAACTAAAATGGTAACTGCAACTAAAATGATAAATGCAACTAAAATGGTAAATGCAATTAAATGGTAAATGCTACTAAAATGGTAAATGCAATTGAATGGTTAATGCTACTAAAATTGTAAATGCAACTAAAATGGTAAATGGAACTAAAATGGTAAATGCAACCAAAATGCCAAATGCACCTAAAATGGTAAAAGCAACTAAAATGGTAAATGCACTAAAATGGTAAATGCCACTTAACTGGTAAATGCAACTTATATGGTACATGCAACTTAAATGGTAAATGCTGCTAAAATGGTTAATGCAATTAAAGGGTTAATGCTACTAAAATGGTAAATGCAACTAAAATGGTAAATGCAACTAAAATGGTAAATGTAACTAAAATGGTAAAAGCAACTTTAATAGTAAATGCAACTTAAATGGTAAGTGCAACTTACAATGCAATTGAATTGTTAATGCTACTAAAATTGTAAATGCAACTAAAATGGTAAATGGAACTAAAATGGTAAATGCAACCAAAATGCCAAATGCACCTAAAATGGTAAAAGCAACTAAAATGGTAAATGCACTAAAATGGTAAATGCCACTTAACTGGTAAATGCAACTTATATGGTACATGCAACTTAAATGGTAAATGCTGCTAAAATGGTTAATGCAATTAAAGGGTTAATGCTACTAAAATGGTAAATGCAACTAAAATGGTAAATGCAACTAAAATGGTAAATGTAACTAAAATGGTAAAAGCAACTTTAATAGTAAATGCAACTTAAATGGTAAGTGCAACTAAAATGGTAAATGTAACTTAAATGGTAAGTGCAACTACAATGGTAAATGTAACTTAAATGGTAAATGCAACTTAAATGATAAATGTAACTAAAATGGTAAATGCAATTAAATGGTTAATGCAACTAAAGTGGTAAATGCAACTAAAATGGTAACTGCAACTAAAATGATAAATGCAACTAAAATGGTAAATGCAACTAAAATGGTAAATGCTACTAAAATGGTAAATGCAATTGAATGGTTAATGCAACTAAAGTGATAAATGCAACTAAAATGGTAAATGGAACTAAAATGGTAAATGCAACCAAAATGCCAAATGCACCTAAAATGGTAAAAGCAACTAAAATGGTAAATGCAACTAAAATGGTAAATGCAACTAAAATGGTAAATGCAACTAAAATGGTTAATGCCACTTAGCTGGTAAATGCAACTAAAATGGTAAATGCAACTAAAATGGTAAATTCAACTTAAATGGTAAATGTAACTAAAATGGTAAATGCAACTAAAATGACAAATGCAACTAAAATGGCAAATGTAACTAAAATGGTAAATGCAACTAATATGGTAAATGCAACTAAAATGGTAAATGTAACTAAAATGGTAAAAGCAACTTTAATAGTAAATGCAACTAAAATGGTAAATGCAACTAAAATGGTAAATGCTGCTAAAATGGTTAATGCAACTAAAGGGTTAATGCTACTAAAATGGTAAATGCAACTAAAATGGTAAATGCGACTAAAATGGTAAATGTAACTAAAATGGTAAAAGCAACTTTAATAGTAAATGCAACTAAAATGGTAAATGCAACTAAAATGGTAAATGCAACTAAAATGACAAATGCAACTAAAATGGCAAATGCAACTAAAATGGTAAATGCAACTAATATGGTAAATGCAACTTAAATGGTAAATGCAAATAAAATGGTAAATGCAACTTAAAAATGGTAAATGCAACTAAAATGGTAATTGAACTAAAATGACAAATGCAACTAAAATGGCAAATGCAACTAAAATGGTAAATGCAACTAATATGGTAAATGCAACTAAAATGGTAAATGTAACTAAAATGGTAAAAGCAACTTTAATAGTAAATGCAACTAAAATGGCAAATGCAACTAAAATGGTAAATGCAACCAATATGGTAAATGCAACTAATATGGTAAATGTAACTAAAATGGTAAAAGCAACTTTAATAGTAAATGCAACTAAATTGGTAAATGCAACTAAAATGGTAAATGCAACTAAAATGACAAATGCAACTAAAATGGTAAATGTAACTTAAATGGTAAATGCAACTTAAATGGTAAATGCAACTTAAATGGTAAATGCAACTAAAATGGTAAATGCAATTGAATGGTTAATGCTACTAAAATTGTAAATGCAACTAAAATGGTAAATGTAACTAAAATGGTAAATGCAACTAAAATGACAAATGCAACTAAAATGGCAAATGCAACTAAAATGGTAAATGCAACTAATATGGTAAATGCAACTAAAATGGTAAATGTAACTAAAATGGTAAAAGCAACTTTAATAGTAAATGCAACTAAAATGGCAAATGCAACTAAAATGGTAAATGCAACTAATATGGTAAATGCAACTAATATGGTAAATGTAACTAAAATGGTAAAAGCAACTTTAATAGTAAATGCAACTAAATTGGTAAATGCAACTAAAATGGTAAATGCAACTAAAATGACAAATGCAACTAAAATGGTAAATGTAACTTAAATGGTAAATGCAACTTAAATGGTAAATGCAACTTAAATGGTAAATGCAACTAAAATGGTAAATGCAACTTAAATGGTAAATGCAACTAAAATGGTTAATGCCACTTCACTGGTAAATGCAACTAAAACGGTAAATGCAACTAAAATGGTAACTGCAACTAAAATAGTAAATCCATCTAAAATGGTAAATGCAACTAAAATCGTAACTGCAACTAAAATTTTTAATGCAACAAAAATGGTAACTGCAACTAAAATGGTAAATGCGACTAAAATGGTAAATGCCATTCATATGGTAAATACAACTAAAATGGTAAATGCTACTTAAATGGGAAATGCAACTTAAATAGTAAATTCAACTAAAATGTTAAGTGCAACTACAATGGTAAATGCAACTAAAATGTTAAATGCAACTAAAATGGTAAATGTAACTGAAATATTAAATGCAACTTTAATAGTAAATGCAACTAAAATGGTAAATGTAACCAAAATGACAAATGCAACTAAAATGGTAAAGACAACAAAAATGGTAGCTACAACTAAAATGGTGAATGCAACTAATATGGTAAATGCAATTAAATGGTTAATGCAACTAAAATGATAAATGCAAAATGGTAAATGTAACTAAAATGGTAAACATAACTAAAATGGTAAATGCAACTAAAATGGTAAATGCTACTAAAATTGTAAATGCAACCAAAATGGTAAATGCAACTAAAATAGTAAATGCAACTAAAATGGTAAATGCAACTAAAATGTCAAATGCAACTAAAATGGTAAATGCAACTAAAATGGTAAATGCAACTAAAATGGTAACTGCAACTTAAATGGTAAATGCAACTAAATTCGTAAATGCAACTAAAATATTAAATGCAACTAAGATGGCAAATGCAACTAAAATGGCAAATGCAATTAAATGGTTAATAAAACTAAAGTGGTAAATGCAATTAAAATGGTAACTGCAATTAAAATGGTAAATGCAACTAAAATGGTTAATGCAACTAAAATGGTAAATGCAACTAAAATGGTAAATGCAACTAAAATAGTAAATGCAACTAAAATGGTAAATGCAACTAAAATGGTAAGAGCAAATAAAATGGTGCATGCAACTAAAATGGTAAATGCAACAAAAATAGTTAATGCAACTAAAATGGTAAATGCAACTAAAATGGTAAATGGAACTAAAATTGTAAATGCAACTAAAATGGCAAATGCAACTAAAATGGTAAATGCAACTAAAATGGTAAATGCACTAAAATTGTAAATGCCACTTAACAGTTAAATGCAACTAAAATGGTAAATGCAACTATAATGACAAATGCAACAAAAATGGTGAATGCAACTAAAATGGTAAATGCAACTATAATGGTAACTGGAACTAAAATGGTAAATGCAACTAAAATGGTAAATGCCATTAATTTACCATGCAACTAAAATGGTAAATGCTACTAAAATGGGAAATGCAACTTAAATGGTTAATGCAACTAAGATGACAAATGCAACTTAAATGGTAAATGCATTTAAATGGTAATTGCATTACAATGGTAAATGCAACTAAAATGTTAAATGCAACTAAAATGGTAAATGTAACTGAAATATTAAATGCAACTTTAATAGTAAATGCAACTAAAATGGTAAATGTAACCAAAATGACAAATGCAACTAAAATGGTAAAGACAACAAAAATGGTAGCTACAACTAAAATGGTGAATGCAACTAATATGGTAAATGCAATTAAATGGTTAATGCAACTAAAATGATAAATGCAAAATGGTAAATGTAACTAAAATGGTAAACATAACTAAAATGGTAAATGCAACTAAAATGGTAAATGCTACTAAAATTGTAAATGCAACCAAAATGGTAAATGCAACTAAAATAGTAAATGCAACTAAAATGGTAAATGCAACTAAAATGTCAAATGCAACTAAAATGGTAACTGCAACTAAAATGGTAAATGCAACTAAAATTGTAACTGCAACTTAAATGGTAAATGCAACTAAATTCGTAAATGCAACTAAAATATTAAATGCAACTAAGATGGCAAATGCAACTAAAATGGCAAATGCAATTAAATGGTTAATAAAACTAAAGTGGTAAATGCAATTAAAATGGTAACTGCAATTAAAATGGTAAATGCAACTAAAATGGTTAATGCAACTAAAATGGTAAATGCAACTAAAATGGTAAATGCAACTAAAATAGTAAATGCAACTAAAATGGTAAATGCAACTAAAATGGTAAGAGCAAATAAAATGGTGCATGCAACTAAAATGGTAAATGCAACAAAAATAGTTAATGCAACTAAAATGGTAAATGCAACTAAAATGGTAAATGGAACTAAAATTGTAAATGCAACTAAAATGGCAAATGCAACTAAAATGGTAAATGCAACTAAAATGGTAAATGCACTAAAATTGTAAATGCCACTTAACAGTTAAATGCAACTAAAATGGTAAATGCAACTATAATGACAAATGCAACAAAAATGGTGAATGCAACTAAAATGGTAAATGCAACTATAATGGTAACTGGAACTAAAATGGTAAATGCAACTAAAATGGTAAATGCCATTAATTTACCATGCAACTAAAATGGTAAATGCTACTAAAATGGGAAATGCAACTTAAATGGTTAATGCAACTAAGATGACAAATGCAACTTAAATGGTAAATGCATTTAAATAGTTAATGCAACTAAATTGATAAATGCAACTAAAATGGCAAATACAGCTAAAATGGTAAATGTAACTAAAATGGTAAATGTAACTAAAATGGTAAATACAACTAAAATGGTAAATGCAACTACAATGGTTAATGTAACTAAAATGGTAAATGCAACTTAAATGGTAAATGTAACTAAAATGGTAAATGCAATTAAATGGTTAATGCAACTAAAGTGGTAAATGCAACTAAAATGGTAACTGCAACTAAAATGATAAATGCAACTAAAATGGTAAATGCAACTAAAATGGTAAATGCTACTAAAATGGTAAATTCAATTGAATGGTTAATGCTACTAAAATGGTAAATGCAACTAAAATGGTAAATGGAAATAAAATGGTAAATGCAACCAAAATGCCAAATGCAACTAAAATGGTAAAAGCAACTAAAATGGTAAATGCACTAAAATGGTAAATGCCACTTAACTGGTAAATGCAACTAATATGGTACATGCAACTTAAATGGTAAATGCTGCTAAAATTATAAATGCAATTAAAGGGTTAATGCTACTAAAATGGTAAATGCAACTAAAATGTTAAATGCAACTAAAATGGTAAATGTAACTGAAATGGTAAATGCAACTTTAATAGTAAATGCAACTAAAATGGTAAATGCAACTAAAATGGTAAATGTAACCAAAATGACAAATGCAACTAAAATGGCAACTGCAACTAAAATGGTAAATGCAACTAATATGGTAAATGCAACTTAAATGGTAAATGCAAATTAAATGGTAAATGCAACTTAAAAATGGTAAATGCAACTAAAATGGTAAATGCAACTTAAATGGTAAATGCAACTTAAATGGTAAATGTAACTAAAATGGTTAATGCCACTTAACTGGTAAATGCAACTAAAATGGTAAATGCAACTAAAATGGTAAATTCAACTTAAATGGTAAATGCAACTAAAATGGTTAATGCAACAAAAATGGTAACTGCAACTAAAATGGTAAATGCAACTAAAATGGTAAATGCAACTTAAATGGTTAATGCAACTAAAATGGTTAATGCCAATTAACTGGTAAATGCAACTAAAACGGTAAATGCAACAAAAATGGTAACTGCAACTATAATGACAAATGCAACTAAAATGGCAAATGCAACAAAAATGGTGAATGCAACTAAAATGGTAAATGCAACTATAATGGTAACTGGAACTAAAATGGTAAATGCAACTAAAATGGTAAATGCCATTAATTTACCATGCAACTAAAATGGTAAATGCTACTAAAATGGGAAATGCAACTTAAATGGTTAATGCAACTAAGATGACAAATGCAACTTAAATGGTAAATGCATTTAAATGGTTAATGCAACTAAATTGATAAATGCAACTAAAATGGCAAATACAGCTAAAATGGTAAATGTAACTAAAATGGCAAATGTAACTAAAATGGTAAATACAACTAAAATGGTAAATGCAACTACAATGGTTAATGTAACTAAAATGGTAAATGCAACTTAAATGGTAAATGTAACTAAAATGGTAAATGCAATTAAATGGTTAATGCAACTAAAGTGGTAAATGCAACTAAAATGGTAACTGCAACTAAAATGATAAATGCAACTAAAATGGTAAATGCAACTAAAATGGTAAATGCTACTAAAATGGTAAATTCAATTGAATGGTTAATGCTACTAAAATGGTAAATGCAACTAAAATGGTAAATGGAAATAAAATGGTAAATGCAACCAAAATGCCAAATGCAACTAAAATGGTAAAAGCAACTAAAATGGTAAATGCACTAAAATGGTAAATGCCACTTAACTGGTAAATGCCACTAATATGGTACATGCAACTTAAATGGTAAATGCTGCTAAAATTATAAATGCAATTAAAGGGTTAATGCTACTAAAATGGTAAATGCAACTAAAATGGTAAATGCAACTAAAATGGTAAATGTAACTAAAATGGTAAAAGCAACTTTAATAGTAAATGCAACTAAATTGGTAAATGCAACTAAAATGGTAAATGCAACTAAAATGACAAATGCAACTAAAATGGTAAATGTAACTTAAATGGTAAATGCAACTTAAATGGTAAATGCAACTTAAATGGTAAATGCAACTAAAATGGTAAATGCAACTTAAATGGTAAATGCAACTAAAATGGTTAATGCCACTTCACTGGTAAATGCAACTAAAACGGTAAATGCAACTAAAATGGTAACTGCAACTAAAATAGTAAATCCATCTAAAATGGTAAATGCAACTAAAATCGTAACTGCAACTAAAATTTTTAATGCAACAAAAATGGTAACTGCAACTAAAATGGTAAATGCAACTTAAATAGTAAATTCAACTAAAATGGTAAGTGCAACTACAATGGTAAATGCAACTAAAATGTTAAATGCAACTAAAATGGTAAATGTAACTGAAATATTAAATGCAACTTTAATAGTAAATGCAACTAAAATGGTAAATGTAACCAAAATGACAAATGCAACTAAAATGGTAAAGACAACAAAAATGGTAGCTACAACTAAAATGGTGAATGCAACTAATATGGTAAATGCAATTAAATGGTTAATGCAACTAAAATGATAAATGCAAAATGGTAAATGTAACTAAAATGGTAAACATAACTAAAACGGTAAATGCAACTAAAATGGTAACTGCAACTAAAATAGTAAATCCATCTAAAATGGTAAATGCAACTAAAATCGTAACTGCAACTAAAATTTTTAATGCAACAAAAATGGTAACTGCAACTAAAATGGTAAATGCAACTTAAATAGTAAATTCAACTAAAATGGTAAGTGCAACTACAATGGTAAATGCTACTAAAATGGTAAATGCAACTAAAATGGTAAATGGAAATAAAATGGTAAATGCAACCAAAATGCCAAATGCAACTAAAATGGTAAAAGCAACTAAAATGCTAAATGCACTAAAATGGTAAATGCCACTTAACTGGTAAATGCAACTAATATGGTACATGCAACTTAAATGGTAAATGCTGCTAAAATTATAAATGCAATTAAAGGGTTAATGCTACTAAAATGGTAAATGCAACTAAAATGTTAAATGCAACTAAAATGGTAAATGTAACTGAAATGGTAAATGCAACTTTAATAGTAAATGCAACTAAAATGGTAAATGCAACTAAAATGGTAAATGTAACCAAAATGACAAATGCAACTAAAATGGCAACTGCAACTAAAATGGTAAATGCAACTAATATGGTAAATGCAACTTAAATGGTAAATGCAAATTAAATGGTAAATGCAACTTAAAAATGGTAAATGCAACTAAAATGGTAAATGCAACTTAAATGGTAAATGCAACTTAAATGGTAAATGCAACTAAAATGGTTAATGCCACTTAACTGGTAAATGCAACTAAAATGGTAAATGCAACTAAAATGGTAAATTCAACTTAAATGGTAAATGCAACTAAAATGGTTAATGCAACAAAAATGGTAACTGCAACTAAAATGGTAAATGCAACTAAAATGGTAAATGCAACTTAAATGGTTAATGCAACTAAAATGGTTAATGCCACTTAACTGGTAAATGCAACTAAAACGGTAAATGCAACAAAAATGGTAACTGCAACTATAATGACAAATGCAACTAAAATGGCAAATGCAACAAAAATGGTGAATGCAACTAAAATGGTAAATGCAACTATAATGGTAACTGGAACTAAAATGGTAAATGCAACTAAAATGGTAAATGCCATTAATTTACCATGCAACTAAAATGGTAAATGCTACTAAAATGGGAAATGCAACTTAAATGGTTAATGCAACTAAGATGACAAATGCAACTTAAATGGTAAATGCATTTAAATGGTTAATGCAACTAAATTGATAAATGCAACTAAAATGGCAAATACAGCTAAAATGGTAAATGTAACTAAAATGGCAAATGTAACTAAAATGGTAAATACAACTAAAATGGTAAATGCAACTACAATGGTTAATGTAACTAAAATGGTAAATGCAACTTAAATGGTAAATGTAACTAAAATGGTAAATGCAATTAAATGGTTAATGCAACTAAAGTGGTAAATGCAACTAAAATGGTAACTGCAACTAAAATGATAAATGCAACTAAAATGGTAAATGCAACTAAAATGGTAAATGCTACTAAAATGGTAAATTCAATTGAATGGTTAATGCTACTAAAATGTCAAATGCAACTAAAATGGTAAATGGAAATAAAATGGTAAATGCAACCAAAATGCCAAATGCAACTAAAATGGTAAAAGCAACTAAAATGGTAAATGCACTAAAATGGTAAATGCCACTTAACTGGTAAATGCCACTAATATGGTACATGCAACTTAAATGGTAAATGCTGCTAAAATTATAAATGCAATTAAAGGGTTAATGCTACTAAAATGGTAAATGCAACTAAAATGGTAAATGCAACTAAAATGGTAAATGTAACTAAAATGGTAAAAGCAACTTTAATAGTAAATGCAACTAAATTGGTAAATGCAACTAAAATGGTAAATGCAACTAAAATGACAAATGCAACTAAAATGGTAAATGTAACTTAAATGGTAAATGCAACTTAAATGGTAAATGCAACTTAAATGGTAAATGCAACTAAAATGGTAAATGCAACTTAAATGGTAAATGCAACTAAAATGGTTAATGCCACTTCACTGGTAAATGCAACTAAAACGGTAAATGCAACTAAAATGGTAACTGCAACTAAAATAGTAAATCCATCTAAAATGGTAAATGCAACTAAAATCGTAACTGCAACTAAAATTTTTAATGCAACAAAAATGGTAACTGCAACTAAAATGGTAAATGCAACTTAAATAGTAAATTCAACTAAAATGGTAAGTGCAACTACAATGGTAAATGCAACTAAAATGTTAAATGCAACTAAAATGGTAAATGTAACTGAAATATTAAATGCAACTTTAATAGTAAATGGAACTAAAATGGTAAATGTAACCAAAATGACAAATGCAACTAAAATGGTAAAGACAACAAAAATGGTAGCTACAACTAAAATGGTGAATGCAACTAATATGGTAAATGCAATTAAATGGTTAATGCAACTAAAATGATAAATGCAAAATGGTAAATGTAACTAAAATGGTAAACATAACTAAAATGGTAAATGCAACTAAAATGGTAAATGCTACTAAAATTGTAAATGCAACCAAAATGGTAAATGCAACTAAAATAGTAAATGCAACTAAAATGGTAAATGCAACTAAAATGTCAAATGCAACTAAAATGGTAACTGCAACTAAAATGGTAAATGCAACTAAAATTGTAACTGCAACTTAAATGGTAAATGCAACTAAATTCGTAAATGCAACTAAAATATTAAATGCAACTAAAATGGCAAATGCAACTAAAATGGCAAATGCAATTAAATGGTTAATAAAACTAAAGTGGTAAATGCAATTAAAATGGTAACTGCAATTAAAATGGTAAATGCAACTAAAATGGTTAATGCAACTAAAATGGTAAATGCAACTAAAATGGTAAATGCAACTAAAATAGTAAATGCAACTAAAATGGTAAATGCAACTAAAATGGTAAGAGCAAATAAAATGGTGCATGCAACTAAAATGGTAAATGCAACAAAAATAGTTAATGCAACTAAAATGGTAAATGCAACTAAAATGGTAAATGGAACTAAAATTGTAAATGCAACTAAAATGGCAAATACAACTAAAATGGTAAATGCAACTAAAATGGTAAATGCACTAAAATTGTAAATGCCACTTAACAGTTAAATGCAACTAAAATGGTAAATGCAACTATAATGACAAATGCAACTAAAATGGCAAATGCAACAAAAATGGTGAATGCAACTAAAATGGTAAATGCAACTATAATGGTAACTGGAACTAAAATGGTAAATGCAACTAAAATGGTAAATGCCATTAATTTACCATGCAACTAAAATGGTAAATGCTACTAAAATGGGAAATGCAACTTAAATGGTTAATGCAACTAAGATGACAAATGCAACTTAAATGGTAAATGCATTTAAATGGTTAATGCAACTAAATTGATATGAATGGCAAATACAGCTAAAATGGTAAATGTAACTAAAATGGTAAATGTAACTAAAATGGTAAATACAACTAAAATGGTAAATGCAACTACAATGGTTAATGTAACTAAAATGGTAAATGCAACTTAAATGGTAAATGTAACTAAAATGGTAAATGCAATTAAATGGTTAATGCAACTAAAGTGGTAAATGCAACTAAAATGGTAGCTGCAACTAAAATGATAAATGCAACTAAAATGGTAAATGCAACTAAAATGGTAAATGCTACTAAAATGGTAAATTCAATTGAATGGTTAATGCTACTAAAATGGTAAATGCAACTAAAATGGTAAATGGAAATAAAATGGTAAATGCAACCAAAATGCCAAATGCAACTAAAATGGTAAAAGCAACTAAAATGGTAAATGCACTAAAATGGTAAATGCCACTTAACTGGTAAATGCAACTAAAATCGTAACTGCAACTAAAATTTTTAATGCAACAAAAATGGTAACTGCAACTAAAATGGTAAATGCGACTAAAATCTTAAATGCCATTAATATGGTAAATACATGGTAAATACAACTAAAATTGTAAATGCAACTAAAATAGTAAATGCATCTAAAATGGTAGATGCAAACTAAAATTTTTAATGCAACAAAAATGGTAACTGCAACTAAAATGGTAAATGCAACTAAAATGGTAAATGCAACTTAAATGGTAAATGCAACTAAAATGGTTAATGCTACTTAACTGGTAAATGCAACTAAAACGGTAAATGCAACTAAAATGGTAACTGCAACTAAAATAGTAAATGCATCTAAAATGGTAAATGCAACTAAAATCGTAACTGCAACTAAAATGTTTAATGCAACAAAAATGGTAACTGCAACTAAAATGGTAAATGCGACTAAAATGGTAAATGCCATTAATATGGTAAATACATGGTAAATACAACTAAAATGGTAAATGCTGCTTAAATGGGAAATGCAACTTAAATGGCTAATGCAACTAAAATGGTAAATGCAACTGAAATGGTAAATGCAACTAAAATGGAAAATGTAACTAAAATGGTAAATGCAACTTAAATAGTAAATGCAACTAAAATGATAAGTGCAACTAAAATGGTAAATGTAACTTAAATGGTAAATGCAACTTAAATGGTAAATGCAACTTAAATGGTAAATGCAACTAAAATGGTTAATGCCACTTAACTGGTAAATGCAACTAAAATGTTAAATGCAACTAAAATGGTAAATTCAAATTAAATGGTAAATGCAACTTAAATGGTAAATGTAACTAAAATGGTAAATGCAATTAAATGGTTAATGCAACTAAAGTGGTAAATGCAACTAAAATGGTAACTGCAACTAAAATGATAAATGCAACTAAAATGGTAAATGCAACTAAAATGGTAAATGCTACTAAAATGGTAAATGCAATTGAATGGTTAATGCTACTAAAATTGTAAATGCAACTAAAATGGTAAATGGAACTAAAATGGTAAATGCAACCAAAATGCCAAATGCACCTAAAATGGTAAAAGCAACTAAAATGGTAAATGCACTAAAATGGTAAATGCCACTTAACTGGTAAATGCAACTTATATGGTACATGCAACTTAAATGGTAAATGCTGCTAAAATGGTTAATGCAATTAAAGGGTTAATGCTACTAAAATGGTAAATGCAACTAAAATGGTAAATGCAACTAAAATGGTAAATGTAACTAAAATGGTAAAAGCAACTTTAATAGTAAATGCAACTTAAATGGTAAGTGCAACTTACAATGCAATTGAATGGTTAATGCTACTAAAATTGTAAATGCAACTAAAATGGTAAATGGAACTAAAATGGTAAATGCAACCAAAATGCCAAATGCACCTAAAATGGTAAAAGCAACTAAAATGGTAAATGCACTAAAATGGTAAATGCCACTTAACTGGTAAATGCAACTTATATGGTACATGCAACTTAAATGGTAAATGCTGCTAAAATGGTTAATGCAATTAAAGGGTTAATGCTACTAAAATGGTAAATGCAACTAAAATGGTAAATGCAACTAAAATGGTAAATGTAACTAAAATGGTAAAAGCAACTTTAATAGTAAATGCAACTTAAATGGTAAGTGCAACTAAAATGGTAAATGTAACTTAAATGGTAAGTGCAACTACAATGGTAAATGTAACTTAAATGGTAAATGCAACTTAAATGATAAATGTAACTAAAATGGTAAATGCAATTAAATGGTTAATGCAACTAAAGTGGTAAATGCAACTAAAATGGTAACTGCAACTAAAATGATAAATGCAACTAAAATGGTAAATGCAACTAAAATGGTAAATGCTACTAAAATGGTAAATGCAATTGAATGGTTAATGCAACTAAAGTGATAAATGCAACTAAAATGGTAAATGGAACTAAAATGGTAAATGCAACCAAAATGCCAAATGCACCTAAAATGGTAAAAGCAACTAAAATGGTAAATGCAACTAAAATGGTAAATGCAACTAAAATGGTAAATGCAACTAAAATGGTTAATGCCACTTAGCTGGTAAATGCAACTAAAATGGTAAATGCAACTAAAATGGTAAATTCAACTTAAATGGTAAATGTAACTAAAATGGTAAATGCAACTAAAATGGCAAATGCAACTAAAATGGCAAATGCAACTAAAATGGTAAATGCAACTAATATGGTAAATGCAACTAAAATGGTAAATGTAACTAAAATGGTAAAAGCAACTTTAATAGTAAATGCAACTAAAATGGTAAATGCAACTAAAATGGTAAATGCTGCTAAAATGGTTAATGCAACTAAAGGGTTAATGCTACTAAAATGGTAAATGCAACTAAAATGGTAAATGCGACTAAAATGGTAAATGTAACTAAAATGGTAAAAGCAACTTTAATAGTAAATGCAACTAAAATGGTAAATGCAACTAAAATGGTAAATGCAACTAAAATGACAAATGCAACTAAAATGGCAAATGCAACTAAAATGGTAAATGCAACTAATATGGTAAATGCAACTTAAATGGTAAATGCAAATAAAATGGTAAATGCAACTTAAAAATGGTAAATGCAACTAAAATGGTAATTGAACTAAAATGACAAATGCAACTAAAATGGCAAATGCAACTAAAATGGTAAATGCAACTAATATGGTAAATGCAACTAAAATGGTAAATGTAACTAAAATGGTAAAAGCAACTTTAATAGTAAATGCAACTAAAATGGCAAATGCAACTAAAATCTTAAATGCAACCAATATGGTAAATGCAACTAATATGGTAAATGTAACTAAAATGGTAAAAGCAACTTTAATAGTAAATGCAACTAAATTGGTAAATGCAACTAAAATGGTAAATGCAACTAAAATGACAAATGCAACTAAAATGGTAAATGTAACTTAAATGGTAAATGCAACTTAAATGGTAAATGCAACTTAAATGGTAAATGCAACTAAAATGGTAAATGCAATTGAATGGTTAATGCTAATAAAATTGTAAATGCAACTAAAATGGTAAATGTAACTAAAATGGCAAATGCAACTAAAATGACAAATGCAACTAAAATGGCAAATGCAACTAAAATGGTAAATGCAACTAATATGGTAAATGCAACTAAAATGGTAAATGTAACTAAAATGGTAAAAGCAACTTTAATAGTAAATTCAAATAAAATGGCAAATGCAACTAAAATGGTAAATGCAACTAATATGGTAAATGCAACTAATATGGTAAATGTAACTAAAATGGTAAAAGCAACTTTAATAGTAAATGCAACTAAATTGGTAAATGCAACTAAAATGGTAAATGCAACTAAAATGACAAATGCAACTAAAATGGTAAATGTAACTTAAATGGTAAATGCAACTTAAATGGTAAATGCAACTTAAATGGTAAATGCAACTAAAATGGTAAATGCAACTTAAATGGTAAATGCAACTAAAATGGTTAATGCCACTTCACTGGTAAATGCAACTAAAACGGTAAATGCAACTTAAATGGTAACTGCAACTAAAATAGTAAATCCATCTAAAATGGTAAATGCAACTAAAATCGTAACTGCAACTAAAATTTTTAATGCAACAAAAATGGTAACTGCAACTAAAATGGTAAATGCGACTAAAATGGTAAATGCCATTCATATGGTAAATACAACTAAAATGGTAAATGCTACTTAAATGGGAAATGCAACTTAAATAGTAAATTCAACTAAAATGTTAAGTGCAACTACAATGGTAAATGCAACTAAAATGTTAAATGCAACTAAAATGGTAAATGTAACTGAAATATTAAATGCAACTTTAATAGTAAATGCAACTAAAATGGTAAATGTAACCAAAATGACAAATGCAACTAAAATGGTAAAGACAACAAAAATGGTAGCTACAACTAAAATGGTGAATGCAACTAATATGGTAAATGCAATTAAATGGTTAATGCAACTAAAATGATAAATGCAAAATGGTAAATGTAACTAAAATGGTAAACATAACTAAAATGGTAAATGCAACTAAAATGGTAAATGCTACTAAAATTGTAAATGCAACCAAAATGGTAAATGCAACTAAAATAGTAAATGCAACTAAAATGGTAAATGCAACTAAAATGTCAAATGTAACTAAAATGGTAACTGCAACTAAAATGGTAAATGCAACTAAAATTGTAACTGCAACTTAAATGGTAAATGCAACTAAATTCGTAAATGCAACTAAAATATTAAATGCAACTAAGATGGCAAATGCAACTAAAATGGCAAATGCAATTAAATGGTTAATAAAACTAAAGTGGTAAATGCAATTAAAATGGTAACTGCAATTAAAATGGTAAATGCAACTAAAATGGTTAATGCAACTAAAATGGTAAATGCAACTAAAATGGTAAATGCAACTAAAATAGTAAATGCAACTAAAATGGTAAATGCAACTAAAATGGTAAGAGCAAATAAAATGGTGCATGCAACTAAAATGGTAAATGCAACAAAAATAGTTAATGCAACTAAAATGGTAAATGCAACTAAAATGGTAAATGGAACTAAAATTGTAAATGCAACTAAAATGGCAAATGCAACTAAAATGGTAAATGCAACTAAAATGGTAAATGCACTAAAATTGTAAATGCCACTTAACAGTTAAATGCAACTAAAATGGTAAATGCAACTATAATGACAAATGCAACAAAAATGGTGAATGCAACTAAAATGGTAAATGCAACTATAATGGTAACTGGAACTAAAATGGTAAATGCAACTAAAATGGTAAATGCCATTAATTTACCAAATGGGAAATGCAACTTAAATGGTTAATGCAACTAAGATGACAAATGCAACTTAAATGGTAAATGCATTTAAATAGTTAATGCAACTAAATTGATAAATGCAACTAAAATGGCAAATACAGCTAAAATGGTAAATGTAACTAAAATGGTAAATGTAACTAAAATGGTAAATACAACTAAAATGGTAAATGCAACTACAATGGTTAATGTAACTAAAATGGTAAATGCAACTTAAATGGTAAATGTAACTAAAATGGTAAATGCAATTAAATGGTTAATGCAACTAAAGTGGTAAATGCAACTAAAATGGTAACTGCAACTAAAATGATAAATGCAACTAAAATGGTAAATGCAACTAAAATGGTAAATGCTACTAAAATGGTAAATTCAATTGAATGGTTAATGCTACTAAAATGGTAAATGCAACTAAAATGGTAAATGGAAATAAAATGGTAAATGCAACCAAAATGCCAAATGCAACTAAAATGGTAAAAGCAACTAAAATGGTAAATGCACTAAAATGGTAAATGCCACTTAACTGGTAAATGCAACTAATATGGTACATGCAACTTAAATGGTAAATGCTGCTAAAATTATAAATGCAATTAAAGGGTTAATGCTACTAAAATGGTAAATGCAACTAAAATGTTAAATGCAACTAAAATGGTAAATGTAACTGAAATGGTAAATGCAACTTTAATAGTAAATGCAACTAAAATGGTAAATGCAACTAAAATGGTAAATGTAACCAAAATGACAAATGCAACTAAAATGGCAACTGCAACTAAAATGGTAAATGCAACTAATATGGTAAATGCAACTTAAATGGTAAATGCAACTTAAATGGTAAATGCAACTAAAATGGTAAATGCAACTAAAATGGTAAATGCAACTAAAATGACAAATGCAACTAAAAT
Source organism: Philhelius pedissequus (assembly GCA_910595825.1). NCBI lineage: Eukaryota > Metazoa > Arthropoda > Insecta > Diptera > Syrphidae > Philhelius > Philhelius pedissequus. Next base: position 225,196,968 of record OU343161.1, on the reverse strand, counting down.
GGTAAATGTAACTTAAATGGTAAATGCAACTTAAATGGTAAATGCAACTTAAATGGTAAATGCAACTAAAATGGTAACTGCAACTAAAATGATAAATGCAACTAAAATGGTAAATGCAACTAAAATGGTAAATGCTACTAAAATGGTAAATTCAATTGAATGGTTAATGCTACTAAAATGGTAAATGCAACTAAAATGTTAAATGCAACTAAAATGGTAAATGCAACTAAAATGGTAAATGTAACTAAAATGGTAAAAGCAACTTTAATAGTAAATGCAACTAAAATGGCAAATGCAACTAAAATGGTAAATGCAACTAATATGGTAAATGCAACTAATATGGTAAATGTAACTAAAATGGTAAAAGCAACTTTAATAGTAAATGCAACTAAATTGGTAAATGCAACTAAAATGGTAAATGCAACTAAAATGACAAATGCAACTAAAATGGTAAATGTAACTTCAATGGTAAATGCAACTTAAATGGTAAATGCAACTTAAATGGTAAATGCAACTAAAATGGTAAATGCAACTTAAATGGTAAATGCAACTAAAATGGTTAATGCCACTTCACTGGTAAATGCAACTAAAACGGTAAATGCAACTTAAATGGTAACTGCAACTAAAATAGTAAATCCATCTAAAATGGTAAATGCAACTAAAATCGTAACTGCAACTAAAATTTTTAATGCAACAAAAATGGTAACTGCAACTAAAATGGTAAATGCGACTAAAATGGTAAATGCCATTCATATGGTAAATACAACTAAAATGGTAAATGCTACTTAAATGGGAAATGCAACTTAAATAGTAAATTCAACTAAAATGTTAAGTGCAACTACAATGGTAAATGCAACTAAAATGTTAAATGCAACTAAAATGGTAAATGTAACTGAAATATTAAATGCAACTTTAATAGTAAATGCAACTAAAATGGTAAATGTAACCAAAATGACAAATGCAACTAAAATGGTAAAGACAACAAAAATGGTAGCTACAACTAAAATGGTGAATGCAACTAATATGGTAAATGCAATTAAATGGTTAATGCAACTAAAATGATAAATGCAAAATGGTAAATGTAACTAAAATGGTAAACATAACTAAAATGGTAAATGCAACTAAAATGGTAAATGCTACTAAAATGGTAAATGCAACCAAAATGGTAAATGCAACTAAAATAGTAAATGCAACTAAAATGGTAAATGCAACTAAAATGTCAAATGTAACTAAAATGGTAACTGCAACTAAAATGGTAAATGCAACTAAAATTGTAACTGCAACTTAAATGGTAAATGCAACTAAATTCGTAAATGCAACTAAAATATTAAATGCAACTAAGATGGCAAATGCAACTAAAATGGCAAATGCAATTAAATGGTTAATAAAACTAAAGTGGTAAATGCAATTAAAATGGTAACTGCAATTAAAATGGTAAATGCAACTAAAATGGTTAATGCAACTAAAATGGTAAATGCAACTAAAATGGTAAATGCAACTAAAATAGTAAATGCAACTAAAATGGTAAATGCAACTAAAATGGTAAGAGCAAATAAAATGGTGCATGCAACTAAAATGGTAAATGCAACAAAAATAGTTAATGCAACTAAAATGGTAAATGCAACTAAAATGGTAAATGGAACTAAAATTGTAAATGCAACTAAAATGGCAAATGCAACTAAAATGGTAAATGCAACTAAAATGGTAAATGCACTAAAATTGTAAATGCCACTTAACAGTTAAATGCAACTAAAATGGTAAATGCAACTATAATGACAAATGCAACAAAAATGGTGAATGCAACTAAAATGGTAAATGCAACTATAATGGTAACTGGAACTAAAATGGTAAATGCAACTAAAATGGTAAATGCCATTAATTTACCAAATGGGAAATGCAACTTAAATGGTTAATGCAACTAAGATGACAAATGCAACTTAAATGGTAAATGCATTTAAATAGTTAATGCAACTAAATTGATAAATGCAACTAAAATGGCAAATACAGCTAAAATGGTAAATGTAACTAAAATGGTAAATGTAACTAAAATGGTAAATACAACTAAAATGGTAAATGCAACTACAATGGTTAATGTAACTAAAATGGTAAATGCAACTAAAATGGTAAATGTAACTAAAATGGTAAATGCAATTAAATGGTTAATGCAACTAAAGTGGTAAATGCAACTAAAATGGTAACTGCAACTAAAATGGTAAATGCAACTAAAATGGTAAATGCAACTAAAATGGTAAATGCAACTAAAATGGCAAATTCAATTGAATGGTTAATGCTACTAAAATGGTAAATGCAACTAAAATGGTAAATGGAAATAAAATGGTAAATGCAACCAAAATGCCAAATGCAACTAAAATGGTAAAAGCAACTAAAATGGTAAATGCACTAAAATGGTAAATGCCACTTAACTGGTAAATGCAACTAATATGGTACATGCAACTTAAATGGTAAATGCTGCTAAAATTATAAATGCAATTAAAGGGTTAATGCTACTAAAATGGTAAATGCAACTAAAATGTTAAATGCAACTAAAATGGTAAATGTAACTGAAATGGTAAATGCAACTTTAATAGTAAATGCAACTAAAATGGTAAATGCAACTAAAATGGTAAATGTAACCAAAATGACAAATGCAACTAAAATGGCAACTGCAACTAAAATGGTAAATGCAACTAATATGGTAAATGCAACTTAAATGGTAAATGCAAATTAAATGGTAAATGCAACTTAAAAATGGTAAATGCAACTAAAATGGTAAATTCAACTTAAATGGTAAATGCAACTAAAATGGTTAATGCAACAAAAATGGTAACTGCAACTAAAATGGTAAATGCAACTAAAATGGTAAATGCAACTTAAATGGTTAATGCAACTAAAATGGTTAATGCCACTTAACTGGTAAATGCAACTAAAACGGTAAATGCAACAAAAATGGTAACTGCAACTAAAATGGTAAATGCAACTAAAATGGTAAATGCAACTTAAATGGTTAATGCAACTAAAATGGTTAATGCCACTTAACTGGTAAATGCAACTAAAACGGTAAATGCAACTAAAATGGTAACTGCAACTAAAATAGTAAATGCATCTAAAATGGTAAATGCAACTAAAATCGTAACTGCAACTAAAATTTTTAATGCAACAAAAATGGTAACTGCAACTAAAATGGTAAATGCGACTAAAATCTTAAATGCCATTAATATGGTAAATACATGGTAAATACAACTAAAATGGTAAATGCTGCTTAAATGGGAAATGCAACTTAAATGGTTAATGCAACTAAAATGGTAAATGCAACTGAAATGGTTAATGCAACTAAAATGGAAAATGTAACTAAAATGGTAAATGCAACTTAAATAGTAAATGCAACTAAAATGGTAAGTGCAACTAAAATGGTAAATGTAACTTAAATGGTAAATGCAACTTAAATGGTAAATGCAACTTAAATGGTAAATGCAACTAAAATGGTTAATGCCACTTAACTGATAAATGCAACTAAAATGGTAAATTCAACTTAAATGGTAAATGCAACTAAAATGGTTAATGCAACAAAAATGGTAACTGCAACTAAAATAGTAAATGCATCTAAAATGGTAGATGCAAACTAAAATTTTTAATGCAACAAAAATGGTAACTGCAACTAAAATGGTAAATGCAACTAAAATGGTAAATGCAACTTAAATGGTAAATGCAACTAAAATGGTTAATGCTACTTAACTGGTAAATGCAACTAAAACGGTAAATGCAACTAAAATGGTAACTGCAACTAAAATAGTAAATGCATCTAAAATGGTAAATGCAACTAAAATCGTAACTGCAACTAAAATGTTTAATGCAACAAAAATGGTAACTGCAACTAAAATGGTAAATGCGACTAAAATGGTAAATGCCATTAATATGGTAAATACATGGTAAATACAACTAAAATGGTAAATGCTGCTTAAATGGGAAATGCAACTTAAATGGCTAATGCAACTTAAATGGTAAATGCAACTGAAATGGTAAATGCAACTAAAATGGAAAATGTAACTAAAATGGTAAATGCAACTTAAATAGTAAATGCAACTAAAATGATAAGTGCAACTAAAATGGTAAATGTAACTTAAATGGTAAATGCAACTTAAATGGTAAATGCAACTTAAATGGTAAATGCAACTAAAATGGTTAATGCCACTTAACTGGTAAATGCAACTAAAATGTTAAATGCAACTAAAATGGTAAATTCAACTTAAATGGTAAATGCAACTTAAATGGTAAATGTAACTAAAATGGTAAATGCAATTAAATGGTTAATGCAACTAAAGTGGTAAATGCAACTAAAATGGTAACTGCAACTAAAATGATAAATGCAACTAAAATGGTAAATGCAACTAAAATGGTAAATGCTACTAAAATGGTAAATGCAATTGAATGGTTAATGCTACTAAAATTGTAAATGCAACTAAAATGGTAAATGGAACTAAAATGGTAAATGCAACCAAAATGCCAAATGCACCTAAAATGGTAAAAGCAACTAAAATGGTAAATGCACTAAAATGGTAAATGCCACTTAACTGGTAAATGCAACTTATATGGTACATGCAAATTAAATGGTAAATGCTGCTAAAATGGTTAATGCAATTAAAGGGTTAATGCTACTAAAATGGTAAATGCAACTAAAATGGTAAATGCAACTAAAATGGTAAATGTAACTAAAATGGTAAAAGCAACTTTAATAGTAAATGCAACTTAAATGGTAAGTGCAACTAAAATGGTAAATGTAACTTAAATGGTAAGTGCAACTACAATGGTAAATGTAACTTAAATGGTAAATGCAACTTAAATGATAAATGTAACTAAAATGGTAAATGCAATTAAATGGTTAATGCAACTAAATTAGTAAATGCAACTAAAATGGTAACTGCAACTAAAATGATAAATGCAACTAAAATGGTAAATGCAACTAAAATGGTAAATGCTACTAAAATGGTAAATGCAATTGAATGGTTAATGCAACTAAAGTGATAAATGCAACTAAAATGGTAAATGGAACTAAAATGGTAAATGCAACCAAAATGCCAAATGCACCTAAAATGGTAAAAGCAACTAAAATGGTAAATGCAACTAAAATGGTAAATGCAACTAAAATGGTAAATGCAACTAAAATGGTTAATGCCACTTAGCTGGTAAATGCAACTAAAATGGTAAATGCAACTAAAATGGTAAGTTCAACTTAAATGGTAAATGTAACTAAAATGGTAAATGCAACTAAAATGACAAATGCAACTAAAATGGCAAATGCAACTAAAATGGTAAATGCAACTAATATGGTAAATGCAACTAAAATGGTAAATGTAACTAAAATGGTAAAAGCAACTTTAATAGTAAATGCAACTAAAATGGTAAATGCAACTAAAATGGTAAATGCTGCTAAAATGGTTAATGCAACTAAAGGGTTAATGCTACTAAAATGGTAAATGCAACTAAAATGGTAAATGCGACTAAAATGGTAAATGTAACTAAAATGGTAAAAGCAACTTTAATAGTAAATGCAACTAAAATGGTAAATGCAACTAAAATGGTAAATGCAACTAAAATGACAAATGCAACTAAAATGGCAAATGCAAATAAAATGGTAAATGCAACTAATATGGTAAATGCAACTTAAATGGTAAATGCAAATAAAATGGTAAATGCAACTTAAAAATGGTAAATGCAACTAAAATGGTAATTGAACTAAAATGGTAAATGCAACTTAAATGGTAAATGCAACTAAAATGGTTAATGCCACTTAGCTGGTAAATGCAACTAAAATGGTAAATGCAACTAAAATGGTAAATTCAACTTAAATGGTAAATGCAGCTAAAATGGTTAATGCAACAAAAATGGTAACTGCAACTAAAATAGTAAATGCAACTAAAATGGTAAATGCCACTTAACTGGTAAATGCAACTAATATGGTAAATGCAACTAAAATGATAATTGAACTAAAATGGTAAATGCAACTTAAATGGTAAATGCAACTAAAATAGTAAATGCAACTAAAATAGTAAATTCAACTTAAATGGTAAATGCAACTAAAATGGTAAATGCAACAAAAATGGTAAATGTAACTAAAATGGTAAATGCAACTTTAATAGTAAATGCAACTAAAATGGTAAATGCAACTAAAATGGTAAATGTAACTAAAATGACAAATGCAACTAAAATGGCAAATGCAACTAAAATGGTAAATGCAACTAATATGGTAAATGCAACTAAAATGATAATTGAACTAAAATGGTAAATGCAACTTAAGTGGTAAATGCAACTAAAATGGTTAATGCCACTTAACTGGTAAATGCAAGTAAAATGGTAAATGCAACTAAAATGGTAAATTCAACTTAAATGGTAAATGCAGCTAAAATGGTTAATGCAACAAAAATGGTAACTGCAACTAAAATAGTAAATGCAACTAAAATTGTAAATGCCACTTAACTGGTAAATGCAAATAAAATTATAAATGCAACTTAAAAATGGTAAATGCAACTAAAATGGTAAATGCAACTTAAATGGTAAATGCAACTTAAATGGTAAAGGCAACTAATATGGTTAATGCCACTTAACTGGTAAATGCAACAAAAATGGTAACTGCAACAAAAAAAATTATGCAACTAAAATGGTAAATGCAAATAAAATGGTAAATGAAACTTAAAAATGGTAAATGCAACTAAAATGGTAAATGCAACTAAAATGGTAAATGCAACTTAAATGGTAATTGCAACTAAAATGGTAAATGCCACTTAACTGGTAAATGCAACTAAAACGATAAATGCAACTAAAATGGTATATTCAACTTAAATGGTAAATGCAACTAAAATGGTTAATGCAACAAAAATGGTAACTGCAACTAAAATAGTAAATGCATCTAAAATGGTAGATGCAACTAAAATCGTAACTGCAACTAAAATTTTAATGCAACAAAAATGGTAGCTGCAACTTAAATGGTAAATGCAACTAAAATGGTAAATGCAACTAAAATGGTAAATGCAACTAAAATGGTAAATGCAACTAAAGTGGTAAATGTAACTAAAATGACAAATGCAACTAAAATGGCAAATGCAACTAAAATGGTAAATGCAACTAATATGGTAAATGCAACTTAAATGGTAAATGCAAATGAAATGGTAAATGCAACTTAAAAATAGTAAATGAAACTAAAATGGTAAATGCAACTTAAATGGTAAATGCAACTTAAATGGTATATGGAACTAAAATGGTTAATGCCACTTAACTGGTAAATGCAACTAAAATGGTAAATGCAACTAAAATGGTAAATTCAAATTAAACGGTAAATGCAACTAAAATGGTTAATGCAACAAAAATGGTAACTGCAACTGAAATAGTAAATGCATCTAAAATGGTAGATGCAACTAAAATCGTAACTGCAACTAAAATTTTTAATGCAACAAAAATGGTAACTGAAAGTAAAATGGTAAATGCAACTAAAATGGTAAATGCAACTAAAATGGTAAATGCAACTAAAATGACAAATGCAACTAAAATGGCAATTGCAACAAAAATGGTGAATGCAACTAAAATGGTAAATGCAACCAAAATGGTAACTGCAACTAAAATGGTAAATGCGACTAAGATGGTAATTGCAACTATAATGGTGAATGCAACTAAAATGGTAAATGCAACTAAAATAGCAAATGCAACTAAAGTGGCAAATGCAACTAAAATGGTAAATGCAACTAAAATGGTAAATGCAACTAAAATGGTAAATGCAACTTAAATGGTAAATGCAACTAAAATGGTTAATGCCACTTAAGTGGTAAATGCAACTAAAATGGTAAATGCAACTAAAATGGTAAATTCAACTTAAATGGTAAATGCAACTAAAATGGTAAATGCAACAAAAATGGTAACTGCAACTAAAATGGTAAATGCAACTAAGATGGTAATTGCAACTAAAATGGTGAATGCAAATAAAATGGTAAATGCAACTAAAATAGTAAATGCAACTAAAATGGTAAATGCAAATAAGATGGTAAATGCAACTAAAATAGTAAATGCAACTAAAATGGTAAATGCAACTAAAATGGTAAATGCAACTAACATGGTAAATGCAACTAAAATAGTAAATGCAACTAATATGGTAAATGCAACTAAAATGGTAAATGCAACTTAAATAGTAAATGCAACTAAAATGGTTAATGCAACTAAAATGGTAAATGCAACTAAAATGGTAAATGCAACTAAAATGGTAAATGTAACTAAAATGGTAAATGCAACTCAAAAAGTAAATGCAACTTAAATGGTAAATGCAACTAAAATGGTAAATGTAACTAAAATGACAAATGTAACTTAAATGGCAAATGCAACTAAAATGGTTAATGCAACAAAAATGCTAAATGTAACTTAAATGGTAAATGCAACTTAAATAGTAAATGCAACTAAAATGGTAAATGCAACTAAAATGGTTAATGCAACTAAAATGGGAACTGCAACTTAAATAGTAAATGCAACTAAAATGGTTAATGCAACAAAAATGGTAAAAGGAACTAAGATGGTAAATGCAACTAAAATAGTAAATGCAACTAAAATGGTAAATGCAACTAAAATGGTAAATGCAACTAAAATGGTAAATGCAACTAAAATGGTAACTGCAACTTAAATAGTAAATGCAACTAAAGTGGTTAATGCAACAAAAATGGTAAATGTAACTTAAATGGTAAATGCAACTTAAATAGTAAATGCAACTAAAATGGTAAATGCAACTAAAATGGTAAATGCAACTAAAATGGTAAATGCAACTAAAATGGTAAATGCAACTAAAATGGTGAATGTAACTAAAATGGTAAATGCAACTCAAAAAGTAAATGCAACTAAAATGGTAAATGCAACTAAAATGGTAAATGTAACTAAAATGACAAATGCAACTTAAATGGCAAATGCAACTAAAATAGTTAATGCAACAAAAATGGTAAATGTAACTTAAATGGTAAATGCAACTTAAATAGTAAATGCAATTAAAATGGTAAATGCAACTAAAATGGTAAATGCAACTAAAATGGTAAATGCTACTAAAATGGTAAATGCAACTAAGATGGTAATTGCAACTAAAATGGTAAATTCAACTTAAATGGTAAATGCAACTAAAATGGTAAATGCAACAATAATGGTAACTGCAACTAAAATGGTAAATGCAACTTAGAAATGGTTAAGGCAACTAAAATGGTAAATGCAACTAAAATGGTAAATGCAACTTAAATGGTAAATGCAACAAAAATGGTTAATGCAACAAAAATGGTTAATGCCACTTAACTGGTAAATGCAACTAAAATGGTAAATGCAACTAAAATGGTAAATTCAACTTAAATGGTAAATGCAACTAAAATGATAAATGCAACAAAAATGGTAACTGCAACTAAAATGGTAAATGCAACTAAGATGGTAATTGCAACTAAAATGGTAAATTCAACTTAAATGGTAAATGCAACTAAAATGGTTAATGCCACTTAACTGGTAAATGCAACAAAAATGGTTAATGCAACAAAAATGGTTAATGTCACTTAACTAGTAAATGCAACTAAAATGGTAAATGCAACTAAAATGGTAAATTCAACTTAAATGGTAAATGCAACTAAGATGGTAATTACAACTAAAATGGTAAATTCAACTTAAATGGTAAATGCAACTAAAATGGTAGATGCAACTAATATGGAAAATGCAACTTAAATGGTAAATGCAACTAAAATGGTAAACGCAACTTAGAAATGGTTAAGGCAACTAAAATGGTAAATGCAACTAAAATGGTAAATGCAATTTAAATGGTAAATGCAACTAAAATGGTTAATGCCACTTAACTGGTAAATGCAACTAAAATTGTAAATGCAACTAAAATGGTAAATGCAACTGAAATGGTAAATGCAACTAAAATGGTTAATGCAACAAAAATGGTTAATGCCACTTAACTGGTAAATGCAACTAAAATGGTAAATGCAACTAAAATGGTAAATTCAACTTAAATGGTAAATGCAACTAAAATGGTAAATGCAACTTAGAAATGGTTAAGGCAACTAAAATGGTAAATGCAACAAAAATGGTAACTGCAACTAAAATGGTAAATGCAACTAAGATGGTAATTGCAACTAAAATGGTAAATTCAACTTAAATGGTAAATGCAACTAAAATGGTTAATGCAACAAAAATGGTTAATGCCACTTAACTGGTAAATGCAACTAAAATGGTAAATGCAACTAAAATGGTAAATTCAACTTAAATGGTAAATGCAACTAAAATGGTAAATGCAACAAAAATGGTAACTGCAACTAAAATGGTAAATGCAACTAAGATGGTAATTGCAACTAAAATGGTAAATTCAACTTAAATGGTAAATGCAACTAAAATGGTTAATGCCACTTAACTGGTAAATGCAACTAAAATGGTAAATGCAACAAAAATGGTAACTGCAACTAAAATGGTAAATGCAACTAAGATGGTAATTGCAACTAAAATGGTGAATGCAAATAAAATGGTAAATGCAACTAAAATAGTAAATGCAACTAAAATGGTAAATGCAAATAAGATGATAAATGGGACTAAAATGGTAAATGCAAATAAAATGGCAAATGCAAATAAAATGGTAAATGCAACTAAATGGTAAATGCAATTAAATGGTTAATGCAACTAAAATGATAAATGCAAAATGGTAAATGTAACTAAAATGGTAAACATAACTTAAATGGTAAATGCAACTAAAATGGTAAATGCTACGAAAATTGTAAATGCAACTAAAATGGTAAATGCGACTAAAATGATTAATGCAACTAAAATGGTAAATGCAACTTAAATGTCAAATGCAACTAAAATGGTAACTGCAACTAAAATGGTAAATGCAACTAAAATGGGAAATGCAATTAAATGGTTAATGCAACTAAAATGGTAAATGCAACTAAGATGGTAAATGCAACTAAAATAGTAAATGCAACTAATATGGTAAATGCAACTAAAATGTCAAATGCAACTAAAATGGTAACTGCAACTAAAATGGTAAATGCAACTAAAATGGTAAATGCAACTAAGATGGTAAATGCAACTAAAATAGTAAATGCAACTAAAATGGTAAATGCAACTAAGATGGTAAATGCAACTAAAATAGTAAATGCAACTAAAATGGTAAATGCAACTAAAATGGTAAATGCAACTAAGATGGTAAATGCAACTAAAATAGTAAATGCAACTAATATGGTAAATGCAACTAAAATGGTAAATGCAATTAAATGGTTAATGCAACTAAAATGGTAAGTACAACTAAAATGGTAAATGCAACTAAAATAGTAAATGCAACTAATATGGTAAATGCAACTAAAATGGTAAATGCAATTAAATGGTTAATGCAACTTAAATGGTAAATGCAACTAAAATGGTAAGTACAACTAAAATGGTAAATGCAACTAAAATGGTAAATGCAAATAAGATGGTAAATGCAACTACAATGGTAAATGCAATTAAATGGTTAATGCAACTAAAATGGTAAATGCAACTAAAATGGTAAGTACAACTAAAATGGTAAATGCTACTAAAATGGTAAATGCAACTAAGATGGTAAATGCAACTAAAATAGCAAATGCAACTAAAATGGTAAATGCAACTAAAATGGTAAATGCAACTAAAATGGTAAATGCAACTAAAATGGTAACTGCAACTTAAATAGTAAATGCAACTAAAATGGTTAATGCAACAAAAATGGTAAATGTAACTTAAATGGTAAATGCAACTTAAATAGTAAATGCAACTAAAATGGTAAATGCAACTAAAATAGTAAATGCAATTAAATGGTTAATGCAACTTAAATGGTAAATGCAACTAAAATGGTAAGTACAACTAAAATGGTAAATGCAACTAAGATGGTAAATGCAACTAAAATAGTTAATGCAACTAATATGGTAAATGCAACTAAAATGGTAAATGCAACTAAAATGGTAAATGTAACTAAAATGACAAATGCAACTAAAAAGGGAAATGCAACTTAAATGATAACTGCAAGTAAAATGGTAAATGCAACTAAAATGACAAATGCAACTAAAATGGTAATGCAACTAGTATGGTAAATGCAACTAAAATGGTAAATGCAACTAAAATGGTAAATGCAACTAAAATGTCAAATGCAACTAAAATGGTAACTGCAACTAAAATGGTAAATGCAACTAAAATGGTAAATGCAATTAAAGGGTTAATGCTACTAAAATGGTAAATGCAACTAAAATGGTAAATGGAAATAAAATGGTAAGTGCAACTTAAATAGTAAATGCAACTAAAATGGTAAATGCAACTAAAATGGTAAATGTAACTAAAATGACAAATGCAACTTAAATGGCAAATGCAACTAAAATGGTAAATGCAACTAATATGGAAAATGCAACTTAAATGGTAAATGCAACTAAAATGGTAAATGCAACTTAGAAATGGTTAAGGCAACTAAAATGGTAAATGCAACTAAAATGGTAAATGCAACTTAAATGGTAAATGCAACTAAAATGGTTAATGCCACTTAACTGGTAAATGCAACTAAAATTGTAAATTCAACTAAAATGGTAAATTCAACTGAAATGGTAAATGCAACTAAAATGGTTAATGCAACAAAAATGGTAACTGCAACTAAAATAGTAAATGCAACTAAAATGGTAAATGCAACTAAAATGGTAACTGCAACTTAAATAGTAAATGCAACTAAAATGGTTAATGCAACCAAAATGGTAAATGTAACTTAAATGGTAAATGCAACTTAAATAGTAAATGCAACTAAAATGGTAAATGCAACTAAAATGGTAAATGCAATTAAATGGTTAATGCAACTAAAATGGTAAATGCAACTAAAATGGTAAGTACAACTAAAATGGTAAATGCAACTAAGATGGTAAATGCAACTAAAATAGTTAATGCAACTAATACGGTAAATGCAACTAAAATGGTAAATGCAACTAAAATGGAAAATGTAACTAAACTGACAAATGCAACTATAAAGGGAAATGCAACTTAAATGATAACTGCAACTTAAATGGTAAATGCAACTAAAATGGCAAATGCAACTAAAATGGTAATGCAACTAATATGGTAAATGCAACTAAAATGGTAAATGCAACTAAAATGGTAAATGCAACTAAAATGTCAAATGCAACTAAAATGGTAACTGCAACTAAAATGGTAAATGCAACTAAAATGGTAAATGCAATTAGAGGGTTAATGCTACTAAAATTGTAAATGCAACTAAAATGGTAAATGTCACTAAAATGGTAAATGCAACTTAAATAGTAAATGCAACTAAAATGGTAAATGCAACTAAAATGGGAAATGTAACTAAAATGACAAATGCAACTTAAATGGCAAATGCAACTAAAATGGTAAATGCAACTAATATGGAAAATGCAACTTAAATGGTAAATGCAACTAAAATGGTAAATGCAACTTAGAAATGGTTAAGGCAACTAAAATGGTAAATGCAACTAAAATGGTAAATGCAACTTAAATGGTAAATGCAACTAAAATGGTTAATGCCACTTAACTGGTAAATGCAACTAAAATTGTAAATGCAACTAAAATGGTAAATGCAACTGAAATGGTAAATGCAACTAAAATGGTTAATGCAACAAAAATGGTAACTGCAACTAAAATAGTAAATGCAACTAAAATGTTAAATGCAACTAAAATGGTAACTGCAACTAAAATAGTAAATGCAACTAAAATGGTAAATGCAACTAAAATGGTAACTGCAACTTAAATAGTAAATGCAACTAAAATGGTAAATGCAACTAAAATGGTAAATGCAATTAAATGGTTAATGCAACTAAAATGGTAAATGCAACTAAAATGGTAAGTACAACTAAAATGGTAAATGCAACTAAGATGGTAAATGCAACTAAAATAGTTAATGCAACTAATATGGTAAATGCAACTATAATGGTAAATGCAACTAAAATGGAAAATGTAACTAAAATGACAAATGCAACTAAAAAGGGAAATGCAACTTAAATGATAACTGCAACTTAAATGGTAAATGCAACTAAAATGGCAAATGCAACTAAAATGGTAATGCAACTAATATGGTAAATGCAACTGAAATGGTAAATGCAACTAAAATGGTAAATGCAACTAAAATGGTAAATGCAACTAAGATGGTAAATGCAACTAAAATAGTAAATGCAACTAATATGGTAAATGCAACTAAAATGGTTAATGCAATTAAATGGTTAATGCAACTAAAATGGTAATTGCAACTAAAATGGTAAGTACAACTAAAATGGTAAATGCAACTAAGATGGTAAATGCAACTAAAATAGTTAATGCAACTAATATGGTAAATGCAACTAAAATGGTAAATGCAACTAAAATGGTAAATGTAACTAAAATGACAAATGCAACTAAAAAGGGAAATGCAACTAAAATGATAACTGCAAGTAAAATGGTAAATGCAACTAAAATGACAAATGCAACTAAAATGGTAATGCAACTAATATGGTAAATGCAACTAAAATGGTAAATGCAACTAAAATGGTAAATGCAACTAAAATGTCAAATGCAACTAAAATGGTAACTGCAACTAAAATGGTAAATGCAACTAAAATGGTAAATGCAATTAATGGGTTAATGCTACTAAAATGGTAAATGCAACTAAAATGGTAAATGGAACTAAAATGGTAAATGCAACTTAAATAGTAAATACAACTAAAATGGTACATGCAACTAAAATGGTAAATGTAACTAAAATGACAAATGCAACTTAAATGGCAAATGCAACTAAAATGGTAAATGCAACTAATATGGAAAATGCAACTTAAATGGTAAATGCAACTAAAATGGTAAATGCAACTTAGAAATGGTTAAGGCAACTAAAATGGTAAATGCAACTAAAATGGTAAATGCAACTTAAATGGTAAATGCAACTAAAATGGTTAATGCCACTTAACTGGTAAATGCAACTAAAATTGTAAATTCAACTAAAATGGTAAATTCAACTGAAATGGTAAATGCAACTAAAATGGTTAATGCAACAAAAATGGTAACTGCAACTAAAATAGTAAATGCAACTAAAATGGTAAATGCAACTAAAATGGTAACTTCAACTTAAATAGTAAATGCAACTAAAATGGTTAATGCAACCAAAATGGTAAATGTAACTTAAATGGTAAATGCAACTTAAATAGTAAATGCAACTAAAATGGTAAATGCAACTAAAATGGTAAATGCAATTAAATGGTTAATGCAACTAAAATGGTAAATGCAACTAAAATGGTAAGTACAACTAAAATGGTAAATGCAACTAAGATGGTAAATGCAACTAAAATAGTTAATGCAACTAATACGGTAAATGCAACTAAAATGGTAAATGCAACTAAAATGGAAAATGTAACTAAACTGACAAATGCAACTAAAAAGGGAAATGCAACTTAAATGATAACTGCAACTTAAATGGTAAATGCAACTAAAATGGCAAATGCAACTAAAATGGTAATGCAACTAATATGGTAAATGCAACTAAAATGGTAAATGCAACTAAAATGGTAAATGCAACTAAAATGTCAAATGCAACTAAAATGGTAACTGCAACTAAAATGGTAAATGCAACTAAAATGGTAAATGCAATTAGAGGGTTAATGCTACTAAAATTGTAAATGCAACTAAAATGGTAAATGTCACTAAAATGGTAAATGCAACTTAAATAGTAAATGCAACTAAAATGGTAAATGCAACTAAAATGGGAAATGTAACTAAAATGACAAATGCAACTTAAATGGCAAATGCAACTAAAATGGTAAATGCAACTAATATGGAAAATGCAACTTAAATGGTAAATGCAACTAAAATGGTAAATGCAACTTAGAAATGGTTAAGGCAACTAAAATGGTAAATGCAACTAAAATGGTAAATGCAACTTAAATGGTAAATGCAACTAAAATGGTTAATGCCACTTAACTGGTAAATGCAACTAAAATTGTAAATGCAACTAAAATGGTAAATGCAACTGAAATGGTAAATGCAACTAAAATGGTTAATGCAAAAAAAATGGTAACTGCAACTAAAATAGTAAATGCAACTAAAATGTTAAATGCAACTAAAATGGTAACTGCAACTAAAATAGTAAATGCAACTAAAATGGTAAATGCAACTAAAATGGTAACTGCAACTTAAATAGTAAATGCAACTAAAATGGTAAATGCAACTAAAATGGTAAATGCAATTAAATGGTTAATGCAACTAAAATGGTAAATGCAACTAAAATGGTAAGTACAACTAAAATGGTAAATGCAACTAAGATGGTAAATGCAACTAAAATAGTTAATGCAACTAATATGGTAAATGGAACTATAATGGTAAATGCAACTAAAATGGAAAATGTAACTAAAATGACAAATGCAACTAAAAAGGGAAATGCAACTTAAATGATAACTGCAACTTAAATGGTAAATGCAACTAAAATGGCAAATGCAACTAAAATGGTAATGCAACTAATATGGTAAATGCAACTGAAATGGTAAATGCAACTAAAATGGTAAATGCAACTAAAATGGTAAATGCAACTAAGATGGTAAATGCAACTAAAATAGTAAATGCAACTAATATGGTAAATGCAACTAAAATGGTAAATGCAATTAAATGGTTAATGCAACTAAAATGGTAATTGCAACTAAAATGGTAAGTACAACTAAAATGGTAAAGGCAACTAAGATGGTAAATGCAACTAAAATAGTTAATGCAACTAATATGGTAAATGCAACTAAAATGGTAAATGCAACTAAAATGGTAAATGTAACTAAAATGACAAATGCAACTAAAAAGGGAAATGCAACTAAAATGATAACTGCAAGTAAAATGGTAAATGCAACTAAAATGACAAATGCAACTAAAATGGTAATGCAACTAATATGGTAAATGCAACTAAAATGGTAAATGCAACTAAAATGGTAAATGCAACTTAGAAATGGTTAAGGCAACTAAAATGGTAAGTACAACTAAAATGGTAAATGCAACTAAGATGGTAAATGCAACTAAAATGGTTAATGCAACAAAAATGGTAAATGTAACTTAAATGGTAAATGCAACTTAAATAGTAAATGCAACTAAATGGTAAATGCAACTAAAATGGTAACTGCAACTAAAATGGTAATGCAACTAATATGGTAAATGCAACTAAAATGGTAAATGCAACTAAAATGGTAAATGCAACTAAAATGTCAAATGCAACTAAAATGGTAACTGCAACTAAAATGGTAAATGCAACTAAAATGGTAAATGCAATTAAAGGGTTAATGCTACTAAAATGGTAAATGCAACTAAAATGGTAAATGGAACTAAAATGGTAAATGCAACTTAAATAGTAAATACAACTAAAATGGTAAATGCAACTAAAATGGTAAATGTAACTAAAATGACAAATGCAACTTAAATGGCAAATGCAACTAAAATGGTAAATGCAACTAATATGGAAAATGCAACTTAAATGGTAAATGCAACTAAAATGGTAAATGCAACTTAGAAATGGTTAAGGCAACTAAAATGGTAAATTCAACTAAAATGGTTAATGCAACAAAAATGGTAACTGCAACTAAAATAGTAAATGCAACTAAAATGGTAAATGCAACTAAAATGGTAACTGCAACTTAAATAGTAAATGCAACTAAAATGGTTAATGCAACAAAAATGGTAAATGTAACTTAAATGGTAAATGCAACTTAAATAGTAAATGCAACTAAATGGTAAATGCAACTAAAATGGTAACTGCAACTAAAATGGTAAATGCAACTAAAATGGTAAATGCAACTAAAATGGTAAGTACAACTAAAATGGTAAATGCAACTAAGATGGTAAATGCAACTAAAATAGTTAATGCAACTAATATGGTAAATGCAACTAAAATGGTAAATGCAACTAAAATGGAAAATGTAACTAAAATGACAAATGCAACTAAAAAGGGAAATGCAACTTAAATGATAACTGCAACTTAAATGGTAAATGCAACTAAAATGGCAAATGCAACTAAAATGGTAATGCAACTAATATGGTAAATGCAACTAAAATGGTAAATGCAACTAAAATGGTAAATGCAACTAAAATGTCAAATGCAACTAAAATGGTAACTGCAACTAAAATGGTAAATGCAACTAAAATGGTAAATGCAATTAAAGGGTTAATGCTACTAAAGTTGTAAATGCAACTAAAATGGTAAATGTCACTAAAATGGTAAATGCAACTTAAATAGTAAATGCAACTAAAATGGTAAATGCAACTAAAATGGGAAATGTAACTAAAATGACAAATGCAACTTAAATGGCAAATGCAACTAAAATGGTAAATGCAACTAATATGGAAAATGCAACTTAAATGGTAAATGCAACTAAAATGGTAAATGCAACTTAGAAATGGTTAAGGCAACTAAAATGGTAAATGCAACTAAAATGGTAAATGCAACTTAAATGGTAAATGCAACTAAAATGGTTAATGCCACTTAACTGGTAAGTGCAACTAAAATTGTAAATGCAACTAAAATGGTAAATGCAACTGAAATGGTAAATGCAACTAAAATGGTTAATGCAACAAAAATGGTAACTGCAACTAAAATAGTAAATGCAACTAAAATGTTAAATGCAACTAAAATGGTAACTGCAACTTAAATAGTAAATGCAATTAAAATGGTTAATGCAACAAAAATGGTAACTGCAACTAAAATAGTAAATGCATCTAAAATGGTAAATGCTACTAAAATGGTAAATGCAACTAAGATGGTAAATGCAACTAAAATGGTAAATGCAACTAAGATGGTAAATGCAACTAAAATAGTAAATACAACTAAAATGGTAAATGCAACTAAAATGGTAAATGCAACTAAGATGGTAAATGCAACTAAAATAGTAAATGCAACTAATATGGTAAATGCAACTAAAATGGTAAATGCAATTAATTGGTTAATGCAACTTAAATGGTAAATGCAACTAAAATGGTAAGTACAACTAAAATGGTAAATGCAACTAAAATGGTAAATGCAAATAAGATGGTAAATGCAACTACAATGGTAAATGCAATTAAATGGTTAATGCAACTAAAATGGTAAATGCAACTAAAATGGTAAGTACAACTAAAATGGTAAATGCTACTAAAATGGTAAATGCAACTAAGATGGTAAATGCAACTAAAATAGTAAATGCAACTAAAATGGTAAATGCAACTAAAATGGTAAATGCAACTAAAATGGTAAATGCAACTAAAATGGTAACTGCAACTTAAATAGTAAATGCAACTAAAATGGTTAATGCAACAAAAATGGTAAATGTAACTTAAATGGTAAATGCAACTTAAATAGTAAATGCAACTAAAATGGTAAATGCAACTAAAATAGTAAATGCAATTAAATGGTTAATGCAACTAAAATGGTAAATGCAACTAAAATGGTAAGTACAACTAAAATGGTAAATGCAACTAAGATGGTAAATGCAACTAAAATAGTTAATGCAACTAATATGGTAAATGCAACTAAAATGGTAAATGCAACTAAAATGGTAAATGTAACTAAAATGACAAATGCAACTAAAAAGGGAAATGCAACTAAAATATAACTGCAAGTAAAATGGTAAATGCAACTAAAATGACAAATGCAACTAAAATGGTAATGCAAATAATATGGTAAATACAACTAAAATGGTAAATGCAACTAAAATGGTAAATGCAACTAAGATGGTAAATGCAACTAAAATAGTAAATGCAACTAAAATGGTAAATGCAACTAAAATGGTAACTGCAACTTAAATAGTAAATGCAACTAAAATGGTTAATGCAACAAAAATGGTAAATGTAACTTAAATGGTAAATGCAACTTAAATAGAAAATGCAACTAAAATGGTAAATGCAACTAAAATAGTAAATGCAATTAAATGGTTAATGCAACTAAAATGGTAAATGCAACTAAAATGGTAAGTACAACTAAAATGGTAAATGCAACTAAGATGGTAAATGCAACTAAAATGGTAAATGCAACTAAAATGGTAAATGTAACTAAAATGACAAATGCAACTTAAATGGCAAATGCAACTAAAATGGTAAATGCAACTAATATGGAAAATGCAACTTAAATGGTAAATGCAACTAAAATGGTAAATGCAACTTAGAAATGGTTAAGGCAACTAAAATGGTAAATGCAACTAAAATGGTAAATGCAACTTAAATGGTAAATGCAACTAAAATGGTTAATGCCACTTAACTGGTAAATGCAACTAAAATGGTTAATGCAACAAAAATGGTAAATGTAACTTAAATGGTAAATGCAACTTAAATAGTAAATGCAACTAAAATGGTAAATGCAACTAAAATGGTAAATGCAATTAAATGGTTAATGCAACTAAAATGGTAAATGCAACTAAAATGGTAAGTACAACTAAAATGGTAAATGCAACTAAGATGGTAAATGCAACTACAATAGTTAATGCAACTAATATGGTAAATGCAACTAAAATGGTAAATGCAACTAAAATGGAAAATGTAACTAAAATGACAAATGCAACTTAAAAGGGAAATGCAACTTAAATGATAACTGCAACTTAAATGGTAAATGCAACTAAAATGGCAAATGCAACTAAAATGGTAATGCAACTAATATGGTAAATGCAACTAAAATGGTAAATGCAACTAAAATGGTAAATGCAACTAAAATGGTAACTGCAACTTAAATAGTAAATGCAACTAAAATGGTTAATGCAACAAAAATGGTAAATGTAACTTAAATGGTAAATGCAACTTAAATAGTAAATGCAACTAAAATGGTAAATGCAACTAAAATAGTAAATGCAATTAAATGGTTAATGCAACTAAAATGGTAAATGCAACTAAAATGGTAAGTACAACTAAAATGGTAAATGCAACTAAGATGGTAAATGCAACTAAAATAGTTAATGCAACTAATATGGTAAATGCAACTAAAATGGTAAATGCAACTAAAATGGTAAATGTAACTAAAATGACAAATGCAACTAAAAAGGGAAATGCAACTAAAATGGTAAATGCAACTAAAATGGTAAATGCAACTAAAATGACAAATGCAACTAAAATGGTAATGCAACTAATATGGTAAATGCAACTAAAATGGTAAATGCAACTAAAATGGTAAATGCAACTAAAATGTCAAATGCAACTAAAATGGTAACTGCAACTAAAATGGTAAATGCAACTAAAATGGTAAATGCAATTAAAGGGTTAATGCTACTAAAATGGTAAATGCAACTAAAATGGTAAATGGAACTAAAATGGTAAATGCAACTTAAATAGTAAATGCAACTAAAATGGTAAATGCAACTAAAATGGTAAATGTAACTAAAATGGTAAATGCAACTTAAATGGCAAATGCAACTAAAATGGTAAATGCAACTAATATGGAAAATGCAACTTAAATGGTAAATGCAACTAAAATGGTAAATGCAACTTAGAAATGGTTAAGGCAACTAAAATGGTAAATGCAACTAAAATGGTAAATGCAACTTAAATGGTAAATGCAACTAAAATGGTTAATGCCACTTAACTGGTAAATGCAACTAAAATTGTAAATGCAACTAAAATGGTAAATCCAACTGAAATGGTAAATGCAACTAAAATGGTTAATGCAACAAAAATGGTAACTGCAACTAAAATAGTAAATGCAACTAAAATGGTAAATGCAACTAAAATGGTAACTGCAACTTAAATAGTAAATGCAACTAAAATGGTTAATGCAAGCAAAATGGTAAATGTAACTTAAATGGTAAATGCAACTTAAATAGTAAATGCAACTAAAATGGTAAATGCAACTAAAATGGTAAATGCAATTAAATGGTTAATGCAACTAAAATGGTAAATGCAACTAAAATGGTAAGTACAACTAAAATGGTAAATGCAACTAATATGGAAAATGCAACTTAAATGGTAAATGCAACGAAAATGGTAAATGCAACTTAGAAATGGTTAAGGCAACTAAAATGGTAAATGCAACTAAAATGGTAAATGCAATTAAATGGTTAATGCAACTAAAATGGTAAATGCAACTAAAATGGTAAGTACAACTAAAATGGTAAATGCAACTAATATGGAAAATGCAACTTAAATGGTAAATGCAACGAAAATGGTAAATGCAACTTAGAAATGGTTAAGGCAACTAAAATGGTAAATGCAACTAAAATGGTAAATGCAACTTAAATGGTAAATGCAACTAAAATGGTTAATGCCACTTAACTGGTAAATGCAACTAAAATTGTAAACGCAACTAAAATGGTAAATCCAACTGAAATGGTAAATGCAACTAAAATGGTTAATGCAACAAAAATGGTAACTGCAACTAAAATAGTAAATGCAACTAAAATGGTAAATGCAACTAAAATGGTAACTGCAACTTAAATAGTAAATGCAACTAAAATGGTTAATGCAACAAAAATGGTAAATGTAACTTAAATGGTAAATGCAACTTAAATAGTAAATGCAACTAAAATGGTAAATGTAACTAAAATGGTAAATGCAATTAAATGGTTAATGCAACTAAAATGCAATAACTGCAAGTAAAATGGTAAATGCAACTAAAATGACAAATGCAACTAAAATGGTAATGCAACTAATATGGTAAATACAACTAAAATGGTAAATGCAACTAAAATGGTAAATGCAACTAAGATGGTAAATGCAACTAAAATAGTAAATGCAACTAAAATGGTAAATGCAACTAAAATGGTAACTGCAACTTAAATAGTAAATGCAACTAAAATGGTTAATGCAACAAAAATGGTAAATGTAACTTAAATGGTAAATGCAACTTAAATAGTAAATGCAACTAAAATGGTAAATGCAACTAAAATAGTAAATGCAATTAAATGGTTAATGCAACTAAAATGGTAAATGCAACTAAAATGGTAAGTACAACTAAAATGGTAAATGCAACTAAGATGGTAAATGCAACTAAAATGGTAAATGCAACTAAAATGGTAAATGTAACTAAAATGACAAATGCAACTTAAATGGCAAATGCAACTAAAATGGTAAATGCAACTAATATGGAAAATGCAACTTAAATGGTAAATGCAACTAAAATGGTAAATGCAACTTAGAAATGGTTAAGGCAACTAAAATGGTAAATGCAACTAAAATGGTAAATGCAACTTAAATGGTAAATGCAACTAAAATGGTTAATGCCACTTAACTGGTAAATGCAACTAAAATTGTAAATGCAACTAAAATGGTAAATTCAACTGAAATGGTAAATGCAACTAAAATGGTTAATGCAACAAAAATGGTAACTGCAACTAAAATAGTAAATGCAACTAAAATGGTAAATGCAACTAAAATGGTAACTGCAACTTAAATAGTAAATGCAACTAAAATGGTTAATGCAACAAAAATGGTAAATGTAACTTAAATGGTAAATGCAACTTAAATAGTAAATGCAACTAAAATGGTAAATGCAACTAAAATGGTAAATGCAATTAAATGGTTAATGCAACTAAAATGGTAAATGCAACTAAAATGGTAAGTACAACTAAAATGGTAAATGCAACTAAGATGGTAAATGCAACTAAAATAGTTAATGCAACTAATATGGTAAATGCAACTAAAATGGTAAATGCAACTAAAATGGAAAATGTAACTAAAATGACAAATGCAACTTAAAAGGGAAATGCAACTTAAATGATAACTGCAACTTAAATGGTAAATGCAACTAAAATGGCAAATGCAACTAAAATGGTAATGCAACTAATATGGTAAATGCAACTAAAATGGTAAATGCAACTAAAATGGTAAATGCAACTAAAATGGTAACTGCAACTTAAATAGTAAATGCAACTAAAATGGTTAATGCAACAAAAATGGTAAATGTAACTTAAATGGTAAATGCAACTTAAATAGTAAATGCAACTAAAATGGTAAATGCAACTTAAATAGTAAATGCAATTAAATGGTTAATGCAACTAAAATGGTAAATGCAACTAAAATGGTAAGTACAACTAAAATGGTAAATGCAACTAAGATGGTAAATGCAACTAAAATAGTTAATGCAACTAATATGGTAAATGCAACTAAAATGGTAAATGCAACTAAAATGGTAAATGTAACTAAAATGACAAATGCAACTAAAAAGGGAAATGCAACTAAAATGATAACTGCAAGTAAAATGGTAAATGCAACTAAAATGACAAATGCAACTAAAATGGTAATGCAACTAATATGGTAAATGCAACTAAAATGGTAAATGCAACTAAAATGGTAAATGCAACTAAAATGTCAAATGCAACTAAAATGGTAACTGCAACTAAAATGGTAAATGCAACTAAAATGGTAAATGCAATTAAAGGGTTAATGCTACTAAAATGGTAAATGCAACTAAAATGGTAAATGGAACTAAAATGGTAAATGCAACTTAAATAGTAAATGCAACTAAAATGGTAAATGCAACTAAAATGGTAAATGTAACTAAAATGAGAAATGCAACTTAAATGGCAAATGCAACTAAAATGGTAAATGCAACTAATATGGAAAATGCAACTTAAATGGTAAATGCAACTAAAATGGTAAATGCAACTTAGAAATGGTTAAGGCAACTAAAATGGTAAATGCAACTAAAATGGTAAATGCAACTAAAATGGTAAATGCAACTAAAATGGTAAATGTAACTAAAATGACAAATGCAACTAAAAAGGGAAATGCAACTAAAATGATAACTGCAAGTAAAATGGTAAATGCAACTAAAATGACAAATGCAACTAAAATGGTAATGCAACTAATATGGTAAATGCAACTAAAATGGTAAATGCAACTAAAATGGTAAATGCAACTAAAATGTCAAATGCAACTAAAATGGTAACTGCAACTAAAATGGTAAATGCAACTAAAATGGTAAATGCAATTAAAGGGTTAATGCTACTAAAATGGTAAATGCAACTAAAATGGTAAATGCAACTAAAATGGTAAATGCAACTTAAATAGTAAATGCAACTAAAATGGTTAATGCAACTAAAATGGTAAATGTAACTAAAATGAGAAATGCAACTTAAATGGCAAATGCAACTAAAATGGTAAATGCAACTAATATGGAAAATGCAACTTAAATGGTAAATGCAACTAAAATGGTAAATGCAACTTAGAAATGGTTAAGGCAACTAAAATGGTAAATGCAACTAAAATGGTAAATGCAACTTAAATGGTAAATGCAACTAAAATGGTTAATGCCACTTAACTGGTAAATGCAACTAAAATTGTAAATGCAACTAAAATGGTAAATGCAACTAAAATGGTAAATGCAACTAAAATGGTTAATGCAACAAAAATGGTAACTGCAACTAAAATAGTAAATGCAACTAAAATGGTAAATGCAACTAAAATGGTAACTGCAACTTAAATAGTAAATGCAACTAAAATGGTTAATGCAAGCAAAATGGTAAATGTAACTTAAATGGTAAATGCAACTTAAATAGTAAATGCAACTAAAATGGTAAATGCAACTAAAATGGTAAATGCAATTAAATGGTTAATGCAACTAAAATGGTAAATGCAACTAAAATGGTAAGTACAACTAAAATGGTAAATGCAACTAATATGGAAAATGCAACTTAAATGGTAAATGCAACGAAAATGGTAAATGCAACTTAGAAATGGTTAAGGCAACTAAAATGGTAAATGCAACTAAAATGGTAAATGCAACTTAAATGGTAAATGCAACTAAAATGGTAAATGCCACTTAACTGGTAAATGCAACTAAAATTGTAAACGCAACTAAAATGGTAAATCCAACTGAAATGGTAAATGCAACTAAAATGGTTAATGCAACAAAAATGGTAACTGCAACTAAAATAGTAAATGCAACTAAAATGGTAAATGCAACTAAAATGGTAACTGCAACTTAAATAGTAAATGCAACTAAAATGGTTAATGCAACAAAAATGGTAAATGTAACTTAAATGGTAAATGCAACTTAAATAGTAAATGCAACTAAAATGGTAAATGTAACTAAAATGGTAAATGCAATTAAATGGTTAATGCAACTAAAATGGTAAATGCAACTAAAATGGTAAGTACAACTAAAATGGTAAATGCAACTAAGATGGTAAATGCAACTAAAATAGTTAATGCAACTAATATGGTAAATGCAACTAAAATGGTAAATGCAACTAAAATGGAAAATGTAACTAAAATGACAAATGCAACTTAAAAGGGAAATGCAACTTAAATGATAAGTGCAACTTAAATGGTAAATGCAACTAAAATGGCAAATGCAACTAAAATGGTAATGCAACTAATATGGTAAATACAACTAAAATGGTAAATGCAACTAAGATGGTAAATGCAACTAAAATGGTAACTGCAACTTAAATAGTAAATGCAACTAAAATGGTTAATGCAACAAAAATGGTAAATGTAACTTAAATGGTAAATGCAACTTAAATAGTAAATGCAACTAAAATGGTAAATGCAACTAAAATAGTAAATGCAATTAAATGGTTAATGCAACTAAAATGGTAAATGCAACTAAAATGGTAAGTACAACTAAAATGGTAAATGCAACTAAGATGGTAAATGCAACTAAAATAGTTAATGCAACTAATATGGTAAATGCAACTAAAATGGTAAATGCAACTAAAATGGTAAATGTAACTAAAATGACAAATGCAACTAAAACGGGAAATGCAACTAAAATGATAACTGCAAGTAAAATGGTAAATGCAACTAAAATGACAAATGCAACTAAAATGGTAATGCAACTAATATGGTAAATGCAACTAAAATGGTAAATGCAACTAAAATGGAAAATGTAACTAAAATGACAAATGCAACTTAAAAGGGAAATGCAACTTAAATGATAACTGCAACTTAAATGGTAAATGCAACTAAAATGGCAAATGCAACTAAAATGGTAATGCAACTAATATGGTAAATGCAACTAAAATGGTAAATGCAACTAAAATGGTAAATGCAACTAAAATGGTAACTGCAACTTAAATAGTAAATGCAACTAAAATGGTTAATGCAACAAAAATGGTAAATGTAACTTAAATGGTAAATGCAACTTAAATAGTAAATGCAACTAAAATGGTAAATGCAACTAAAATAGTAAATGCAATTAAATGGTTAATGCAACTAAAATGGTAAATGCAACTAAAATGGTAAGTACAACTAAAATGGTAAATGCAACTAAGATGGTAAATGCAACTAAAATAGTTAATGCAACTAATATGGTAAATGCAACTAAAATGGTAAATGCAACTAAAATGGTAAATGTAACTAAAATGACAAATGCAACTAAAAAGGGAAATGCAACTAAAATGATAACTGCAAGTAAAATGGTAAATGCAACTAAAATGACAAATGCAACTAAAATGGTAATGCAACTAATATGGTAAATGCAACTAAAATGGTAAATGCAACTAAAATGGTAAATGCAACTAAAATGTCAAATGCAACTAAAATGGTAAATGCAACTAAAATGGTAAATGCAACTAAAATGGTAAATGCAATTAAAGGGTTAATGCAACTAAAATGGTAAATGCAACTAAAATGGTAAATGCAACTAAAATGGTAAATGCAACTTAAATGGTAAATGCAACTAAAATGGTAAATGCAACTAAAATGGTAAATGTAACTAAAATGAGAAATGCAACTTAAATGGCAAATGCAACTAAAATGGTAAATGCAACTAATATGGAAAATGCAACTTAAATGGTAAATGCAACTAAAATGGTAAATGCAACTTAGAAATGGTTAAGGCAACTAAAATGGTAAATGCAACTAAAATGGTAAATGCAACTTAAATGGTAAATGCAACTAAAATGGTAAATGTAACTAAAATGACAAATGCAACTAAAAAGGGAAATGCAACTAAAATGATAACTGCAAGTAAAATGGTAAATGCAACTAAAATGACAAATGCAACTAAAATGGTAATGCAACTAATATGGTAAATGCAACTAAAATGGTAAATGCAACTAAAATGGTAAATGCAACTAAAATGTCAAATGCAACTAAAATGGTAAATGCAACTAAAATGGTAAATGCAACTAAAATGGTAAATGCAATTAAAGGGTTAATGCTACTAAAATGGTAAATGCAACTAAAATGGTAAATGGAACTAAAATGGTAAATGCAACTTAAATAGTAAATGCAACTAAAATGGTAAATGCAACTAAAATGGTAAATGTAACTAAAATGAGAAATGCAACTTAAATGGCAAATGCAACTAAAATGGTAAATGCAACTAATATGGAAAATGCAACTTAAATGGTAAATGCAACTAAAATGGTAAATGCAACTTAGAAATGGTTAAGGCAACTAAAATGGTAAATGCAACTAAAATGGTAAATGCAACTTAAATGGTAAATGCAACTAAAATGGTTAATGCCACTTAACTGGTAAATGCAACTAAAATTGTAAATGCAACTAAAATGGTAAATCCAACTGAAATGGTAAATGCAACTAAAATGGTTAATGCAACAAAAATGGTAACTGCAACTAAAATAGTAAATGCAACTAAAATGGTAAATGCAACTAAAATGGTAACTGCAACTTAAATAGTAAATGCAACTAAAATGGTTAATGCAAGCAAATTGGTAAATGTAACTTAAATGGTAAATGCAACTTAAATAGTAAATGCAACTAAAATGGTAAATGCAACTAAAATGGTAAATGCAATTAAATGGTTAATGCAACTAAAATGGTAAATGCAACTAAAATGGTAAGTACAACTAAAATGGTAAATGCAACTAATATGGAAAATGCAACTTAAATGGTAAATGCAACGAAAATGGTAAATGCAACTTAGAAATGGTTAAGGCAACTAAAATGGTAAATGCAACTAAAATGGTAAATGCAACTTAAATGGTAAATGCAACTAAAATGGTTAATGCCACTTAACTGGTAAATGCAACTAAAATTGTAAACGCAACTAAAATGGTAAATCCAACTGAAATGGTAAATGCAACTAAAATGGTTAATGCAACAAAAATGGTAACTGCAACTAAAATAGTAAATGCAACTAAAATGGTAAATGCAACTAAAATGGTAACTGCAACTTAAATAGTAAATGCAACTAAAATGGTTAATGCAACAAAAATGGTAAATGTAACTTAAATGGTAAATGCAACTTAAATAGTAAATGCAACTAAAATGGTAAATGTAACTAAAATGGTAAATGCAATTAAATGGTTAATGCAACTAAAATGGTAAATGCAACTAAAATGGTAAGTACAACTAAAATGGTAAATGCAACTAAGATGGTAAATGCAACTAAAATAGTTAATGCAACTAATATGGTAAATGCAACTAAAATGGTAAATGCAACTAAAATGGAAAATGTAACTAAAATGACAAATGCAACTTAAAAGGGAAATGCAACTTAAATGATAACTGCAACTTAAATGGTAAATGCAACTAAAATGGTAAGTACAACTAAAATGGTAAATGCAACTAAGATGGTAAATGCAACTAAAATAGTTAATGCAACTAATATGGTAAATGCAACTAAAATGGTAAATGCAACTAAAATGGTAAATGTAACTAAAATGACAAATGCAACTAAAACGGGAAATGCAACTAAAATGATAACTGCAAGTAAAATGGTAAATGCAACTAAAATGACAAATGCAACTAAAATGGTAATGCAACTAATATGGTAAATGCAACTAAAATGGTAAATGCAACTAAAATGGTAAATGCAACTAAAATGTCAAATGCAACTAAAATGGTAACTGCAACTAAAATGGTAAATGCAACTAAAATGGTAAATGCAATTAAAGGGTTAATGCTACTAAAATGGTAAATGCAACTAAAATGGTAAATGGAACTAAAATGGTAAATGCAACTTAAATAGTAAATGCAACTAAAATGGTAAATGCAACTAAAATGGTAAATGTAACTAAAATGACAAATGCAACTTAAATGGCAAATGCAACTAAAATGGTAAATGCAACTAATATGGAAAATGCAACTTAAATGGTAAATGCAACTAAAATGGTAAATGCAACTTAGAAATGGTTAAGGCAACTAAAATGGTAAATGCAACTAAAATGGTAAATGCAACTTAAATGGTAAATGCAACTAAAATGGTTAATGCCACTTAACTGGTAAATGCAACTAAAATTGTAAATGCAACTAAAATGGTAAATTCAACTGAAATGGTAAATGCAACTAAAATGGTTAATGCAACAAAAATGGTAACTGCAACTAAAATAGTAAATGCAACTAAAATGGTAAATGCAACTAAAATGGTAACTGCAACTTAAATAGTAAATGCAACTAAAATGGTTAATGCAACCAAAATGGTAAATGTAACTTAAATGGTAAATGCAACTTAAATAGTAAATGCAACTAAAATGGTAAATGCAACTAAAATGGTAAATGCAATTAAATGGTTAATGCAACTAAAATGGTAAATGCAACTAAAATGGTAAGTACAACTAAAATGGTAAATGCAACTAAGATGGTAAATGCAACTAAAATGGTAAATGCAACTAAAATGGTAAATGCAACTAAAATGGTAAATGCAACTAAAATGGAAAATGTAACTAAAATGACAAATGCAACTAAAAAGGGAAATGCAACTTAAATGATAACTGCAACTTAAATGGTAAATGCAACTAAAATGGCAAATGCAACTAAAATGGTAATGCAACTAATATGGTAAATGCAACTAAAATGGTAAATGCAACTAAAATGGTAAATGCAACTAAAATGGTAAATGCAACTAAAATGTCAAATGCAACTAAAATGGTAACTGCAACTAAAATGGGAAATGCAACTAAAATTGTAAATGCAATTAAAGGGTTAATGCTACTAAAATTGTAAATGCAACTAAAATGGTAAATGTCACTAAAATGGTAAATGCAACTTAAATAGTAAATGCAACTAAAATGGTAAATGCAACTAAAATGGTAAATGTAACTAAAATGACAAATGCAACTTAAATGGCAAATGCAACTAAAATGGAAAATGCAACTTAAATGGTAAATGCAACTAAAATGGTAAATGCAACTTAGAAATGGTTAAGGCAACTAAAATGGTAAATGCAACTTAAATGGTAAATGCAACTAAAATGGTTAATGCCACTTAACTGGTAAATTCAACTAAAATTGTAAATGCAACTAAAATGGTAAATGCAACTGAAATGGTAAATGCAACTAAAATGGTTAATGCAACAAAAATGGTAACTGCAACTAAAATAGTAAATGCAACTAAAATGTTAAATGCAACTAAAATGGTAACTGCAACTAAAATAGTAAATGCAACTAAAATGGTAAATGCAACTAAAATGGTAACTGCAACTAAAATGGTAACTGCAACTAAAATGGTAAATGCAACTAAAATTGTAAATGCAATTAAAGGGTTAATGCTACTAAAATTGTAAATGCAACTAAAATGGTAAATGTCACTAAAATGGTAAATGCAACTTAAATAGTAAATGCAACTAAAATGGTAAATGCAACTAAAATGGGAAATGTAACTAAAATGACAAATGCAACTTAAATGGCAAATGCAACTAAAATGGAAAATGCAACTTAAATGGTAAATGCAACTAAAATGGTAAATGCAACTTAGAAATGGTTAAGGCAACTAAAATGGTAAATGCAACTTAAATGGTAAATGCAACTAAAATGGTTAATGCCACTTAACTGGTAAATGCAACTAAAATTGTAAATGCAACTAAAATGGTAAATGCAACTGAAATGGTAAATGCAACTAAAATGGTTAATGCAACAAAAATGGTAACTGCAACTAAAATAGTAAATGCAACTAAAATGTTAAATGCAACTAAAATGGTAACTGCAACTAAAATAGTAAATGCAACTAAAATGGTAAATGCAACTAAAATGGTAACTGCAACTAAAATGGTAACTGCAACTAAAATGGGAAATGCAACTAAAATTGTAAATGCAATTAAAGGGTTAATGCTACTAAAATTGTAAATGCAACTAAAATGGTAAATGTCACTAAAATGGTAAATGCAACTTAAATAGTAAATGCAACTAAAATGGTAAATGCAACTAAAATGGGAAATGTAACTAAAATGACAAATGCAACTTAAATGGCAAATGCAACTAAAATGGAAAATGCAACTTAAATGGTAAATGCAACTAAAATGGTAAATGCAACTTAGAAATGGTTAAGGCAACTAAAATGGTAAATGCAACTTAAATGGTAAATGCAACTAAAATGGTTAATGCCACTTAACTGGTAAATTCAACTAAAATTGTAAATGCAACTAAAATGGTAAATGCAACTGAAATGGTAAATGCAACTAAAATGGTTAATGCAACAAAAATGGTAACTGCAACTAAAATAGTAAATGCAACTAAAATGTTAAATGCAACTAAAATGGTAACTGCAACTAAAATAGTAAATGCAACTAAAATGGTAAATGCAACTAAAATGGTAACTGCAACTTAAATAGTAAATGCAACTAAAATGGTTAATGCAACAAAAATGGTAAATGTAACTTAAATGGTAAATGCAACTTAAATAGTAAATGCAACTAAAATGGTAAATGCAACTAAAATGGTAAATGCAATTAAATGGTTAATGCAACTAAAATGGTAAATGCAACTAAAATGGTAAGTACAACTAAAATGGTAAATGCAACTAAGATGGTAAATGCAACTAAAATAGTTAATGCAATTAATATGGTAAATGCAACTAAAATGGTAAATGCAACTAAAATGGAAAATGTAACTAAAATGACTAATGCAACTAAAAAGGGAAATGCAACTTAAATGATAACTGCAACTTAAATGGTAAATGCAACTAAAATGGCAAATGCAACTAAAATGGTAATGCAACTAATATGGTAAATGCAACTAAAATGGTAAATGCAACTAAAATGGTAAATGCAACTAAAATGGTAAATGCAACTAAGATGGTAAATGCAACTAAAATAGTAAATGCAACTAATATGGTAAATGCAACTGAAATGGTAAATGCAATTAAATGGTTAATGCAACTAAAATGGTAAATGCAACTAAAATGGTAAGTACAACTAAAATGGTAAATGCAACTAAGATGGTAAATGCAACTAAAATAGTTAATGCAACTAATATGGTAAATGCAACTAAAATTGTAAATGCAACTAAAATGGTAAATGTAACTAAAATGACAAATGCAACTAAAAAGGGAAATGCAACTAAAATGATAACTGCAAGTAAAATGGTAAATGCAACTAAAATGACAAATGCAACTAAAATGGTAATGCAACTAATATGGTAAATGCAACTAAAATGGTAAATGCAACTAAAATGGTAAATGCAACTAAAATGTCAAATGCAACTAAAATGGTAACTGCAACTAAAATGGTAAATGCAACTAAAATGGTAAATGCAATTAAAGGGTTAATGCTACTAAAATAGTAAATGCAACTAAAATGGTTAATGCAACAAAAATGGTAAATGTAACTTAAATGGTAAATGCAACTTAAATAGTAAATGCAACTAAAATGGTAAATGCAACTAAAATAGTAAATGCAATTAAATGGTTAATGCAACTAAAATGGTAAATGCAACTAAAATGGTAAGTACAACTAAAATGGTAAATGCAACTAAGATGGTAAATGCAACTAAAATAGTTAATGCAACTAATATGGTAAATGCAACTAAAATGGTAAATGCAACTAAAATGGTAAATGTAACTAAAATGACAAATGCAACTAAAACGGGAAATGCAACTAAAATGATAACTGCAAGTAAAATGGTAAATGCAACTAAAATGACAAATGCAACTAAAATGGTAATGCAACTAATATGGTAAATGCAACTAAAATGGTAAATGCAACTAAAATGGTAAATGCAACTAAAATGTCAAATGCAACTAAAATGGTAACTGCAACTAAAATGGTAAATGCAACTAAAATGGTAAATGCAATTAAAGGGTTAATGCTACTAAAATGGTAAATGCAACTAAAATGGTAAATGGAACTAAAATGGTAAATGCAACTTAAATAGTAAATGCAACTAAAATGGTAAATGCAACTAAAATGGTAAATGTAACTAAAATGACAAATGCAACTTAAATGGCAAATGCAACTAAAATGGTAAATGCAACTAATATGGAAAATGCAACTTAAATGGTAAATGCAACTAAAATGGTAAATGCAACTTAGAAATGGTTAAGGCAACTAAAATGGTAAATGCAACTAAAATGGTAAATGCAACTTAAATGGTAAATGCAACTAAAATGGTTAATGCAACTTAACTGGTAAATGCAACTAAAATGGTAAATGCAACTAAAATGGTAAATTCAACTGAAATGGTAAATGCAACTAAAATGGTTAATGCAACAAAAATGGTAACTGCAACTAAAATAGTAAATGCAACTAAAATGGTAAATGCAACTAAAATGGTAACTGCAACTTAAATAGTAAATGCAACTAAAATGGTTAATGCAACCAAAATGGTAAATGTAACTTAAATGGTAAATGCAACTAAAATAGTAAATGCAACTAAAATGGTAAATGCAACTAAAATGGTAAATGCAATTAAATGGTTAATGCAACTAAAATGGTAAATGCAACTAAAATGGTAAGTACAACTAAAATGGTAAATGCAACTAAGATGGTAAATGCAACTAAAATAGTTAATGCAACTAATATGGTAAATGCAACTAAAATGGTAAATGCAACTAAAATGGAAAATGTAACTAAAATGACAAATGCAACTAAAAAGGGAAATGCAACTTAAATGATAAATGCAACTAAAATGGCAAATGCAACTAAAATGGTAATGCAACTAATATGGTAAATGCAACTAAAATGGTAAATGCAACTAAAATGGTAAATGCAACTAAAATGGTAAATGCAACTAAAATGTCAAATGCAACTAAAATGGTAACTGCAACTAAAATGGGAAATGCAACTAAAATTGTAAATGCAATTAAAGGGTTAATGCTACTAAAATTGTAAATGCAACTAAAATGGTAAATGTCACTAAAATGGTAAATGCAACTTAAATAGTAAATGCAA
The DNA here is from genome assembly GCA_910595825.1 of Philhelius pedissequus. Lineage (NCBI taxonomy): Eukaryota > Metazoa > Arthropoda > Insecta > Diptera > Syrphidae > Philhelius > Philhelius pedissequus. The sequence continues at coordinate 225,162,002 of OU343161.1, read as the reverse complement.
CTAAAATGGTAAATGCAACTAAAATGGGAAATGTAACTAAAATGACAAATGCAACTTAAATGGCAAATGCAACTAAAATGGAAAATGCAACTTAAATGGTAAATGCAACTAAAATGGTAAATGCAACTTAGAAATGGTTAAGGCAACTAAAATGGTAAATGCAACTTAAATGGTAAATGCAACTAAAATGGTTAATGCCACTTAACTGGTAAATTCAACTAAAATTGTAAATGCAACTAAAATGGTAAATGCAACTGAAATGGTAAATGCAACTAAAATGGTTAATGCAACAAAAATGGTAACTGCAACTAAAATAGTAAATGCAACTAAAATGGTAAATGCAACTAAAATGGTAACTGCAACTAAAATAGTAAATGCAACTAAAATGGTAAATGCAACTAAAATGGTAACTGCAACTTAAATAGTAAATGCAACTAAAATGGTTAATGCAACAAAAATGGTAAATGTAACTTAAATGGTAAATGCAACTTAAATAGTAAATGCAACTAAAATGGTAAATGCAACTAAAATGGTAAATGCAATTAAATGGTTAATGCAACTAAAATGGTAAATGCAACTAAAATGGTAAGTACAACTAAAATGGTAAATGCAACTAAGATGGTAAATGCAACTAAAATAGTTAATGCAACTAATATGGTAAATGCAACTAAAATGGTAAATGCAACTAAAATGGAAAATGTAACTAAAATGACAAATGCAACTAAAAAGGGAAATGCAACTTAAATGATAACTGCAACTTAAATGGTAAATGCAACTAAAATGGCAAATGCAACTAAAATGGTAATGCAACTAATATGGTAAATGCAACTAAAATGGTAAATGCAACTAAAATGGTAAATGCAACTAAAATGGTAAATGCAACTAAGATGGTAAATGCAACTAAAATAGTAAATGCAACTAATATGGTAAATGCAACTGAAATGGTAAATGCAATTAAATGGTTAATGCAACTAAAATGGTAAATGCAACTAAAATGGTAAGTACAACTAAAATGGTAAATGCAACTAAGATGGTAAATGCAACTAAAATGGTAAATGCAACTAAAATGGTAAATGCAACTAAAATGGTAAATGCAACTAAAATGGTAAATGCAACTAAAATGATAAATGCAACTAAAAAGGGAAATGCAACTAAAATGATAACTGCAAGTAAAATGGTAAATGCAACTAAAATGACAAATGCAACTAAAATGGTAATGCAACTAATATGGTAAATGCAACTAAAATGGTAAATGCAACTAAAATGGTAAATGCAACTAAAATGTCAAATGCAACTAAAATGGTAACTGCAACTAAAATGGTAAATGCAACTAAAATGGTAAATGCAATTAAAGGGTTAATGCTACTAAAATGGTAAATGCAACTAAAATGGTAAATGGAACTAAAATGGTAAATGCAACTTAAATAGTAAATGCAACTAAAATGGTAAATGCAACTAAAATGGTAAATGTAACTAAAATGAGAAATGCAACTTAAATGGCAAATGCAACTAAAATGGTAAATGCAACTAATATGGAAAATGCAACTTAAATGGTAAATGCAACTAAAATGGTAAATGCAACTTAGAAATGGTTAAGGCAACTAAAATGGTAAATGCAACTAAAATGGTAAATGCAACTTAAATGGTAAATGCAACTAAAATGGTAAATGTAACTAAAATGACAAATGCAACTAAAAAGGGAAATGCAACTAAAATGATAACTGCAAGTAAAATGGTAAATGCAACTAAAATGACAAATGCAACTAAAATGGTAATGCAACTAATATGGTAAATGCAACTAAAATGGTAAATGCAACTAAAATGGTAAATGCAACTAAAATGTCAAATGCAACTAAAATGGTAACTGCAACTAAAATGGTAAATGCAACTAAAATGGTAAATGCAATTAAAGGGTTAATGCTACTAAAATGGTAAATGCAACTAAAATGGTAAATGGAACTAAAATGGTAAATGCAACTTAAATAGTAAATGCAACTAAAATGGTAAATGCAACTAAAATGGTAAATGTAACTAAAATGATAAATGCAACTTAAATGGCAAATGCAACTAAAATGGTAAATGCAACTAAAATGGTAAATGCAACTTAAATGGTAAATGCAACTAAAATGGTAAATGCAACTTAGAAATGGTTAAGGCAACTAAAATGGTAAATGCAACTAAAATGGTAAATGCAACTTAAATGGTAAATGCAACTAAAATGGTTAATGCCACTTAACTGGTAAATGCAACTAAAATTGTAAATGCAACTAAAATGGTAAATCCAACTGAAATGGTAAATGCAACTAAAATGGTTAATGCAACAAAAATGGTAACTGCAACTAAAATAGTAAATGCAACTAAAATGGTAAATGCAACTAAAATGGTAACTGCAACTTAAATAGTAAATGCAACTAAAATGGTTAATGCAAGCAAATTTGTAAATGTAACTTAAATGGTAAATGCAACTTAAATAGTAAATGCAACTAAAATGGTAAATGCAACTAAAATGGTAAATGCAATTAAATGGTTAATGCAACTAAAATGGTAAATGCAACTAAAATGGTAAGTACAACTAAAATGGTAAATGCAACTAATATGGAAAATGCAACTTAAATGGTAAATGCAACGAAAATGGTAAATGCAACTTAGAAATGGTTAAGGCAACTAAAATGGTAAATGCAACTAAAATGGTAAATGCAACTTAAATGGTAAATGCAACTAAAATGGTTAATGCCACTTAACTGGTAAATGCAACTAAAATTGTAAACGCAACTAAAATGGTAAATCCAACTGAAATGGTAAATGCAACTAAAATGGTTAATGCAACAAAAATGGTAACTGCAACTAAAATAGTAAATGCAACTAAAATGGTAAATGCAACTAAAATGGTAACTGCAACTTAAATGGTAAATGCAACTAAAATGGTTAATGCAACAAAAATGGTAAATGTAACTTAAATGGTAAATGCAACTTAAATAGTAAATGCAACTAAAATGGTAAATGTAACTAAAATGGTAAATGCAATTAAATGGTTAATGCAACTAAAATGGTAAATGCAACTAAAATGGTAAGTACAACTAAAATGGTAAATGCAACTAAGATGGTAAATGCAACTAAAATAGTTAATGCAACTAATATGGTAAATGCAACTAAAATGGTAAATGCAACTAAAATGGAAAATGTAACTAAAATGACAAATGCAACTTAAAAGGGAAATGCAACTTAAATGATAACTGCAACTTAAATGGTAAATGCAACTAAAATGGCAAATGCAACTAAAATGGTAATGCAACTAATATGGTAAATACAACTAAAATGGTAAATGCAACTAAGATGGTAAATGCAACTAAAATGGTAACTGCAACTTAAATAGTAAATGCAACTAAAATGGTTAATGCAACAAAAATGGTAAATGTAACTTAAATGGTAAATGCAACTTAAATAGTAAATGCAACTAAAATGGTAAATGCAACTAAAATAGTAAATGCAATTAAATGGTTAATGCAACTAAAATGGTAAATGCAACTAAAATGGTAAGTACAACTAAAATGGTAAATGCAACTAAGATGGTAAATGCAACTAAAATAGTTAATGCAACTAATATGGTAAATGCAACTAAAATGGTAAATGCAACTAAAATGGTAAATGTAACTAAAATGACAAATGCAACTAAAACGGGAAATGCAACTAAAATGATAACTGCAAGTAAAATGGTAAATGCAACTAAAATGACAAATGCAACTAAAATGGTAATGCAACTAATATGGTAAATGCAACTAAAATGGTAAATGCAACTAAAATGGTAAATGCAACTAAAATGTCAAATGCAACTAAAATGGTAACTGCAACTAAAATGGTAAATGCAACTAAAATGGTAAATGCAATTAAAGGGTTAATGCTACTAAAATGGTAAATGCAACTAAAATGGTAAATGGAACTAAAATGGTAAATGCAACTTAAATAGTAAATGCAACTAAAATGGTAAATGCAACTAAAATGGTAAATGTAACTAAAATGACAAATGCAACTTAAATGGCAAATGCAACTAAAATGGTAAATGCAACTAATATGGAAAATGCAACTTAAATGGTAAATGCAACTAAAATGGTAAATGCAACTTAGAAATGGTTAAGGCAACTAAAATGGTAAATGCAACTAAAATGGTAAATGCAACTTAAATGGTAAATGCAACTAAAATGGTTAATGCCACTTAACTGGTAAATGCAACTAAAATTGTAAATGCAACTAAAATGGTAAATTCAACTGAAATGGTAAATGCAACTAAAATGGTTAATGCAACAAAAATGGCAAATGCAACTAAAATGGTAAATGCAACTAATATGGAAAATGCAACTTAAATGGTAAATGCAACTAAAATGGTAAATGCAACTTAGAAATGGTTAAGGCAACTAAAATGGTAAATGCAACTAAAATGGTAACTGCAACTTAAATAGTAAATGCAACTAAAATGGTTAATGCAAGCAAATTGGTAAATGTAACTTAAATGGTAAATGCAACTTAAATAGTAAATGCAACTAAAATGGTAAATGCAACTAAAATGGTAAATGCAATTAAATGGTTAATGCAACTAAAATGGTAAATGCAACTAAAATGGTAAGTACAACTAAAATGGTAAATGCAACTAATATGGAAAATGCAACTTAAATGGTAAATGCAACGAAAATGGTAAATGCAACTTAGAAATGGTTAAGGCAACTAAAATGGTAAATGCAACTAAAATGGTAAATGCAACTTAAATGGTAAATGCAACTAAAATGGTTAATGCCACTTAACTGGTAAATGCAACTAAAATTGTAAACGCAACTAAAATGGTAAATCCAACTGAAATGGTAAATGCAACTAAAATGGTTAATGCAACAAAAATGGTAACTGCAACTAAAATAGTAAATGCAACTAAAATGGTAAATGCAACTAAAATGGTAACTGCAACTTAAATAGTAAATGCAACTAAAATGGTTAATGCAACAAAAATGGTAAATGTAACTTAAATGGTAAATGCAACTTAAATAGTAAATGCAACTAAAATGGTAAATGTAACTAAAATGGTAAATGCAATTAAATGGTTAATGCAACTAAAATGGTAAATGCAACTAAAATGGTAAGTACAACTAAAATGGTAAATGCAACTAAGATGGTAAATGCAACTAAAATAGTTAATGCAACTAATATGGTAAATGCAACTAAAATGGTAAATGCAACTAAAATGGAAAATGTAACTAAAATGACAAATGCAACTTAAAAGGGAAATGCAACTTAAATGATAACTGCAACTTAAATCGTAAATGCAACTAAAATGGCAAATGCAACTAAAATGGTAATGCAACTAATATGGTAAATACAACTAAAATGGTAAATGCAACTAAGATGGTAAATGCAACTAAAATGGTAACTGCAACTTAAATAGTAAATGCAACTAAAATGGTTAATGCAACAAAAATGGTAAATGTAACTTAAATGGTAAATGCAACTTAAATAGTAAATGCAACTAAAATGGTAAATGCAACTAAAATAGTAAATGCAATTAAATGGTTAATGCAACTAAAATGGTAAATGCAACTAAAATGGTAAGTACAACTAAAATGGTAAATGCAACTAAGATGGTAAATGCAACTAAAATAGTTAATGCAACTAATATGGTAAATGCAACTAAAATGGTAAATGCAACTAAAATGGTAAATGTAACTAAAATGACAAATGCAACTAAAACGGGAAATGCAACTAAAATGATAACTGCAAGTAAAATGGTAAATGCAACTAAAATGACAAATGCAACTAAAATGGTAATGCAACTAATATGGTAAATGCAACTAAAATGGTAAATGCAACTAAAATGGTAAATGCAACTAAAATGTCAAATGCAACTAAAATGGTAACTGCAACTAAAATGGTAAATGCAACTAAAATGGTAAATGCAATTAAAGGGTTAATGCTACTAAAATGGTAAATGCAACTAAAATGGTAAATGGAACTAAAATGGTAAATGCAACTTAAATAGTAAATGCAACTAAAATGGTAAATGCAACTAAAATGGTAAATGTAACTAAAATGACAAATGCAACTTAAATGGCAAATGCAACTAAAATGGTAAATGCAACTAATATGGAAAATGCAACTTAAATGGTAAATGCAACTAAAATGGTAAATGCAACTTAGAAATGGTTAAGGCAACTAAAATGGTAAATGCAACTAAAATGGTAAATGCAACTTAAATGGTAAATGCAACTAAAATGGTTAATGCCACTTAACTGGTAAATGCAACTAAAATTGTAAATGCAACTAAAATGGTAAATTCAACTGAAATGGTAAATGCAACTAAAATGGTTAATGCAACAAAAATGGTAACTGCAACTAAAATAGTAAATGCAACTAAAATGGTAAATGCAACTAAAATGGTAACTGCAACTTAAATAGTAAATGCAACTAAAATGGTTAATGCAACCAAAATGGTAAATGTAACTTAAATGGTAAATGCAACTTAAATAGTAAATGCAACTAAAATGGTAAATGCAACTAAAATGGTAAATGCAATTAAATGGTTAATGCAACTAAAATGGTAAGTGCAACTAAAATGGTAAGTACAACTAAAATGGTAAATGCAACTAAGATGGTAAATGCAACTAAAATAGTTAATGCAACTAATATGGTAAATGCAACTAAAATGGTAAATGCAACTAAAATGGAAAATGTAACTAAAATGACAAATGCAACTAAAAAGGGAAATGCAACTTAAATGATAACTGCAACTTAAATGGTAAATGCAACTAAAATGGCAAATGCAACTAAAATGGTAATGCAACTAATATGGTAAATGCAACTAAAATGGTAAATGCAACTAAAATGGTAAATGCAACTAAAATGGTAAATGCAACTAAAATGTCAAATGCAACTAAAATGGTAACTGCAACTAAAATGGGAAATGCAACTAAAATTGTAAATGCAATTAAAGGGTTAATGCTACTAAAATTGTAAATGCAACTAAAATGGTAAATGTCACTAAAATGGTAAATGCAACTTAAATAGTAAATGCAACTAAAATGGTAAATGCAACTAAAATGGGAAATGTAACTAAAATGACAAATGCAACTTAAATGGCAAATGCAACTAAAATGGAAAATGCAACTTAAATGGTAAATGCAACTAAAATGGTAAATGCAACTTAGAAATGGTTAAGGCAACTAAAATGGTAAATGCAACTTAAATGGTAAATGCAACTAAAATGGTTAATGCCACTTAACTGGTAAATTCAACTAAAATTGTAAATGCAACTAAAATGGTAAATGCAACTGAAATGGTAAATGCAACTAAAATGTTAAATGCAACTAAAATGGTAACTGCAACTAAAATAGTAAATGCAACTAAAATGGTAAATGCAACTAAAATGGTAACTGCAACTTAAATAGTAAATGCAACTAAAATGGTTAATGCAACAAAAATGGTAAATGTAACTTAAATGGTAAATGCAACTTAAATAGTAAATGCAACTAAAATGGTAAATGCAACTAAAATGGTAAATGCAATTAAATGGTTAATGCAACTAAAATGGTAAATGCAACTAAAATGGTAAGTACAACTAAAATGGTAAATGCAACTAAGATGGTAAATGCAACTAAAATAGTTAATACAATTAATATGGTAAATGCAACTAAAATGGTAAATGCAACTAAAATGGAAAATGTAACTAAAATGACTAATGCAACTAAAAAGGGAAATGCAACTTAAATGATAACTGCAACTTAAATGGTAAATGCAACTAAAATGGCAAATGCAACTAAAATGGTAATGCAACTAATATGGTAAATGCAACTAAAATGGTAAATGCAACTAAAATGGTAAATGCAACTAAAATGGTAAATGCAACTAAGATGGTAAATGCAACTAAAATAGTAAATGCAACTAATATGGTAAATGCAACTGAAATGGTAAATGCAATTAAATGGTTAATGCAACTAAAATGGTAAATGCAACTAAAATGGTAAGTACAACTAAAATGGTAAATGCAACTAAGATGGTAAATGCAACTAAAATAGTTAATGCAACTAATATGGTAAATGCAACTAAAATGGTAAATGCAACTAAAATGGTAAATGTAACTAAAATGACAAATGCAACTAAAAAGGGAAATGCAACTAAAATGATAACTGCAAGTAAAATGGTAAATGCAACTAAAATGACAAATGCAACTAAAATGGTAATGCAACTAATATGGTAAATGCAACTAAAATGGTAAATGCAACTAAAATGGTAAATGCAACTAAAATGTCAAATGCAACTAAAATGGTAACTGCAACTAAAATGGTAAATGCAACTAAAATGGTAAATGCAATTAAAGGGTTAATGCTACTAAAATAGTAAATGCAACTAAAATGGTTAATGCAACACAAATGGTAAATGTAACTTAAATGGTAAATGCAACTTAAATAGTAAATGCAACTAAAATGGTAAATGCAACTAAAATAGTAAATGCAATTAAATGGTTAATGCAACTAAAATGGTAAATGCAACTAAAATGGTAAGTACAACTAAAATGGTAAATGCAACTAAGATGGTAAATGCAACTAAAATAGTTAATGCAACTAATATGGTAAATGCAACTAAAATGGTAAATGCAACTAAAATGGTAAATGTAACTAAAATGACAAATGCAACTAAAACGGGAAATGCAACTAAAATGATAACTGCAAGTAAAATGGTAAATGCAACTAAAATGACAAATGCAACTAAAATGGTAATGCAACTAATATGGTAAATGCAACTAAAATGGTAAATGCAACTAAAATGGTAAATGCAACTAAAATGTCAAATGCAACTAAAATGGTAACTGCAACTAAAATGGTAAATGCAACTAAAATGGTAAATGCAATTAAATGGTTAATGCAACTAAAATGGTAAATGCAACTAAAATGGTAAATGGAACTAAAATGGTAAATGCAACTTAAATAGTAAATGCAACTAAAATGGTAAATGCAACTAAAATGGTAAATGTAACTAAAATGACAAATGCAACTTAAATGGCAAATGCAACTAAAATGGTAAATGCAACTAATATGGAAAATGCAACTTAAATGGTAAATGCAACTAAAATGGTAAATGCAACTTAGAAATGGTTAAGGCAACTAAAATGGTAAATGCAACTAAAATGGTAAATGCAACTTAAATGGTAAATGCAACTAAAATGGTTAATGCCACTTAACTGGTAAATGCAACTAAAATTGTAAATGCAACTAAAATGGTAAATTCAACTGAAATGGTAAATGCAACTAAAATGGTTAATGCAACTAAAATGGTAACTGCAACTAAAATAGTAAATGCAACTAAAATGGTAAATGCAACTAAAATGGTAACTGCAACTTAAATAGTAAATGCAACTAAAATGGTTAATGCAACCAAAATGGTAAATGTAACTTAAATGGTAAATGCAACTTAAATAGTAAATGCAACTAAAATGGTAAATGCAACTAAAATGGTAAATGCAATTAAATGGTTAATGCAACTAAAATGGTAAATGCAACTAAAATGGTAAATACAACTAAAATGGTAAATGCAACTAAGATGGTAAATGCAACTAAAATAGTTAATGCAACTAATATGGTAAATGCAACTAAAATGGTAAATGCAACTAAAATGGAAAATGTAACTAAAATGACAAATGCAACTAAAAAGGGAAATGCAACTTAAATGATAAATGCAACTAAAATGGCAAATGCAACTAAAATGGTAATGCAACTAATATGGTAAATGCAACTAAAATGGTAAATGCAACTAAAATGGTAAATGCAACTAAAATGGTAAATGCAACTAAAATGTCAAATGCAACTAAAATGGTAACTGCAACTAAAATGGGAAATGCAACTAAAATTGTAAATGCAATTAAAGGGTTAATGCTACTAAAATTGTAAATGCAACTAAAATGGTAAATGTCACTAAAATGGTAAATGCAACTTAAATAGTAAATGCAACTAAAATGGTAAATGCAACTAAAATGGGAAATGTAACTAAAATGACAAATGCAACTTAAATGGCAAATGCAACTAAAATGGAAAATGCAACTTAAATGGTAAATGCAACTAAAATGGTAAATGCAACTTAGAAATGGTTAAGGCAACTAAAATGGTAAATGCAACTTAAATGGTAAATGCAACTAAAATGGTTAATGCCACTTAACTGGTAAATTCAACTAAAATTGTAAATGCAACTAAAATGGTAAATGCAACTGAAATGGTAAATGCAACTAAAATGGTAAATGCAACAAAAATGGTAAATGCAACTAAAATAGTAAATGCAACTAAAATGGTAAATGCAACTAAAATGGTAACTGCAACTAAAATAGTAAATGCAACTAAAATGGTAAATGCAACTAAAATGGTAACTGCAACTTAAATAGTAAATGCAACTAAAATGGTTAATGCAACAAAAATGGTAAATGTAACTTAAATGGTAAATGCAACTTAAATAGTAAATGCAACTAAAATGGTAAATGCAACTAAAATGGTAAATGCAATTAAATGGTTAATGCAACTAAAATGGTAAATGCAACTAAAATGGTAAGTACAACTAAAATGGTAAATGCAACTAAGATGGTAAATGCAACTAAAATAGTTAATGCAACTAATATGGTAAATGCAACTAAAATGGTAAATGCAACTAAAATGGAAAATGTAACTAAAATGACAAATGCAACTAAAAAGGGAAATGCAACTTAAATGATAACTGCAACTTAAATGGTAAATGCAACTAAAATGGCAAATGCAACTAAAATGGTAATGCAACTAATATGGTAAATGCAACTAAAATGGTAAATGCAACTAAAATGGTAAATGCAACTAAAATGGTAAATGCAACTAAAATGGTAAATGCAACTAAAATAGTAAATGCAACTAAAATGGTAAATGCAACTGAAATGGTAAATGCAATTAAATGGTTAATGCAACTAAAATGGTAAATGCAACTAAAATGGTAAGTACAACTAAAATGGTAAATGCAACTAAGATGGTAAATGCAACTAAAATAGTTAATGCAACTAATATGGTAAATGCAACTAAAATGGTAAATGCAACTAAAATGGTAAATGTAACTAAAATGACAAATGCAACTAAAAAGGGAAATGCAACTAAAATGATAACTGCAAGTAAAATGGTAAATGCAACTAAAATGACAAATGCAACTAAAATGGTAATGCAACTAATATGGTAAATGCAACTAAAATGGTAAATGCAACTAAAATGGTAAATGCAACTAAAATGTCAAATGCAACTAAAATGGTAACTGCAACTAAAATGGTAAATGCAACTAAAATGGTAAATGCAATTAAAGGGTTAATGCTACTAAAATGGTAAATGCAACTAAAATGGTAAATGGAACTAAAATGGTAAATGCAACTTAAATAGTAAATGCAACTAAAATGGTAAATGCAACTAAAATGGTAAATGTAACTAAAATGACAAATGCAACTTAAATGGCAAATGCAACTAAAATGGTAAATGCAACTAATATGGAAAATGCAACTTAAATGGTAAATGCAACTAAAATGGTAAATGCAACTTAGAAATGGTTGTGGTAAATGCAACTAAAATGGTAAATGCAACTTAAATGGTAAATGCAATTAAATGGTTAATGCAACTAAAATGGTAAATGCAACTAAAATGGTAAGTACAACTAAAATGGTAAATGCAGCTAAGATGGTAAATGCAACTAAAATAGTAAATGCAACTAATATGGTAAATGCAACTAAAATGGTAAATGCAACTAAAATGGAAAATGTAACTAAAATGACAAATGCAACTTAAAAGGGAAATGCAACTTAAATGATAACTGCAACTTAAATGGTAAATGCAACTAAAATGGCAAATGCAACTAAAATGGTAATGCAACTAATATGGTAAATGCAACTAAAATGGTAAATGCAACTAAAATGGTAAATGTAACTTAAATGGTAAATGCAACTTAAATAGTAAATGCAACTAAAATGGTAAATGCAACTAAAATAGTAAATGCAATTAAATGGTTAATGCAACTAAAATGGTTAATGCAACTAAAATGGTAAGTACAACTAAAATGGTAAATGCAACTAAGATGGTAAATGCAACTAAAATAGTTAATGCAACTAATATGGTAAATGCAACTAAAATGGTAAATGCAACTAAAATGGTAAATGTAACTAAAATGACAAATGCAACTAAAAAGGGAAATGCAACTAAAATGATAACTGCAAGTAAAATGGTAAATGCAACTAAAATGACAAATGCAACTAAAATGGTAATGCAACTAATATGGTAAATGCAACTAAAATGGTAAATGCAACTAAAATGGTAAATGCAACTAAAATGTCAAATGCAACTAAAATGGTAACTGCAACTAAAATGGTAAATGCAACTAAAATGGTAAATGCAATTAAAGGGTTAATGCTACTAAAATGGTAAATGCAACTAAAATGGTAAATGAAACTAAAATGGTAAATGCAACTTAAATAGTAAATGCAACTAAAATGGTAAATGCAACTAAAATGGTAAATGTAACTAAAATGACAAATGCAACTTAAATGGCAAATGCAACTAAAATGGTAAATGCAACTAATATGGAAAATGCAACTTAAATGGTAAATGCAACTAAAATGGTAAATGCAACTTAGAAATGGTTAAGGCAACTAAAATGGTAAATGCAACTAAAATGGTAAATGCAACTTAAATGGTAAATGCAACTAAAATGGTTAATGCCACTTAACTGGTAAATGCAACTAAAATTGTAAATGCAACTAAAATGGTAAATCCAACTGAAATGGTAAATGCAACTAAAATGGTTAATGCAACAAAAATGGTTACTGCAACTAAAATAGTTAATGCAACTAATATGGTAAATGCAACTAAAATGGTAAATGCAACTAAAATGGAAAATGTAACTAAAATGACAAATGCAACTAAAAAGGGAAATGCAACTTAAATGATAACTGCAACTTAAATGGTAAATGCAACTAAAATGGCAAATGCAACTAAAATGGTAATGCAACTAATATGGTAAATGCAACTAAAATGGTAAATGCAACTAAAATGGTAAATGCAACTAAAATGGTAAATGCAACTAAGATGGTAAATGCAACTAAAATAGTAAATGCAACTAATATGGTAAATACAACTGAAATGGTAAATGCAATTAAATGGTTAATGCAACTAAAATGGTAAATGCAACTAAAATGGTAAGTACAACTAAAATGGTAAATGCAACTAAGATGGTAAATGCAACTAAAATAGTTAATGCAACTAATATGGTAAATGCAACTTAAATGGTAAATGCAACTAAAATGGTTAATGCCACTTAACTGGTAAATGCAACTAAAATTGTAAATGCAACTAAAATGGTAAATCCAACTGAAATGGTAAATGCAACTAAAATGGTTAATGCAACAAAAATGGTAACTGCAACTAAAATAGTTAATGCAACTAATATGGTAAATGCAACTAAAATGGTAAATGCAACTAAAATGGAAAATGTAACTAAAATGACAAATGCAACTTAAAAGGGAAATGCAACTTAAATGATAACTGCAACTTAAATGGTAAATGCAACTAAAATGGCAAATGCAACTAAAATGGTAATGCAACTAATATGGTAAATGCAACTAAAATGGTAAATGCAACTAAAATGGTAAATGTAACTTAAATGGTAAATGCAACTTAAATAGTAAATGCAACTAAAATGGTAAATGCAACTAAAATAGTAAATGCAATTAAATGGTTAATGCAACTAAAATGGTTAATGCAACTAAAATGGTAAGTACAACTAAAATGGTAAATGCAACTAAGATGGTAAATGCAACTAAAATAGTTAATGCAACTAATATGGTAAATGCAACTAAAATGGTAAATGCAACTAAAATGGTAAATGTAACTAAAATGACAAATGCAACTAAAAAGGGAAATGCAACTAAAATGATAACTGCAAGTAAAATGGTAAATGCAACTAAAATGACAAATGCAACTAAAATGGTAATGCAACTAAAATGGTAAATGCAACTAAAATGGTAAATGCAACTAAAATGGTAAATGCAACTAAAATGTCAAATGCAACTAAAATGGTAACTGCAACTAAAATGGTAAATGCAACTAAAATGGTAAATGCAATTAAAGGGTTAATGCTACTAAAATGGTAAATGCAACTAAAATGGTAAATGCAACTAAAATGGTAAATGCAACTTAAATAGTAAATGCAACTAAAATGGTAAATGCAACTAAAATGGTAAATGTAACTAAAATGACAAATGCAACTTAAATGGCAAATGCAACTAAAATGGTAAATGCAACTAAAATGGTAAATGCAACTTAAATGGTAAATGCAACTAAAATGGTAAATGCAACTTAGAAATGGTTAAGGCAACTAAAATGGTAAATGCAACTAAAATGGTAAATGCAACTTAAATGGTAAATGCAACTAAAATGGTTAATGCCACTTAACTGGTAAATGCAACTAAAATTGTAAATGCAACTAAAATGGTAAATGCAACTGAAATGGTAAATGCAACTAAAATGGTTAATGCAACAAAAATGGTAACTGCAACTAAAATAGTAAATGCAACTAAAATGGTAAATGCAACTAAAATGGTAACTGCAACTTAAATAGTAAATGCAACTAAAATGGTTAATGCAACTAATATGGTAAATGCAACTTAAATGGTAAATGCAACTAAAATGGTAAATGCAACTAAAATGGTAAATGCAACTAAAATGTCAAATGCAACTAAAATGGTAACTGCAACTAAAATGGTAAATGCAACTAAAATGGTAAATGCAATTAAAGGGTTAATGCTACTAAAATGGTAAATGCAACTAAAATGGTAAATGCAACTAAAATGGTAAATGCAACTTAAATAGTAAATGCAACTAAAATGGTAAATGCAACTAAAATGGTAAATGCAATTAAATGGTTAATGCAACTAAAATGGTAAATGCAACTAAAATGGTAAGTACAACTAAAATGGTAAATGCAACTAATATGGAAAATGCAACTTAAATGGTAAATGCAACGAAAATGGTAAATGCAACTTAGAAATGGTTAAGGCAACTAAAATGGTAAATGCAACTAAAATGGTAAATGCAACTTAAATGGTAAATGCAACTAAAATGGTTAATGCCACTTAACTGGTAAATGCAACTAAAATTGTAAATGCAACTAAAATGGTAAATCCAACTGAAATGGTAAATGCAACTAAAATGGTTAATGCAACAAAAATGGTAACTGCAACTAAAATAGTAAATGCAACTAAAATGGTAAATGCAACTAAAATGGTAACTGCAACTTAAATAGTAAATGCAACTAAAATGGTTAATGCAACCAAAATGGTAAATGTAACTTAAATGGTAAATGCAACTTAAATAGTAAATGCAACTAAAATGGTAAATGCAACTAAAATGGTAAATGCAATTAAATGGTTAATGCAACTAAAATGGTAAATGCAACTAAAATGGTAAGTACAACTAAAATGGTAAATGCAACTAATATGGAAAATGCAACTTAAATAGTAAATGCAACTAAAATGGTAAATGCAACTAAAATGGGAAATGTAACTAAAATGACAAATGCAACTTAAATGGCAAATGCAACTAAAATGGAAAATGCAACTTAAATGGTAAATGCAACTAAAATGGTAAATGCAACTTAGAAATGGTTAAGGCAACTAAAATGGTAAATGCAACTTAAATGGTAAATGCAACTAAAATGGTTAATGCCACTTAACTGGTAAATTCAACTAAAATTGTAAATGCAACTAAAATGGTAAATGCAACTGAAATGGTAAATGCAACTAAAATGGTTAATGCAACAAAAATGGTAACTGCAACTAAAATAGTAAATGCAACTAAAATGTTAAATGCAACTAAAATGGTAACTGCAACTAAAATAGTAAATGCAACTAAAATGGTAAATGCAACTAAAATGGTAACTGCAACTTAAATAGTAAATGCAACTAAAATGGTTAATGCAACTAAAATGGAAAATGTAACTAAAATGACAAATGCAACTTAAAAGGGAAATGCAACTTAAATGATAACTGCAACTTAAATGGTAAATGCAACTAAAATGGCAAATGCAACTAAAATGGTAAATGCAACTAAAATGTCAAATGCAACTAAAATGGTAACTGCAACTAAAATGGTAAATGCAACTAAAATGGTAAATGCAATTAAAGGGTTAATGCTACTAAAATGGTAAATGCAACTAAAATGGTAAATGGAACTAAAATGGTAAATGCAACTTAAATAGTAAATGCAACTAAAATGGTAAATGCAACTAAAATGGTAAATGTAACTAAAATGACAAATGCAACTTAAATGGCAAATGCAACTAAAATGGTAAATGCAACTAATATGGAAAATGCAACTTAAATGGTAAATGCAACTAAAATGGTAAATGCAACTTAGAAATGGTTAAGGCAACTAAAATGGTAAATGCAACTAAAATGGTAAATGCAACTTAAATGGTAAATGCAATTAAATGGTTAATGCAACTAAAATGGTAAATGCAACTAAAATGGTAAGTACAACTAAAATGGTAAATGCAGCTAAGATGGTAAATGCAACTAAAATAGTAAATGCAACTAATATGGTAAATGCAACTAAAATGGTAAATGCAACTAAAATGGAAAATGTAACTAAAATGACAAATGCAACTTAAAAGGGAAATGCAACTTAAATGATAACTGCAACTTAAATGGTAAATGCAACTAAAATGGCAAATGCAACTAAAATGGTAATGCAACTAATATGGTAAATGCAACTAAAATGGTAAATGCAACTAAAATGGTAAATGTAACTTAAATGGTAAATGCAACTTAAATAGTAAATGCAACTAAAATGGTAAATGCAACTAAAATAGTAAATGCAATTAAATGGTTAATGCAACTAAAATGGTTAATGCAACTAAAATGGTAAGTACAACTAAAATGGTAAATGCAACTAAGATGGTAAATGCAACTAAAATAGTAAATGCAACTAAAATGGTAAATGCAACTAAAATGGTAAATGCAACTAAAATGGTAAATGTAACTAAAATGACAAATGCAACTAAAAAGGGAAATGCAACTAAAATGATAACTGCAAGTAAAATGGTAAATGCAACTAAAATGACAAATGCAACTAAAATGGTAATGCAACTAATATGGTAAATGCAACTAAAATGGTAAATGCAACTAAAATGGTAAATGCAACTAAAATGTCAAATGCAACTAAAATGGTAACTGCAACTAAAATGGTAAATGCAACTAAAATGGTAAATGCAATTAAAGGGTTAATGCTACTAAAATGGTAAATGCAACTAAAATGGTAAATGGAACTAAAATGGTAAATGCAACTTAAATAGTAAATGCAACTAAAATGGTAAATGCAACTAAAATGGTAAATGTAACTAAAATGACAAATGCAACTTAAATGGCAAATGCAACTAAAATGGTAAATGCAACTAATATGGAAAATGCAACTTAAATGGTAAATGCAACTAAAATGGTAAATGCAACTTAGAAATGGTTAAGGCAACTAAAATGGTAAATGCAACTAAAATGGTAAATGCAACTTAAATGGTAAATGCAACTAAAATGGTTAATGCCACTTAACTGGTAAATGCAACTAAAATTGTAAATGCAACTAAAATGGTAAATCCAACTGAAATGGTAAATGCAACTAAAATGGTTAATGCAACAAAAATGGTAACTGCAACTAAAATAGTTAATGCAACTAATATGGTAAATGCAACTAAAATGGTAAATGCAACTAAAATGGAAAATGTAACTAAAATGACAAATGCAACTAAAAAGGGAAATGCAACTTAAATGATAACTGCAACTTAAATGGTAAATGCAACTAAAATGGTAAATGCAACTAAAATGGTAATGCAACTAATATGGTAAATGCAACTAAAATGGTAAATGCAACTAAAATGGTAAATGCAACTAAAATGGTAAATGCAACTAAGATGGTAAATGCAACTAAAATAGTAAATGCAACTAATATGGTAAATGCAACTGAAATGGTAAATGCAATTAAATGGTTAATGCAACTAAAATGGTAAATGCAACTAAAATGGTAAGTACAACTAAAATGGTAAATGCAACTAAGATGGTAAATGCAACTAAAATAGTTAATGCAACTAATATGGTAAATGCAACTAAAATGGTAAATGCAACTAAAATGGTAAATGTAACTAAAATGACAAATGCAACTAAAAAGGGAAATGCAACTAAAATGATAACTGCAAGTAAAATGGTAAATGCAACTAAAATGACAAATGCAACTAAAATGGTAATGCAACTAATATGGTAAATGCAACTAAAATGGTAAATGCAACTAAAATGGTAAATGCAACTAAAATGTCAAATGCAACTAAAATGGTAACTGCAACTAAAATGGTAAATGCAACTAAAATGGTAAATGCAATTAAAGGGTTAATGCTACTAAAATGGTAAATGCAACTAAAATGGTAAATGGAACTAAAATGGTAAATGCAACTTAAATAGTAAATGCAACTAAAATGGTAAATGCAACTAAAATGGTAAATGTAACTAAAATGACAAATGCAACTTAAATGGCAAATGCAACTAAAATGGTAAATGCAACTAATATGGAAAATGCAACTTAAATGGGAAATGCAACTAAAATGGTAAATGCAACTTAGAAATGGTTAAGGCAACTAAAATGGTAAATGCAACTAAAATGGTAAATGCAACTTAAATGGTAAATGCAATTAAATGGTTAATGCAACTAAAATGGTAAATGCAACTAAAATGGTAAGTACAACTAAAATGGTAAATGCAGCTAAGATGGTAAATGCAACTAAAATAGTAAATGCAACTAATATGGTAAATGCAACTAAAATGGTAAATGCAACTAAAATGGAAAATGTAACTAAAATGACAAATGCAACTTAAAAGGGAAATGCAACTTAAATGATAACTGCAACTTAAATGGTAAATGCAACTAAAATGGCAAATGCAACTAAAATGGTAATGCAACTAATATGGTAAATGCAACTAAAATGGTAAATGCAACTAAAATGGTAAATGTAACTTAAATGGTAAATGCAACTTAAATAGTAAATGCAACTAAAATGGTAAATGCAACTAAAATAGTAAATGCAATTAAATGGTTAATGCAACTAAAATGGTTAATGCAACTAAAATGGTAAGTATAACTAAAATGGTAAATGCAACTAAGATGGTAACTGCAACTAAAATAGTTAATGCAACTAATATGGTAAATGCAACTAAAATGGTAAATGCAACTAAAATGGTAAATGTAACTAAAATGACAAATGCAACTAAAAAGGGAAATGCAACTAAAATGATAACTGCAAGTAAAATGGTAAATGCAACTAAAATGACAAATGCAACTAAAATGGTAATGCAACTAATATGGTAAATGCAACTAAAATGGTAAATGCAACTAAAATGGTAAATGCAACTAAAATGTCAAATGCAACTAAAATGGTAACTGCAACTAAAATGGTAAATGCAACTAAAATGGTAAATGCAATTAAAGGGTTAATGCTACTAAAATGGTAAATGCAACTAAAATGGTAAATGGAACTAAAATGGTAAATGCAACTTAAATAGTAAATGCAACTAAAATGGTAAATGCAACTAAAATGGTAAATGTAACTAAAATGACAAATGCAACTTAAATGGCAAATGCAACTAAAATGGTAAATGCAACTAATATGGAAAATGCAACTTAAATGGTAAATGCAACTAAAATGGTAAATGCAACTTAGAAATGGTTAAGGCAACTAAAATGGTAAATGCAACTAAAATGGTTAATGCAACAAAAATGGTAACTGCAACTAAAATAGTTAATGCAACTAATATGGTAAATGCAACTAAAATGACAAATGCAACTAAAATGGTAATGCAACTAATATGGTAAATGCAACTAAAATGGTAAATGCAACTAAAATGGTAAATGCAACTAAAATGTCAAATGCAACTAAAATGGTAACTGCAACTAAAATGGTAAATGCAACTAAAATGGTAAATGCAATTAAAGGGTTAATGCTACTAAAATGGTAAATGCAACTTAAATGGTAAATGCAACTAAAATGGTTAATGCCACTTAACTGGTAAATGCAACTAAAATTGTAAATGCAACTAAAATGGTAAATCCAACTGAAATGGTAAATGCAACTAAAATGGTTAATGCAACAAAAATGGTAACTGCAACTAAAATAGTTAATGCAACTAATATGGTAAATGCAACTAAAATGGTAAATGCAACTAAAATGGAAAATGTAACTAAAATGACAAATGCAACTAAAAAGGGAAATGCAACTTAAATGATAACTGCAACTTAAATGGTAAATGCAACTAAAATGGCAAATGCAACTAAAATGGTAATGCAACTAATATGGTAAATGCAACTAAAATGGTAAATGCAACTAAAATGGTAAATGCAACTAAAATGGTAAATGCAACTAAGATGGTAAATGCAACTAAAATAGTAAATGCAACTAATATGGTAAATGCAACTGAAATGGTAAATGCAATTAAATGGTTAATGCAACTAAAATGGTAAATGCAACTAAAATGGTAAGTACAACTAAAATGGTAAATGCAACTAAGATGGTAAATGCAACTAAAATAGTTAATGCAACTAATATGGTAAATGCAACTAAAATGGTAAATGCAACTAAAATGGTAAATGTAACTAAAATGACAAATGCAACTAAAAAGGGAAATGCAACTAAAATGATAACTGCAAGTAAAATGGTAAATGCAACTAAAATGACAAATGCAACTAAAATGGTAATGCAACTAATATGGTAAATGCAACTAAAATGGTAAATGCAACTAAAATGGTAAATGCAACTAAAATGTCAAATGCAACTAAAATGGTAACTGCAACTAAAATGGTAAATGCAACTAAAATGGTAAATGCAATTAAAGGGTTAATGCTACTAAAATGGTAAATGCAATTAAAATGGTAAATGGAACTAAAATGGTAAATGCAACTTAAATATTAAATGCAACTAAAATGGTAAATGCAACTAAAATGGTAAATGTAACTAAAATGACAAATGCAACTTAAATGGCAAATGCAACTAAAATGGTAAATGCAACTAATATGGAAAATGCAACTTAAATGGTAAATGCAACTAAAATGGTAAATGCAACTTAGAAATGGTTAAGGCAACTAAAATGGTAAATGCAACTAAAATGGTAAATGCAACTTAAATGGTAAATGCAATTAAATGGTTAATGCAACTAAAATGGTAAATGCAACTAAAATGGTAAGTACAACTAAAATGGTAAATGCAGCTAAGATGGTAAATGCAACTAAAATAGTAAATGCAACTAATATGGTAAATGCAACTAAAATGGTAAATGCAACTAAAATGGAAAATGTAACTAAAATGACAAATGCAACTTAAAAGGGAAATGCAACTTAAATGATAACTGCAACTTAAATGGTAAATGCAACTAAAATGGCAAATGCAACTAAAATGGTAATGCAACTAATATGGTAAATGCAACTAAAATGGTAAATGCAACTAAAATGGTAAATGTAACTTAAATGGTAAATGCAACTTAAATAGTAAATGCAACTAAAATGGTAAATGCAACTAAAATAGTAAATGCAATTAAATGGTTAATGCAACTAAAATGGTTAATGCAACTAAAATGGTAAGTACAACTAAAATGGTAAATGCAACTAAGATGGTAAATGCAACTAAAATAGTTAATGCAACTAATATGGTAAATGCAACTAAAATGGTAAATGCAACTAAAATGGTAAATGTAACTAAAATGACAAATGCAACTAAAAAGGGAAATGCAACTAAAATGATAACTGCAAGTAAAATGGTAAATGCAACTAAAATGACAAATGCAACTAAAATGGTAATGCAACTAATATGGTAAATGCAACTAAAATGGTAAATGCAACTAAAATGGTAAATGCAACTAAAATGGTAAATGGAACTAAAATGGTAAATGCAACTTAAATAGTAAATGCAACTAAAATGGTAAATGCAACTAAAATGGTAAATGTAACTAAAATGACAAATGCAACTTAAATGGCAAATGCAACTAAAATGGTAAATGCAACTAATATGGAAAATGCAACTTAAATGGTAAATGCAACTAAAATGGTAAATGCAACTTAGAAATGGTTAAGGCAACTAAAATGGTAAATGCAACTAAAATGGTAAATGCAACTTAAATGGTAAATGCAACTAAAATGGTTAATGCCACTTAACTGGTAAATGCAACTAAAATTGTAAATGCAACTAAAATGGTAAATCCAACTGAAATGGTAAATGCAACTAAAATGGTTAATGCAACAAAAATGGTAACTGCAACTAAAATAGTAAATGCAACTAAAATGGTAAATGCAACTAAAATGGTAACTGCAACTTAAATAGTAAATGCAACTAAAATGGTTAATGCAACTAATATGGAAAATGCAACTTAAATGGTAAATGCAACTAAAATGGTAAATGCAACTAAAATGGTAAATGCAACTAAAATGTCAAATGCAACTAAAATGGTAACTGCAACTAAAATGGTAAATGCAACTAAAATGGTAAATGCAATTAAAGGGTTAATGCTACTAAAATGGTAAATGCAACTAAAATGGTAAATGGAACTAAAATGGTAAATGCAACTTAAATAGTAAATGCAACTAAAATGGTAAATGCAACTAAAATGGTAAATGCAATTAAATGGTTAATGCAACTAAAATGGTAAATGCAACTAAAATGGTAAGTACAACTAAAATGGTAAGTACAACTAAAATGGTAAATGCAACTAATATGGAAAATGCAACTTAAATGGTAAATGCAACGAAAATGGTAAATGCAACTTAGAAATGGTTAAGGCAACTAAAATGGTTAATGCAACAAAAATGGTAACTGCAACTAAAATAGTAAATGCAACTAAAATGGTAAATGCAACTAAAATGGTAACTGCAACTTAAATAGTAAATGCAACTAAAATGGTTAATGCAACCAAAATGGTAAATGTAACTTAAATGGTAAATGCAACTTAAATAGTAAATGCAACTAAAATGGTAAATGCAACTAAAATGGTAAATGCAATTAAATGGTTAATGCAACTAAAATGGTAAATGCAACTAAAATGGTAAGTACAACTAAAATGGTAAATGCAACTAATATGGAAAATGCAACTTAAATAGTAAATGCAACTAAAATGGTAAATGCAACTAAAATGGGAAATGTAACTAAAATGACAAATGCAACTTAAATGGCAAATGCAACTAAAATGGAAAATGCAACTTAAATGGTAAATGCAACTAAAATGGTAATGCAACTAATATGGTAAATGCAACTAAAATGGTAAATGCAACTAAAATGGTAAATGCAACTAAAATGGTAACTGCAACTTAAATAGTAAATGCAACTAAAATGGTTAATGCAACAAAAATGGTAAATGTAACTTAAATGGTAAATGCAACTTAAATAGTAAATGCAACTAAAATGGTAAATGCAACTAAAATAGTAAATGCAATTAAATGGTTAATGCAACTAAAATGGTAAATGCAACTAAAATGGTAAGTACAACTAAAATGGTAAATGCAACTAAGATGGTAAATGCAACTAAAATAGTTAATGCAACTAATATGGTAAATGCAACTAAAATGGTAAATGCAACTAAAATGATAAATGTAACTAAAATGACAAATGCAACTAAAAAGGGAAATGCAACTAAAATGATAACTGCAAGTAAAATGGTAAATGCAACTAAAATGACAAATGCAACTAAAATGGTAATGCAACTAATATGGTAAATGCAACTAAAATGGTAAATGCAACTAAAATGGTAAATGCAACTAAAATGTCAAATGCAACTAAAATGGTAACTGCAACTAAAATGGTAAATGCAACTAAAATGGTAAATGCAATTAAAGGGTTAATGCTACTAAAATGGTAAATGCAACTAAAATGGTAAATGGAACTAAAATGGTAAATGCAACTTAAATAGTAAATGCAACTAAAATGGTAAATGCAACTAAAATGGTAAATGTAACTAAAATGACAAATGCAACTTAAATGGCAAATGCAACTAAAATGGTAAATGCAACTAAAATGGTAAATGCAACTTAGAAATGGTTAAGGCAACTAAAATGGTAAATGCAACTAAAATGGTAAATGCAACTTAAATGGTAAATGCAACTAAAATGGTTAATGCCACTTAACTGGTAAATGCAACTAAAATTGTAAATGCAACTAAAATGGTAAATTCAACTGAAATGGTAAATGCAACTAAAATGGTTAATGCAACAAAAATGGTAACTGCAACTAAAATAGTAAATGCAACTAAAATGGTAAATGCAACTAAAATGGTAACTGCAACTTAAATAGTAAATGCAACTAAAATGGTTAATGCAACCAAAATGGTAAATGTAACTTAAATGGTAAATGCAACTTAAATAGTAAATGCAACTAAAATGGTAAATGCAACTAAAATGGTAAATGCAATTAAATGGTTAATGCAACTAAAATGGTAAATGCAACTAAAATGGTAAGTACAACTAAAATGGTAAATGCAACTAAGATGGTAAATGCAACTAAAATAGTTAATGCAACTAATATGGTAAATGCAACTAAAATGGTAAATGCAACTAAAATGGAAAATGTAACTAAAATGACAAATGCAACTAAAAAGGGAAATGCAACTTAAATGATAACTGCAACTTAAATGGTAAATGCAACTAAAATGGCAAATGCAACTAAAATGGTAATGCAACTAATATGGTAAATGCAACTAAAATGGTAAATGCAACTAAAATGGTAAATGCAACTAAAATGGTAAATGCAACTAAAATGTCAAATGCAACTAAAATGGTAACTGCAACTAAAATGGTAAATGCAACTAAAATGGTAAATGCAATTAAAGGGTTAATGCTACTAAAATTGTAAATGCAACTAAAATGGTAAATGTCACTAAAATGGTAAATGCAACTTAAATATTAAATGCAACTAAAATGGTAAATGCAACTAAAATGGGAAATGTAACTAAAATGGAAAATGCAACTTAAATGGTAAATGCAACTAAAATGGTAAATGCAACTTAGAAATGGTTAAGGCAACTAAAATGGTAAATGCAACTTAAATGGTAAATGCAACTAAAATGGTTAATGCCACTTAACTGGTAAATGCAACTAAAATTGTAAATGCTACTAAAATGGTAAATTCAACTGAAATGGAAAATGCAACTAAAATGGTTAATGCAACAAAAATGGTAACTGCAACTAAAATAGTAAATGCAACTAAAATGGTAAATGCAACTAAAATGGTAACTGCAACTTAAATAGTAAATGCAACTAAAATGGTTAATGCAACAAAAATGGTAAATGTAACTTAAATGGTAAATGGAACTTAAATAGTAAATGCAACTAAAATGGTAAATGCAACTAAAATGGTAAATGCAATTAAATGGTTAATGCAACTAAAATGGTAAATGCAACTAAAATGGTAAGTACAACTAAAATGGTAAATGCAACTAAGATGGTAAATGCAACTAAAATAGTTAATGCAACTAATATGGTAAATGCAACTAAAATGGTAAATGCAACTAAAATGGAAAATGTAACTAAAATGACAAATGCAACTTAAAAGGGAAATGCAACTTAAATGATAACTGCAACTTAAATGGTAAATGCAACTAAAATGGCAAATGCAACTAAAATGGTAATGCAACTAAAATGGTAAATGCAACTAAAATGGTAAATGCAACTAAAATGGTAAATGCAACTAAAATGGTAACTGCAACTTAAATAGTAAATGCAACTAAAATGGTTAATGCAACTAAAATGGTAAATGTAACTAAAATGGTAAATGCAACTTAAATAGTAAATGCAACTAAAATGGTAAATGCAACTAAAATAGTAAATGCAATTAAATGGTTAATGCAACTAAAATGGTAAATGCAACTAAAATGGTAAGTACAACTAAAATGGTAAATGCAACTAAGATGGTAAATGCAACTAAAATAGTTAATGCAACTAATATGGTAAATGCAACTAAAATGGTAAATGCAACTAAAATGATAAATGTAACTAAAATGACAAATGCAACTAAAAAGGGAAATGCAACTAAAATGATAACTGCAAGTAAAATGGTAAATGCAACTAAAATGACAAATGCAACTAAAATGGTAATGCAACTAATATGGTAAATGCAACTAAAATGGTAAATGCAACTAAAATGGTAAATGCAACTAAAATGTCAAATGCAACTTAAATGGTAAATGCAACTAAAATGGTAAATGCAACTAAAATGGTAAATGCAATTAAAGGGTTAATGCTACTAAAATGGTAAATGCAACTAAAATGGTAAATGGAACTAAAATGGTAAATGCAACTTAAATAGTAAATGCAACTAAAATGGTAAATGCAACTAAAATGGTAAATGTAACTAAAATGACAAATGCAACTTAAATGGCAAATGCAACTAAAATGGTAAATGCAACTAATATGGAAAATGCAACTTAAATGGTAAATGCAACTAAAATGGTAAATGCAACTTAGAAATGGTTAAGGCAACTAAAACGGTAAATGCAACTAAAATGGTAAATGCAACTTAAATGGTAAATGCAACTAAAATGGTTAATGCCACTTAACTGGTAAATGCAACTAAAATTGTAAATGCAACTAAAATGATAAATGTAACTAAAATGGTAAATGCAACTAAAATGGTTAATGCAACAAAAATGGTAACTGCAACTAAAATAGTAAATGCAACTAAAATGGTAAATGCAACTAAAATGGTAACTGCAACTTAAATAGTAAATGCAACTAAAATGGTTAATGCAACCAAAATGGTAAATGTAACTTAAATGGTAAATGCAACTTAAATAGTAAATGCAACTAAAATGGTAAATGCAACTAAAATGGTAAATGCAATTAAATGGTTAATGCAACTAAAATGGTAAATGCAACTAAAATAGTAAGTACAACTAAAATGGTAAATGCAACTAAGATGGTAAATGCAACTAAAATAGTTAATGCAACTAATATGGTAAATGCAACTAAAATGGTAAATGCAACTAAAATGGAAAATGTAACTAAAATGACAAATGCAACTAAAAAGGGAAATGCAACTTAAATGATAACTGCAACTTAAATGGTAAATGCAACTAAAATGTCAAATGCAACTAAAATGGTAATGCAACTAATATGGTAAATGCAACTAAAATGGTAAATGCAACTAAAATGGTAAATGCAACTAAAATGGTAAATGCAACTAAAATGTCAAATGCAACTAAAATGGTAACTGCAACTAAAATGGTAAATGCAACTAAAATGGTAAATGCAATTAAAGGGTTAATGCTACTAAAATGGTAAATGCAACTAAAATGGTAAATGGAACTAAAATGGTAAATGCAACTTAAATAGTAAATGCAACTAAAATGGTAAATGCAACTAAAATGGTAAATGTAACTAAAATGACAAATGCAACTTAAATGGCAAATGCAACTAAAATGGTAAATGCAACTAATATGGAAAATGCAACTTAAATGGTAAATGCAACTAAAATGGTAAATGCAACTTAGAAATGGTTAAGGCAACTAAAATGGTAAATGCAACTAAAATGGTAAATGCAACTTAAATGGTAAATGCAATTAAATGGTTAATGCAACTAAAATGGTAAATGCAACTAAAATGGTAAGTACAACTAAAATGGTAAATGCAGCTAAGATGGTAAATGCAACTAAAATAGTAAATGCAACTAATATGGTAAATGCAACTAAAATGGTAAATGCAACTAAAATGGAAAATGTAACTAAAATGACAAATGCAACTTAAAAGGGAAATGCAACTTAAATGATAACTGCAACTTAAATGGTAAATGCAACTAAAATGGCAAATGCAACTAAAATGGTAATGCAACTAATATGGTAAATGCAACTAAAATGGTAAATGCAACTAAAATGGTAAATGCAACTAAAATGGTAACTGCAACTTAAATAGTAAATGCAACTAAAATGGTTAATGCAACAAAAATGGTAAATGTAACTTAAATGGTAAATGCAACTTAAATAGTAAATGCAACTAAAATGGTAAATGCAACTAAAATAGTAAATGCAATTAAATGGTTAATGCAACTAAAATGGTTAATGCAACTAAAATGGTAAGTACAACTAAAATGGTAAATGCAACTAAGATGGTAAATGCAACTAAAATAGTTAATGCAACTAATATGGTAAATGCAACTAAAATGGTAAATGCAACTAAAATGGTAAATGTAACTAAAATGACAAATGCAACTAAAAAGGGAAATGCAACTAAAATGATAACTGCAACTAAAATGGTAAATGCAACTAAAATGACAAATGCAACTAAAATGGTAATGCAACTAATATGGTAAATGCAACTAAAATGGTAAATGCAACTAAAATGGTAAATGCAACTAAAATGACAAATGCAACTAAAATGGTAACTGCAACTAAAATGGTAAATGCAACTAAAATGGTAAATGCAATTAAATGGTTAATGCTACTAAAATGGTAAATGCAACTAAAATGGTAAATGGAACTAAAATGGTAAATGCAACTTAAATAGTAAATGCAACTAAAATGGTAAATGCAACTAAAATGGTAAATGTAACTAAAATGACAAATGCAACTTAAATGGCAAATGCAACTAAAATGGTAAATGCAACTAAAATGGTAAATGCAACTAAAATGGTAAATGCAACTAAAATGGTAAATGCAACTTAGAAATGGTTAAGGCAACTAAAATGGTAAATGCAACTAAAATGGTAAATGCAACTTAAATGGTAAATGCAACTAAAATGGTTAATGCCACTTAACTGGTAAATGCAACTAAAATTGTAAATGCAACTAAAATGGTAAATCCAACT
Source organism: Philhelius pedissequus (assembly GCA_910595825.1). Classification (NCBI taxonomy): domain Eukaryota; kingdom Metazoa; phylum Arthropoda; class Insecta; order Diptera; family Syrphidae; genus Philhelius; species Philhelius pedissequus. Next base: position 225,133,130 of record OU343161.1, on the reverse strand, counting down.
GAAATGGTAAATGCAACTAAAATGGTTAATGCAACAAAAATGGTAACTGCAACTAAAATAGTAAATGCAACTAAAATGGTAAATGCAACTAAAATGGTAACTGCAACTTAAATAGTAAATGCAACTAAAATGGTAAATGCAACTAAAATGGAAAATGCAACTTAAATGGTAAATGCAACTAAAATGGTAAATGCAACTAAAATGGTAAATGCAACTAAAATGTCAAATGCAACTAAAATGGTAACTGCAACTAAAATGGTAAATGCAACTAAAATGGTAAATGCAATTAAAGGGTTAATGCTACTAAAATGGTAAATGCAACTAAAATGGTAAATGTAACTAAAATGGTAAATGCAACTTAAATAGTAAATGCAACTAAAATGGTAAATGCAACTAAAATGGTAAATGCAATTAAATGGTTAATGCAACTAAAATGGTAAATGCAACTAAAATGGTAAGTACAACTAAAATGGTAAATGCAACTAATATGGAAAATGCAACTTAAATGGTAAATGCAACGAAAATGGTAAATGCAACTTAGAAATGGTTAAGGCAACTAAAATGGTAAATGCAACTAAAATGGTAAATGCAACTTAAATGGTAAATGCAACTAAAATGGTTAATGCCACTTAACTGGTAAATGCAACTAAAATGGTAAATGCAACTAAAATGGTAAATCCAACTGAAATGGTAAATGCAACTAAAATGGTTAATGCAACAAAAATGGTAACTGCAACTAAAATAGTAAATGCAACTAAAATGGTAAATGCAACTAAAATGGTAACTGCAACTTAAATAGTAAATGCAACTAAAATGGTTAATGCAACCAAAATGGTAAATGTAACTTAAATGGTAAATGCAACTTAAATAGTAAATGCAACTAAAATGGTAAATGCAACTAAAATGGTAAATGCAATTAAATGGTTAATGCAACTAAAATGGTAAATGCAACTAAAATGGTAAGTACAACTAAAATGGTAAATGCAACTAATATGGAAAATGCAACTTAAATGGTAAATGCAACGAAAATGGTAAATGCAACTTTGAAATGGTTAAGGCAACTAAAATGGTAAATGCAACTAAAATGGTAAATGCAACTTAAATGGTAAATGCAACTAAAATGGTTAATGCCACTTAACTGGTAAATGCAACTAAAATTGTAAATGCTACTAAAATGGTAAATTCAACTGAAATGGAAAATGCAACTAAAATGGTTAATGCAACAAAAATGGTAACTGCAAGTAAAATAGTAAATGCAACTAAAATGGTAAATGCAACTAAAATGGTAACTGCAACTTAAATAGTAAATGCAACTAAAATGGTTAATGCAACAAAAATGGTAAATGTAACTTAAATGGTAAATGGAACTTAAATAGTAAATGCAACTAAAATGGTAAATGCAACTAAAATGGTAAATGCAATTAAATGGTTTATGCAACTAAAATGGTAAATGCAACTAAAATGGTAAGTACAACTAAAATGGTAAATGCAACTAAGATGGTAAATGCAACTAAAATAGTTAATGCAACTAATATGGTAAATGCAACTAAAATGGTAAATGCAACTAAAATGGAAAATGTAACTAAAATGACAAATGCAACTTAAAAGGGAAATGCAACTTAAATGATAACTGCAACTTAAATGGTAAATGCAACTAAAATGGCAAATGCAACTAAAATGGTAATGCAACTAATATGGTAAATGCAACTAAAATGGTAAACGCAACTAAAATGGTAAATGCAACTAAAATGGTAACTGCAACTTAAATAGTAAATGCAACTAAAATGGTTAATGCAACAAAAATGGTAAATGTAACTTAAATGGTAAATGCAACTTAAATAGTAAATGCAACTAAAATGGTAAATGCAACTAAAATAGTAAATGCAATTAAATGGTTAATGCAACTAAAATGGTAAATGCAACTAAAATGGTAAGTACAACTAAAATGGTAAATGCAACTAAGATGGTAAATGCAACTAAAATAGTTAATGCAACTAATATGGTAAATGCAACTAAAATGGTAAATGCAACTAAAATGGTAAATGTAACTAAAATGACAAATGCAACTAAAAAGGGAAATGCAACTAAAATGATAACTGCAAGTAAAATGGTAAATGCAACTAAAATGACAAATGCAACTAAAATGGTAATTCAACTAATATGGTAAATGCAACTAAAATGGTAAATGCAACTAAAATGGTAAATGCAACTAAAATGTCAAATGCAACTAAAATGGTAACTGCAACTAAAATGGTAAATGCAACTTAAATGGTAAATGCAATTAAAGGGTTAATGCTACTAAAATGGTAAATGCAACTAAAATGGTAAATGGAACTAAAATGGTAAATGCAACTTAAATAGTAAATGCAACTAAAATGGTAAATGCAACTAAAATGGTAAATGTAACTAAAATGACAAATGCAACTTAAATGGCAAATGCAACTAAAATGGTAAATGCAACTAATATGGAAAATGCAACTTAAATGGTAAATGCAACTAAAATGGTAAATGCAACTTAGAAATGGTTAAGGCAACTAAAATGGTTAATGCAACTAAAATGGTAAATGCAACTTAAATGGTAAATGCAACTAAAATGGTTAATGCCACTTAACTGGTAAATGCAACTAAAATTGTAAATGCAACTAAAATGGTAAATTCAACTGAAATGGTAAATGCAACTAAAATGGTTAATGCAACAAAAATGGTAACTGCAACTAAAATAGTAAATGCAACTAAAATGGTAAATGCAACTAAAATGGTAACTGCAATTTAAATAGTAAATGCAACTAAAATGGTTAATGCAACCAAAATGGTAAATGTAACTTAAATGGTAAATGCAACTTAAATAGTAAATGCAACTAAAATGGTAAATGCAACTAAAATGGTAAATGCAATTAAATGGTTAATGCAACTAAAATGGTAAATGCAACTAAAATGGTAAGTACAACTAAAATGGTAAATGCAACTAAGATGGTAAATGCAACTAAAATAGTTAATGCAACTAATATGGTAAATGCAACTAAAATGGTAAATGCAACTAAAATGGAAAATGTAACTAAAATGACAAATGCAACTAAAAAGGGAAATGCAACTTAAATGATAACTGCAACTTAAATGGTAAATGCAACTAAAATGGCAAATGCAACTAAAATGGTAATGCAACTAATATGGTAAATGCAACTAAAATGGTAAATGCAACTAAAATGGTAAATGCAACTAAAATGGAAAATGTAACTAAAATGACAAATGCAACTAAAAAGGGAAATGCAACTTAAATGATAACTGCAACTTAAATGGTAAATGCAACTAAAATGGCAAATGCAACTAAAATGGTAATACAACTAATATGGTAAATGCAACTAAAATGGTAAATGCAACTAAAATGGTAAATGCAACTAAAATGGTAAATGCAACTAAAATGTCAAATGCAACTAAAATGGTAACTGCAACTAAAATGGTAAATGCAACTAAAATGGTAAATGCAATTAAAGGGTTAAGGCAACTAAAATGGTAAATGCAACTAAAATGGTAAATGCAACTTAAATGGTAAATGCAACTAAAATGGTTAATGCCACTTAACTGGTAAATGCAACTAAAATTGTAAATGCTACTAAAATGGTAAATTCAACTGAAATGGAAAATGCAACTAAAATGGTTAATGCAACAAAAATGGTAACTGCAACTAAAATAGTAAATGCAACTAAAATCGTAAATGCAACTAAAATGGTAACTGCAACTTAAATAGTAAATGCAACTAAAATGGTTAATGCAACAAAAATGGTAAATGTAACTTAAATGGTAAATGGAACTTAAATAGTAAATGCAACTAAAATGGTAAATGCAACTAAAATGGTAAATGCAATTAAATGGTTAAAGCAACTAAAATGGTAAATGCAACTAAAATGGTAAGTACAACTAAAATGGTAAATGCAACTAAGATGGTAAATGCAACTAAAATAGTTAATGCAACTAATATGGTAAATGCAACTAAAATGGTAAATGCAACTAAAATGGAAAATGTAACTAAAATGACAAATGCAACTTAAAAGGGAAATGCAACTTAAATGATAACTGCAACTTAAATGGTAAATGCAACTAAAATGGCAAATGCAACTAAAATGGTAATGCAACTAATATGGTAAATGCAACTAAAATGGTAAATGCAACTAAAATGGTAAATGCAACTAAAATGGTAACTGCAACTTAAATAGTAAATGCAACTAAAATGGTTAATGCAACAAAAATGGTAAATGTAACTTAAATGGTAAATGCAACTTAAATAGTAAATGCAACTAAAATGGTAAATGCAACTAAAATAGTAAATGCAATTAAATGGTTAATGCAACTAAAATGGTAAATGCAACTAAAATAGTAAGTACAACTAAAATGGTAAATGCAACTAAGATGGTAAATGCAACTAAAATAGTTAATGCAACTAATATGGTAAATGCAACTAAAATGGTAAATGCAACTAAAATGATAAATGTAACTAAAATGACAAATGCAACTAAAAAGGGAAATGCAACTAAAATGATAACTGCAAGTAAAATGGTAAATGCAACTAAAATGACAAATGCAACTAAAATGGTAATGCAACTAATATGGTAAATGCAACTAAAATGGTAAATGCAACTAAAATGGTAAATGCAACTAAAATGTCAAATGCAACTAAAATGGTAACTGCAACTAAAATGGTAAATGCAACTAAAATGGTAAATGCAATTAAAGGGTTAATGCTACTAAAATGGTAAATGCAACTAAAATGGTAAATGCAACTAAAATGGTAAATGCAACTTAAATAGTAAATGCAACTAAAATGGTAAATGCAACTAAAATGGTAAATGTAACTAAAATGACAAATGCAACTTAAATGGCAAATGCAACTAAAATGGTAAATGCAACTAAAATGGTAAATGCAACTTAGAAATGGTTAAGGCAACTAAAATGGTAAATGCAACTAAAATGGTAAATGCAACTTAAATGGTAAATGCAACTAAAATGGTTAATGCCACTTAACTGGTAAATGCAACTAAAATTGTAAATGCAACTAAAATGGTAAATTCAACTGAAATGGTAAATGCAACTAAAATGGTTAATGCAACAAAAATGGTAACTGCAACTAAAATAGTAAATGCAACTAAAATGGTAAATGCAACTAAAATGGTAACTGCAACTTAAATAGTAAATGCAACTAAAATGGTTAATGCAACCAAAATGGTAAATGTAACTTAAATGGTAAATGCAACTTAAATAGTAAATGCAACTAAAATGGTAAATGCAACTAAAATGGTAAATGCAATTAAATGGTTAATGCAACTAAAATGGTAACTGCAACTAAAATGGTAAGTACAACTAAAATGGTAAATGCAACTAAGATGGTAAATGCAACTAAAATAGTTAATGCAACTAATATGGTAAATGCAACTAAAATGGTAAATGCAACTAAAATGGAAAATGTAACTAAAATGACAAATGCAACTAAAAAGGGAAATGCAACTTAAATGATAACTGCAACTTAAATGGTAAATGCAACTAAAATGGCAAATGCAACTAAAATGGTAATGCAACTAATATGGTAAATGCAACTAAAATGGTAAATGCAACTAAAATGGTAAATGCAACTAAAATGGTAAATGCAACTAAAATGTCAAATGCAACTAAAATGGTAACTGCAACTAAAATGGTAAATGCAACTAAAATGGTAAATGCAATTAAAGGGTTAATGCTACTAAAATTGTAAATGCAACTAAAATGGTAAATGTCACTAAAATGGTAAATGCAACTTAAATATTAAATGCAACTAAAATGGTAAATGCAACTAAAATGGGAAATGTAACTAAAATGACAAATGCAACTTAAATGGCAAATGCAACTAAAATGGAAAATGCAACTTAAATGGTAAATGCAACTAAAATGGTAAATGCAACTTAGAAATGGTTAAGGCAACTAAAATGGTAAATGCAACTTAAATGGTAAATGCAACTAAAATGGTTAATGCCACTTAACTGGTAAATGCAACTAAAATTGTAAATGCTACTAAAATGGTAAATTCAACTGAAATGGAAAATGCAACTAAAATGGTTAATGCAACAAAAATGGTAACTGCAACTAAAATAGTAAATGCAACTAAAATGGTAAATGCAACTAAAATGGTAACTGCAACTTAAATAGTAAATGCAACTAAAATGGTTAATGCAACAAAAATGGTAAATGTAACTTAAATGGTAAATGGAACTTAAATAGTAAATGCAACTAAAATGGTAAATGCAACTAAAATGGTAAATGCAATTAAATGGTTAATGCAACTAAAATGGTAAATGCAACTAAAATGGTAAGTACAACTAAAATGGTAAATGCAACTAAGATGGTAAATGCAACTAAAATAGTTAATGCAACTAATATGGTAAATGCAACTAAAATGGTAAATGCAACTAAAATGGAAAATGTAACTAAAATGACAAATGCAACTTAAAAGGGAAATGCAACTTAAATGATAACTGCAACTTAAATGGTAAATGCAACTAAAATGGCAAATGCAACTAAAATGGTAATGCAACTAATATGGTAAATGCAACTAAAATGGTAAATGCAACTAAAATGGTAAATGCAACTAAAATGGTAACTGCAACTTAAATAGTAAATGCAACTAAAATGGTTAATGCAACAAAAATGGTAAATGTAACTTAAATGGTAAATGCAACTTAAATAGTAAATGCAACTAAAATGGTAAATGCAACTAAAATAGTAAATGCAATTAAATGGTTAATGCAACTAAAATGGTAAATGCAACTAAAATGGTAAGTACAACTAAAATGGTAAATGCAACTAAGATGGTAAATGCAACTAAAATAGTTAATGCAACTAATATGGTAAATGCAACTAAAATGGTAAATGCAACTAAAATGATAAATGTAACTAAAATGACAAATGCAACTAAAAAGGGAAATGCAACTAAAATGATAACTGCAAGTAAAATGGTAAATGCAACTAAAATGACAAATGCAACTAAAATGGTAATGCAACTAATATGGTAAATGCAACTAAAATGGTAAATGCAACTAAAATGGTAAATGCAACTAAAATGTCAAATGCAACTAAAATGGTAACTGCAACTAAAATGGTAAATGCAACTAAAATGGTAAATGCAATTAAAGGGTTAATGCTACTAAAATGGTAAATGCAACTAAAATGGTAAATGGAACTAAAATGGTAAATGCAACTAAAATGGTAAATGCAACTAAAATGGTAAATGCAACTAAAATGGTAAATGTAACTAAAATGACAAATGCAACTTAAATGGCAAATGCAACTAAAATGGTAAATGCAACTAATATGGAAAATGCAACTTAAATGGTAAATGCAACTAAAATGGTAAATGCAACTTAGAAATGGTTAAGGCAACTAAAACGGTAAATGCAACTAAAATGGTAAATGCAACTTAAATGGTAAATGCAACTAAAATGGTTAATGCCACTTAACTGGTAAATGCAACTAAAATTGTAAATGCAACTAAAATGGTAAATGTAACTAAAATGGTAAATGCAACTAAAATGGTTAATGCAACAAAAATGGTAACTGCAACTAAAATAGTAAATGCAACTAAAATGGTAAATGCAACTAAAATGGTAACTGCAACTTAAATAGTAAATGCAACTAAAATGGTTAATGCAACCAAAATGGTAAATGTAACTTAAATGGTAAATGCAACTTAAATAGTAAATGCAACTAAAATGGTAAATGCAACTAAAATGGTAAATGCAATTAAATGGTTAATGCAACTAAAATGGTAAATGCAACTAAAATAGTAAGTACAACTAAAATGGTAAATGCAACTAAGATGGTAAATGCAACTAAAATAGTTAATGCAACTAATATGGTAAATGCAACTAAAATGGTAAATGCAACTAAAATGGAAAATGTAACTAAAATGACAAATGCAACTAAAAAGGGAAATGCAACTTAAATGATAACTGCAACTTAAATGGTAAATGCAACTAAAATGTCAAATGCAACTAAAATGGTAATGCAACTAATATGGTAAATGCAACTAAAATGGTAAATGCAACTAAAATGGTAAATGCAACTAAAATGGTAAATGCAACTAAAATGTCAAATGTAACTAAAATGGTAACTGCAACTAAAATGGTAAATGCAACTAAAATGGTAAATGCAATTAAAGGGTTAATGCTACTAAAATTGTAAATGCAACTAAAATGGTAAATGTCACTAAAATGGTAAATGCAACTTAAATATTAAATGCAACTAAAATGGTAAATGCAACTAAAATGGGAAATGTAACTAAAATGACAAATGCAACTTAAATGGCAAATGCAACTAAAATGGAAAATGCAACTTAAATGGTAAATGCAACTAAAATGGTAAATGCAACTTAGAAATGGTTAAGGCAACTAAAATGGTAAATGCAACTTAAATGGTAAATGCAACTAAAATGGTTAATGCCACTTAACTGGTAAATGCAACTAAAATTGTAAATGCAACTAAAATGGTAAATGCAACTGAAATGGTAAATGCAACTAAAATGGTTAATGCAACAAAAATGGTAACTGCAACTAAAATAGTAAATGCAACTAAATGTTAAATGCAACTAAAATGGTAACTGCAACTAAAATAGTAAATGCAACTAAAATGGTAAATGCAAATAAAATGGTAACTGCAACTTAAATAGTAAATGCAACTAATATGGTAAATGCAACTAAAATGGTAAATGCAATTAAATGGTTAATGCAACTAAAATGGTAAATGCAACTAAAATGGTAAGTACAACTAAAATGGTAAATGCAACTAAGATGGTAAATGCAACTAAAATAGTTAATGCAACTAATATGGTAAATGCAACTAAAATGGTAAATGCAACTAAAATGGTAAATGTAACTAAAATGACAAATGCAACTAAAAAGGGAAATGCAACTAAAATGATAACTGCAAGTAAAATGGTAAATGCAACTAAAATGACAAATGCAACTAAAATGGTAATGCAACTAATATGGTAAATGCAACTAAAATGGTAAATGCAACTAAAATGGTAAATGCAACTAAGATGTCAAATGCAACTAAAATGGTAACTGCAAATAAAATGGTAAATGCAACTAAAATGGTAAATGCAATTAAAGGGTTAATGCTATTAAAATGGTAAATGCAACTAAAATGGTAAATGGAACTAAAATGGTAAATGCAACTTAAATAGTAAATGCAACTAAAATGGTAAATGCAACTTAGAAATGGTTAAGGCAACTAAAATGGTAAATGGAACTAAAATGGTAAATGCAACTTAAATAGTAAATGCAACTAAAATGGTAAATGCAACTAAAATGGTAAATGTAACTAAAATGGCAAATGCAACTTAAATGGCAAATGCAACTAAAATGGTAAATGCAACTAATATGGAAAATGCAACTTAAATGGTAAATGCAACTAAAATGGTAAATGCAACTTAGAAATGGTTAAGGCAACTAAAATGGTAAAGGCAACTAAAATGGTAAATGCAACTTAAATGGTAAATGCAACTAAAATGGTTAATGCCACTTAACTGGTAAATGCAACTAAAATTGTAAATGCAACTAAAATGGTAAATTCAACTGAAATGGTAAATGCAACTAAAATGGTTAATGCAACAAAAATGGTAACTGCAACTAAAATAGTAAATGCAACTAAAATGGTAAATGCAACTAAAATGGTAACTGCAACTTAAATAGTAAATGCAACTAAAATGGTTAATGCAACAAAAATGGTAAATGTAACTTAAATGATAACTGCAACTTAAATGGTAAATGCAACTAAAATGGCAAATGCAACTAAAATGGTAATGCAACTAATATGGTAAATGCAACTAAAATGGTAAATGCAACTAAAATGGTAAATGCAACTAAAATGGTAACTGCAACTTAAATAGTAAATGCAACTAAAATGGTTAATGCAACAAAAATGGTAAATGTAACTTAAATGGTAAATGCAACTTAAATAGTAAATGCAACTAAAATGGTAAATGCAACTAAAATAGTAAATGCAATTAAATGGTTAATGCAACTAAAATGGTAAGTGCAACTAAAATGGTAAGTACAACTAAAATGGTAAATGCAACTAAGATGGTAAATGCAACTAAAATAGTTAATGCAACTAATATGGTAAATGCAACTAAAATGGTAAATGCAACTAAAATGATAAATGTAACTAAAATGACAAATGCAACTAAAAAGGGAAATGCAACTAAAATGATAACTGCAAGTAAAATGGTAAATGCAACTAAAATGACAAATGCAACTAAAATGGTAATGCAACTAATATGGTAAATGCAACTAAAATGGTAAATGCAACTAAAATGGTAAATGCAACTAAAATGTCAAATGCAACTAAAATGGTAACTGCAACTAAAATGGTAAATGCAACTAAAATGGTAAATGCAATTAAAGGGTTAATGCTACTAAAATGGTAAATGCAACTAAAATGGTAAATGGAACTAAAATGGTAAATGCAACTTAAATAGTAAATGCAACTAAAATGGTAAATGCAACTAAAATGGTAAATGTAACTAAAATGACAAATGCAACTTAAATGGCAAATGCAACTAAAATGGTAAATGCAACTAATATGGAAAATGCAACTTAAATGGTAAATGCAACTAAAATGGTAAATGCAACTTAGAAATGGTTAAGGCAACTAATACGGTAAATGCAACTAAAATGGTAAATGCAACTTAAATGGTAAATGCAACTAAAATGGTTAATGCCACTTAACTGGTAAATGCAACTAAAATTGTAAATGCAACTAAAATGGTAAATGTAACTAAAATGGTAAATGCAACTAAAATGGTTAATGCAACAAAAATGGTAACTGCAACTAAAATAGTAAATGCAACTAAAATGGTAAATGCAACTAAAATGGTAACTGCAACTTAAATAGTAAATGCAACTAAAATGGTTAATGCAACCAAAATGGTAAATGTAACTTAAATGGTAAATGCAACTTAAATAGTAAATGCAACTAAAATGGTAAATGCAACTAAAATGGTAAATGCAATTAAATGGTTAATGCAACTAAAATGGTAAATGCAACTAAAATAGTAAGTACAACTAAAATGGTAAATGCAACTAAGATGGTAAATGCAACTAAAATGGTAATGCAACTAATATGGTAAATGCAACTAAAATGGTAAATGCAACTAAAATGGTAAATGCAACTAAAATGGTAAATGCAACTAAAATGTCAAATGCAACTAAAATGGTAACTGCAACTAAAATGGTAAATGCAACTAAAATGGTAAATGCAATTAAAGGGTTAATGCTACTAAAATTGTAAATGCAACTAAAATGGTAAATGTCACTAAAATGGTAAATGCAACTTAAATATTAAATGCAACTAAAATGGTAAATGCAACTAAAATGGGAAATGTAACTAAAATGACAAATGCAACTTAAATGGCAAATGCAACTAAAATGGAAAATGCAACTTAAATGGTAAATGCAACTAAAATGGTAAATGCAACTTAGAAATGGTTAAGGCAACTAAAATGGTAAATGCAACTTAAATGGTAAATGCAACTAAAATGGTTAATGCCACTTAACTGGTAAATGCAACTAAAATTGTAAATGCAACTAAAATGGTAAATGCAACTGAAATGGTAAATGCAACTAAAATGGTTAATGCAACAAAAATGGTAATAAAATGGTAACTGCAACTTAAATAGTAAATGCAACTAATATGGTAAATGCAACTAAAATGGTAAATGCAATTAAATGGTTAATGCAACTAAAATGGTAAATGCAACTAAAATGGTAAGTACAACTAAAATGGTAAATGCAACTAAGATGGTAAATGCAACTAAAATAGTTAATGCAACTAATATGGTAAATGCAACTAAAATGGTAAATGCAACTAAAATGGTAAATGTAACTAAAATGACAAATGCAACTAAAAAGGGAAATGCAACTAAAATGATAACTGCAAGTAAAATGGTAAATGCAACTAAAATGACAAATGCAACTAAAATGGTTATGCAACTAATATGGTAAATGCAACTAAAATGGTAAATGCAACTAAAATGGTAAATGCAACTAAGATGTCAAATGCAACTAAAATGGTAACTGCAAATAAAATGGTAAATGCAACTAAAATGGTAAATGCAATTAAAGGGTTAATGCTACTAAAATGGTAAATGCAACTAAAATGGTAAATGGAACTAAAATGGTAAATGCAACTTAAATAGTAAATGCAACTAAAATGGTAAATGCAACTTAGAAATGGTTAAGGCAACTAAAATGGTAAATGGAACTAAAATGGTAAATGCAACTTAAATAGTAAATGCAACTAAAATGGTAAATGCAACTAAAATGGTAAATGTAACTAAAATGACAAATGCAACTTAAATGGCAAATGCAACTAAAATGGTAAATGCAACTAATATGGAAAATGCAACTTAAATGGTAAATGCAACTAAAATGGTAAATGCAACTTAGAAATGGTTAAGGCAACTAAAATGGTAAAGGCAACTAAAATGGTAAATGCAACTTAAATGGTAAATGCAACTAAAATGGTTAATGCCACTTAACTGGTAAATGCAACTAAAATTGTAAATGCAACTAAAATGGTAAATTCAACTGAAATGGTAAATGCAACTAAAATGGTTAATGCAACAAAAATGGTAACTGCAACTAAAATAGTAAATGCAACTAAAATGGTAAATGCAACTAAAATGGTAACTGCAACTTAAATAGTAAATGCAACTAAAATGGTTAATGCAACCAAAATGGTAAATGTAACTTAAATGGTAAATGCAACTTAAATAGTAAATGCAACTAAAATGGTAAATGCAACTAAAATGGTAAATGCAATTAAATGGTTAATGCAACTAAAATGGTAAATGCAACTAAAATGGTAAGTACAACTAAAATGGTAAATGCAACTAAGATGGTAAATGCAACTAAAATAGTTAATGCAACTAATATGGTAAATGCAACTAAAATGGTAAATGCAACTAAAATGGAAAATGTAACTAAAATGACAAATGCAACTAAAAAGGGAAATGCAACTTAAATGATAACTGCAACTTAAATGGTAAATGCAACTAAAATGGCAAATGCAACTAAAATGGTAATGCAACTAATATGGTAAATGCAACTAAAATGGTAAATGCAACTAAAATGGTAAATGCAACTAAAATGGTAAATGCAATTAAAGGGTTAATGCTACTAAAATTGTAAATGCAACTAAAATGGTAAATGTCACTAAAATGGTAAAGGCAACTTAAATATTAAATGCAACTAAAATGGTAAATGCAACTAAAATGGGAAATGTAACTAAAATGACAAATGCAACTTAAATGGCAAATGCAACTAAAATGGAAAATGCAACTTAAATGGTAAATGCAACTAAAATGGTAAATGCAACTTAGAAATGGTTAAGGCAACTAAAATGGTAAATGCAACTTAAATGGTAAATGCAACTAAAATGGTTAATGCCACTTAACTGGTAAATGCAACTAAAATTGTAAATGCTACTAAAATGGTAAATTCAACTGAAATGGAAAATGCAACTAAAATGGTTAATGCAACAAAAATGGTAACTGCAACTAAAATAGTAAATGCAACTAAAATGGTAAATGCAACTAAAATGGTAACTGCAACTTAAATAGTAAATGCAACTAAAATGGTTAATGCAACAAAAATGGTAAATGTAACTTAAATGGTAAATGGAACTTAAATAGTAAATGCAACTAAAATGGTAAATGCAACTAAAATGGTAAATGCAATTAAATGGTTAATGCAACTAAAATGGTAAATGCAACTAAAATGGTAAGTACAACTAAAATGGTAAATGCAACTAAGATGGTAAATGCAACTTAAATAGTTAATGCAACTAATATGGTAAATGCAACTAAAATGGTAAATGCAACTAAAATGGAAAATGTAACTAAAATGACAAATGCAACTTAAAAGGGAAATGTAACTTAAATGATAACTGCAACTTAAATTGTAAATGCAACTAAAATGGCAAATGCAACTAAAATGGTAATGCAACTAATATGGTAAATGCAACTAAAATGGTAAATGCAACTAAAATGGTAAATGCAACTAAAATGGTAACTGCAACTTAAACAGTAAATGCAACTAAAATGGTTAATGCAACAAAAATGGTAAATGTAACTTAAATGGTAAATGGAACTTAAATAGTAAATGCAACTAAAATGGTAAATGCAACTAAAATAGTAAATGCAATTAAATGGTTAATGCAACTAAAATGGTAAATTCAACTAAAATGGTAAGTACAACTAAAATGGTAAATGCAACTAAGATGGTAAATGCAACTAAAATAGTTAATGCAACTAATATGGTAAATGCAACTAAAATGGTAAATGCAACTAAAATGATAAATGTAACTAAAATGACAAATGCAACTAAAAAGGGAAATTCAACTAAAATGATAACTGCAAGTAAAATGGTAAATGCAACTAAAATGACAAATGCAACTAAAATGGTAATGCAACTAATATGGTAAATGCAACTAAAATGGTAAATGCAACTAAAATGGTAAATGCAACTAAAATGTCAAATGCAACTAAAATGGTAACTGCAACTAAAATGGTAAATGCAACTAAAATGGTAAATGCAATTAAAGGGTTAATGCTACTAAAATGGTAAATGCAACTAAAATGGTAAATGGAACTAAAATGGTAAATGCAACTTAAATAGTAAATGCAACTAAAATGGTAAATGCAACTAAAATGTTAAATGTAACTAAAATGACAAATGCAACTTAAATGGCAAATGCAACTAAAATGGTAAATGCAACTAATATGGAAAATGCAACTTAAATGGTAAATGCAACTAAAATGGTAAATGCAACTTAGAAATGGTTAAGGCAACTAAAATGGTAAATGCAACTTAAATGGTAAATGCAACTTAAATGGTAAATGCAACTAAAATGGTTAATGCCACTTAACTGGTAAATGCAACTAAAATTGTAAATGCAACTAAAATGGTAAATTCAACTGAAATGGTAAATGCAACTAAAATGGTTAATGCAACAAAAATGGTAACTGCAACTAAAATAGTAAATGCAACTAAAATGGTAAATGCAACTAAAATGGTAACTGCAACTTAAATAGTAAATGCAACTAAAATGGTTAATGCAACCAAAATGGTAAATGTAACTTAAATGGTAAATGCAACTTAAATAGTAAATGCAACTAAAATGGTAAATGCAACTAAAATGGTAAATGCAATTAAATGGTTAATGCAACTAAAATGGTAAATGCAACTAAAATGGTAAGTACAACTAAAATGGTAAATGCAACTAAGATGGTAAATGCAACTAAAATAGTTAATGCAACTAATATGGTAAATGCAACTAAAATGGTAAATGCAACTAAAATGGAAAATGTAACTAAAATGACAAATGCAACTAAAAAGGGAAATGCAACTTAAATGATAACTGCAACTTAAATGGTAAATGCAACTAAAATGGCAAATGCAACTAAAATGGTAATGCAACTAAAATGGTAAATGCAACTAAAATAGTAAATGCAACTAAAATGGTAAATGCAACTAAAATGGTAAATGCAACTAAAATGTCAAATGCAACTAAAATGGTAACTGCAACTAAAATGGTAAATGCAACTAAAATGGTAAATGCAATTAAAGGGTTAATGCTACTAAAATTGTAAATGCAACTAAAATGGTAAATGTCACTAAAATGGTAAATGCAACTTAAATATTAAATGCAACTAAAATGGTAAATGCAACTAAAATGGGAAATGTAACTAAAATGACAAATGCAACTTAAATGGCAAATGCAACTAAAATGGAAAATGCAACTTAAATGGTAAATGCAACTAAAATGGTAAATGCAACTTAGAAATGGTTAAGGCAACTAAAATGGTAAATGCAACTTAAATGGTAAATGCAACTAAAATGGTTAATGCCACTTAACTGGTAAATGCAACTTAAATTGTAAATGCAACTAAAATGGTAAATGCAACTGAAATGGTAAATGCAACTAAAATGGTTAATGCAACAAAAATGGTAACTGCAACTAAAATAGTAAATGCAACTAAATGTTAAATGCAACTAAAATGGTAACTGCAACTAAAATAGTAAATGCAACTAAAATGGTAAATGCAAATAAAATGGTAACTGCAACTTAAATAGTAAATGCAACTAATATGGTAAATGCAACTAAAATGGTAAATGCAATTAAATGGTAAATGCAACTAAAATGGTAAATGTCACTAAAATGGTAAATGCAACTTAAATATTAAATGCAACTAAAATGGTAAATGCAACTAAAATGGGAAATGTAACTAAAATGACAAATGCAACTTAAATGGCAAATGTAACTAAAATGACAAATGCAACTTAAATGGCAAATGCAACTAAAATGGAAAATGCAACTTAAATGGTAAATGCAACTAAAATGGTAAATGCAACTTAGAAATGGTTAAGGCAACTAAAATGGTAAATGCAACTTAAATGGTAAATGCAACTAAAATGGTTAATGCCACTTAACTGGTAAATGCAACTAAAATTGTAAATGCTACTAAAATGGTAAATTCAACTGAAATGGAAAATGCAACTAAAATGGTTAATGCAACAAAAATGGTAACTGCAACTAAAATAGTAAATGCAACTAAAATGGTAAATGCAACTAAAATGGTAACTGCAACTTAAATAGTAAATGCAACTAAAATGGTTAATGCAACAAAAATGGTAAATGTAACTTAAATGGTAAATGGAACTTAAATAGTAAATGCAACTAAAATGGTAAATGCAACTAAAATGGTAAATGCAATTAAATGGTTAATGCAACTAAAATGGTAAATGCAACTAAAATGGTAAGTACAACTAAAATGGTAAATGCAACTAAGATGGTAAATGCAACTTAAATAGTTAATGCAACTAATATGGTAAATGCAACTAAAATGGTAAATGCAACTAAAATGGAAAATGTAACTAAAATGACAAATGCAACTTAAAAGGGAAATGTAACTTAAATGATAACTGCAACTTAAATTGTAAATGCAACTAAAATGGCAAATGCAACTAAAATGGTAATGCAACTAATATGGTAAATGCAACTAAAATGGTAAATGCAACTAAAATGGTAAATGCAACTAAAATGGTAACTGCAACTTAAACAGTAAATGCAACTAAAATGGTTAATGCAACAAAAATGGTAAATGTAACTTAAATGGTAAATGGAACTTAAATAGTAAATGCAACTAAAATGGTAAATGCAACTAAAATAGTAAATGCAATTAAATGGTTAATGCAACTAAAATGGTAAATTCAACTAAAATGGTAAGTACAACTAAAATGGTAAATGCAACTAAGATGGTAAATGCAACTAAAATAGTTAATGCAACTAATATGGTAAATGCAACTAAAATGGTAAATGCAACTAAAATGATAAATGTAACTAAAATGACAAATGCAACTAAAAAGGGAAATTCAACTAAAATGATAACTGCAAGTAAAATGGTAAATGCAACTAAAATGACAAATGCAACTAAAATGGTAATGCAACTAATATGGTAAATGCAACTAAAATGGTAAATGCAACTAAAATGGTAAATGCAACTAAAATGTCAAATGCAACTAAAATGGTAACTGCAACTAAAATGGTAAATGCAACTAAAATGGTAAATGCAATTAAAGGGTTAATGCTACTAAAATGGTAAATGCAACTAAAATGGTAAATGGAACTAAAATGGTAAATGCAACTTAAATAGTAAATGCAACTAAAATGGTAAATGCAACTAAAATGGTAAATGTAACTAAAATGACAAATGCAACTTAAATGGCAAATACAACTAAAATGGTAAATGCAACTAATATGGAAAATGCAACTTAAATGGTAAATGCAACTAAAATGGTAAATGCAACTTAGAAATGGTTAAGGCAACTAAAATGGTAAATGCAACTTAAATGGTAAATGCAACTTAAATGGTAAATGCAACTAAAATGGTTAATGCCACTTAACTGGTAAATGCAACTAAAATTGTAAATGCAACTAAAATGGTAAATTCAACTGAAATGGTAAATGCAACTAAAATGGTTAATGCAACAAAAATGGTAACTGCAACTAAAATAGTAAATGCAACTAAAATGGTAAATGCAACTAAAATGGTAACTGCAACTTAAATAGTAAATGCAACTAAAATGGTTAATGCAACCAAAATGGTAAATGTAACTTAAATGGTAAATGCAACTTAAATAGTAAATGCAACTAAAATGGTAAATGCAACTAAAATGGTAAATGCAATAAAATGGTAAATGCAACTAAAATGGTAAATGCAACTAAAATGGTAAGTACAACTAAAATGGTAAATGCAACTAAGATGGTAAATGCAACTAAAATAGTTAATGCAACTAATATGGTAAATGCAACTAAAATGGTAAATGCAACTAAAATGGAAAATGTAACTAAAATGACAAATGCAACTAAAAAGGGAAATGCAACTTAAATGATAACTGCAACTTAAATGGTAAATGCAACTAAAATGGCAAATGCAACTAAAATGGTAATGCAACTAATATGGTAAATGCAACTAAAATAGTAAATGCAACTAAAATGGTAAATGCAACTAAAATGGTAAATGCAACTAAAATGTCAAATGCAACTAAAATGGTAACTGCAACTAAAATGGTAAATGCAACTAAAATGGTAAATGCAATTAAAGGGTTAATGCTACTAAAATTGTAAATGCAACTAAAATGGTAAATGTCACTAAAATGGTAAATGCAACTTAAATATTAAATGCAACTAAAATGGTAAATGCAACTAAAATGGGAAATGTAACTAAAATGACAAATGCAACTTAAATGGCAAATGCAACTAAAATGGAAAATGCAACTTAAATGGTAAATGCAACTAAAATGGTAAATGCAACTTAGAAATGGTTAAGGCAACTAAAATGGTAAATGCAACTTAAATGGTAAATGCAACTAAAATGGTTAATGCCACTTAACTGGTAAATGCAACTTAAATTGTAAATGCAACTAAAATGGTAAATGCAACTGAAATGGTAAATGCAACTAAAATGGTTAATGCAACAAAAATGGTAACTGCAACTAAAATAGTAAATGCAACTAAATGTTAAATGCAACTAAAATGGTAACTGCAACTAAAATAGTAAATGCAACTAAAATGGTAAATGCAAATAAAATGGTAACTGCAACTTAAATAGTAAATGCAACTAATATGGTAAATGCAACTAAAATGGTAAATGCAATTAAATGGTTAATGCACCTAAAATGGTAAATGCAACTAAAATGGTAAGTACAACTAAAATGGTAAATGCAACTAAGATGGTAAATGCAACTAAAATAGTTAATGCAACTAATATGGTAAATGCAACTAAAATGGTAAATGCAACTAAAATGGTAAATGTAACTAAAATGACAAATGCAACTAAAAAGGGAAATGCAACTAAAATGATAACTGCAAGTAAAATGGTAAATGCAACTAAAATGACAAATGCAACTAAAATGGTAATGCAACTAATATGGTAAATGCAACTAAAATGGTAAATGCAACTAAAATGGTAAATGCAACTAAGATGTCAAATGCAACTAAAATGGTAACTGCAAATAAAATGGTAAATGCAACTAAAATGGTAAATGCAATTAAAGGGTTAATGCTACTAAAATGGTAAATGCAACTAAAATGGTAAATGGAACTAAAATGGTAAATGCAACTTAAATAGTAAATGCAACTAAAATGGTAAATGCAACTAAAATGGTAAATGTAACTAAAATGACAAATGCAACTTAAATGGCAAATGCAACTAAAATGGTAAATGCAACTAATATGGAAAATGCAACTTAAATGGTAAATGCAACTAAAATGGTAAATGCAACTTAGAAATGGTTAAGGCAACTAAAATGGTAAATGCAACTAAAATGGTAAATGCAACTTAAATGGTAAATGCAACTTAAATAGTAAATGCAACTAAAATGGTAAATGCAACTAAAATGGTAAATGCAATTAAATGGTTAATGCAACTAAAATGGTAAATGCAACTAAAATGGTAAGTACAACTAAAATGGTAAATGCAACTAAGATGGTAAATGCAACTAAAATAGTTAATGCAACTAATATGGTAAATGCAACTAAAATGGTAAATGCAACTAAAATGGAAAATGTAACTAAAATGACAAATGCAACTAAAAAGGGAAATGCAACTTAAATGATAACTGCAACTTAAATGTTAAATGCAACTAAAATGGCAAATGCAACTAAAATGGTAATGCAACTAATATGGTAAATGCAACTAAAATGGTAAATGCAACTAAAATGGTAAATGCAACTAAAATGGTAAATGCAACTAAGATGGTAAATGCAACTAAAATAGTAAATGCAACTAATATGGTAAATGCAACTAAAATGGTAAATGCAATTAAATGGTTAATGCAACTAAAATGGTAAATGCAACTAAAATGGTAAGTACAACTAAAATGGTAAATGCAACTAAGATGGTAAATGCAACTAAAATAGTTAATGCAACTAATATGGTAAATGCAACTAAAATGGTAAATGCAACTAAAATGGTAAATGCAACTAAAATGGTAAATGCAACTAAGATGTCAAATGCAACTAAAATGGTAACTGCAACTAAAATGGTAAATGCAACTAAAATGGTAAATGCAATTAAAGGGTTAATGCTACTAAAATGGTAAATGCAACTAAAATGGTAAATGGAACTAAAATGGTAAATGCAACTTAAATAGTAAATGCAACTAAAATGGTAAATGCAACTAAAATGATAACTGCAAGTAAAATGGTAAATGCAACTAAAATGACAAATGCAACTAAAATGGTAATGCAACTAATATGGCAAATGCAACTAAAATGGTAAATGCAACTAAAATGGTAAATGCAACTAAGATGTCAAATGCAACTAAAATGGTAAATGCAACTAAAATGATAACTGCAAGTAAAATGGTAAATGCAACTAAAATGGTAATGCAACTAATATGGTAAATGCAACTAAAATGGTAAATGCAACTAAAATGGTAAATGGAACTAAAATGGTAAATGCAACTTAAATAGTAAATGCAACTAAAATGGTAAATGCAACTAAAATGGTAAATGTAACTAAAATGACAAATGCAACTTAAATGGCAAATGCAACTAAAATGGTAAATGCAACTAATATGGAAAATGCAACTTAAATGGTAAATGCAACTAAAATGGTAAATGCAACTTAGAAATGGTTAAGGCAACTAAAATGGTAAATGCAACTAAAATGGTAAATGCAACTTAAATGGTAAATGCAACTAAAATGGTTAATGCCACTTAACTGGTAAATGCAACTAAAATTGTAAATGCAACTAAAATGGTAAATTCAACTGAAATGGTAAATGCAACTAAAATGGTTAATGCAACAAAAATGGTAACTGCAACTAAAATAGTAAATGCAACTAAAATGGTAAATGCAACTAAAATGGTAACTGCAACTTAAATAGTAAATGCAACTAAAATGGTTAATGCAACAAAAATGGTAAATGTAACTTAAATGGTAAATGCAACTTAAATAGTAAATGCAACTAAAATGGTAAATGCAACTAAAATGGTAAATGCAATTAAATGGCAAATGCAACTAAAATGGTAAATGCAACTAATATGGAAAATGCAACTTAAATGGTAAATGCAACTAAAATGGTAAATGCAACTTAGAAATGGTTAAGGCAACTAAAATGGTAAATGCAACTAAAATGATAAATGCAACTTAAATGGTAAATGCAACTAAAATGGTTAATGCCACTTAACTGGTAAATGCAACTAAAATTGTAAATGCAACCAAAATGGTAAATGCAACTGAAATGGTAAATGCAACTAAAATGGTTAATGCAACAAAAATGGTAACTGCAACTAAAATAGTAAATGCAACTAAGATGTTAAATGCAACTAAAATGGTAACTGCAACTTAAATAGTAAATGCAATTAAAATGGTTAAAGCAACAAAAATGGTAACTGCAACTAAAATAGTAAATGCATCTAAAATGGTAAATGCAACTAAAATGGTAAATGCAACTAAGATGGTAAATGCAACTAAAATGGTAAATGCAACTAAGATGGTAAATGCAACTAAAATAGTAAATGCAACTAAAATGGTAAATGCAACTAAAATGGTAAATGCAACTAAGATGGTAAATGCAACTAAAATAGTAAATGCAACTAATATGGTAAATGCAACTAAAATGGTAAATGCAATTAAATGGTTAATGCAACTTAAATGGTAAATGCAACTAAAATGGTAAGTACAACTAAAATGGTAAATGCAACTAAAATGGTAAATGCAAATAAGATGGTAAATGCAACTACAATGGTAAATGCAATTAAATGGTTAATGCAACTAAAATGGTAAATGTAACTAAAATGGTAAGTACAACTAAAATGGTAAATGCTACTAAAATAGTAAATGCAACTAAGATGGTAAATGCAACTAAAATAGTAAATGCAACTAAAATGGTAAATGCAACTAAAATGGTAAATGCAACTAAAATGGTAAATGCAACTAAAATGGTAACTGCAACTTAAATAGTAAATGCAACTAAAATGGTTAATGCAACAAAAATGGTAAATGTAACTTAAATGGTAAATGCAACTTAAATAGTAAATGCAACTAAAATGGTAAATGCAACTAAAATAGTAAATGCAATTAAATGGTTAATGCAACTAAAATGGTAAATGCAACTAAAATGGTAAGTACAACTAAAATGGTAAATGCAACTAAGATGGTAAATGCAACTAAAATAGTTAATGCAACTAATATGGTAAATGCAACTAAAATGGTAAATGCAACTAAAATGGTAAATGTAACTAAAATGACAAATGCAACTAAAAAGGGAAATGCAACTAAAATGATAACTGCAAGTAAAATGGTAAATGCAACTAAAATGACAAATGCAACTAAAATGGTAATGCAACTAATATGGTAAATGCAACTAAAATGGTAAATGCAACTAAAATGGTAAATGCAACTTAGAAATGGTTAAGGCAACTAAAATGGTTAATGCAACAAAAATGGTAACTGCAACTAAAATAGTAAATGCAACTAAAATGGTAAATGCAACTAAAATGGTAACTGCAACTTAAATAGTAAATGCAACTAAAATGGTTAATGCAACAAAAATGGTAAATGTAACTTAAATGGTAAATGCAACTTAAATAGTAAATGCAACTAAAATGGTAAATGCAACTAAAATGGTAAATGCAATTAAATGGCAAATGCAACTAAAATGGTAAATGCAACTAATATGGAAAATGCAACTTAAATGGTAAATGCAACTAAAATGGTAAATGCAACTTAGAAATGGTTAAGGCAACTAAAATGGTAAATGCAACTAAAATGATAAATGCAACTTAAATGGTAAATGCAACTAAAATGGTTAATGCCACTTAACTGGTAAATGCAACTAAAATTGTAAATGCAACCAAAATGGTAAATGCAACTGAAATGGTAAATGCAACTAAAATGGTTAATGCAACAAAAATGGTAACTGCAACTAAAATAGTAAATGCAACTAAGATGTTAAATGCAACTAAAATGGTAACTGCAACTTAAATAGTAAATGCAATTAAAATGGTTAAAGCAACAAAAATGGTAACTGCAACTAAAATAGTAAATGCATCTAAAATGGTAAATGCTACTAAAATGGTAAATGCAACTAAGATGGTAAATGCAACTAAAATGGTAAATGCAACTAAGATGGTAAATGCAACTAAAATAGTAAATGCAACTAAAATGGTAAATGCAACTAAAATGGTAAATGCAACTAAGATGGTAAATGCAACTAAAATAGTAAATGCAACTAATATGGTAAATGCAACTAAAATGGTAAATGCAATTAAATGGTTAATGCAACTTAAATGGTAAATGCAACTAAAATGGTAAGTACAACTAAAATGGTAAATGCAACTAAAATGGTAAATGCAAATAAGATGGTAAATGCAACTACAATGGTAAATGCAATTAAATGGTTAATGCAACTAAAATGGTAAATGTAACTAAAATGGTAAGTACAACTAAAATGGTAAATGCTACTAAAATAGTAAATGCAACTAAGATGGTAAATGCAACTAAAATAGTAAATGCAACTAAAATGGTAAATGCAACTAAAATGGTAAATGCAACTAAAATGGTAAATGCAACTAAAATGGTAACTGCAACTTAAATAGTAAATGCAACTAAAATGGTTAATGCAACAAAAATGGTAAATGTAACTTAAATGGTAAATGCAACTTAAATAGTAAATGCAACTAAAATGGTAAATGCAACTAAAATAGTAAATGCAATTAAATGGTTAATGCAACTAAAATGGTAAATGCAACTAAAATGGTAAGTACAACTAAAATGGTAAATGCAACTAAGATGGTAAATGCAACTAAAATAGTTAATGCAACTAATATGGTAAATGCAACTAAAATGGTAAATGCAACTAAAATGGTAAATGTAACTAAAATGACAAATGCAACTAAAAAGGGAAATGCAACTAAAATGATAACTGCAAGTAAAATGGTAAATGCAACTAAAATGACAAATGCAACTAAAATGGTAATGCAACTAATATGGTAAATGCAACTAAAATGGTAAATGCAACTAAAATGGTAAATGCAACTTAGAAATGGTTAAGGCAACTAAAATAGTAAATGCAACTAAAATTGTAAATGCAACTAAAATGGTAAATTCAACTGAAATGGTAAATGCAACTAAAATGGTTAATGCAACAAAAATGGTAAATGTAACTTAAATGGTAAATGCAACTTAAATAGTAAATGCAACTAAAATGGTAAGTACAACTAAAATGGTAAATGCAACTAAGATGGTAAATGCAACTAAAATAGTTAATGAAACTAATATGGTAAATGCAACTAAAATGGTAAATGCAACTAAAATGGAAAATGTAACTAAAATGACAAATGCAACTAAAAAGGGAAATGCAACTTAAATGATAACTGCAACTTAAATGGTAAATGCAACTAAAATGGCAAATGCAACTAAAATGGTAATGCAACTAATATGGTAAATGCAACTAAAATGGTAAATGCAACTAAAATGGTAAATGCAACTAAAATGTCAAATGCAACTAAAATGGTAACTGCAACTAAAATGGTAAATGCAACTAAAATGGTAAATGCAATTAAAGGGTTAATGCTACTAAAATTGTAAATGCAACTAAAATGGTAAATGTCACTAAAATGGCAAATGCAACTTAAATAGTAAATGCAACTAAAATGGTAAATGCAACTAAAATGGGAAATGTAACTAAAATGACAAATGCAACTTAAATGGCAAATGCAACTAAAATGGTAAATGCAACTAATATGGAAAATGCAACTTAAATGGTAAATGCAACTAAAATGGTAAATGCAACTTAGAAATGGTTAAGGCAACTAAAATGGTAAATGCAACTAAAATGGTAAATGCAACTGAAATGGTAAATGCAACTAAAATGGTTAATGCAACAAAAATGGTAACTGCAACTAAAATAGTAAATGCAACTAAAATGTTAAATGCAACTAAAATGGTAACTGCAACTTAAATAGTAAATGCAATTAAAATGGTTAATGCAACAAAAATGGTAACTGCAACTAAAATAGTAAATGCATCTAAAATGGTAAATGCTACTAAAATCGTAACTGCAACTAAAATTTTTAATGCAACAAAAATGGTAACTGCAACTAAAATGGTAAATGCAACTAAAATGGTAAATGCAACTAAAATGGTAAATGCAACTAAAATGGTAAATGCAACTAAAATGGTAAATGCAACTAAAATGGTAACTGCAACTTAAATAGTAAATGCAACTAAAATGGTTAATGCCACTTAACTGGTAAATGCAACTAAACTTGTAAATGCAACTAAATTGGTAAATGCAACTGAAATGGTAAATGCAACTAAAATGGTTAATGCAACAAAAATGGTAACTGCAACTAAAATAGTAAATGCAACTAAAATGGTAAATGCAACTAAAATGGTAACTGCAACTTAAATAGTAAATGCAATTAAAATGGTTAATGCAACAAAAATGGTAACTGCAACTAAAATAGTAAATGCATCTAAAATGGTAAATGCTACTAAAATCGTAACTGCAACTAAAATTTTTAATGCAACAAAAATGGTAACTGCAACTAAAATGGTAAATGCAACTAAAATGGTAAATGCAACTAAAATGGTAAATGCAACTAAAATGGTAAATGCAAGTAAAATGGTAAATGCAACTAAAATGGTAACTGCAACTTAAATAGTAAATGCAACTAAAATGGTTAATGAACAAAAATGGTAACTGCAACTAAAATAGTAAATGCATCTAAAATGGTAAATGCAACTAAAATCATAACTGCAACTAAAATTTTTAATGCAACAAAAATGGTAACTGCAACTAAAATGGTAACTGCAACTAAAATGGTAAATGCGACTAAAATGGTAAATGCCATTTATATGGTAAATACAACTAAAATGGTAAATGCAACTAAGATGGTAAATGCAACTAAAATGTCAAATGCAACTAAAATGGTAACTGCAACTAAAATGGTTAATGCAACTAAAATTGTAACTGCAACTTAAATGGTAAATGCAACTAAATTCGTAAATGCAACTAAAATATTAAATGCAACTAAAATGGTAAAGACAACAAAAATGGTAGCTACAACTAAAATGGTGAATTTAACTAATATGGTAAATGCAATTAAATGGTTAATGCAACTAAAATGATAAATGCAAAATGGTAAATGTAACTAAAATGGTAAACATAACTAAAATGGTAAATGCAACTAAAATGGTAAATGCAACTAAGATGGTAAATGCAACTAAAATAGAAATGCAACTAATATGGTAAATGGAACTAAAATGGTAAGTACAACTAAAATGGTAAATGCAACTAAAATGGTAAATGCAACTAAGATGGTAAATGTAACTAAAATAGTAAATGCAACTAAAATGGTAAATGCAACTAAAATGGTAAATGCAACTAAAATGGTAAATGCAACTAAAATGGTAACTGCAACTTAAATAGTAAATGCAACTAAAATGGTTAATGCAACAAAAATGGTAAATGTAACTTAAATGGTAAATGCAACTTAAATAGTAAATGCAACTAAAATGGTAAATGCAATTAAAATGGTAAATGCAATTAAATGGTTAATGCAACTAAAATGGTAAATGCAACTAAAATGGTAAGTACAACTAAAATGGTAAATGCACCTAAGATGGTAAATGCAACTAAAATAGTTAATGCAACTAATATGGTAAATGCAACTAAAATGGTAAATGCAACTAAAATGGTAAATGTAACTAAAATGACAAATGCAACTAAAAAGGCAAATGCAACTTAAATGATAACTGCAACTAAAATGGTAAATGCAACTAAAATGGCAAATGCAACTAAAATGGTAATGCAACTAATATGGTAAATGCAACTTAGTGCACTACAATCTCTGTAAGAACGATCCAAAAGGAAGCATGGAAATGCCAGTTTTGTCGGAAACCGAGGGATGTGCGAGGGAAGGACAACCAAGGGCAAACGGAATCTCTAGGCACTAACGGGTGCGAAAGTGGTACATCGCTGACCAAAGCACGGAAAGCTTCAACGGCAGAGGCGGGAAATGATCTGGAAAATGATATAAAGGATATTAAAAAAATACTCAAGGAATATACCAACAGCGTTAATTTTGTATCAGAGAACTACGACAAAATTAATAAAACTTTAGAGTCAAACAACAAACTACTCAAAAATTTATCTGAGGAGATCACAGAATTAAAACATCAGATTGATATTAAAAACACAACAATAACAAAAATGGAGAGAAAAATAAACTTCCTAGAACAACAGATAATTACAAATAATATAGAAATTAAAAACATTCCGATGCAATCACAAGAAAATGCAACAAATTTAATTAAACATCTAGGAGAAATTATTGACATTGAAATAAGAGACACAGATATTAATATCATTTACCGAACAAATATTAAAAACAAAGAGAATGCGAAAATAATTGCCTCTTTTGCTTCTAAAATATTCAAAAACAATTTCATTAACAAATTACATGCACACGGTTCAATAAAGTTATTCGATTTAAATGCAAAATTGTCTCTATAAACAGCCAACTGACTGATACAAATAGGCAAATCATGTGGTTGTCAAAAAATCGTGCCAAAGAGTGCGGCTGGAAATTTGTATGGTCACGGGATGGAAAAATATTAGCCAGAAAGAACGAGACAAGTAGTATTATTCGCATTGACACGGCAGATGAAGTTTCCAAAATAGTATAAAGAAAAATGTATTATCAAAATACCTTAATAAAATGTCAATACCAATGAACAAAAACAACGAAAATGTACAAGATGATCTTATATATCTGAAGCACAGGGTGATTGATAACATAAGTAAATTAAAAAATTATGAACTAGCGCGTAACTTGAACTGCTCATTCTTGTGTCTTAATATAAGATCAGTTAGAAAAAATTGTAATAATTTTTTAATTAATCTTAATCAAATTCTCGAAGAAATAAAAGTTATTAAACTGGTTGAAATCAATATTAAAGATTACGAAAACAATCTTTATCAAATAGATGGCTACCAATCAGAGTTCTTAAATAGACCAGAGACAAGAGGTGGTGGAATTGCAATTTTTGCTAAATATGACTTAAAAATTGAAAAAACAATTCTACAAAGCAAATATTATGAAAACATACAAATAGAAATAATAAGTAATAATGATGAATTATCAGTTATCGCGGTATATCGCCCCCCGGGTTTTAACATACCAAAATTTATTGAAGAATTGGAGGCACAAATTGACCAAATAAATCCAAGGAAAAAACTAATTATAATTGGTGACATGAACATTGATTTGGAAAAAAGCGAAAATAGACCTGTTATAAACTATATTAACATGTATCCCTCAAAAGGTTTAATTAATATTATAAAATCGTATACAAGAGTTGATCTGCGAAAAGGCAGTAAAACAAGAATAAATCATTGCCTTGTACGAATGTCAAATGAAAAAATGTATGCAGCGGTAGTTGAGACAAATATATCAGACCATTTCACGTTGTTTTGTGGATTTTCATCCTATGAGATCACTAATAACGACCACCAAAATACATCATATTTAATAAAAGACGATCGTGTTAATGAAAGCATTAGAAATATAAACTGGGATCATATCATCGCTAACAACAATAGAGTAAATGGTCTTTATGAAGCTTTAGTTAAAGTTTTCATTAACTCATACGATAATTCAATATGCGAGCGAAAAACGAAAAAGAGAAATACGGTAAGCCCTTGGATGAATGAAGAAGTACATAAATTATGCAAGGAGAGGGACATCTTATACAAACGATGGAAAAATAATAGGAAGTGCAGTCAGTACGAGTCTGAATACAAAAAATTCCGAAATTTTGTAAACAAAAGAATCGAAAAAACTAAAATTAGTTTCTTCCTAGATAAATTTTCAGAATATCGAAGAGATCCTAAGAAGACGTGGAGTTTGATTAATAATATATTAGGAAGAACCACCAACAACCTAGATAGTATTATATTATCTAACTTTAAAGATGAAAATAATACTAAAAAGCTGGCTAACAAATTTGCTTATAGTTTTGTAAATGAAGTACAAAATATTGTTCATTCTTGTGACATAAAAACATTCCATACCGAAGTATCTTCTTCTGAACAGTCGATTTATATAAGGCCCGTCGCTAAAGAGGAAATCATCAATCTACTTTCGAACTTAAAAACAAATAAATCAACTGGGATAGATGGAATTCGACCCAAGGATCTTAAGGCAAACGCTGAAATACTAGCACCAACATTAGAACGACTTGTCAATCTAAGCATTGAAGTAGCATGTGTGCCAGAAGGTCTAAAAAAGCGATAGTTCGACCAATTTACAAAACCGGTGCTAAAAATGATGTCCTGAACTACAGACCTATCTCCATCCTACCAATTGTAGACAAGTTACTTGAACAAGTTATGGCAGATCGGCTGCAGTATTATATTGACAAGCAGAGTATTATAAATAAAAACCAATATGGCTTTCTCAAAAACAAAAGTACAAACAAACTTCTGGCTGAATTCGCCAACCTAGTAAATGAAAGTCTGAACAAAAATCATCACAGCCTGGTGGTCTTCATTGACTTCAAAAAAGCATTTGACACACTTAGACATGTAAAACTCTTTGAAATGCTTGAGAAAATTGGAATAAGAGGAGATATTTTAGAGTGGTTCAAAAGTTATCTGAAGAATAGAGGAATGACTGTGAAAATTTCAAATGTTTACAGCCAAATGACAATGCTTAAATACGGTGTTCCGCAAGGGTCAACTTTAGGTCCACTCCTGTTTATTATATACTCAAACCAACTACTTTCAATCTTAAAAAATAGTATTGGATTCGCCTTTGCAGAAGATACGGCAATTATAGTCAGCCATAGAGATCTGGAAGTAGCAACAAAAACTATGCAACAAGAATTTGACTCAATAATCAGATGGTGCCGCGATTTTGGACTAATTATCAACGTTACTAAAACTAAAGTAATGGATATCAGACGTCCCCATATACAGAAAACCAAAATTAATATTAAATGCCACGAAACAACATACCTACATTAAAACCCGACAAATGGGTTCCTGAATACCAAAGACAAGTGCGATAAATTCATAGGAAATGTGCAACAGTTTAAATACCTAGGAGTAGACTTGGATAGTCATTTTAAATGGGATATACATATACGAAATATATGCAATCGCCTACGTGAAGCAGCTTATGCTCTTCACCATTTAAGTTTCTACACCAGCTACCCAGTTCTTAAACAGGTTTATTTCTCATTGGTTGAGTCGGTACTAAGGTATGGTATACTAGCTTGGGGAAATGCAACACCTACTTATCTGGAAGACATACAAAAATTACAAAATCGAATTGCTAAAATCTTAGCAAGGGCAAGATATGGTAAGAACTTTATAACAAAATCTGATTATGGCAAAATATTTAAGGAACTTGGTATCCTGAGTCTAAAGCAGCTTTTTGAACTAAACATACTTGAAGAATTCTACAATGATGGAAGATACAAGCAGTCAATTGATCATATATACAATACTAGAAGAAGAGCAAAGAGATTCTTGCAAATATCGAATTTTAAGAACTCATTCGGCAGGCAACAATTATCGGTCATCGTTCCAAGTATTTTCAATAGAATTCCTAGAGAACTCCTTAACATTAATAGATATAATTTAAGCAAAAAACTTCTGAAAAAATACATCATCCAGCATTAGCTCTGTATAAAGTAAAATATAAATTCTTAACTTTTTCTTTCAAGATTACTTATTTTGTATAATAACGTATGAATGCAACTTTCTGCAGAAAAGCCTGCATAGGCTTCGCAGATATCTTCTGTAAACAACAATTTGTATTATGAAACAGTATTAAATAAAATTGAATTGAATTGAAAATTGAAAATTGAAATGGTAAATGCAACTAAAATTGTAAATGCATTTAAATCGTTAACGCTACTAAAATGATAAATGCAACTAAAATGCTAAATGCATTTAAATGGTTAATGCAACTAAAATGGCAAATGCAACTCAAATGGTAAATGTAACTAAAATGGTTAATGCAACTTAAATAGTAAATGCAACTTAAATAGTAAATGCTACTAAAATGATAAATGCAACTAAAATGCTAAATGCATTTAAATGGTTAATGCAACTAAAGTGGTAAAAGCAACTAAAATGGTAAATGCACTAAAATGGTAAATGCACTAAAATGGCAAATGCCACTTAACTGGTAAAGGCAACTAATATGGTACATGCTAAAATGGTAAATGCAACTAAAATGGTAAATGCAACTAAAATGGTAAATGTAACTAAAATGGTTAATGCAACTTAAATAGTAAATGCAACTTAAATAGTAAATGCAACTAAAATGGTAAATGTAACTAAAATGACAAATGCAACTAAAATGGCAAATGCAACTAAAATGGAAAATGCAACTAATATGGTAAATGCAACTTAAATGGTAAATGCAAATAAAATGGTAAATGCAACTTAAAAATGGTAAATGCAACTAAAATGGTAAATGCAACTAAAATGGTAAATGCAACTTAAATGGTAAATGCAACTAAAATGGTTCATGGCACTTAACTGGCAAATGCAACTAAAATGGTAAATGACCTAAAATGGTAAATTCAACTAAAATAGTAAATGCAACTAAAATGGTAAATGTAACTAAAATGACAAATGCAACTAAAATGGCAAATGCAACTAAAATGGAAAATGCAACTAATATGGTAAATGCAACTTAAATGGTAAATGCAAATAAAATGGTAAATGCAACTTAAAAATGGTAAATGCAACTAAAATGGTA
The DNA here is from genome assembly GCA_910595825.1 of Philhelius pedissequus. Taxonomy (NCBI): domain Eukaryota; kingdom Metazoa; phylum Arthropoda; class Insecta; order Diptera; family Syrphidae; genus Philhelius; species Philhelius pedissequus. Next base: position 225,100,748 of record OU343161.1, on the reverse strand, counting down.
AATGCAACTAAAATGGTAAATGCAACTTAAATGGTAAATGCAACTAAAATGGTTAATGGCACTTAACTGGTAAATGCAACTAAAATGGTAAATGACTTAAAATGGTAAATTCAACTTAAATGGTAAATGCAACTAAAATGGTTAATGCAACAAAAATGGTAACTGCAACTTAAATAGTAAATGCAACTAAAATGGTAAGTGCGACTAAAATGGTAACTGCAACTTAAATAGTAAATGCAACTAAAATGGTTAATGCAACAAAAATGGTAACTGCAACTAAAATAGTAAATGCATCTAAAATGGTAGATGCAACTAAAATCGTAACTGCAACTAAAATTTGTAATGCAACAAAAATGGTAACTGCAACTAAAATGGTAAATGCAACTAAAATGGTAAATGCAACTTAAATGGTAAATGCAACTAAGATGACAAATGCAACTTAAATGGTAAATGCATTTAAATGGTTAATGCTACTAAAACGGTAAAAGCAACTACAATGGTAAATGTAACTAAAATGGTAAACGCAATTAAATGGTTAATGCAACTAAAATGGTAAATGGAACTAAAATGGTAAATGCAACTAAAATGCCAAATGCAACTAAAATGGTAAAAGCAACTAAAATTGTAAATGCACTAAAATGGTAAATGCACTAAAATGGTAAATGCCACTTAACTGGTAAATGCAACTTATATGGTACATGCAATTTAAATGGTAAATGCTGCTAAAATGGTAAATGCAATTAAAGGGTTAATGCTACTAAAATGGTAAATGCAACTAAAATGGTAAATGCAACTAAAATGGTAAATGTAACTAAAATGGTAAATGCAACTTAAATAGTAAATGCAACTAAAATGGTAAATGCAACTAAAATGGTAAATGTAACTAAAATGACAAATGCAACTAAAATGGCAAATGCAACTAACACGGTAAATGCAACTAATATGGTAAATGCAACTCAAATGGTAAATGCAAATAAAATGGTAAATGCAACTTACAAATGGTAAATGCAACTAAAATGGTAAATGCAACTAAAATGGTAAATGCAACTTAAATGGTAAATGCAACTAAAATGGTTAATGCCACTTAACTGGTAAATGCAACTAAAATGGTACATGCAACTAAAATGGTAAATTCAACATAAATGGTAAATGCAACTAAAATGGTTAATGTAACAAAAATGGTAAATGCAACTAAAATGGTAAATGCAACTAAAATGACAACTGCAACTAAAATGGCAAATGCAACAAAAATGGTGAATGCAACTAAAATGGTAAATGCAACGAAAATGGTAACTGCAACTAAAATGGTAAATGCGACTAAAATGGTAAATGCCATTAATATGGTAAATGCAACTAAAATGGTAAATGCTACTAAAATGGGAAATGCAACTTAAATGGTTAATGCAACTAAGATGACAAATGCAACTTAAATGGTAAATGCATTTTAAATGGTAAATGCAACTATAATGGTAAAAACATTTAAAATGGTTACTGCAATTAAAACGGTTAATGAACCTAAGATGGCAAAACAACTTAAATGGTAAATTCAACTATAATGGTAAATGCATTTAAAATGGTAAATGCGACTAAAAAGGTAACTGCCTTTAATATGGTAAATGCAACTAGAATGGTAAATGCTACTAAAATGGTAAATGCAACTTAAATGGTAAATGCAACTTAAAAATGGTAAATGCAACTAAAATGGTTAATGCAACTAAAATGTTAAATGCAATTAAATGGTAAATGCAACTATAATGGTAAATTCATTTAAAATGGTAAATGCGACTAAAAAGGTAACTGCCTTTAATATGGTAAATGCAACTAGAATGGTAAATGCTACTAAAATGGTAAATGCAACTTAAATGGTAAATGCAACTTAAAAATGGTAAATGCAACTAAAATGGTAAATGCAACTAAAATGGTAAATGCAACTTAAATGGTAAATGCAACTAAAATGTTAAATGCAATTAAATGGTAAATGCAACTATAATGGTAAATTCATTTAAAATGGTTACTGCAATTAAAATGGTTAATGCACATAAGATGGCAAGACAACTTAAATGGTAAATTCAACTATAATGGTAAATGCATTTAAAATGGTAAATGCGACTAAAATGGTAACTGCCATTAATATGGTAAATGCAACTAAAATGGTAAATGCTACTAAAATGGTAAATGCAACTAAAATGTTGCATGCAACTAAAATGATAAATGCAACTAAAATGGTAAATGCAACTTAAAAATGGTAAATGCAACTAAAATGGTAAATGTAATTAAATGGTAAATGCAACTTAAATGATAAAGACAACTAAAATGGTTAATGCAACAAAAATGGTAGCTACAACTAAATTGGTGAATGCAACTAAAATGGTAAATGCAACTAAGATGGTAAATGCAATTAAATGGTTAATGCTACTAAAATGGTAAATGCAACTAAAATGCTAAATGCAACTAAAATGTTAAATACAACTAAAATGGTAAATGCAACTAAAATGGTAATTGCAACTAAAATGGTATATGCAACTAAAATGGTAAATGCAACTAAAATGGTAAATGAAACTAAAATGTCAAATGCAACTAAAATGGTAACTGCAACTAAAATGGTAAATGGAACCAAAATTGTAAATACAACTAAATTGGCAAATGCAACTAAACTGGTAAATGCAACTAAAATGGTAAATGCACTTAAATGGTAAATGCCACTTAACTGGTAAATGCAACTAAAATGGTAAATGCAACTATAATGGTAAATTCAACTAAATTGGTAAATGCAACTGAGATGGTAAATGCAACTTAAATAGAAAATGCAACTATAATGACAAATGCAACTAAAATGGTAAAAGCAACTAAAATGGTAAATGCACTAAAATGGTAAATGCACTAAAATAGTAAATGCAACTAAAATGGCAAATGTAACTAAAATGGTAAATGCAACTTAAATAGTAAATGCAACTAAAATGGTAAATGCGCCTAAAATGGTAACTGCAACTTAAATAGTAAATGCAACTAAAATGGTTAATGCAACAAAAATTGTAACTGCAACTAAAATAGTTATTGCATCTAAAATGGTAGATACAACTAAAATCGTAACTGCAACTAAAATTTGTAATGCAACAAAAATGGTAACTGCAACTAAAATGGTAAATGCAACTAAAATGGTAAATGCAACTAAAATGGTAAATGCAACTAAAATGGTAAATGCAACTAAAATGACAACTGCAACTAAAATGGCAAATGCAACAAAAATGGTGAATGCAACTAAAATGGTAAATGCAACGAAAATGGTAACTGCAACTAAAATGGTAAATGCGACTAAAATGGTAAATGCCATTAATATGGTAAATGCAACTAAAATGGTAAATGCTACTAAAATGGGAAATGCAACTTAAATGGTTAATGCAACTAAGATGACAAATGCAACTTAAATGGTAAATGCATTTTAAATGGTAAATGCAACTATAATGGTAAAAACCTTTAAAATGGTTACTGCAATTAAAATGGTTAATGAACCTAAGATGGCAAAACAACTTAAATGGTAAATTCAACTATAATGGTAAATGCATTTAAAATGGTAAATGCGACTAAAATGGTAACTGCCTTTAATATGGTAAATGCAACTAAAATGGTAAATGCTACTAAAATGGTAAATGCAACTAAAATGGTAAATGCAACTTAAAAATGGTAAATGCAACTAAAATGGTACATGCAACTAAAATGGTAAATGCAACTAAAATGGTAAATGCAACTTAAATGGTAAATTCAACTAAAATGTTAAATGCAATTAAATGGTAAATGCAACTATAATGGTAAATTCATTTAAAATGGTTACTGCAATTAAAATGGTTAATGCACCTAAGATGGCAAGACAACTTAAATGGTAAATTCAACTATAATGGTAAATGCATTTAAAATGGTAAATGCGACTAAAATGGTAACTGCCATTAATATGGTAAATGCAACTAAAATGGTAAATGCTACTAAAATGGTAAATGCAACTAAAATGTTGCATGCAACTAAAATGATAAATGCAACTAAAATGGTAAATGCAACTTAAAAATGGTAAATGCAACTAAAATGGTAAATGTAATTAAATGGTAAATGCAACTTAAATGATAGAGACAACTAAAATGGTTAATGCAACAAAAATGGTAGCTACAACTAAATTGGTGAATGCAACTAAAATGGTAAATGCAACTAAGATGGTAAATTCAATTAAATGGTTAATGCTACTAAAATGGTAAATGCAACTAAAATGGTAAATGCAACTAAAATGTTAAATACAACTAAAATGGTAAATGCAACTAAAATGGTAATTGCAACTAAAATGGTAAATGCAACTAAAATGGTAAATGCAACTAAAATGGTAAATGAAACTAAAATGTCAAATACAACTAAAATGGTAACTGCAACTAAAATGGTAAATGGAACCAAAATTGTAAATACAACTAAATTGGCAAATGCAACTAAACTGGTAAATGCAACTGAAATGGTAAATGCACTTAAATGGTAAATGCCATTTAACTGGTAAATGCAACTAAAATGGTAAATGCCATTAATATGGTAAATGCAACTAAAATGGTAAATGCAACTATAATGGTAAATTCAAGTAAAAGGGTAAATGCAACTGAGATGGTAAATGCAACTTAAATAGAAAATGCAACTATAATGACAAATGCAACTAAAATGGTAAAAGCAACTAAAATGGTAAATGCACTAAAATGGTAAATGCACTAAAATGGTAAATGCAACTAAAATGGCAAATGTAACTAAAATGGTAAATGCAACTTAAATAGTAAATGCAACTAAAATGGTAAATTCAACTAAAATGGTAAATGTAACTAAAATTGTAAATTAAACTAAAATGGCAAATGCAACTTAAATGGTAAATGCAACTAAAATGGTAAATGCACTAAAATTGTAAATGCCACTTAACTGGTAAATGCAACTAAAATGGTAAATGCAACTAAAATGGTAAATGCAACTAAAATGGTAAATGAAACTAAGACGACAAATGCAACTAAAATGGTAACTGCAACTAAAATGGTAAATGGAATCAAAATTGTAAATGCAACTAAAATGGCAAATGCAACTAAACTGGTAAATGCAACTAAAATGGTAAATGCACTTAAATGGTAAATGCCACTTAACTGGTAAATGCAACTAAAATGGTAAATGCCATTAATATGGTAAATGCAACTAAAATGGTAAATGCAACTGTAATGGTAAATCCAACTAAAATGGCAAATGCAACTAAAATGGTAAATGGAACTAAAATTGTAAATGCAACTAAAATGGCAAATGCAACTAAAATGGTAAATGCAACTAAAATGGTAAATGCACTAAAATTGTAAATGCAACTATAATGGTAACTGGAACTAAAATGGTAAATGCAACTAAAATGGTAAATGCCATTAATATGGTAAATGCAACTAAAATGGTAAATGCTACTAAAATGGGAAATGCAACTTAAATGGTTAATGCAACTAAGATAACAAATGCAACTTAAATGGTAAATGCATTTAAATGGTTAATGCTACTAAAACGGTAAAAGCAACTACAATGGTAAATGTAACTAAAATGGAAAATGCAACTTAAATGGTAAATGTAACTAAAATGGTAAATGCAATTAAATGGTTAATGCAACTAAAGTGGTAAATGCAACTAAAATGGTAAATGTAACTAAAATGGTAAATGCAACTAAAATGGTAAATACAACTAAAATTTTAAAAGCAAATACAATGGTAAATGTAACTAAAATGGTAAATGCAACTGAAATGGTAAATGTAACTAAAATGGTAAATGTAATTAAATGGTTAATGCAACTAAAGTGGTAAATGCAAATAAAATGGTAAAAACAACTAAAATGGCAAATACAACTAAAATGGTAAATGCAACTAAAATGTTAAATGCAATTAAATGGTTAATGATAATAAAATGATAAATGCACCTCAAATGGTAAATGCAACTTAAGAATGGTAAATGTAACTAAAATGGTAAGTGTAATTAAATGGTAAATGCAACTTAAATGATAGAGACAACTAAAATGGTTAATGCCAGAAAAATGGTAGCTATAACTAAATTGGTGAATGCAACTACAATGGTAAATGCAACTAAGATGGTAAATGTAACTAAAATAGTAAATGCAACTAAAATGGTAAATGCAAATAAAATGGTAAACGCAACTAAAATGGTAAATGCAACAAAAATGGCAAATGCAACTAAAATGGTAAAAGCAACTAAAATGGCAAATACAACTAAAATGGTAAATGCAATTAAATGGTTAATGCTACTTAAATGGTAAATGCAACTAAAATGGTAAATGCAACTAAAATGGTAAATGCAACTAAAGTGGTAAATGTAACTAAAATGGTAAATGCAAATAAAATGGTAAATGCAATTAAATGGTTAATGCAACTAAAATGATAAATGCAAAATGGTAAATACAACTAAAATTGTAAACATTACTAAAATTGTAATTGCAACTAAAATGGTAAATGCAACTAAAATGGTAAATGCAACTAAAATGGTAAATGAAACTAAAATGTCAAATGCAACTAAAATGGTAACTGCAACTAAAATGGAACCAAAATTTTAAATGCAACTAAAATGGCAAATGCAACTAAACTGGTAAATGCAACTAAAATGGTAAATGCACTAAAATGGTAAATACCACTTAGCTGGTAAATGCAACTAAAATGGTAAATGCAACTAAAATTACAAATGCAACTAAAATGGCAAATGTAACAAAAATGGTGAATGCAACTAAAATGGTAAATGCAACTATAATGGTAACTGGAATTAAAATGGTAAATTGCAATTAAAATGGTAAATGCCATTAATGTGGTAAATACAACTAAAATGGTAAATGCTACTAAAATGGTAAATGCTACTAAAATTGTTAATGCAACTAAGATGACAAATGCAACTTAAATGGTAAATGCATTTAAATGGTTAATGCTACTAAAATGATAAATGCAACTAAAATGGTAAATACAACTAAAATGGTAAATGTAACTAAAATGGTAAATGCAACTAAAATGGTAAATACAACTAAAATTTTAAAAGCAACTACAATGGTAAATGTTACTAAAATGGTAAATGCAACTTAAATGGTAAATGTAACTAAAATGGTAAATGTAATTAAATGGTTAATGCAACTAAAGTGGTAAATGCAACTAAAATGGTAAACGCAACTAAAATGGTAAATGTAACTAAAATGGCAAATGCAACTAAAATGGTAAATGCAACTACAAATGCAACTAAAATGGTAAATGCAATTAAATGGTTAATGCTACTAGATTGGTAAAGGCAACTAAAATAGTAACTGCAACTAAAATGGTAAATGCAACTAACATGGTAAATGCAACTAAAATGGTAAATGCAACTAAGATGGTAAATGCAAATAAAATGGTGAATGCAACTAAAATGGTAAATGCAACTAAAATGGTAACTGCAACTAAAATGATAAATGCAACTCAAATGGTAAATGCAAATAAAATGGTAAATACAACTAGGATGGTAAATGCAACTAAAATTGTGAATGCAACTAAAATGGTAAATGCAACTAAAATAGTAAATGCAACTAAAATGGTAAATGCAACTTAAATGGTAAATGGGACTAAAATGGTAAATCCAACTAAAATGGCAAATGCAACTAAAATGGTAAATGCAATTAAATGGTTAATGCTACTAGATTGGTAAAGGCAACTAAAATAGTAACAGCAACTAAAATGGTAAATGCAACTAACATGGTAAATGAAACTAAAATGTCAAATGCAACTAAAATTGTAACTGCAACTATAATGGTAAATGGAACCAAAATTGTAAATGCAACTAAAATGGCAAATGCAACTAAACTGGTAAATGCAACTAAAATGGTAAATGCACTCAAATGGTAAATGCCACTTAACTGGTAAATGCAACTAAAATGGTAAATGCAACTAAAATTACAAATGCAACTAAAATGGCAAATGCAACAAAAATGGCGAATGCAACTAAAATGGTAAATGCAACTATAATGGTAACTGGAACTAAAATGGTAAATGCAACTAAAATGGTAAATGCTACTAAAATGGGAAATGCAACTTAAATGGTTAATGGAACTAAGATGACAAATGCAACTTAAATGGTAAATTCATGTTAAATGGTAAATGCAACTATAATGGTAAATTCATTTAAAATGGTTATTGCAATTAAAATGGTTAATTCAACTAAAATGGTTAATGCACCTAAGATGGCAAAATGCGTTGTAAATGGTAAATGCAACTATAATGGTAAATGCAACTATAATGGTAACTGGAACTAAAATGGTAAATGCAACTAAAATAGTAAATGCCATTAATATGGTAAATGCAACTAAAATGGTAAATGCTACGAAAATGGGAAATGCAACTTAAATGGTTAGTGCAACTAAGATGAAAAATGCAACCTTAATGGTAAATGCATTTAAATGGTTAATGCTACTACAGTGATAAATGCAACTAAAATGGTAAATACAACTAAAATGGTAAATGTAACTAAAATGGTAAATGCAACTAAAATGCTAAATACAACTAAAATTTTAAAAGCAACTACAATGGTAAATGTAACTAAAATGGTAAATGCAACTTAAATGGTAAATGTAACTAAAATGGTAAATGTAATTAAATGGTTAATGCAACTAAAGTGGTAAATGCAACTAAAATGGTAACTGCAACTAAAATAATAAATGCAACTTAAATGATAAATGCAACTAAAATGGTAAATGCTACTAAAATGGTAAATGGAACTAAAATGGTAAATGCAACTAAAATGCCAAATGCAACTAAAATGGTAAAAGCAACTAAAATAGTAAATGCACTGAAATGGTAAATGCCACTTAACTGGTAAATGCAACTAATATGGTACATGCGACTTAAATGGTAAATGCTGCTAAAATGGTAAATGCAATTAAAGGGTTAATGCTACTAAAATGGTAAATGCAACTAAAATGGTAAATGCAACTTAAAAATGGTAAATGCAACTAAAATGGTAAATGCAACTTAAAAATGGTAAATGCAACTGAAGTGGTAAATGCAACTAAAATGGTAAATGCAACTAAAATTGTAAATGCAACTAAAATGGTAAATGCAACTTAAATAGTAAATGCAACTAAAATGGTGAATGCAACTAAAATGTTAAATGTAACTAAAATGACAAATGCAACTAAAATGGCAAATGCAACTAAAATGGTAAATGCAACTAATATGGTAAATGCAACTTAAATGGTAAATGCAAATTAAATGGTAAATGCAACTTAAAAATGGTAAATGCAACTAAAATGGTAAATGCAACTAAAATGGTGTTAAATATGCATTACTCAGGTAATATATTATAACAAAATATTAAGTTAGCGATCAAGAAAAATAACCAAACACTCACGTTCGCGGTTAGAATTAGACTCAGCCTGGTTCTGGCGACCTACCTGGAACTTCTTGGTTAAACTTCCAAAATGCATTACTCAGCTTTGACCTACTGAGTTGCATTCTGGAAGTTGACTTGTCCCACTAAGCCATTGCGTCACAATAAGTTTGAAACCAAAAACTATCACTATGCATAATAGTTAATTGTTATGCATTCTGACTCAGTGGGTTAGGAGGTGAGACATTTAAAGTTAATAAATATACGTATGTATAACATCCCTCCCCCCTTAGGGAGTTCAAGCCAGGTCACCAGAAATAGGTTCGTCTTTCTTTATTAAATAATTAAATGTTAATACTAAATTTTACATACATAGGTATTTAAATTAATTAAATTTGTATATCATATTTTCATGTTGTTTTTTTTTTTTTTTTTATAATACTCATTTTTTTACCCTTTTTACAGTTACAATACTTAATGCCTAATTATGTATATTTTTCTCTAATTTTATTTCTAATCGCTTCTTTTTTCTACTTTTAACCACAATACAGAACATAATATTAAATTACAAAACGATTTATAATGTATACGTGTGTATGTATAGGTAGTAAAGAAACTATTCGATTTGAGGAAAATTATAACGGTTTTGTTCTCGTTTAACAAAAATAATAATGAAAAATATATAATACGCTTAACAATGTATAACAAATTACAAGTGTTTGTTTTATTGTTTATATAGTATTTTAAAAATTTAAAGTTGACTTAAAAGCTTAGCTTTTTGGCAAATTTCATTAAAGTTTTTTTTTTCTTATAATTATATAAATGTCAATTTATTAAATTTATAATATACTTGTTTACACCCGGGCAGAGGTGACGCTGAAACTCGCTATGTCTGCTTTAGGCTGTGGCGTTGATGGTGCACGTTTCCTTGGTGTTCGGTTGACTGTCAGCTCACGGAGTGGTAGAATGGCTGATGGTGCTTTGGCTCGGATAGAACGAATGGTTTGTGCTCTGGACCGGAGACATCGGACTACACAAATGACAATAACCGCTACCGCTGCTAAGGTGACTAAGGTCAACATGGAGTAGCGATGTAGTGACAACTCCCATTCATGATCTGTCACTTTTCACTCTGCGTTCAGAAGGTTCCATCCTTGTTCAAGCTCTTCCATACTCTTTTTCCCAACATTAAGTTCGTTGGCAAAATGCTTGTAGTTGCCAATAAGTATGGGAAGAAGTTTTGGTGTGGGTGCTCGTTTAACTGGAATGGAATTGGCTTGGAATGCCTTCACAAGTTCTGAGTGGTCCACCATTGGTTGTTTGTATTCAGTAGAAACCTCAGAGTGAAATTCGTACAGTAGCTTAAATCCTTTGGCACTGGCTTCGCAGGGCTGCTCCATCTTAAGGATTCCTGAACCGTTGAGGGTGGCTGTATATTGTTGGTCAGCACACTTCAAGTTCAAAACGAAGGAATCCTTTACTTTGAAAAGCCACTCGTTCGGTGACGTCATCTTTAGGAATATTCCTTTGCTTGCTGGAACCGCAGTGTATTTACACGAATCTTTTGATGAAGCTGCGTGTTGTAATAGTTCTACTAAGCATTCATTTGATCCAGATGAGAATACCGGGGTCTCGTATCGGCATACCGCAATGTCCTTTTTAGCATCTCTTATTGCCATATGTGAGCATCGGGAATACTGTTCCTCATTCAGCATTACGAAAAGGTCGTGGTTATCAGATTCTGCGATGTATTCATACTTTGTATCGATAACCAGATCCCATCGTTCCTCTAAGACTCTTGGTAAGGCGTACACTTTATGGATGTCAAAATGCAAGGAGTCTGGAAGTGGAAGCGTTACCTTAACAAACAGGTTTCCCTCATTTTCAAAGATTGTTGTTCTCCTCCGATAAACTCTAGTGCGCGCTTTTGACGCTTCGAGTGTATCAATTGCCTCATACGATTTGCTGTTTGTCGTAAGTTTACGATATTTGTCTCTGTCTCCTGGGCGACCAAATGGCAATGGCGTTGAAAGTCATCGTCCGCAATGCTCCTGCACATGGTTTCTAGCCTGTTGTCACATTTTTGCACCATCTGAATTACCATTTCATAGTCCATTGGTGTGAACTTCGTCAAAATTGTCCACGTATCACTGTAGAATACGGCTTGTTCTACCGTTTCAAACACTACTGGTGATGTTTTTTGTAATGACTGGATCTTGTATGGTTTCTCATTCTGTGTCTGCCCGGGATAGAAGTTAATAACTATTTGTACAGTTAATGCAAAATACCGTAGGTTGAACATTTTCTTTTCAACTCGATAATTAACTATATATGTGTTTAAGAAGTGTTTTTAGGCAAAAAAAAAACTAAATAGAAAAATTACTTATAGTCAAAGATTTTATGGATTCTCAAAAAAAAAATTTATATAGTACTAGATTTATCATATATGTATATTACGTAAATAATATGAATGTAATCTGCCTTTCCTTTTGAACCCGCTTTGTTTTTCCTTTGTAAAGAACTGAAAAGAGAAAAAAAAATAAGTTAGGTGAACTAAATTAAGCATATTAGAACTTTTCCGTTCCGTTTTAAATTTCCTATATTTGAAGCAGTGGGTAAAGCTTAAGTAGTTTAATTTCCGGTCCTATCTATACCTGTTAGCGTCGAAGGTTAGTGAGTGTAATTATTAGTGGTGAAAAGGTTTTAGTTTAGGATATTATTCATAGTGTGTGTTTAAATTTAACTATAATTAACTTGATTATGATAAGCCTTAAGTTGGTTGTTGTGTACTCGTTTTGTTTTTCCACCTACTCGGATATTAGTATTAACAGAATCATTCACGGACACCACCTCATAGGGTCCCAACCAAATAGCTGAAAACTTATTCTTTCTAGTAGGATTTTTAAGCAAGACTTTTTTCCCCAACCGCAAACGAGCAGGATTGGTATAATGGTCGTATTGTTGTTTTGATTTTTGTTTTGCAAGTGCTAAATTTTTCCTCGCTAGTTCGAGCGTCTTCTGTAGTTGATGCTGAAGGATTTTTGGATAATCTTCGGCATTATACAGAAATGTAGCTGTTCTTTTTAAATTTGTTGGCATTTCGAATTCAAAACCATACAAACTCTTCGTTGGTGTCAGTTTAGTAGCTGTATGCACGGTGTTATTATGGACATGCATCGCCTGCCTCAACCATTGGTCCCAGCACCGATCGTCATTGTCAACAAAACTCCTTAGGTATTCCGCTAAGGGTCTGTGACTGCGTTCGAGAGAACCATTAGCTTGTAGATGATTTGCGGTAATGTGAACTTTTTTAACTCCCAGAAGCTTACAAGTTTCTGAAAAAAGTTTCGAAGTAAAATTAGTTCCATTATCTGTGACGAGTGTTTTAGGTATGCAGAACCTTGTAACAATCTCCTCGTAAAAGGCTCTTGCTACTGTAGATGCTTCCGCATCTGGAATGGCCACACAAGTCATATACTTTGTCAGGTCGTCCTGGAATGTTAAAATATACCGGTTACCGGAATACGTCAAAGGAAGAACACCGACCATGTCCATGTGTACCTTATCGAATGGGAGGCATGGGGTGTCTGTCAAAACCATTGGCATTTTGGTTAGTTTGCCTGACTTATTTTTTTGACATTTTTTACAGTTCCTGATATAATTTGCAATGTCCTTTTGCATATTTTTCCATCTAAACTGACGACGAATTCGTGCATAGGTCTTCGTCATTCCCTGATGTCCTCCAAGTACCGATTTGTGGAAATCGCGAAGAACTGTTTGTATGTCTTCAGGATGTTTTAGAACCTGAAAGTCATCTCTACTTGCTTGCTTGTTGTTATCCTTTTCAGTAGTTTGTTTATTATTCTTTTCAGTATCCAAATTTTGCTTATTTTTTTGAGTCTTACTTCTTGTCTGTACAATTTTAATATTATCATTTTCTTTATAAATCCTACTTAACGCATCTGCATTGCAATTTGTTTTACCGGGCTTATAAATGATTTTATAATCGTATTCAGACAACTTGTGATGGAATCTAATAAGTCGTGTGGTTGGGTCCATAACATTAAATACTCCTATGAGAGGACGGTGGTCCGTGCAGACTGAAAACGGTCGACCTAAAAGATATGTTCGGAAGTGCTTGCATGCCCAAACTATGGCAAGCAATTCCTTTTCTATAGTCGAGTAATTTTTTTCTGATTTATTTAGTGAACGGCTAGCATAAGCTATAGGCTTGTCTTCACCCACATTACCCTGGGATAAAATAGCTCCTAAAGCTTCGTTGCTGGCATCGGTTGTTAAAATAAATTGTTTTGTAAAGTCTGGATAAATAAGTATAGGTGGTGAAGAAATCGCTTTCTTAAGGAGCTTAAATGATATCTCACAATCTGGGGACCATTTGAAACTATTTTCTTTTCTCAACAACTTTGTTATTGGGGCAGCTATTTTAGAAAATTGTGGAATAAATTTCCTATAATAATTCGTAAGTCCCAAAAATGATTGCACCTGTTTTATTGTTTTAGGTATGGGAAAATCTGTCATTGGGTTTTGGCTGGGTCAGGCGAAGCTCCGGCTTCAGAGCATATATGTCCGAAATATGATACTTCACGGCATAGAAAATTACATTTCTCGGTATTTAATTTGAGATTATACTGCCTAAGTTTAGTCAAAACCTTTGAAAGCTTTTCGTTGTGTTGCTCTAGATTTTTACCATATATAACAATATCATCCAAATATACAAAACAATCAATGCCATGCAACCCAGTCAAGATGTGATTCATTATCCTTTGAAACGTTGCTGGAGCACCGGTTAGACCAAAGGGCGTTCTATTGAATTCGTAATGTCCTGTGCTGGTACTAAACGCCGTTTTCGCTCTATCAGCTGGATCGATCAACACCTGATGGTAGCCACTTGCTAAATCCAAGGTGGTGAAAAATTGGCAGTGTCCCAACTGATCAAGAATTTCTTCGATTCTTGGTAGGGGGAATGCATCTTTAATTGTTACTTCATTCAGTTTCCTAAAATCTACAACCACCCTCCACCGTTTTTTGCCTTCAACCGATTTCTTGGGTACAATAAGCAAAGGCGAATTCCAAGGAGATTTGCTTTCCGAAATTATGTTTTGATCAAGCATCTCTTTCACTTGCTTCTCAATTTCTTTTTTATGGATCTCTGGCGTTCTATATTGCTTTGTGTTGATCGGTGCTTGGTCAGATTTGGTGGGAATGTTGTGGGACAAAACGGGGGTATAACTTAAATTATCACCTTCTAATAGAAAGACATCAGAAAACTGAATGCATAACTCCTCTACAGATTTTTTTTCATCCTTGCTTAGATTTTCATCTATTTTAATGGAGCTTAGAAGATTATTTATCCGTTCATTACTGGATTCCTTTTTAAAATTTGTTAGTATTTTACCTCCGTATTCATTGTTTTCAATAATTTTGAAGTTTCTTAAATTTGAATAGGTAGGCATGAAATTTGTGTCCATGACATAGTCCTCTGTTGTGCAGTTTAAAACAGGGACATGGACGTAATCGTTATTTGCCTTAACAATTGTGTTTCCCAAATAAATTCCATTATCAATTTCCTGCGAATGTATAAGCAGTTCATTTGATTTTGAATTTGGGATTTGGATCTTCACAATTGTCTGTGTCCGAGCCCCAATCTTGCACTGCACAACTTTTTCGTTCAGTGAAGACATGGTAACTAGACTCGAAGGCAAACATTTGAGGGGTAAATCAATTAAGACTTCCCTTTTTCCATCTTAAAACGTTATTCGTTTGGAAACTGCGTCGATGATCGTGTTATTCCATAGGATGTCACGACCTAATATACCATCCGCAGGTATATCATCGTCATCGACTATGTTCCATTTAGTCGAAAATTTTTTTGGGAAAAGTAAATTAGTCTTAATTGTACCCAATGTTGTGCCTACACCACCAAAAACACCACCTAGTTGCTTTGTTTCTCGGGTGTTAATATTGCTAGCATTTTCTAGAGAACTTCGTTTAAGTAAGCTCGAGTCTGCCCCTGTATCAACAAGAAGAAGTACTTTTCCGTACTTAGCTAATGATGTGGGCAGCTCGACGAACATATCGTGCTTACGAATGTTCTTAAATGTATACAATATTTTCTTCTGGTTAGTTTTTTTTTCGTCATAGCGAACTAGTTCAAATACTTACAACAAAAACTAAAAATAAAGTTCTTAAAGGTATTCGCCAAATAGACAAAAAATTTATTAAACATTACGCGACACTTACTCACAACCAAGCGAATATTCGCAATTAATAACCATAAATTTACTTGATCTAGGACAACTTTTGCCCCAGATACAGGTTCCATAGTTTTTTGCTTCGTTTTGCTTACCGACTGAAAAGTAAGGAAATTTAACTCTTTTGAGTAAGTTTTCTGATTTATTTTTATTTTTTGTTGTTTTTTTGTGCTGTAATGACATAGGTGGTATTTGGCTGCCTAGCTCTGATGACATCATTTTTTTATTTGAAGAGGGATATTTTGGCGGTGTTTTGTTTGTGGAGTGTACATTTGGTGGGGCACAGTTTTTTGAATTAAACTGGCTCCCGGGCCGTTTCCCGATTGTTCCTTCAGATAATTCCTTTTGGAGAAACAATCCTCCTCCACATGCCCCATCCTAGAACACCACTTGCATTTTATTCTGGGCTTTTGTGATGTTACTCGTGTAACACGTATTTGTGAACGTTGGCAACTGTTTTGATTATTCCCATAATCTTCGCAAGAATCACAGTATGGTGTTCTTTTGCATATTTGACACTCGGCATAAGTGTGATTTTGTTTTCCACAAAATCCACATTTTGTAACAGAATTTGCCGTTCTATTTACCTGTCTAGTACTTGGATGGTGGGAGTCTAGATTTACCTGGTTATTTGATTGATGTAACTGATTGTTGGGTGGTTGGAAGTGATTATGATATTGTGGTGTGTATGAGTTTTGAAGACCATGTATATTTGTATGTGGGTATGTTGGTTGCGGTGGAAGTATTTGAGGCCAGGTGGGTGGGTACGCACATGGTGAGATAGCACTGAACACATTTGATTGAACTCCCCAGTTGGTTTGAGTTCCCATTAAAAGGGATGTTCTCTGCGCCAAATCAGCCAACTTTGTTAAGTCAGTTTCAGCAGTTGTCAGCATAAACTGACGCAAAGCAGGATCATACAATCCCATTTTGAAAACCTTAACTAAACTATTATTGAGTTCAGCCACCAACGCTATTGCTTGCGCTTCACTGTAACGTGAATCAATAATCTCTTTCGCTTTCATTTTCAGCGTGAGTAAGCGTCGAGCGAATGACTGGAAATCTTCATTCGTCAGTTGGTGTGATTGATTAATTTCAAGCATCACACTGTCAAGAGTTATAATTGTCAGATACGCTGTTTTTATAACTGACTCCAGTTCTGCTAAGGTTTTGGGAGGTTTAGATCTAATTAGTTCAAATGCATCCCCCGTTAGCCTTGTGGAAATGCAGGCCACATACAAGTCTTCGGCTTCACCTGCCTCTAGGCATTTCAACCCTAAATGGCAAGCGTTTATAAACTCGTATACTTTGCTTGACAAGTCCGGTGTCCTTTGCCCTGAAAATAGGGGAATGACACGGGAAACAATCTTTGTCACCTTTTCGTATGACATATTGTATATTTGACTGTTAATTGGTTGTACCTCCACCAATTCTTGTCTTAAGTTAATATGGTGATTTGCGATACCTGTGACAGGAGTCTGAACACCCTTATTTACAAGATTTTTAGTGACACGGGTTCTTGGAGACGATGTAAAAAACAGGGGTAAAAAATTTTTTGAAGAATCAGATGAAGCTGACTTTGAATTTTTTCTTTGCAACTCCTTTTGGGCTGACAAGCTTTTATTCAACTCACTTGTTAGTTGGTCAAGTTGTTCGTCAGCTTCGTCTGCTACTTGTTGGAGTCCTTACGCAATTTCTCGCTTTTTTCAAGTTGCTTGACTAGCTGTTCTGTCTCTTTAGTGGTTCTATTTCTTATATTCTGTACGGCCTTAATATATTCCGTCAGAATCGCGTCTGTCGTTTCAATACGCTGAAATTGACCGCACTGAGAGCTAAGCTGAGACTTAACCAAACTAAAAACCTCGGGATTTAAAATATCCTTAAGTTCTGAAGGGAGTACCTCGTTGAGTTCTTTAAGTTGTCGCCGTTGCTCTTTTTTCTCTTTTTTAAGAGTTTCTAGTTCCTCTATTAAATCATTAAGTTGGGCCTCAATTTCTCTCTTGGCCATTAACTTTATTGATATTTACAAGGAGCTTCAGGCTTCAACCCAAACTCAACCAAAAAACAAAATCAAACTAGTCTTACTAATATTCAGAAAAAAATAAAATTTCTTTAAAGAAGAGGAGAGGAGGGTTGTGAGGTATGTGTTAAAAAAAATCAATTATAATGAAAAAAATGTAAATTATGTTAAACTTAAATAAAAAACATCAACACAATATAATCATCAAAATTCTTACCAGACCTTCTATTTTTAGTTCACTTTGTAATAAAATTAATTTATTTCACTTTCAAACTGTTTTATTTTTATCGATTCACTTTTCTCGTATGTATGTATGTATATTTTTTTTTTTTACTATAAATTTATTTATTTCACTTTACGACTGTTTTTTATAAAAAGATTCGCGTGCCGGCTGCGCCAATGTTAAATATGCATTACTCAGGTAATATATTATAACAAATATTAAGTTTGCGATCAAGAAAAATAACCAAACACTCACGTTCGCGGTTAGAATTAGACTCAGCCTGGTTCTGGCGACCTACCTGGAACTTCTTGGTTAAACTTCCAAAATGCATTACTCAGCTTTGACCTACTGAGTTGCATTCTGGAAGTTGACTTGTCCCACTAAGCCATTGCGTCACAATAAGTTTGAAACCAAAAACTATCACTATGCATAATAGTTAATTGTTATGCATTCTGACTCAGTGGGTTAGGAGGTGAGACATTTAAAGTTAATAAATATACGTATGTATAACATCCCTCCCCCCTTAGGGAGTTCAAGCCAGGTCACCAGAAATAGGTTCGTCTTTCTTTATTAAATAATTAAATGTTAATACTAAATTTTACATACATAGGTATTTAAATTAATTAAATTTGTATATCATATTTTCATGTTGTTTTTTTTTTTTTTTTTATAATACTCATTTTTTTACCCTTTTTACAGTTACAATACTTAATGCCTAATTATGTATATTTTTCTCTAATTTTATTTCTAATCGCTTCTTTTTTCTACTTTTAACCACAATACAGAACATAATATTAAATTACAAAACGATTTATAATGTATACGTGTGTATGTATAGGTAGTAAAGAAACTATTCGATTTGAGGAAAATTATAACGGTTTTGTTCTCGTTTAACAAAAATAATAATGAAAAATATATAATACGCTTAACAATGTATAACAAATTACAAGTGTTTGTTTTATTGTTTATATAGTATTTTAAAAATTTAAAGTTGACTTAAAAGCTTAGCTTTTTGGCAAATTTCATTAAAGTTTTTTTTTTCTTATAATTATATAAATGTCAATTTATTAAATTTATAATATACTTGTTTACACCCGGGCAGAGGTGACGCTGAAACTCGCTATGTCTGCTTTAGGCTGTGGCGTTGATGGTGCACGTTTCCTTGGTGTTCGGTTGACTGTCAGCTCACGGAGTGGTAGAATGGCTGATGGTGCTTTGGCTCGGATAGAACGAATGGTTTGTGCTCTGGACCGGAGACATCGGACTACACAAATGACAATAACCGCTACCGCTGCTAAGGTGACTAAGGTCAACATGGAGTAGCGATGTAGTGACAACTCCCATTCATGATCTGTCACTTTTCACTCTGCGTTCAGAAGGTTCCATCCTTGTTCAAGCTCTTCCATACTCTTTTTCCCAACATTAAGTTCGTTGGCAAAATGCTTGTAGTTGCCAATAAGTATGGGAAGAAGTTTTGGTGTGGGTGCTCGTTTAACTGGAATGGAATTGGCTTGGAATGCCTTCACAAGTTCTGAGTGGTCCACCATTGGTTGTTTGTATTCAGTAGAAACCTCAGAGTGAAATTCGTACAGTAGCTTAAATCCTTTGGCACTGGCTTCGCAGGGCTGCTCCATCTTAAGGATTCCTGAACCGTTGAGGGTGGCTGTATATTGTTGGTCAGCACACTTCAAGTTCAAAACGAAGGAATCCTTTACTTTGAAAAGCCACTCGTTCGGTGACGTCATCTTTAGGAATATTCCTTTGCTTGCTGGAACCGCAGTGTATTTACACGAATCTTTTGATGAAGCTGCGTGTTGTAATAGTTCTACTAAGCATTCATTTGATCCAGATGAGAATACCGGGGTCTCGTATCGGCATACCGCAATGTCCTTTTTAGCATCTCTTATTGCCATATGTGAGCATCGGGAATACTGTTCCTCATTCAGCATTACGAAAAGGTCGTGGTTATCAGATTCTGCGATGTATTCATACTTTGTATCGATAACCAGATCCCATCGTTCCTCTAAGACTCTTGGTAAGGCGTACACTTTATGGATGTCAAAATGCAAGGAGTCTGGAAGTGGAAGCGTTACCTTAACAAACAGGTTTCCCTCATTTTCAAAGATTGTTGTTCTCGCCGCTGAATTAATGATGCCAAGGTTCTCGAATGAGAATCCTCCTTTGACCGATTTCTTAAACAGGTCAGTAATGTTTCCTACGTCCAGGATGAAAGGGTGGAGTTTATTTTGGTTAAGGTCATCAAGTATGGAAAGCTCCAGGGATTGCCGGTTTTGGACCTCCATTATTTTTGCGGTGATCACTGATATCATTGCACTCGCTTCGCTCCTCATCTTAAGCATCGCGAAACTTCCTTGTTTGTGAATTGGCTGTAATTTAGGAAAGATTCACTTAGATTTCCCACACCTGCAGTCACGTTTTCCATTTAGTTGTGAAATTGGCTTAGTCAATGTATCGAAATTTGATTTCATGACAGATAGTTGTCGGTGCATTAATTGGAACGAATCCTCATCCCGTTTATGTAGGAATTCCAACTGATGGTAGACCTTTCTAGCATCTTCGCTGTCCATCGTTCCGAAGGCCATTTGGAAAATCCTCCGATAAACTCTAGTGCGCGCTTTTGACGCTTCGAGTGTATCAATTGCCTCATACGATTTGCTGTTTGTCGTAAGTTTACGATATTTGTCTCTGTCTCCTGGGCGACCAAATGGCAATGGCGTTGAAAGTCATCGTCCGCAATGCTCCTGCACATGGTTTCTAGCCTGTTGTCACATTTTTGCACCATCTGAATTACCATTTCGTAGTCCATTGGTGTGAACTTCGTCAAAATTGTCCACGTATCACTGTAGAATACGGCTTGTTCTACCGTTTCAAACACTACTGGTGATGTTTTTTGTAATGACTGGATCTTGTATGGTTTCTCATTCTGTGTCTGCCCGGGATAGAAGTTAATAACTATTTGTACAGTTAATGCAAAATACCGTAGGTTGAACATTTTCTTTTCAACTCGATAATTAACTATATATGTGTTTAAGAAGTGTTTTTAGGCAAAAAAAAAACTAAATAGAAAAATTACTTATAGTCAAAGATTTTATGGATTCTCAAAAAAAAAATTTATATAGTACTAGATTTATCATATATGTATATTACGTAAATAATATGAATGTAATCTGCCTTTCCTTTTGAACCCGCTTTGTTTTTCCTTTGTAAAGAACTGAAAAGAGAAAAAAAAATAAGTTAGGTGAACTAAATTAAGCATATTAGAACTTTTCCGTTCCGTTTTAAATTTCCTATATTTGAAGCAGTGGGTAAAGCTTAAGTAGTTTAATTTCCGGTCCTATCTATACCTGTTAGCGTCGAAGGTTAGTGAGTGTAATTATTAGTGGTGAAAAGGTTTTAGTTTAGGATATTATTCAGTGTGTGTTTAAATTTAACTATAATTAACTTCATTATGATAAGCCTTAAGTTGGTTGCTGTGTACTCGTTTTGTTTTTCCACCTACTCGGATATTAGTATTAACAGAATCATTCACGGACACCACCTCATAGGGTCCCAACCAAATAGCTGAAAACTTATTCTTTCTAGTAGGATTTTTAAGCAAGACTTTTTTCCCCAACCGCAAACGAGGCAGGATTGGTATGATGGTCGTATTATTGTTTTGATTTTTGTTTTGCCAGTGCTAAATTTTTCCTCGCTAGTTCGTGCGTCTTCTGTAGTTGATGCTGAAGGATTTTTGGATAATCTTCCGCATTATACAGAAATGTAGCTATTTTTTTTTAAATTCGTTGGCATTTCGAATTCAAAACCATACAAACTCTTCGTTGGTGTCAGTTTAGTAGCTGTATGCACGGTGTTATTATAGACATGCATCGCCTGCCTCAACCATTGTCCCAGCACCGATCGTCATTGTCAACAAAACTCCTTAGGTATTCCGCTAAGGGTCTGTGACTGCGTTCGAGTGAACCATTAGCTTGTGGATGATATGCGGTAATGTGAACTTTTTTAACTCCCAGAAGCTTACAAGTTTCTGAAAAAAGTTTCGAAGTAAAATTAGTTCCATTATCTGTGACGAGTGTTTTAGGTATGCAGAACCTTGTAACAATCTCCTCGTAAAAGGCTCTTGCTACTGTAGATGCTTCCGCATCTGGAATGGCCACACAAGTCATATACTTTGTCAGGTCGTCCTGGAATGTTAAAATATACCGGTTACCGGAATACGTCAAAGGAAGAACACCGACCATGTCCATGTGTACCTTATCGAATGGGAGGCATGGGGTGTCTGTCAAAACCATTGGCATTTTGGTTAGTTTGCCTGACTTATTTTTTTGACATTTTTCACAGTTCCTGATATAATTTGCAATGTCATTTTGCATATTTTTCCATCTAAACTGACGACGAATTCGTGCATAGGTCTTCGTCATTCCCTGATGTCCTCCAAGTACGGATTTGTGGAAATCGCGAAGAACTGTTTGTATGTCTTCAGGATTTTTTAGAACCTGAAAGTCATCTCTACTTGCTTGCTTGTTGTTATCCTTTTCAGTAGTTTGTTTATTATTCTTTTCAGTATCCAAATTTTGCTTATTTTTTTGAGTCTTACTTCTTGTCTGTACAATTTTAATATTATCATTTTCTTTATAAATCCTACTTAACGCATCTGCATTGCAATTTGTTTTACCGGGCTTATAAATGATTTTATAATCGTATTCAGACAACTTGTGATGGAATCTAATAAGTCGTGTGGTTGGGTCCTTAACATTAAATACTCCTATGAGAGGACGGTGGTCCGTGCAGACTGAAAACGGTCGACCTAAAAGATATGTTCGGAAGTGCTTGCATGCCCAAACTATGGCAAGCAATTCCTTTTCTATAGTCGAGTAATTTTTTTCTGATTTATTTAGTGAACGGCTAGCATAAGCTATAGGCTTGTCTTCACCCACATTACCCTGGGATAAAACAGCTCCTAAAGCTTCGTTGCTGGCATCGGTTGTTAAAATAAATTGTTTTGTAAAGTCTGGATAAATAAGTATAGGTGGTGAAGAAATCGCTTTCTTAAGGAGCTTAAATGATATCTCACAATCTGGGGACCATTTGAAACTATTTTCTTTTCTCAACAACTTTGTTATTGGGGCAGCTATTTTAGAAAATTGTGGAATAAATTTCCTATAATAATTCGTAAGTCCCAAAAATGATTGCACCTGTTTTATTGTTTTAGGTATGGGAAAATCTGAAACACATTGGGTTTTGGCTGGGTCAGGCGAAGCTCCGGCTTCAGAGCATATATGTCCCAAATATGATACTTCACGGCATAGAAAATTACATTTCTCGGTATTTAATTTGAGATTATGCTGCCTAAGTTTAGTCAAAACCTTTGAAAGCTTTTCGTTATGTTGCTCTAGATTTTTACCATATATAACAATATCATCCAAATATACAAAACAATCAATGCCATGCAACCCAGTCAAGATGTGATTCATTATCCTTTGAAACGTTGCTGGAGCACCGGTTAGACCAAAGGGCGTTCTATTGAATTCGTAATGTCCTGTGCTGGTACTAAACGCCGTTTTCGCTGCTTTCAGCTGGATCGATCAACACCTGATGGTAGCCACTTGCTAAATCCAAGGTGGTGAAAAATTGGCAGTGTCGCAACTGATCAAGAATTTCTTCGATTCTTGGTAGGGGGAATGCATCTTTAATTGTTACTTCATTCAGTTTCCTAAAATCTACAACCACCCTCCACCGTTTTTTGCCTTCAACCGATTTCTTGGGTACAATAAGCAAAGGCGAATTCCAAGGAGATTTGCTTTCCGAAATTATGTTTTGATCAAGCATCTCTTTCACTTGCTTCTCAATTTCTTTTTTATGGATCTCTGGCGTTCTATATTGCTTTGTGTTGATCGGTGCTTGGTCAGATTTGGTGGGAATGTTGTGGGACAAAACGGGGGTATAACTTAAATTATCACCTTCTAATAGAAAGACATCAGAAAACTGAATGCATAACTCCTCTACAGATTTTTTTTCATCCTTGCTTAGATTTTCATCTATTTTAATGGAGCTTAGAAGATTATTTATCCGTTCATTACTGGATTCCTTTTTAAAATTTGTTAGTATTTTACCTCCGTATTCATTGTTTTCAATAATTTTGAAGTTTCTTAAATTTGAATAGGTAGGCATGAAATTTGTGTCCATGACATAGTCCTCTGTTGTGCAGTTTAAAACAGGGACATGGACGTAATCGTTATTTGCCTTAACAATTGTGTTTCCCAAATAAATTCCATTATCAATTTCCTGCGAATGTATAAGCAGTTCATTTGATTTTGAATTTGGGATTTGGATCTTCACAATTGTCTGTGTCCGAGCCCCAATCTTGCACTGCACAACTTTTTCGTTCAGTGAAGACATGGTAACTAGACTCGAAGGCAAACATTTGAGGGGTAAATCAATTAAGACTTCCCTTTTTCCATCTTAAAACGTTATTCGTTTGGAAACTGCGTCGATGATCGTGTTATTCCATAGGATGTCACGACCTAATATACCATCCGCAGGTATATCATCGTCATCGACTATGTTCCATTTAGTCGAAAATTTTTTTGGGAAAAGTAAATTAGTCTTAATTGTACCCAATGTTGTGCCTACACCACCAAAAACACCACCTAGTTGCTTTGTTTCTCGGGTGTTAATATTGCTAGCATTTTCTAGAGAACTTCGTTTAAGTAAGCTCGAGTCTGCCCCTGTATCAACAAGAAGAAGTACTTTTCCGTACTTAGCTAATGATGTGGGCAGCTCGACGAACATATCGTGCTTACGAATGTTCTTAAATGTATACAATATTTTCTTCTGGTTAGTTTTTTTTTCGTCATAGCGAACTAGTTCAAATACTTACAACAAAAACTAAAAATAAAGTTCTTAAAGGTATTCGCCAAATAGACAAAAAATTTATTAAACATTACGCGACACTTACTCACAACCAAGCGAATATTCGCAATTAATAACCATAAATTTACTTGATCTAGGACAACTTTTGCCCCAGATACAGGTTCCATAGTTTTTTGCTTCGTTTTGCTTACCGACTGAAAAGTAAGGAAATTTAACTCTTTTGAGTAAGTTTTCTGATTTATTTTTATTTTTTGTTGTTTTTTTGTGCTGTAATGACATAGGTGGTATTTGGCTGCCTAGCTCTGATGACATCATTTTTTTATTTGAAGAGGGATATTTTGGCGGTGTTTTGTTTGTGGAGTGTACATTTGGTGGGGCACAGTTTTTTGAATTAAACTGGCTCCCGGGCCGTTTCCCGATTGTTCCTTCAGATAATTCCTTTTGGAGAAACAATCCTCCTCCACATGCCCCATCCTAGAACACCACTTGCATTTTATTCTGGGCTTTTGTGATGTTACTCGTGTAACACGTATTTGTGAACGTTGGCAACTGTTTTGATTATTCCCATAATCTTCGCAAGAATCACAGTATGGTGTTCTTTTGCATATTTGACACTCGGCATAAGTGTGATTTTGTTTTCCACAAAATCCACATTTTGTAACAGAATTTGCCGTTCTATTTACCTGTCTAGTACTTGGATGGTGGGAGTCTAGATTTACCTGGTTATTTGATTGATGTAACTGATTGTTGGGTGGTTGGAAGTGATTATGATATTGTGGTGTGTATGAGTTTTGAAGACCATGTATATTTGTATGTGGGTATGTTGGTTGCGGTGGAAGTATTTGAGGCCAGGTGGGTGGGTACGCACATGGTGAGATAGCACTGAACACATTTGATTGAACTCCCCAGTTGGTTTGAGTTCCCATTAAAAGGGATGTTCTCTGCGCCAAATCAGCCAACTTTGTTAAGTCAGTTTCAGCAGTTGTCAGCATAAACTGACGCAAAGCAGGATCATACAATCCCATTTTGAAAACCTTAACTAAACTATTATTGAGTTCAGCCACCAACGCTATTGCTTGCGCTTCACTGTAACGTGAATCAATAATCTCTTTCGCTTTCATTTTCAGCGTGAGTAAGCGTCGAGCGAATGACTGGAAATCTTCATTCGTCAGTTGGTGTGATTGATTAATTTCAAGCATCACACTGTCAAGAGTTATAATTGTCAGATACGCTGTTTTTATAACTGACTCCAGTTCTGCTAAGGTTTTGGGAGGTTTAGATCTAATTAGTTCAAATGCATCCCCCGTTAGCCTTGTGGAAATGCAGGCCACATACAAGTCTTCGGCTTCACCTGCCTCTAGGCATTTCAACCCTAAATGGCAAGCGTTTATAAACTCGTATACTTTGCTTGACAAGTCCGGTGTCCTTTGCCCTGAAAATAGGGGAATGACACGGGAAACAATCTTTGTCACCTTTTCGTATGACATATTGTATATTTGACTGTTAATTGGTTGTACCTCCACCAATTCTTGTCTTAAGTTAATATGGTGATTTGCGATACCTGTGACAGGAGTCTGAACACCCTTATTTACAAGATTTTTAGTGACACGGGTTCTTGGAGACGATGTAAAAAACAGGGGTAAAAAATTTTTTGAAGAATCAGATGAAGCTGACTTTGAATTTTTTCTTTGCAACTCCTTTTGGGCTGACAAGCTTTTATTCAACTCACTTGTTAGTTGGTCAAGTTGTTCGTCAGCTTCGTCTGCTACTTGTTGGAGTCCTTACGCAATTTCTCGCTTTTTTCAAGTTGCTTGACTAGCTGTTCTGTCTCTTTAGTGGTTCTATTTCTTATATTCTGTACGGCCTTAATATATTCCGTCAGAATCGCGTCTGTCGTTTCAATACGCTGAAATTGACCGCACTGAGAGCTAAGCTGAGACTTAACCAAACTAAAAACCTCGGGATTTAAAATATCCTTAAGTTCTGAAGGGAGTACCTCGTTGAGTTCTTTAAGTTGTCGCCGTTGCTCTTTTTTCTCTTTTTTAAGAGTTTCTAGTTCCTCTATTAAATCATTAAGTTGGGCCTCAATTTCTCTCTTGGCCATTAACTTTATTGATATTTACAAGGAGCTTCAGGCTTCAACCCAAACTCAACCAAAAAACAAAATCAAACTAGTCTTACTAATATTCAGAAAAAAATAAAATTTCTTTAAAGAAGAGGAGAGGAGGGTTGTGAGGTATGTGTTAAAAAAAATCAATTATAATGAAAAAAATGTAAATTATGTTAAACTTAAATAAAAAACATCAACACAATATAATCATCAAAATTCTTACCAGACCTTCTATTTTTAGTTCACTTTGTAATAAAATTAATTTATTTCACTTTCAAACTGTTTTATTTTTATCGATTCACTTTTCTCGTATGTATGTATGTATATTTTTTTTTTTTACTATAAATTTATTTATTTCACTTTACGACTGTTTTTTATAAAAAGATTCGCGTGCCGGCTGCGCCAATGTTAAATATGCATTACTCAGGTAATATATTATAACAAAATATTAAGTTTGCGATCAAGAAAAATAACCAAACACTCACGTTCGCGGTTAGAATTAGACTCAGCCTGGTTCTGGCGACCTACCTGGAACTTCTTGGTTAAACTTCCAAAATGCATTACTCAGCTTTGACCTACTGAGTTGCATTCTGGAAGTTGACTTGTCCCACTAAGCCTGAAATAAAGGCAAAAGGGATAGGAGGTGGAGGTAGGTAGGGTGGAAGTAGAAGCTGCAAAAAAAAAATTGAGTAAAAATATGAGAGGACAGGAAGCGGGTAGGATGGGACTGAGAGGGGGTAGAATGTCCGCTATGGAGGCGATGGCATGCTCGCTGTGCTCGACTCAGCTCGCCGGATTAGGGGGGGATCTTGCCCCCATAGCTAGACCTCGCCTATTCCAAAAAAAACAAAAATCATGCCAAAGAAAAACACACTTAGCCACCACCAAATAGTCCACACTTCAGGAACGCTGCGGCTGATGATGCAGCTTGGCCTATACCCACCCCACCTGGAATTCATTCGGCCCGAATCTCGAATTCCCCTTAGTCGCAAATCAGATCGGATTTACTATCGCGATCGAACCATCGTATCTTCCGGCTACAGTAAGTTCCTCGCTAGCCCTTCCACACCCCCCTGAAAGAAAATTTATTGCACCATTTTAAGCCTCATTGAAGCTCATAAAAACACGTGAAGTTTCGTTATCATTTGACGTGATTTACAGCTTGATTTTATTTTACGAAGGAAAAAAAATTAGACATACATAAATTATAAGAAATAATAAAATTAAAATGTAAAAGATTATAACATTTATATAGGTTCTGGCCTGAACCTCACCTAACTATAATAAATTAATTGGCTTTATTATACCAAATGTTGGGCAAATAGGTGAAAAGTGACGATATGATGTAGACCACCGGTTGAAACGGTGCCTGTCCCGTTCCCGCCAGGGCTGAGTTCCCGTTTTCCACCGGGATTGCCAAGCGGACCTTCTTTTCGTCCGGTATCCCAAACCCCCGTTATCCTACCTACAGAGAGCTCTTTGTGGGTAGCTAAGGAGTCGCAAAATGTTGCTATTTTAGTATCCGGCTGTCTAGGAGAACTCACTCCTCGCAGGACTGACGACTCTTTAGGTATATTCGCGGATTAGCGTCCACTTTTACCCCACTGACCCCAAAAATTCATTTATATATAAAAACTAATAAAAATTATAAAGAAAATTGGAAATTTAACACTCTGGATTACACCAAAAAACAAAAAAAATATGATCACGCCAAAGTGGTTTTTCTTTGAGGTATAAACCGCTCCAGCCTACACACGTAGAACGCCAAACTCCGTCCACCGGAATATTTTAATAACGGGCCCAGAAGCACCAAGCGTTCGGGGCATATAGCGGTGGGTAGGTATTCGATCGAAACCAATCGAATCGTAGGTATTCTCGTACCGAAATAATTTGGTATAGATATATATATATTTGTATGTTTTATAGGTATGAAAGGGTTTGTAAAGATATATATAGATGAATATGATCACTAGGAGGTTTTTACTTGACCGCCCGGGTCTTACACGGGCCTGGATTTTAGTGCTGTAAGCTGCCACTTTTGGACGCTTTAAGATTTACAAATGATGTTCGTTCAGTACTTTCGCGAAATTTACATTTACATCGTTTATGGTAGCAGGTTTGTACTTTAAATTCAAATAAGTAGTGTATGTAAGTAGTAATTAACTAATTTAAAAAAAAATTGTAAAAGACTTGAAAACAAATATCAAAACACAAGCGCAAGTGGGTTTAGGAACCACCCCACGCCGGAATCGGGAAATCAAAACAAAACCAAGGTGTTTTGACGAACCGAAGGTTCAATTTTTCTCTTTTTTTTTTCTGGTGCCGCCCAGCAACACCCCCAGTCCCAAAAAAAGAGGGTCGGATCGTAATCGCTTGTTTCTACGCAAAAGGTATTGGTTTCAGCAGCGATTATTGGAACGAAATAAAAAAAAAAAATATTTTATATATTTATATATATGTATTTTCATCGGATGCATCTCAGGGGTGTCCACAACAAGCCATTGCGTCACAATAAGTTTGAAACCAAAAACTGTCACTATGCATAATAGTTAATTGTTATGCATTCTGACTCAGTGGGTTAGGAGGTGAGACATTTAAAGTTAATAAATATACGTATGTATAAAAATGGTAAATGCAACTAAAATGGTAAATTCAACTAAAATGGTAAATGCAACTAACATGGTACATGCAACTTAAATGGTAAATGCTGCTAAAATGGTAAATGCAATTAAAGGGTTAATGCTACTAAAATGGTAAATGCAACTAAAATGGTAAATGCAACTAAAATGGTAAATGTAACTAAAATGGTAAATGCAACTTAAATAGTAAATGCAACTAAAATGGCGAATGCAACTAAAATATTAAATGTAACTAAAATGACAAATGCAACTAAAATGGCAAATGCAACTAAAATGGTAAATGCAACTAATATGGCAAATGCAACTTAAATGGTAAATGCAAATAAAATGGTAAATGCAACTTAAAAATGGTAAATGCAACTAAAATGGTAAATGCAACTAAAGTGGTAAATGCAACTTAAATGGTAAATGCAACTAAAATGGTTAAAGCCACTTAACTGGTAAATGCAACTCAAATGGTAAATGCAACTAAAATGGTAAATTCAACTTAAATGGTAAATGCAACTAAAATAGTTAATGCAACAAAAATGGTAACTGCAACTAAAATAGTAAATGCAACTAAAATGGTAAATGCAACTAAAATGGTAAATGCAACTAAAATGGTAAATGCAACTAAAATGGTAAATGCATTTAAAATGGTAAATGCGACTAAAATGGTTAATGCCACTTAACTGGTAAATACAACTAAAATGGTAAATGCAACTAAAATGGTAAATTCAACTTAAATGGTAAATGCATCTAAAATGGTTAATGCAACAAAAATGGTAAATGCAATTAAATGGTAAATGTAACTTAAATGGTAAATGCAACGAAGATGACAAATGCAACTTAAATGGTAAACGCATTTTAAATGGTAAATGCAACTATAATGGTAAATTCATTTAAGATGGTTATTGCATTTAAAATGGTTACTGCAACTTAAATAGTTAATGCACCTAAGATGGTAAAACAACTTAAATGGTAAATGCAACTAAAATTTTAAATGCAACTAAAATGGTAACTGCAACTTAAATGTAAATGCAACTAAAATGGTAAATGCAACTAAAATGGTAAATGCAACTAAAATGGTAAATGCAACTAAAATGGTAAATGCAACTAAAATGGTAAATGCTACTAAAATGGTAAATGCGACTAAAATGGTTATTGCCAATTAACTGGTAAATGCAACTAAAATGGTAAATTCAACTAAAATGGTAAATTCAACTTAAATGGTAAATGCAACTAAAATGGTTAATGCAACAAAAATGGTAAATGCAATTAAATGGTAAATGTAACTTAAATGGTAAATGCAACTAAAATGGTAAATGCAACCAAAATGGTAACTGCAACTAAAATGGTAAATGCGACTAAAATGGTGAATGCCATTAATATGGTAAATGCAACTAAAATGGGAAATGCTACTAAAATGGGAAATGCAACTTAAATGGTTAATGCAACTAAGATGACAAATGCAACTTAAATGGTAAATGCATTTTAAATGGTAAATGCAACTATAATGGTAAATTCATTTAAAATGGTTATTGCATTTAAAATGGTTACTGCAACTTAAATAGTTAATGCACCTAAGATGGCAAAACAACTTAAATGGTAAATGCAACTAAAATTTTAAATGCAACTAAAATGGTAACTGCAACTTAAATGGTAAATGCAACTTAAATAGTAAATGCAACTAAAATAGTAAATGCAACTAAAATCGTAAAAGCAACTTAAACGGTAAATGCAACTAAAATGATTAATGCCACTTAACTGGTAAATGCAACTAAAATGGTAAATGCAACTAAAATGGTAAATTCAACTTAAATGGTAAATGCAACTAAAATGGTTAAGCAACCGAAATGGTAACTGCAACTAAAATAGTAAATGCATCTAAAATGGTAGATGCAACTAAAATCGTAACTGCAACTAAAATTTTTAATGCAACACAAATGGTAACTGCAACTAAAATGGTAAATGCAACTAAAATGGTAAATGCAACTAAAATGGTAAATGCAACTAAATGGTAAATACAACTAAAATGACAAATGCAACTATAATGTTAAATGGATTTAAAATGGTAAATCCGACTAAAATGGTAACTGCAACTAAAATGGTTAATGCACCTAAGATGGCAAATGCAACTTAAATGGTAAATACATTTTAAATGGTAAATGAAACTATAATGGTAAATTCATTTAAAATGGTTATTGCATTTAAAATGGTTACTGCAACTAAAACAACTAAAATGGTTAATGCCACTTAACTGTTAAATGCAACTTAAATGGTAAATGCATTTTAAATCGTAAATGCAACTATAATGGTAAATTCATTTAAAATGGTTATTGCATTTAAAATGGTTACTGCAACTAAAATAGTTAATGCACCTAAGATGGCAAAACAACTTAAATGGTAAATGCAACTATAATGGTAAATGCATTTAAAATGGTAAATGCGACTAAAATGGTAACTGCAACTAAAATGGTAAATGCTACTAAAATGGTAAATGCAACTAAAATGGTAAATGCAACTTAAAAATGGTAAATGCAACTAAAATGGTAAATGTAACTAAAATGGTAAATGCAACTAAAATGGTAGTGACAACTCAAATGGTTAATGCAACAAAAATGGTAACTGCAACTAAATTGGTAAATGCTACTAAAATGGTGAATGCAACTAAAATGGTAAATGCAACTAAGATGGTAAATGCAACTAAAATAGTAAATGCAACTAAAGTGGCAAATGCAACTAAAATGGTAAACGCAACTAAAATGGTAAATGCAACTAAAATGGCAAATGCAACTTAAATGGTAAATGCAA
Source organism: Philhelius pedissequus (assembly GCA_910595825.1). NCBI lineage: Eukaryota > Metazoa > Arthropoda > Insecta > Diptera > Syrphidae > Philhelius > Philhelius pedissequus. Next base: position 225,068,422 of record OU343161.1, on the reverse strand, counting down.
CTAAAATGGTAAATGCAACTAAAATGGTAAATGCAACTAAAATGGTAAATGCAACTAAAATGGTAAATGTAACTAAAATGGTGAATGCAACTAAAATGGTTAATGCAATTAAATGGCTAATGCAACTAAATTGGTAAATGCAACTAAAATAGTAACTGCAACTAAAATGGTAAATGCAACTAAAATGGTAAATGCAACTAAAATGTTAAATGCAACTAAAATCGTAAATGCAACTAAAATGGTAAATGCAACTAAGATGGTAAATGCAACTAAAATAGTGAATGCAACTAAAATGGTAAATGCAACTAAAATGGTAACTGCAACTAAAATGATAAATGCAACTAAAACGGTAAATGCAAATAAAATGGTAAATACAACTAAGATGGTTAATGCAACTAAAATGGTGATTGCAACTAAAATGGTAAATGCAACTAAAATGGTAAATGCAACTAAAATGGTAAATGTAACTAAAATGGTGAATGCAACTAAAATGGTAAATGCAATTAAATGGCTAATGCAACTAAATTGGTAAATGCAACTAAAATAGTAACTGCAACTAAAATGGTAAATGCAACTAAAATGGTAAATGCAACTAAAATGTTAAATGCAACTAAAATAGTAAATGCAACTAAAATGGTAAATGCAACTAAGATGGTAAATGCAACTAAAATGGTGAATGCAACTAAAATGGTTAATGCAACTAAAATGTTAAATGCAACTAAAATAGTAAATGCAACTAAAATGGTAAATGCAACTAAGATGGTAAATGCAACTAAAATGGTGAATGCAACTAAAATGGTAAATGCAACTAAAATTGTAATTGCAACTAAAATGGTAAATGCACCTAAAATGGTAAATGCAACTAAAATGGTAAATGCCACTAAAATGGTAAATGCAACTAAAATGTCAAATGCAACTAAAATGGTAACTGCAACTGAAATGGTAAATGGAACTAAAATTGTAAATGCAACTAAAATGGCAAATGCAACTAAGCTGGTAAATGCAACTAAAATGGTAAATGCAACTAAAATGTTAAATGGATTTAAAATAGTAAATGCGACTAAAATGGTAACTGCAACTAAAATGGTTTATGCACCTAAGATGGCAAAATAACTTAAATGGTAAATGCATTGTAAATGGTAAATGCAACTATAATGTTAAATGCAACTATAATGTTAAATGGATTAAAAATGGTAAATGCGACTAAATTGGTAACTGTAACTAAAATGGTAAATGCAACTTAAATGGTAAATGCTGCTAAAATGGTAAATGCATTTAAAGGGTTCATGCTACAAAAATGGTAAATGCAACTAAAATGGTAAATGCAACTAAAATGGTAAATGTAACTAAAATGGTAAATGCAACTTAAATAGTAAATGCAACTAAAATGGTAAATGCAACTAAAATGGTAAATGTAACTAAAATGAGAAATGCAACTAAAATGGCAAATGCAACTAAAATGGTAAATGCAACAAATATGGTAAATTCAACTTAAATGGTAAATGCAAATAAAATGGTAAATGCAACTTTAAAATGGTAAATGCAACTAAAATGGTAAATGCAACTTAAATGGTAAATGCAACTTAAATGGTAATTGCAACTAAAATGATTAATGCCACTTAACTGGTAAATGCAACTAAAATGGTACATGCAACTACAATGGTAAATTCAACTTAAATGGTAAATGCAACTAAAATGGTTAATGCAACAAAAATGGTTACTGCAACTAAAATAGTAAATGCAACTAAAATGGTAAATGCAACTAAAATGGTAACCGCAACTTAAATAGTAAATGCAACTAAAATGCTAAATGCAAGTAAAATGGTAAATGCAACTAAAATGGTAAATGCAACTAAAATGACAAATGCAACTAAAATGGCAAATGCAACAAAAATGGTGAATGCAACTAAAATGCTAAATGCAAGTAAAATGGTAAATGCAACCAAAATGGTAAATGCAACTATAATGGTAAATGCATTTAAAATGGTAGATGCGACTAAAATGGTAACTGCAACTAAAATGGTAAATGCTACTTAAATGGTGAATGCAACTCTAATGGTAAATGTTACTAAAATGGTAAATGCCATTAATATGGTAAATGCAACTAAAATGGTAAATGCTACTAAAATGGTGAATGCAACTAAAATGGTAAATGCAATTAAAATGGTAAATGCCATTAATGTGGTAAATACAACTAAAATGGTAAATGCTACTAAAATGGGAAATGCAACTTAAATGGTTAATGGAACTAAGATGACAAATGCAACTTAAATGGTAAATGCATTTTAAATGGTAAATGCAACTTTAATGGTAAATTCTTTTAAAATGTGTATTGCAACTAAAATGGTTAATGCAACTAAAATGGTTAATGCACCTAAGATGGCAAAATAACTTAAATGGTAAATGCGTTGTAAATGGTAAATGCAACTATAATGGTAAATGCAACTATAATGGTAACTGGAACTAAAATGGTAAATGCAACTAAAATGGTAAATGCAACTAAAATGGTAAATACAACTAAAATTTTAAAAGCAACTACAATGGTAAATGTAACTAAAATGGTAAATGCAACTTAAATGGTAAATGTAACTAAAATGGTAAATGTAATTAAATGGTTAATGCAACTAAAGTGGTAAATGCAACTAAAATGGTAACTGCAACTAAAATCGTAAATGCAACTAAAATGGTAAACGCAACTAAATTGGTAAATGCAACGAAAATGGCAAATGCTAATAAAATGGTAAATGCAACTAAAATGGCAAATGCAACTAAAATGGTAAATGCAATTAAATGGTTAATGCGACTAAAATGGTAAATACAACTAAAATGGTAAATGCAACTAAAATGGTAAATGCAACTAAAATGGTGAATGCAACTAAAATGGTAAATGCAACCAAAATGGTAACTGCAACTAAAATGGTAAATGCAACTAACATGGTAAATGCAACTAAAATGGTAAATGCAACTAAGATGGTAAATGCAACTAAAATGGTGAATGCAACTAAAATGGTAAATGCAACTAAAATGGTAACTGCAACTAAAATGTTAAATGCAACCAAAATGGTAAATGCAACTTAAATGGTAAATGGGACTAAAATGGTAAATCCAACTAAAATGGCAAATGCAACTAAAATGGTAAATGCAACTAAAATGGTGAATGCAACTAAAATGGCAAATGCAACTAAAATGGTGAATGCAACTACAATGGTAAATGCAACTAAAATGGTAAATGCAACTAACATGGTAAATGCAACTAAAATGGTAAATGCAACTAAGATGGTAAATGCAACTAACATGGTAAATGCAACTAAAATGGTAACTGCAACTAAAATGATAAATGCAACCAAAATGGTAGATGCAAATAAAATGGTAAATACAACTAGGATGGTAAATGCAACTAAAATGGAGAATGCAACTAAAATGGTAAATGCAACTAAAATAGTAAATGCAACTAAAATGGTAAATGCAACTTAAATGGTAAATGGGACTAAAATGGTAAATCCAACTAAAATGGCAAATGCAACTAAAATGGTAAATGCAACTAAAATGGTGAATGCAACTAAAATGGCAAATGCAACTAAAATGGTGAATGCAACTACAATGGTAAATGCAACTAAAATAGTAAATGCAACTAAAATGGTAAATGCAACTTAAATGGTAAATGGGACTAAAATGGTAAATCCAACTAAAATGGCAAATGCAACTAAAATGGTAAATGCAACTAATATGGTAAATGCAATTAAATGGTTAATGCAACTAGAATGATAAATGCAAAATGGTAAATGCAACTAAAATGGTAAATGCAACTAAGATGGTAAATGCAACTAAAATGGTGAATGCAACTAAAATGGTAAATGCAACTAAAATGGTAACTGCAACTAAAATGATAAATGCAACTAAAATGGTAAATGCAAATAAAATGGTAAATACAACTAGGATGGTAAATGCAACTAAAATGGTGAATGCAACTAAAATGGTAAATGCAACTAAAATGGTAAATACAACTTAAATTTTAAAAGCAACTACAATGGTAAATGTAACTAAAATGGTAACCGCAACTTAAATAGTAAATGCAACTAAAATGGTAAATGGAACTAAAATGGTAACCGCAACTTAAATAGTAAATGCAACTAAAATGGTAAATGCAACTAAAATGGTAAATGCAAGTAAAATGGTAAATGCAACTAAAATGGTAAATGCAACTAAAATGACAAATGCAACTAAAATGGCAAATGCAACAAAAATGGTGAATGCAACTAAAAGGGTAAATGCAACCAAAATGGTAGCTGCAACTAAAATGGTAAATGCGACTAAAATGGTAAATGCCATTAATATGGTAAATGCAACTAAAATGGTAAATGCTACTAAAATGGTGAATGCAACTAAAATGGTTAATGCACCTAAGATGGCAAAACAACTTAAATGGTAAATGCAACTATAATGGTAAATGCATTTAAAATGGTAGATGCGACTAAAATGGTAACTGAAACTAAAATGGTAAATGCAACTTAAATGGTGAATGCAACTATAATGGTAAATGTTACTAAAATTGTAAATGCCATTAATATGGTAAATGCAACTAAAATATTAAATGCTACTAAAATGGTGAATGCAACTAAAATGGTAAATGCAATTAAAATGGTAAATGCCATTAATGAGGTAAATAAAACTAAAATGGTAAATGCTACTAAAATGGGAAATGCAACTTAAATGGTTAATGGAACTAAGATGACAAATGCAACTTAAATGGTAAATGCATTTTAAATGGTAAATGCAACTTTAATGGTAAATTCTTTTAAAATGTGTATTGCAACTAAAATGGTTAATGCAACTAAAATGGTTAATGCACCTAAGATGGCAAAATAACTTAAACGGTAAATGCGTTGTAAATGGTAAATGCAACTATAATGGTAAATGCAACTATAATGGTAACTGGAACTAAAATGGTAAATGCAACTAAAATGGTAAATGCCATTAATATGGTAAATGCAACTAAAATGGTAAATGCTACTAAAATGGTAAATGCAACTAAAATGGTAAATACAACTAAAATTTTAAAAGCAACGACAATGGTAAATGTAACTATAATGGTATATGCAACTTAAATGGTAAATGTAACTAAAATGGTAAATGTAATTAAATGGTTAATGCAACTAAAGTGGTAAGTGCAACTAAAATGGTAACTGCAACTAAAATGGTAAATGCAACTAAAATGGTAAACGCAACTAAAATGGTAAATGCAACTAAAATGGTAAATGTATCTAAAATGGTGAATGCAACTAAAATGGTAAATGCAATTAAATGGTTAATGCAACTAAATTGGTAAATGCAACTAAAATAGTAACTGCAACTAAAATGGTATATGCAACTAACATGGTAAATGCAACTAAAATGGTAAATGCAACTAAAATGGTAAATGCACAAAAATGGTAAATGCCAATTAACTGGTAAATGCAACTAATATGGTAACTGCAACTAAAATGGTAAATGCAACTTAAATGGTGAAGGCGACTATAATGGTTAATGTTACTAAAATGGTAAATGCCATTAATATGATAAATGTAACTAAAATGGTAAATGCAACTTAAATAGTAAATGCAACTAAAATGGTAAATGCAATTAAAATGGTAAATGCTACTAAAATGGTAAATGCAATTTAATGGTTAATGCTACTAAAATGGTAAATGCAACTAAAATGGTAAATGGAACTAAAATGGTAAATGCAACTAAAATGCCAAATGCAACTAAAATGGTAAAAGCAACTAAAATGGTAAATGCACAAAAATGGTAAATGCCACTCAACTGGTAAATGAAACTAATATGGTAAATGCAAATTAAATGGTAAATGCGGCTAAAATGGTAAATGCAATTAAAGGGTTAATGCTACTAAAATGGTAAAGGCAACTAAAATGGTAAATGCAACTAAAATGGTAAATGTAACTAAAATGGTAAATACCACTTAAATAGTAAATGCAACTAAAATGGTAAATGCAACTAAAATGGTAAATGTAACTAAAATGACAAATGCAACTAAAATGGCAAATGCAACTAAAATGGTAAATGCAACTTAAATGGTAAATGCAAATAAAATGGTAAATGCAACTTAAAAATGGTAAATGCAACTAAAATGGTAAATGCAACTAAAATGGTAAATGCAACTTAAATGATAAATGAAACTAAAATGGTTAATGCCACTTAGCTGGTAAATGCAACTAAAATGGTAAATGCAACTCAAATGGTAAATTCAACTTAAATGGTAAATGCAATTAAAATGGTAATGCAACAAAAATGGTAACTGCAACTAAAATAGTAAATGCAACTAAAATGGTAAATGCAACTAAAATGGTAACTGCAACTTAAATAGTAAATGCAACTAAAGTGGTTAATGCAACAAAAATAAATGGTTAATGCAACTAAATTGGTAAATGCAACTAAAATAGTAACTGCAACTAAAATGGTAAATGCAACTAACATGGTATATGCAACTAAAATGGTAAATGCAACTAAGATGGTAAATGCAACTAAAATGGTGAATGCAACTAAAATGGTAAATGCAACTAAAATGGTAACTGCAACTAAAATGATAAATGCAACCAAAATGGTAAATGCAAATAAAATGGTAAATACAACTAGCATGGTAAATGCAACTAAAATGGAGAATGCAACTAAAATGGTAAATGCAACTAAAATAGTAAATGCAACTAAAATGGTAAATGCAACTTAAATGGTAAATGGGACTAAAATGGTAAATCCAACTAAAATTGCAAATGCAACTAAAATGGTAAATGCAACTAAAATGGTGAAAGCAACTAAAATGGCAAATGCAACTAAAATGGTGAATGCAACTACAATGGTAAATGCAACTAAAATAGTAAATGCAACTAAAATGGTAAATGCAACTTAAATGGTAAATGGGACTAAAATGGTAAATCCAATTAAAATGGCAAATGCAACTAAAATGGTAAATACAATTAAAATGGTAAATGCTACTAAAATGGGAAATGCAACTTAAATGGTTAATGGAACTAAGATGACAAATGCAACTTAAATGGTAAATGCATTTTAAATGGTAAATGCAACTTTAATGGTAAATTCTTTTAAAATGTGTATTGCAACTAAAATGGTTAATGCAACTAAAATGGTTAATGCACCTAAGATGGCAAAATAACTTAAATGGTAAATGCGTTGTAAATATTAAATGCAACTATAATGGTAAATGCAACTATAATGGTAACTGGAACTAAAATGGTAAATGCAACTAAAATGGTAAATGCCATTAATATGGTAAATGCAACTAAAATGGTCAATACAACTAAAATTTAAAAGCAACTACAATGGTAAATGTAACTAAAATGGTAAATGCAACTTAAATGGTAAATGTAACTCAAATGGTAAATGTAATTAAATGGTTAATGCAACTAAAGTGGTAAATGCAACTAAAATGGTAACTGCAACTAAAATCGTAAATGCAACTAAAATGGTAAACGCAACTAAATTGGTAAATGCAACTAAAATGGCAAATGCTACTAAAATGGTAAATGCAAATAAAATGGCAAATGCAACTAAAATGGTAAATGCAATTAAATGGTTAATACGACTAAAATGGTAAATACAACTAAAATGGTAAATGCAACTAAAATGGTAAATGCAACTAAAATGGTAAATGCAACTAAAATGGTGAATGCAACTAAAATGGTAAATGCAATTAAATGGTTAATGCAACTAAATTGGTAAATGCAACTAAAATAGTAACTGCAACTAAAATGGTAAATGCAACTAACATGGTAAATGCAACTAAAATGGTAAATGCAACTAAGATGGTAAATGCAACTAAAATGGTGAATGCAACTAAAATGGTAAATGCAACTAAAATGGTAACTGCAACTAAAATGATAAATGCAACCAAAATGGTAAATGCAAATAAAATGGTAAATACAACTAGGATGGTAAATGCAACTAAAATGGAGAATGCAACTAAAATGGTAAATGCAACTAAAATAGTAAATGCAACTAAAATGGTAAATGCAACTTAAATGGTAAATGGGACTAAAATGGTAAATCCAACTAAAATGGCAAATGCAACTAAAATGGTAAATGCAACTAAAATGGTGAATGCAACTAAAATGGCAAATGCAACTAAAATGGTGAATGCAACTACAATGGTAAATGCCACTAAAATAGTAAATGCAACTAAAATGGTAAATGCAACTTAAATGGTAAATGGGACTAAAATGGTAAATCCAACTAAAATGGTAAATGCAAATAAAATGGTAAATACAACTAGGATGGTAAATGCAACTAAAATGGTGAATGCAACTAAAATGGTAAATGCAACTAAAATGGTAAATGCAACTAAAATGGTAACTGCAACTAAAATGATAAATGCAACTAAAATGGTAAATGCAAATAAAATGGTAAATGCAACTAAGATGGTAAATGCAACTAAAATGGTGAATGCAACTAAAATGGTAAATGCAACTAAAATGGTAACTGCAACTAAAATGATAAATGCAACTAAAATGGTAAATGCAAATAAAATGGTAAATACAACTAGGATGGTAAATGCAACTAAAATGGTGAATGCAACTAAAATGGTAAATGCAACTAAAATGGTAAATACAACTAAAATTTTAAAAGCAACTACAATGGTAAATGTAACTAAAATGGTAAATGCAACTTAAATAGTAAATGCAACTAAAATGGTAAATGCAACTAAAATGGTAAATGTAACTAAAATGACAAATGCAACTAAAATGGTAACTGCAACTAAAATGATAAATGCAACTAAGATGGTAAATGCAACTAAAATGGTGAATGCAACTAAAATGGTAAATGCAACTAAAATGGTAACTGCAACTAAAATGATAAATGCAACAAAAATGGTAAATGCAAATAAAATGGTAAATACAACTAGGATGGTAAATGCAACTAAAATGGTAAATACAACTAAAATTTTAAAAGCAACTACAATGGTAAATGTAACTAAAATGGTAAATGCAACTTAAATAGTAAATGCAACTAAAATGGTAAATGCAACTAAAATGGTAAATGCAACTTAAATGGTAATTGCAACTAAAATGGTTAATGCCACTTAACTGGTAAATGCAACTAAAATGGTACATGTAACTACAATGGTAAATTCAACTTAAATGGTAAATGCAACTAAAATGGTTAATGCAACAAAAATGGTTACTGCAACTAAAATAGTAAATGCAACTAAAATGGTAAATGCAACTAAAATGGTAACCGCAACTTAAATAGTAAATGCAACTAAAATGGTAAATGCAACTAAAATGGTAACCGCAACTTAAATAGTAAATGCAACTAAAATGGTAAATGTAACTAAAATGGTAAATGCAAGTAAAATGGTAAATGCAACTAAAATGGTAAATGCAACTAAAATGACAAATGCAACTAAAATGGCAAATGCAACAAAAATGGTGAATGCAACTAAAATGGTAAATGCAACCAAAATGGTAACTGCAACTAAAATGGTAAATGCGACTAAAATGGTAAATGCCATTAATATGGTAAATGCAACTAAAATGGTAAATGCTACTAAAATGCATTTTAAATGGTAAATGCAATTATAATGGTAAATGCATTTAAAATGGTTATTGCATTTAAAATGGTTACTGCAACTAAAATGGTTAATGCACCTAAGATGGCAAAACAACTTAAATGGTAAATGCAACTATAATGGTAAATGCATTTAAAATGGTAGATGCGACTAAAATGGTAACTGAAACTAAAATGGTAAATGCAACTTAAATGGTGAATGCAACTATAATGGTAAATGTTACTAAAATGGTAAATGCCATTAATATGGTAAATGCAACTAAAATGGTAAATGCTACTAAAATGGTGAATGCAACTAAAATGGTAAATGCAATTAAAATGGTGAAGGCGACTATAATGGTTAATGTTATCGTAAATGCCATTAATATGATAAATGCAACTAATATGGTAAATGCAAATTAAATGGTAAATGCTGCTAAAATTGTAAATGCAATTAAAAGGTTAATGCTACTAAAATGGTAAATGCAACTAAAATGGTAAATGCAACTAAAATGGTAAATGTAACTAAAATGGTAAATGCAACTTAAATAGTAAATGCAACTAAAATGGTCAATCCAACTAAAATGGTAAATGTAACTAAAATGACAAATGCAACTAAAATGGTAAAAGCAATTAAAATGGTAAATGCACAAAAATGGTAAATGCCACTTAACTGGTAAATGCAACTAATATGGTAACTGCAACTAAAATGGTAAATGCAACTTAAATGGTGAAGGCGACTATAATGGTTCATGTTATCGTAAATGCCATTAATATGATAAATGCAACTAATATGGTAAATGCAAATTAAATGGTAAATGCTGCTAAAATTGTAAATGCAATTAAAAGGTTAATGCTACTAAAATGGTAAATGCAACTAAAATGGTAAATGCAACTAAAATGGTAAATTTAACTAAAATGGTAAATGCAACTTAAATAGTAAATGCAACTAAAATGGTAAATGCAACTAAAATGGTAAATGCAACTAAAATGCCAAATGCAACTAAAATGGTAAGAGCAACTAAAATGGTAAATGCACAAAAATGGTAAATGCCACTTAACTGGTAAATGCAACTAATATGGTAACTGCAACTAAAATGGTAAATGCAACTTAAATGGTGAAGGCGACTATAATGGTTAATGTTATCGTAAATGCCATTAATATGATAAATGCAACTAATATGGTAAATGCAAATTAAATGGTAAATGCTGCTAAAATTGTAAATGCAATTAAAAGGTTAATGCAACTAAAATGGTAAATGCAACTAAAATGGTAAATGCAACTAAAATGGTAAATGTAACTAAAATGGTAAATGCAACTTAAATAGTAAATGCAACTAAAATGGTAAATGCAACTAAAATGGTAAATGTAACTAAAATGACAAATGCAACTAAAATGGCAAATGCAACTAAAATGGTAAATGCAACTAATATGGTAAATGCAACTTAAATGGTAAATGCAAATAAAATGGTAAATGCAACTTAAAAATGGTAAATGCAACTAAAATGGTAAATGCAACTAAAATGGTAAATGCAACTTAAATGGTGAAGGCGACTATAATGGTTAATGTTATCGTAAATGCCATTAATATGATAAATGCAACTAATATGGTAAATGCAAATTAAATGGTAAATGCTGCTAAAATTGTAAATGCAATTAAAAGGTTAATGCTACTAAAATGGTAAATGCAACTAAAATGGTAAATGCAACTAAAATGGTAAATGTAACTAAAATGGTAAATGCAACTTAAATAGTAAATGCAACTAAAATGGTAAATGCAACTAAAATGGTAAATGTAACTAAAATGACAAATGCAACTAAAATGGCAAATGCAACTAAAATGGTAAATGCAACTAATATGGTAAATGCAACTTAAATGGTAAATGCAAATAAAATGGTAAATGCAACTTAAAAATGGTAGAGACAACTAAAATGGTTAATGCAACAAAAATGGTAGCTACAACTAAATTGGTGAATGCAACTGAAATGGTAAATGCAACTAAGATGGTAAATGCAACTAAAATAGTAGATGCAACTAAAATGGTAAATAACACTAAAATGGTAAACGCAACTAATATGGTAAATGCAACTACAATAGCAAATGCAACTAAAATGGTAAATGCAACTAAAATGGTAAATGCAATTAAATGGTTAATGCTACTAAAATGGTAAATGCAAATAATATGGTAAATACAACTAAGATGGTAAATGCAACTAAAATGGTGAATGCTACTAAAATGGTAAATGTAATTAACTGGTTAATGCTACTATAATGGTAAATGCAACTAAACTGGTAAATGCAACTAAAATGGTAAATGCAACTAAAATGCCAAATGCAACTAAAATGGTAAAAGCAATTAAATTGGTGATTGCTACTAAAATGGTAAATGCAATTGATTGGTTAATGCTACTAAAATGGTAAATGCAACTAAAATGGTAAATGGAACTAAAATGGTAAATGCAACTAAAATGCCAAATGCAACTAAAATGGTAAAAGCAACTAAAATGGTAAATGCACAAAAATGGTAAATGCCACTTAACTGGTAAATGCAACTAATATGGTAACTGCAACTAAAATGGTAAATGCAACTTAAATGGTGAAGGCGACTATAATGGTTAATGTTATCGTAAATGCCATTAATATGATAAATGCAACTAATATGGTTAATGCAAAGTAAATGGTAAATGCTGCTAAAATTGTAAATGCAATTAAAAGGTTAATGCTACTAAAATGGTAAATGCAACTAAAATGGTAAATGCAACTTAAATGGTAAATGTAACTAAAATGGTAAATGCAACTTAAATAGTGAATGCAACTAAAATTTTAAATGGAACTAAAATGGTAAATGTAACTAAAATGACAAATGCAACTAAAATGGCAAATGCAACTAAAATGGTAAATGCAACTAATATGGTAAATGCAACTTAAATGGTAAATGCAAATAAAATCGTAAATGCAACTTAAAAATAGTAAATGCAACTAAAATGGTAAATGCAACTAAAATGGTAAATGCAACTTAAATGATAAATGCAACTAAAATGGTTAATGCCACTTAGCTGGTAAATGCAACTAAAATGGTAAATGCAACTAAAATGGTAAATTCAACTTAAATGGTAAATGCAATTAAAATGGTTAATGCAACAAAAATGGTAACTGCAACTAAAATAGTAAATGCAACTAAAATGGTAAATGCATCTAAAATGCTAACTGCAACTTAAATAGTAAATGCAACTAAAGTGGTTAATGCAACAAAAATGGTAACTGCAACTAAAATAGTAAATGCATCTAAAATGGTAGATGCAACTAAAATCGTAACTGCAACTAAAATTTTTAATGCAAAAAAAAATGGTAACTGCAACTAAAATGGTAAATGCAACTAAAATGGTAAATGCAAGTAAAATGGTAAATGCAACTAAAATGGTAAATGCAACTAAAATGGTAAATGCAACTAAAATGGTAAATGCAACAAAAACGGTGAGTGCAACTAAAATGATAAATGCAACCAAAATGGTAACAGAAACTAAAATGGTAAATGCATTTAAAATGGTAAATGCGACTAAAATGGTAACTGCAACTAAAATGGTAAATGCAACTTAAATGGTGAATGCAACTATAATGGTAAATGCAACTAAAATGGTACATGCAACAAAAATGGTGAATGCAACTAAAATTGTAAATGCAACCAAAATGGTAACTGCAACCAAAATGGTAAATGCGACTAAAATGGTAAATGCCATTAATATGGTAAATGCTACTAAAATGGGAAATGCAACTTAAATGGTTAGTGCAACTAAGATGACAAATGCAACTTAAATGGTAAATGCATTTTAAATGGTAAATGCAACTATAATGGTAATTTCATTTAAAATGGTTATTGCATTTAAAATGGTTACTGCAACTAAAATGGTCAATGCGCCTAAGATGGCAAAACAACTTAAATGGTAAATGCAACTATAATGGTAAATGCATTTAAAATGGTAAATGCAACTAAAATGGTAAATGCTACTAAAATGGTAAATGCAACTAAAATGGTAAATGCAACTTAAAAATGGTAAATGCAACTAAAATGGTACATGCAACTAAAATGGAAAATGCAACTAAAATGGTAAATGCAACTTAAATGGTAAATGCAACTAAAATGTGAAATGCAATTAAATGGTTAATGCTACTAAAATGATAAATGCAACTAAAATGGTAAACGTAACTTAAAAATGGTAAATGCAACTAAAATGGTAAATGTAACTAAAATGGTAAATGCAACTAAAATGGTAGAGACAACTAAAATGGTTAATGCAACAAAAATGGTAGCTACAACTAAATTGGTGAATGCAACTAAAATGGTAAATGCAACTAAGATGGTAAATGCAACTAAAATAGTAGATGCAACTAAAATGGTAAATAACACTAAAATGGTAAACGCAACTAATATGGTAAATGCAACTACAATAGCAAATGCAACTAAAATGGTAAATGCAACTAAAATGGTAAATGCAATTAAATGGTTAATGCTACTAAAATGGTAAATGCAAATAATATGGTAAATACAACTAAGATGGTAAATGCAACTAAAATGGTGAATGCTACTAAAATGGTAAATGTAATTAACTGGTTAATGCTACTATAATGGTAAATGCAACTAAACTGGTAAATGCAACTAAAATGGTAAATGCACTCAAATGGTAAATGCAACTAAAATGGCAAATGCAACTAAAATGGTAAATGCAATTAAATGGTTAATGCTACTAAAATGGTAAATGCAACTAAAATGGTAAATGCAACTAAAATGGTAAATACAACTAAAATGGTTAATGTAACTAAAATGGTGAATGCAACTAAAATGGTAAATGCAATTAAATGGTTAATGCAACTTAATTGGTAAATGCAACTTAAATAGTAAATGCAACTAAAATGGTAAATGCAACTAAGATGGTAAATGCAACTAAAATGGTGAATGCAACTAAAATGGTAAATGCAACTAAAATGGTAACTGCAACTAAAATGATAAATGCAACTAAAATGGTAAATGCAAATAAAATGGTAAATACAACTAAGATGGTAAATGCAACTAAAATGGTGAATGCAACTAAAATGGTAAATGCAACTAAAATAGTAAATGCAACTAAAATGGTAAATGCAACTAAGATGGTAAATGCAACTTAAATGGTAAATGCCATTAATATGGTAAATGCAACTAAAATGCAACTTAAATGGTAAATGCAACTAAAATGGTAAACGCAACTAAAATGGTAAATGCAACTAAAATGTCAAATGCAACTAAAATGGTAAATGCAACTAAAATGGCAAATGCAACTAAAATGGTAAATGCAATTAAATGGTTAATGCTACTAAAATGGTAAATGCAACTAAAATGGTAAATGCAACTAAAATGGTAAATGCAACTAAAATGGTAAATGTAACTAAAATGGTGAATGCAACTAAAATGGTAAATGCAATTAAATGGTTAATGCAACTAAATTGGTAAATGCAACTAAAATAGTAACTGCAACTAAAATGGTAAATGCAACTAAAATGTTAAATGCAACTAAAATGGTAAATGTAACTAAAATGGTAAATGCAACTTAAATAGTAAATGCAATTAAAATGGTAAATGCAACTAAAATGGTAAATGTAACTAAAATGACAAATGCAACTAAAATGGCAAATGCAACTAAAATGGTAAATGCAACTAATATGGTAAATGCAACTTAAATGGTAAATGCAAATAAAATGGTAAATGCAACTTAAAAATGGTAAATGCAACTAAAATGGTAAATGCAACTAAAATGGTAAATGCAACTTAAATGATAAATGCAACTAAAATGGTTAATGCCACTTAGCTGGTAAATGCAACTAAAATGGTAAATGCAACTAAAATGGTAAATTCAACTTAAATGGTAAATGCAATTAAAATGGTTAATGCAACAAAAATGGTAACTGCAACTAAAATAGTAATTGCAACTATAATGGTAAATGCATCTAAAATGGTAACTGCAACTTAAATAGTAAATGCAACTAAAGTGGTTAATGCAACAAAAATGGTAACTGCAACTAAAATAGTAAATACATCTAAAATGGTAGATGCAACTAAAATCGTAACTGCAACTAAAATTTTTAATGCAAAAAAAAATGGTAACTGCAACTAAAATGGTAAATGCAACTAAAATGGTAAATGCAAGTAAAATGGTAAATGCAACTAAAATGGTAAATGCAACTAAAATGACAAATGCAACTAAAATGGCAAATGCAACAAAAATGGTGAATGCAACTAAAATGATAAATGCAACCAAAATGGTAACAGCAACTAAAATGGTAAATGCATTTAAAATGGTAAATGCAACTAAAATGGTAACTGCAACTAAAATAGTAAATGCAACTAAAATGGTAAATGCATCTAAAATGCTAACTGCAACTTAAATAGTAAATGCAACTAAAGTGGTTAATGCAACAAAAATGGTAACTGCAACTAAAATAGTAAATACATCTAAAATGGTAGATGCAACTTAAATGATAAATGCAACTAAAATGGTTAATGCCACTTAGCTGGTAAATGCCACTAAAATGGTAAATGCAACTAAAATGGTAAATTCAACTTAAATGGTAAATGCAATTAAAATGGTTAATGCAACAAAAATGGTTACTGCAACTAAAATAGTAAATGCAACTAAAATGGTAAATGCATCTAAAATGCTAACTGCAACTTAAATAGTAAATGCAACTAAAGTGGTTAATGCAACAAAAATGGTAACTGCAACTAAAATAGTAAATGCATCTAAAATGGTAGATGCAACTAAAATCGTAACTGCAACTAAAATTTTTAATGCAAAAAAAAATGGTAACTGCAACTAAAATGGTAAATGCAACTAAAATGGTAAATGCAAGTAAAATGGTAAATGCAACTAAAATGGTAAATGCAACTAAAATGACAAATGCAACTAAAATGGCAAATGCAACAAAAACGGTGAGTGCAACTAAAATGATAAATGCAACCAAAATGGTAACAGAAACTAAAATGGTAAATGCATTTAAAATGGTAAATGCGACTAAAATGGTAACTGCAACTAAAATGGTAAATGCAACTTAAATGGTGAATGCAACTATAATGGTAAATGCAACTAAAATGGTACATGCAACAAAAATGGTGAATGCAACTAAAATTGTAAATGCAACCAAAATGGTAACTGCAACCAAAATGGTAAATGCGACTAAAATGGTAAATGCCATTAATATGGTAAATGCTACTAAAATGGGAAATGCAACTTAAATGGTTAGTGCAACTAAGATGACAAATGCAACTTAAATGGTAAATGCATTTTAAATGGTAAATGCAACTATAATGGTAAATTCATTTAAAATGGTTATTGCATTTAAAATGGTTACTGCAACTAAAATGGTCAATGCGCCTAAGATGGCAAAACAACTTAAATGGTAAATGCAACTATAATGGTAAATGCATTTAAAATGGTAAATGCAACTAAAATGGTAAATGCTACTAAAATGGTAAATGCAACTAAAATGGTAAATGCAACTTAAAAATGGTAAATGCAACTAAAATGGTACATGCAACTAAAATGGAAAATGCAACTAAAATGGTAAATGCAACTTAAATGGTAAATGCAACTAAAATGTGAAATGCAATTAAATGGTTAATGCTACTAAAATGATAAATGCAACTAAAATGGTAAACGTAACTTAAAAATGGTAAATGCAACTAAAATGGTAAATGCAACTAAAATGGTAGAGACAACTAAAATGGTTAATGCAACAAAAATGGTAGCTACAACTAAATTGGTGAATGCAACTAAAATGGTAAATGCAACTAAGATGGTAAATGCAACTAAAATAGTAGATGCAACTAAAATGGTAAATAACACTAAAATGGTAAACGCAACTAATATGGTAAATGCAACTACAATAGCAAATGCAACTAAAATGGTAAATGCAACTAAAATGGTAAATGCAATTAAATGGTTAATGCTACTAAAATGGTAAATGCAAATAATATGGTAAATACAACTAAGATGGTAAATGCAACTAAAATGGTGAATGCTACTAAAATGGTAAATGTAATTAACTGGTTAATGCTACTATAATGGTAAATGCAACTAAACTGGTAAATGCAACTAAAATGGTAAATGCACTAAAATGGTAAATGCAACTAAAATGGCAAATGCAACTAAAATGGTAAATGCAATTAAATGGTTAATGCTACTAAAATGGTAAATGCAACTAAAATGGTAAATGCAACTAAAATGGTAAATACAACTAAAATGGTTAATGTAACTAAAATGGTGAATGCAACTAAAATGGTAAATGCAATTAAATGGTTAATGCAACTAAATTGGTAAATGCAACTTAAATAGTAAATGCAACTAAAATGGTAAATGCAACTAAGATGGTAAATGCAACTAAAATGGTGAATGCAACTAAAATGGTAAATGCAACTAAAATGGTAACTGCAACTAAAATGATAAATGCAACTAAAATGGTAAATGCAAATAAAATGGTAAATACAACTAAGATGGTAAATGCAACTAAAATGGTGAATGCAACTAAAATGGTAAATGCAACTAAAATAGTAAATGCAACTAAAATGGTAAATGCAACTAAGATGGTAAATGCAACTTAAATGGTAAATGCCATTAATATGGTAAATGCAACTAAAATGCAACTTAAATGGTAAATGCAACTAAAATGGTAAACGCAACTAAAATGGTAAATGCAACTAAAATGTCAAATGCAACTAAAATGGTAAATGCAACTAAAATGGCAAATGCAACTAAAATGGTAAATGCAATTAAATGGTTAATGCTACTAAAATGGTAAATGCAACTAAAATGGTAAATGCAACTAAAATGGTAAATGCAACTAAAATGGTAAATGTAACTAAAATGGTGAATGCAACTAAAATGGTAAATGCAATTAAATGGTTAATGCAACTAAATTGGTAAATGCAACTAAAATAGTAACTGCAACTAAAATGGTAAATGCAACTAAAATGTTAAATGCAACTAAAATGGTAAATGTAACTAAAATGGTAAATGCAACTTAAATGGTAAATGCAAATAAAATGGTAAATGCAACTTAAAAATGGTAAATGCAACTAAAATGGTAAATGCAACTAAAATGGTAAATGCAACTTAAATGATAAATGCAACTAAAATGGTTAATGCCACTTAGCTGGTAAATGCAACTAAAATGGTAAATGCAACTAAAATGGTGAATGCAACTAAAATGATAAATGCAACCAAAATGGTAACAGCAACTAAAATAGTAAATGCAATTAAAATGGTAAATGCAACTAAAATGGTAAATGTAACTAAAATGACAAATGCAACTAAAATGGCAAATGCAACTAAAATGGTAAATGCAACTAATATGGTAAATGCAACTTAAATGGTAAATGCAAATAAAATGGTAAATGCAACTTAAAAATGGTAAATGCAACTAAAATGGTAAATGCAACTAAAATGGTAAATGCAACTTAAATGATAAATGCAACTAAAATGGTTAATGCCACTTAGCTGGTAAATGCAACTAAAATGGTAAATGCAACTAAAATGGTAAATTCAACTTAAATGGTAAATGCAATTAAAATGGTTAATGCAACAAAAATGGTAACTGCAACTAAAATAGTAATTGCAACTAAAATGGTAAATGCATCTAAAATGGTAACTGCAACTTAAATAGTAAATGCAACTAAAGTGGTTAATGCAACAAAAATGGTAACTGCAACTAAAATAGTAAATACATCTAAAATGGTAGATGCAACTAAAATCGTAACTGCAACTAAAATTTTTAATGCAAAAAAAAATGGTAACTGCAACTAAAATGGTAAATGCAACTAAAATGGTAAATGCAAGTAAAATGGTAAATGCAACTAAAATGGTAAATGCAACTAAAATGACAAATGCAACTAAAATGGCAAATGCAACAAAAATGGTGAATGCAACTAAAATGATAAATGCAACCAAAATGGTAACAGCAACTAAAATGGTAAATGCATTTAAAATGGTAAATGCGACTAAAATGGTAACTGCAACTAAAATGGTAAATGCAACTTAAATGGTGAATGCAACTATAATGGTAAATGCAACTAAAATGGTACATGCAACAAAAATGGTGAATGCAACTAAAATTGTAAATGCAACCAAAATGGTAACTGCAACCAAAATGGTAAATGCGACTAAAATGGTAAATGCCATTTATATGTAAATGCTACTAAAATGGGAAATGCAACTTAAATGGTTAGTGCAACTAAGATGACAAATGCAACTTAAATGGTAAATGCATTTTAAATGGTAAATGCAACTATAATGGTAAATTCATTTAAAATGGTTATTGCATTTAAAATGGTTACTGCAACTAAAATGGTCAATGCACCTAAGATGGCAAAACAACTTAAATGGTAAATGCAACTATAATGGTAAATGCATTTAAAATGGTAAATGCAACTAAAATGGTAAATGCTACTAAAATGGTAAATGCAACTAAAATGGTAAATGCAACTTAAAAATGGTAAATGCAACTAAAATGGTACATGGAACTAAAATGGTAAATGCAACTAAAATGGTAAATGCAACTTAAATGGTAAATGCAACTAAAATGTGAAATGCAATTAAATGGTTAATGCTACTAAAATGATAAATGCAACTAAAATGGTAAACGTAACTTAAAAATGGTAAATGCAACTAAAATGGTAAATGTAACTAAAATGGTAAATGCAACTAAAATGGTAGAGATAACTAAAATGGTTAATGCAACAAAAATGGTAGCTACAACTAAATTGGTGAATGCAACTAAAATGGTAAATGCAACTAAGATGGTAAATGCAACTAAAATGCAACTTAAATGGTAAATCCAACTAAAATGGTAAACGCAACTAAAATGGTAAATGCAACTAAAATGTCAAATGCAACTAAAATGGTAAATGCAACTAAAATGGCAAATGCAACTAAACTGGTAAATGCAATTAAATGGTTAATGCTACTAAAATGGTAAATGCAACTAAAATGTCAAATGTAACTAAAATGACAAATGCAACTAAAATGGCAAATGCAACTAAAATGGTAAATGCAACTAATATGGTAAATGCAACTTAAATGGTAAATGCAAATAAAATGGTAAATGCAACTTAAAAATGGTAAATGCAACTAAAATTTTAAATGCAACTAAAATGGTAAATGCAACTTAAATGATAAATGCAACTAAAATGGTTAATGCCACTTAGCTGGTAAATGCAACTAAAATGGTAAATGCAACTAAAATGGTAAATTCAACTTAAATGGTAAATGCAATTAAAATGGTTAATGCAACAAAAATGGTAACTGCAACTAAAATAGTAATTGCAACTAAAATGGTAAATGCATCTAAAATGGTAACTGCAACTTAAATAGTAAATGCAACTAAAGTGGTTAATGCAACAAAAATGGTAACTGCAACTAAAATAGTAAATGCATCTAAAATGGTAGATGCAACTAAAATCGTAACTGCAACTAAAATTTTTAATGCAAAAAAAATGGTAACTGCAACTAAAATGGTAAATGCAACTAAAATGGTAAATGCAAGTAAAATGGTAAATGCAACTAAAATGGTAAATGCAACTAAAATGACAAATGCAACTAAAATGGCAAATGCAACAAAAATTGTGAATGCAACTAAAATGATAAATGCAACCAAAATGGTAACAGCAACTAAAATGGTAAATGCATTTAAAATGGTAAATGCGACTAAAATGGTAACTGCAACTAAAATGGTAAATGCAACTTAAATGGTGAATGCAACTATAATGGTAAATGCAACTAAAATGGTACATGCAACAAAAATGGTGAATGCAACTAAAATTGTAAATGCAACCAAAATGGTAACTGCAACCAAAATGGTAAATGCGACTAAAATGGTAAATGCCATTAATATGGTAAATGCTACTAAAATGGGAAATGCAACTTAAATGGTTAGTGCAACTAAGATGACAAATGCAACTTAAATGGTAAATGCATTTTAAATGGTAAATGCAACTATAATGGTAAATTCATTTAAAATGGTTATTGCATTTAAAATGGTTACTGCAACTAAAATGGTCAATGCACCTAAGATGGCAAAACAACTTAAATGGTAAATGCAACTATAATGGTAAATGCATTTAAAATGGTAAATGCAACTAAAATGGTAAATGCTACTAAAATGGTAAATGCAACTAAAATGGTAAATGCAACTTAAAAATGGTAAATACAACTAAAATGGTACATGCAACTAAAATGGTAAATGCAACTTAAATGGTAAATGCAACTAAAATGTGAAATGCAATTAAATGGTTAATGCTACTAAAATGATAAATGCAACTAAAATGGTAAACGTAACTTAAAAATGGTAAATGCAACTAAAATGGTAAATGCAACTAAGATGGTAAATGCAACTAAAATAGTAGATGCAACTAAAATGGTAAATAACACTAAAATGGTAAACGCAACTAATATGGTAAATGCAACTACAATACCAAATGCAACTAAAATGGTAAATGCAACTAAAATGGTAAATGCAATTAAATGGTTAATGCTACTAAAATGGTAAATGCAAATAATATGGTAAATACAACTAAGATGGTAAATGCAACTAAAATGGTGAATGCGACTAAAATGGTAAGTGTAATTTACTGGTTAATGCTACTATAATGGTAAATGCAACTAAACTGGTAAATGCAACTAAAATGGTAAATGCACTAAAATGGTAAATGCAACTAAAATGGCAAATGCAACTAAAATGGTAAATGCAATTAAATGGTTAATGCTACTAAAATGGTAAATGCAACTAAAATGGTAAATGCAACTAAAATGGTAAATGCAACTAAAATGGTTAATGTAACTAAAATGGTGAATGCAACTAAAATGGTAAATGCAATTAAATGGTTAATGCAACTAAATTGGTAAATGCAACTTAAATGGTAAATGCAACTAAAATGGTAAATGCAACTAATATGGTAAATGCAACTAAAATGGTGAATGCAACTAAAATGGTAAATGCAACTAAAATGGTAACTGCAACTAAAATGATAAATGCAACTAAAATGGTAAATGCAAATAAAATGGTAAATACAACTAAGATGGTAAATGCAACTAAAATGGTGAATGCAACTAAAATGGTAAATGCAACTAAGATGGTAAATGCAACTAAAATGCAACTTAAATGGTAAATGCAACTAAAATGGTAAACGCAACTAAAATGGTAAATGCAACTAAAATGTCAAATGCAACTAAAATGGTAAATGCAACTAAAATGGCAAATGCAACTAAAATGGTAAATGCAATTAAATGGTTAATGCTACTAAAATGGTAAATGCTGCTAAAATGTCAAATGTAACTAAAATGACAAATGCAACTAAAATGGCAAATGCAACTAAAATGGTAAATGCCACTAATATGGTAAATGCAAGTTAAATGGTAAATGCAAATAAAATGGTAAATGCAACTTAAAAATGGTAAATGCAACTAAAATGGTAAATGCAACTAAAATGGTAAATGCAACTTAAATGATAAATGCAACTAAAATGGTTAATGCCACTTAGCTGGTAAATGCAACTAAAATGGTAAATGCAACTAAAATGGTAAATTCAACTTAAATGGTAAATGCAATTAAAATGGTTAATGCAACAAAAATGGTAACTGCAACTAAAATAGTAATTGCAACTAAAATGGTAAATGCATCTAAAATGGTAACTGCAACTTAAATAGTAAATGCAACTAAAGTGGTTAATGCAACAAAAATGGTAACTGCAACTAAAATAGTAAATGCATCTAAAATGGTAGATGCAACTAAAATCGTAACTGCAACTAAAATTTTTAATGCAAAAAAATGGTAACTGCAACTAAAATGGTAAATGCAACTAAAATGGTAAATGCAAGTAAAATGGTAAATGCAACTAAAATGGTAAATGCAACTAAAATGACAAATGCAACTAAAATGGCAAATGCAACAAAAATGGTGAATGCAACTAAAATGATAAATGCAACCAAAATGGTAACAGCAACTAAAATGGTAAATGCATTTAAAATGGTAAATGCGACTAAAATGGTAACTGCAACTAAAATGGTAAATGCAACTTAAATGGTGAATGCAACTAAAATGGTAAATGCAACTAAAATGGTACATGCAACAAAAATGGTGAATGCAACTAAAATTGTAAATGCAACCAAAATGGTAACTGCAACCAAAATGGTAAATGCGACTAAAATGGTAAATGCCATTAATATGGTAAATGCAACTAAAATGGTAAATGCAACTTAAATGGTTAGTGCAACTAAGATGACAAATGCAACTTAAATGGTAAATGCATTTTAAATGGTAAATGCAACTATAATGGTAAATTCATTTAAAATGGTTATTGCATTTAAAATGGTTACTGCAACTAAAATGGTCAATGCACCTAAGATGGCAAAACAACTTAAATGGTAAATGCAACTATAATGGTAAATGCATTTAAAATGGTAAATGCAAC
The DNA here is from genome assembly GCA_910595825.1 of Philhelius pedissequus. Classification (NCBI taxonomy): domain Eukaryota; kingdom Metazoa; phylum Arthropoda; class Insecta; order Diptera; family Syrphidae; genus Philhelius; species Philhelius pedissequus. Next base: position 225,044,374 of record OU343161.1, on the reverse strand, counting down.
TAAAATGGTAAATGCTACTAAAATGGTAAATGCAACTAAAATGGTAAATGCAACTTAAAAATGGTAAATACAACTAAAATGGTACATGCAACTAAAATGGTAAATGCAACTAAAATGGTAAATGCAACTTAAATGGTAAATGCAACTAAAATGTGAAATGCAATTAAATGGTTAATGCTACTAAAATGATAAATGCAACTAAAATGGTAAACGTAACTTAAAAATGGTAAATGCAACTAAAATGGTAAATGCAACTAAGATGGTAAATGCAACTAAAATAGTAGATGCAACTAAAATGGTAAATAACACTAAAATGGTAAACGCAACTAATATGGTAAATGCAACTACAATACCAAATGCAACTAAAATGGTAAATGCAACTAAAATGGTAAATGCAATTAAATGGTTAATGCTACTAAAATGGTAAATGCAAATAATATGGTAAATACAACTAAGATGGTAAATGCAACTAAAATGGTGAATGCGACTTAAATGGTAAATGTAATTTACTGGTTAATGCTACTATAATGGTAAATGCAACTAAACTGGTAAATGCAACTAAAATGGTAAATGCACTAAAATGGTAAATGCAACTAAAATGGCAAATGCAACTAAAATGGTAAATGCAATTAAATGGTTAATGCTACTAAAATGGTAAATGCAACTAAAATGGTAAATGCAACTAAAATGGTAAATGCAACTAAAATGGTTAATGTAACTAAAATGGTGAATGCAACTAAAATGGTAAATGCAATTAAATGGTTAATGCAACTAAATTGGTAAATGCAACTTAAATAGTAAATGCAACTAAAATGGTAAATGCAACTAAGATGGTAAATGCAACTAAAATGGTGAATGCAACTAAAATGGTAAATGCAACTAAAATGGTAACTGCAACTAAAATGATAAATGCAACTAAAATGGTAAATGCAAATAAAATGGTAAATACAACTAAGATGGTAAATGCAACTAAAATGGTGAATGCAACTAAAATGGTAAATGCAACTAAAATAGTAAATGCAACTAAAATGGTAAATGCAACTAAGATGGTAAATGCAACTAAAATGGTAAATGCCATTAATATGGTCAATGCAACTAAAATGCAACTTAAATGGTAAATGCAACTAAAATGGTAAACGCAACTAAAATGGTAAATGCAACTAAAATGTCAAATGCAACTAAAATGGTAAATGCAACTAAAATGGCAAATGCAACTAAAATGGTAAATACAATTAAATGGTTAATGCTACTAAAATTGAAAATGCAACTAAAATGGTAAATGCAACTAAAATGGTAAATGCAACTAAAATGGTAAATGTAACTAAAATGGTGAATGCAACTAAAATGGTAAATGCAATTAAATGGTAAATGTAACTAAGATGGTAAATGCAACTAAAATGGTAAATGCAACTAAAATGGTAAATGCAACTAAAATGGTAACTGCAACTAAAATGATAAATGCAACTAAAATGGTAAATGCAAATAAAATGGTAAATACAACTAAGATGGTAAATGCAACTAAAATGGTGAATGCAACTAAAATGGTAAATTCAACTAAAATAGTAAATGCAACTAAAATGGTAACTGCAACTTAAATGGTAAATGGGACTAAAATGGTAAATCCAACTAAAATGGCAAATGCAACTAAAATGGTAAATGCAACTAATATGGTAAATGCAATTAAATGGTTAATGCAACTAAAATGATAAATGCAAAATGGTAAATACAACTAAAATGGTAGAGACAACTAAAATGGTTAATGCAACAAAAATGGTAGCTACAACTAAATTGGTGAATGCAACTAAAATGGTAAATGCAACTAAGATGGTAAATGCAACTAAAATAGTAGATGCAACTAAAATGGTAAATAACACTAAAATGGTAAACGCAACTAATATGGTAAATGCAACTACAATAGCAAATGCAACTAAAATGGTAAATGCAATTAAATGGTTAATGCTACTAAAATGGTAAATGCAAATAATATGGTAAATACAACTAAGATGGTAAATGCAACTAAAATGGTGAATGCGACTAAAATGGTAAATGTAATTAACTGGTTAATGCTACTATATTGGTAAATGCAACTAAACTGGTAAATGCAACTAAAATGGTAAATGCACTAAAATGGTAAATTCAACTAAAATGGCAAATGCAACTAAAATGGTAAATGCAATTAAATGGTTAATGCTACTAAAATGGTAAATGCAACTAAAATGGTAAATGCAACTAAAATGGTAAATGCAACTAAAATGGTAAATGTAACTAAAATTTTGAATGCAACTAAAATGGTAAATGCAATTAAATGGTTAATGCAACTAAATTGGTAAATGCAACTTAAATAGTAAATGCAACTTAAATGGTAAATGCAACTGAGATGGTAAATGCAACTAAAATGGTGAATGCAACTAAAATGATAAATGCAACTAAAATGGTAACTGCAACTAAAATGATAAATGCAACTAAAATGGTAAATGCAAATAAAATGGTAAATACAACTAAGATGGTAAATGCAACTAAAATGGTAAATGCAACTAAAATGGTAACTGCAACTAAAATGATAAATGAAACTAAAATGGTAAATGCAAATAAAATGGTAAATACAACTAAGATGGTAAATGCAATTAAAATGGTGAATGCAACTAAAATGGTAAATTCAACTAAAATAGTAAATGCAACTAAAATGGTAAATGCAACTTAAATGGTAAATGGGATTAAAATGGTAAATCCAACTAAAATGGCAAATGCAACTAAACTGGTAAATGCAACTAAAATGGTAAATGCAATTAAAATGTCAAATGCAACTAAAATGGTAACTGCAATTAAATGGGTAAATGTAACTAAAATTGTAAATGCAACTAAAATGGCAAAGGCAACTAAACTGGTAAATGCAACTAAAATGGTAAATGCACTAAAATGGTAAATGCCACTTAACTTGTAAATGCAACTAAAATGGTAAATGCAACTAAAATGACAAATGCAACTAAAATGGCAAATGCAACAAAAATGGTGAATGCAACTAAAATGGTAAATGCAACTAAAATGGTAAATGCCATTAATATGGTAAATGCAACTAAAATGGTAAATGCTACTAAAATGGGAAATGCAACTTAAGTGGTTAATGCAACTAAGATGACAAAGCCAACTTAAATGGTAAATGCATTTTAAATGGTAAATGCAACTATAATGGTAAATTCATTTAAAATGGTTATTGCAACTAAAATGGTAAATGCAACTAAAATGGTGAAGGCGACTATAATGGTTAATGTTACTAAAATGGTAAATGCCATTAATATGATAAATGTAACTAAAGTGTTAAAAGCAACTTAAATAGTAAATGGAACTAAAATGATAAATGCAACTAAAATGGTAAATGCAAATAAAATGGTAAATGCAACTAAGATGGTAAATGCAATTAAAATGGTGAATGCAACTAAAATGGTAAATTCAACTAAAATAGTAAATGTAAATAATATGGTAAATGCAATTAAATGGTTAATGCAACTAAAATGGTAAATGCAACTAAAATGGTAAATGCAACTAAACTGATAAATGCAACTAAAATGGTAAATGCAAATAAAATGGTAAATACAACTAAGATGGTAAATGCAATTAAAATGGTTAATGCAACAAAAATGGTAGCTACAACTAAATTGGTGAATGCAACTAAAATGGTAAATGCAACTAAGATGGTAAATGCAACTAAAATAGTAGATGCAACTAAAATGGTAAATAACACTAAAATGGTAAACGCAACTAATATGGTAAATGCAACTACAATAGCAAATGCAACTAAAATGGTAAATGCAACTAAAATGGTAAATGCAATTAAATGGTGAATGCAACTAAAATGGTAAATGCAACTAAAATGGTAACTGCAACTAAAATGATAAATGCAACTAAAATGGTAAATGCAAATAAAATGGTAAATACAACTAAGATGGCAAATGCAACTAAAATGGTGAATGCAATTAAAATGGTAAATGCAACTAAAATAGTAAATGCAACTTAAATAGTAAATGCAACTAAGATGGTAAATGCAACTAAAATGGTAAATGCCATTAATATGGTAAATGCAACTTAAATGGTAAATGCAACTAAAATGGTAAACGCAACTAAAATGGTAAATGCAACTAAAATGTCAAATGCAACTAAAATGGTAAATGCAACTAAAATGGCAAATGCAACTAAAATGGTAAATGCAATTAAATGGTTAATGCCACTAAAATGGTAAATGCAACTAAAATGGTAAATGCAACTAAAATGGTAAATGCAACTAAAATGGTAAATGTAACTAAAATAGTGAATGCAACTATAATGGTAAATGCAATTAAATGGTTAATGCAACTAAATTGGTAAATGCAACTAAAATAGTAACTGCAACTAAAATGGTAAATGCAACTAAAATAGTAATAGCAACTAAAATGGTAAATGCAACTAAAATGGTAACTGCAACTAAAATGATAAATGCAACTAAAATGGTAAATGCAAATAAAATGGTAAATACAACTAAGATGGTAAATGCAATTAAAATGGTGAATGCAACTAAAATGGTAAATTCAAATAAAATAGTAAATGCAACTAAAATGGTAAATGCAACTTAAATGTTAAATGGGACTAAAATGGTAAATCCAACTAAAATGGCAAATGCAACTAAAATGGTAAATGCAACTAATATGGTAAATGCAATTAAATGGTTAATGCAACTAAAATGATAAATGCAAAATGGTAAATACAACTAAAATGGTAAACATTACGAAAATTGTAATTGCAACTAAAATGGTAAATGCCTCTAAAATGGTAAATGCAACTAAAATGGTAAATGCAACTAAAATGTCAAATGCAACTAAAATGGTAACTGCAATTAAATGGGTAAATGTAACTAAAATTGTAAATGCAACTAAAATGGCAAATGCAACTAAACTGGTAAATGCAACTAAAATGGTAAATGCACTAAAATGGTAAATGCCACTTAACTGGTAAATGCAACTAAAATGGTAAATGCAACTAAAATGACAAATGCAACTAAAATGGCAAATGCAACAAAAATGGTGAATGCAACTAAAATGGTAAATGCAACTAAAATGGTAAATGCCATTAATATGGTAAATGCAACTAAAATGGTAAATGCTACTAAAATGGGAAATGCAACTTAAGTGGTTAATGCAACTAAGATGACAAAGCCAACTTAAATGGTAAATGCATTTTAAATGGTAAATGCAACTATAATGGTAAATTCATTTAAAATGGTTATTGCAATTAAAATGGTTAATGCAACTAAAATGGTGAAGGCGACTATAATGGTTAATGTTACTAAAATTGTAAATGCCATTAATATGATAAATGTAACTAAAATGTTAAAAGCAATTTAAATAGTAAATGGAACTAAAATGATAAATGCAACTAAAATGGTAAATGCAAATAAAATGGTAAATACAACTAAGATGGTAAATGCAATTAAAATGGTGAATGCAACTAAAATGGTAAATTCAACTAAAATAGTAAATGCAACTAATATGGTAAATGCAATTAAATGGTTAATGTAACTAAAATGGTAAATGCAACTAAAATGGTAACTGCAACTAAAATGATAAATGCAACTAAAATGGTAAATGCAAATAAAATGGTAAATACAACTAAGATGGTAAATGCAATTAAAATGGTGAATGCAACTAAAATGGTAAATTCAACTAAAATAGTAAATGCAACTAAAATGGTAAATGCAACTTAAATGGTAAATGGAACTAAAATGGTAAATGCAACTAAAATGGCAAATGCAACTAAAATGGTAAATGCAACTAATATGGTAAATGCAATTAAATGGATAATGCAACTAAAATGATAAATGCAAAATGGTAAATACAACTAAAATGGTAAACATTATGAAAATTGTAATTGCAACTGAAATGGTAAATGCAACTAAAATGGTAAATGCAACTAAAATGGTAAATGCAACTAAAATGTTAAATGCAACTAAAATGGTAAATGCAACTAAAATGGTAAATGGAACTAAAATTGTAAATGCAACTAAAATGGCAAATGCAACTAAACTGGTAAATGCAACTAAAATGGTAAATGCACTAAAATGGTAAATGCCACTTAACTGGTAAATGCAACTAAAATAGTAAATGCAACTAAAATGATAAATGCAACTTAAATGGTAAATGGAACTAAAATGGTAAATCCAACTAAAATGGCAAATGCAACTAAAATGGTAAGTGCAACTAATATGGTAAATGCAATTAAATGGTTAATGCAACTAAAATGATAAATGCAAAATGGTAAATACAACTAAAATGGTAAACATTACGAAAATTTGTAATTGCAACTAAAATGGTAAATGCCACTAAAATGGTAAATGCAACTAAAATGGTAAATGCTACTAAAATGGGAAATGCAACTTAAGTGGTTAATGCAACTAAGATGACAAAGCCAACTTAAATGGTAAATGCATTTTAAATGGTAAATGCAACTATAATGGTAAATTCATTTAAAATGGTTATTGCAATTAAAATGGTTAATGCAACTAAAATGGTGAAGGCGACTATAATGGTTAATGTTACTAAAATGGTAAATGCCATTAATATGATAAATGTAACTAAAATGTTAAAAGCAACTTAAATAGTAAATGGAACTAAAATGATAAATGCAACTAAAATGGTAAATGCAAATAAAATGGTAAATACAACTAAGATGGTAAATGCAATTAAAATGGTGAATGCAACTAAAATGGTAAATTCAACTAAAATAGTAAATGCAACTAATATGGTAAATGCAATTAAATGGTTAATGCAACTAAAATGGTAAATGCAACTAAAATGGTAACTGCAACTAAAATGATAAATGCAATTAAAATGGTGAATGCAACTAAAATGGTAAATTCAACTAAAATAGTAAATGCAACTAAAATGGTAAATGCAACTTAAATGGTAAATGGGATTAAAATGGTAAATCCAACTAAAATGGCAAATACAACTAAAATGGTAAATGCAACTAAAATGGTAAATGCAATTAAAATGTCAAATGCAACTAAAATGGTAACTGCAATTAAATGGGTAAATGTAACTAAAATTGTAAATGCAACTAAAATGGCAAAGGCAACTAAACTGGTAAATGCAACTAAAATGGTAAATGCACTAAAATGGTAAATGCCACTTAACTTGTAAATGCAACTAAAATGGTAAATGCAACTAAAATGACAAATGCAACTAAAATGGCAAATGCAACAAAAATGGTGAATGCAACTAAAATGGTAAATGCAACTAAAATGGTAAATGCCATTAATATGGTAAATGCAACTAAAATGGTAAATGCTACTAAAATGGGAAATGCAACTTAAGTGGTTAATGCAACTAAGATGACAAAGCCAACTTAAATGGTAAATGCATTTTAAATGGTAAATGCAACTATAATGGTAAATTCATTTAAAATGGTTATTGCAATTAAAATGGTTAATGCAACTAAAATGGTGAAGGCGACTATAATGGTTAATGTTACTAAAATGGTAAATGCCATTAATATGATAAATGTAACTAAAGTGTTAAAAGCAACTTAAATAGTAAATGGAACTAAAATGATAAATGCAACTAAAATGGTAAATGCAAATAAAATGGTAAATACAACTAAAATGGTAAATGCAACTAAAATGGTAAATGCAACTAAAATGGTAAATTCAACTAAAATAGTAAATGTAAATAATATGGTAAATGCAATTAAATGGTTAATGCAACTAAAATGGTAAATGCAACTAAAATGGTAACTGCAACTAAACTGATAAATGCAACTAAAATGGTAAATGCAAATAAAATGGTAAATACAACTAAGATGGTAAATGCAATTAAAATGGTTAATGCAACAAAAATGGTATCTACAACTAAATTGGTGAATGCAACTAAAATGGTAAATGCAACTAAGATGGTAAATGCAACTAAAATAGTAGATGCAACTAAAATGGTAAATAACACTAAAATGGTAAATGCAACTAAAATGGTAAATGCAACTAAAATGGTAAATGCAACTAAAATGGTAAATGCAACTAAAATGGTAAATGCAATTAAATGGTGAATGCAACTAAAATGGTAAATGCAACTAAAATGGTAACTGCAACTAAAATGATAAATGCAACTAAAATGGTAAATGCAAATAAAATGGTAAATACAACTAAGATGGCAAATGCAACTAAAATGGTGAATGCAACTAAAATGGTAAATGCAACTAAAATGGTAAATGCAACTTAAATAGTAAATGCAACTAAGATGGTAAATGCAACTAAAATGGTAAATGCCATTAATATGGTAAATGCAACTTAAATGGTAAATGCAACTAAAATGGTAAATGCAACTAAAATGGTAAATGCAACTAAAATGTCAAATGCAACTAAAATGGTAAATGCAACTAAAATGGCAAATGCAACTAAAATGGTAAATGCAATTAAATGGTTAATGCAACTAAAATGGTAAATGCAACTAAAATGGTAAATGCAACTAAAATGGTAAATGCAACTAAAATGGTAAATGTAACTAAAATAGTGAATGCAACTATAATGGTAAATGCAATTAAATGGTTAATGCAACTAAATTGGTAAATGCAACTAAAATAGTAACTGCAACTAAAATGGTAAATGCAACTAAAATAGTAATAGCAACTAAAATGGTAAATGCAACTAAAATGGTAAATGCAACTAAAATGATAAATGCAACTAAAATGGTAAATGCAAATAAAATGGTAAATACAACTAAGATGGTAAATGCAATTAAAATGGTGAATGCAACTAAAATGGTAAATTCAAATAAAATAGTAAATGCAACTAAAATGGTAAATGCAACTTAAATGTTAAATGGGACTAAAATGGTAAATCCAACTAAAATGGCAAATGCAACTAAAATGGTAAATGCAACTAATATGGTAAATGCAATTAAATGGTTAATGCAACTAAAATGATAAATGCAAAATGGTAAATACAACTAAAATGGTAAACATTACGAAAATTGTAATTGCAACTGAAATGGTAAATGCCACTAAAATGGTAAATGCAACTAAAATGGTAAATGCAACTAAAATGTCAAATGCAACTAAAATGGTAACTGCAATTAAATGGGTAAATGTAACTAAAATTGTAAATGCAACTAAAATGGCAAATGCAACTAAACTGGTAAATGCAACTAAAATGGTAAATGCACTAAAATGGTAAATGCCACTTAACTGGTAAATGCAACTAAAATGGTAAATGCAACTAAAATGACAAATGCAACTAAAATGGCAAATGCAACAAAAATGGTGAATGCAACTAAAATGGTAAATGCAACTAAAATGGTAAATGCCATTAATATGGTAAATGCAACTAAAATGGTAAATGCTACTAAAATGGGAAATGCAACTTAAGTGGTTAATGCAACTAAGATGACAAAGCCAACTTAAATGGTAAATGCATTTTAAATGGTAAATGCAACTATAATGGTAAATTCATTTAAAATGGTTATTGCAATTAAAATGGTTAATGCAACTAAAATGGTGAAGGCGACTATAATGGTTAATGTTACTAAAATTGTAAATGCCATTAATATGATAAATGTAACTAAAATGTTAAAAGCAATTTAAATAGTAAATGGAACTTAAATGATAAATGCAACTAAAATGGTAAATGCAAATAAAATGGTAAATACAACTAAGATGGTAAATGCAATTAAAATGGTGAATGCAACTAAAATGGTAAATTCAACTAAAATAGTAAATGCAACTAATATGGTAAATGCAATTAAATGGTTAATGTAACTAAAATGGTAAATGCAACTAAAATGGTAACTGCAACTAAAATGATAAATGCAACTAAAATGGTAAATGCAAATAAAATGGTAAATACAACTAAGATGGTAAATGCAATTAAAATGGTGAATGCAACTAAAATGGTAAATTCAACTAAAATAGTAAATGCAACTAAAATGGTAAATGCAACTTAAATGGTAAATGGGACTAAAATGGTAAATCCAACTAAAATGGCAAATGCAACTAAAATGGTAAATGCAACTAATATGGTAAATGCAATTAAATGGATAATGCAACTAAAATGATAAATGCAAAATGGTAAATACAACTAAAATGGTAAACATTATGAAAATTGTAATTGCAACTGAAATGGTAAATGCAACTAAAATGGTAAATGCAACTAAAATGGTAAATGCAACTAAAATGTCAAATGCGACTAAAATGGTAAATGCAACTAAAATGGTAAATGGAACTAAAATTGTAAATGCAACTAAAATGGCAAATGCAACTAAGCTGGTAAATGCAACTAAAATGGTAAATGCACTAAAATGGTAAATGCCACTTAACTGGTAAATGCAACTAAAATAGTAAATGCAACTAAAATGATAAATGCAACTTAAATGGTAAATGGAACTAAAATGGTAAATCCAACTAAAATGGCAAATGCAACTAAAATGGTAAGTGCAACTAATATGGTAAATGCAATTAAATGGTCAATGCAACTAAAATGATAAATGCAAAATGGTAAATACAACTAAAATGGTAAACATTACGAAAATTGTAATTGCAACTAAAATGGTAAATGCCACTAAAATGGTAAATGCAACTAAAATGGTAAATGCTACTAAAATGGGAAATGCAACTTAAGTGGTTAATGCAACTAAGATGACAAAGCCAACTTTAATGGTAAATGCATTTTAAATGGTAAATGCAACTATAATGGTAAATTCATTTAAAATGGTTATTGCAATTAAAATGGTTAATGCAACTAAAATGGTGAAGGCGACTATAATGGTTAATGTTACTAAAATGGTAAATGCCATTAATATGATAAATGTAACTAAAATGTTAAAAGCAACTTAAATAGTAAATGGAACTAAAATGATAAATGCAACTAAAATGGTAAATGCAAATAAAATGGTAAATACAACTAAGATGGTAAATGCAATTAAAATGGTGAATGCAACTAAAATGGTAAATTCAACTAAAATAGTAAATGCAACTAATATGGTAAATGCAATTATATGGTTAATGCAACTAAAATGGTAAATGCAACTAAAATGGTAACTGCAACTAAAATGATAAATGCAACTAAAATGGTAAATGCAAATAAAATGGTAAATACAACTAAGATGGTAAATGCAATTAAAATGGTGAATGCAACTAAAATGGTAAATTCAACTAAAATAGTAAATGCCACTAAAATGGTAAATGCAACTTAAATGGTAAATGGGACTAAAATGGTAAATCCAACTAAAATGGCAAATGCAACTAAAATGGTAAATGCAACTAATATGGTAAATGCAATTAAATGGATAATGCAACTAAAATGATAAATGCAAAATGGTAAAAACAACTAAAATGGTAAACATTACGAAAATTGTAATTGCAACTGAAATGGTAAATGCAACTAAAATGGTAAATGCAACTAAAATGGTAAATGCAACTAAAATGGTAAATGCAACTAAAATGTCAAATGCGACTAAAATGGTAAATGCAACTAAAATGGTAAATGGAACTAAAATTGTAAATGCAACTAAAATGGCAAATGCAACTAAACTGGTAAATGCAACTAAAATGGTAAATGCACTAAAATGGTAAATGCCACTTAACTGGTAAATGCAACTAAAATAGTAAATGCAACTAAAATGGTAAATGCAACTTAAATGGTAAATGGGACTAAAATGGTAAATCCAACTAAAATGTCAAATGCGACTAAAATGGTAAATGCAACTAAAATGGTAAATCCAACAAAAATGGCAAATGCAACTAAAATGGTAAATGCAACTAATATGGTAAATGCAATTAAATGGTTAATGCAACTAAAATGATAAATGCAAAATGGTAAATACAACTAAAATGGTAAACATTACTAAAATTGTAATTGCAACTGAAATGGTAAATGCAACTAAAATGGTAAATGGAACTAAAATTGTAAATGCAACTAAGATGCCAAATGCAACTAAAATGGCAAATGCAACAAAAATGGCGAATGCAACTAAAATGGTAAATGCAACTATAATGGTAACTGGAACTAAAGTGGTAAATGCGACTAAAATGGTAAATGCCATTAATATGGTAAATGCAACTTAAATGGTTAATGCAACTAAGATGACAAATGCAACTTAAATTGTAAATGCATTTTAAATGGTAAATGCAACTATAATGGTAAATTCATTTAAAATGGTTATTGCAATTAAAATGGTTAATGCAACTAAAATGGTTAATGCACCTAAGATGGCAAAATAACTTAATTGGTAAATGCATTGTAAATGACAAATGCAACTATAATGGTAAATGCAACTATAATGTTAAATGGATTTAAAATGGTAAATGCAATTAAATGTTTAATGCAACTAAAATGGTAAATGCAACTAAAATGGTAAATGCAATTAAATGTTTAATGCAACTAAAATGGTAAATGCAACTAAAATGATAAATGTAACTAAGATGGTAAATGCAACTAAAATAGTAAATGCAACTAATATGGTAAATGCAACTAAAATGGTAAATGCAACTAAAATGGTAAATGCAACTAAAATGGTTAATTTAACTAAAATGACAAATGCAACTTAAAAGGCAAATGCAACTAAAATGGTAACTGCAACTGAAATGGTAAATGCAACTAAAATGGTAAATGCAATTAAATGTTTAATGCAACTAAAATGGTAAATGCAACTTAAAAGGCAAATGCAACTAAAATGGTAACTGCAACTGAAATGGTAAATGCAACTAAAATGGTAAATGCAATTAAATGTTTAATGCAACTAAAATGGTAAATGCAACTAAAATGGTAAATGCAACTAATATGGTAAATGCAACTAAAATGGTAAATGCAACTAAAATGGTAAATTTAACTAAAATGACAAATGCAACTTAAAAGGCAAATGCAACTAAAATGGTAACTGCAACTGAAATGGTAAATGCAACTAAAATTGTAAATGCAATTAAATGTTTAATGCAACTAAAATGGTAAATGCAACTAAAATGGTAAATGTAACTAAGATGGTAAATGCAACTAAAATAGTAAATGCAACTAATATGGTAAATGCAACTAAAATGGTAAATGCAACTAAAATGGTAAATGCAACTATAATGGTAAATTCATTTAAAATGGTTATTGCAATTAAAATGGTAAATGCAACTTAAATGGTGAAGGCGACTATAATGGTAAATGTTACTAAAATGGTAAATGCCATTAATATGATAAATGTAACTAAAATGGTAAATGCAACTTAAATATTAAATGCAACTAAAATGGTAAATGCAACTAAAATGGTAAATGCAATTAAATGTTTAATGCAACTAAAATGGTAAATGCAACTAAAATGGTAAATGTAACTAAGATGGTAAATGCAACTAAAATGGTAAATGCAACTAATATGGTTAATGCAACTAAAATGGTAAATGCAACTAAAATGGTAAATTTAACTAAAATGACAAATGCAACTTAAAAGGCAAATGCAACTAAAATGGTAACTGCAACTGAAATGGTAAATGCAACTAAAATGATAAATGTAACTAAAATTGTAAATACAACTTAAATAGTAAATGCAACTAAAATGGTAAATGCAACTAAAACGGTAAATTCAATTAAATGTTTAATACAACTAAAATGGTAAATGCAACTAAAATGTTAAATGCAACTTTTTTTTTTATAATCTACACGCGCTCAAGGGATTATGAATACCCTTTAAATGTTTCAACACAGCGCGGGCGTGAGGGTGAGGTTAAGGAAGAGAAAGAATGATAGGAAAGATGTGTGGCGTGATATTCGGATACTGTAGGTGGTTGTTGTGTCAGATTTTATCTCCAGGGATGGCGGCTGAACTAATGCGGAGAAATTTCCGTGTCTTATTTATCGATGTCCCTTATAATTCGCATTAATTTTGTTATCCTTTTGTCATATCTTATCGGTATACTAGTTTTACTCAATCACATGTTGTTAGTGTTATGCCTAAACAGCATGTAATGAGTAAACCAGCAACTCATTGTATGACAATTATTTTTAGAATTGGTTTTAATGGAAAATAAGAAGACATAGACTACGGCAGGGATCGAACCTGTGACCATGAGGTTGACAGGCGAACACACAACTATCGCGCCACGGCCACACTAAGATGGTAAATGCAACTAAAATAGTAAATGCAACTAATATGGTAAATGCAACTAAAATGCTAAATGCAATTAAATGGTTAATGCAACTAAAATGGTAAATGCAACTGTTCAGGACTACTCTCTGTTTTATCACAATAATCCATTACGTACAAAATTTGTTCAAACCATTTAAACTTAAAGTTTGCATCTAACGTAAATTTCATTTCATTCAAAACATACATATATCATTTTATAATTATATAATGCCAAACATTTAAATTATACACTATGTTTTGTTCTTAATCTTTAAATTCATGATCATGCAGTTAGTTTCTTTTTTTGCTTACTTAACTCTAATGTTAACTTTATTAAATATTCAAGTTGTTATCAGCACAGTTAGAATTTGGTTCTCTCAATTTTTCTTGTATTTCTTTGCCTCAACTTTCTTTTGACTTCGCAAGAAGGAAAATTGTGAGCATCGATCTTTTTCCATTTCGATCGTCAAACAGAGCAGACCTTTGGTAACGTAAAACTTGTAAAATAAAACTTATAACATAAAACATATATTTATAGACAAATACATTCCAAATAATAGAATAGAGGTTTTTTTTTACTTATTTTCTATCAAACTTATAGACATTTTCGGAAACAAATATAACTAAACATTTAGAATAAAAAATCCAAATCCTACAATACAGTCCATACATTCGGAATCATTCGTGGTCCTTCAAAGCCGAATTTTTTAAGACAAAAAAATATATATAAAAAGGTGTCGAGTGTGGAACTATATGTATGTACATATATATATACTTATTTGTATTAAACTTAAGAAGATATAGGTACTTCGCAGCTCCTCACGTGACATAGTCTATAGTGAACTTTTTTTATGAATTTTCAATAAGTGCGTTTTATGGAATTAATCATTTATTGATTTAATTGTTTATCGGTACAGTTAATAAAAGCTGATTTGATCTCGCGTTTGGCATACGTACTTTTTATATTTTAATCGAAAGCTTAATTAACTAAGATGTCAGGTGTATTAAAAATTAAGTGCGGTAACGCAAAAGGGCGTTTAACGCGGGCAGCAGCATTTGTAGAGACAATTGACGAATCTACATCTGTTGAAATGTTGCAAATTCGTTTAAATAAACTTGAGATCTCATGGGCAGAATTTTCATCGCTTCATAATGAGATTCTCGAAAATTCAGAGGAAGAAGAAATAGACGAAATCGAAACTGAATTTTCAGAATACGAATTAAAATATTTTGTTACCAATGCCAAGCTAGTTAAGGCCATTCGCGATAGAGAAAAATCTTCGTCCAAACCGGTGGAATCTATTGATAAATCTTTGGCTATAGATCGCTTAGCTGAGCAGCAATCAATTTTTCTAGAAAAACTTAATTCTTCCACACCGTCATTTAATAATTCGAATACTACTAAACTTCCGTCCATCGTCGTGCCACCATTCAGTGGAAGTTACAAAGATTGGCCATCTTTTCGGGACATTTTTCTGGGATCAGTTGACACTAAGGTAAATCTTAGTCCAACTCATAAATTCCATTATTTAAAATCATATTTACACGGTGACGCAGCTAACCTTATAAAACATATTCAAATAAATGATGCAAACTATCCTGAAGCTTGGGATCGATTGGAAAAGCGATACGATCGTAATCAATTAATCGTTCAATCATTTATTGAAACTTTTTTGTCACTTCCAACTGCAAATAGCTGCAATGTGCAAATTTTAAGAAAAATTACTGACGGTGCCGATGAAGTTGTGCGTGGTCTTAGTGCTTTGGGCAAATCGGGTCGCGACCCTTGGCTCATTTTTTTATTATTGAATAAACTTGATTCGGACACAAGACAATCTTGGGCGGAACGTAACGGTTCTCGGGAAGATGCTACCATAGTCGAGTTCTTAGGATTCTTAGAAGAGCGGTGCGATGCTCTTGAGGCATGTCAATCTTTAAGCAGTCGTTCAGTGGCATCGCGTACAAGGCACTCAAGTAACATTCGAGCTCATTTATCTGGATTATCAGATCCTAATTCGACTTCTAAATGCCCTATGTGTCAAGATAACCACATTCTCGCCCAGTGTGCCAAATTCGTCGCATTAGACACTGAATCCCGTCGGAGCTTTACTAAGACAAATTCTTTATGTTTTAACTGTCTTCGGGTTGGACATTCGTCACAAAAATGTCATTCGTCGTTCCGTTGTCGGGTGTGTAAATCACGCCATCATTCGCTCGTGCATTCTGATGATGCAGTCAAGAAAACTCAATCTTCTTCGTCGATTTCTTCGAATCAATTTCAACCTTCGTCGTCAAACCTCGCTCCATCCGCTTCCACCATTCCACTCGTGAGTAACCATTCGCTTGATTTTAGTTGTCGTAAGAAAACTCTGTTACCAACCCTATTGGCTAAAATTCAAGACATTCAAGGAAATCTTATCGATTGTCGGGTGCTTCTAGATTCCGGGTCACAATCTACATTCGTTGTTGAATCTTTCGCGCAAAGACTCGGGTATCATCGGAAACACTCAAGAATTCCTATTCTTGGTTTATCGTCTACTGAAGTGGGATATACAAAGGGACGTATTTCTTTGAATCTTCGGTCATGTGTCAACTCTTCTCAGTTGTTCGTTGAGGCCTTTATACTGGATAAATTAACTTCGAATTTACCAACAAAATCTATTGATATTTCTTCGTGGTCTCATATTCGTAACCTTGAACTCGCTGATCCAAATTTCAACGTCGCTGGTACAATCGATGTTCTTCTCGGCGGTGACAAGCTTTGGAGTATCCTGAGAAACGGACAAATTCGAGGCCCTAATGGATGTCCAATCGCTCAATGCACTTCGTTTGGGTGGGTCATAACCGGACAGTTTTTTGAACCTGAAGAATCAAACCATTTTACTTCATTTCACTCGTTAGTCGACATAGATGCGTTATTACAACGGTTCTGGGAACTCGAAGAGGCTATTCCAGCAAACAATTCAGTTGTTGTCGACCAAGCCGAAGAACATTTTCTCCAGACTTTCTCTCGTTCTCCAGATACTAAATATGTTGTTCAACTCCCATTCAAAACTCAAAATCCATTATTCGGAAATACTCTTTCTCTTGCTATTTCTCGTCTATTCGCAATGGAACGTCGGTTTTCCCAAAATTCGAAATTGCGAGAGTTGTATTCTGATTTCATGAGAGAATATATTGACTTAGGCCACATGACGCGCATTCCTAGTGAAGAAGTCAGTCCTAATGTCAGGTGCTTTTATCTTCCCCACCACGCAGTGCTAAAACCGGACAGTTCGTCTACAAAATTACGTGTAGTTTTTGATGGATCAGCCAGGGACTCCACTGGAAGGTCTTTGAACAATGCGTTATTAATAGGCCCTCCAATTCAACGCGATCTGGTAGGTGTTTGTTTACGCTTTCGACAACATCCGTTCGTTTTCACTGCGGACGTTGTAAAGATGTTTCGACAGATTTGGGTAGAGGATTCTGACACTGACTACCAACGTATTGTTTGGCGCGACTCTCCTTCGAAGAAAATCGAACATTACCGTTTACGTACTGTGACGTACGGTACAGCTTCCGCTCCTTTCCTGTCAGTTCGCGTTTTAAAACAACTTGCCGAAGACTACAAAATGGACTACCCAAGTGCAGCTCGTGTTCTATCTGAGGACGTCTACGTAGATGATGTGATGACAGGAGCACAAACAACCAATGAACTCATCGAATTAAAGTCCGAGTTAAAAATTCTTTTGTCCATGGCCAAACTTCAGCTGCGAAAATGGAGCTCGAACTGTTGGCCCCTGCTTGCTTCTCTCCCCAAGGAAGACTGTGAGTATTCGGTTTTTGACACAGAGCCTTCAAAGTCATTTGTGAAGGTACTTGGAATGCATTGGAATCCTTCAAATGACGAATATTCGTTTCGCATGTCAAACTCTCTTCCAACCATTTCGTTAACTAGGCGCTCGTTGTTGTCAGAAGTAGCGCGTATCTTCGATCCGTTAGGATTGTTAGCACCATCGGTTATACTTTTTAAAATGCTTTTTCAGGAACTCTGGTCATCGAATCTTAACTTAGGATGGGACGACCCACTGCCTTCAGAGTTAGCCGAACGATGGAAAATTTACAGAAAGGAGATTTCATTTTTTGAGCAGATTCGAATACCCAGAAACTTGTTTCCATCTTCGTTGGACGACGTGGAGCTTCATGGGTTCTGCGATGCATCTACTCTTGCATATGGTGCTGTCGTATATACTCGCTATAAAATCGCTGAAGGAAAATACAACATAACAATTGTCGCAGCTAAGACCAAAGTAGCTCCGTTGAAACCTGTTTCTATTCCTCGATTAGAGCTGTGCGGAGCTTTGCTGTTGACTCGGTTGTTCAGTCTTATAAAATCTTCGTTTTCGCGTCAATTCACAAAAACGGTAGCTTGGTGCGATTCAGAAATTGTTCTGCACTGGCTCTCATCACCTCCACGTCGCTGGACTACTTTCGTCGCCAACAGAACTGCAACTATACTCGAAAACACCCCAAGAAGTTGGTGGCATCATATCTCTTCAGAGTCGAATCCAGCTGATTGTTCTTCGCGTGGCATACTTCCATCCAATCTCCCAAACCATCCTCTCTGGTGGACTGGTCCATCATGGTTATCGCTAGAGGAAAATAAATGGCCAAAATCTAAATCCGAAACTCTTAAATCAGACGACAACGAACTTCTACTCGAAACGAAGCAATGTGCTCATCGAGTACTTCTAACCGCACCGGACAATTTTGATGTTATCGATCACATAATTGGTAAAACTTCGTCGTGGCTTCGTATGCAAAGAATACTCGCGTACGTGATTCGGTTCATCTTCAACTATCTCAATTATCTAAGTGATAAACCTAATCGTCGTACCTCATACCTAACAACGAAAGAAATCCTTATCGCCAAACAACCCTAATAAAATCCGTCCAACTAAATTCATTCAGTGAAGATATTCGCGCCCTAAAAACCAAAAATCTATTGCCCATGAAATCAAACCTCCTAAAATATGCTCCATTTCTCGACAAGAACGGTCTCCTCAGAGTAGGAGGAAGAATAAAAAATGCTAACATTTCTTTTAATATAAAACATCCATATATTCTCCCAAATAACCATTTTTCTTATCTTATTGTAGAAGATATCCATAAGGCTAATCTACATCCTGGAGTTTCCGCAACGTTCGCCATCGTAAGACAGCAGTACTGGATACTAGGGTCTCGTAATCTCATCCGAAGGATTGTTTTTAAGTGTACAACATGCTTTAAACTACGAAGAAACAATACTTCGCAGCTAATGGGTGACCTACCATCACAACGAATATCACAGAGCCGTCCATTTTCGCATACTGGTAGTGACTATGCTGGTCCATTCTGCGTTAAGCTCTCCAGGGGACGCAATCCAAAAACGTCAAAAGCATACATATGCTTGTTTGTATGTATGGCTACAAAGGCTATACATCTCGAGCTAGTGAGTGATCTTACCTCAGACGCATTTTTAGCCGCCTTTCGTCGATTTGTTTCCCGGCGTGGATTTTGTTCGAATGTTTATTCGGACAATGGAACAAACTTCCAAGGTGCTCGTCGATGCCTGAACGAGATGCATAAGTTGGTCATCTCAGAAGCGTACAATGAAGCCGTGGCTACATCACTTGCAAAAAACAACGTCACTTGGCACTTTATCCCCCCATCATCCCCACACTTTGGTGGTCTGTGGGAGGCTGGTGTCAAGTCCGTCAAGTTTCACCTGCGACGAGTAATTGGAGCATCAATTCTTACGTTCGAAGACATGTACACTGTCTTAACCCAGATTGAAGCTGTTCTGAATTCTCGTCCTCTTTGTGTGATATCAGATCATGATTTGAATCCATTAACACCCGCTCATTTCCTTATAGGTGAACCACTTACTGCTGTGCCAGAACCAACTACGTTGTCCATACCTTTGAATCGCTTGACGCACTGGAACCATCTACAAAATATGGTACAAGGATTCTGGAAGCGGTGGCATGTGGAGTATATTACCACACTTCAAGAGCGACCAAAATGGAAAAGGGCAACTCCAAACCTAAACACAGGGGACATTGTGATCATAAAGGAGCCAAACCTTCCGCCAACAAAGTGGCTTCTTGGGAAGATCGAAGCAACAACCCAAGGAACTGATGGTCGAGTACGAGTTGCGACTGTAAAGACGAATGGTGGAACCTTTGTTCGTCCAATCACAAAATTGGCACTTCTACCCATTTCCTGAAACTCGTTCCAGGGGGGGCGGGATGTTCAGGACTACTCTCTGTTTTATCACAATAATCCATTACGTACAAAATTTGTTCAAACCATTTAAACTTAAAGTTTGCATCTAACGTAAATTTCATTTCATTCAAAACATACATATATCATTTTATAATTATATAATGCCAAACATTTAAATTATACACTATGTTTTGTTCTTAATCTTTAAATTCATGATCATGCAGTTAGTTTCTTTTTTTGCTTACTTAACTCTAATGTTAACTTTATTAAATATTCAAGTTGTTATCAGCACAGTTAGAATTTGGTTCTCTCAATTTTTCTTGTATTTCTTTGCCTCAACTTTCTTTTGACTTCGCAAGAAGGAAAATTGTGAGCATCGATCTTTTTCCATTTCGATCGTCAAACAGAGCAGACCTTTGGTAACGTAAAACTTGTAAAATAAAACTTATAACATAAAACATATATTTATAGACAAATACATTCCAAATAATAGAATAGAGGTTTTTTTTTACTTATTTTCTATCAAACTTATAGACATTTTCGGAAACAAATATAACTAAACATTTAGAATAAAAAATCCA
This sequence comes from Philhelius pedissequus, assembly GCA_910595825.1. Lineage (NCBI taxonomy): Eukaryota > Metazoa > Arthropoda > Insecta > Diptera > Syrphidae > Philhelius > Philhelius pedissequus. The sequence goes on along the minus strand of OU343161.1, from coordinate 225,023,430 downwards.
AATCCTACAATACAGTCCATACATTCGGAATCAGCAACTAAAATGGTAAATGCAACTAAGATGGTAAATGCAACTAAAATGGTAAATGCAATTATATGGTTAATGCAACTAAAATGGTAAATGCAACTGAAATGGTAAATGCAACTAAAATGATAAATGTAACTAAAATGGTAAATGCAACTAAAATGGTAAATGCAACTAAAATGGTAACTGCAACTAAGATGGCAAATGCAACTAAAATGGTAAATGCAACTTAAAAATGGTAAATGCAACTAAAATGGTAAATGCAAGTAAAATGGCAAATGCAACTAAAATGGTAAATGCAATTAAATGGTTAATTCAACTAAAATGGTAAATGCAACTAAAATGGTAAATGCAACTAAAATTGTAAATGCAACTTAAAAATGGTAAATGCAACTAAAATGGTAAATGCAACTAAAATGGCAAATGCAACTAAAATGGTAAATGCAATTAAATGGTTAATGCTACTAAAATGGTAAATGCAACTAAAATGGTAAATGTAACTAAAATGATGAATGCAACTAAAATGGTAAATGCAATTAAATGGTTAATGCAACTAAATTGGTAAATGCAGCTAAAATAGTAACTCCAACTAAAATGGTAAATGCAACTAAAATAGTAAATGCAAATAAAATGGTAAATGTAACTAAGATGGTAAATGCAACTAAAATGGTAAATGCAACTAAAATGGTAAATGCAACTAAAATGGTAACTGCAGCTAAAATGATAAATGCAACTAAAATGGTAAATGCAAATAAAATGGTAAATACAACTAAGATGGTAAATGCAACTAAAATGGTGAATGCAACTAAAATGGTAAATTCAACTAAAATAGTAAATGCAACTAAAATGGAAAATGCAACTTAAATGGTAAATGGGACTAAAATGGTAAATCCAACTAAAATGGCAAATGCAACTAAAATGGTAAATGCAACTAATATGGTAAATGCAATTAAATGGTTAATGCAAATAAAATGATAAATGCAAAATGGTAAATACAACTAAAATGGTAAACATTACTAAAATTGTAATTGCAACTGAAATGGTAAATGAAACTAAAATGGTAAATGCAACTAAAATGTTAAATGCAACTAAAATGTCAAATGCAACTAAAATGGTAAATGCAACTAAAATGGTAAATTTAACTAAAATTGTAAATGCAACTAAAATGGCAAATGCAACTAAACTGGTAAATGCAACTAAAATGGTAAATGCACTAAAATGGTAAATGCCACTTAACTGGTAAATGCAACTAAAATGGTAAATGCAACTAAAATGACAAATGCAACTAAAATGGCAAATGCAACAAAAATGGCGAATGCAACTAAAATGGTAAATGCAACTATAATAGTAACTGGAACTAAAGTGGTAAATGCGACTAAAATGGTAAATGCCATTAATATGGTAAATGCAACTTAAATGGTTAATGCAACTAAGATGACAAATGCAACTTAAATAGTAAATGCATTTTAAATGGTAAATGCAACTATAATGGTAAATTCATTTAAAATGGTTATTGCAATTAAAATGGTTATTGCAACTAAAATGGTTAATGCACCTAAGATGGCAAAATAACTTAAATGGTAAATGCATTGTAAATGATAAATGCAACTATAATAGTAAATGCAACTATAATGTTAAATGGATTTAAAATGGTAAATGCGACTAAAATGGTAACTGCAACTAAAATGGTAAATGCAACTTAAATGGTGAAGGCGACTATAACGGTAAATGTTACTAAAATGGTAAATGCCATTAATATGATAAATGCAACTAAAATGGTAAATGCAACTTAAATATTAAATGCAACCAAAATAGTAAATGCAACTAAAATGGTAAATGCAACTTAAAAATGGTAAATGCAACTAAAATGATAATTGCAAGTAAAATGGCAAATGCAACTAAAATGGTAAATGCAATTAAATGGTTAAAGCAACTAAAATGGTAAATGCAACTGAAATGGTAAATGCAACTAAAATGATAAATGTAACTAAAATGGTAAATAGAACTTAAATAGTAAATGCAACTAAAATGGTAAATGCAACTAAAATGGTAAATGCAACTAAAATGGTAAATGCAACTTAAAAATGGTAAATGCAACTAAAATGATAAATGCAACTAAAATGGTAAATGCAACTAAAATGGTAAATGCAATTAAATGGTTAACGCAACTAAAATGGTAAATGCAACTGAAATGGTAAATGCAACTAAAATGATAAATGTAACTAAAATGGTAAATAGAACTTAAATAGTAAATGCAACTAAAATGGTAAATGCAACTAAAATGGTAAATGCAATTAATTGGTTAATTCAAATAAAATGGTAAATGCAACTAAAATGGTAAATGGAACTAAAATGGTAAATGCAACTAAGATGGTAAATGCAACTAAAATAGTAAATGCAACTAATATGGTAAATGCAACTAAAATGGTAAATGCAACTAAAATGGTAAATGTAACTAAAATGACAAATGCAACTTAAAAGGCAAATGCAACTAAAATGGTAACTGCAACCAAAATGGTAAATGCAACTAAAGTGGCAAATGCAACTAAAATGGTAAATGGGACTAAAATGGTAAATGCCACTAAACTGGTAAATGCAACTAAAATGGAAAATTCAACTAAAATGGTAAATGCAATTAAATGGATATTAAATGTAACTGAAATGGTAAATGCAACTAAAATAGTAAATGCAACTAAAATGGTGAATGCAACTAAAATGGTTAATGCTACTAAAATGATAAATGTAACTAAAGTGGTAAGTGCAACTAAAATGGTAACTGCAACTATAATGATAAATGCAACTAAAATGGTAAATGCAAATAAAATGGTAAATGCAACTAAGATGGTAAATGCAACTAAAATGGTGAATGCAACTAAAATGGTAAATGCAACTAAAATAGTAAATGCAACTAAAATGGTAAATGCAACTAAAATGGTAAATGGGACTAAAATGGTAAATCCAACTAAAATGGCAAATGCAACTAAAATGTTAAATACAACTAATATGGTAAATGCAATTAAATGGTTAATGCAACTAAAATGATAAATGCAAAATGGTAAATACAACTAAAATGGTAAACATAACTAAAATTGTAATTGCAACTAAAATGGTAAATGCAACTAAGATGGTAAGTGCAACTAAAATGGTAAATGCAACTAAAATGATAAATGTAACTAAAATGGTAAATGCAACTTAAATAGTAAATGCAACTAAAATGATAAATGTAACTAAAATGGTAAATAGAACTTAAATAGTAAATGCAACTAAAATGGTAAATGCAACTAAAATGGTAAATTCAATTAATTGGTTAATTCAAATAAAATGGTAAATGCAACTAAAATGGCAAATGCAACTAAAATGTTAAATACAACTAATATGGTAAATGCAATTAAATGGTTAATGCAACTAAAATGATAAATGCAAAATGGTAAATACAACTAAAATGGTAAACATAACTAAAATTGTAATTGCAACTAAAATGGTAAATGCAACTAAGATGGTAAGTGCAACTAAAATGGTAAATGCAACTAAAATGGTAAATGCAACTAAAATGGTAAATGCAACTTAAAAATGGTAAATGCAACTAAAATGATAAATGCAAGTAAAATGGCAAATGCAACTAAAATGGTAAATGCAATTAAATGGTTAACGCAACTAAAATGGTAAATGCAACTGAAATGGTAAATGCAACTAAAATGATAAATGTAACTAAAATCGTAAATAGAACTTAAATAGTAAATGCAACTAAAATGGTAAATGCAACTAAAATGGTAAATGCAATTAATTGGTTAATTCAAATAAAATGGTAAATGCAACTAAAATGGTAAATGGAACTTAAATAGTAAATGCAACTAAGATGGTAAATGCAACTAAAATAGTAAATGCAACTAATATGGTAAATGCAACTAAAATGGTAAATGCAACTAAAATGGTAAATGTAACTAAAATGACAAATGCAACTTAAAAGGCAAATGCAACTAAAATGGTAACTGCAACCAAAATGGTAAATGCAACTAAAGTGGCAAATGCAACTAAAATGGTAAATGGGACTAAAATGGTAAATGCCACTAAACTGGTAAATGCAACTAAAATGGAAAATTCAACTAAAATGGTAAATGCAATTAAATGGATATTAAATGTAACTGAAATGGTAAATGCAACTAAAATAGTAAATGCAACTAAAATGGTAAATGCAACTAAAATGGTTAATGCTACTAAAATGATAAATGTAACTAAAGTGGTAAATGCAACTAAAATGGTAACTGCAACTATAATGATAAATGCAACTAAAATGGTAAATGCAAATAAAATGGTAAATGCAACTAAGATGGTAATGCAACTAAAATGGTGAATGCAACTAAAATCGTAAATGCAACTAAAATAGTAAATGCAACTAAAATGGTAAATGCAACTAAAATGGTAAATGGGACTAAAATGGTAAATCCAACTAAAATGGCAAATGCAACTAAAATGTTAAATACAACTAATATGGTAAATGCAATTAAATGGTTAATGCAACTAAGATGATAAATGCAAAATGGTAAATACAACTAAAATGGTAAACATAACTAAAATTGTAATTGCAACTAAAATGGTAAATGCAACTAAGATGGTAAGTGCAACTAAAATGGTAAATGCAACTAAAATGATAAATGTAACTAAAATGGTAAATGCAACTTAAATAGTAAATGCAACTAAAATGGTAAATGCAACTAAAATGGTAAATGAATTTAAATGGTTAATGCAACTAAAATGGTAAATGCAACTAAAATGGTAAATGCAACTAAAATGGTAAATGCAACTAAGATGGTAAATGCAACTAAAATAGTAAATGCAACTAATATGGTAAATGCAACTAAAATCGTAAATGCAACTAAAATGGTAAATGTAACTAAAATGACAAATGCAACTAAAAAGGCAAATGCAACTAAAATGGTAAACATAACTAAAATTGTAATTGCAACTAAAATGGTAAATGCAACTAAAATGGTCAATGCAACTAAAATGGTAAATGCAACTAAAACGTCAAATGCAACTAAAATGGTAACTGCAACTAAAATGTTAAATGCAATTTAAATTGGAAATGCAACTATAATGGTAAATGCAGCTAAAATGGTAAATGCCCTAAAATGGTAAATGCCAATAAACTGGTAAATGCAACTAAAATGGAAAATTCAACTAAAATGGTAAATGCAATTAAATGGTTAATGCTACTAAAATGGTAAATGCAACTAAAATGGTAAATGTAACTAAAATGATGAATGCAACTAAAATGGTAAATGCAATTAAATGGTTAATGCAACTAAATTGGTAAATGCAACTAAAATAGTAACTCCAACTAAAATGGTAAATGCAACTAAAATAGTAAATGCAAATAAAATGGTAAATGTAACTAAGATGGTAAATGCAACTAAAATGGTAAATGCAACTAAAATGGTAAATGCAACTAAAATGGTAAATGCAACTAAAATGGTAACTGCAGCTAAAATGATAATTGCAACTAAAATGGTAAATGCAAATAAAATGGTAAATACAACTAAGATGGTAAATGCAACTAAAATGGTGAATGCAACTAAAATGGTAAATTCAACTAAAATAGTAAATGCAACTAAAATGGAAAATGCAACTTAAATGGTAAATGGGACTAAAATGGTAAATCCAACTAAAATGGCAAATGCAACTAAAATGGTAAATGCAACTCAGTACCGATCAGCATACCATCGGCTGCACATCGATGCGCGTAAGTGATCGATAAGTGAAAAAATAGAAAGAAAAAAAAAACGGAAAAACTATCTTGTGTTGTGCTACCTTTTTTTGTTTTATTCCAACAAAACCCAAACAACAAGCCCATAACAAAACAATAATAAGATCAGTAAAAAAAAAATAATCTATAACAACGCGCCCTTCCCATAATATTAATTCAGTGTTCAAATATAATAATAACCAACAAATAAAACAACACAAATAAGCATAACGTGCGGTAAATATTTCCTCCTCCTTTTCCTTGTCACTTCTCGCAGTTGTATTAGCTTGATCATTGTAGGTACTGAGTGGAGCTTATCACACAGTGCATGCAATGATTAGGTTAGTATAACGTCAGATGGATTACTGTTTGTTTTTTTCTATTTAACCAGGGGCGGATCAATATAAATTGTCACTAAGGCATAACACTAGTGACAATTTGTTATTGAAAAGTTCAAATTGGAATATAGATCAAACATTCATTATAGTTAATTGTCTGACTTGTGTTTTATTTGTTTTTAAATGTTAAAATGGTTGGTAGTTTTAGAGTCGATTATACCAATATTCGCGGGCTCAGGAAAAATTTTTGTGCCGCGTATGTCCACACTGTAAAAAATAGGCCAGCTGTTTTGGCACTGAGTGAGACCCAGATAGGCGAAAATTCTGATCAATCGGAATTTCGTCTGTTTGGGTTCAACTTAGTGCCATTATTCTTTTCCCACCATGGTCTCGCCGTATACGTAAGAAATGATGTAGCGTACCAACTCCAACCACAATATGGCTTGTGGTCAAACACAAATTTTAATTTCATGTGGTTAAAATTCACGGTAAATAAGCACATCATACACATACACACATTTGGATAGAGTTTCAACTTTTAACGAATTTGATGCTTTGTCCGACTCCATTCAAAGAATTGTTTCCCATTATCCTCACACTGAAATCGTCATTGCGGGCGATTTCAATGTACACAATTCTAGTTGGCTCCGCTTTTCGAGCCAGACAACACCCGAAGGAAGGTATGTTGAGGTCTTTGCTGAGTTAAACCAACTGACTCAGATTGTTGACGAGCCAACCCGAATACCTGACGTTGCAGGTCAAACCGCAAACACTCTAGACTTGTTCCTTACCTCTGACCCTAATAAATACACGCTAAATGTATTGTCGCCTCTAGCTACATCAGACCATTGTGTCGTATCTGCAAATTTCTCATGCCAACAACACTCAGTTAAAGAAAAACCACCTACGAGAACCGTTTGGCAATATGGGAAAGCCAACTGGGACGGTCTCAATAATTTCTTCAGAAACTTTAACTGGTCATTATGCTTCCTCGGTAGTGACATAGACTCGAGCGCAGTTATGATAACAAATTTAATCCTTTATGGAATGAGAAATTTTATCCCGAATAGGGTGAAATCTATCAAACCGAAGGAAAATGCATGGTTTGATTCAAGCTGTAAAGAGGTTATTAGGGATAGAGAAGTCAGTTTCCGGAATTATAAAGCCAACCCCACTGAGGAATACCGGAAAAAGTTTCAACAAGCTAGAAAGACTTGCAACGTTCACATTCGTAGAACCAAATTTTTGCATGACCAAAAATTAAGGCAAAAAATACTACAATGTCCCAAAGGTAGTAAGAATTTTTGGTCATTTGTAAAAACTATTCGAAATTCAACTTCTTCTTCGGTTCCAACGCTCGTCTTTAATGACACCCCTTTTGTCAGTTCTCGCGAAAAAGCCAATTTGCTTGCAGCGCAGTTCGCTGTTAATTCGATGCTGTCAGAAAGTGTTATGACTCCTCCAGTACTTGAGAGCGTAAATGATTTTATGGGACGAATCTTCTTTCGCACTCGTGCAGTTGCTAGAGTCCTCAAAGATCTTGACATAAACAAATCCGCTGGCCCGGATAGTATCCCTCCCATCGTTTTGAAGAGGTGTTCTTCAACGCTGGCAAAACCACTGCGTAAGCTTTTCTATCTGTCCTATTCTACAGGTCTCTTTCCGAGTGGATGGAAAACAGCATTTGTCCAGCCTGTCCATAAAAAAGGCGCATCTTCTTCACCATCTAATTACCGTCCAATTGCACTTACGTCTCTTCTTTCCAAGGTCATGGAAACGCTGATTAATTATCAGCTCAAGAAATATCTTGAAGAACGAAAGCTCCTTAATGACCGGCAGTATGGCTTTCGTAGCAATAGGTCCACTGGTGATTTGATGGTATATCTCACCGAACAGTGGCACAAATCTTTACATCGTTTTGGAAAAAGTAAGATTATTGCGCTTGATATTTCAAAAGCATTTGATAGAGTTTGGCATTAAGCTCTCCTATCGAAAATGCGTGCATTTGGTATCGATGAATGTCTTCTTCGTTGGATTAGAAATTACCTTTCGGACCGTTCAATACAAGTTGTATTGGACGGTTTCAAGTCTGATATTCACAAAATAAATGCTGGTGTGCCCCAGGGCTCCGTATTGTCTCCGACCCTCTTTCTCATTTTTATTAATGATCTCTTATCTGGAACTTCTAATCCACTTAATTGTTTTGCTAACGATAGTACTCTCAGCTTTTCATATTCGTTTTTAGATGCACCTCCTTGTTTTTCGGACGTGCAACTGGAACGGCAGCGTATGATAAGCTCATTAAATTCTGATCTTGACAGCATTGTTATTAGAGTTACGCTTTTTCAATAGAAATAAAAAGACTTCTTAAGAACAAATAAGAAATTTATTATGAATATTAATTATATATGTTTGTATGTTGAAGTTACAAAGAAGAATGAGTGATTGATTGAAATTATTTTATACAAAATAATAAAGCTCTACGCATGTTGCTTTGACTAATATTATATATGAAGAGTGTTTTATTGTAAGGTGCAAAATGATTATATTCAACACCCCCTCTCAATTTGTGGCCGGTATGTGATGAAGTCCAAGTCCGATTAAACATCTCTCATGATTCAGTCTTGGAAGAGACTTGGTGAGTATATCAGCGACCATCTTTTCTGTTGGTAAATATTTTAGCGATATTGGCCAACTCTTTATAACTTCTCGGATGAAATGATACCTTATACCAATGTGTTTGGACCGAGCGTGAAAAACAGGATTCTCAGCCAATTTTCCTGCACCTTGATTATCGTTGAACATCTTTACTTCGCATAGGTTTTCAAAACCAAGTTCCTTAAGAAACTTTAATAGAAAAACTGCTTCTCTGCCTGCATCGCTGATTGCCATATATTCAGCTTCTGTTGAAGATAAGGCGACCGTTCTCTGCTTCCGAGATTCCCATGAAACAGCTGCTCCACTGATGATAAAAGTTGATCCAGTATAGGACCGGCGATCTATTGGGCAGTTTCCCCAATCTGCGTCTACAAAACACGTTAATGTTCCTGTTTCATCTTTGTTAAATTGAAGACCATAATGAGTAGTGCCTTTCAGGTAACGCAATACTCGCTTAGCTGCAACCCAGTGTTCTTGATTATAGCAATTGTTAAATTGACTGAGAGCGCTTGCTGCATATGCTATATCCGGACGTGTTGCTACAGCTAGATACATGAGAGCGCCAGTAAGCTCACGATATGGAACGTTACTTAATTGATCCTTGTACTCGTCGCGTCCTTTAGAGAGTTTGCAATCTGATGCCATAGGAGTTGCTACAGGCTTGCAGTCTTCCATTCCAAATCTCTTCAATATATCTTCAATGTATCCGCTTTGCGTCATTTGAATTTTACCTTGCAGTCTTTTAATTTGTATGCCTAAACAGTAATTGGCTTCTCCAAGATCTCGTGTATTAAATTCTTTAGCTATCGCACTTTTAATGTCTTGTACCATTCTTTGATTGCTTGAAAAGATCAAAATGTCATCGACATAAATGAGCACGAATATTTTCTTACACTGGCTGGTATAAATGCATGTATCGGAAACAGTTGGTACTAGACCGATTTTCTTCAATGTTCTATCAATTTCTATGTTCCATTGACGCCCAGCTTGTCGTAAACCATATAAGGCCTTTTTTAGTTTACATACCTTTTCACCACTTTCTTGAGGTTTTTTCAGCATTTTGGTAGCTTTCTGTCTCAAATTTATATCAATTTCGGTATCAGACATCTTCTTCAACATTTCGTTCAACAACACAGGTTTTTGCATGTAAATGTCTTCATTGACTGTTCCGTTCAAGTATGCTGACGTGATGTCCATTTGATATATCTTCATTTGGTACTTTGCAGCTAGAGCAATCATAATCCTTAACGAGCAAAGTCTGGCCACAGGAGAAAAAGTCTCATGGAAATCTATCCCCGGCTTTTGTGTGAAGCCTTTAGCCACAAGTCTAGCCTTACGCCTTTCGAGCAATCCATCAGCAGTCCATTTGTTTCGCAATACCATTCTACAGCCAACTGTTCTTGAATTTTCAGGCTTGTCTACGATAGTCCAGGTGTCATTGGTAATCAGGTTTCGAATTTCGGTGTAGATAGCGTCTTCCCAGTCCAATTTTTCATGTCCGGATAAAGCGATTTTAAGTGGTACTTCAGCAGCATTCATTGCAAATTGCTGCTCCCCTTCTATCACATCATAGAATTCCTGCTGTTCATCACTGATGTTGTCCTTCTGGGTAATTTGAATTTCTTTTTGAAATTTCTTCGGACGCCCTGGTTTTCCGGTTTTTATTTTTGCTGGTCTTCCTGGTCCGTATTTAGGTTTTGTCGAATTGGTTTCAATTTCTTGGATTATTGGTTCATTGTTATCTTTCGGGTCAATTTCGATTTCTGTCTCTGCGTTTTTGTCATCTTTTGTACAAGTATCAATGATAATGGCATTTTTGTTATCTTCGATTTTAAAACGCCCGTTTACGGTACCCTCATAAACAAAGTCTTCATAATTTTCTTGATTTGTCTGGTTATGGAGGAACTTGACATCTCTTGAAACGTGAACCTTCCTTTGAGATGGAACCCAAACTCTATAGCCTCTTTGTGCATCCGGATAACCTACGAATATGCCTTCTATAGCCCTGTCGTCAAACTTACCTTTTCCTGGGGTTTTATCCAATATGAATACTTTACTGCCGAATGGATGAAGATAATCTAATTTCGGTATTCTACCAGACCATTTCTTGAATGGGATATCCCCCTCCAAACTTTTCGTGACGCAGCGATTACGAAGATAATTGGCAGCGGCTATGGCCTCAGCCCAGAAAGAAGGTGGGAGACCTGACTCTTTTAACATGCAACGGGCTGATTCGACTAAAGTTCGGTTCTTTCTCTCAGCTACGCCATTTTGTTCCGGGGTGTAAACTGTTGTTAAACGACGTTGAATTCCAGATTCTTTTAAGATTTTGTCCATTCCTGAGTTGCAATATTCGGTTCCATTGTCCGATTGTAGGGCTTTGATCTTTCTTCCAGTTTGTGCTTCTGCAAAATTCTTAAACTCGTTAAATTTTGAAATAACTTCATTCTTACCATGTATAAAATAGGTCATGCAGTATCGGCTGTAATCATCAATGAACGTGATAAAATAACGTGACCCGCCTTTTGATTCAGTTCTCATTGGTCCGCAAACATCAGTATGCACTATGTCAAGTAATCCTTTTGAACGTTCGATTCGATCACAAAAGGGTGTACGAGTTAATTTTGCTACAATGCATGTTTCACATGGCTTCAAGGAATTTTTCAATGGTGGTATCAAACCCTTCCTCGCCATGAGTGTCACATCTTGCACATTCAAGTGGCCAAGCTTACGGTGCCACAAATCTGTATCTTCAGCTCTACTGGTTGATGCAAGTTGGCTTTCTTGTTGTTCGGCACACAGGTAAAATAAATCCCCACAGCGATTTGCTTCTATCTTCGTTTTTCCATGCTGGTCTTGAACTATAGCTTTGTTTTTAGTAAAAAGCACTTGATCGCCTTTATCCACTATTTTAGCGATGGATACGAGATTGGTACGAAGTTCGGGAACATGAAGTGTATTGCTAAGCTTCACTGCCATATTTTTGTTGCCATTCCAGGTTGATAAGTTGACATCTCCCTTAGCAGTCACACAAGAGGATATATTCGTAGCTAGCTTAAGACTGGATTGTGTTTGCTGAATATTTTCTAGCAACATTCTGTTTTTGCACAAATGTGAAGTGCATCCACTATCTAGGCACCATCTTTCATCCGTTACGTCTTTAACAGATGGGTCTGCAAAATATGTTGTGTCTGAATGCCTAGTTGTGGATCCTTTCTTCTTGAAACAATCAACAGCCTTATGTCCCTTCTTTCCGCAAAAATTACAATTGTATTTGAAGGCTGGATTCGCTGACTTATGAGAGGTATTCCTGCTTCTTGGAGTTTCGTTTGACTTACTCGTATTTCGTGATGTGCTTGAATTATGTTTTACAAACATTGCTCCAGATGACAGATCTATGGACTTCCGAATGCGTGCATCATGTTCCTCTGTTATCTTGATTTTTAGAGTTTCGATGTCTGGAAGATTGTCACGAGATTCAATGGCACATCTGAAATTTTCAAATGAATCAGGAAGACTATATAATAACATCACAGCTAATAAATCGCCATTTATATTGACTTCCATATTTTGCAATTTAACGACTGTATCGAAAAATTTTGAAAGATACTCCCTTATGTCTTCTCCATCCTTCATCTTGTTTTGAGTCAATGTTTTCAGCAATGTTGCTTTTCGAGCAGGACCTTTGGATGCATAAATAGACTCCAGCTTCAACCAAATATCCCTTGATGTCAAGCATCCACGTATTTGGCTCAATTCCATTGGGTTAATTGCCAAGATGAGATCGGACTTAGCCTTTCTTTCGATCCTCCAGCATCCATGCGTCCGGTGCTTTTTCGTCCTTTGGCTTCTCTCCAGTTACATATCCCCACGTATCGTTTTTCACCATTACAGCTTCTATTTGGATTTTCCAGGTTTCATAATTTTCTTTCGTTAAACTTTCGATGCGGATGAAATTAAGGTTAGCCATTGTATTCTGCGGATTCTTCGATTCGAAATTCAAAATAATCTTCCTTATTCTTTGTTCTCTGGGCCCATAACCTATTAGAGTTACGCTTTTTCAATAGAAATAAAAAGACTTCTTAAGAACAAATAAGAAATTTATTATGAATATTAATTATATATGTTTGTATGTTGAAGTTACAAAGAAGAATGAATGATTGATTGAAATTATTTTATACAAAATAATAAAGCTCTACGCATGTTGCTTTGACTAATATTATATATGAAGAGTGTTTTATTGTAAGGTGCAAAATGATTATATTCAACAATTGTCCAATGGGGAATTAAAAACCGTGTAGAATTTAATGCTTCAAAAACTCAGTGCTGTCTTCTGTCGTTAAAGCAGAACCCACCCCCCATGCCGCTATCCATGAGCGGCACTTGCATTGAAGAAACCGATCAGCTTTCAGTCCTCGGCATGTGCATCACAGACCACCTCTTGTGGAATGAACACATATTTGATTTCGCCAAAAACGCTGCAAAGTGTTTGGGCTTTCTTCGAAGGTGCAAGAAATTCTTCACCCCGTCTGATCTGGCTGTAATCTATAAGGCCTTCATTCGTCCAAAGCTGGAATATAACTCGCACATTTGGGCAGGAGCTCCCAGAACTCATTTGAATCTTTTGGATAGAATTCAAAATAGAGCTCTAAAAATGATTGGCGATAGAACTATAGTGGAAACATTTACATCTCTAGAACATCGTCGAAATGTTATATGTCTCTCACTATTTTATCGCTATTTTTATAAACATTGTTCCAGCGAAATAGCCAGTTGCATTCCTCCCCTTAAATTTTTCAACCGTAATACTCGCGCTTCTAGGAATGCTCATCAGTTTACCCTTGAGCCCAACTTCGGACGTACTGTCAAGTACAGAAATTCTTTCTTTAGCCGTACAACGCGAATGTGGAATACTTTACCCGGCTCTATTTTCCCCTCCCATTTTGATATTCAGAAATTCAAAACCAATGTACATCGGTATCTCCTCTTGCATCCTTCCCTACTTTCCTAACGCTCGCACTGTGCTTGTTCATTTTAAGGGTAGTCAAAACCCCTTTAGTGCGCGCATCCGTTTATAAAAAAAAAAAAAAAAAAAAAACTAATATAGTAAATGCAATTAAATGGTTAATGCAAATAAAATGATAAATGCAAAATGGTAAATACAACTAAAATGGTAAACATTACTAAAATTGTAATTGCAACTGAAATGGTAAATGCAACTAAAATGGTAAATGCAACTAAAATGTTAAATGCAACTAAAATGTCAAATGCAACTTAAATGGTAAATGCAACTAAAATGGTAAATTTAACTAAAATTGTAAATGCAACTAAAATGGCAAATGCAACTAAACTGGTAAATGCAACTAAAATGGTAAATGCACTAAAATGGTAAATGCCACTTAACTGGTAAATGCAACTAAAATGGTAAATGCAACTAAAATGACAAATGCAACTAAAATGGCAAATGCAACAAAAATGGCGAATGCAACTAAAATGGTAAATGCAACTATAATAGTAACTGGAACTAAAGTGGTAAATGCGACTAAAATGGTAAATGCCATTAAAATGGTAAATGCAACTTAAATGGTTAATGCAACTAAGATGACAAATGCAACTTAAATAGTAAATGCATTTTAAATGGTAAATGCAACTATAATGGTAAATTCATTTAAAATGGTTATTGCAATTAAAATGGTTATTGCAACTAAAATGGTTAATGCACCTAAGATGGCAAAATAACTTAAATGGTAAATGCATTGTAAATGATAAATGCAACTATAATGGTAAATGCAACTATAATGTTAAATGGATTTAAAATGGTAAATGCGACTAAAATGGTAACTGCAACTAAAATGGTAAATGCAACTTAAATGCTGAAGGCGACTATAATGGTAAATGTTACTAAAATGCTAAATGCCATTAATATGATAAATGCAACTAAAATGGTAAATGCAACTTAAATATTAAATGCAACCAAAATAGTAAATGCAACTAAAATGGTAAATGCAACTTAAAAATGGCAAATGCAACTAAAATGATAAATGCAAGTAAAATGGCAAATGCAACTAAAATGGTAAATGCAATTAAATGGTTAACGCAACTTAAATGGTAAATGCAACTGAAATGGTAAATGCAACTAAAATGATAAATGTAACTAAAATGGTAAATAGAACTTAAATAGTAAATGCAACTAAAATGGTAAATGCAACTAAAATGGTAAATGCAACTAAAATGGTCAATGCAACTTAAAAATGGTAAATGTAACTAAAATGATAAATGCAAGTAAAATGGCAAATGCAACTAAAATGGTAAATGCAACTTAAATGCTGAAGGCGACTATAATGGTAAATGTTACTAAAATGGTAAATGCCATTAATATGATAAATGCAACTAAAATGGTAAATGCAACTTAAATATTAAATGCAACCAAAATAGTAAATGCAACTAAAATGGTAAATGCAATTAAATGGTTAACGCAACTAAAATGGTAAATGCAACTGAAATGGTAAATGCAACTAAAATGATAAATGTAACTAAAATGGTAAATAGAACTTAAATAGTAAATGCAACTAAAATGGTAAATGCAACTAAAATGGTAAATGCAATTAATTGGTTAATTCAAATAAAATGGTAAATGCAACTAAAATGGTAAATGCAACTAAAATGGTAAATGCAACTAAGATGGTAAATGCAACTAAAATAGTAAATGCAACTAATATGGTAAATGCAACTAAAATGGTAAATGCAACTAAAATGGTAAATGTAACTAAAATGACAAATGCAACTTAAAAGGCAAATGCAACTAAAATGGTAACTGCAACTAAAATGGTAAATGCAACTAAAATGGCAAATGCAACTAAAATGGTAAATGCAACTAAAATGGTAAATGCCACTAAACTGGTAAATGCAACTAAAATGGAAAATTCAACTAAAATGGTAAATGCAATTAAATGGATATTAAATGTAACTGAAATGGTAAATGCAACTAAAATAGTAAATGCAACTAAAATGGTAAATGCAACTAAAATGGTTAATGCTACTAAAATGATAAATGTAACTAAAGTGGTAAATGCAACTAAAATGGTAACTGCAACTATAATGATAAATGCAACTAAAATGGTAAATGCAAATAAAATGGTAAATACAACTAAGATGGTAAATGCAACTAAAATGGTGAATGCAACTAAAATGGTAAATGCAACTAAAATGGTAAATGCAACTAAAATGGTAAATGCAACTAAAATGGTAAATGGGACTAAAATGGTAAATCCAACTAAAATGGCAAATGCAACTAAAATGTTAAATACAACTAATATGGTAAATGCAATTAAATGGTTAATGCAACTAAAATGATAAATGCAAAATGGTAAATACAACTAAAATGGTAAACATAACTAAAATTGTAATTGCAACTAAAATGGTAAACATAACTAAAATTGTAATTGCAACTAAAATGGTAAATGCAACTAAAATGATAAATGTAACTAAAATGGTAAATGCAACTTAAATAGTAACTGCAACTAAAATGGTAAATGCAACTAAAATGGTAAATGCATTTAAATGGTTAATGCAACTAAAATGGTAAATGCAACTAAAATGGTCAATGCAACTAAAATGGTAAATGCAACTAAAACGTCAAATGCAACTAAAATGTTACTGCAACTAAAATGTTAAATGCAACTTAAATTGGAAATGCAACTATAATGGTAAATGCAGCTAAAATGGTAAATGCCCTAAAATGGTAAATGCCACTAAACTGGTAAATGCAACTAAAATGGAAAATTCAACTAAAATGGTAAATGCAATTAAATGGATAGTAAATGTAACTGAAATGGTAAATGCAACTAAAATGATAAATATAACTAAAATGGTAAATGCAACTAAAATGGTCAATGCAACTAAAATGGTAAATGCAACTAATATGTCAAATGCAACTAAAATGGTAAATTTAACTAAAATTGTAATTGCAACTGAAATGGTAAATGCAACTAAAATGGTAAATGCAACTAAAATGTTAAATGCAACTAAAATGTCAAATGCAACTAAAATGGTAAATGCAACTAAAATGGTAAATTTAACTAAAATTGTAAATGCAACTAAAATGGTAAATGCAACTAAAATGGTAAATGCAACTAAAATGGTAAATGCACTTAAATGGTAAATGCCACTTAACTGGTAAATGCAACTAAAATGGTAAATGCAACTAAAATGACAAATGCAACTAAAATGGCAAATGCAACAAAAATGGGGAATGCTACTAAAATGGTAAATGCAACTATAATGGTAAATTCATTTAAAATGGTTATTGCAATTAAAATGGTTAATGCAACTAAAATGGTTAATGCACCTAAGATGGCAAAATAACTTAAATGGTAAATGCATTGTAAAACAACTAAAATGGTAAATGCAACTAAAATGTCAAATGCAACTAAAATGGTAAATTTAACTAAAATTGTAATTGCAACTGAAATGGTAAATGCAACTAAAATGGTAAATGCAACTAAAATGTTAAATGCAACTAAAATGTCAAATGCAACTAAAATGGTAAATTTAACTAAAATTTTAAATGCAACTAAAATGGCAAATGCAACTAAACTGGTAAATGCAACTAAAATGGTAAATGCACTTAAATGGTAAATGCCACTTAACTGGTAAATGCAACTAAAATGGTAAATGCAACTAAAATGACAAATGCAACTAAAATGGCAAATGCAACAAAAATGGCGAATGCTACTAAAATGGTAAATGCAACTATAATGGTAAATTCATTTAAAATGGTTATTGCAATTAAAATGGTTAATGCAACTAAAATGGTTAATGCACCTAAGATGGCAAAATAACTTAAATGGTAAATGCATTGTAAATGATAAATGCAACTATAATGGTAAATGCAACTATAATGTTAAATGGATTTAAAATGGTAAATGTGACTAAAATGGTAACTGCAACTCAAATGGTAAATGCAACTTAAATGGTGAAGGCGACTATAATGGTAAATGTTACTTAAATGGTAAATGCCATTAATATGATAAATGTAACTAAAATGGTAAATGCAACTTAAATATTAAATGCAACTAAAATAGTAAATGCAACTAAAATGGTAAATGCAACTTAAAAATGGTAAATGCAACTAAAATGGTAAATGCAAGTAAAATGGCAAATGCAACGAAAATGGTAAATGCAATTAAATGGTTAATGCAACTAAAATGGTAAATGCAACTGAAATGGTAAATGCAACTTAAATGATAAATGTAACTAAAATGGTAAATAGAACTTAAATAGTAAATGCAACTAAAATGGTAAATGCAACTAAAATGGTAAATGCAATTAAATGGTTAATTCAACTAAAATGGTAAATGCAACTAAAATGGTAAATGCAACTAAAATGGTAAATGCAACCTTAAAATGGTAAATGCAACTAAAATGGCAAATGCAACTAAAATGGTAAATGGGACTAAAATGGTAAATGCAACTAAAATATTAAATGCAACTAATATGGTAAATGCAACTAAAATCGTAAATGCAACTAAAATGGTAAATGTAACTAAAATGGTAAATGCAATTAAATGGTTAATGCAACTAAACTGGTAAATGCAACTAAAATGGAAAATTCAACTAAAATGGTAAATGCAATTAAATGGATATTAAATGTAACTGAAATGGTAAATGCAACAAAATAGTAAATGCAACTAAAATGGTAAATGCAACTAAAATGGTTAATGCTACTAAAATGATAAATGTAACTAAAGTGGTAAATGCAACTAAAATGGTAACTGCAACTATAATGATAAATGCAACTAAAATGGTAAATGCAAATAAAATGGTAAATGCAACTAAGATGGTAAATGCAACTAAAATGGTGAATGCAATTAAATGGTAAATGCAACTAAAATAGTAAATGCAACTAAAATGGTAAATGCAACTAAAATGGTAAATGGGACTAAAATGGTAAATCCAACTAAAATGGCAAATGCAACTAAAATGTTAAATGCAACTAATATGGTAAATGCAATTAAATGGTTAATGCAACTAAAATGATAAATGCAAAATGGTAAATACAACTAAAATGGTAAACATAGCTAAAATTGTAATTGCAACTAAAATGGTAAATGCAACTAAGATGGTAAATGCAACTAAAATGGTAAATGCAACTAAAATATCAAATGCAACTAAAATGGTAACTGCAACTAAAATGTTAAATGCAACATAAATTGGAAATGCAACTATAATGGTAAATGCAGCTAAAATGGTAAATGCCCAAAAATGGTAAATGCCACTAAACTGGTAAATGCAACTAAAATGGAAAATTCAACTAAAATGGTAAATGCAATTAAATAGATAGTTAATTTAACTGAAATGGTAAATGCAACTAAAATGATAAATGTAACTAAAATGGTAAATGCAACTTAAATGGTAAATGCAACTAAAATGGTAAATGCAACTAAAATGGTAAATGCATTTAAATGGTTAATGCAACTAAAATGGTAAATGCAACTAAAATGGTAAATGCAACTAAAATGGTAAATGCAACTTAGATGGTAAATGCAACTAAAATAGTAAATGCAACTAATATGGTAAATGCAACTAAAATCGTAAATGCAACTAAAATGGTAAATGTAACTAAAATGACAAATACAACTAAAAAGGCAAATGCAACTAAAATGGTAAACATAACTAAAATTGTAATTGCAACTAAAATGGTAAATGCAACTAAAATGGTAAATGCAACTAAAACGTCAAATGCAACTAAAATGGTAACTGCAACTAAAATTTTAAATGCAACTTAAATTGGAAATGCAACTATAATGGTAAATGCAGCTAAAATGGTAAATGCCCTAAAATGGTAAATGCCACTAAACTGGTAAATGCAACTAAAATGGAAAATTCACCTAAAATGGTAAATGCAATTAAATGGATAGTAAATGTAACTGAAATGGTAAATGCAACTAAAATGATAAATGTAACTAAAATGGTAAATGCAACTAAAATGGTCAATGCAACTAAAATGGTAAATGCAACTAAAATGTCAATTGCAACTAAAATGGTAAATTTAACTAAAATTGTAATTGCAACTGAAATGGTAAATGCAACTAAAATGGTAAATGCAACTAAAATGTTAAATGCAACTAAAATGTCAAATGCAACTAAAATGGTAAATGCAACTAAAATGGTAAATGCAACTAAAATTGTAAATGCAACTAAAATGGTAAATGCAACTAAAATGGTAAATGCAACTTAAAAATGGTAAATGCAACTAAAATGGTAAATGCAACTAAAATGGCAAATGCAACTAAAATGGTAAATGCAATTAAATGGTTAATGCAACTAAAATGGTAAATGCAACTGAAATGGTAAATGCAACTAAAATGATAAATGTAACTAAAATGGTAAATAGAACTTAAATAGTAAATGCAACTAAAATGGTAAATGCAACTAAAATGGTAAATGCAACTTAAAAATGGTAAATGCAACTAAAATGGTAAATGCAACTAAAATGGCAAATGCAACTAAAATGGAAAATGCAATTAAATGGTTAATGCAACTAAAATGGTAAATGCAACTGAAATGGTAAATGCAACTTAAATGATAAATGTAACTGAAATGGTAAATACAACTTAAATAGTAAATGCAATTAAAATGGTAAATGCAACTAAGATGGTAAATGCAACTAAAATAGTAAATGCAACTAATATGGTAAATGGAACTAAAATGGTAAATGCAATTAAATTGGTAAATGTAACTAAAATGACAAATGCAACTTAAAAGGCAAATGCAACTAAAATGGTAACTGCAACTACAATGGTAAATGCAACTAAAATGGCAAATGCAACTAAAATGGTAAATGGAACTAAAATGGTAAATGCCACTAAACTGGTAAATGCAACTAAAATGGAAAATTCAACTAAAATGGTAAATGCAATTAAATGGATAGTAAATGTAACTGAAATGGTAAATGCAACTAAAATAGTAAATGCAACTAAAATGGTAAATGCAACTAAAATGGTAAATGCAATTAAATGGTTAATGCAACTAAAATGATAAATGCAAAATGGTAAATACAACTAAAATGGTAAACATAACCAAAATTGTAATAGCAACTAAAATGGTAAATGCAACTAAAATGGTAAATGCAACTAAAATGGTAAATGCAACTAAAATGGTAAATGCAACTAAAATGGTAAATGGAACTAAAATGGTAAATGCAACTAAGATGGTAAATGCAACTAAAATAGTAAATGCAACTAATATGGTAAATGGAACTAAAATGGTAAATGCAATTAAATTGGTAAATGTAACTAAAATGACAAATGCAACTTAAAAGGCAAATGCAACTAAAATGGTAACTGCAACTAAAATGGTAAATGCAACTAAAATAGTAAATGCAACTAATATGGTAAATGCAACTAAAATGGTAAATGCAACTAAAATGGTAAATGTAACTAAAATGACAAATGCAACTAAGAAGGCAAATGCAACTAAAATGGTAAACATAACTAAAATTGTAATTGCAACTAAAATGGTAAATGCAACTAAAATGGTAAATGCAACTAAAATGGTAAATGCAACTAAAATGTCAAATGCAAATAAAATGGTAACTGCAACTAAAATGTTAAATGCAACTTAAATTGGAAATGCAACCATAATGGTAAATGCAGCTAAAATGGTAAATGCCCTAAAATGGTAAATGCCACTAAACTGGTAAATGCAACTAAAATGGAAAATTCAACTAAAATGGTAAATGCAAATAATGGATAGTAAATGTAACTGAAATGGTAAATGCAACTAAAATGATAAATGTAACTAAAATGGTAAATGCAACTTAAATAGTAAATGCAACTAAAATGGTAAATGCAACTAAAGCGGTAAATGCAACTAAAATGGTAACTGCAACTAAAATGATAAATGCAACTAAGATGGTAAATGCAACTAAAATGGTGAATGCAACTAAAATGGTAAATGCAACTAAATTAGTAAATGCAACTAAAATGGTAAATGCAACTAAAATGGTAAATGGAACTTAAAAATGGTAAATGCAACTAAAATTGTAAATGCAACTAAAATGGCAAATGCAACTAAAATGGTAAATGCAATTAAATGGTTAATGTAACTAAAATGGTAAATGCAACTGAAATGGTAAATGCAACTAAAATTGTAATGCAACTAAAATGGTAAATGCAACTAAAATGGTAAATGCAATTAAATTGGTAAATGTAACTAAAATGACAAATGCAACTTAAAAGGCAAATGCAACTAAAATGGTAACTGCAACTAAAATGGTAAATGCAACTAAAATAGTAAATGCAACTAATATGGTAAATGCAACTAAAATGGTAAATGCAACTAAAATGGTAAATGTGACTAAAATGGTAAATCCAACTAAAATGGCAAATGCAACTAAAATGTTAAATGCAACTAATATGGTAAATGCAATTAAATGGTTAATGCAACTAAAATGGTAAATGCAATTAAATGGTTAATGCAACTAAAATGATAAATGCAAAATGGTAAATACAACTAAAATGGTAAACATAACCAAAATTGTAATAGCAACTAAAATGGTAAATGCAACTAAAATGGTAAATGCAACTAAAATGGTAAATGCAACTAAAATGGTAAATGCAACTAAAATGGTAAATGGAACTAAAATGGTAAATGCAACTAAGATGGTAAATGCAACTAAAATAGTAAATGCAACTAATATGGTAAATGGAACTAAAATGGTAAATGCAATTAAATTGGTAAATGTAACTAAAATGACAAATGCAACTTAAAAGGCAAATGCAACTAAAATGGTAACTGCAACTAAAATGGTAAATGCAACTAAAATAGTAAATGCAACTAATATGGTAAATGCAACTAAAATGGTAAATGCAGCTAAAATGGTAAATGTAACTAAAATGACAAATGCAACTAAAAAGGCAAATGCAACTAAAATGGTAAACATAACTAAAATTGTAATTCCAACTAAAATGGTAAATGCAACTAAAATGGTCAATGCAACTAAAATGGTAAATGCAACTAAAATGTCAAATGCAAATAAAATGGTAACTGCAACTAAAATGTTAAATGCAACTTAAATTGGAAATGCAACCATAATGGTAAATGCAGCTAAAATGGTAAATGCCCTAAAATGGTAAATGCCACTAAACTGGTAAATGCAACTAAAATGGAAAATTCAACTAAAATGGTAAATGCAAATAATGGATAGTAAATGTAACTGAAATGGTAAATGAAACTAAAATGGTAAATGCAACTAAAATGGTAAATGCAACTAAAATGGTAAATGCAACTAAAATGGTAAATGCAACTAAAATGGTAAATGCAATTAAATGGTTAATGCTACTAAAATGATAAATGCAACTAAAGCGGTAAATGCAACTAAAATGGTAACTGCAACTAAAATGATAAATGCAACTAAGATGGTAAATGCAACTAAAATGGTGAATGCAACTAAAATGGTAAATGCAACTAAATTAGTAAATGCAACTAAAATGGTAAATGCAACTAAAATGGTAAATGGAACTTAAAAATGGTAAATGCAACTAAAATTGTAAATGCAACTAAAATGGCAAATGCAACTAAAATGGTAAATGCAATTAAATGGTTAATGCAACTAAAATGGTAAATGCAACTGAAATGGTAAATGCAATTAAAATGATAAATGTAACTAAAATGGTAAAGACAACTTAAATAGTAAATGCAACGAAAATGGTAAATGCAACTAAAATGGTAAATGCAATTAAAAGGTTAATGCAACTAAAATGGTAAATGTAACTAAAATGGTAAATGGGACTAAAATGGTAAATGCCACTAAACTGGTAAATGCAACTAAAATGGAAAATTCAACTAAAATGGTAAATGCAATTAAATGGATAGTAAATGTAACTGAAATGGTAAATGCAACTAAAATAGAAAATGCAACTAAAATGGTAAATGCAACTAAAATGGTAAATGCAATTAAATGGTTAATGCTACTAAAATGATAAATGCAACTAAAGTGGTAAATGCAACTAAAATGGTAACTGCAACTAAAATGATAAATGCAACTAAAATGGTAAATGCAAATAAAATGGTAAATGCAACTAAGATGGTAAATGCAACTAAAATGGTGAATGCAACTAAAATGGTAAATGCAACTAAAATAGTAATGCAACTAAAATGGTAAATGCAACTAAAATGGTAAATGGGACTAAAATGGTAAATCCAACTAAAATGGCAAATGCAACTAAAATGTTAAATGCAACTAATATGGTAAATGCAATTAAATGGTTAATGCAATTAAAATGATAAATGCAACATGGTAAATACAACTAAAATGGTAAACATAACCAAAATTGTAATAGCAACTAAAATGGTAAATGCAACTAAAATGGTAAATGCAACTAAAATGGTAAATGCAACTAAAATGATAAATGGAACTAAAATGGTAAATGCAACTAAGATGGTAAACGCAACTAAAATAGTAAATGCAACTAATATGGTAAATGGAACTAAAATGGTAAATGCAATTAAATTGGTAAATGTAACTAAAATGACAAATGCAACTTAAAAGGCAAATGCAACTAAAATGGTAACTGCAACTTAAATGGTAAATGCAACTAAAATAGTAAATGCAACTAATATGGTAAATGCAACTAAAATGGTAAATGCAACTAAAATGGTAAATGTAACTAAAATGACAAATGCAACTAAAAAGGCAAATGCAACTAAAATGGTAAACATAACTAAAATTGTAATTCCAACTAAAATGGTAAATGCAACTAAAATGGTCAATGCAACTAAAATGGTAAATGCAACTAAAATGTCAAATGCAAATAAAATGGTAACTGCAACTAAAATGTTAAATGCAACTTAAATTGGAAATGCAACCATAATGGTAAATGCAGCTAAAATGGTGAATGCCCTAAAATGGTAAATGCCACTAAACTGGTAAATGCAACTAAAATGGAAAATTCAACTAAAATGGTAAATGCAAATAATGGATAGTAAATGTAACTGAAATGGTAAATGCAACTAAAATGGTGAATGCAACTAAAATGATAAATGCAACTAAATTAGTAAATGCAACTAAAATGGTAAATGCAACTAAAATGGTAAATGGAACTTAAAAATGGTAAATACAACTAAAATTGTAAATGCAACTAAAATGGCAAATGCAACTAAAATGGTAAATGCAATTAAATGGTTAATGCAACTAAAATGGTAAATGCAACTGAAATGGTAAATGCAACTAAAATAGTAAATGCAACTAATATGGTAAATGGAACTAAAATGATAAATGCAATTAAATTGGTAAATGTAACTAAAATGACAAATGCAACTTAAAAGGCAAATGCAACTAAAATGGTAACTGCAACTAAAATGGTAAATGCAACTAAAATGGCAAATGCAACTAAAATGGTAAATGGAACTAAAATGGTAAATGCAACTGAAATGGTAAATGCAACTAAAATGATAAATGTAACTAAAATGGTAAATAGAACTCAAATAGTAAATGCAACTAAAATGGTAAATGCAACTAAAATGGTAAATGCAATTAAATGGTTAATTCAACTAAAATGGTAAATGCAACTAAAATGGTAAATGCATCTAAAATGGTAAATGCAACTAAAATGGTAAATGCAACTTGAAAATGGTAAATGCAACTGAAATGGTAAATGCAACTAAAATGGCAAATGCAACTAAAATGGTAAATGCAATTAAATGGTTAATGCAACTAAAATGGTAAATGCAACTGAAATGGTAAATGCAACTAAAATGATAAATGTAACTAAAATTGAAAATAGAACTTAAATAGTAAATGCAACTAAAATGGTAAATGCAACTAAAATGGTAAATGCAACTTAAAAATGGTAAATGCAACTAAAATGGTAAATGCAACTAAAATGGCAAATGCAACTAAAATGGTAAATGCAATTAAATGGTTAATGCAACTAAAATGGTAAATGCAACTGAAATGGTAAATGCAACTAAAATGGTAAATGGAACTAAAATGGTAAATGCAACTAAGATGGTAAATGCAACTAAAATAGTAAATGCAACTAAGATGGTAAATAGAACTTAAATAGTAAATGCAACTTAAATAGTAAATGCAACTAACATGGTAAATGCAACTAAAATGGTAAATGCAACTAAGATGGTAAATGCAACTAAAATAGTAAATGCAACTAATATGGTAAATGGAACTAAAATGGTAAATGCAACTAAGATGGTAAATGCAACTAAAATAGTAAATGCAACTAATATGGTAAATGGAACTAAAATGGTAAATGCAATTAAATTGGTAAATGTAACTAAAATGACAAATGCAACTTAAAAGGCAAATGCAACTAAAATGGTAACTGCAACTAAAATGGTAAATGCAACTAAAATGGCAAATGCAACTAAAATGGTAAATGGGACTACAATGGTAAATGCCACTAAACTGGTAAATGCAACTAAAATGGAAAATTCAACTAAAATGGTAAATGCAATTAAATAGATAGTAAATGTAACTGAAATGGTAAATGCAACTAAAATAGTAAATGCAACTAAAATGGTAAATGCAACTAAAATGGTAAATGCAATTAAATGGTTAATGCTACTAAAATGATAAATGCAACTAAAGTGGTAAATGCAACTAAAATGGTAACTGCAACTAAAATGATAAATGCAACTAAAATGGTAAATGCAAATAAAATGGTAAATGCAACTAAGACGGTAAATGCAACTAAAATGGTGAATGCAACTAAAATGGTAAATGCAACTAAAATAGTAATGCAAGTAAAATGGTAAATGCAACTAAAATGGTAAATGGGACTAAAATGATAAATGTAACTAAAATGGTAAATAGAACTCAAATAGTAAATGCAACTAAAATGGTAAATGCAACTAAAATGGAAAATGCAATTAAATGGTTAATGCAACTAAAATGGTAAATGCAACTAAAATAGTAATGCAAATAAAATGGTAAATGCAACTAAGACGGTAAATGCAACTAAAATGGTGAATGCAACTAAAATGGTAAATGCAACTAAAATAGTAATGCAAGTAAAATGGTAAATGCAACTAAAATGGTAAATGGGACTAAAATGATAAATGTAACTAAAATGGTAAATAGAACTCAAATAGTAAATGCAACTAAAATGGTAAATGCAACTAAAATGGAAAATGCAATTAAATGGTTAATGCAACTAAAATGGTAAATGCAACTGAAATGGTAAATGCAACTTAAATGATAAATGTAACTGAAATGGTAAATACAACTTAAATAGTAAATGCAATTAAAATGGTAAATGCAACTAAGACGGTAAATGCAACTAAAATAGTAAATGCAACTAATATGGTAAATGGAACTAAAATGGTAAATGCAATTAAATTGGTAAATGTAACTAAAATGACAAATGCAACTTAAAAGGCAAATGCAACTAAAATGGTAACTGCAACTACAATGGTAAATGCAACTAAAATGGCAAATGCAACTAAAATGGTAAATGGGACTAAAATGGTAAATGCCACTAAACTGGTAAATACAACTAAAATGGAAAATTCAACTAAAATGGTAAATGCAATTAAATGGATAGTAAATGTAACTGAAATGGTAAATGCAACTAAAATAGTAAATGCAACTAAAATGGTAAATGCAACTAAAATGGTAAATGCAATTAAATGGTTAATGCAACTAAAATGATAAATGCAAAATGGTAAATACAACTAAAATGGTAAACATAACCAAAATTGTAATAGCAACTAAAATGGTAAATGCAACTAATATGGTAAATGGAACTAAAATGGTAAATGCAATTAAATTGGTAAATGTAACTAAAATGACAAATGCAACTTAAAAGGCAAATGCAACTAAAATGGTAACTGCAACTAAAATGGTAAATGCAACTAAAATAGTAAATGCAACTAATATGGTAAATGCAACTAAAATGGTAAATGCAACTAAAATGGTAAATGTAACTAAAATGACAAATGCAACTAAGAAGGCAAATGCAACTAAAATGGTAAACATAACTAAAATTGTAATTCCAACTAAAATGGTAAATGCAACTAAAATGGTCAATGCAACTAAAATGGTAAATGCAACTAAAATGTCAAATGCAAATAAAATGGTAACTGCAACTAAAATGTTAAATGCAACTTAAATTGGAAATGCAACCATAATGGTAAATGCAGCTAAAATGGTAAATGCCCTAAAATGGTAAATGCCACTAAACTGGTAAATGCAACTAAAATAGTAAATGCAACTAATATGGTAAATGCAACTAAAATGGTAAATGCAACTAAAATGGTAAATGTAACTAAAATGACAAATGCAACTAAGAAGGCAAATGCAACTAAAATGGTAAACATAACTAAAATTGTAATTCCAACTAAAATGGTAAATGCAACTAAAATGGTCAATGCAACTAAAATGGTAAATGCAACTAAAATGTCAAATGCAAATAAAATGGTAACTGCAACTAAAATGTTAAATGCAACTTAAATTGGAAATGCAACCATAATGGTAAATGCAGCTAAAATGGTAAATGGAACTAAAATGGTAAATGCAACTAAAATGGTAAATGCAACTAAAATGGTAAATGCAACTAAAATGGTAAATGGAACTAAAATGGTAAATGCAACTAAGATGGTAAATGCAACTAAAATAGTAAATGCAACTAATATGGTAAATGGAACTAAAATGGTAAATGCAATTAAATTGGTAAATGTAACTAAAATGACAAATGCAACTTAAAAGGCAAATGCAACTAAAATGGTAACTGCAACTAAAATGGTAAATGCAACTAAAATAGTAAATGCAACTAATATGGTAAATGCAACTAAAATGGTAAATGCAACTAAAATGGTAAATGTAACTAAAATGACAAATGCAACTAAGAAGGCAAATGCAACTAAAATGGTAAACATAACTAAAATTGTAATTCCAACTAAAATGGTAAATGCAACTAAAATGGTCAATGCAACTAAAATGGTAAATGCAACTAAAATGTCAAATGCAAATAAAATGGTAACTGCAACTAAAATGTTAAATGCAACTTAAATTGGAAATGCAACCATAATGGTAAATGCAGCTAAAATGGTAAATGCCCTAAAATGGTAAATGCCACTAAACTGGTAAATGCAACTAAAATGGAAAATTCAACTAAAATGGTAAATGCAAATAATGGATAGTAAATGTAACTGAAATGGTAAATGCAACTAAAATGATAAATGTAACTAAAATGGTAAATGCAACTTAAATAGTAAATGCAACTAAAATGGTAAATGCAACTAAAGCGGTAAATGCAACTAAAATGGTAACTGCAACTAAAATGATAAATGCAACTAAGATGGTAAATGCAACTAAAATGGTGAATGCAACTAAAATGGTAAATGCAACTAAATTAGTAAATGCAACTAAAATGGTAAATGCAACTAAAATGGTAAATGGAACTTAAAAATGGTAAATGCAACTAAAATTGTAAATGCAACTAAAATGGCAAATGCAACTAAAATGGTAAATGCAATTAAATGGTTAATGTAACTAAAATGGTAAATGCAACTGAAATGGTAAATGCAACTAAAATAGTAATGCAACTAAAATGGTAAATGCAACTAAAATGGTAAATGCAATTAAATTGGTAAATGTAACTAAAATGACAAATGCAACTTAAAAGGCAAATGCAACTAAAATGGTAACTGCAACTAAAATGGTAAATGCAACTAAAATAGTAAATGCAACTAATATGGTAAATGCAACTAAAATGGTAAATGCAACTAAAATGGTAAATGTAACTAAAATGGTAAATGCAACTAAAATGGCAAATGCAACTAAAATGTTAAATGCAACTAATATGGTAAATGCAATTAAATGGTTAATGCAACTAAAATGATAAATGCAAAATGGTAAATACAACTAAAATGGTAAACATAACCAAAATTGTAATAGCAACTAAAATGGTAAATGCAACTAAAATGGTAAATGCAACTAAAATGGTAAATGCAACTAAAATGGTAAATGGAACTAAAATGGTAAATGCAACTAATATGGTAAATGCAACTAAAATAGTAAATGCAACTAATATGGTAAATGGAACTAAAATGGTAAATGCAATTAAATTGGTAAATGTAACTAAAATGACAAATGCAACTTAAAAGGCAAATGCAACTAAAATGGTAACTGCAACTAAAATGGTAAATGCAACTAAAATAGTAAATGCAACTAATATGGTAAATGCAACTAAAATGGTAAATGCAGCTAAAATGGTAAATGTAACTAAAATGACAAATGCAACTAAAAAGGCAAATGCAACTAAAATGGTAAACATAACTAAAATTGTAATTCCAACTAAAATGGTAAATGCAACTAAAATGGTCAATGCAACTAAAATGGTAAATGCAACTAAAATGTCAAATGCAAATAAAATGGTAACTGCAACTAAAATGTTAAATGCAACTTAAATTGGAAATGCAACCATAATGGTAAATGCAGCTAAAATGGTAAATGCCCTAAAATGGTAAATGCCACTAAACTGGTAAATGCAACTAAAATGGAAAATTCAACTAAAATGGTAAATGCAAATAATGGATAGTAAATGTAACTGAAATGGTAAATGAAACTAAAATGATAAATGTAACTAAAATGGTAAATGCAACTTAAATAGTAAATGCAACTAAAATGGTAAATGCAACTAAAATGGTAAATGCAATTAAATGGTTAATGCTACTAAAATGATAAATGCAACTAAAGCGGTAAATGCAACTAAAATGGTAACTGCAACTAAAATGATAAATGCAACTAAGATGGTAAATGCAACTAAAATGGTGAATGCAACTAAAATGGTAAATGCAACAAAATTAGTAAATGCAACTAAAATGGTAAATGCAACTAAAATGGTAAATGGAACTTAAAAATGGTAAATGCAACTAAAATTGTAAATGCAACTAAAATGGCAAATGCAACTAAAATGGTAAATGCAATTAAATGGTTAATGCAACTAAAATGGTAAATGCAACTGAAATGGTAAATGCAATTAAAATGATAAATGTAACTAAAATGGTAAATACAACTTAAATAGTAAATGCAACTAAAATGGTAAATGCAACTAAAATGGTAAATGCAATTAAAAGGTTAATGCAACTAAAATGGTAAATGTAACTAAAATGGTAAATGGGACTAAAATGGTAAATGCCACTAAACTGGTAAATGCAACTAAAATGGAAAATTCAACTAAAATGGTAAATGCAATTAAATGGATAGTAAATGTAACTGAAATGGTAAATGCAACTAAAATAGAAAATGCAACTAAAATGGTAAATGCAACTAAAATGGTAAATGCAATTAAATGGTTAATGCTACTAAAATGATAAATGCAACTAAAGTGGTAAATGCAACTAAAATGGTAACTGCAACTAAAATGATAAATGCAACTAAAATGGTAAATGCAACTAAAATGGTAAATGCAACTAAAATGGTAAATGCAACTAAAATGGTGAATGCAACTAAAATGGTAAATGCAACTAAAATAGTAATGCAACTAAAATGGTAAATGCAACTAAAATGGTAAATGGGACTAAAATGGTAAATCCAACTAAAATGGCAAATGCAACTAAAATGTTAAATGCAACTAATATGGTAAATGCAATTAAATGGTTAATGCAACTAAAATGATAAATGCAAAATGGTAAATACAACTAAAATGGTAAACATAACCAAAATTGTAATAGCAACTAAAATGGTAAATGCAACTAAAATGGTAAATGCAACTAAAATGGTAAATGCAACTAAAATGATAAATGGAACTAAAATGGTAAATGCAACTAAGATGGTAAACGCAACTAAAATAGTAAATGCAACTAATATGGTAAATGGAACTAAAATGGTAAATGCAATTAAATTGGTAAATGTAACTAAAATGACAAATGCAACTTAAAAGGCAAATGCAACTAAAATGGTAACTGCAACTAAAATGGTAAATGCAACTAAAATAGTAAATGCAACTAATATGGTAAATGCAACTAAAATGGTAAATGCAACTAAAATGGTAAATGTAACTAAAATGACAAATGCAACTAAAAAGGCAAATGCAACTAAAATGGTAAACATAACTAAAATTGTAATTCCAACTAAAATGGTAAATGCAACTAAAATGGTCAATGCAACTAAAATGGTAAATGCAACTAAAATGTCAAATGCAAATAAAATGGTAACTGCAACTAAAATGTTAAATGCAACTTAAATTGGAAATGCAACCATAATGGTAAATGCAGCTAAAATGGTGAATGCCCTAAAATGGTAAATGCCACTAAACTGGTAAATGCAACTAAAATGGAAAATTCAACTTAAATGGTAAATGCAAATAATGGATAGTAAATGTAACTGAAATGGTAAATGCAACTAAAATGATAAATGTAACTAAAATGGTAAATGCAACTTAAATAGTAAATGCAACTAAAATGGTAAATACAACTAAAATGGTAAATGCAATTAAATGGTTAATGCTACTAAAATGATAAATGCAACTAAAGCGGTAAATGCAACTAAAATGGTAACTGCAACTAAAATGATAAATGCAACTAAGATGGTAAATGCAACTAAAATGGTGAATGCAACTAAAATGATAAATGCAACTAAATTAGTAAATGCAACTAAAATGGTAAATGCAACTAAAATGGTAAATGGAACTTAAAAATGGTAAATGCAACTAAAATTGTAAATGCAACTAAAATGGCAAATGCAACTAAAATGGTAAATGCAATTAAATGGTTAATGCAACTAAAATGGTAAATGCAACTGAAATGGTAAATGCAACTAAAATAGTAAATGCAACTAATATGGTAAATGGAACTAAAATGGTAAATGCAATTAAATTGGTAAATGTAACTAAAATGACAAATGCAACTTAAAAGGCAAATGCAACTAAAATGGTAACTGCAACTAAAATGGTAAATGCAACTAAAATGGTAAATGGAACTTAAAAATGGTAAATGCAACTAAAATTGTAAATGCAACTAAAATGGCAAATGCAACTAAAATGGTAAATGCAATTAAATGGTTAATG
Organism: Philhelius pedissequus; assembly: GCA_910595825.1. Classification (NCBI taxonomy): domain Eukaryota; kingdom Metazoa; phylum Arthropoda; class Insecta; order Diptera; family Syrphidae; genus Philhelius; species Philhelius pedissequus. Next base: position 224,990,638 of record OU343161.1, on the reverse strand, counting down.
CAACTAAAATGGTAAATGCAACTGAAATGGTAAATGCAATTAAAATGATAAATGTAACTAAAATGGTAAATACAACTTAAATAGTAAATGCAACTAAAATGGTAAATGCAACTAAAATGGTAAATGCAATTAAAAGGTTAATGCAACTAAAATGGTAAATGTAACTAAAATGGTAAATGGGACTAAAATGGTAAATGCCACTAAACTGGTAAATGCAACTAAAATGGAAAATTCAACTAAAATGGTAAATGCAATTAAATGGATAGTAAATGTAACTGAAATGGTAAATGCAACTAAAATAGAAAATGCAACTAAAATGGTAAATGCAACTAAAATGGTAAATGCAATTAAATGGTTAATGCTACTAAAATGATAAATGCAACTAAAGTGGTAAATGCAACTAAAATGGTAACTGCAACTAAAATGATAAATGCAACTAAAATGGTAAATGCAAATAAAATGGTAAATGCAACTAAGATGGTAAATGCAACTAAAATGGTGAATGCAACTAAAATGGTAAATGCAACTAAAATAGTAATGCAACTAAAATGGTAAATGCAACTAAAATGGTAAATGGGACTAAAATGGTAAATCCAACTAAAATGGCAAATGCAACTAAAATGTTAAATGCAACTAATATGGTAAATGCAATTAAATGGTTAATGCAACTAAAATGATAAATGCAAAATGGTAAATACAACTAAAATGGTAAACATAACCAAAATTGTAATAGCAACTAAAATGGTAAATGCAACTAAAATGGTAAATGCAACTAAAATGGTAAATGCAACTAAAATGATAAATGGAACTAAAATGGTAAATGCAACTAAGATGGTAAACGCAACTAAAATAGTAAATGCAACTAATATGGTAAATGGAACTAAAATGGTAAATGCAATTAAATTGGTAAATGTAACTAAAATGACAAATGCAACTTAAAAGGCAAATGCAACTAAAATGGTAACTGCAACTAAAATGGTAAATGCAACTAAAATAGTAAATGCAACTAATATGGTAAATGCAACTAAAATGGTAAATGCAACTAAAATGGTAAATGTAACTAAAATGACAAATGCAACTAAAAAGGCAAATGCAACTAAAATGGTAAACATAACTAAAATTGTAATTCCAACTAAAATGGTAAATGCAACTAAAATGGTCAATGCAACTAAAATGGTAAATGCAACTAAAATGTCAAATGCAAATAAAATGGTAACTGCAACTAAAATGTTAAATGCAACTTAAATTGGAAATGCAACCATAATGGTAAATGCAGCTAAAATGGTGAATGCCCTAAAATGGTAAATGCCACTAAACTGGTAAATGCAACTAAAATGGAAAATTCAACTTAAATGGTAAATGCAAATAATGGATAGTAAATGTAACTGAAATGGTAAATGCAACTAAAATGATAAATGTAACTAAAATGGTAAATGCAACTTAAATAGTAAATGCAACTAAAATGGTAAATGCAACTAAAATGGTAAATGCAATTAAATGGTTAATGCTACTAAAATGATAAATGCAACTAAAGCGGTAAATGCAACTAAAATGGTAACTGCAACTAAAATGATAAATGCAACTAAGATGGTAAATGCAACTAAAATGGTGAATGCAACTAAAATGATAAATGCAACTAAATTAGTAAATGCAACTAAAATGGTAAATGCAACTAAAATGGTAAATGGAACTTAAAAATGGTAAATGCAACTAAAATTGTAAATGCAACTAAAATGGCAAATGCAACTAAAATGGTAAATGCAATTAAATGGTTAATGCAACTAAAATGGTAAATGCAACTGAAATGGTAAATGCAACTAAAATAGTAAATGCAACTAATATGGTAAATGGAACTAAAATGGTAAATGCAATTAAATTGGTAAATGTAACTAAAATGACAAATGCAACTTAAAAGGCAAATGCAACTAAAATGGTAACTGCAACTAAAATGGTAAATGCAACTAAAATGGCAAATGCAACTAAAATGGTAAATGCAACTAAAATGGTAAATGCAACTAAAATGGTAAATGCAACTAAAATGATAAATGTAACTAAAATGGTAAATAGAACTCAAATAGTAAATGCAACTAAAATGGTAAATGCAACTAAAATGGTAAATGCAATTAAATGGTTAATTCAACTAAAATGGTAAATGCAACTAAAATGGTAAATGCAACTAAAATGGTAAATGCAACTAAAATGGTAAATGCAACTTAAAAATGGTAAATGCAACTGAAATGGTAAATGCAACTAAAATGGCAAATGCAACTAAAATGGTAAATGCAATAAAAAGGTAAATGCAACTAAAATGGTAAATGCAACTGAAATGGTAAATGCAACTAAAATGATAAATGTAACTAAAATGGAAAATAGAACTTAAATAGTAAATGCAACTAAAATGGTAAATGCAACTAAAATGGTAAATGCAACTTAAAAATGGTAAATGCAACTAAAATGGTAAATGCAACTAAAATGGCAAATGCAACTAAAATGGTAAATGCAATTAAATGGTTAATGCAACTAAAATGGTAAATGCAACTGAAATGGTAAATGCAACTAAAATGGTAAATGGAACTAAAATGGTAAATGCAACTAAGATGGTAAATGCAACTAAAATAGTAAATGCAACTAAGATGGTAAATAGAACTTAAATAGTAAATGCAACTTAAATAGTAAATGCAACTAACATGGTAAATGCAACTAAAATGGTAAATGCAACTAAGATGGTAAATGCAACTAAAATAGTAAATGCAACTAATATGGTAAATGGAACTAAAATGGTAAATGCAACTAAGATGGTAAATGCAACTAAAATAGTAAATGCAACTAATATGGTAAATGGAACTAAAATGGTAAATGCAATTAAATTGGTAAATGTAACTAAAATGACAAATGCAACTTAAAAGGCAAATGCAACTTAAAAGGCAAATGCAACTAAAATGGTAACTGCAACTAAAATGGTAAATGCAACTAAAATGGCAAATGCAACTAAAATGGTAAATGGGACTACAATGGTAAATGCCACTAAACTGGTAAATGCAACTAAAATGGAAAATTCAACTAAAATGGTAAATGCAATTAAATAGATAGTAAATGTAACTGAAATGGTAAATGCAACTAAAATAGTAAATGCAACTAAAATGGTAAATGCAACTAAAATGGTAAATGCAATTAAATGGTTAATGCTACTAAAATGATAAATGCAACTAAAGTGGTAAATGCAACTAAAATGGTAACTGCAACTAAAATGATAAATGCAACTAAAATGGTAAATGCAAATAAAATGGTAAATGCAACTAAGACGGTAAATGCAACTAAAATGGTGAATGCAACTAAAATGGTAAATGCAACTAAAATAGTAATGCAAGTAAAATGGTAAATGCAACTAAAATGGTAAATGGGACTAAAATGGTAAATCCAACTAAAATGGCAAATGCAACTAAAATGTTAAATGCAACTAATATGGTTAATGCAATTAAATGCTTAATGCAACTAAAATGATAAATGAAAAATGGTAAATACAACTAAAATGGTAAACATAACCAAAATTGTAATTGCAACTAAAATGGTAAATGGAACTAAAATGGTAAATGCAACTAAAATGGTAAATGCAACTAAAATGGTAAATGGAACTAAAATGGTAAATGCAACTAAGATGGTAAATGCAACTAAAATAGTAAATGCAACTAAAATGGTAAATGGAACTAAAATGGTAAATGCAATTAAATTGGTAAATGTAACTAAAATGACAAATGCAACTTAAAGGGCAAATGCAACTAAAATGGTAACTGCAACTAAAATGGTAAATGCAACTAAAATAGTAAATGCAACTAATATGGTAAATGCAACTAAAATGGTAAATGCAACTAAAATGGTAAATGTAACTAAAATGACAAATGCAACTAAAAAGGCAAATGCAACTAAAATGGTAAACATAACTAAAATTGTAATTGCAACTAAAATGGTAAATGCAACTAAAATGGTCAATGCAACTAAAATGGTAAATGCAATTAAATGGTTAATTCAACTAAAATGGTAAATGCAACTAAAATGGTAAATGCAACTAAAATGGTAAATGCAACTTAAAAATGGTAAATGCAACTAAAATGGCAAATGCAACTTAAATGGTAAATGGGACTAAAATGGTAAGTGCCACTAAACTGGTAAATGCAACTAAAATGGAAAATTCAACTAAAATGGTAAATGCAATTAAATGGATATTAAATGTAACTGAAATGGTAAATGCAACAAAATAGTAAATGCAACTAAAATGGTAAATGCAACTAAAATGATTAATGCTACTAAAATGATAAATGTAACTAAAGTGGTAAATGCAACTAAAATGGTAACTGCAACTATAATGATAAATGCAACTAAAATGGTAAATGCAAATAAAATGGTAAATGCAACTAAGATGGTAAATGCAACTAAAATGGTGAATGCAACTAAAATGGTAAATGCAAGTAAAATGGCAAATGCAACGAAAATGGTAAATGCAATTAAATGGTTAATGCAACTAAAAAGGTAAATGCAACTGAAATGGTAAATGCAACTAAAATAATAAATGCAACTAAAATGGTAAATAGAACTTAAATAGTAAATGCAACTAAAATGGTAAATGCAACTAAAATGGTAAATGCAACTAAAATGTTAAATGCAACTTAAATTGGAAATGCAACTAAAATTTTAAATGGGACTAAAATGGTAAATCCAACTAAAATGGCAAATGCAACTAAAATGTTAAATGCAACTAAAATGGTAAATGCAAATAAAATGGTAAATGCAACTAAGATGGTAAATGCAACTAAAATGGTTAATGCTACTAAAATGATAAATGTAACTAAAGTGGTAAATGCAACTAAAATGGTAACTGCAACTATAATGATAAATGCAACTAAAATGGTAAATGCAAATAAAATGGTAAATGCAACTAAGATGGTAAATGCAACTAAAATGGTAAATGCAACTAAAATGGTAAATGCAACTAAAATGGTAAATGCAACTAAAATGGTAAATGCAACTAAAATGGTAAATGGGACTAAAATGGTAAATCCAACTAAAATGGCAAATGCAACTAAAATGTTAAATGCAACTAAAATGGTAAATGCAATTAAATGGTTAATGCAACTAAAATGATAAATGCAAAATGGTAAATACAACTAAAATGGTAAACATAACTAAAATTGTAATTGCAACTAAAATGGTAAATGCAACTAAGATGGTAAATGCAACTAAAATGGTAACTGCAACTAAAATGTCAAATGCAACTAAAATGGTAACTGCAACTAAAATGTTAAATGCAACTTAAATTGGAAATGCAACTATAATGGTAAATGCAACTAAAATGGTAAATGCATTTAAATGGTTAATGCAACTAAAATGGTAAATGCAACTAAAATGGTAAATGCAACTAAAATGGTAAATGCAACTAAGATGGTAAATGCAACTAAAATAGTAAATGCAACTAATATGGTAAATGCAACTAAAATGGTAAATGCAACTAAAATGGTAAATGTAACTAAAATGACAAATGCAACTAAAAAGGCAAATGCAACTAAAATGGTAAACATAACTAAAATTGTAATTGCAACTAAAATGGTAAATGCAACTAAAATGGTCAATGCAACTAAAATGGTAAATGCAACTAAAATGGTAAATGCAACTAAAATGGTAAATGCAACTAAAATGGTAAATGCCCTAAAATGGTAAATGCCACTAAACTGGTAAATGCAACTAAAATGGAAAATTCAACTAAAATGGTAAATGCAATTAAATAGATAGTTAATGTAACTGAAATGGTAAATGCAACTAAAATAATAAATGTAACTAAAATGGTAAATGCAACTTAAATAGTAAATGCAACTAAAATGGTAAATGCAACTAAAATGGTAAATGCATTTAAATGGTTAATGCAACTAAAATGGTAAATGCAACTAAAATGGTAAATGCAACTAAAATGGTAAATGCAACTAAGATGGTAAATGCAACTAAAATAGTAAATGCAACTAATATGGTAAATGCAACTAAAATCGTAAATGCAACTAAAATGGTAAATGTAACTAAAATGACAAATGCAACTAAAAATACAAATGCAACTAAAATGGTAAACATAACTAAAATTGTAATTGCAACTAAAATGGTAAATGCAACTAAAATGGTCAATGCAACTAAAATGGTAAATGCAACTAAAACGTCAAATGCAACTAAAATGGTAACTGCAACTAAAATATTAAATGCAACTTAAATTGGAAATGCAACTATAATGGTAAATGCAGCTAAAATGGTAAATGCCCTAAAATGGTAAATGCCACTAAACTGGTAAATGCAACTAAAATGGAAAATTCAACTAATTTGGTAAATGCAATTAAATGGATAGTAAATGTAACTGAAATGGTAAATGCAACTAAAATGATAAATATAACTAAAATGGTAAATGCAACTAAAATGGTCAATGCAACTAAAATGGTAAATGCAACTAAAATGTCAATTGCAACTAAAATGATAAATTTAACTAAAATTGTAATTGCAACTGAAATGGTAAATGCAACTAAAATGGTAAATGCATCTAAAATGTTAAATGCAACTAAAATGTCAAATGCAACTAAAATGGTAAATGCAACTAAAATGGTAAATTTAACTAAAATTGTAAATGCAACTAAAATGGCAAATGCAACTAAACTGGTAAATGCAACTAAAATGGTAAATGCACTTAAATGGTAAATGCCACTTAACTGGTAAATGCAACTAAAATGGTAAATGCAACTAAAATGACAAATGCAACTAAAATGGCAAATGCAACAAAAATGGGGAATGCTACTAAAATGGTAAATGCAACTATAATGGTAAGTTCATTTGAAATCGTTATTGCAATTAAAATGGTTAATGCAACTAAAATGGTTAATGCACCTAAGATGGCAAAATAACTTAAATGGTAAATGCATTGTAAAACAACTAAAATGGTAAATGCAACTAAAATGTCAAATGCAACTAAAATGGTAAATTTAACTAAAATTGTAATTGCAACTGAAATGGTAAATGCAACTAAAATGGTAAATGCAACTAAAATGTTAAATGCAACTAAAATGTCAAATGCAACTAAAATGGTAAATGCAACTAAAATGGTAAATTTAACTAAAATTGTAAATGCAACTAAAATTTCAAATGCAACTAAACTGGTAAATGCAACTAAAATGGTAAATGCACTTAAATGGTAAATGCCACTTAACTGGTAAATGCAACTAAAATGGTAAATGCAACTAAAATGACAAATGCAACTAAAGTGGCAAATGCAACAAAAATGGCGAATGCTACTAAAATGTTAAATGCAACTATAATGGTAAATTCATTTAAAATGGTTATTGCAATTAAAATGGTTAATGCAACTAAAATGGTTAATGCACCTAAGATGGCAAAATAACTTAAATGGTAAATGCATTGTAAATGATAAATGCACCTATAATGGTAGATGCAACTATAATGTTAAATGGATTTAAAATGGTAAATGCGACTAAAATGGTAACTGCAACTCAAATGGTAAATGCAACTTAAATGGTGAAGGCGACTATAATGGTAAATGTTACTTAAATGGTAAATGCCATTAATATGATAAATGTAACTAAAATGGTAAATGCAACTTAAATATTAAATGCAACTAAAATAGTAAATGCAACTAAAATGGTAAATGCAACTTAAAAATGGTAAATGCAACTAAAATGGTAAATGCAAGTAAAATGGCAAATGCAACGAAAATGGTAAATGCAATTAAATGGTTAATGCAACTAAAAAGGTAAATGCAACTGAAATGGTAAATGCAACTTTAATGATAAATGTAACGAAAATGGTAAATGGAACTTAAATAGTAAATGCAACTAAAATGGTAAATGCAACTAAAATGGTAAATGCAATTAAATGGTTAATTCAACTAAAATGGTAAATGCAACTAAAATGGTAAATGCAACTAAAATGGTAAATGCAACTTAAAAATGGTAAATGCAACTAAAATTGTAAATGCAACTTAAATGGCAAATGCAACTAAAATGGTAAATGCAATTAAATGGTTAATGCAACAAAAATGGTAAATGCAACTGAAATGGTAAATGCAACTAAAATGATAAATGTAACTAAAATGGTAAATACAACTTAAATAGTAAATGCAACTAAAATGGTAAATGCAACTAAAATGGTAAATGCAATTAAATGGTTAATGCAACTAAAATGGTAAATGCAACTAAAATGGTAAATGGAACTAAAATGGTAAATGCAACTAAAATGGTAAATGCAACTAAAATAGTAAATGCAACTAATATGGTAAATGCAACTAAAATGGTAAATGCAACTTAAATATTAAATTCAACTAAAATAGTAAATGCAACTAAAATGGTAAATGCAACTTAAAAATGGTAAATGCAACTAAAATGGTAAATGCAAGTAAAATGGCAAATGCAACTAAAATGGTAAATGCAATTAAATGGTTAATGCAACTAAAATGGTAAATGCAACTGAAATGGTAAATGCAACTAAAATGATAAATGTAACTATAATGGTAAATAGAACTTAAATAGTAAATGCAACTAAAATGGTAAATGCAACTAAAATGGTAAATGCAATTAAATGGTTAATTCAACTAAAATGGTAAATAAAACTAAAATGGTAAATGCACCTAAAATGGTAAATGCAACTAAAATGGTAAATGCAACTTAAAAATGGTAAATGCAACTAAAATGGTAAATGCAACTAAAATGGCAAATGCAACTAAAATGGTAAATGCAATTAAATGGTTAATGCAACTGAATGGTAAATGCAACTGAAATGGTAAATGCAACTAAAATGATAAATGTAACTAAAATGGTAAATAGAACTTAAATAGTAAATGCAATTAAAATGGTAAATGGAACTAAAATGGTAAATGCAATTAGATTGGTAAATGTAACTTAAATGACAAATGCAACTTAAATGGCAAATGCAACTAAAATGGTAAATGCAATTAAATGGTTAATGCAACAAAAATGGTAAATGCAACTGAAATGGTAAATGCAACTAAAATGATAAATGTAACTAAAATGGTAAATACAACTTAAATAGTAAATGCAACTAAAATGGTAAATGCAACTAAAATGGTAAATGCAACTTAAATATTAAATTCAACTAAAATAGTAAATGCAACTAAAATGGTAAATGCAACTTAAAAATGGTAAATGCAACTAAAATGGTAAATGCAAGTAAAATGGCAAATGCAACTAAAATGGTAAATGCAACTAAAATGGTAAATGCAACTTAAAAATGGTAAATGCAACTAAAATGGTAAATGCAACTAAAATGGCAAATGCAACTAAAATGGTAAATGCAATTAAATGGTTAGTGCAACTAAAATGGTAAATGCAACTGAAATGGTAAATGCAACTTAAATGATAAATGTAACTAAAATGGTAAATACAACTTAAATAGTAAATGCAATTAAAATGGTAAATGGAACTAAAATGGTAAATGCAATTAGATTGGTAAATGTAACTTAAATGACAAATGCAACTTAAAAGGCAAATGCAACTAAAATGGTAACTGCAACTAAAATGGTAAATGCAACTAAAATGGCAAATGCAACTAAAATGGTAAATGGGACTAAAATGGTAAATGCCACTAAACTGGTAAATGCAACTAAAATGGAAAATTCAACTAAAATGGTAAATGCAATTAAATGGATAGTAAATGTAACTGAAATGGTAAATGCAACTAAAATAGTAAATGCAACTAAAATGGTAAATGCAACTAAAATGGTAAATGCAATTAAATGGTTAATGCTACTAAAATAATAAATGCAACTAAAGTGGTAAATACAACTAAAATGGTAACTGCAACTAAAATGATAAATGCAACTAAGATGGTAAATGCAACTAAAATGGTGAATGCAACTAAAATGGTAAATGCAACTAAAATAGTAATGCAACTAAAATGGTAAATGCAACTAAAATTGTAAATGGGACTAAAATGGTAAATCCAACTAAAATGGCAAATGCAACTAAAATGTTAAATGCAACTAATATGGTAAATGCAATTAAATGGTTAATGCAACTAAAATGATAAATGCAAAATGGTAAATACAACTAAAATGGTAAACATAACTAAAATTGTAATTGCAACTAAAATGGTAAATGCAACTAAAATGGTAAATGCAACTAAAATGGTAAATGCAACTAAAATGGTAAATGGAACTAAAATGGTAAATGCAACTAAGATGGTAAATGCAGCTAAAATAGTAAATGCAACTAATATGGTAAATGGAACTAAAATGGTAAATGCAATTAAATTGGTAAATGTAACTAAAATGACAAATGCAACTTAAAAGGCAAATGCAACTAAAATGGTAACTGCAACTAAAATGGTAAATGCAACTAAAATAGTTAATGCAACTAATATGGTAAATGCAACTAAAATGGTAATTGCAACTAAAATGGTAAATGTAACTAAAATGACAAATGCAACTAAAAGGCAAATGCAACTAAAATGGTAAACATAACTAAAATTGTAATTCCAACTAAAATGGTAAATGCAACTAAAATGGTCAATGCAACTAAAATGGTAAATGCAACTAAAATGGTAAATGCAATTAAATGGTTAATGCTACTAAAATGATAAATGCAACTAAAGTGGTAAATGCAACGAAAATGGTAACTGCAACTAAAATGATAAATGCAACTAAGATGGTAAATGCAACTAAAATGGTGAATGCAACTAAAAGGGTAAATGCAACTAAATTAGTAAATGCAACTAAAATGGTAAATGCAACTAAAATGGTAAATGGAACTTAAAAATGGTAAATGCAACTAAAATTGTAAATGCAACTAAAATGGCAAATGCAACTAAAATGGTAAATGCAATTAAATGGTTAATGCAACTAAAATGGTAAATGCAACTGAAATGGTAAATGCAATTAAAATGATAAATGTAACTAAAATGGTAAATACAACTTAAATAGTAAATGCAACTAAAATGGTAAATGCAACTAAAATGGTAAATGCAATTAAAAGGTTAATGCAACTAAAATGGTAAATGTTACTAAAATGGTAAATGGAACTAAAATGGTAAATGCAACTAAGATGGTGAATGCAACTAAAATAGTAAATGCAACTAATATGGTAAATGGAACTAAAATGGTAAATGCAATTAAATTGGTAAATGTAACTAAAATGACAAATGCCACTTAAAAGGCAAATGCAACTAAAATGGTAACTGCAACTAAAATGGTAAATGCAACTAAAATGGCAAATGCAACTAAAATGGTAAATGGAACTAAAATGGTAAATGGAACTGAAATGGTAAATGCAACTAAAATGATAAATGTAAAATTCGACAAAAATGGTAAATGCAATTAAATGGATAGTAAATGTAACTGATATGGTAAATGCAACTAAAATGATAAGTGTAACTAAAATGGTAAATGCAACTAAGATGATAAAAGCAACTAAAATGGTAAATGCAACTAAGATGGTAAATGCAACTAAAATGTCAAATGCAACATTATACAACAGAATAGTTTGGCATAGATATTCTGATATAAGCTTTTCTTAGCAAGTAGAAATTACAAAAGTATTTATGTAGCTTTTAACACTCCCACTCATAAAAACATTTGACAATAAAATTTAAACATTCTTTAAATTATTACAAAAATAATATAATATAATAAAGCTCTTTAAAATTATTAATATGAGGAATTCTAAATTTAACTTGAATACATTTAAGGAGCAAAACTATGTAATTCAAACTTCTGTTCTAAGCCAAGTCGAAGAATGTTTGATTTGAATTTCATTGTTGACAATGGTTTGGTAAAAACGTCTGCCAGTTGATCTTCGCTTTTGACATATTTGACCAAAATATCGCCTTGCAAATCTCGTTCTCGTGTGTGCATAGCTTTATTAATATGCTTTGTGCGATAATGATATTCTGGGTTTTTGACTAGTCGTATTGTACTTTGATTATCGCAAAATCCCAGTTCTTTGTGTAATCCACGAATCCAAATTGCTTCTTTTGTACCTTCACATAATGCAACATATTCTGATTCGGTTGTTGATAAAGTTACAGGTGATTGTCGTTTACTTCTCCACGTAACTATACCATTTCCAATCATAAAAGTGTATCCAGTGATCGATCGACTGGTTTCAACATCTCTGGCATGGTCAGCATCCGTATAACCAATTAAATTCCAGTTGTCTTAGCTATATGTTATTCTTGATTTGCGCGTCTGATTCAGATATTGAAATATTCTTTTGATTGCCCTCACATGTAACTGGCTGGGATTCTCCATGAATCGACAAACTTCTCCCACTGAATATGCAATGTCTGGTCGTGAAACGGTAGCAGCAAACATCAGTGAACCGCACGCCTGGCGGTAAGGGAACGAAATCTCACAGTCGCTATCATTCGCATTTAACAAAAAAGTACCAACACCAGCGGGAGTAGTCACAGATTTTGAGTTTTCCATGTTAAATCTATGTAGATTTCGCTCATTGTATGATGTTTGTCCGATGCTTATGGTTTTCAAAGAACGGTTCCGTTCTATTTCAAGTCCTACGTAGTAGTGCCCATTACCAAGCGTAATTTGAAACTGCATTTGCAGCTTTTTTATCAGGTCATCAATTGTACTCTTGCTGCAAGACAGAACTAATCCATCATCAACGTACAATAATAAAATTACCTTTTAAGAAGATTCGCAATTAACGAATAGGCAAGGATCGGATTGTGATTGTTTCATATTACATCCCTTAATGAAATCAACAAATTTTGAGTTCCATTGACGTGATGACTGCTTCAAACCATACAAACTTTTCTTCAACCGACATACTTGACCCTTGGTATAGTTAATTCCATCCGGTACTTTCATATAGATCTCTTCGTCGAGGATTCCATTTAAGACACCTGTTTTGACATCGAATTGAACGATCTCCATTTCACAAATTGCTGCCAGTGCCAAAACACATCTGACTGAATCATAACGCACCACTGGGGAAAATGTTTCAGTGTAATCGATGCCTTCACTCTGTGAATATCCCTTCCCCACTAACCGCGCCTTGTATATTGGGTCTTCATTTGGGGTTATTTTCAGCTTAAATATCCATTTACAACCGACTACGTTCATGCAGTACTTCGGTTTTTCAACAACATCCCACGTCTGGTTCTCGTGCAACGACCGTAGCTCTTCTGCAATGGCCTTCTACCATTCAAGAGATTGATCGGAGTTCATTGCTTCTTTATATGATGAAGGTTCAATAAACATTGCTAAGCAACCAAGTTTTCTTGGGATGTTTGCGTAAGCTTCTTTCCTTGTCTTGTTCATTTTTGATTTCATCAGTTTGCATTTCCTTTGATTCTACAATTGTTCTTTTTATGACATCTGTTGTAGAACTTTCACTGGATAAATCATTATTGTTATTACTGCATTCCCCGTAATCCTCATTGGGGAAGAAAAGTACTCCTCGCTAATAAAATGTTCATTAAATTTAACGTCACAACTGATTAAAATCTTCTTGGATTCTGGATCATAGAGCCGACAGTTTTTATTTGAAGATTCGTAGCCAATTAGGTGAACTCTCTTTGATTTTGGATCCCATTTCTTTCTATTGACGTTATTCGGAATATGAGCAAATCCGACTGTACCAAAAACTTTTAAATAATTTAGCTGCGGCTTTTCTCCAAACCAATGTTCGTAAGATGTCTGATTGATATCTTTCGCAGCTGTTGTCCGATTAAGAATATAAACAGCAGTTCTTATGGCTTCTGGCCAAAGTGACTTCCCTAAGCCACTTGAAATCAGCATGGTCCGTGCAGATTCCTGCACTGATCTATCGTCTCGTTCAATAAAACCATTCTGTTCAGGTGTATATGGGGCAATACGTTCCATAGTAATTCCAACTTTTGTCAGCATTGATAAAACCTGTTTGTTTATAAATTCAGCACCAGATTAGATTAGATTAGATTAGATTGATTTTATTTTTTTCTACAATTTGTTACAATTTGTTATATACAATCAATATTGCATGGCATTGTTGCCGTCTGCCTGATTGACAATTTGTTAATTCTTTATCATAACTAAGTTACAGTTTAATACTAAAATGCTTCGTTAAGTATTTGCTTTCTATATCTGAGTGCTGTCTTGCAATACATTGCTAACTTTGTTACATCCATTTCATGAAGTAGGCCAAAAATTTCTTCATCAGATAGATAGTCGCTGCCAAACGTGTACCTTCTTGTTTCCTTGAGTACTCCACACCTTCCGACAAAATGCAGAACATCTTCCCGCTCTCCCATATTACACAGGCTGCATAATAACGGTAGATCTTCTCGATGTGGCATAAAGTTCAAATTAACTAACTCTCCTCTTAACCGGAACATGAGCGAAATTTGTTCAATTGTATAATCGTCACGGAAATAGTTTCTTTCGTTAAGATTGTAATCTAGTCTGCTATAAAGCATTCGATGTAGAGAGCTTGCTGCTTGTTCCTTGTGGCGATCTCTTGCAGCATCGTCCAAACGGGCGATCAACGTATACAAAGCAGGCTTCCATAAAACAGGGTCGCTGTAGTTTACTTCGAAGTCCACCTGCTCTGCTAACTCTACCCAGTCCTTGAACCATCCCGTCCGTGTTTGGATAGCTTGTAGGACAACTTTCTTAGGAAGCCGATGGTTTGGCATATTTAATACTTTCATAACGTAGTCTACTTGCAGTTTAAAAGTCTTAATGAACAGTGGTGATACTCCTGTCTCTAACATTATCATATAGTTAGGAGTGTTCGGAGGAAGGCGAAAAATACGTTTTATATAAAACCTGAGTAATTTCTCCACTTGGTCATATTTTCTACCTCCCCACACCTGAGCTGCATAAAAAAGAACCGATTCTGACACTGCTTCGAAAACTCGGAATTTACTGCTATGTGCAAATATTGTTGAAACATTGCTTCCATGCAACATTTATAGCGGTTTTTGCTTTCGTAAGCTTTTCGGTAAAGTGCTTTTCCATACTGAGGTTCTTTGTGAAGTAAACTCCAAGATATTTGTATTCTTGCACAACCTCAATTGTTTCATTATTGTAATGCCAATGTTCATTTGCCCCAATTCTACCTCCTCCTTTCTTAAAGATCATCACTTTAGATTTGTTTAAGTTTACTTCCAGATTCCATCTCGAACAGTAAACGGAGAGTCTATTTATCATCAATTGGAGAGATTGTGGCGTGTACGCAAGCAGTACTATGTCATCAGCAAAGAGCAGTGCTTTTATGGTCATGTCTGCGTATTCAATACCCCCAGCTAATATTTCAACAATATCTTCTATGAAGAGAGCGAATAAACTTGGGCTGAGTGCACAACCCTGTCTAACACCTGAGTTCGTTGAAAACCAGTCAGAGAGGTTTTTTCCATTCCAGACCGCCGCTTTGGTATCCATGTATAGATTTTGCAGTACCCTTCCGAACTTCAGTGACATTCCTTTCTGGCAAAGCTTGTAGAATAGTGCATTACGGTCGACAGTGTCAAAAGCAGACTTGAAATCCACAAAGAAAGCGAATATTTTTTTATTTCTAGATATGAAGGAGTCAGAAATCGTGCGAAGAACGAAGATGTGGTCTATAGTGGAGTAACCCGATCTGAAGCCAGCTTGGTACTCACTGAGAAGGTTATTAAAATCTATCCATTTATTCAGGTGCAGATTATTCAGAATCGAAGTAAAAATCTTATAAGAGGCATTCAGAAACGAGATTCCTCTATAGTTTGTCGGATCTTCGGTACTACCCTTTTTGTATATCGGGAAGATCAGGGCTTCTTTAAAATGCTCTGGTATAGTTCCATGCTCTAAAATGTAGTTGAATATTTCTGTCAGATTCGCTACCAGCTCCCCAGTTCCATATCTGTGAAATTCTGCCGGAATTCCGTCAGAGCCAGCGGCCTTCCCATCCTTTTGTTCATTTATCGAAGCACACACTTCATCACACGAAATTGGTAGGTCCAGAATATTGTTTTCGAAGCCGGGGTGAGCGTAGTGAGTTGGGAATTGATTTGGAGTTGCTGGATTAAGTATTTGTTGAAAGTGTAATTTCAGCTTGCTTGGATCCAGTTCTCTACCGATAACATAATTCGTACCATTAAGCTTGCGTGCCAGGTTCCAAAACTCAGACGAATTTTTACACATTGCAAGTTTTTTCGCTTGGTCTTCAAAATAATCTTTTTTCTTCCTTCGACAGAGTGTTTTAAATTTCTGATTATATTCAATGTATAGGGCTTTCGTAGAGAGAGAGTATTGAATCGTCTATATGCATGAAGCCATGTGTATGAAAGACTTCTCGCACGCATGCATTCTTTATCAAACCATCTCTCTCTAAAAATAGTTTTTAATCGTCGGCTGTTGATGGACTTATTTTATGCCCCTTTAATACACTGTTCAATTTTGTTTAAGCTAGTATCGCTATCTTCATTCATCAGAAGTATATCCAACTGTCTTCTATAGATTGGTGCAGAATCGTTTACCCAGCGAAGTTTAGGCAGAAGTTGTAGGTCCCGCAATGCTTGATCTTCTTCTTCTCCATTAGTGAATGATACAACTACAGGCAAATGGTCTGAAAAGGGTTTTTTTTCTACTTCAAAATTTTTAATCAGTGAGCTCCAGTCACCACCTTCGAGGCCATAGTCGATAACCGAACTACCTTGCTTTCCAATATACGTAAATTCGCCCAGATAATCTCCATCGATTGTACCATTCATAACACGAAGACCGAATGAGTTGCAAAGTTCAAGCAACTTAGTTCCTCTTGCGTTCTTGGTAGTGTCTTTCGATTGTCTCTCACGCCCGATCCTTTTATTCTCACTTCCTCTTTCATTCCCAATCCTTGCATTTAGGTCACCCACAACCAATACATTTTCCGTGCATCCACAAGTCAGACATTCCTTGATGTTTTCAAAATCAGTATCCCAATGATTGCAATTGACATAAGTTGGTATTATACGAAATCTCTTACCATTTATCTTAAGATCCAGATGTATTACCAATATTCCAATCTGTTTAAACTCACAGGTGATTCCTTCCAGTCTTTTCCTCAATCCAAAGATACAGCCTCCACTTGCTCTTCCTCTTGAATGTAATTTTGTTGCGGGTACTATTCGAAGTTCGAAGTTATTGAATTCATTTTCATAATTTGATAAGTTAGTATCCATTACATATGTTGCATACAAAAATATTATTTCAAAGTTATTAAGAAAACTAATGAAATCATTAAAAATGGACTTATTTTTAAGGCCTGCTATATTATATGACAGAATTCTAAATATATTTAGTGTTTTTTCATTATGGTTTTTACTATTACTATTAATATTACAAATGGTTCTTTTAAATTTACTAACTAAAGGGCAGACGGCATTACAACTAAATACGATGTTGTGACATGGATGATGTCATGTCGGGATCATTACCAATTATACCACTTATACTTTTTTTACTGAACGCAATTATTAGAAATGTCATTCATCAAATGGTCTAATAATGACATTCCACACACGCCGTCGCATTTTAGTTTGTTTTCCCTGTCAAAATAAAACGATCTGCCTTCAACCATCAATGTTTGTCCTCGTATCCTGGTTTTTAAGAACGTATTCTTTTTATTAATTTCGGCTTTCAACTCAATTAAACGTCTTCTTCGTGCTCTTGCCGATGGTGGTAAGTCCTTATGGACAGAAAATCCGGTGTTTCTTAATTTCACGGTTGATCTTAGTAAATGTCCTACGTCCTCCCTTCGGTTCAGTCTCACGATGACATTTGCAGTCTTGTTGTTGTTTGTCGGTCGTAAAACTCGTGTTGTTGCAATAATGTTGGGTTCATTCGTTTGCAGCAGATCCAAGCAGCACTTTTTAGCCTTTTCCGTTGCATCTTCTTCACCGTTTATCGGAAAATGTACGATGACTTTTTATCATTGGCTCTCATTTCCAGAGACTCAATTTTTTGTTCCAACAAGTTGCAGCGGGTCTCGAAATTTGTTACCTGTGCCTGCAGCTCTAAATTGGTAGCTTTTAGGCTGTGGACTTCCGAATGGATAGCTTCAAGATCAGATTTTGTTGGCAAATCTTTAAGCTTGAATTCAGCACCATTATCACAACGTATTCTCTTTACGTTGCAGTTCCAAGCATTTTTGCATAATGCCAAAAACTCTTCAAGGAATATAGGTACTTCACACTTCGGTTTTAGAAAGTAGACAAATCGAAATCGTGCTGCTTCATCTTTCAGGAGCATAAAGTAACGAACTCCACCTAATCCAACAGCTTCCATTGGTCCACATAAATCGACGTGAATACATTCACCCTTAACGAAAATACGCTTGTTTTTACTAAGAGGGTGTGATACTCGATGCATCTTTCCAAGTCGGCATTCCTCGCAAAAGTAATCACTTTGGTTGTTAGTTTAACACCACTTAACAATCCTTTTGAGCACAACGTTTTGATGCTTGAAACATTGACATGTCCTAAACGTCGATGCCACTGCTGTAAAGAACATTCTGAAGCTTTAACACTTGTTGAGATACATGCACGTTCCACTTGAACATTTCTGAACGCCATTCTGACTAAAACCATTTCCATCTGTGTAACCAGTAGCAGATACACATTTATAAGTCTCATTGACAACGATGCTTCCTTTCTTAGTGAAGTTTGTTTCAAAACCTTTTGTTGCCAATTGGACGATAGAAAAAAGATTCGCTTATGCTTTTGGAACATAGCGCACGTGTTTAATGATTCTTGTTACCCATTTTCCATCAAGCCAAGCTTCTATTTCAATCGAACCAATTCCTTCGATGTCTAAGGTTTCATCATTCGCAATTTTTACACCTTTAAACTCGCCGTCAGATGAAAATGTAGTAAACCAATCTTTTCGAAAGGTCGTATGTCGAGTCGCTGCTGAATCCGCTAACCATAAGTCAGAATAGTCAGCTGTTACAATTTCGTCCGCTATAGCATAAGCAACCAGTTTACCACCACTGTTATTGCTCGTATTGGTGCCACATTTGTTGTCATTTTTATTATCTGGACAGTTTCGTTTCCAATGACCCACCTGGCCACAAAGATGACATGTTGACTTATCTTTTCGATCGCTTTTATGTAGCTTCTTCTTCTTGAATGTCTGTTTTGCGCTAAACGCTGCTTCGTGTGTCCTTAAGTCTCTGTGCTGTGTTATGTCTGTTTCTGCCTTTTGTATTTGATCTTCTTCCAGCTGTAATTTTGACAATAGAGTTTCCATGGTACGACACTCCTTGATGTTATACCAAATTACGGAAATTTTGGAATCTCGGAGCCAAGCTGCTAATTATTCGACACATTTTTAAGTTATCGGATAATTTCTCTCCTTGGTCCTCTAACTCCGATGCAATCTGGCGTACTTTTGAAACATGTGATGTAACAGATTCATCTTCGCTCATCCTAAGACTGAAATAATCTTCGTACAGCATCATTACTCGAACGTCACTCTTCTTTTGATGAATACTTTCGAGCATTCCCAATAGTTCTTTTGATGACTTGCAGTCCAAAACGTACGATGCTTGCTCTTGATCAATCGATGCAAATAATATTGCCATCGCCTTACCATCACGTTGCAACCATTTACTTTTAATTTCTGCAGTTGCCGTACTATTCGGCTGCGCGATTGTCCCATCTACAATGTCTAACAAATCATGGCTTCGGAGAACTGCATTCATTTGAAATTTCCAACACCTGAAATTTGAAGAATTTAAACGATGTGAAATTATAGAGTTCTCAACCGCTTTTGTTTCCATTGCTGCGTCCGTCCTCAAGATTTTTTTTATTCAGACAAAAATCAAAACAAATTTAAATAAAAACTTTTGTTAACTGGGCTCAAAACCTGTTGATAGTCGACACACGAATGAAAATTATTTATTGCAAAGTAAAATTATACAATAGAATAGTTTGGCATAGATATTCTGATATAAGTTTTTCTTAGCAGGTAGAAATCACAAAAGTATTTATGTAGCTTTTAACAATGGTAAATGCAACTAAAATGGTAAATGCAACTAAGATGGTAAATGCAACTAAAATGGTAAATGCAACTAAAATGGTAAATGTAACTAAAATGACAAATGCAACTAAAAAGGCAAATGCAACTAAAATGGTAAACATAACTAAAATTGTAATTCCAACTAAAATGGTAAATGCAACTAAAATGGTGAATGCAACTAAAATTGTAAATGCAACTAAAATGTCAAATGCAAATAAAATGGTAACTGCAACTAAAATGTTAAATGCAACTTAAATTGGAAATGCAACCATAATGGTAAATGCAGCTAAAATTGTAAATGCCCTAAAATGGTAAATGCCACTAAACTGGTAAATGCAACTAAAATGGAAAATTCAACTAAAATGGTAAATGCAAATAATGGATAGTAAATGTAACGGAAATGGTAAATGAAACTAAAATGATAAATGTAACTAAAATGGTAAATGCAACTTAAATAGTAAGTGCAACTAAAATGTAAATGCAACTAAAATGGTAATTGCAATTAAATGGTTAATGCTACTAAAATGATAAATGCAACTAAAGCGGTAAATGCAACTAAAATGGTAACTGCAACTAAAATGATAAATGCAACTAAAATGACAAATGCAACTAAGATGGTAAATGCAACTAAAATGGTGAATGCAACTAAAATTGTAAATGCAACTAAAATGTCAAATGCAAATAAAATGGTAACTGCAACTAAAATGTTAAATGCAACTTAAATTGGAAATGCAACCATAATGGTAAATGCAGCTAAAATTGTAAATGCCCTAAAATGGTAAATGCCACTAAACTGGTAAATGCAACTAAAATGGAAAATTCAACTAAAATGGTAAATGCAAATAATGGATAGTAAATGTAACTGAAATGGTAAATGAAACTAAAATGATAAATGTAACTAAAATGGTAAATGCAACTTAAATAGTAAGTGCAACTAAAATGTAAATGCAACTAAAATGGTAATTGCAATTAAATGGTTAATGCTACTAAAATGATAAATGCAACTAAAGCGGTAAATGCAACTAAAATGGTAACTGCAACTAAAATGATAAATGCAACTAAGATGGTAAATGCAACTAAAATGGTGAATGCAACTAAAATGGTAAATGCAACTAAATTAGTAAATGCAACTAAAATGGTAAATGCAACTAAAATGGTAAATGGAACTTAAAAATGGTAAATGCAACTAAAATTGTAAATGCAACTAAAATGGCAAATGCAACTAAAATGGTAAATGCAATTAAATGGTTAATGCAACTAAAATGGTAAATGCAACTGAAATGGTAAATGCAATTAAAATGATAAATGTAACTAAAATGGTAAATACAACTTAAATAGTAAATGCAACTAAAATGGTAAATGCAACTAAAATGGTAAATGCAATTAAAAGGTTAATGGAACTAAAATGGTAAATGTAACTAAAATGGTAAATGGGACTAAAATGGTAAATGCCACTAAACTGGTAAATGCAACTAAAATGGAAAATTCAACTAAAATGGTAAATGCAATTAAATGGATAGTAAATGTAACTGAAATGGTAAATGCAACTAAAATAGTAAATGCAACTAAAATGGTAAATGCAACTAAAATGGTAAATGCAATTAAATGGTTAATGCTACTAAAATGATAAATGCAACTAAAGTGGTAAATGCAACTAAAATGGTAACTGCAACTAAAATGATAAATGCAACTAAAATGGTAAATGCAAATAAAATGGTAAATGGATCTAAGATGGTAAATGCAACTAAAATGGTGAATGCAACTAAAATGGTAAATGCAACTAAAATAGTAATGCATCTAAAATGGTAAATGCAACTAAAATGGTAAATGGGACTAAAATGGTAAATCCAACTACAATGGCAAATGCAACTAAAATGTTAAATGCAACTAATAAGGTAAATGCAATTAAATGGTTAATGCAACTAAAATGATAAATGCAAAATGGTAAATACAACTAAAATGGTAAACATAACCAAAATTGTAATAGCAACTAAAATGGTAAATGCAACTAAAATGGTAAATGCAACTAAAATGGTAAATGCAACTAAAATGATAAATGGAACTAAAATGGTAAATGCAACTAAGATGGTAAATGCAACTAAAATAGTAAATGCAACTAATATGGTAAATGGAACTAAAATGGTAAATGCAATTAAATTGGTAAATGTAACTAAAATGACAAATGCAACTTAAAAGGCAAATGCAACTTAAATGGTAACTGCAACTAAAATGGTAAATGCAACTAAAATAGTAAATGCAACTAATATGGTAAATGCAACTAAAATGGTAAATGCAACTAAAATGGTAAATGTAACTAAAATGACAAATGCAACTAAAAAGGCAAATGCAACTAAAATGGTAAACATAACTAAAATTGTAATTCCAACTAAAATGGTAAATGCAACTAAAATGGTCAATGCAACTAAAATGGTAAATGCAACTAAAATGTCAAATGCAAATAAAATGGTAACTGCAACTAAAATGTTAAATGCAACTTAAATTGGAAATGCAACCATAATGGTAAATGCAGCTAAAATGGTAAATGCCCTAAAATGGTAAATGCCACTAAACTGGTAAATGCAACTAAAATGGAAAATTCAACTAAAATGGTAAATGCAAATAATGGATAGTAAATGTAACTGAAATGGTAAATGCAACTAAAATGATAAATGTAACTAAAATGGTAAATGCAACTTAAATAGTAAATGCAACTAAAATGGTAAATGCAACTAAAATGGTAAATGCAATTAAATGGTTAATGCTACTAAAATGATAAATGCAACTAAAGCGGTAAATGCAACTAAAATGGTAACTGCAACTAAAATGATAAATGCAACTAAGATGGTAAATGCAACTAAAATGGTGAATGCAACTAAAATGATAAATGCAACTAAATTAGTAAATGCAACTAAAATGGTAAATGCAACTAAAATGGTAAATGGAACTTAAAAATGGTAAATGCAACTAAAATTGTAAATGCAACTAAAATGGCAAATGCAACTAAAATGGTAAATGCAATTAAATGGTTAATGTAACTAAAATGGTAAATGCAACTGAAATGGTAAATGCAATTAAAATGATAAATGTAACTAAAATGGTAAATACAACTTAAATAGTAAATTCAACTAAAATGGTAAATGCAACTAAAATGGTAAATGCAATTAAAAGGTTAATGCAACTAAAATGGTAAATGTAACTAAAATGGTAAATGGAACTAAAATGGTAAATGCAACTAAGATGGTAAATGCAACTAAAATAGTAAATGCAACTAATATGGTAAATGGAACTAAAATGGTAAATGCAATTAAATTGGTAAATGTAACTAAAATGACAAATGCAACTTAAAAGGCAAATGCAACTAAAATGGTAACTGCAACTAAAATGGTAAATGCAACTAAAATGGCAAATGCAACTAAAATGGTAAATGGAACTAAAATGGTAAATGCAACTGAAATGGTAAATGCAACTAAAATGATAAATGTAACTAAAATGGTAAATAGAACTTAAATAGTAAATGCAACTAAAATGGTAAACGCAACTAAAATGGTAAATGCAATTAAATGGTTAATTCAACTAAAATGGTAAATGCAACTAAAATGGTAAATGCATCTAAAATGGTAAATGCAACTAAAATGGTAAATGCAACTTAAAAATGGTAAATGCAACTGAAATGGTAAATGCAACTAAAATGGCAAATGCAACTAAAATGGTAAGTGCAATTAAATGGTTAATGCAACTAAAATGGTAAATGCAACTGAAATGGTAAATGCAACTAAAATGATAAATGTAACTAAAATGGAAAATAGAACTTAAATAGTAAATGCAACTAAAATGGTAAATGCAACTAAAATGGTAAATGCAACTTAAAAATGGTAAATGCAACTTAAATGGTAAATGCAACTAAAATGGAAAATGCAACTAAAATGGTAAATGCAATTAAATGGTTAATGCAACTAAAATGGTAAATGCAACTGAAATGGTAAATGCAACTAAAATGGTAAATGGAACTAAAATGGTAAATGCAACTAAGATGGTAAATGCAACTAAAATAGTAAATGCAACTAAGATGGTAAATAGAACTTAAATAGTAAATGCAACTTAAATAGTAAATGCAACTAACATGGTAAATGCAACTAAAATGGTAAATGCAACTAAGATGGTAAATGCAACTAAAATAGTAAATGCAACTAATATGGTAAATGGAACTAAAATGGTAAATGCAACTAAGATGGTAAATGCAACTAAAATGGTAAATGCAACTAATATGGTAAATGGAACTAAAATGGTAAATGCAATTAAATTGGTAAATGTAACTAAAATGACAAATGCAACTTAAAAGGCAAATGCAACTAAAATGGTAACTGCAACTAAAATGGTAAATGCAACTAAAATGGCAAATGCAACTAAAATGGTAAATGGGACTAAAATGGTAAATGCCACTAAACTGGTAAATGCAACTAAAATGGAAAATTCAACTAAAATGGTAAATGCAATTAAATAGATAGTAAATGTAACTGAAATGGTAAATGCAACTAAAATAGTAAATGCAACTAAAATGGTAAATGCAACTAAAATGGTAAATGCAATTTAATGGTTAATGCTACTAAAATGATAAATGCAACTAAAGTGGTAAATGCAACTAAAATGGTAACTGCAACTAAAATGATAAATGCAACTAAAATGGTAAATGCAAATAAAATGGTAAATGCAACTAAGACGGTAAATGCAACTAAAATGGTGAATGCAACTAAAATGGTAAATGCAACTAAAATAGTAATGCAAGTAAAATGGTAAATGCAACTAAAATGGTAAATGGGACTAAAATGGTAAATCCAACTAAAATGGCAAATGCAACTAAAATGTTAAATGCAACTAATATGGTTAATGCAATTAAATGCTTAATGCAACTAAAATGATAAATGAAAAATGGTAAATACAACTAAAATGGTAAACATAACCAAAATTGTAATTGCAACTAAAATGGTAATTGGAACTAAAATGGTAAATGCAACTAAAATGGTAAATGCAACTAAAATGGTAAATGGAACTAAAATGGTAAATGCAACTAAGATGGTAAATGCAACTAAAATAGTAAATGCAACTAATATGGTAAATGGAACTAAAATGGTAAATGCAATTAAATTGGTAAATGTAACTAAAATGACAAATGCAACTTAAAAGGCAAATGCAACTAAAATGGTAACTGCAACTAAAATGGTAAATGCAACTAAAATAGTAAATGCAACTAAAATGGTAAATGCAACTAAAATGGTAAATGCAACTAAAATGGTAAATGTAACTAAAATGACAAATGCAACTAAAAAGGCAAATGCAACTAAAATGGTAAACATAACTAAAATTGTAATTGCAACTAAAATGGTAAATGCAACTAAAATGGTAAATGCAACTAAAATGGTAAATGCAATTAAATGGTTAATTCAACTAAAATGGTAAATGCAACTAAAATGGTAAATGCAACTAAAATGGTAAATGCAACTTAAAAATGGTAAATGCAACTAAAATGGCAAATGCAACTAAAATGGTAAATGGGACTAAAATGGTAAATGCCACTAAACTGGTAAATGCAACTAAAATGGAAAATTCAACTAAAATGGTAAATGCAATTAAATGGATATTAAATGTAACTGAAATGGTAAATGCAACAAAATAGTAAATGCAACTAAAATGGTAAATGCAACTAAAATGGTTAATGCTACTAAAATGATAAATGTAACTAAAGTGGTAAATGCAACTAAAATGGTAACTGCAACTATAATGATAAATGCAACTAAAATGGTAAATGCAAATAAAATGGTAAATGCAACTAAGATGGTAAATGCAACTAAAATGGTGAATGCAACTAAAATGGTAAATGCAAGTAAAATGGCAAATGCAACGAAAATGGTAAATGCAATTAAATGGTTAATGCAACTAAAAAGGTAAATGCAACTGAAATGGTAAATGCAACTAAAATAATAAATGTAACTAAAATGGTAAATAGAACTTAAATAGTAAATGCAACTAAAATGGTAAATGCAACTAAAATGGTAAATGCAACTAAAATGTTAAATGCAACTTAAATTGGAAATGCAACTAAAATGGTAAATGGGACTAAAATGGTAAATCCAACTAAAATGGCAAATGCAACTAAAATGTTAAATGCAACTAAAATGGTAAATGCAAATAAAATGGTAAATGCAACTAAGATGGTAAATGCAACTAAAATGGTTAATGCTACTAAAATGATAAATGTAACTAAAGTGGTAAATGCAACTAAAATGGTAACTGCAACTATAATGATAAATGCAACTAAAATGGTAAATGCAAATAAAATGGTAAATGCAACTAAGATGGTAAATGCAACTAAAATGGTGAATGCAACTAAAATGGTAAATGCAACTAAAATAGTAAATGCAACTAAAATGGTAAATGCAACTAAAATGGTAAATGGGACTAAAATGGTAAATCCAACTAAAATGGCAAATGCAACTAAAATGTTAAATGCAACTAAAATGGTAAATGCAATTAAATGGTTAATGCAACTAAAATGATAAATGCAAAATGGTAAATACAACTAAAATGGTAAACATAACTAAAATTGTAATTGCAACTAAAATGGTAAATGCAACTAAGATGGTAAATGCAACTAAAATGGTAAATGCAACTAAAATGTCAAATGCAACTAAAATGGTAACTGCAACTAAAATGTTAAATGCAACTTAAATTGGAAATGCAACTATAATGGTAAATGCAACTAAAATGGTAAATGCATTTAAATGGTTAATGCAACTAAAATGTTAAATGCAACTAAAATGGTAAATGCAACTAAAATGGTAAATGCAACTAAAATGGTAAATGCAACTAAAATAGTAAATGCAACTAATATGGTAAATGCAACTAAAATGGTAAATGCAACTAAAATGGTAAATGTAACTAAAATGACAAATGCAACTAAAAAGGCAAATGCAACTTAAATGGTAAACATAACTAAAATTGTAATTGCAACTAAAATGGTAAATGCAACTAAAATGGTCAATGCAACTAAAATGGTAAATGCAACTAAAACGTCAAATGCAACTAAAATGGTAACTGCAACTAAAATGGTAAATGCCCTAAAATGGTAAATGCCACTAAACTGGTAAATGCAACTAAAATGGAAAATTCAACTAAAATGGTAAATGCAATTAAATAGATAGTTAATGTAACTGAAATGGTAAATGCAACTAAAATGATAAATGTAACTAAAATGGTAAATGCAACTTAAATAGTAAATCCAACTAAAATGGTAAATGCAACTAAAATGGTAAATGCATTTAAATGGTTAATGCAACTAAAATGGTAAATGCAACTAAAATGGTAAATGCAACTAAAATGGTAAATGCAACTAAGATGGTAAATGCAACTAAAATAGTAAATGCAACTAATATGGTAAATGCAACTAAAATCGTAAATGCAACTAAAATGGTAAATGTAACTAAAATGACAAATGCAACTAAAAATACAAATGCAACTAAAATGGTAAACATAACTAAAATTGTAATTGCAACTAAAATGGTAAATGCCTAAAATGGTCAATGCAACTAAAATGGTAAATGCAACTAAAACGTCAAATGCAACTAAAATGGTAACTGCAACTAAAATATTAAATGCAACTTAAATTGGAAATGCAACTATAATGGTAAATGCAGCTAAAATGGTAAATGCCCTAAAATGGTAAATGCCACTAAACTGGTAAATGCAACTAAAATGGAAAATTCAACTAATTTGGTAAATGCAATTAAATGGATAGTAAATGTAACTGAAATGGTAAATGCAACTAAAATGATAAATATAACTAAAATGGTAAATGCAACTAAAATGGTCAATGCAACTAAAATGGTAAATGCAACTAAAATGTCAATTGCAACTAAAATGGTAAATTTAACTAAAATTGTAATTGCAACTGAAATGGTAAATGCAACTAAAATGGTAAATGCAACTAAAATGTTAAATGCAACTAAAATGTCAAATGCAACTAAAATGGTAAATGCAACTAAAATGGTAAATTTAACTAAAATTGTAAATGCAACTAAAATGGCAAATGCAACTAAACTGGTAAATGCAACTAAAATGGTAAATGCACTTAAATGGTAAATGCCACTTAACTGGTAAATGCAACTAAAATGGTAAATGCAACTAAAATGACAAATGCAACTAAAATGGCAAATGCAACAAAAATGGGGAATGCTACTAAAATGGTAAATGCAACTATAATGGTAAGTTCATTTAAAATCGTTATTGCAATTAAAATGGGTAATGCAACTAAAATGGTTAATGCACCTAAGATGGCAAAATAACTTAAATGGTAAATGCATTGTAAAACAACTAAAATGGTAAATGCAACTAAAATGTCAAATGCAACTAAAATGGTAAATTTAACTAAAATTGTAATTGCAACTGAAATGGTAAATGCAACTAAAATGGTAAATGCAACTAAAATGTTAAATGCAACTAAAATGTCAAATGCAACTAAAATGGTAAATGCAACTAAAATGGTAAATTTAACTAAAATTGTAAATGCAACTAAAATTTCAAATGCAACTAAACTGGTAAATGCAACTAAAATGGTAAATGCACTTAAATGGTAAATGCCACTTAACTGGTAAATGCAACTAAAATGGTAAATGCAACTAAAATGACAAATGCAACTAAAATGGCAAATGCAACAAAAATGGCGAATGCTACTAAAATGTTAAATGCAACTATAATGGTAAATTCATTTAAAATGGTTATTGCAATTAAAATGGTTAATGCAACTAAAATGGTTAATGCACCTAAGATGGAAAAATAACTTAAATGGTAAATGCATTGTAAATGATAAATGCAACTATAATGGTAAATGCAACTATAATGTTAAATGGATTTAAAATGGTAAATGCGACTAAAATGGTAACTGCAACTCAAATGGTAAATGCAACTTAAATGGTGAAGGCGACTATAATGGTAAATGTTACTTAAATGGTAAATGCCATTAATATGATAAATGTAACTAAAATGGTAAATGCAACTTAAATATTAAATGCAACTAAAATAGTAAATGCAACTAAAATGGTAAATGCAACTTAAAAATGGTAACTGCAACTAAAATGGTAAATGCAAGTAAAATGGCAAATGCAACGAAAATGGTAAATGCAAGTAAATGGTTAATGCAACTAAAAAGGTAAATGCAACTGAAATGGTAAATGCAACTTAAATGATAAATGTAACTAAAATGGTAAATGGAACTTAAATAGTAAATGCAACTAAAATGGTAAATGCAACTAAAATGGTAAATGCAATTAAATGGTTAATTCAACTAAAATGGTAAATGCAACTAAAATGGTAAATGCAACTAAAATGGTAAATGCAACTTAAAAATGGTAAATGCAACTAAAATGGTAAATGCAACTAAAATGGCAAATGCAACTAAAATGGTAAATGCAATTAAATGGTTAATGCAACAAAAATGGTAAATGCAACTGAAATGGTAAATGCAACTAAAATGATAAATGTAACTAAAATGGTAAATACAACTTAAATAGTAAATGCAACTAAAATGGTAAATGCAACTAAAATGGTAAATGCAATTAAATGGTTAATGCAACTAAAATGGTAAATGCAACTAAAATGGTAAATGGAACTAAAATGGTAAATGCAACTAAGATGGTAAATGCGACTAAAATAGTAAATGCAACTAATATGGTAAATGCAACTAAAATGGTAAATGCAACTTAAATATTAAATTCAACTAAAATAGTAAATGCAACTAAAATGGTAAATGCAACTTAAAAATGGTAAATGCAACTAAAATGGTAAATGCAAGTAAAATGGCAAATGCAACTAAAATGGTTAATGCAATTAAATGGTTAATGCAACTAAAATGGTAAATGCAACTGAAATGGTAAATGCAACTAAAATGATAAATGTAACTATAATGGTAAATAGAACTTAAATAGTAAATGCAACTAAAATGGTAAACGCAACTAAAATGGTAAATGCAATTAAATGGTTAATTCAACTAAAATGGTAAATAAAACTAAAATGGTAAATGCATCTAAAATGGTAAATGCAACTAAAATGGTAAATGCAACTTAAAAATGGTAAATGCAACTAAAATGGTAAATGCAACTAAAATGGCAAATGCAACTAAAATGGTAAATGCAATTAAATGGTTAATGCAACTAAAATGGTAAATGCAACTGAAATGGTAAATGCAACTAAAATGATAAATGTAACTAAAATGGTAAATAGAACTTAAATAGTAAATGCAACTAAAATGGTAAATGCAACTAAAATGGTAAATGCAACTAAAATGGTAAATGCAACTAAAATGGTAAATGCAACTAAAATGGCAAATGCAACTAAAATGGTAAATGCAATTAAATGGTTAGTGCAACTAAAATGGTAAATGCAACTGAAATGGTAAATGCAACTTAAATGATAAATGTAACTAAAATGGTAAATACAACTTAAATAGTAAATGCAATTAAAATGGTAAATGCAACTAAGATGGTAAATGCAACTAAAATGGTAAATGCAACTAATATGGTAAATGGAACTAAAATGGTAAATGCAATTAGATTGGTAAATGTAACTAAAATGACAAATGCAACTTAAAAGGCAAATGCAACTAAAATGGTAACTGCAACTAAAATGGTAAATGCAACTAAAATGGCAAATGCAACTAAAATGGTAAATGGGACTAAAATGGTAAATGCCACTAAACTGGTAAATGCAACTAAAATGGAAAATTCAACTAAAATGGTAAATGCAATTAAATGGATAGTAAATGTAACTGAAATGGTAAATGCAACTAAAATAGTAAATGCAACTAAAATGGTAAATGCAACTAAAATGGTAAATGCAATTAAATGGTTAATGCTACTAAAATAATAAATGCAACTAAAGTGGTAAATACAACTAAAATGGTAACTGCAACTAAAATGATAAATGCAACTAAAATGGTAAATGCAACTAAAATGGTAAATGCAACTAAAATGGTAAATGCAACTAAAATAGTAATGCAACTAAAATGGTAAATGCAACTAAAATGGTAAATGGGACTAAAATGGTAAATCCAACTAAAATGGCAAATGCAACTAAAATGTTAAATGCAACTAATATGGTAAATGCAATTAAATGGTTAATGCAACTAAAATGATAAATGCAAAATGGTAAATACAACTAAAATGGTAAACATAACTAAAATTGTAATTGCAACTAAAATGGTAAATGCAACTAAAATGGTAAATGCAACTAAAATGGTAAATGCAACTAAAATGGTAAATGGAACTAAAATGGTAAATGCAACTAAGATGGTAAATGCAGCTAAAATAGTAAATGCAACTAATATGGTAAATGGAACTAAAATGGTAAATGCAATTAAATTGGTAAATGTAACTAAAATGACAAATGCAACTTAAAAGGCAAATGCAACTAAAATGGTAACTGCAACTAAAATGGTAAATGCAACTAAAATAGTAAATGCAACTAGTATGGTAAATGCAACTAAAATGGTAATTGCAACTAAAATGGTAAATGTAACTAAAATGACAAATGCAACTAAAAAGGCAAATGCAACTAAAATGGTAAACATAACTAAAATTGTAATTCCAACTAAAATGGTAAATGCAACTAAAATGGTCAATGCAACTAAAATGGTAAATGCAACTAAAATGTCAAATGCAAATAAAATGGTAACTGCAACTAAAATGTTAAATGCAACTTAAATTGGAAATGCAACCATAATGGTAAATGCAGCTAAAATGGTAAATGCCCTAAAATGGTAAATGCCACTAAACTGGTAAGTGCAACTAAAATGGAAAATTCAACTAAAATGGTAAATGCAAATAATGGATAGTAAATGTAACTGAAATGGTAAATGCAACTAAAATGATAAATGTAACTAAGATGGTGAATGCAACTAAAATGGTAATTGCAACTAAAATGGTAAATGTAACTAAAATGACAAATGCAACTAAAAAGGCAAATGCAACTAAAATGGTAAACATAACTAAAATTGTAATTCCAACTAAAATGGTAAATGCAACTTAAATAGTAAATGCAACTAAAATGGTAAATGCAACTAAAATGGTAAATGCAATTAAATGGTTAATGCTACTAAAATGATAAATGCAACTAAAGTGGTAAATGCAACTAAAATGGTAACTGCAACTAAAATGATAAATGCAACTAAGATGGTAAATGCAACTAAAATGGTGAATGCAACTAAAATGGTAAATGCAACTAAATTAGTAAATGCAACTAAAATGGTAAATGCAACTAAAATGGTAAATGGAACTTAAAAATGGTAAATGCAACTAAAATTGTAAATGCAACTAAAATGGCAAATGCAACTAAAATGGTAAATGCAATTAAATGGTTAATGCAACTAAAATGGTAAATGCAACTGAAATGGTAAATGCAATTAAAATGATAAATGTAACTAAAATGGTAAATACAACTTAAATAGTAAATGCAACTAAAATGGTAAATGCAACTAAAATGGTAAATGCAATTAAAAGGTTAATGCAACTAAAATGGTAAATGTAACTAAAATGGTAAATGGACCTAAAATGGTAAATGCAACTAAGATGGTAAATGCAACTAAGATGGTAAATGCAACTAATATGGTAAATGGAACTAAAATGGTAAATGCAATTAAATTGGTAAATGTAACTAAAATGACAAATGCCACTTAAAAGGCAAATGCAACTAAAATGGTAACTGCAACTAAAATGGTAAATGCAACTAAAATGGCAAATGCAACTAAAATGGTAAATGGAACTAAAATGGTAAATGGAACTGAAATGGGAAATGCAACTAAAATGATAAATGTAAAATTCGACAAAAATGGTAAATGCAATTAAATGGATAGTAAATGTAACTGATATGGTAAATGCAACTAAAATGATAAGTGTAACTAAAATGGTAAATGCAACTAAGATGGTAAAAGCAACTAAAATGGTAAATGCAACTAAGATGGTAAATGCAACTAAAATGTCAAATGCAACATTATACAACAGAATAGTTTGGCATAGATATTCTGATATAAGCTTTTGTTAGCAAGTAGAAATTACAAAAGTATTTATGTAGCTTTTAACACTCCCACTCATAAAAACATTTGACAATAAAATTTAAACATTCTTTAAATTATTACAAAAATAATATAATATAATAAAGCTCTTTAAAATTATTAATATGAGGAATTCTAAATTTAACTTGAATACATTTAAGGAGCAAAACTATGTAATTCAAACTTCTGTTCTAAGCCAAGTCGAAGAATGTTTGATTTGAATTTCATTGTTGACAATGGTTGATCTTCGCTTTTGACATATTTGACCAAAATATCGCCTTGCAAATCTCGTTCTCGTGTGTGCATAGCTTTATTAATATGCTTTGTACGATAATGATATTCTGGGTTTTTGACTAGTCGTATTGTACTTTGATTATCGCAAAATCCCAGTTCTTTGTGTAATCCACGAATCCAAATTGCTTCTTTTGTACCTTCACATAATGCAACATATTCTGATTCGGTTGTTGATAAAGTTACAGGTGATTGTCGTTTACTTCTCCACGTAACTATACCATTTCCAATCATAAAAGTGTATCCAGTGATCGATCGACTGGTTTCAACATCTCTGGCATGGTCAGCATCCGTATAACCAATTAAATTCCAGTTGTCTTAGCTATATGTTATTCTTGATTTGCGCGTCTGATTCAGATATTGAAATATTCTTTTGATTGCCCTCACATGTAACTGGCTGGGATTCTCCATGAATCGACAAACTTCTCCCACTGAATATGCAATGTCTGGTCGTGAAACGGTAGCAGCAAACATCAGTGAACCGCACGCCTGGCGGTAAGGGAACGAAATCTCACAGTCGCTATCATTCGCATTTAACAAAAAAGTACCAACACCAGCGGGAGTAGTCACAGATTTTGAGTTTTCCATGTTAAATCTATGTAGATTTCGCTCATTGTATGATGTTTGTCCGATGCTTATGGTTTTCAAAGAACGGTTCCGTTCTATTTCAAGTCCTACGTAGTAGTGCCCATTACCAAGCGTAATTTGAAACTGCATTTGCAGCTTTTTTATCAGGTCATCAATTGTACTCTTGCTGCAAGACAGAACTAATCCATCATCAACGTACAATAATAAAATTACCTTTTAAGAAGATTCGCAATTAACGAATAGGCAAGGATCGGATTGTGATTGTTTCATATTACATCCCTTAATGAAATCAACAAATTTTGAGTTCCATTGACGTGATGACTGCTTCAAACCATACAAACTTTTCTTCAACCGACATACTTGACCCTTGGTATAGTTAATTCCATCCGGTACTTTCATATAGATCTCTTCGTCGAGGATTCCATTTAAGACACCTGTTTTGACATCGAATTGAACGATCTCCATTTCACAAATTGCTGCCAGTGCCAAAACACATCTGACTGAATCATAACGCACCACTGGGGAAAATGTTTCAGTGTAATCGATGCCTTCACTCTGTGAATATCCCTTCCCCACTAACCGCGCCTTGTATATTGGGTCTTCATTTGGGGTTATTTTCAGCTTAAATATCCATTTACAACCGACTACGTTCATGCAGTACTTCGGTTTTTCAACAACATCCCACGTCTGGTTCTCGTGCAACGACCGTAGCTCTTCTGCAATGGCCTTCTACCATTCAAGAGATTGATCGGAGTTCATTGCTTCTTTATATGATGAAGGTTCAATAAACATTGCTAAGCAACCAAGTTTTCTTGGGATGTTTGCGTAAGCTTCTTTCCTTGTCTTGTTCATTTTTGATTTCATCAGTTTGCATTTCCTTTGATTCTACAATTGTTCTTTTTATGACATCTGTTGTAGAACTTTCACTGGATAAATCATTATTGTTATTACTGCATTCCCCGTAATCCTCATTGGGGAAGAAAAGTACTCCTCGCTAATAAAATGTTCATTAAATTTAACGTCACAACTGATTAAAATCTTCTTGGATTCTGGATCATAGAGCCGACAGTTTTTATTTGAAGATTCGTAGCCAATTAGGTGAACTCTCTTTGATTTTGGATCCCATTTCTTTCTATTGACGTTATTCGGAATATGAGCAAATCCGACTGTACCAAAAACTTTTAAATAATTTAGCTGCGGCTTTTCTCCAAACCAATGTTCGTAAGATGTCTGATTGATATCTTTCGCAGCTGTTGTCCGATTAAGAATATAAACAGCAGTTCTTATGGCTTCTGGCCAAAGTGACTTCCCTAAGCCACTTGAAATCAGCATGGTCCGTGCAGATTCCTGCACTGATCTATCGTCTCGTTCAATAAAACCATTCTGTTCAGGTGTATATGGGGCAATACGTTCCATAGTAATTCCAACTTTTGTCAGCATTGATAAAACCTGTTTGTTTATAAATTCAGCACCAGATTAGATTAGATTAGATTAGATTGATTTTATTTTTTTCTACAATTTGTTACAATTTGTTATATACAATCAATATTGCATGGCATTGTTGCCGTCTGCCTGATTGACAATTTGTTAATTCTTTATCATAACTAAGTTACAGTTTAATACTAAAATGCTTCGTTAAGTATTTGCTTTCTATATCTGAGTGCTGTCTTGCAATAAATTGCTAACTTTGTAACATCCATTTCATGAAGTAGGCCAAAAATTTCTTCATCAGATAGATAGTCGCTGCCAAACGTGTACCTTCTTGTTTCCTTGAGTACTCCACACCTTCCGACAAAATGCAGAACATCTTCCCGCTCTCCCATATTACACAGGCTGCATAATAACGGTAGATCTTCTCGATGTGGCATAAAGTTCAAATTAACTAACTCTCCTCTTAACCGGAACATGAGCGAAATTTGTTCAATTGTATAATCGTCACGGAAATAGTTTCTTTCGTTAAGATTGTAATCTAGTCTGCTATAAAGCATTCGATGTAGAGAGCTTGCTGCTTGTTCCTTGTGGCGATCTCTTGCAGCATCGTCCAAACGGGCGATCAACGTATACAAAGCAGGCTTCCATAAAACAGGGTCGCTGTAGTTTACTTCGAAGTCCACCTGCTCTGCTAACTCTACCCAGTCCTTGAACCATCCCGTCCGTGTTTGGATAGCTTGTAGGACAACTTTCTTAGGAAGCCGATGGTTTGGCATATTTAATACTTTCATAACGTAGTCTACTTGCAGTTTAAAAGTCTTAATGAACAGTGGTGATACTCCTGTCTCTAACATTATCATATAGTTAGGAGTGTTCGGAGGAAGGCGAAAAATACGTTTTATATAAAACCTGAGTAATTTCTCCACTTGGTCATATTTTCTACCTCCCCACACCTGAGCTGCATAAAAAAGAACCGATTCTGACACTGCTTCGAAAACTCGGAATTTACTGCTATGTGCAAATATTGTTGAAACATTGCTTCCATGCAACATTTATAGCGGTTTTTGCTTTCGTAAGCTTTTCGGTAAAGTGCTTTTCCATACTGAGGTTCTTTGTGAAGTAAACTCCAAGATATTTGTATTCTTGCACAACCTCAATTGTTTCATTATTGTAATGCCAATGTTCATTTGCCCCAATTCTACCTCCTCCTTTCTTAAGGATCATCACTTTAGATTTGTTTAAGTTTACTTCCAGATTCCATCTCGAACAGTAAACGGAGAGTCTATTTATCATCAATTGGAGAGATTGTGGCGTGTACGCAAGCAGTACTATGTCATCAGCAAAGAGCAGTGCTTTTATGGTCATGTCTGCGTATTCAATACCCCCAGCTAATATTTCAACAATATCTTCTATGAAGAGAGCGAATAAACTTGGGCTGAGTGCACAACCCTGTCTAACACCTGAGTTCGTTGAAAACCAGTCAGAGAGGTTTTTTCCATTCCAGACCGCCGCTTTGGTATCCATGTATAGATTTTGCAGTACCCTTCCGAACTTCAGTGACATTCCTTTCTGGCAAAGCTTGTAGAATAGTGCATTACGGTCGACAGTGTCAAAAGCAGACTTGAAATCCACAAAGAAAGCGAATATTTTTTTATTTCTAGATATGAAGGAGTCAGAAATCGTGCGAAGAACGAAGATGTGGTCTATAGTGGAGTAACCCGATCTGAAGCCAGCTTGGTACTCACTGAGAAGGTTATTAAAATCTATCCATTTATTCAGGCGCAGATTATTCAGAATCGAAGTAAAAATCTTATAAGAGGCATTCAGAAACGAGATTCCTCTATAGTTTGTCGGATCTTCGGTACTACCCTTTTTGTATATCGGGAAGATCAGGGCTTCTTTAAAATGCTCTGGTATAGTTCCATGCTCTAAAATGTAGTTGAATATTTCTGTCAGATTCGCTACCAGCTCCCCAGTTCCATATCTGTAAAATTCTGCCGGAATTCCGTCAGAGCCAGCGGCCTTCCCATCCTTTTGTTCATTTATCGAAGCACACACTTCATCACACGAAATTGGTAGGTCCAGAATATTGTTTTCGAAGCCGGGGTGAGCGTAGTGAGTTGGGAATTGATTTGGAGTTGCTGGATTAAGTATTTGTTGAAAGTGTAATTTCAGCTTGCTTGGATCCAGTTCTCTACCGATAACATAATTCGTACCATTAAGCTTGCGTGCCAGGTTCCAAAACTCAGACGAATTTTTACACATTGCAAGTTTTTTCGCTTGGTCTTCAAAATAATCTTTTTTCTTCCTTCGACAGAGTGTTTTAAATTTCTGATTATATTCAATGTATAGGGCTTTCGTAGAGAGAGAGTATTGAATCGTCTATATGCATGAAGCCATGTGTATGAAAGACTTCTCGCACGCATGCATTCTTTATCAAACCATCTCTCTCTAAAAATAGTTTTTAATCGTCGGCTGTTGATGGACTTATTTTATGCCCCTTTAATACACTGTTCAATTTTGTTTAAGCTAGTATCGCTATCTTCATTCATCAGAAGTATATCCAACTGTCTTCTATAGATTGGTGCAGAATCGTTTACCCAGCGAAGTTTAGGCAGAAGTTGTAGGTCCCGCAATGCTTGATCTTCTTCTTCTCCATTAGTGAATGATACAACTACAGGCAAATGGTCTGAAAAGGGTTTTTTTTCTACTTCAAAATTTTTAATCAGTGAGCTCCAGTCACCACCTTCGAGGCCATAGTCGATAACCGAACTACCTTGCTTTCCAATATACGTAAATTCGCCCAGATAATCTCCATCGATTGTACCATTCATAACACGAAGACCGAATGAGTTGCAAAGTTCAAGCAACTTAGTTCCTCTTGCGTTCTTGGTAGTGTCTTACGATTGTCTCTCACGCCCGATCCTTTTATTCTCACTTCCTCTTTCATTCCCAATCCTTGCATTTAGGTCACCCACAACCAATACATTTTCCGTGCATCCACAAGTCAGACATTCCTTGATGTTTTCAAAATCAGTATCCCAATGATTGCAATTGACATAAGTTGGTATTATACGAAATCTCTTACCATTTATCTTAAGATCCAGATGTATTACCAATATTCCAATCTGTTTAAACTCACAGGTGATTCCTTCCAGTCTTTTCCTCAATCCAAAGATACAGCCTCCACTTGCTCTTCCTCTTGAATGTAATTTTGTTGCGGGTACTATTCGAAGTTCGAAGTTATTGAATTCATTTTCATAATTTGATAAGTTAGTATCCATTACATATGTTTCATACAAAAATATTATTTCAAAGTTATTAAGAAAACTAATGAAATCATTAAAAATGGACTTATTTTTAAGGCCTGCTATATTATATGACAGAATTCTAAATATATTTAGTGTTTTTTCATTATGGTTTTTACTATTACTATTAATATTACAAATGGTTCTTTTAAATTTACTAACTAAAGGGCAGACGGCATTACAACTAAATACGATGTTGTGACATGGATGATGTCATGTCGGGATCATTACCAATTATACCACTTATACTTTTTTTACCGAACGCAATTATTAGAAATGTCATTCATCAAATGGTCTAATAATGACATTCCACACACGCCGTCGCATTTTAGTTTATTTTCCCTGTCAAAATAAAACGATCTGCCTTCAACCATCAATGTTTGTCCTCGTATCCTGGTTTTTAAGAACGTATTCTTTTTATTAATTTCGGCTTTCAACTCAATTAAACGTCTTCTTCGTGCTCTTGCCGATGGTGGTAAGTCCTTATGGACAGAAATCCGGTGTTTCTTAATTTCACGGTTGATCTTAGTAAATGTCCTACGTCCTCCCTTCGGTTCAGTCTCACGATGACATTTGCAGTCTTGTTGTTGTTTGTCGGTCGTAAAACTCGTGTTGTTGCAATAATGTTGGGTTCATTCGTTTGCAGCAGATCCAAGCAGCACTTTTTAGCCTTTTCCGTTGCATCTTCTTCACCGTTTATCGGAAAATGTACGATGACTTTTTATCATTGGCTCTCATTTCCAGAGACTCAATTTTTTGTTCCAACAAGTTGCAGCGGGTCTCGAAATTTGTTACCTGTGCCTGCAGCTCTAAATTGGTAGCTTTTAGGCTGTGGACTTCCGAATGGATAGCTTCAAGATCAGATTTTGTTGGCAAATCTTTAAGCTTGAATTCAGCACCATTATCACAGCGTATTCTCTTTACGTTGCAGTTCCAAGCATTTTTGCATAATGCCAAAAACTCTTCAAGGAATATAGGTACTTCACACTTCGGTTTTAGAAAGTAGACAAATCGAAATCGTGCTGCTTCATCTTTCAGGAGCATAAAGTAACGAACTCCACCTAATCCAACAGCTTCCATTGGTCCACATAAATCGACGTGAATACATTCACCCTTAACGAAAATACGCTTGTTTTTACTAAGAGGGTGTGATACTCGATGCATCTTTCCAAGTCGGCATTCCTCGCAAAAGTAATCACTTTGGTTGTTAGTTTAACACCACTTAACAATCCTTTTGAGCACAACGTTTTGATGCTTGAAACATTGACATGTCCTAAACGTCGATGCCACTGCTGTAAAGAACATTCTGAAGCTTTAACACTTGTTGAGATACATGCACGTTCCACTTGAACATTTCTGAACGCCATTCTGACTAAAACCATTTCCATCTGTGTAACCAGTAGCAGATACACATTTATAAGTCTCATTGACAACGATGCTTCCTTTCTTAGTGAAGTTTGTTTCAAAACCTTTTGTTGCCAATTGGACGATAGAAAAAAGATTCACTTATGCTTTTGGAACATAGCGCACGTGTTTAATGATTCTTGTTACCCATTTTCCATCAAGCCAAGCTTCTATTTCAATCGAACCAATTCCTTCGATGTCTAAGGTTTCATCATTCGCAATTTTTACACCTTTAAACTCGCCGTCAGATGAAAATGTAGTAAACCAATCTTTTCGAAAGGTCGTATGTCGAGTCGCTGCTGAATCCGCTAACCATAAGTCAGAATAGTCAGCTGTTACAATTTCGTCCGCTATAGCATAAGCAACCAGTTTACCACCACTGTTATTGCTCGTATTGGTGCCACATTTGTTGTCATTTTTATTATCTGGACAGTTTCGTTTCCAATGACCCACCTGGCCACAAAGATGACATGTTGACTTATCTTTTCGATCGCTTTTATGTAGCTTCTTCTTCTTGAATGTCTGTTTTGCGCTAAACGCTGCTTCGTGTGTTCTTAAGTCTCTGTGCTGTGTTATGTCTGTTTCTGCCTTTTGTATTTGATCTTCTTCCAGCTGTAATTTTGACAATAGAGTTTCCATGGTACGACACTCCTTGATGTTATACCAAATTACGGAAATTTTGGAATCTCGGAGCCAAGCTGCTAATTATTCGACACATTTTTAAGTTATCGGATAATTTCTCTCCTTGGTCCTCTAACTCCGATGCAATCTGGCGTACTTTTGAAACATGTGATGTAACAGATTCATCTTCGCTCATCCTAAGACTGAAATAATCTTCGTACAGCATCATTACTCGAACGTCACTCTTCTTTTGATGAATACTTTCGAGCATTCCCAATAGTTCTTTTGATGACTTGCAGTCCAAAACGTACGATGCTTGCTCTTGATCAATCGATGCAAATAATATTGCCATCGCCTTACCATCACGTTGCAACCATTTACTTTTAATTTCTGCAGTTGCCGTACTATTCGGCTGCGCGATTGTCCCATCTACAATGTCTAACAAATCATGGCTTCGGAGAACTGCATTCATTTGAAATTTCCAACACCTGAAATTTGAAGAATTTAAACGATGTGAAATTATAGAGTTCTCAACCGCTTTTGTTTCCATTGCTGCGTCCGTCCTCAAGATTTTTTTTATTCAGACAAAAATCAAAACAAATTTAAATAAAAACTTTTGTTAACTGGGCTCAAAACCTGTTGATAGTCGACACACGAATGAAAATTATTTATTGCAAAGTAAAATTATACAATAGAATAGTTTGGCATAGATATTCTGATATAAGTTTTTCTTAGCAGGTAGAAATCACAAAAGTATTTATGTAGCTTTTAACAATGGTAAATGCAACTAAAATGGTAAATGCAACTAAGATGGTAAATGCAACTAAAATGGTAAATGCAACTAAAATGGTAAATGCAACTAAAATGGTAATGCAACTAATATGGTAAATGCAACTTAAATGGTAAATGCAACTAAAATGGTAAATGCAAATAAATGGTTAATGCTACTAAAATGATAAATGCAACTAAAGTGGTAAATGCAACTAAAATGGTAACTGCAACTAAAATGATAAATGCAACTAAAATGGTAAATGCAAATAAAATGGTAAATGCAACTAAGATGGTAAATGCAACTAAAATGGTGAATGCAACTAAAATAGTAAATGCAACTAATATGGTAAATGCAACTAAAATAGTAAATGCAACTAAAATGGTAAATGTAACTAAAATGGCAAATGCAACTAAAAAGGCAAATGCAACTAAAATGGTAACTGCAACTAAAATGGTAAATGCAACTAAAATGGTAAATGCAATTAAATGGTTAATGCTACTAAAATGGTAAATGCAACTAAAATGGAAAATGCAACTAAAATGGTAAATGGGACTAAAATGGTAAATCCAACTAAAATGGCAAATGCAACTAAAATGTTAAATGCAACTAAAATGGTAAATGCAATTAAATGGTTAATGCAACTAAAATGATAAATGCAAAATGGTAAATACAACTAAAATGGTAAACATAACTAAAATTGTAATTGCAACTAAAATGGTAAATGCAACTAAAATGGTAAATGCAACTAAAATGCTAAATGCAACTAAAATGTCAAATGCAACTAAAATGGTAACTGCAACTAAAATGTTAAATGCAACTTAAATTGGAAATGCAACTATAATGGTAAATGCAACTAAAATGGTAAATGCCCTAAAATGGTAAATGCCACTCAACTGGTAAATGCAACTAAAATGGAAAATTGAACTAAAATGGTAAATGCAATTAAATGGATAGTAAATGTAACTGTAATGGTAAATGCAACTAAAATGATAAATGTAACTAAAATGGTAAATGCAACTTAAATAGTAAATGCAACTAAAATGGTAAATGCAACTAAAATGGCAAATGCAATTAAATGGTTAATGCAACTAAAATGGTAAATGCAACTAAAATGGTAAATGCAACTAAGATGGTAAATGCAACTAAAATAGTAAATGCAACTAATATGGTAAATGCAACTAAAATAGTAAATGCAACTAAAATGGTAAATGTAACTAAAATGGCAAATGCAACTAAAAAGGCAAATGCAACTAAAATGGTAACTGCAACTAAAATGGTAAATGCAACTAAAATGGTAAATGCAATTAAATGGTTAATGCTACTAAAATGGTAAATGCAACTAAAATGGAAAATTCAACTAAAATGGTAAATGCAATTAAATGGATAGTAAATGTAACTGAAATGGTAAATGCAACTAAAATAGTAAATGCAACTAAAATGGTAAATGCAACTAAAATGGTAAATGCAATTAAATGGTTAATGCTACTAAAATAATAAATGCAACTAAAGTGGTAAATACAACTAAAATGGTAACTGCAACTAAAATGATAAATGCAACTAAGATGGTAAATGCAACTAAAATGGTGAATGCAACTAAAATGGTAAATGCAACTAAAATAGTAATGCAACTAAAATGGTAAATGCAACTAAAATGGTAAATGGGACTAAAATGGTAAATCCAACTAAAATGGCAAATGCAACTAAAATGTTAAATGCAACTAATATGGTAAATGCAATTAAATGGTTAATGCAACTAAAATGATAAATGCAAAATGGTAAATACAACTAAAATGGTAAACATAACTAAAATTGTAATTGCAACTAAAATGGTAAATGCAACTAAAATGGTAAATGCAACTAAAATGGTAAATGGAACTAAAATGGTAAATGGAACTAAAATGGTAAATGCAATTAAATTGGTAAATGTAACTAAAATGACAAATGCAACTTAAAAGGCAAATGCAACTAAAATGGTAACTGCAACTAAAATGGTAAATGCAACTAAAATAGTAAATGCAACTAGTATGGTAAATGCAACTAAAATGGTAATTGCAACTAAAATGGTAAATGTAACTAAAATGACAAATGCAACTAAAAAGGCAAATGCAACTAAAATGGTAACCATAACTAAAATTGTAATTCCAACTAAAATGGTAAATGCAACTAAAATGGTCAATGCAACTAAAATGGTAAATGCAACTAAAATGTCAAATGCAAATAAAATGGTAACTGCAACTAAAATGTTAAATGCAACTTAAATTGGAAATGCAACCATAATGGTAAATGCAGCTAAAATGGTAAATGCCCTAAAATGGTAAATGCCACTAAACTGGTAAGTGCAACTAAAATGGAAAATTCAACTAAAATGGTAAATGCAAATAATGGATAGTAAATGTAACTGAAATGGTAAATGCAACTAAA
This sequence comes from Philhelius pedissequus, assembly GCA_910595825.1. Classification (NCBI taxonomy): domain Eukaryota; kingdom Metazoa; phylum Arthropoda; class Insecta; order Diptera; family Syrphidae; genus Philhelius; species Philhelius pedissequus. Next base: position 224,946,683 of record OU343161.1, on the reverse strand, counting down.
ATGATAAATGTAACTAAGATGGTAAATGCAACTAAAATGGTGAATGCAACTAAAATGGTAATTGCAACTAAAATGGTAAATGTAACTAAAATTACAAATGCAACTAAAAAGGCAAATGCAACTAAAATGGTAAACATAACTAAAATTGTAATTCCAACTAAAATGGTAAATGCAACTTAAATAGTAAATGCAACTAAAATGGTAAATGCAACTAAAATGGTAAATGCAATTAAATGGTTAATGCTACTAAAATGATAAATGCAACTAAAGTGGTAAATGCAACTAAAATGGTAACTGCAACTAAAATGATAAATGCAACTAAGATGGTAAATGCAACTAAAATGGTGAATGCAACTAAAATGGTTAATGCAACTAAGATGGTAAATGCAACTAAGATGGTAAATGCAACTAAAATGATAAATGTAACTAAAATGGTAAATGCAACTTAAATAGTAAATGCAACTAAAATGGTAAATGTAACTAAAATGGTAAATGCAATTAAATGGTTAATGCAACTAAAATGGTAAATGCAACTAAAATGGTAAATGCAACTAAGATGGTAAATGCAACTAAAATTGTAAACATAACTAAAATTGTAATTGCAACTAAAATGGTAAATGCAACTAAAATGTCAAATGCAACTAAAATGGTAAATGCAACTAAAATGGTAAATGCAACTAAAATGTCAAATAACTGCAACTAAAATGTTAAATGCAACTTAAATTGGAAATGCAACTATAATGGTAAATGCAGCTAAAATGGTAAATGCCCTAAAATGGTAAATGCCACTAAACTGGTAAATGCAACTAAAATGGAAAATTCAACTAAAATGGTAAATGCAATTAAATGGATAGTAAATGTAACTGAAATGGTAAATGCAACTAAAATGATAAATGTAACTAAAATGGTAAATGCAACTTAAATAGTAAATGCAACTAAAATGGTAAATGCAACTAAAATGGTAAATCCAACTAAAATGGCAAATGCAACTAAAATGGTAAATGCAACTAAAATGGTGAATGCAACTAAAATGGCAAATGCAACTAAAATGGTGAATGCAACTACAATGGTAAATGCAACTAAAATGGTAAATGCAACTAACATGGTAAATGCAACTAAAATGGTAAATGCAACTAAGATGGTAAATGCAACTAACATGGTAAATGCAACTAAAATGGTAACTGCAACTAAAATGATAAATGCAACCAAAATGGTAAATGCAAATAAAATGGTAAATACAACTAGGATGGTAAATGCAACTAAAATGGAGAATGCAACTAAAATGGTAAATGCAACTAAAATAGTAAATGCAACTAAAATGGTAAATGCAACTTAAATGGTAAATGGGACTAAAATGGTAAATCCAACTAAAATGGCAAATGCAACTAAAATGGTAAATGCAACTAAAATGGTGAATGCAACTAAAATGGCAAATGCAACTAAAATGGTGAATGCAACTACAATGGTAAATGCAACTAAAATAGTAAATGCAACTAAAATGGTAAATGCAACTTAAATGGTAAATGGGACTAAAATGGTAAATCCAACTAAAATGGCAAATGCAACTAAAATGGTAAATGCAACTAATATGGTAAATGCAATTAAATGGTTAATGCAACTAGAATGATAAATGCAAAATGGTAAATGCAACTAAAATGGTAAATGCAACTAAGATGGTAAATGCAACTAAAATGGTGAATGCAACTAAAATGGTAAATGCAACTAAAATGGTAACTGCAACTAAAATGATAAATGCAACTAAAATGGTAAATGCAAATAAAATGGTAAATACAACTAGGATGGTAAATGCAACTAAAATGGTGAATGCAACTAAAATGGTAAATGCAACTAAAATGGTAAATACAACTAAAATTTTAAAAGCAACTACAATGGTAAATGTAACTAAAATGGTAACCGCAACTTAAATAGTAAATGCAACTAAAATGGTAAATGGAACTAAAATGGTAACCGCAACTTAAATAGTAAATGCAACTAAAATGGTAAATGCAACTAAAATGGTAAATGCAAGTAAAATGGTAAATGCAACTAAAATGGTAAATGCAACTAAAATGACAAATGCAACTAAAATGGCAAATGCAACAAAAATGGTGAATGTAATTAAAGGGTTAATGCAACCAAAATGGTAGCTGCAACTAAAATGGTAAATGCGACTAAAATGGTAAATGCCATTAATATGGTAAATGCAACTAAAATGGTAAATGCTACTAAAATGGTGAATGCAACTAAAATGGTTAATGCACCTAAGATGGCAAAACAACTTAAATGGTAAATGCAACTATAATGGTAAATGCATTTAAAATGGTAGATGCGACTAAAATGGTAACTGAAACTAAAATGGTAAATGCAACTTAAATGGTGAATGCAACTATAATGGTAAATGTTACTAAAATTGTAAATGCCATTAATATGGTAAATGCAACTAAAATGGTAAATGCTACTAAAATGGTGAATGCAACTAAAATGGTAAATGCAATTAAAATGGTAAATGCCATTAATGAGGTAAATAAAACTAAAATGGTAAATGCTACTAAAATGGGAAATGCAACTTAAATGGTTAATGGAACTAAGATGACAAATGCAACTTAAATGGTAAATGCATTTTAAATGGTAAATGCAACTTTAATGGTAAATTCTTTTAAAATGTGTATTGCAACTAAAATGGTTAATGCAACTAAAATGGTTAATGCACCTAAGATGGCAAAATAACTTAAACGGTAAATGCGTTGTAAATGGTAAATGCAACTATAATGGTAAATGCAACTATAATGGTAACTGGAACTAAAATTGTAAATGCAACTAAAATGGTAAATGCCATTAATATGGTAAATGCAACTAAAATGGTAAATGCTACTAAAATGGTAAATGCAACTAAAATGGTAAATACAACTAAAATTTTAAAAGCAACGACAATGGTAAATGTAACTAAAATGGTATATGCAACTTAAATGGTAAATGTAACTAAAATGGTAAATGTAATTAAATGGTTAATGCAACTAAAGTGGTAAGTGCAACTAAAATGGTAACTGCAACTAAAATGGTAAATGCAACTAAAATGGTAAACGCAACTAAAATGGTAAATGCAACTAAAATGGTAAATGTATCTAAAATGGTGAATGCAACTAAAATGGTAAATGCAATTAAATGGTTAATGCAACTAAATTGGTAAATGCAACTAAAATAGTAACTGCAACTAAAATGGTATATGCAACTAACATGGTAAATGCAACTAAAATGGTAAATGCAACTAAAATGGTAAATGCACAAAAATGGTAAATGCCAATTAACTGGTAAATGCAACTAATATGGTAACTGCAACTAAAATGGTAAATGCAACTTAAATGGTGAAGGCGACTATAATGGTTAATGTTACTAAAATGGTAAATGCCATTAATATGATAAATGTAACTAAAATGGTAAATGCAACTTAAATAGTAAATGCAACTAAAATGGTAAATGCAATTAAAATGGTAAATGCTACTAAAATGATAAATGCAATTTAATGGTTAATGCTACTAAAATGGTAAATGCAACTAAAATGGTAAATGGAACTAAAATGGTAAATGCAACTAAAATGCCAAATGCAACTAAAATGGTAAAAGCAACTAAAATGGTAAATGCACAAAAATGGTAAATGCCACTCAACTGGTAAATGAAACTAATATGGTAAATGCAAATTAAATGGTAAATGCGGCTAAAATGGTAAATGCAATTAAAGGGTTAATGCTACTAAAATGGTAAATGCAACTAAAATGGTAAATGCAACTAAAATGGTAAATGTAACTAAAATGGTAAATACCACTTAAATAGTAAATGCAACTAAAATGGTAAATGCAACTAAAATGGTAAATGTAACTAAAATGACAAATGCAACTAAAATGGCAAATGCAACTAAAATGGTAAATGCAACTTAAATGGTAAATGCAAATAAAATGGTAAATGCAACTTAAAAATGGTAAATGCAACTAAAATGGTAAATGCAACTAAAATGGTAAATGCAACTTAAATGATAAATGCAACTAAAATGGTTAATGCCACTTAGCTGGTAAATGCAACTAAAATGGTAAATGCAACTCAAATGGTAAATTCAACTTAAATGGTAAATGCAATTAAAATGGTAATGCAACAAAAATGGTAACTGCAACTAAAATAGTAAATGCAACTAAAATGGTAAATGCAACTAAAATGGTAACTGCAACTTAAATAGTAAATGCAACTAAAGTGGTTAATGCAACAAAAATAAATGGTTAATGCAACTAAATTGGTAAATGCAACTAAAATAGTAACTGCAACTAAAATGGTAAATGCAACTAACATGGTAAATGCAACTAAAATGGTAAATGCAACTAAGATGGTAAATGCAACTAAAATCTTGAATGCAACTAAAATGGTAAATGCAACTAAAATGGTAACTGCAACTAAAATGATAAATGCAACCAAAATGGTAAATGCAAATAAAATGGTAAATACAACTAGGATGGTAAATGCAACTAAAATAGTAAATGCAACTAAAATGGTAAATGCAACTTAAATGGTAAATGGGACTAAAATGATAAATCCAACTAAAATGGCAAATGCAACTAAAATGGTAAATACAATTAAAATGGTAAATGCTACTAAAATGGGAAATGCAACTTAAATGGTTAATGGAACTAAGATGACAAATGCAACTTAAATGGTAAATGCATTTTAAATGGTAAATGCAACTTTAATGGTAAATTCTTTTAAAATGTGTATTGCAACTAAAATGGTTAATGCAACTAAAATGGTTAATGCACCTAAGATGGCAAAATAACTTAAATGGTAAATGCGTTGTAAATATTAAATGCAACTATAATGGTAAATGCAACTATAATGGTAACTGGAACTAAAATGGTAAATGCAACTAAAATGGTAAATGCCATTAATATGGTAAATGCAACTAAAATGGTAAATACAACTAAAATTTTGAAAGCAACTACAATGGTAAATGTAACTAAAATGGTAAATGCAACTTAAATGGTAAATGTAACTCAAATGGTAAATGTAATTAAATGGTTAATGCAACTAAAGTGGTAAATGCAACTAAAATGGTAACTGCAACTAAAATCGTAAATGCAACTAAAATGGTAAATGCAACTTAAATGATAAATGCAACTAAAATGGTTAATGCCACTTAGCTGGTAAATGCAACTAAAATGGTAAATGCAACTCAAATGGTAAATTCAACTTAAATGGTAAATGCAATTAAAAAAAATGCAATAAAATGCACAAAAATGGTAAATGCCAATTAACTGGTAAATGCAACTAATATGGTAACTGCAACTAAAATGGTAAATGCAACTTAAATGGTGAAGGCGACTATAATGGTTAATGTTACTAAAATGGTAAATGCCATTAATATGATAAATGTAACTAAAATGGTAAATGCAACTTAAATAGTAAATGCAACTAAAATGGTAAATGCAATTAAAATGGTAAATGCTACTAAAATGGTAAATGCAATTTAATGGTTAATGCTACTAAAATGGTAAATGCAACTAAAATGGTAAATGGAACTAAAATGGTAAATGCAACTAAAATGCCAAATGCAACTAAAATGGTAAAAGCAACTAAAATGGTAAATGCACAAAAATGGTAAATGCCACTCAACTGGTAAATGAAACTAATATGGTAAATGCAAATTAAATGGTAAATGCGGCTAAAATGGTAAATGCAATTAAAGGGTTAATGCTACTAAAATGGTAAAGGCAACTAAAATGGTAAATGCAACTAAAATGGTAAATGTAACTAAAATGGTAAATACCACTTAAATAGTAAATGCAACTAAAATGGTAAATGCAACTAAAATGGTAAATGTAACTAAAATGACAAATGCAACTAAAATGGCAAATGCAACTAAAATGGTAAATGCAACTTAAATGGTAAATGCAAATAAAATGGTAAATGCAACTTAAAAATGGTAAATGCAACTAAAATGGTAAATGCAACTAAAATGGTAAATGCAACTTAAATGATAAATGCAACTAAAATGGTTAATGCCACTTAGCTGGTAAATGCAACTAAAATGGTAAATGCAACTCAAATGGTAAATTCAACTTAAATGGTAAATGCAATTAAAATGGTAATGCAACAAAAATGGTAACTGCAACTAAAATAGTAAATGCAACTAAAATGGTAAATGCAACTAAAATGGTAACTGCAACTTAAATAGTAAATGCAACTAAAGTGGTTAATGCAACAAAAATAAATGGTTAATGCAACTAAATTGGTAAATGCAACTAAAATAGTAACTGCAACTAAAATGGTAAATGCAACTAACATGGTATATGCAACTAAAATGGTAAATGCAACTAAGATGGTAAATGCAACTAAAATGGTGAATGCAACTAAAATGGTAAATGCAACTAAAATGGTAACTGCAACTAAAATGATAAATGCAACCAAAATGGTAAATGCAAATAAAATGGTAAATACAACTAGCATGGTAAATGCAACTAAAATGGAGAATGCAACTAAAATGGTAAATGCAACTAAAATAGTAAATGCAACTAAAATGGTAAATGCAACTTAAATGGTAAATGGGACTAAAATGGTAAATCCAACTAAAATTGCAAATGCAACTAAAATGGTAAATGCAACTAAAATGGTGAAAGCAACTAAAATGGCAAATGCAACTAAAATGGTGAATGCAACTACAATGGTAAATGCAACTAAAATAGTAAATGCAACTAAAATGGTAAATGCAACTTAAATGGTAAATGGGACTAAAATGGTAAATCCAATTAAAATGGCAAATGCAACTAAAATGGTAAATACAATTAAAATGGTAAATGCTACTAAAATGGGAAATGCAACTTAAATGGTTAATGGAACTAAGATGACAAATGCAACTTAAATGGTAAATGCATTTTAAATGGTAAATGCAACTTTAATGGTAAATTCTTTTAAAATGTGTATTGCAACTAAAATGGTTAATGCAACTAAAATGGTTAATGCACCTAAGATGGCAAAATAACTTAAATGGTAAATGCGTTGTAAATATTAAATGCAACTATAATGGTAAATGCAACTATAATGGTAACTGGAACTAAAATGGTAAATGCAACTAAAATGGTAAATGCCATTAATATGGTAAATGCAACTAAAATGGTCAATACAACTAAAATTTTAAAAGCAACTACAATGGTAAATGTAACTAAAATGGTAAATGCAACTTAAATGGTAAATGTAACTCAAATGGTAAATGTAATTAAATGGTTAATGCAACTAAAGTGGTAAATGCAACTAAAATGGTAACTGCAACTAAAATCGTAAATGCAACTAAAATGGTAAACGCAACTAAATTGGTAAATGCAACTAAAATGGCAAATGCTACTAAAATGGTAAATGCAAATAAAATGGCAAATGCAACTAAAATGGTAAATGCAATTAAATGGTTAATGCGACTAAAATGGTAAATACAACTAAAATGGTAAATGCAACTAAAATGGTAAATGCAACTAAAATGGTAAATGCAACTAAAATGGTGAATGCAACTAAAATGGTAAATGCAATTAAATGGTTTATGCAACTAAATTGGTAAATGCAACTAAAATAGTAACTGCAACTAAAATGGTAAATGCAACTAACATGGTAAATGCAACTAAAATGGTAAATGCAACTAAGATGGTAAATGCAACTAAAATGGTGAATGCAACTAAAATGGTAAATGCAACTAAAATGGTAACTGCAAATAAAATGATAAATGCAACCAAAATGGTAAATGCAAATAAAATGGTAAATACAACTAGGATGGTAAATGCAACTAAAATGGAGAATGCAACTAAAATGGTTAATGCAACTAAAATAGTAAATGCAACTAAAATGGTAAATGCAACTTAAATGGTAAATGGGACTAAAATGGTAAATCCAACTAAAATGGCAAATGCAACTAAAATGGTAAATGCAACTTAAATGGTGAATGCAACTAAAATGGCAAATGCAACTAAAATGGTGAATGCAACTACAATGGTAAATGCCACTAAAATAGTAAATGCAACTAAAATGGTAAATGCAACTTAAATGGTAAATGGGCCTAAAATGGTAAATCCAACTAAAATGGCAAATGCAACTAAAATGGTAAATGCAACTAATATGGTAAATGCAATTAAATGGTTAATGCAACTAGAATGATAAATGCAAAATGGTAAATGCAACTAAAATGGTAAATGCAACTAAGATGGTAAATGCAACTAAAATGGTGAATGCAACTAAAATGGTAAATGCAACTAAAATGGTAACTGCAACTAAAATGATAAATGCAACTAAAATGGTAAATGCAAATAAAATGGTAAATACAACTAGGATGGTAAATGCAACTAAAATGGTGAATGCAACTAAAATGGTAAATGCAACTAAAATGGTAAATACAACTAAAATTTTAAAAGCAACTACAATGGTAAATGTAACTAAAATGGTAAATGCAACTTAAATAGTAAATGCAACTAAAATGGTAAATGCAACTAAAATGGTAAATGTAACTAAAATGACAAATGCAACTAAAATGGTAACTGCAACTAAAATGATAAATGCAACTAAGATGGTAAATGCAACTAAAATGGTGAATGCAACTAAAATGGTAAATGCAACTAAAATGGTAACTGCAACTAAAATGATAAATGCAACAAAAATGGTAAATGCAAATAAAATGGTAAATACAACTAGGATGGTAAATGCAACTAAAATGGTAAATACAACTAAAATTTTAAAAGCAACTACAATGGTAAATGTAACTAAAATGGTAAATGCAACTTAAATAGTAAATGCAACTAAAATGGTAAATGCAACTAAAATGGTAAATGCAACTTAAATGGTAATTGCAACTAAAATGGTTAATGCCACTTAACTGGTAAATGCAACTAAAATGGTACATGTAACTACAATGGTAAATTCAACTTAAATGGTAAATGCAACTAAAATGGTTAATGCAACAAAAATGGTTACTGCAACTAAAATAGTAAATGCAACTAAAATGGTAAATGCAACTAAAATGGTAACCGCAACTTAAATAGTAAATGCAACTAAAATGGTAAATGCAACTAAAATGGTAACCGCAACTTAAATAGTAAATGCAACTAAAATGGTAAATGTAACTAAAATGGTAAATGCAAGTAAAATGGTAAATGCAACTAAAATGGTAAATGCAACTAAAATGACAAATGCAACTAAAATGGCAAATGCAACAAAAATGGTGAATGCAACTAAAATGGTAAATGCAACCAAAATGGTAACTGCAACTAAAATGGTAAATGCGACTAAAATGGTAAATGCCATTAATATGGTAAATGCAACTAAAATGGTAAATGCTACTAAAATGCATTTTAAATGGTAAATGCAATTATAATGGTAAATGCATTTAAAATGGTTATTGCATTTAAAATGGTTACTGCAACTAAAATGGTTAATGCACCTAAGATGGCAAAACAACTTAAATGGTAAATGCAACTATAATGGTAAATGCATTTAAAATGGTAGATGCGACTAAAATGGTAACTGAAACTAAAATGGTAAATGCAACTTAAATGGTGAATGCAACTATAATGGTAAATGTTACTAAAATGGTAAATGCCATTAATATGGTAAATGCAACTAAAATGGTAAATGCTACTAAAATGGTGAATGCAACTAAAATGGTAAATGCAATTAAAATGGTGAAGGCGACTATAATGGTTAATGTTATCGTAAATGCCATTAATATGATAAATGCAACTAATATGGTAAATGCAAATTAAATGGTAAATGCTGCTAAAATTGTAAATGCAATTAAAAGGTTAATGCTACTAAAATGGTAAATGCAACTAAAATGGTAAATGCAACTAAAATGGTAAATGTAACTAAAATGGTAAATGCAACTTAAATAGTAAATGCAACTAAAATGGTAAATGCAACTAAAATGGTAAATGCAACTAAAATGCCAAATGCAACTAAAATGGTAAGAGCAACTAAAATGGTAAATGCACAAAAATGGTAAATGCCACTTAACTGGTAAATGCAACTAATATGGTAACTGCAACTAAAATGGTAAATGCAACTTAAATGGTGAAGGCGACTATAATGGTTAATGTTATCGTAAATGCCATTAATATGATAAATGCAACTAATATGGTAAATGCAAATTAAATGGTAAATGCTGCTAAAATTGTAAATGCAATTAAAAGGTTAATGCTACTAAAATGGTAAATGCAAATAAAATGGTAAATGCAACTAAAATGGTAAATGTAACTAAAATGGTAAATGCAACTTAAATAGTAAATGCAACTAAAATGGTAAATGCAACTAAAATGGTAAATGTAACTAAAATGACAAATGCAACTAAAATGGCAAATGCAACTAAAATGGTAAATGCAACTAATGTGGTAAATGCAACTTAAATGGTAAATGCAAATAAAATGGTAAATGCAACTTAAAAATGGTAAATGCAACTAAAATGGTAAATGCAACTAAAATGGTAAATGCAACTTAAATGATAAATGCAACTAAAATGGTTAATGCCACTTAGCTGGTAAATGCAACTAAAATGGTAAATTCAACTAAAATGGTAAATTCAACTTAAATGGTAAATGCAATTAAAATGGTTAATGCAACAAAAATGGTAACTGCAACTAAAATAGTAAATGCAACTAAAATGGTAATTGCATCTAAAATGGTAACTGCAACTTAAATAGTAAATGCAACTAAAGTGGTTAATGCAACAAAAATGGTAACTGCAACTAAAATAGTAAATGCATCTAAAATGGTAGATGCAACTAAAATCGTAACTGCAACTCAAATTTTTAATGCAAAAAAAATGGTAACTGCAACTAAAATGGTAAATGCAACTAAAATGGTAAATGCAAGTAAAATGGTAAATGCAACTAAAATGGTAAATGCAACTAAAATGACAAATGCAACTAAAATGGCAAATGCAACAAAAACGGTGAATGCAACTAAATTGATAAATGCAACCAAAATGGTAACAGCAACTAAAATGGTAAATGCATTTAAAATGGTAAATGCGACTAAAATGGTAACTGCAACTAAAATGGTAAATGCAACTTAAATGGTGAATGCAACTATAATGGTAAATGCAACTAAAATGGTACATGCAACAAAAATGGTGAATGCAACTAAAATTGTAAATGCAACCAAAACGGTAACTGCAACCAAAATGGTAAATGCGACTAAAATGGTAAATGCCATTAATATGGTAAATGCTACTAAAATGGGAAATGCAACTTAAATGGTTAGTGCAACTAAGATGACAAATGCAACTTAAATGGTAAATGCATTTTAAATGGTAAATGCAACTATAATGGTAAATTCATTTAAAATGGTTATTGCATTTAAAATGGTTACTGCAACTAAAATGGTCAATGCACCTAAGATGACAAAACAACTTAAATGGTAAATGCGACTATAATGGTAAATGCATTTAAAATGGTAAATGCAACTAAAATGGTAAATGCTACTAAAATGGTAAATGCAACTAAAATGGTAAATGCAACTTAAAAATGGTAAATGCAACTAAAATGGTACATGCAACTAAAATGGTAAATGCAACTAAAATGGTAAATGCAACTTAAATGGTAAATGCAACTAAAATGTGAAATGCAATTAAATGGTTAATGCTACTAAAATGATAAATGCAACTAAAATGGTAAACGTAAATTAAAAATGGTAAATGCAACTAAAATGGTAAATGTAACTAAAATGGTAAATGCAACTAAAATGGTAGAGACAACTAAAATGGTTAATGCAACAAAAATGGTAGCTACAACTAAATTGGTGAATGCAACTAAAATGGTAAATGCAACTAAGATGGTAAATGCAACTAAAATAGTAGATGCAACTAAAATGGTAAATAACACTAAAATGGTAAACGCAACTAATATGGTAAATGCAACTACAATAGCAAATGCAACTAAAATGGTAAATGCAACTAAAATGGTAAATGCAATTAAATGGTTAATGCTACTAAAATGGTAAATGCAAATAATATGGTAAACACAACTAAGATGGTAAATGCAACTAAAATGGTGAATTCTACTAAAATGGTAAATGTAATTAACTGGTTAATGCTACTATAATGGTAAATGCAACTAAACTGGTAAATGCAACTAAAATGGTAAATGCAACTAAAATGCCAAATGCAACTAAAATGGTAAAAGCAATTAAATTGGTGATTGCTACTAAAATGGTAAATGCAATTGATTGGTTAATGCTACTAAAATGGTAAATGCAACTAAAATGGTAAATGGAACTAAAATGGTAAATGCAACTAAAATGCCAAATGCAACTAAAATGGTAAAAGCAACTAAAATGGTAAATGCACAAAAATGGTAAATGCCACTTAACTGGTAAATGCAACTAATATGGTAACTGCAACTAAAATGGTAAATGCAACTTAAATGGTGAAGGCGACTATAATGGTTAATGTTATCGTAAATGCCATTAATATGATAAATGCAACTAATATGGTTAATGCAAAGTAAATGGTAAATGCTGCTAAAATTGTAAATGCAATTAAAAGGTTAATGCTACTAAAATGGTAAATGCAACTAAAATGGTAAATGCAACTAAAATGGTAAATGTAACTAAAATGGTAAATGCAACTTAAATAGTGAATGCAACTAAAATTTTAAATGGAACTAAAATGGTAAATGTAACTAAAATGACAAATGCAACTAAAATGGCAAATGCAACTAAAATGGTAAATGCAACTAATATGGTAAATGCAACTTAAATGGTAAATGCAAATAAAATCGTAAATGCAACTTAAAAATAGTAAATGCAACTAAAATGGTAAATGCAACTAAAATGGTAAATGCAACTTAAATGATAAATGCAACTAAAATGGTTAATGCCACTTAGCTGGTAAATGCAACTAAAATGGTAAATGCAACTAAAATGGTAAATTCAACTTAAATGGTAAATGCAATTAAAATGGTTAATGCAACAAAAATGGTAACTGCAACTAAAATAGTAAATGCAACTAAAATGGTAAATGCATCTAAAATGCTAACTGCAACTTAAATAGTAAATGCAACTAAAGTGGTTAATGCAACAAAAATGGTAACTGCAACTAAAATAGTAAATGCATCTAAAATGGTAGATGCAACTAAAATCGTAACTGCAACTAAAATTTTTAATGCAAAAAAAAATGGTAACTGCAACTAAAATGGTAAATGCAACTAAAATGGTAAATGCAAGTAAAATGGTAAATGCAACTAAAATGGTAAATGCAACTAAAATGACAAATGCAACTAAAATGGCAAATGCAACAAAAACGGTGAGTGCAACTAAAATGATAAATGCAACCAAAATGGTAACAGCAACTAAAATGGTAAATGCATTTAAAATGGTAAATGCGACTAAAATGGTAACTGCAACTAAAATGGTAAATGCAACTTAAATGGTGAATGCAACTATAATGGTAAATGCAACTAAAATGGTACATGCAACAAAAATGGTGAATGCAACTAAAATTGTAAATGCAACCAAAATGGTAACTGCAACCAAAATGGTAAATGCGACTAAAATGGTAAATGCCATTAATATGGTAAATGCTACTAAAATGGGAAATGCAACTTAAATGGTTAGTGCAACTAAGATGACAAATGCAACTTAAATGGTAAATGCATTTTAAATGGTAAATGCAACTATAATGGTAAATTCATTTAAAATGGTTATTGCATTTAAAATGGTTACTGCAACTAAAATGGTCAATGCGCCTAAGATGGCAAAACAACTTAAATGGTAAATGCAACTATAATGGTAAATGCATTTAAAATGGTAAATGCAACTAAAATGGTAAATGCTACTAAAATGGTAAATGCAACTAAAATGGTAAATGCAACTTAAAAATGGTAAATGCAACTAAAATGGTACATGCAACTAAAATGGAAAATGCAACTAAAATGGTAAATGCAACTTAAATGGTAAATGCAACTAAAATGTGAAATGCAATTAAATGGTTAATGCTACTAAAATGATAAATGCAACTAAAATGGTAAACGTAACTTAAAAATGGTAAATGCAACTAAAATGGTAAATGTAACTAAAATGGTAAATGCAACTAAAATGGTAGAGACAACTAAAATGGTTAATGCAACAAAAATGGTAGCTACAACTAAATTGGTGAATGCAACTAAAATGGTAAATGCAACTAAGATGGTAAATGCAACTAAAATAGTAGATGCAACTAAAATGGTAAATAACACTAAAATGGTAAACGCAACTAATATGGTAAATGCAACTACAATAGCAAATGCAACTAAAATGGTAAATGCAACTAAAATGGTAAATGCAATTAAATGGAGAATGCTACTAAAATGGTAAATGCAAATAATATGGTAAATACAACTAAGATGGTAAATGCAACTAAAATGGTGAATGCTACTAAAATGGTAAATGTAATTAACTGGTTAATGCTACTATAATGGTAAATGCAACTAAACTGGTAAATGCAACTAAAATGGTAAATGCACTAAAATGGTAAATGCAACTAAAATGGCAAATGCAACTAAAATGGTAAATGCAATTAAATGGTTAATGCTACTAAAATGGTAAATGCAACTAAAATGGTAAATGCAACTAAAATGGTAAATACAACTAAAATGGTTAATGTAACTAAAATGGTGAATGCAACTAAAATGGTAAATGCAATTAAATGGTTAATGTAACTAAAATGGTGAATGCAACTAAAATGGCAAATGCAACTAAAATGGTAAATGCAATTAAATGGTTAATGCTACTAAAATGGTAAATGCAACTAAAATGGTAAATGCAACTAAAATGGTAAATGCAACTAAAATGGTAAATGTAACTAAAATGGTGAATGCAACTAAAATGGTAAATGCAATTAAATGGTTAATGCAACTAAATTGGTAAATGCAACTAAAATGGTAACTGCAACTAAAATGGTAAATGCAACTAAAATGTTAAATGCAACTAAAATGGTAAATGTAACTAAAATGGTAAATGCAACTTAAATAGTAAATGCAATTAAAATGGTAAATGCAACTAAAATGGTAAATGTAACTAAAATGACAAATGCAACTAAAATGGCAAATGCAACTAAAATGGTAAATGCAACTAATATGGTAAATGCAACTTAAATGGTAAATGCAAATAAAATGGTAAATGCAACTTAAAAATGGTAAATGCAACTAAAATGGTAAATGCAACTAAAATGGTAAATGCAACTTAAATGATAAATGCAACTAAAATGGTTAATGCCACTTAGCTGGTAAATGCAACTAAAATGGTAAATGCAACTAAAATGGTAAATTCAACTTAAATGGTAAATGCAATTAAAATGGTTAATGCAACAAAAATGGTAACTGCAACTAAAATAGTAATTGCAACTAAAATGGTAAATGCATCTAAAATGGTAACTGCAACTTAAATAGTAAATGCAACTAAAGTGGTTAATGCAACAAAAATGGTAACTGCAACTAAAATAGTAAATGCATCTAAAATGGTAGATGCAACTAAAATCGTAACTGCAACTAAAATTTTTAATGCAAAAAAAAATGGTAACTGCAACTAAAATGGTAAATGCAACTAAAATGGTAAATGCAAGTAAAATGGTAAATGCAACTAAAATGGTAAATGCAACTAAAATGACAAATGCAACTAAAATGGCAAATGCAACAAAAATGGTGAATGCAACTAAAATGATAAATGCAACCAAAATGGTAACAGCAACTAAAATGGTAAATGCATTTAAAATGGTAAATGCGACTAAAATGGTAACTGCAACTAAAATGGTAAATGCAACTTAAATGGTGAATGCAACTATAATGGTAAATGCAACTAAAATGGTACATGCAACAAAAATGGTGAATGCAACTAAAATTGTAAATGCAACCAAAATGGTAACTGCAACCAAAATGGTAAATGCGACTAAAATGGTAAATGCCATTTATATGGTAAATGCTACTAAAATGGGAAATGCAACTTAAATGGTTAGTGCAACTAAGATGACAAATGCAACTTAAATGGTAAATGCATTTTAAATGGTAAATGCAACTATAATGGTAAATTCATTTAAAATGGTTATTGCATTTAAAATGGTTACTGCAACTAAAATGGTCAATGCACCTAAGATGGCAAAACAACTTAAATGGTAAATGCAACTATAATGGTAAATGCATTTAAAATGGTAAATGCAACTAAAATGGTAAATGCTACTAAAATGGTAAATGCAACTAAAATGGTAAATGCAACTTAAAAATGGTAAATGCAACTAAAATGGTACATGCAACTAAAATGGTAAATGCAACTAAAATGGTAAATGCAACTTAAATGGTAAATGCAACTAAAATGTGAAATGCAATTAAATGGTTAATGCTACTAAAATGATAAATGCAACTAAAATGGTAAACGTAACTTAAAAATGGTAAATGCAACTAAAATGGTAAACGTAACTAAAATGGTAAATGCAACTAAAATGGTAGAGATAACTAAAATGGTTAATGCAACAAAAATGGTAGCTACAACTAAATTGGTGAATGCAACTAAAATGGTAAATGCAACTAAGATGGTAAATGCAACTAAAATGCAACTTAAATGGTAAATCCAACTAAAATGGTAAACGCAACTAAAATGGTAAATGCAACTAAAATGTCAAATGCAACTAAAATGGTAAATGCAACTAAAATGGCAAATGCAACTAAAATGGTAAATGCAATTAAATGGTTAATGCTACTAAAATGGTAAATGCAACTAAAATGTCAAATGTAACTAAAATGATAAATGCAACTAAAATGGCAAATGCAACTAAAATGGTAAATGCAACTAATATGGTAAATGCAACTTAAATGGTAAATGCAAATAAAATGGTAAATGCAACTTAAAAATGGTAAATGCAACTAAAATGGTAAATGCAACTAAAATGGTAAATGCAACTTAAATGATAAATGCAACTAAAATGGTTAATGCCACTTAGCTGGTAAATGCAACTAAAATGGTAAATGCAACTAAAATGGTAAATTCAACTTAAATGGTAAATGCAATTAAAATGGTTAATGCAACAAAAATGGTAACTGCAACTAAAATAGTAATTGCAACTAAAATGGTAAATGCATCTAAAATGGTAACTGCAACTTAAATAGTAAATGCAACTAAAGTGGTTAATGCAACAAAAATGGTAACTGCAACTAAAATAGTAAATGCATCTAAAATGGTAGATGCAACTAAAATCGTAACTGCAACTAAAATTTTTAATGCAAAAAAAATGGTAACTGCAACTAAAATGGTAAATGCAACTAAAATGGTAAATGCAAGTAAAATGGTAAATGCAACTAAAATGGTAAATGCAACTAAAATGACAAATGCAACTAAAATGGCAAATGCAACAAAAATGGTGAATGCAACTAAAATGATAAATGCAACCAAAATGGTAACAGCAACTAAAATGGTAAATGCATTTAAAATGGTAAATGCGACTAAAATGGTAACTGCAACTAAAATGGTAAATGCAACTTAAATGGTGAATGCAACTATAATGGTAAATGCAACTAAAATGGTAAATGCAACAAAAATGGTAAATGCAACTAAAATTGTAAATGCAACTAAAATGGTAACTGCAACCAAAATGGTAAATGCGACTAAAATGGTAAATGCCATTAATATGGTAAATGCTACTAAAATGGGAAATGCAACTTAAATGGTTAGTGCAACTAAGATGACAAATGCAACTTAAATGGTAAATGCATTTTAAATGGTAAATGCAACTATAATGGTAAATTCATTTAAAATGGTTATTGCATTTAAAATGGTTACTGCAACTAAAATGGTCAATGCACCTAAGATGGCAAAACAACTTAAATGGTAAATGCAACTATAATGGTAAATGCATTTAAAATGGTAAATGCAACTAAAATGGTAAATGCTACTAAAATGGTAAATGCAACTAAAATGGTAAATGCAACTTAAAAATGGTAAATACAACTAAAATGGTACATGCAACTAAAATGGTAAATGCAACTAAAATGGTAAATGCAACTTAAATGGTAAATGCAACTAAAATGTGAAATGCAATTAAATGGTTAATGCTACTAAAATGATAAATGCAACTAAAATGGTAAACGTAACTTAAAAATGGTAAATGCAACTAAAATGGTAAATGCAACTAAGATGGTAAATGCAACTAAAATAGTAGATGCAACTAAAATGGTAAATAACACTAAAATGGTAAACGCAACTAATATGGTAAATGCAACTACAATACCAAATGCAACTAAAATGGTAAATGCAACTAAAATGGTAAATGCAATTAAATGGTTAATGCTACTAAAATGGTAAATGCAAATAATATGGTAAATACAACTAAGATGGTAAATGCAACTAAAATGGTGAATGCGACTAAAATGGTAAATGTAATTTACTGGTTAATGCTACTATAATGGTAAATGCAACTAAACTGGTAAATGCAACTAAAATGGTAAATGCACTAAAATGGTAAATGCAACTAAAATGGCAAATGCAACTAAAATGGTAAATGCAATTAAATGGTTAATGCTACTAAAATGGTAAATGCAACTAAAATGGTAAATGCAACTAAAATGGTAAATGCAACTAAAATGGTTAATGTAACTAAAATGGTGAATGCAACTAAAATGGTAAATGCAATTAAATGGTTAATGCAACTAAATTGGTAAATGCAACTTAAATAGTAAATGCAACTAAAATGGTAAATGCAACTAAGATGGTAAATGCAACTAAAATGGTGAATGCAACTAAAATGGTAAATGCAACTAAAATGGTAACTGCAACTAAAATGATAAATGCAACTAAAATGGTAAATGCAAATAAAATGGTAAATACAACTAAGATGGTAAATGCAACTAAAATGGTGAATGCAACTAAAATGGTAAATGCAACTAAGATGGTAAATGCAACTAAAATGCAACTTAAATGGTAAATGCAACTAAAATGGTAAACGCAACTAAAATGGTAAATGCAACTAAAATGTCAAATGCAACTAAAATGGTAAATGCAACTAAAATGGCAAATGCAACTAAAATGGTAAATGCAATTAAATGGTTAATGCTACTAAAATGGTAAATGCAACTAAAATGTCAAATGTAACTAAAATGACAAATGCAACTAAAATGGCAAATGCAACTAAAATGGTAAATGCAACTAATATGGTAAATGCAACTTAAATGGTAAATGCAAATAAAATGGTAAATGCAACTTAAAAATGGTAAATGCAACTAAAATGGTAAATGCAACTAAAATGGTAAATGCAACTTAAATGATAAATGCAACTAAAATGGTTAATGCCACTTAGCTGGTAAATGCAACTAAAATGGTAAATGCAACTAAAATGGTAAATTCAACTTAAATGGTAAATGCAATTAAAATGGTTAATGCAACAAAAATGGTAACTGCAACTAAAATAGTAATTGCAACTAAAATGGTAAATGCATCTAAAATGGTAACTGCAACTTAAATGGTAAATGCAACTAAAATGGTAAACGCAACTAAAATGGTAAATGCAACTAAAATATCAAATGCAACTAAAATGGTAAATGCAACTAAAATGGCAAATGCAACTAAAATGGTAAATGCAATTAAATGGTTAATGCTACTAAAATGGTAAATGCAACTAAAATGTCAAATGTAACTAAAATGACAAATGCAACTAAAATGGCAAATGCAACTAAAATGGTAAATGCAACTAATATGGTAAATGCAACTTAAATGGTAAATGCAAATAAAATGGTAAATGCAACTTAAAAATGGTAAATGCAACTAAAATGGTAAATGCAACTAAAATGGTAAATGCAACTTAAATGATAAATGCAACTAAAATGGTTAATGCCACTTAGCTGGTAAATGCAACTAAAATGGTAAATGCAACTAAAATGGTAAATTCAACTTAAATGGTAAATGCAATTAAAATGGTTAATGCAACAAAAATGGTAACTGCAACTAAAATAGTAATTGCAACTAAAATGGTAAATGCATCTAAAATGGTAACTGCAACTTTAATAGTAAATGCAACTAAAGTGGTTAATGCAACAAAAATGGTAACTGCAACTAAAATAGTAAATGCATCTAAAATGGTAGATGCAACTAAAATCGTAACTGCAACTAAAATTTTTAATGCAAAAAAATGGTAACTGCAACTAAAATGGTAAATGCAACTAAAATGGTAAATGCAAGTAAAATGGTAAATGCAACTAAAATGGTAAATGCAACTAAAATGACAAATGCAACTAAAATGGCAAATGCAACAAAAATGGTGAATGCAACTAAAATGATAAATGCAACCAAAATGGTAACAGCAACTAAAATGGTAAATGCATTTAAAATGGTAAATGCGACTAAAATGGTAACTGCAACTAAAATGGTAAATGCAACTTAAATGGTGAATGCAACTATAATGGTAAATGCAACTAAAATGGTACATGCAACAAAAATGGTGAATGCAACTAAAATTGTAAATGCAACCAAAATGGTAACTGCAACCAAAATGGTAAATGCTACTAAAATGGGAAATGCAACTTAAATGGTTAGTGCAACTAAGATGACAAATGCAACTTAAATGGTAAATGCATTTTAAATGGTAAATGCAACTATAATGTTAAATTCATTTAAAATGGTTATTGCATTTAAAATGGTTACTGCAACTAAAATGGTCAATGCACCTAAGATGGCAAAACAACTTAAATGGTAAATGCAACTATAATGGTAAATGCATTTAAAATGGTAAATGCAACTAAAATGGTAAATGCTACTAAAATGGTAAATGCAACTAAAATGGTAAATGCAACTTAAAAATGGTAAATACAACTAAAATGGTACATGCAACTAAAATGGTAAATGCAACTAAAATGGTAAATGCAACTTAAATGGTAAATGCAACTAAAATGTGAAATGCAATTAAATGGTTAATGCTACTAAAATGATAAATGCAACTAAAATGGTAAACGTAACTTAAAAATGGTAAATGCAACTAAAATGGTAAATGCAACTAAGATGGTAAATGCAACTAAAATAGTAGATGCAACTAAAATGGTAAATAACACTAAAATGGTAAACGCAACTAATATGGTAAATGCAACTACAATACCAAATGCAACTAAAATGGTAAATGCAACTAAAATGGTAAATGCAATTAAATGGTTAATGCTACTAAAATGGTAAATGCAAATAATATGGTAAATACAACTAAGATGGTAAATGCAACTAAAATGGTGAATGCGACTTAAATGGTAAATGTAATTTACTGGTTAATGCTACTATAATGGTAAATGCAACTAAACTGGTAAATGCAACTAAAATGGTAAATGCACTAAAATGGTAAATGCAACTAAAATGGCAAATGCAACTAAAATGGTAAATGCAATTAAATGGTTAATGCTACTAAAATGGTAAATGCAACTAAAATGGTAAATGCAACTAAAATGGTAAATGCAACTAAAATGGTTAATGTAACTAAAATGGTGAATGCAACTAAAATGGTAAATGCAATTAAATGGTTAATGCAACTAAATTGGTAAATGCAACTTAAATAGTAAATGCAACTAAAATGGTAAATGCAACTAAGATGGTAAATGCAACTAAAATGGTGAATGCAACTAAAATGGTAAATGCAACTAAAATGGTAACTGCAACTAAAATGATAAATGCAACTAAAATGGTAAATGCAAATAAAATGGTAAATACAACTAAGATGGTAAATGCAACTAAAATGGTGAATGCAACTAAAATGGTAAATGCAACTAAAATAGTAAATGCAACTAAAATGGTAAATCCAACTAAGATGGTAAATGCAACTAAAATGGTAAATGCCATTAATATGGTCAATGCAACTAAAATGCAACTTAAATGGTAAATGCAACTAAAATGGTAAACGCAACTAAAATGGTAAATGCAACTAAAATGTCAAATGCAACTAAAATGGTAAATGCAACTAAAATGGCAAATGCAACTAAAATGGTAAATGCAATTAAATGGTTAATGCTACTAAAATGGTAAATGCAACTAAAATGGTAAATGCAACTAAAATGGTAAATGCAACTAAAATGGTAAATGTAACTAAAATGGTGAATGCAACTAAAATGGTAAATGCAATTAAATGGTAAATGTAACTAAGATGGTAAATGCAACTAAAATGGTAAATGCAACTAAAATGGTAAATGCAACTAAAATGGTAACTGCAACTAAAATGATAAATGCAACTAAAATGGTAAATGCAAATAAAATGGTAAATACAACTAAGATGGTAAATGAAACTAAAATGGTGAATGCAACTAAAATGGTAAATTCAACTAAAATAGTAAATGCAACTAAAATGGTAACTGCAACTTAAATGGTAAATGGGACTAAAATGGTAAATCCAACTAAAATGGCAAATGCAACTAAAATGGTAACTGCAACTAAAATGATAAATGCAACTAAAATGGTAAATGCAAATAAAATGGTAAATACAACTAAGATGGTAAATGCAACTAAAATGGTGAATGCAACTAAAATGGTAAATTCAACTAAAATAGTAAATGCAACTAAAATGGTAACTGCAACTTAAATGGTAAATGGGACTAAAATGGTAAATCCAACTAAAATGGCAAATGCAACTAAAATGGTAAATGCAACTAAGATGGTAAATGCAACTAAAATAGTAGATGCAACTAAAATGGTAAATAACACTAAAATGGTAAACGCAACTAATATGGTAAATGCAACTACAATAGCAAATGCAACTAAAATGGTAAATGCAATTAAATGGTTAATGCTACTAAAATGGTAAATGCAAATAATATGGTAAATACAACTAAGATGGTAAATGCAACTAAAATGGTGAATGCGACTTAAATGGTAAATGTAATTAACTGGTTAATGCTACTATATTGGTAAATGCAACTAAACTGGTAAATGCAACTAAAATGGTAAATGCACTAAAATGGTAAATTCAACTAAAATGGCAAATGCAACTAAAATGGTAAATGCAATTAAATGGTTAATGCTACTAAAATGGTAAATGCAACTAAAATGGTAAATGCAACTAAAATGGTAAATGCAACTAAAATGGTAAATGTAACTAAAATTTTGAATGCAACTAAAATGGTAAATGCAATTAAATGGTTAATGCAACTAAATTGGTAAATGCAACTTAAATAGTAAATGCAACTTAAATGGTAAATGCAACTGAGATGGTAAATGCAACTAAAATAGTGAATGCAACTAAAATGATAAATGCAACTAAAATGGTAACTGCAACTAAAATGATAAATGCAACTAAAATGGTAAATGCAAATAAAATGGTAAATACAACTAAGATGGTAAATGCAACTAAAATGGTAAATGCAACTAAAATGGTAACTGCAACTAAAATGATAAATGAAACTAAAATGGTAAATGCAAATAAAATGGTAAATACAACTAAGATGGTAAATGCAATTAAAATGGTGAATGCAACTAAAATGGTAAATTCAACTAAAATAGTAAATGCAACTAAAATGGTAAATGCAACTTAAATGGTAAATGGGATTAAAATGGTAAATCCAACTAAAATGGCAAATGCAACTAAAATGGTAAATGCAACTAAAATGGTAAATGCAATTAAAATGTCAAATGCAACTAAAATGGTAACTGCAATTAAATGGGTAAATGTAACTAAAATTGTAAATGCAACTAAAATGGCAAAGGCAACTAAACTGGTAAATGCAACTAAAATGGTAAATGCACTAAAATGGTAAATGCCACTTAACTTGTAAATGCAACTAAAATGGTAAATGCAACTAAAATGGTAAATGCAACTAAAATGGCAAATGCAACAAAAATGGTGAATGCAACTAAAATGGTAAATGCAACTAAAATGGTAAATGCCATTAATATGGTAAATGCAACTAAAATGGTAAATGCAACTAAAATGGGAAATGCAACTTAAGTGGTTAATGCAACTAAGATGACAAAGCCAACTTAAATGGTAAATGCATTTTAAATGGTAAATGCAACTATAATGGTAAATTCATTTAAAATGGTTATTGCAATTAAAATGGTTAATGCAACTAAAATGGTGAAGGCGACTATAATGGTTAATGTTACTAAAATGGTAAATGCCATTAATATGATAAATGTAACTAAAGTGTTAAAAGCAACTTAAATAGTAAATGGAACTAAAATGATAAATGCAACTAAAATGGTAAATGCAAATAAAATGGTAAATACAACTAAGATGGTAAATGCAATTAAAATGGTGAATGCAACTAAAATGGTAAATTCAACTAAAATAGTAAATGTAAATAATATGGTAAATGCAATTAAATGGTTAATGCAACTAAAATGGTAAATGCAACTAAAATGGTAACTGCAACTAAAATGATAAATGCAACTAAAATGGTAAATGCAAATAAAATGGTAAATACAACTAAGATGGTAAATGCAATTAAAATGGTGAATGCAACTAAAATGGTAAATTCAACTAAAATAGTAAATGTAAATAATATGGTAAATGCAATTAAATGGTTAATGCAACTAAAATGGTAAATGCAACTAAGATGGTAAATGCAACTAAAATAGTAGATGCAACTAAAATGGTAAATAACACTAAAATGGTAAACGCAACTAATATGGTAAATGCAACTACAATAGCAAATGCAACAAAAATGGTAAATGCAACTAAAATGGTAAATGCAATTAAATGGTGAATGCAACTAAAATGGTAAATGCAACTAAAATGGTAACTGCAACTAAAATGATAAATGCAACTAAAATGGTAAATGCAAATAAAATGGTAAATACAACTAAGATGGCAAATGCAACTAAAATGGTGAATGCAACTAAAATGGTAAATGCAACTAAAATAGTAAATGCAACTTAAATAGTAAATGCAACTAAGATGGTAAATGCAACTAAAATGGTAAATGCCATTAATATGGTAAATGCAACTTAAATGGTAAATGCAACTAAAATGGTAAACGCAACTAAAATGGTAAATGCAACTAAAATGTCAAATGCAACTAAAATGGTAAATGCAACTAAAATGGCAAATGCAACTAAAATGGTAAATGCAATTAAATGGTTAATGCTACTAAAATGGTAAATGCAACTAAAATGGTAAATGCAACTATAATGGTAAATGCAATTAAATGGTTAATGCAACTAAATTGGTAAATGCAACTAAAATAGTAACTGCAACTAAAATGGTAAATGCAACTAAAATAGTAATAGCAACTAAAATGGTAAATGCAACTAAAATGGTAACTGCAACTAAAATGATAAATGCAACTAAAATGGTAAATGCAAATAAAATGGTAAATACAACTAAGATGATAAATGCAATTAAAATGGTGAATGCAACTAAAATGGTAAATTCAAATAAAATAGTAAATGCAACTAAAATGGTAAATGCAACTTAAATGTTAAATGGGACTAAAATGGTAAATCCAACTAAAATGGCAAATGCAACTAAAATGGTAAATGCAACTAATATGGTAAATGCAATTAAATGGTTAATGCAACTAAAATGATAAATGCAAAATGGTAAATACAACTAAAATGGTAAACATTACGAAAATTGTAATTGCAACTAAAATGGTAAATGCCACTAAAATGGTAAATGCAACTAAAATGGTAAATGCAACTAAAATGTCAAATGCAACTAAAATGGTAACTGCAATTAAATGGGTAAATGTAACTAAAATTGTAAATGCAACTAAAATGGCAAATGCAACTAAACTGGTAAATGCAACTAAAATGGTAAATGCACTAAAATGGTAAATGCCACTTAACTGGTAAATGCAACTAAAATGGTAAATGCAACTAAAATGACAAATGCAACTAAAATGGCAAATGCAACAAAAATGGTGAATGCAACTAAAATGGTAAATGCAACTAAAATGGTAAATGCCATTAATATGGTAAATGCAACTAAAATGGTAAATGCTACTAAAATGGGAAATGCAACTTAAGTGGTTAATGCAACTAAGATGACAAAGCCAACTTAAATGGTAAATGCATTTTAAATGGTAAATGCAACTATAATGGTAAATTCATTTAAAATAGTTATTGCAATTAAAATGGTTAATGCAACTAAAATGGTGAAGGCGACTATAATGGTTAATGTTACTAAAATTGTAAATGCCATTAATATGATAAATGTAACTAAAATGTTAAAAGCAATTTAAATAGTAAATGGAACTAAAATGATAAATGCAACTAAAATGGTAAATGCAAATAAAATGGTAAATACAACTAAGATGGTAAATGCAATTAAAATGGTGAATGCAACTAAAATGGTAAATTCAACTAAAATAGTAAATGCAACTAATATGGTAAATGCAATTAAATGGTTAATGTAACTAAAATGGTAAATGCAACTAAAATGGTAACTGCAACTAAAATGATAAATGCAACTAAAATGGTAAATGCAAATAAAATGGTAAATACAACTAAGATGGTAAATGCAATTAAAATGGTGAATGCAACTAAAATGGTAAATTCAACTAAAATAGTAAATGCAACTAAAATGGTAAATGCAACTTAAATGGTAAATGGGACTAAAATGGTAAATCCAACTAAAATGGCAAATGCAACTAAAATGGTAAATGCAACTAATATGGTAAATGCAATTAAATGGATAATGCAACTAAAATGATAAATGCAAAATGGTAAATACAACTAAAATGGTAAACATTATGAAAATTGTAATTGCAACTGAAATGGTAAATGCAACTAAAATGGTAAATGCAACTAAAATGGTAAATGCAACTAAAATGTCAAATGCGACTAAAATGGTAAATGCAACTAAAATGGTAAATGGAACTAAAATTGTAAATGCAACTAAAATGGCAAATGCAACTAAACTGGTAAATGCAACTAAAATGGTAAATGCACTAAAATGGTAAATGCCACTTAACTGGTAAATGCAACTAAAATAGTAAATGCAACTAAAATGATAAATGCAACTTAAATGGTAAATGGAACTAAAATGGTAAATCCAACTAAAATGGCAAATGCAACTAAAATGGTAAGTGCAACTAATATGGTAAATGCAATTAAATGGTTAATGCAACTAAAATGATAAATGCAAAATGGTAAAGACAACTAAAATGGTAAACATTACGAAAATTGTAATTGCAACTAAAATGGTAAATGCTACTAAAATGGTAAATGCAACTAAAATGGTAAATGCTACTAAAATGGGAAATGCAACTTAAGTGGTTAATGCAACTAAGATGACAAAGCCAACTTAAATGGTAAATGCATTTTAAATGGTAAATGCAACTATAATGGTAAATTCATTTAAAATGGTTATTGCAATTAAAATGGTGAATGCAACTAAAATGGTAAATTCAACTAAAATAGTAAATGCAACTAATATGGTAAATGCAATTAAATGGTTAATGCAACTAAAATGGTAAATGCAACTAAAATGGTAACTGCAACTAAAATGATAAATGCAACTAAAATGGTAAATGCAACTAAAATGGTAAATTCAACTAAAATAGTAAATGCAACTAATATGGTAAATGCCATTAAATGGTTAATGCAACTAAAATGGTAAATGCAACTAAAATGGTAACTGCAACTAAAATGATAAATGCAACTAAAATGGTAAATGCAAATAAAATAGTAAATGCAACTAAAATGGTAAATGCAACTTAAATGGTAAATGGGATTAAAATGGTAAATCCAACTAAAATGGCAAATGCAACTAAAATGGTAAATGCAACTAAAATGGTAAATGCAATTAAAATGTCAAATGCAACTAAAATGGTAACTGCAATTAAATGGGTAAATGTAACTAAAATTGTAAATGCAACTAAAATGGCAAAGGCAACTAAACTGGTAAATGCAACTAAAATGGTAAATGCACTAAAATGGTAAATGCCACTTAACTTGTAAATGCAACTAAAATGGTAAATGCAACTAAAATGACAAATGCAACTTAAATGGCAAATGCAACAAAAATGGTGAATGCAACTAAAATGGTAAATGCAACTAAAATGGTAAATGCCATTAATATGGTAAATGCAACTAAAATGGTAAATGCTACTAAAATGGGAAATGCAACTTAAGTGGTTAATGCAACTAAGATGACAAAGCCAACTTAAATGGTAAATGCATTTTAAATGGTAAATGCAACTATAATGGTAAATTCATTTAAAATGGTTATTGCAATTAAAATGGTTAATGCAACTAAAATGGTGAAGGCGACTATAATGGTTAATGTTACTAAAATTGTAAATGCCATTAATATGATAAATGTAACTAAAATGTTAAAAGCAATTTAAATAGTAAATGGAACTAAAATGATAAATGCAACTAAAATGGTAAATGCAAATAAAATGGTAAATACAACTAAGATGGTAAATGCAATTAAAATGGTGAATGCAACTAAAATGGTAAATTCAACTAAAATAGTAAATGCAACTAATATGGTAAATGCAATTAAATGGTTAATGTAACTAAAATGGTAAATGCAACTAAAATGGTAACTGCAACTAAAATGATAAATGCAACTAAAATGGTAAATGCAAATAAAATGGTAAATACAACTAAGATGGTAAATGCAATTAAAATGGTGAATGCAACTAAAATGGTAAATTCAACTAAAATAGTAAATGCAACTAAAATGGTAAATGCAACTTAAATGGTAAATGGGACTAAAATGGTAAATGCAACTAAAATGGCAAATGCAACTAAAATGGTAAATGCAACTAATATGGTAAATGCAATTAAATGGATAATGCAACTAAAATGATAAATGCAAAATGGTAAATACAACTAAAATGGTAAACATTATGAAAATTGTAATTGCAACTGAAATGGTAAATGCAACTAAAATGGTAAATGCAACTAAAATGGTAAATGCAACTAAAATGTCAAATGCGACTAAAATGGTAAATGCAACTAAAATGGTAAATGGAACTAAAATTGTAAATGCAACTAAAATGGCAAATGCAACTAAACTGGTAAATGCAACTAAAATGGTAAATGCACTAAAATGGTAAATGCCACTTAACTGGTAAATGCAACTAAAATAGTAAATGCAACTAAAATGATAAATGCAACTTAAATGGTAAATGGAACTAAAATGGTAAATCCAACTAAAATGGCAAATGCAACTAAAATGGTAAGTGCAACTAATATGGTAAATGCAATTAAATGGTTAATGCAACTAAAATGATAAATGCAAAATGGTAAATACAACTAAAATGGTAAACATTACGAAAATTGTAATTGCAACTAAAATGGTTAATGCCACTAAAATGGTAAATGCAACTAAAATGGTAAATGCTACTAAAATGGGAAATGCAACTTAAGTGGTTAATGCAACTAAAATGACAAAGCCAACTTAAATGGTAAATGCATTTTAAATGGTAAATGCAACTATAATGGTAAATTCATTTAAAATGGTTATTGCAATTAAAATGGTGAATGCAACTAAAATGGTAAATTCAACTAAAATAGTAAATGCAACTAATATGGTAAATGCAATTAAATGGTTAATGCAACTAAAATGGTAAATGCAACTAAAATGGTAACTGCAACTAAAATGATAAATGCAACTAAAATGGTAAATGCAAATAAAATGGTAAATACAACTAAGATGGTAAATGCAATTAAAATGGTGAATGCAACTAAAATGGTAAATTCAACTAAAATAGTAAATGCAACTAAAATGGTAAATGCAACTTAAATGGTAAATGGGATTAAAATGGTAAATCCAACTAAAATGGCAAATGCAACTAAAATGGTAAATGCAATTAAAATGGTAAATGCAATTAAAATGTCAAATGCAACTAAAATGGTAACTGCAATTAAATGGGTAAATGTAACTAAAATTGTAAATGCAACTAAAATGGCAAAGGCAACTAAACTGGTAAATGCAACTAAAATGGTAAATGCACTAAAATGGTAAATGCCACTTAACTTGTAAATGCAACTAAAATGGTAAATGCAACTAAAATGACAAATGCAACTAAAATGGCAAATGCAACAAAAATGGTGAATGCAACTAAAATGGTAAATGCAACTAAAATGGTAAATGCCATTAATATGGTAAATGCAACTAAAATGGTAAATGCTACTAAAATGGGAAATGCAACTTAAGTGGTTAATGCAACTAAGATGACAAAGCCAACTTAAATGGTAAATGCATTTTAAATGGTAAATGCAACTATAATGGTAAATTCATTTAAAATGGTTATTGCAATTAAAATGGTTAATGCAACTAAAATGGTGAAGGCGACTATAATGGTTAATGTTACTAAAATGGTAAATGCCATTAATATGATAAATGTAACTAAAGTGTTAAAAGCAACTTAAATAGTAAATGGAACTAAAATGATAAATGCAACTAAAATGGTAAATGCAAATAAAATGGTAAATACAACTAAGATGTAAATGCAATTAAAATGGTGAATGCAACTAAAATGGTAAATTCAACTAAAATAGTAAATGTAAATAATATGGTAAATGCAATTAAATGGTTAATGCAACTAAAATGGTAAATGCAACTAAAATGGTAACTGCAACTAAACTGATAAATGCAACTAAAATGGTAAATGCAAATAAAATGGTAAATACAACTAAGATGGTAAATGCAATTAAAATGGTTAATGCAACAAAAATGGTAGCTACAACTAAATTGGTGAATGCAACTAAAATGGTAAATGCAACTAAGATGGTAAATGCAACTAAAATAGTAGATGCAACTAAAATGGTAAATAACACTAAAATGGTAAACGCAACTAATATGGTAAATGCAACTACAATAGCAAATGCAACTAAAATGGTAAATGCAACTAAAATGGTAAATGCAATTAAATGGTGAATGCAACTAAAATGGTAAATGCAACTAAAATGGTAACTGCAACTAAAATGATAAATGCAACTAAAATGGTAAATGCAAATAAAATGGTAAATACAACTAAGATGGCAAATGCAACTAAAATGATGAATGCAACTAAAATGGTAAATGCAACTAAAATAGTAAATGCAACTTAAATAGTAAATGCAACTAAGATGGTAAATGCAACTAAAATGGTAAATGCCATTAATATGGTAAATGCAACTTAAATGGTAAATGCAACTAAAATGGTAAACGCAACTAAAATGGTAAATGCAACTAAAATGTCAAATGCAACTAAAATGGTAAATGCAACTAAAATGGCAAATGCAACTAAAATGGTAAATGCAATTAAATGGTTAATGCTACTAAAATGGTAAATGCAACTAAAATGGTAAATGCAACTAAAATGGTAAATGCAACTAAAATGGTAAATGTAACTAAAATAGTGAATGCAACTATAATGGTAAATGCAATTAAATGGTTAATGCAACTAAATTGGTAAATGCAACTAAAATAGTAACTGCAACTAAAATGGTAAATGCAACTAAAATGGTAAATGCAACTAAAATGGTAAATGCAACTAAAATGGTAACTGCAACTAAAATGATAATTGCAACTAAAATGGTAAATGCAAATAAAATGGTAAATACAACTAAGATGGTAAATGCAATTAAAATGGTGAATGCAACTAAAATGGTAAATTCAAATAAAATAGTAAATGCAACTAAAATGGTAAATGCAACTTAAATGTTAAATGGGACTAAAATGGTAAATGCAACTAAAATGGCAAATGCAACTAAAATGGTAAATGCAACTAATATGGTAAATGCAATTAAATGGTTAATGCAACTAAAATGATAAATGCAAAATGGTAAATACAACTAAAATGGTAAACATTACGAAAATTGTAATTGCAACTAAAATGGTAAATGCCACTAAAATGGTAAATGCAACTAAAATGGTAAATGCAACTAAAATGTCAAATGCAACTAAAATGGTAACTGCAATTAAATGGGTAAATGTAACTAAAATTGTAAATGCAACTAAAATGGCAAATGCAACTAAACTGGTAAATGCAACTAAAATGGTAAATGCACTAAAATGGTAAATGCCACTTAACTGGTAAATGCAACTAAAATGGTAAATGCAACTAAAATGACAAATGCAACTAAAATGGCAAATGCAACAAAAATGGTGAATGCAACTAAAATGGTAAATGCAACTAAAATGGTAAATGCCATTAATATGGTGAATGCAACTAAAATGGTAAATGCTACTAAAATGGGAAATGCAACTTAAGTGGTTAATGCAACTAAGATGACAAAGCCAACTTAAATGGTAAATGCATTTTAAATGGTAAATGCAACTATAATGGTAAATTCATTTAAAATGGTTATTGCAATTAAAATGGTTAATGCAACTAAAATGGTGAAGGCGACTATAATGGTTAATGTTACTAAAATTGTAAATGCCATTAATATGATAAATGTAACTAAAATGTTAAAAGCAATTTAAATAGTAAATGGAACTAAAATGATAAATGCAACTAAAATGGTAAATGCAAATAAAATGGTAAATACAACTAAGATGGTAAATGCAATTAAAATGGTGAATGCAACTAAAATGGTAAATTCAACTAAAATAGTAAATGCAACTAATATGGTAAATGCAATTAAATGGTTAATGTAACTAAAATGGTAAATGCAAGTAAAATGGTAACTGCAACTAAAATGATAAATGCAACTAAAATGGTAAATGCAAATAAAATGGTAAATACAACTAAGATGGTAAATGCAATTAAAATGGTGAATGCAACTAAAATGGTAAATTCAACTAAAATAGTAAATGCAACTAAAATGGTAAATGCAACTTAAATGGTAAATGGGACTAAAATGGTAAATCCAACTAAAATGGCAAATGCAACTAAAATGGTAAATGCAACTAATATGGTAAATGCAATTAAATGGATAATGCAACTAAAATGATAAATGTAAAATGGTAAATACAACTAAAATGGTAAACATTATGAAAATTGTAATTGCAACTGAAATGGTAAATGCAACTAAAATGGTAAATGCAACTAAAATGGTAAATGCAACTAAAATGTCAAATGCGACTAAAATGGTAAATGCAACTAAAATGGTAAATGGAACTAAAATTGTAAATGCAACTAAAATGGCAAATGCAACTAAACTGGTAAATGCAACTAAAATGGTAAATGCACTAAAATGGTAAATGCCACTTAACTGGTAAATGCAACTAAAATAGTAAATGCAACTAAAATGATAAATGCAACTTAAATGGTAAATGGAACTAAAATGGTAAATCCAACTAAAATGGCAAATGCAACTAAAATGGTAAGTGCAACTAATATGGTAAATGCAATTAAATGGTTAATGCAACTAAAATGATAAATGCAAAATGGTAAATACAACTAAAATGGTAAACATTACGAAAATTGTAATTGCAACTAAAATGGTAAATGCCACTAAAATGGTAAATGCAACTAAAATGGTAAATGCTACTAAAATGGGAAATGCAACTTAAGTGGTTAATGCAACTAAGATGACAAAGCCAACTTAAATGGTAAATGCATTTTAAATGGTAAATGCAACTATAATGGTAAATTCATTTAAAATGGTTATTGCAATTAAAATGGTTAATGCAACTAAAATGGTGAAGGCGACTATAATGGTTAATGTTACTAAAATGGTAAATGCCATTAATATGATAAATGTAACTAAAATGTTAAAAGCAACTTAAATAGTAAATGGAACTAAAATGATAAATGCAACTAAAATGGTAAATGCAAATAAAATGGTAAATACAACTAAGATGGTAAATGCAATTAAAATGGTGAATGCAACTAAAATGGTAAATTCAACTAAAATAGTAAATGCAACTAATATGGTAAATGCAATTAAATGGTTAATGCAACTAAAATGGTAAATGCAACTAAAATGGTAACTGCAACTAAAATGATAAATGCAACTAAAATGGTAAATGCAAATAAAATGGTAAATACAACTAAGATGGTAAATGCAATTAAAATGGTGAATGCAACTAAAATGGTAAATTCAACTAAAATAGTAAATGCCACTAAAATGGTAAATGCAACTTAAATGGTAAATGGGACTAAAATGGTAAATCCAACTAAAATGGCAAATGCAACTAAAATGGTAAATGCAACTAATATGGTAAATGCAATTAAATGGATAATGCAACTAAAATGATAAATGCAAAATGGTAAATACAACTAAAATGGTAAACATTACGAAAATTGTAATTGCAACTGAAATGGTAAATGCAACTAAAATGGTAAATGCAACTAAAATGGTAAATGCAACTAAAATGGTAAATGCAACTAAAATGTCAAATGCGACTAAAATGGTAAATGCAACTAAAATGGTAAATGGAACTAAAATTGTAAATGTAACTAAAATGGCAAATGCAACTAAACTGGTAAATGCAACTAAAATGGTAAATGCACTAAAATGGTAAATGCCACTTAACTGGTAAATGCAACTAAAATAGTAAATGCAACTAAAATGGTAAATGCAACTTAAATGGTAAATGGGACTAAAATGGTAAATCCAACTAAAATGGCAAATGCAACTAAAATGGTAAATGCAACTAATATGGTAAATTCAATTAAATGGTTAATGCAACTAAAATGATAAATGCAAAATGGTAAATACAACTAAAATGGTAAACATTACTAAAATTGTAATTGCAACTGAAATGGTAAATGCAACTATAATGGTAACTGGAACTAAAGTGGTAAATGCGACTAAAATGGTAAATGCCATTAATATGGTAAATGCAACTTAAATGGTTAATGCAACTAAGATGACAAATGCAACTTAAATTGTAAATGCATTTTAAATGGTAAATGCAACTATAATGGTAAATTCATTTAAAATGGTTATTGCAATTAAAATGGTTAATGCAACTAAAATGGTTAATGCACCTAAGATGGCAAAATAACTTAATTGGTAAATGCATTGTAAATGACAAATGCAACTATAATGGTAAATGCAACTATAATGTTAAATGGATTTAAAATGGTAAATGCGGCTAAAATGGTAAATGCAATTAAATGTTTAATGCAACTAAAATGGTAAATGCAACTAAAATGGTAAATGCAATTAAATGTTTAATGCAACTAAAATGGTAAATGCAACTAAAATGATAAATGTAACTAAGATGGTAAATGCAACTAAAATAGTAAATGCAACTAATATGGTAAATGCAACTAAAATGGTAAATGCAACTAAAATGGTAAATGCAACTAAAATGGTTAATTTAACTAAAATGACAAATACAACTTAAAAGGCAAATGCAACTAAAATGGTAACTGCAACTGAAATGGTAAATGCAACTAAAATGGTAAATGCAATTAAATGTTTAATGCAACTAAAATGGTAA
Organism: Philhelius pedissequus; assembly: GCA_910595825.1. Taxonomy (NCBI): domain Eukaryota; kingdom Metazoa; phylum Arthropoda; class Insecta; order Diptera; family Syrphidae; genus Philhelius; species Philhelius pedissequus. The sequence continues at coordinate 224,911,417 of OU343161.1, read as the reverse complement.
ATGCAACTTAAAAGGCAAATGCAACTAAAATGGTAACTACAACTGAAATGGTAAATGCAACTAAAATGGTAAATGCAATTAAATGTTTAATGCAACTAAAATGGTAAATGCAACTAAAATGGTAAATGCAACTAATATGGTAAATGCAACTAAAATGGTAAATGCAACTAAAATGGTTAATTTAACTAAAATGACAAATGCAACTTAAAAGGCAAATGCAACTAAAATGGTAACTGCAACTGAAATGGTAAATGCAACTAAAATTGTAAATGCAATTAAATGTTTAATGCAACTAAAATGGTAAATGCAACTAAAATGGTAAATGTAACTAAGATGGTAAATGCAACTTAAATAGTAAATGCAACTAATATGGTAAATGCAACTAAAATGGTAAATGCAACTAAAATGGTAAATGCAACTATAATGGTAAATTCATTTAAAATGGTTATTGCAATTAAAATGGTAAATGCAACTTAAATGGTGAAGGCGACTATAATGGTAAATGTTACTAAAATGGTAAATGCCATTAATATGATAAATGTAACTAAAATGGTAAATGCAACTTAAATATTAAATGCAACTAAAATGGTAAATGCAACTAAAATGGTAAATGCAATTAAATGTTTAATGCAACTAAAATGGTAAATGCAACTAAAATGGTAAATGTAACTAAGATGGTAAATGCAACTAAAATAGTAAATGCAACTAATATGGTTAATGCAACTAAAATGGTAAATGCAACTAAAATGGTAAATTTAACTAAAATGACAAATGCAACTTAAAAGGCAAATGCAACTAAAATGGTAACTGCAACTGAAATGGTAAATGCAACTAAAATGATAAATGTAACTAAAATTGTAAATACAACTTAAATAGTAAATGCAACTAAAATGGTAAATGCAACTAAAACGGTAAATTCAATTAAATGTTTAATACAACTAAAATGGTAAATGCAACTAAAATGTTAAATGCAACTTTTTTTTTTATAATCTACACGCGCTCAAGGGATTATGAATACCCTTTAAATATTTCAACACAGCGCGGGCGTGAGGGTGAGGTTAAGGAAGAGAAAGAATGATAGGAAAGATGTGTGGCGTGATATTCGGATACTGTAGGTGGTTGTTGTGTCAGATTTTATCTCCAGGGATGGCGGCTGAACTAATGCGGAGAAATTTCCGTGTCTTATTTATCGATGTCCCTTATAATTCGCATTAATTTTTTTATCCTTTTGTCATATCTTATCGGTATACTAGTTTTACTCAATCACATGTTGTTAGTGTTATGCCTAAACAGCATGTAATGAGTAAACCAGCAACTCATTGTATGACAATTATTTTTAGAATTGGTTTTAATGGAAAATAAGAAGACATAGACTACGGCAGGGATCGAACCTGTGACCATGAGGTTGACAGGCGAACACACAACTATCGCGCCACGGCCACACTAAGATGGTAAATGCAACTAAAATAGTAAATGCAACTAATATGGTAAATGCAACTAAAATGCTAAATGCAATTAAATGGTTAATGCAACTAAAATGGTAAATGCAACTAAAATGGTAAATGCAACTAAGATGGTAAATGCAACTAAAATGGTAAATGCAATTAAATGGTTAATGCAACTAAAATGGTAAATGCAACTGAAATGGTAAATGCAACTAAAATGATAAATGTAACTAAAATGGTAAATGCAACTAAAATGGTAAATTCAACTAAAATGGTAACTGCAACTAAGATGGCAAATGCAACTAAAATGGTAAATGCAACTTAAAAATGGTAAATGCAACTAAAATGGTAAATGCAAGTAAAATGGCAAATGCAACTAAAATGGTAAATGCAATTAAATGGTTAATTCAACTAAAATGGTAAATGCAACTAAAATGGTAAATGCAACTAAAATTGTAAATGCAACTTAAAAATGGTAAATGCAACTAAAATGGTAAATGCAACTAAAATGGCAAATGCAACTAAAATGGTAAATGCAATTAAATGGTTAATGCTACTAAAATGGTAAATGCAACTAAAATGGTAAATGTAACTAAAATGATGAATGCAACTAAAATGGTAAATGCAATTAAATGGTTAATGCAACTAAATTGGTAAATGCAGCTAAAATAGTAACTCCAACTAAAATGGTAAATGCAACTAAAATAGTAAATGCAAATAAAATGGTAAATGTAACTAAGATGGTAAATGCAACTAAAATGGTAAATGCAACTAAAATGGTAAATGCAACTAAAATGGTAACTGCAGCTAAAATGATAAATGCAACTAAAATGGTAAATGCAAATAAAATGGTAAATACAACTAAGATGGTAAATGCAACTAAAATGGTGAATGCAACTAAAATGGTAAATTCAACTAAAATAGTAAATGCAACTAAAATGGAAAATGCAACTTAAATGGTAAATGGGACTAAAATGGTAAATCCAACTAAAATGGCAAATGCAACTAAAATGGTAAATGCAACTAATATGGTAAATGCAATTAAATGGTTAATGCAAATAAAATGATAAATGCAAAATGGTAAATACAACTAAAATGGTAAACATTACTAAAATTGTAATTGCAACTGAAATGGTAAATGAAACTAAAATGGTAAATGCAACTAAAATGTTAAATGCAACTAAAATGTCAAATGCAACTAAAATGGTAAATGCAACTAAAATGGTAAATTTAACTAAAATTGTAAATGCAACTAAAATGGCAAATGCAACTTAACTGGTAAATGCAACTAAAATGGTAAATGCACTAAAATGGTAAATGCCACTTAACTGGTAAATGCAACTAAAATGGTAAATGCAACTAAAATGACAAATGCAACTAAAATGGCAAATGCAACAAAAATGGCGAATGCAACTAAAATGGTAAATGCAACTATAATAGTAACTGGAACTAAAGTGGTAAATGCGACTAAAATGGTAAATGCCATTAATATGGTAAATGCAACTTAAATGGTTAATGCAACTAAGATGACAAATGCAACTTAAATAGTAAATGCATTTTAAATGGTAAATGCAACTATAATGGTAAATTCATTTAAAATGGTTATTGCAATTAAAATGGTTATTGCAACTAAAATGGTTAATGCACCTAAGATGGCAAAATAACTTAAATGGTAAATGCATTGTAAATGATAAATGCAACTATAATGGTAAATGCAACTATAATGTTAAATGGATTTAAAATGGTAAATGCGACTAAAATGGTAACTGCAACTAAAATGGTAAATGCAACTTAAATGGTGAAGGCGACTATAACGGTAAATGTTACTAAAATGGTAAATGCCATTAATATGATAAATGCAACTAAAATGGTAAATGCAACTTAAATATTAAATGCAACCAAAATGGTAAATGCAACTAAAATGGTAAATGCAACTTAAAAATGGTAAATGCAACTAAAATGATAATTGCAAGTAAAATGGCAAATGCAACTAAAATGGTAAATGCAATTAAATGGTTAAAGCAACTAAAATGGTAAATGCAACTGAAATGGTAAATGCAACTAAAATGATAAATGTAACTAAAATGGTGAATAGAACTTAAATAGTAAATGCAACTAAAATGGTAAATGCAACTAAAATGGTAAATGCAACTAAAATGGTAAATGCAACTTAAAAATGGTAAATGCAACTAAAATGATAAATGCAAGTAAAATGGCAAATGCAACTAAAATGGTAAATGCAATTAAATGGTTAACGCAACTAAAATGGTAAATGCAACTGAAATGGTAAATGCAACTAAAATGATAAATGTAACTAAAATGGTAAATAGAACTTAAATAGTAAATGCAACTAAAATGGTAAATGCAACTAAAATGGTAAATGCAATTAATTGGTTAATTCAAATAAAATGGTAAATGCAACTAAAATGGTAAATGGAACTAAAATGGTAAATGCAGCTAAGATGGTAAATGCAACTAAAATAGTAAATGCAACTAATATGGTAAATGCAACTAAAATGGTAAATGCAACTAAAATGGTAAATGTAACTAAAATGACAAATGCAACTTAAAAGGCAAATGCAACTAAAATGGTAACTGCAACCAAAATGGTAAATGCAACTAAAGTGGCAAATGCAACTAAAATGGTAAATGGGACTAAAATGGTAAATGCCACTAAACTGGTAAATGCAACTAAAATGGAAAATTCAACTAAAATGGTAAATGCAATTAAATGGATATTAAATGTAACTGAAATGGTAAATGCAACTAAAATAGTAAATGCAACTAAAATGGTGAATGCAACTAAAATGGTTAATGCTACTAAAATGATAAATGTAACTAAAGTGGTAAATGCAACTAAAATGGTAACTGCAACTATAATGATAAATGCAACTAAAATGGTAAATGCAAATAAAATGGTAAATGCAACTAAGATGGTAAATGCAACTAAAATGGTGAATGCAACTAAAATGGTAAATGCAACTAAAATAGTAAATGCAACTAAAATGGTAAATGCAACTAAAATGGTAAATGGGACTAAAATGGTAAATCCAACTAAAATGGCAAATGCAACTAAAATGTTAAATACAACTAATATGGTAAATGCAATTAAATGGTTAATGCAACTAAAATGATAAATGCAAAATGGTAAATACAACTAAAATGGTAAACATAACTAAAATTGTAATTGCAACTAAAATGGTAAATGCAACTAAGATGGTAAGTGCAACTAAAATGGTAAATGCAACTAAAATGATAAATGTAACTAAAATGGTAAATGCAACTTAAATAGTAAATGCAACTAAAATGATAAATGTAACTAAAATGGTAAATAGAACTTAAATAGTAAATGCAACTAAAATGGTAAATGCAACTAAAATGGTAAATGCAATTAATTGGTTAATTCAAATAAAATGGTAAATGCAACTAAAATGGCAAATGCAACTAAAATGTTAAATACAACTAATATGGTAAATGCAATTAAATGGTTAATGCAACTAAAATGATAAATGCAAAATGGTAAATACAACTAAAATGGTAAACATAACTAAAATTGTAATTGCAACTAAAATGGTAAATGCAACTAAGATGGTAAGTGCAACTAAAATGGTAAATGCAATTAATTGGTTAATTCAAATAAAATGGTAAATGCAACTAAAATGGTAAATGGAACTAAAATAGTAAATGCAACTAAGATGGTAAATGCAACTAAAATAGTAAATGCAACTAATATGGTAAATGCAACTAAAATGGTAAATGCAACTAAAATGGTAAATGTAACTAAAATGACAAATGCAACTTAAAAGGCAAATGCAACTAAAATGGTAACTGCAACCAAAATGGTAAATGCAACTAAAGTGGCAAATGCAACTAAAATGGTAAATGGGACTAAAATGGTAAATGCCACTAAACTGGTAAATGCAACTAAAATGGAAAATTCAACTAAAATGGTAAATGCAATTAAATGGATATTAAATGTAACTGAAATGGTAAATGCAACTAAAATAGTAAATGCAACTAAAATGGTAAATGCAACTAAAATGGTAAATGTAACTAAGATGGTAAATGCAACTAAAATAGTAAATGCAACTAATATGGTTAATGCAACTAAAATGGTAAATGCAACTAAAATGGTAAATTTAACTAAAATGACAAATGCAACTTAAAAGGCAAATGCAACTAAAATGGTAACTGCAACTGAAATGGTAAATGCAACTAAAATGATAAATGTAACTAAAATTGTAAATACAACTTAAATAGTAAATGCAACTAAAATGGTAAATGCAACTAAAACGGTAAATTCAATTAAATGTTTAATACAACTAAAATGGTAAATGCAACTAAAATGTTAAATGCAACTTTTTTTTTTATAATCTACACGCGCTCAAGGGATTATGAATACCCTTTAAATATTTCAACACAGCGCGGGCGTGAGGGTGAGGTTAAGGAAGAGAAAGAATGATAGGAAAGATGTGTGGCGTGATATTCGGATACTGTAGGTGGTTGTTGTGTCAGATTTTATCTCCAGGGATGGCGGCTGAACTAATGCGGAGAAATTTCCGTGTCTTATTTATCGATGTCCCTTATAATTCGCATTAATTTTTTTATCCTTTTGTCATATCTTATCGGTATACTAGTTTTACTCAATCACATGTTGTTAGTGTTATGCCTAAACAGCATGTAATGAGTAAACCAGCAACTCATTGTATGACAATTATTTTTAGAATTGGTTTTAATGGAAAATAAGAAGACATAGACTACGGCAGGGATCGAACCTGTGACCATGAGGTTGACAGGCGAACACACAACTATCGCGCCACGGCCACACTAAGATGGTAAATGCAACTAAAATAGTAAATGCAACTAATATGGTAAATGCAACTAAAATGCTAAATGCAATTAAATGGTTAATGCAACTAAAATGGTAAATGCAACTAAAATGGTAAATGCAACTAAAATGGTAAATGCAACTAAAATGGTAAATGCAATTATATGGTTAATGCAACTAAAATGGTAAATGCAACTGAAATGGTAAATGCAACTAAAATGATAAATGTAACTAAAATGGTAAATGCAACTAAAATGGTAAATTCAACTAAAATGGTAACTGCAACTAAGATGGCAAATGCAACTAAAATGGTAAATGCAACTTAAAAATGGTAAATGCAACTAAAATGGTAAATGCAAGTAAAATGGCAAATGCAACTAAAATGGTAAATGCAATTAAATGGTTAATTCAACTAAAATGGTAAATGCAACTAAAATGGTAAATGCAACTAAAATTGTAAATGCAACTTAAAAATGGTAAATGCAACTAAAATGGTAAATGCAACTAAAATGGCAAATGCAACTAAAATGGTAAATGCAATTAAATGGTTAATGCTACTAAAATGGTAAATGCAACTAAAATGGTAAATGTAACTAAAATGATGAATGCAACTAAAATGGTAAATGCAATTAAATGGTTAATGCAACTAAATTGGTAAATGCAGCTAAAATAGTAACTCCAACTAAAATGGTAAATGCAACTAAAATAGTAAATGCAAATAAAATGGTAAATGTAACTAAGATGGTAAATGCAACTAAAATGGTAAATGCAACTAAAATGGTAAATGCAACTAAAATGGTAACTGCAGCTAAAATGATAAATGCAACTAAAATGGTAAATGCAAATAAAATGGTAAATACAACTAAGATGGTAAATGCAACTAAAATGGTGAATGCAACTAAAATGGTAAATTCAACTAAAATAGTAAATGCAACTAAAATGGAAAATGCAACTTAAATGGTAAATGGGACTAAAATGGTAAATCCAACTAAAATGGCAAATGCAACTAAAATGGTAAATGCAACTAATATGGTAAATGCAATTAAATGGTTAATGCAAATAAAATGATAAATGCAAAATGGTAAATACAACTAAAATGGTAAACATTACTAAAATTGTAATTGCAACTGAAATGGTAAATGAAACTAAAATGGTAAATGCAACTAAAATGTTAAATGCAACTAAAATGTCAAATGCAACTAAAATGGTAAATGCAACTAAAATGGTAAATTTAACTAAAATTGTAAATGCAACTAAAATGGCAAATGCAACTTAACTGGTAAATGCAACTAAAATGGTAAATGCACTAAAATGGTAAATGCCACTTAACTGGTAAATGCAACTAAAATGGTAAATGCAACTAAAATGACAAATGCAACTAAAATGGCAAATGCAACAAAAATGGCGAATGCAACTAAAATGGTAAATGCAACTATAATAGTAACTGGAACTAAAGTGGTAAATGCGACTAAAATGGTAAATGCCATTAATATGGTAAATGCAACTTAAATGGTTAATGCAACTAAGATGACAAATGCAACTTAAATAGTAAATGCATTTTAAATGGTAAATGCAACTATAATGGTAAATTCATTTAAAATGGTTATTGCAATTAAAATGGTTATTGCAACTAAAATGGTTAATGCACCTAAGATGGCAAAATAACTTAAATGGTAAATGCATTGTAAATGATAAATGCAACTATAATGGTAAATGCAACTATAATGTTAAATGGATTTAAAATGGTAAATGCGACTAAAATGGTAACTGCAACTAAAATGGTAAATGCAACTTAAATGGTGAAGGCGACTATAACGGTAAATGTTACTAAAATGGTAAATGCCATTAATATGATAAATGCAACTAAAATGGTAAATGCAACTTAAATATTAAATGCAACCAAAATAGTAAATGCAACTAAAATGGTAAATGCAACTTAAAAATGGTAAATGCAACTAAAATGATAATTGCAAGTAAAATGGCAAATGCAACTAAAATGGTAAATGCAATTAAATGGTTAAAGCAACTAAAATGGTAAATGCAACTGAAATGGTAAATGCAACTAAAATGATAAATGTAACTAAAATGGTGAATAGAACTTAAATAGTAAATGCAACTAAAATGGTAAATGCAACTAAAATGGTAAATGCAACTAAAATGGTAAATGCAACTTAAAAATGGTAAATGCAACTAAAATGATAAATGCAAGTAAAATGGCAAATGCAACTAAAATGGTAAATGCAATTAAATGGTTAACGCAACTAAAATGGTAAATGCAACTGAAATGGTAAATGCAACTAAAATGATAAATGTAACTAAAATGGTAAATAGAACTTAAATAGTAAATGCAACTAAAATGGTAAATGCAACTAAAATGGTAAATGCAATTAATTGGTTAATTCAAATAAAATGGTAAATGCAACTAAAATGGTAAATGGAACTAAAATGGTAAATGCAGCTAAGATGGTAAATGCAACTAAAATAGTAAATGCAACTAATATGGTAAATGCAACTAAAATGGTAAATGCAACTAAAATGGTAAATGTAACTAAAATGACAAATGCAACTTAAAAGGCAAATGCAACTAAAATGGTAACTGCAACCAAAATGGTAAATGCAACTAAAGTGGCAAATGCAACTAAAATGGTAAATGGGACTAAAATGGTAAATGCCACTAAACTGGTAAATGCAACTAAAATGGAAAATTCAACTAAAATGGTAAATGCAATTAAATGGATATTAAATGTAACTGAAATGGTAAATGCAACTAAAATAGTAAATGCAACTAAAATGGTGAATGCAACTAAAATGGTTAATGCTACTAAAATGATAAATGTAACTAAAGTGGTAAATGCAACTAAAATGGTAACTGCAACTATAATGATAAATGCAACTAAAATGGTAAATGCAAATAAAATGGTAAATGCAACTAAGATGGTAAATGCAACTAAAATGGTAACTGCAACTAAAATGGTAAATGCAACTAAAATAGTAAATGCAACTAAAATGGTAAATGCAACTAAAATGGTAAATGGGACTAAAATGGTAAATCCAACTAAAATGGCAAATGCAACTAAAATGTTAAATACAACTAATATGGTAAATGCAATTAAATGGTTAATGCAACTAAAATGATAAATGCAAAATGGTAAATACAACTAAAATGGTAAACATAACTAAAATTGTAATTGCAACTAAAATGGTAAATGCAACTAAGATGGTAAGTGCAACTAAAATGGTAAATGCAACTAAAATGGTAAATGTAACTAAAATGGTAAATGCAACTTAAATAGTAAATGCAACTAAAATGATAAATGTAACTAAAATGGTAAATAGAACTTAAATAGTAAATGCAACTAAAATGGTAAATGCAACTAAAATGGTAAATGCAATTAATTGGTTAATTCAAATAAAATGGTAAATGCAACTAAAATGGCAAATGCAACTAAAATGTTAAATACAACTAATATGGTAAATGCAATTAAATGGTTAATGCAACTAAAATGATAAATGCAAAATGGTAAATACAACTAAAATGGTAAACATAACTAAAATTGTAATTGCAACTAAAATGGTAAATGCAACTAAGATGGTAAGTGCAACTAAAATGGTAAATGCAATTAATTGGTTAATTCAAATAAAATGGTAAATGCAACTAAAATGGTAAATGGAACTAAAATAGTAAATGCAACTAAGATGGTAAATGCAACTAAAATAGTAAATGCAACTAATATGGTAAATGCAACTAAAATGGTAAATGCAACTAAAATGGTAAATGTAACTAAAATGACAAATGCAACTTAAAAGGCAAATGCAACTAAAATGGTAACTGCAACCAAAATGGTAAATGCAACTAAAGTGGCAAATGCAACTAAAATGGTAAATGGGACTAAAATGGTAAATGCCACTAAACTGGTAAATGCAACTAAAATGGAAAATTCAACTAAAATGGTAAATGCAATTAAATGGATATTAAATGTAACTGAAATGGTAAATGCAACTAAAATAGTAAATGCAACTAAAATGGTAAATGCAACTAAAATGGTTAATGCTACTAAAATGATAAATGTAACTAAAGTGGTAAATGCAACTAAAATGGTAACTGCAACTATAATGATAAATGCAACTAAAATGGTAAATGCAAATAAAATGGTAAATGCAACTAAGATGGTAATGCAACTAAAATGGTGAATGCAACTAAAATCGTAAATGCAACTAAAATAGTAAATGCAACTAAAATGGTAAATGGGACTAAAATGGTAAATCCAACTAAAATGGCAAATGCAACTAAAATGTTAAATACAACTAATATGGTAAATGCAATTAAATGGTTAATGCAACTAAGATGATAAATGCAAAATTGTAAATACAACTAAAATGGTAAACATAACTAAAATTGTAATTGCAACTAAAATGGTAAATGCAACTAAGATGGTAAGTGCAACTAAAATGGTAAATGCAACTAAAATGATAAATGTAACTAAAATGGTAAATGCAACTTAAATAGTAAATGCAACTAAAATGGTAAATGCAACTAAAATGGTAAATGCATTTAAATGGTTAATGCAACTAAAATGGTAAATGCAACTAAAATGGTAAATGCAACTAAAATGGTAAATGCAACTAAGATGGTAAATGCAACTAAAATAGTAAATGCAACTAATATGGTAAATGCAACTAAAATCGTAAATGCAACTAAAATGGTAAATGTAACTAAAATGACAAATGCAACTAAAAAGGCAAATGCAACTAAAATGGTAAACATAACTAAAATTGTAATTGCAACTAAAATGGTAAATGCAACTAAAATGGTCAATGCAACTAAAATGGTAAATGCAACTAAAACGTCAAATGCAACTAAAATGGTAACTGCAACTAAAATGTTAAATGCAATTTAAATTGGAAATGCAACTATAATGGTAAATGCAGCTAAAATGGTAAATGCCCTAAAATGGTAAATGCCAATAAACTGGTAAATGCAACTAAAATGGAAAATTCAACTAAAATGGTAAATGCAATTAAATGGTTAATGCTACTAAAATGGTAAATGCAACTAAAATGGTAAATGTAACTAAAATGATGAATGCAACTAAAATGGTAAATGCAATTAAATGGTTAATGCAACTAAATTGGTAAATGCAACTAAAATAGTAACTCCAACTAAAATGGTAAATGCAACTAAAATAGTAAATGCAAATAAAATGGTAAATGTAACTAAGATGGTAAATGCAACTAAAATGGTAAATGCAACTAAAATGGTAAATGCAACTAAAATGGTAACTGCAGCTAAAATGATAATTGCAACTAAAATGGTAAATGCAAATAAAATGGTAAATACAACTAAGATGGTAAATGCAACTAAAATGGTGAATGCAACTAAAATGGTAAATTCAACTAAAATAGTAAATGCAACTAAAATGGAAAATGCAACTTAAATGGTAAATGGGACTAAAATGGTAAATCCAACTAAAATGGCAAATGCAACTAAAATGGTAAATGCAACTCAGTACCGATCAGCATACCATCGGCTGCACATCGATGCGCGTAAGTGATCGATAAGTGAAAAAATAGAAAGAAAAAAAACGGAAAAACTATCTTGTGTTGTGCTACCTTTTTTTGTTTTATTCCAACAAAACCCAAACAACAAGCCCATAACAAAACAATAATAAGATCAGTAAAAAAAAATAATCTATAACAACGCGCCCTTCCCATAATATTAATTCAGTGTTCAAATATAATAATAACCAACAAATAAAACAACACAAATAAGCATAACGTGCGGTAAATATTTCCTCCTCCTTTTCCTTGTCACTTCTCGCAGTTGTATTAGCTTGATCATTGTAGGTACTGAGTGGAGCTTATCACACAGTGCATGCAATGATTAGGTTAGTATAACGTCAGATGGATTACTGTTTGTTTTTTTCTATTTAACCAGGGGCGGATCAATATAAATTGTCACTAAGGCATAACACTAGTGACAATTTGTTATTGAAAAGTTCAAATTGGAATATAGATCAAACATTCATTATAGTTAATTGTCTGAATTGTGTTTTATTTGTTTTTAAATGTTAAAATGGTTGGTAGTTTTAGAGTCCATTATACCAATATTCGCGGGCTCAGGAAAAATTTTTGTGCCGCGTATGTCCACACTGTAAAAAATAGGCCAGCTGTTTTGGCACTGAGTGAGACCCAGATAGGCGAAAATTCTGATCAATCGGAATTTCGTCTGTTTGGGTTCAACTTAGTGCCATTATTCTTTTCCCACCATGGTCTCGCCGTATACGTAAGAAATGATGTAGCGTACCAACTCCAACCACAATATGGCTTGTGGTCAAACACAAATTTTAATTTCATGTGGTTAAAATTCACGGTAAATAAGCACATCATACACATACACACATTTGGATAGAGTTTCAACTTTTAACGAATTTGATGCTTTGTCCGACTCCATTCAAAGAATTGTTTCCCATTATCCTCACACTGAAATCGTCATTGCGGGCGATTTCAATGTACACAATTCTAGTTGGCTCCGCTTTTCGAGCCAGACAACACCCGAAGGAAGGTATGTTGAGGTCTTTGCTGAGTTAAACCAACTGACTCAGATTGTTGACGAGCCAACCCGAATACCTGACGTTGCAGGTCAAACCGCAAACACTCTAGACTTGTTCCTTACCTCTGACCCTAATAAATACACGCTAAATGTATTGTCGCCTCTAGCTACATCAGACCATTGTGTCGTATCTGCAAATTTCTCATGCCAACAACACTCAGTTAAAGAAAAACCACCTACGAGAACCGTTTGGCAATATGGGAAAGCCAACTGGGACGGTCTCAATAATTTCTTCAGAAACTTTAACTGGTCATTATGCTTCCTCGGTAGTGACATAGACTCGAGCGCAGATATGATAACAAATTTAATCCTTTACGGAATGAGAAATTTTATCCCGAATAGGGTGAAATCTATCAAACCGAAGGAAAATGCATGGTTTGATTCAAGCTGTAAAGAGGTTATTAGGGATAGAGAAGTCAGTTTCCGGAATTATAAAGCCAACCCCACTGAGGAATACCGGAAAAAGTTTCAACAAGCTAGAAAGACTTGCAACGTTCACATTCGTAGAACCAAATTTTTGCATGACCAAAAATTAAGGCAAAAAATACTACAATGTCCCAAAGGTAGTAAGAATTTTTGGTCATTTGTAAAAACTATTCGAAATTCAACTTCTTCTTCGGTTCCAACGCTCGTCTTTAATGACACCCCTTTTGTCAGTTCTCGCGAAAAAGCCAATTTGCTTGCAGCGCAGTTCGCTGTTAATTCGATGCTGTCAGAAAGTGTTATGACTCCTCCAGTACTTGAGAGCGTAAATGATTTTATGGGACGAATCTTCTTTCGCACTCGTGCAGTTGCTAGAGTCCTCAAAGATCTTGACATAAACAAATCCGCTGGCCCGGATAATATCCCTCCCATCGTTTTGAAGAGGTGTTCTTCAACGCTGGCAAAACCACTGCGTAAGCTTTTCTATCTGTCCTATTCTACAGGTCTCTTTCCGAGTGGATGGAAAACAGCATTTGTCCAGCCTGTCCATAAAAAAGGCGCATCTTCTTCACCATCTAATTACCGTCCAATTGCACTTACGTCCCTTCTTTCCAAGGTCATGGAAACGCTGATTAATTATCAGCTCAAGAAATATCTTGAAGAACGAAAGCTCCTTAATGACCGGCAGTATGGCTTTCGTAGCAATAGGTCCACTGGTGATTTGATGGTATATCTCACCGAACAGTGGCACAAATCTTTACATCGTTTTGGAGAAAGTAAGATTATTGCGCTTGATATTTCAAAAGCATTTGATAGAGTTTGGCATCAAGCTCTCCTATCGAAAATGCGTGCATTTGGTATCGATGAATGTCTTCTTCGTTGGATTAGAAATTACCTTTCGGACCGTTCAATACAAGTTGTATTGGACGGTTTCAAGTCTGATATTCACAAAATAAATGCTGGTGTGCCCCAGGGCTCCGTATTGTCTCCGACCCTCTTTCTCATTTTTATTAATGATCTCTTATCTGGAACTTCTAATCCACTTAATTGTTTTGCTAACGATAGTACTCTCAGCTTTTCATATTCGTTTTTAGATGCACCTCCTTGTTTTTCGGACGTGCAACTGGAACGGCAGCGTATGATAAGCTCATTAAATTCTGATCTTGACAGCATTGTTATTAGAGTTACGCTTTTTCAATAGAAATAAAAAGACTTCTTAAGAACAAATAAGAAATTTATTATGAATATTAATTATATATGTTTGTATGTTGAAATTACAAAGAAGAATGAATGATTGATTGAAATTATTTTATACAAAATAATAAAGCTCTACGCATGTTGCTTTGACTAATATTATATATGAAGAGTGTTTTATTGTAAGGTGCAAAATGATTATATTCAACACCCCCTCTCAATTTGTGGCCGGTATGTGATGAAGTCCAAGTCCGATTAAACATCTCTCATGATTCAGTCTTGGAAGAGACTTGGTGAGTATATCAGCGACCATCTTTTCTGTTGGTAAATATTTTAGCGATATTGGCCAACTCTTTATAACTTCTCGGATGAAATGATACCTTATATCAATGTGTTTGGACCGAGCGTGAAAAACAGGATTCTCAGCCAATTTTCCTGCACCTTGATTATCGTTGAACATCTTTACTTCGCATAGGTTTTCAAAACCAAGTTCCTTAAGAAACTTTAATAGAAACACTGCTTCTCTGCCTGCATCGCTGATTGCCATATATTCAGCTTCTGTTGAAGATAAGGCGACCGTTCTCTGCTTCCGAGATTCCCATGAAACAGCTGCTCCACTGATGATAAAAGTTGATCCAGTATAGGACCGGCGATCTATTGGGCAGTTTCCCCAATCTGCGTCTACAAAACACGTTAATGTCCCTGTTTCATCTTTGTTAAATTGAAGACCATAATGAGTAGTGCCTTTCAGGTAACGCAATACTCGCTTAGCTGCAACCCAGTGTTCTTGATTATAGCAATTGTTAAATTGACTGAGAGCGCTTGCTGCATATGCTATATCCGGACGTGTTTCTACAGCTAGATACATGAGAGCGCCAGTAAGCTCACGATATGGAACGTTACTTAATTGATCCTTGTACTCGTCGCGTCCTTTAGAGAGTTTGCAATCTGATGCCATAGGAGTTGCTACAGGCTTGCAGTCTTCCATTCCAAATCTCTTCAATATATCTTCAATGTATCCGCTTTGCGTCATTTGAATTTTACCTTGCAGTCTTTTAATTTGTATGCCTAAACAGTAATTGGCTTCTCCAAGATCTCGTGTATTAAATTCTTTAGCTATCGCACTTTTAATGTCTTGTACCATTCTTTGATTGTTTGAAAAGATCAAAATGTCATCGACATAAATGAGCACGAATATTTTCTTACACTGGCTGGTATAAATGCATGTATCGGAAACAGTTGGTACTAGACCGATTTTCTTCAATGTTCTATCAATTTCTATGTTCCATTGACGCCCAGCTTGTCGTAAACCATATAAGGCCTTTTTTAGTTTACATACCTTTTCACCACTTTCTTGAGGTTTTTTCAGCATTTTGGTAGCTTTCTGTCTCAAATTTATATCAATTTCGGTATCAGACATCTTCTTCAACATTTCGTTCAACAACACAGGTTTTTCCATGTAAATGTCTTCATTGACTGTTCCGTTCAAGTATGCTGACGTGATGTCCATTTGATATATCTTCATTTGGTACTTTGCAGTTAGAGCAATCATAATCCTTAACGAGCAAAGTCTGGCCACAGGAGAAAAAGTCTCATGGAAATCTATCCCCGGCTTTTGTGTGAAGCCTTTAGCCACAAGTCTAGCCTTACGCCTTTCGAGCAATCCATCAGCAGTCCATTTGTTTCGCAATACCATTCTACAGCCAACTGTTCTTGAATTTTCAGGCTTGTCTACGATAGTCCAGGTGTCATTGGTAATCAGGTTTCGAATTTCGGTGTAGATAGCGTCTTCCCAGTCCAATTTTTCATGTCCGGATAAAGCGATTTTAAGTGGTACTTCAGCAGCATTCATTGCAAATTGCTGCTCCCCTTCTATCACATCATAGAATTCCTGCTGTTCATCACTGATGTTGTCCTTCTGGGTAATTTGAATTTCTTTTTGAAATTTCTTCGGACGCCCTGGTTTTCCGGTTTTTATTTTTGCTGGTCTTCCTGGTCCGTATTTAGGTTTTGTCGAATTGGTTTCAATTTCTTGGATTATTGGTTCATTGTTATCTTTCGGGTCAATTTCGATTTCTGTCTCTGCGTTTTTGTCATCTTTTGTACAAGTATCAATGATAATGGCATTTTTGTTATCTTCGATTTTAAAACGCCCGTTTACGGTACCCTCATAAACAAAGTCTTCATAATTTTCTTGATTTGTCTGGTTATGGAGGAACTTGACATCTCTTGAAACGTGAACCTTCCTTTGAGATGGAACCCAAACTCTATAGCCTCTTTGTGCATCCGGATAACCTACGAATATGCCTTCTATAGCCCTGTCGTCAAACTTACCTTTTCCTGGGGTTTTATCCAATATGAATACTTTACTGCCGAATGGATGAAGATAATCTAATTTCGGTATTCTACCAGACCATTTCTTGAATGGGATATCCCCCTCCAAACTTTTCGTGACGCAGCGATTACGAAGATAATTGGCAGCGGCTATGGCCTCAGCCCAGAAAGAAGGTGGGAGACCTGACTCTTTTAACATGCAACGGGCTGATTCGACTAAAGTTCGGTTCTTTCTCTCAGCTACGCCATTTTGTTCCGGGGTGTAAACTGTTGTTAAACGACGTTGAATTCCAGATTCTTTTAAGATTTTGTCCATTCCTGAGTTGCAATATTCGGTTCCATTGTCCGATTGTAGGGCTTTGATCTTTCTTCCAGTTTGTGCTTCTGCAAAATTCTTAAACTCGTTAAATTTTGAAATAACTTCATTCTTACCATGTATAAAATAGGTCATGCAGTATCGGCTGTAATCATCAATGAACGTGATAAAATAACGTGACCCGCCTTTTTATTCAGTTCTCATTGGTCCGCAAACATCAGTGTGCACTATGTCAAGTAATCCTTTTGAACTTTCGATTCGGTCACAAAAGGGTGTACGAGTTAATTTTGCTACAATGCACGTTTCACATGGCTTCAAGGAATTTTTCAATGGTGGTATCAAACCCTTCCTCGCCATGAGTGTCACATCTTGCACATTCAAGTGGCCAAGCTTACGGTGCCACAAATCTGTATCTTCAGCTCTACTGGTTGATGCAAGTTGGCTTTCTTGTTGTTCGGCACACAGGTAAAATAAATCCCCACAGCGATTTGCTTCTATCTTCGTTTTTCCATGCTGGTCTTGAACTATAGCTTTGTTTTCAGTAAAAAGCACTTGATCGCCTTTATCCACTATTTTAGCGATGGATACGAGATTGGTACGAAGTTCGGGAACATGAAGTGTATTGCTAAGCTTCACTGCCATATTTTTGTTGCCATTCCAGGTTGATAAGTTGACATCTCCCTTAGCAGTCACACAAGAGGATATATTCGTAGCTAGCTTAAGACTGGATTGTGTTTGCTGAATATTTTCTAGCAACATTCTGTTTTTGCACAAATGTGAAGTGCATCCACTATCTAGGCACCATCTTTCATCCGTTACGTCTTTAACAGATGGGTCTGCAAAATATGTTGTGTCTGAATGCCTAGTTGTGGATCCTTTCTTCTTGAAACAATCAACAGCCTTATGTCCCTTCTTTCCGCAAAAATTACAATTGTATTTGAAGGCTGGATTCGCTGACTTATGAGAGGTATTCCTGCTTCTTGGAGTTTCGTTTGACTTACTCGTATTTCGTGATGTGCTTGAATTATGTTTTACAAACATTGCTCCAGATGACAGATCTATGGACTTCCGAATGCGTGCATCATGTTCCTCTGTTTTCTTGATTTTTAGAGTTTCGATGTCTGGAAGATTGTCACGAGATTCAATGGCACATCTGAAATTTTCAAATGAATCAGGAAGACTATATAATAACATCACAGCTAATAAATCGCCATTTATATTGACTTCCATATTTTGCAATTTAACGACTGTATCGAAAAATTTTGAAAGATACTCCCTTATGTCTTCTCCATCCTTCATCTTGTTTTGAGTCAATGTTTTCAGCAATGTTGCTTTTCGAGCAGGACCTTTGGATGCATAAATAGACTCCAGCTTCAACCAAATATCCCTTGATGTCAAGCATCCACGTATTTGGCTCAATTCCATTGGGTTAATTGCCAAGATGAGATCGGACTTAGCCTTTCTTTCGATCCTCCAGCATCCATGCGTCCGGTGCTTTTTCGTCCTTTGGCTTCTCTCCAGTTACATATCCCCACGTATCGTTTTTCACCATTACAGCTTCTATTTGGATTTTCCAGGTTTCATAATTTTCTTTCGTTAAACTTTCGATGCGGATGAAATTAAGGTTAGCCATTGTATTCTGCGGATTCTTCGATTCGAAATTCAAAATAATCTTCCTTATTCTTTGTTCTCTGGGCCCATAACCTATTAGAGTTACGCTTTTTCAATAGAAATAAAAAGACTTCTTAAGAACAAATAAGAAATTTATTATGAATATTAATTATATATGTTTGTATGTTGAAGTTACAAAGAAGAATGAATGATTGATTGAAATTATTTTATACAAAATAATAAAGCTCTACGCATGTTGCTTTGACTAATATTATATATGAAGAGTGTTTTATTGTAAGGTGCAAAATGATTATATTCAACAATTGTCCAATGGGGAATTAAAAACCGTGTAGAATTTAATGCTTCAAAAACTCAGTGCTGTCTTCTGTCGTTAAAGCAGAACCCACCCCCCATGCCGCTATCCATGAGCGGCACTTGCATTGAAGAAACCGATCAGCTTTCAGTCCTCGGCATGTGCATCACAGACCACCTCTTGTGGAATGAACACATATTTGATTTCGCCAAAAACGCTGCAAAGTGTTTGGGCTTTCTTCGAAGGTGCAAGAAATTCTTCACCCCGTCTGATCTGGCTGTAATCTATAAGGCCTTCATTCGTCCAAAGCTGGAGTATAACTCGCACATTTGGGCAGGAGCTCCCAGAACTCATTTGAATCTTTTGGATAGAATTCAAAATAGAGCTCTAAGAATGATTGGCGATAGAACTATAGTGGAAACATTTACATCTCTAGAACATCGTCGAAATGTTATATGTCTCTCACTATTTTATCGCTATTTTTATAAACATTGTTCCAGCGAAATAGCCAGTTGCATTCCTCCCCTTAAATTTTTCAACCGTAATACTCGCGCTTCTAGGAATGCTCATCAGTTTACCCTTGAGCCCAACTTCGGACGTACTGTCAAGTACAGAAATTCTTTCTTTAGCCGTACAACGCGAATGTGGAATACTTTACCCGGCTCTATTTTCCCCTCCCATTTTGATATTCAGAAATTCAAAACCAATGTACATCGGTATCTCCTCTTGCATCCTTCCCTACTTTCCTAACGCTCGCACTGTGCTTGTTCATTTTAAGGGTAGTCAAAACCCCTTTAGTGCGCGCATCCGTTTATAAAAAAAAAAAAAAGAAAAAAACTAATATAGTAAATGCAATTAAATGGTTAATGCAAATAAAATGATAAATGCAAAATGGTAAATACAACTAAAATGGTAAACATTACTAAAATTGTAATTGCAACTGAAATGGTAAATGCAACTAAAATGGTAAATGCAACTAAAATGTTAAATGCAACTAAAATGTCAAATGCAACTTAAATGGTAAATGCAACTAAAATGGTAAATTTAACTAAAATTGTAAATGCAACTAAAATGGCAAATGCAACTAAACTGGTAAATGCAACTAAAATGGTAAATGCACTAAAATGGTAAATGCCACTTAACTGGTAAATGCAACTAAAATGGTAAATGCAACTAAAATGACAAATGCAACTAAAATGGCAAATGCAACAAAAATGGCGAATGCAACTAAAATGGTAAATGCAACTATAATAGTAACTGGAACTAAAGTGGTAAATGCGACTAAAATGGTAAATGCCATTAAAATGGTAAATGCAACTTAAATGGTTAATGCAACTAAGATGACAAATGCAACTTAAATAGTAAATGCATTTTAAATGGTAAATGCAACTATAATGGTAAATTCATTTAAAATGGTTATTGCAATTAAAATGGTTATTGCAACTAAAATGGTTAATGCGCCTAAGATGGCAAAATAACTTAAATGGTAAATGCATTGTAAATGATAAATGCAACTATAATGGTAAATGCAACTATAATGTTAAATGGATTTAAAATGGTAAATGCGACTAAAATGGTAACTGCAACTAAAATGGTAAATGCAACTTAAATGCTGAAGGCGACTATAATGGTAAATGTTACTAAAATGCTAAATGCCATTAATATGATAAATGCAACTAAAATGGTAAATGCAACTTAAATATTAAATGCAACCAAAATAGTAAATGCAACTAAAATGGTAAATGCAACTTAAAAATGGCAAATGCAACTAAAATGATAAATGCAAGTAAAATGGCAAATGCAACTAAAATGGTAAATGCAATTAAATGGTTAACGCAACTTAAATGGTAAATGCAACTGAAATGGTAAATGCAACTAAAATGATAAATGTAACTAAAATGGTAAATAGAACTTAAATAGTAAATGCAACTAAAATGGTCAATGCAACTAAAATGGTAAATGCAACTAAAATGGTCAATGCAACTTAAAAATGGTAAATGTAACTAAAATGATAAATGCAAGTAAAATGGCAAATGCAACTAAAATGGTAAATGCAACTTAAATGCTGAAGGCGACTATAATGGTAAATGTTACTAAAATGGTAAATGCCATTAATATGATAAATGCAACTAAAATGGTAAATGCAACTTAAATATTAAATGCAACCAAAATAGTAAATGCAACTAAAATGGTAAATGCAATTAAATGGTTAACGCAACTAAAATGGTAAATGCAACTGAAATGGTAAATGCAACTAAAATGATAAATGTAACTAAAATGGTAAATAGAACTTAAATAGTAAATGCAACTAAAATGGTAAATGCAACTAAAATGGTAAATGCAATTAATTGGTTAATTCAAATAAAATGGTAAATGCAACTAAAATGGTAAATGGAACTAAAATGGTAAATGCAACTAAAATAGTAAATGCAACTAATATGGTAAATGCAACTAAAATGGTAAATGCAACTAAAATGGTAAATGTAACTAAAATGACAAATGCAACTTAAAAGGCAAATGCAACTAAAATGGTAACTGCAACCAAAATGGTAAATGCAACTAAAATGGCAAATGCAACTAAAATGGTAAATGGGACTAAAATGGTAAATGCCACTAAACTGGTAAATGCAACTAAAATGGAAAATTCAACTAAAATGGTAAATGCAATTAAATGGATATTAAATGTAACTGAAATGGTAAATGCAACTAAAATAGTAAATGCAACTAAAATGGTAAATGCAACTAAAATGGTTAATGCTACTAAAATGATAAATGTAACTAAAGTGGTAAATGCAACTAAAATGGTAACTGCAACTATAATGATAAATGCAACTAAAATGGTAAATGCAAATAAAATGGTAAATACAACTAAGATGGTAAATGCAACTAAAATGATGAATGCAACTAAAATGGTAAATGCAACTAAAATAGTAAATGCAACTAAAATGGTAAATGCAACTAAAATGGTAAATGGGACTAAAATGGTAAATGCAACTTAAATAGTAACTGCAACTAAAATGGTAAATGCAACTAAAATGGTAAATGCATTTAAATGGTTAATGCAACTAAAATGATAAATGCAAAATGGTAAATACAACTAAAATGGTAAACATAACTAAAATTGTAATTGCAACTAAAATGGTAAACATAACTAAAATTGTAATTGCAACTAAAATGGTAAATGCAACTAAAATGATAAATGTAACTAAAATGGTAAATGCAACTTAAATAGTAACTGCAACTAAAATGGTAAATGCAACTAAAATGGTAAATGCATTTAAATGGTTAATGCAACTAAAATGGTAAATGCAACTAAAATGGTCAATGCAACTAAAATGGTAAATGCAACTAAAACGTCAAATGCAACTAAAATGTAACTGCAACTAAAATGTTAAATGCAACTTAAATTGGAAATGCAACTATAATGGTAAATGCAGCTAAAATGGTAAATGCCCTAAAATGGTAAATGCCACTAAACTGGTAAATGCAACTAAAATGGAAAATTCAACTAAAATGGTAAATGCAATTAAATGGATAGTAAATGTAACTGAAATGGTAAATGCAACTAAAATGATAAATATAACTAAAATGGTAAATGCAACTAAAATGGTCAATGCAACTAAAATGGTAAATGCAACTAATATGTCAAATGCAACTAAAATGGTAAATTTAACTAAAATTGTAATTGCAACTGAAATGGTAAATGTAACTAAAATGGTAAATGCAACTAAAATGTTAAATGCAACTAAAATGTCAAATGCAACTAAAATGGTAAATGCAACTAAAATGGTAAATTTAACTAAAATTGTAAATGCAACTAAAATGGTAAATGCAACTAAACTGGTAAATGCAACTAAAATGGTAAATGCACTTAAATGGTAAATGCTACTTAACTGGTAAATGCAACTAAAATGGTAAATGCAACTAAAATGACAAATGCAACTAAAATGGCAAATGCAACAAAAATGGGGAATGCTACTAAAATGGTAAATGCAACTATAATGGTAAATTCATTTAAAATGGTTATTGCAATTAAAATGGTTAATGCAACTAAAATGGTTAATGCACCTAAGATGGCAAAATAACTTAAATGGTAAATGCATTGTAAATGATAAATGCAACTATAATGGTAAATGCAACTATAATGTTAAATGGATTTAAAATGGTAAATGTGACTAAAATGGTAACTGCAACTCAAATGGTAAATGCAACTTAAATGGTGAAGGCGACTATAATGGTAAATGTTACTTAAATGGTAAATGCCATTAATATGATAAATGTAACTAAAATGGTAAATGCAACTTAAATATTAAATGCAACTAAAATAGTAAATGCAACTAAAATGGTAAATGCAACTTAAAAATGGTAAATGCAACTAAAATGGTAAATGCAAGTAAAATGGCAAATGCAACGAAAATGGTAAATGCAATTAAATGGTTAATGCAACTAAAATGGTAAATGCAACTGAAATGGTAAATGCAACTAAAATGATAAATGTAACTAAAATGGTAAATAGAACTTTAATAGTAAATGCAACTAAAATGGTAAATGCAACTAAAATGGTAAATGCAATTAAATGGTTAATTCAACTAAAATGGTAAATGCAACTAAAATGGTAAATGCAACTAAAATGGTAAATGCAACTTTAAAATGGTAAATGCAACTAAAATGGCAAATGCAACTAAAATGGTAAATGGGACTAAAATGGTAAATGCAACTAAAATAGTAAATGCAACTAATATGGTAAATGCAACTAAAATCGTAAATGCAACTAAAATGGTAAATGTAACTAAAATGGTAAATGCAATTAAATGGTTAATGCAACTAAACTGGTAAATGCAACTAAAATGGAAAATTCAACTAAAATGGTAAATGCAATTAAATGGATATTAAATGTAACTGAAATGGTAAATGCAACAAAATAGTAAATGCAACTAAAATGGTAAATGCAACTAAAATGGTTAATGCTACTAAAATGATAAATGTAACTAAAGTGGTAAATGCAACTAAAATGGTAACTGCAACTATAATGATAAATGCAACTAAAATGGTAAATGCAAATAAAATGGTAAATGCAACTAAGATGGTAAATGCAACTAAAATGGTGATTGCAATTAAATGGTAAATGCAACTAAAATAGTAAATGCAACTAAAATGGTAAATGCAACTAAAATGGTAAATGGGACTAAAATGGTAAATCCAACTAAAATGGCAAATGCAACTAAAATGTTAAATGCAACTAATATGGTAAATGCAATTAAATGGTTAATGCAACTAAAATGATAAATGCAAAATGGTAAATACAACTAAAATGGTAAACATAGCTAAAATTGTAATTGCAACTAAAATGGTAAATGCAACTAAGATGGTAAATGCAACTAAAATGGTAAATGCAACTAAAATATCAAATGCAACTAAAATGGTAACTGCAACTAAAATGTTAAATGCAACATAAATTGGAAATGCAACTATAATGGTAAATGCAGCTAAAATGGTAAATGCCCAAAAATGGTAAATGCCACTAAACTGGTAAATGCAACTAAAATGGAAAATTCAACTAAAATGGTAAATGCAATTAAATAGATAGTTAATTTAACTGAAATGGTAAATGCAACTAAAATGATAAATGTAACTAAAATGGTAAATGCAACTTAAATAGTAAATGCAACTAAAATGGTAAATGCAACTAAAATGGTAAATGCATTTAAATGGTTAATGCAACTAAAATGGTAAATGCAACTAAAATGGTAAATGCAACTAAAATGGTAAATGCAACTTAGATGGTAAATGCAACTAAAATAGTAAATGCAACTAATATGGTAAATGCAACTAAAATCGTAAATGCAACTAAAATGGTAAATGTAACTAAAATGACAAATACAACTAAAAAGGCAAATGCAACTAAAATGGTAAACATAACTAAAATTGTAATTGCAACTAAAATGGTAAATGCAACTAAAATGGTAAATGCAACTAAAACGTCAAATGCAACTAAAATGGTAACTGCAACTAAAATGTTAAATGCAACTTAAATTGGAAATGCAACTATAATGGTAAATGCAGCTAAAATGGTAAATGCCCTAAAATGGTTAATGCCACTAAACTGGTAAATGCAACTAAAATGGAAAATTCAACTAAAATGGTAAATGCAATGGATAGTAAATGTAACTGAAATGGTAAATGCAACTAAAATGATAAATGTAACTAAAATGGTAAATGCAACTAAAATGGTCAATGCAACTAAAATGGTAAATGCAACTAAAATGTCAATTGCAACTAAAATGGTAAATTTAACTAAAATTGTAATTGCAACTGAAATGGTAAATGCAACTAAAATGGTAAATGCAACTAAAATGTTAAATGCAACTAAAATGTCAAATGCAACTAAAATGGTAAATGCAACTAAAATGGTAAATTTAACTAAAATTGTAAATGCAACTAAAATGGTAAATGCAACTAAAATGGTAAATGCAACTTAAAAATGGTAAATGCAACTAAAATGGTAAATGCAACTAAAATGGCAAATGCAACTAAAATGGTAAATGCAATTAAATGGTTAATGCAACTAAAATGGTAAATGCAACTGAAATGGTAAATGCAACTAAAATGATAAATGTAACTAAAATGGTAAATAGAACTTAAATAGTAAATGCAACTAAAATGGTAAATGCAACTAAAATGGTAAATGCAACTTAAAAATGGTAAATGCAACTAAAATGGTAAATGCAACTAAAATGGCAAATGCAACTAAAATGGTAAATGCAATTAAATGGTTAATGCAACTAAAATGGTAAATGCAACTGAAATGGTAAATGCAACTTAAATGATAAATGTAACTGAAATGGTAAATACAACTTAAATAGTAAATGCAATTAAAATGGTAAATGCAACTAAGATGGTAAATGCAACTAAAATAGTAAATGCAACTAATATGGTAAATGGAACTAAAATGGTAAATGCAATTAAATTGGTAAATGTAACTAAAATGACAAATGCAACTTAAAAGGCAAATGCAACTAAAATGGTAACTGCAACTACAATGGTAAATGCAACTAAAATGGCAAATGCAACTAAAATGGTAAATGGGACTAAAATGGTAAATGCCACTAAACTGGTAAATACAACTAAAATGGAAAATTCAACTAAAATGGTAAATGCAATTAAATGGATAGTAAATGTAACTGAAATGGTAAATGCAACTAAAATAGTAAATGGAACTAAAATGGTAAATGCAACTAAAATGGTAAATGCAATTAAATGGTTAATGCAACTAAAATGATAAATGCAAAATGGTAAATACAACTAAAATGGTAAACATAACCAAAATTGTAATAGCAACTAAAATGGTAAATGCAACTAAAATGGTAAATGCAACTAAAATGGTAAATGCAACTAAAATGGTAAATGCAACTAAAATGGTAAATGGAACTAAAATGGTAAATGCAACTAAGATGGTAAATGCAACTAAAATAGTAAATGCAACTAATATGGTAAATGGAACTAAAATGGTAAATGCAATTAAATTGGTAAATGTAACTAAAATGACAAATGCAACTTAAAAGGCAAATGCAACTAAAATGGTAACTGCAACTAAAATGGTAAATGCAACTAAAATAGTAAATGCAACTAAAATGGTAAATGCAACTAAAATGGTAAATGCAACTAAAATGGTAAATGTAACTAAAATGACAAATGCAACTAAGAAGGCAAATGCAACTAAAATGGTAAACATAACTAAAATTGTAATTCCAACTAAAATGGTAAATGCAACTAAAATGGTCAATGCAACTAAAATGGTAAATGCAACTAAAATGTCAAATGCAAATAAAATGGTAACTGCAACTAAAATGTTAAATGCAACTTAAATTGGAAATGCAACCATAATGGTAAATGCAGCTAAAATGGTAAATGCCCTAAAATGGTAAATGCCACTAAACTGGTAAATGCAACTAAAATGGAAAATTCAACTAAAATGGTAAATGCAAATAATGGATAGTAAATGTAACTGAAATGGTAAATGCAACTAAAATGATAAATGTAACTAAAATGGTAAATGCAACTTAAATAGTAAATGCAACTAAAATGGTAAATGCAACTAAAATGGTAAATGCAATTAAATGGTTAATGCTACTAAAATGATAAATGCAACTAAAGCGGTAAATGCAACTAAAATGGTAACTGCAACTAAAATGATAAATGCAACTAAGATGGTAAATGCAACTAAAATGGTGAATGCAACTAAAATGGTAAATGCAACTAAATTAGTAAATGCAACTAAAATGGTAAATGCAACTAAAATGGTAAATGGAACTTAAAAATGGTAAATGCAACTAAAATTGTAAATGCAACTAAAATGGCAAATGCAACTAAAATGGTAAATGCAATTAAATGGTTAATGTAACTAAAATGGTAAATGCAACTGAAATGGTAAATGCAACTAAAATAGTAATGCAACTAAAATGGTAAATGAAACTAAAATGGTAAATGCAATTAAATTGGTAAATGTAACTAAAATGACAAATGCAACTTAAAAGGCAAATGCAACTAAAATGGTAACTGCAACTAAAATGGTAAATGCAACTAAAATAGTAAATGCAACTAATATGGTAAATGCAACTAAAATGGTAAATGCAACTAAAATGGTAAATGTGACTAAAATGGTAAATCCAACTAAAATGGCAAATGCAACTAAGATGTTAAATGCAACTAATATGGTAAATGCAATTAAATGGTTAATGCAACTAAAATGATAAATGCAAAATGGTAAATACAACTAAAATGGTAAACATAACCAAAATTGTAATAGCAACTAAAATGGTAAATGCAACTAAAATGGTAAATGCAACTAAAATGGTAAATGCAACTAAAATGGTAAATGGAACTAAAATGGTAAATGCAACTAAGATGGTAAATGCAACTAAAATAGTAAATGCAACTAATATGGTAAATGGAACTAAAATGGTAAATGCAATTAAATTGGTAAATGTAACTAAAATGACAAATGCAACTTAAAAGGCAAATGCAACTAAAATGGTAACTGCAACTAAAATGGTAAATGCAACTAAAATAGTAAATGCAACTAATATGGTAAATGCAACTAAAATGGTAATTCTCGCAGTTGTATTAGCTTGATCATTGTAGGTACTGAGTGGAGCTTATCACACAGTGCATGCAATGATTAGGTTAGTATAACGTCAGATGGATTACTGTTTGTTTTTTTCTATTTAACCAGGGGCGGATCAATATAAATTGTCACTAAGGCATAACACTAGTGACAATTTGTTATTGAAAAGTTCAAATTGGAATATAGATCAAACATTCATTATAGTTAATTGTCTGACTTGTGTTTTATTTGTTTTTAAATGTTAAAATGGTTGGTAGTTTTAGAGTCGATTATACCAATATTCGCGGGCTCAGGAAAAATTTTTGTGCCGCGTATGTCCACACTGTAAAAAATAGGCCAGCTGTTTTGGCACTGAGTGAGACCCAGATAGGCGAAAATTCTGATCAATCGGAATTTCGTCTGTTTGGGTTCAACTTAGTGCCATTATTCTTTTCCCACCATGGTCTCGCCGTATACGTAAGAAATGATGTAGCGTACCAACTCCAACCACAATATGGCTTGTGGTCAAACACAAATTTTAATTTCATGTGGTTAAAATTCACGGTAAATAAGCACATCATACACATACACACATTTGGATAGAGTTTCAACTTTTAACGAATTTGATGCTTTGTCCGACTCCATTCAAAGAATTGTTTCCCATTATCCTCACACTGAAATCGTCATTGCGGGCGATTTCAATGTACACAATTCTAGTTGGCTCCGCTTTTCGAGCCAGACAACACCCGAAGGAAGGTATGTTGAGGTCTTTGCTGAGTTAAACCAACTGACTCAGATTGTTGACGAGCCAACCCGAATACCTGACGTTGCAGGTCAAACCGCAAACACTCTAGACTTGTTCCTTACCTCTGACCCTAATAAATACACGCTAAATGTATTGTCGCCTCTAGCTACATCAGACCATTGTGTCGTATCTGCAAATTTCTCATGCCAACAACACTCAGTTAAAGAAAAACCACCTACGAGAACCGTTTGGCAATATGGGAAAGCCAACTGGGACGGTCTCAATAATTTCTTCAGAAACTTTAACTGGTCATTATGCTTCCTCGGTAGTGACATAGACTCGAGCGCAGTTATGATAACAAATTTAATCCTTTATGGAATGAGAAATTTTATCCCGAATAGGGTGAAATCTATCAAACCGAAGGAAAATGCATGGTTTGATTCAAGCTGTAAAGAGGTTATTAGGGATAGAGAAGTCAGTTTCCGGAATTATAAAGCCAACCCCACTGAGGAATACCGGAAAAAGTTTCAACAAGCTAGAAAGACTTGCAACGTTCACATTCGTAGAACCAAATTTTTGCATGACCAAAAATTAAGGCAAAAAATACTACAATGTCCCAAAGGTAGTAAGAATTTTTGGTCATTTGTAAAAACTATTCGAAATTCAACTTCTTCTTCGGTTCCAACGCTCGTCTTTAATGACACCCCTTTTGTCAGTTCTCGCGAAAAAGCCAATTTGCTTGCAGCGCAGTTCGCTGTTAATTCGATGCTGTCAGAAAGTGTTATGACTCCTCCAGTACTTGAGAGCGTAAATGATTTTATGGGACGAATCTTCTTTCGCACTCGTGCAGTTGCTAGAGTCCTCAAAGATCTTGACATAAACAAATCCGCTGGCCCGGATAGTATCCCTCCCATCGTTTTGAAGAGGTGTTCTTCAACGCTGGCAAAACCACTGCGTAAGCTTTTCTATCTGTCCTATTCTACAGGTCTCTTTCCGAGTGGATGGAAAACAGCATTTGTCCAGCCTGTCCATAAAAAAGGCGCATCTTCTTCATCATCTAATTACCGTCCAATTGCACTTACGTCTCTTCTTTCCAAGGTCATGGAAACGCTGATTAATTATCAGCTCAAGAAATATCTTGAAGAACGAAAGCTCCTTAATGACCGGCAGTATGGCTTTCGTAGCAATAGGTCCACTGGTGATTTGATGGTATATCTCACCGAACAGTGGCACAAATCTTTACATCGTTTTGGAAAAAGTAAGATTATTGCGCTTGATATTTCAAAAGCATTTGATAGAGTTTGGCATTAAGCTCTCCTATCGAAAATGCGTGCATTTGGTATCGATGAATGTCTTCTTCGTTGGATTAGAAATTACCTTTCGGACCGTTCAATACAAGTTGTATTGGACGGTTTCAAGTCTGATATTCACAAAATAAATGCTGGTGTGCCCCAGGGCTCCGTATTGTCTCCGACCCTCTTTCTCATTTTTATTAATGATCTCTTATCTGGAACTTCTAATCCACTTAATTGTTTTGCTAACGATAGTACTCTCAGCTTTTCATATTCGTTTTTAGATGCACCTCCTTGTTTTTCGGACGTGCAACTGGAACGGCAGCGTATGATAAGCTCATTAAATTCTGATCTTGACAGCATTGTTATTAGAGTTACGCTTTTTCAATAGAAATAAAAAGACTTCTTAAGAACAAATAAGAAATTTATTATGAATATTAATTATATATGTTTGTATGTTGAAGTTACAAAGAAGAATGAATGATTGATTGAAATTATTTTATACAAAATAATAAAGCTCTACGCATGTTGCTTTGACTAATATTATATATGAAGAGTGTTTTATTGTAAGGTGCAAAATGATTATATTCAACACCCCCTCTCAATTTGTGGCCGGTATGTGATGAAGTCCAAGTCCGATTAAACATCTCTCATGATTCAGTCTTGGAAGAGACTTGGTGAGTATATCAGCGACCATCTTTTCTGTTGGTAAATATTTTAGCGATATTGGCCAACTCTTTATAACTTCTCGGATGAAATGATACCTTATACCAATGTGTTTGGACCGAGCGTGAAAAACAGGATTCTCAGCCAATTTTCCTGCACCTTGATTATCGTTGAACATCTTTACTTCGCATAGGTTTTCAAAACCAAGTTCCTTAAGAAACTTTAATAGAAAAACTGCTTCTCTGCCTGCATCGCTGATTGCCATATATTCAGCTTCTGTTGAAGATAAGGCGACCGTTCTCTGCTTCCGAGATTCCCATGAAACAGCTGCTCCACTGATGATAAAAGTTGATCCAGTATAGGACCGGCGATCTATTGGGCAGTTTCCCCAATCTGCGTCTACAAAACACGTTAATGTCCCTGTTTCATCTTTGTTAAATTGAAGACCATAATGAGTAGTGCCTTTCAGGTAACGCAATACTCGCTTAGCTGCAACC
Source organism: Philhelius pedissequus (assembly GCA_910595825.1). NCBI lineage: Eukaryota > Metazoa > Arthropoda > Insecta > Diptera > Syrphidae > Philhelius > Philhelius pedissequus. The sequence continues at coordinate 224,880,040 of OU343161.1, read as the reverse complement.
CAGTGTTCTTGATTATAGCAATTGTTAAATTGACTGAGAGCGCTTGCTGCATATGCTATATCCGGACGTGTTGCTACAGCTAGATACATGAGAGCGCCAGTAAGCTCACGATATGGAACGTTACTTAATTGATCCTTGTACTCGTCGCGTCCTTTAGAGAGTTTGCAATCTGATGCCATAGGAGTTGCTACAGGCTTGCAGTCTTCCATTCCAAATCTCTTCAATATATCTTCAATGTATCCGCTTTGCGTCATTTGAATTTTACCTTGCAGTCTTTTAATTTGTATGCCTAAACAGTAATTGGCTTCTCCAAGATCTCGTGTATTAAATTCTTTAGCTATCGCACTTTTAATGTCTTGTACCATTCTTTGATTGCTTGAAAAGATCAAAATGTCATCGACATAAATGAGCACGAATATTTTCTTACACTGGCTGGTATAAATGCATGTATCGGAAACAGTTGGTACTAGACCGATTTTCTTCAATGTTCTATCAATTTCTATGTTCCATTGACGCCCAGCTTGTCGTAAACCATATAAGGCCTTTTTCAGTTTACATACCTTTTCACCACTTTCTTGAGGTTTTTTCAGCATTTTGGTAGCTTTCTGTCTCAAATTTATATCAATTTCGGTATCAGACATCTTCTTCAACATTTCGTTCAACAACACAGGTTTTTCCATGTAAATGTCTTCATTGACTGTTCCGTTCAAGTATGCTGACGTGATGTCCATTTGATATATCTTCATTTGGTACTTTGCAGCTAGAGCAATCATAATCCTTAACGAGCAAAGTCTGGCCACAGGAGAAAAAGTCTCATGGAAATCTATCCCCGGCTTTTGTGTGAAGCCTTTAGCCACAAGTCTAGCCTTACGCCTTTCGAGCAATCCATCAGCAGTCCATTTGTTTCGCAATACCATTCTACAGCCAACTGTTCTTGAATTTTCAGGCTTGTCTACGATAGTCCAGGTGTCATTGGTAATCAGGTTTCGAATTTCGGTGTAGATAGCGTCTTCCCAGTCCAATTTTTCATGTCCGGATAAAGCGATTTTAAGTGGTACTTCAGCAGCATTCATTGCAAATTGCTGCTCCCCTTCTATCACATCATAGAATTCCTGCTGTTCATCACTGATGTTGTCCTTCTGGGTAATTTGAATTTCTTTTTGAAATTTCTTCGGACGCCCTGGTTTTCCGGTTTTTATTTTTGCTGGTCTTCCTGGTCCGTATTTAGGTTTTGTCGAATTGGTTTCAATTTCTTGGATTATTGGTTCATTGTTATCTTTCGGGTCAATTTCGATTTCTGTCTCTGCGTTTTTGTCATCTTTTGTACAAGTATCAATGATAATGGCATTTTTGTTATCTTCGATTTTAAAACGCCCGTTTACGGTACCCTCATAAACAAAGTCTTCATAATTTTCTTGATTTGTCTGGTTATGGAGGAACTTGACATCTCTTGAAACGTGAACCTTCCTTTGAGATGGAACCCAAACTCTATAGCCTCTTTGTGCATCCGGATAACCTACGAATATGCCTTCTATAGCCCTGTCGTCAAACTTACCTTTTCCTGGGGTTTTATCCAATATGAATACTTTACTGCCGAATGGATGAAGATAATCTAATTTCGGTATTCTACCAGACCATTTCTTGAATGGGATATCCCCCTCCAAACTTTTCGTGACGCAGCGATTACGAAGATAATTGGCAGCGGCTATGGCCTCAGCCCAGAAAGAAGGTGGGAGACCTGACTCTTTTAACATGCAACGGGCTGATTCGACTAAAGTTCGGTTCTTTCTCTCAGCTACGCCATTTTGTTCCGGGGTGTAAACTGTTGTTAAACGACGTTGAATTCCAGATTCTTTTAAGATTTTGTCCATTCCTGAGTTGCAATATTCGGTTCCATTGTCCGATTGTAGGGCTTTGATCTTTCTTCCAGTTTGTGCTTCTGCAAAATTCTTAAACTCGTTAAATTTTGAAATAACTTCATTCTTACCATGTATAAAATAGGTCATGCAGTATCGGCTGTAATCATCAATGAACGTGATAAAATAACGTGAACCGCCTTTTGATTCAGTTCTCATTGGTCCGCAAACATCAGTATGCACTATGTCAAGTAATCCTTTTGAACGTTCGATTCGATCACAAAAGGGTGTACGAGTTAATTTTGCTACAATGCATGTTTCACATGGCTTCAAGGAATTTTTCAATGGTGGTATCAAACCCTTCCTCGCCATGAGTGTCACATCTTGCACATTCAAGTGGCCAAGCTTACGGTGCCACAAATCTGTATCTTCAGCTCTACTGGTTGATGCAAGTTGGCTTTCTTGTTGTTCGGCACACAGGTAAAATAAATCTCCACAGCGATTTGCTTCTATCTTCGTTTTTCCATGCTGGTCTTGAACTATAGCTTTGTTTTCAGTAAAAAGCACTTGATCGCCTTTATCCACTATTTTAGCGATGGATACGAGATTGGTACGAAGTTCGGGAACATGAAGTGTATTGCTAAGCTTCACTGCCATATTTTTGTTGCCATTCCAGGTTGATAAGTTGACATCTCCCTTAGCAGTCACACAAGAGGATATATTCGTAGCTAGCTTAAGACTGGATTGTGTTTGCTGAATATTTTCTAGCAACATTCTGTTTTTTCACAAATGTGAAGTGCATCCACTATCTAGGCACCATCTTTCATCCGTTACGTCTTTAACAGATGGGTCTGCAAAATATGTTGTGTCTGAATGCCTAGTTGTGGATCCTTTCTTCTTGAAACAATCAACAGCCTTATGTCCCTTCTTTCCGCAAAAATTACAATTGTATTTGAAGGCTGGATTCGCTGACTTATGAGAGGTATTCCTGCTTCTTGGAGTTTCGTTTGACTTACTCGTATTTCGTGATGTGCTTGAATTATGTTTTACAAACATTGCTCCAGATGACAGATCTATGGACTTCCGAATGCGTGCATCATGTTCCTCTGTTTTCTTGATTTTTAGAGTTTCGATGTCTGGAAGATTGTCACGAGATTCAATGGCACATCTGAAATTTTCAAATGAATCAGGAAGACTATATAATAACATCACAGCTAATAAATCGCCATTTATATTGACTTCCATATTTTGCAATTTAACGACTGTATCGAAAAATTTTGAAAGATACTCCCTTATGTCTTCTCCATCCTTCATCTTGTTTTGAGTCAATGTTTTCAGCAATGTTGCTTTTCGAGCAGGACCTTTGGATGCATAAATAGACTCCAGCTTCAACCAAATATCCCTTGATGTCAAGCATCCACGTATTTGGCTCAATTCCATTGGGTTAATTGCCAAGATGAGATCGGACTTAGCCTTTCTTTCGATCCTCCAGCATCCATGCGTCCGGTGCTTTTTCGTCCTTTGGCTTCTCTCCAGTTACATATCCCCACGTTTCGTTTTTCACCATTACAGCTTCTATTTGGATTTTCCAGGTTTCATAATTTTCTTTCGTTAAACTTTCGATGCGGATGAAATTAAGGTTAGCCATTGTATTCTGCGGATTCTTCGATTCGAAATTCAAAATAATCTTCCTTATTCTTTGTTCTCTGGGCCCATAACCTATTAGAGTTACGCTTTTTCAATAGAAATAAAAAGACTTCTTAAGAACAAATAAGAAATTTATTATGAATATTAATTATATATGTATGTATGTTGAAGTTACAAAGAAGAATGAATGATTGATTGAAATTATTTTATACAAAATAATAAAGCTCTACGCATGTTGCTTTGACTAATATTATATATGAAGAGTGTTTTATTGTAAGGTGCAAAATGATTATATTCAACAATTGTCCAATGGGGAATTAAAAACCGTGTAGAATTTAATGCTTCAAAAACTCAGTGCTGTCTTCTGTCGTTAAAGCAGAACCCACCCCCCATGCCGCTATCCATGAGCGGCACTTGCATTGAAGGAACCGATCAGCTTTCAGTCCTCGGCATGTGCATCACAGACCACCTCTTGTGGAATGAACACATATTTGATTTCGCCAAAAACGCTGCAAAGTGTTTGGGCTTTCTTCGAAGGTGCAAGAAATTCTTCACCCCGTCTGATCTGGCTGTAATCTATAAGGCCTTCATTCGTCCAAAGCTGGAGTATAACTCGCACATTTGGGCAGGAGCTCCCAGAACTCATTTGAATCTTTTGGATAGAATTCAAAATAGAGCTCTAAAAATGATTGGCGATAGAACTATAGTGGAAACATTTACATCTCTAGAACATCGTCGAAATGTTATATGTCTCTCACTATTTTATCGCTATTTTTATAAACATTGTTCCAGCGAAATAGCCAGTTGCATTCCTCCCCTTAAATTTTTCAACCGTAATACTCGCGCTTCTAGGAATGCTCATCAGTTTACCCTTGAGCCCAACTTCGGACGTACTGTCAAGTACAGAAATTCTTTCTTTAGCCGTACAACGCGAATGTGGAATACTTTACCCGGCTCTATTTTCCCCTCCCATTTTGATATTCAGAAATTCAAAACCAATGTACATCGGTATCTCCTCTTGCATCCTTCCCTACTTTCCTAACGCTCGCACTGTGCTTGTTCATTTTAAGGGTAGTCAAAACCCCTTTAGTGCGCGCATCCGTTTATAAAAAAAAAAAAAAAAAAAAAACTAATATAGTAAATTCAATTAAATGGTTAATGCAAATAAAATGATAAATGCAAAATGGTAAATACAACTAAAATGGTAAACATTACTAAAATTGTAATTGCAACTGAAATGGTAAATGCAACTAAAATGGTAAATGCAACTAAAATGTTAAATGCAACTAAAATGTCAAATGCAACTTAAATGGTAAATGCAACTAAAATGGTAAATTTAACTAAAATTGTAAATGCAACTAAAATGGCAAATGCAACTAAACTGGTAAATGCAACTAAAATGGTAAATGCACTAAAATGGTAAATGCCACTTAACTGGTAAATGCAACTAAAATGGTAAATGCAACTAAAATGACAAATGCAACTAAAATGGCAAATGCAACAAAAATGGCGAATGCAACTAAAATGGTAAATGCAACTATAATAGTAACTGGAACTAAAGTGGTAAATGCGACTAAAATGGTAAATGCCATTAAAATGGTAAATGCAACTTAAATGGTTAATGCAACTAAGATGACAAATGCAACTTAAATAGTAAATGCATTTTAAATGGTAAATGCAACTATAATGGTAAATTCATTTAAAATGGTTATTGCAATTAAAATGGTTATTGCAACTAAAATGGTTAATGCACCTAAGATGGCAAAATAACTTAAATGGTAAATGCATTGTAAATGATAAATGCAACTATAATGGTAAATGCAACTATAATGTTAAATGGATTTAAAATGGTAAATGCGACTAAAATGGTAACTGCAACTAAAATGGTAAATGCAACTTAAATGCTGAAGGCGACTATAATGGTAAATGTTACTAAAATGCTAAGTGCCATTAATATGATAAATGCAACTAAAATGGTAAATGCAACTTAAATATTAAATGCAACCAAAATAGTAAATGCAACTAAAATGGTAAATGCAACTTAAAAATGGCAAATGCAACTAAAATGATAAATGCAAGTAAAATGGCAAATGCAACTAAAATGGTAAATGCAATTAAATGGTTAACGCAACTTAAATGGTAAATGCAACTGAAATGGTAAATGCAACTAAAATGATAAATGTAACTAAAATGGTAAATAGAACTTAAATAGTAAATGCAACTAAAATGGTCAATGCAACTAAAATGGTAAATGCAACTAAAATGGTCAATGCAACTTAAAAATGGTAAATGTAACTAAAATGATAAATGCAAGTAAAATGGCAAATGCAACTAAAATGGTAAATGCAACTTAAATGCTGAAGGCGACTATAATGGTAAATGTTACTAAAATGGTAAATGCCATTAATATGATAAATGCAACTAAAATGGTAAATGCAACTTAAATATTAAATGCAACCAAAATAGTAAATGCAACTAAAATGGTAAATGCAATTAAATGGTTAACGCAACTAAAATGGTAAATGCAACTGAAATGGTAAATGCAACTAAAATGATAAATGTAACTAAAATGGTAAATAGAACTTAAATAGTAAATGCAACTAAAATGGTAAATGCAACTAAAATGGTAAATGCAATTAATTGGTTAATTCAAATAAAATGGTAAATGCAACTAAAATGGTAAATGGAACTAAAATGGTAAATGCAACTAAGATGGTAAATGCAACTAAAATGGTAAATGCAACTAATATGGTAAATGCAACTAAAATGGTAAATGCAACTAAAATGGTAAATGTAACTAAAATGACAAATGCAACTTAAAAGGCAAATGCAACTAAAATGGTAACTGCAACCAAAATGGTAAATGCAACTAAAATGGCAAATGCAACTAAAATGGTAAATGGGACTAAAATGGTAAATGCCACTAAACTGGTAAATGCAACTAAAATGGAAAATTCAACTAAAATGGTAAATGCAATTAAATGGATATTAAATGTAACTAAAATGGTAAATGCAACTAAAATGGTAAATGCAACTAAAATGGTAAATGCAACTAAAATGGTTAATGCTACTAAAATGATAAATGCAACTAAAATGGTAAATGCAACTAAAATGGTAACTGCAACTATAATGATAAATGCAACTAAAATGGTAAATGCAAATAAAATGGTAAATACAACTAAGATGGTAAATGCAACTAAAATGGTGAATGCAACTAAAATGGTAAATGCAACTAAAATAGTAAATGCAACTAAAATGGTAAATGCAACTAAAATGGTAAATGGGACTAAAATGGTAAATCCAACTAAAATGGCAAATGCAACTAAAATGTTAAATACAACTAATATGGTAAATGCAATTAAATGGTTAATGCAACTAAAATGATAAATGCAAAATGGTAAATACAACTAAAATGGTAAACATAACTAAAATTGTAATTGCAACTAAAATGGTAAACATAACTAAAATTGTAATTGCAACTAAAATGGTAAATGCAACTAAAATGGTAAATGTAACTAAAATGGTAAATGCAACTTAAATAGTAACTGCAACTAAAATGGTAAATGCAACTAAAATGGTAAATGCATTTAAATGGTTAATGCAACTAAAATGGTAAATGCAACTAAAATGGTCAATGCAACTAAAATGGTAAATGCAACTAAAACGTCAAATGCAACTAAAATGTAACTGCAACTAAAATGTTAAATGCAACTTAAATTGGAAATGCAACTATAATGGTAAATGCAGCTAAAATGGTAAATGCCCTAAAATGGTAAATGCCACTAAACTGGTAAATGCAACTAAAATGGAAAATTCAACTAAAATGGTAAATGCAATTAAATGGATAGTAAATGTAACTGAAATGGTAAATGCAACTAAAATGATAAATATAACTAAAATGGTAAATGCAACTAAAATGGTCAATGCAACTAAAATGGTAAATGCAACTAATATGTCAAATGCAACTAAAATGGTAAATTTAACTAAAATTGTAATTGCAACTGAAATGGTAAATGTAACTAAAATGGTAAATGCAACTAAAATGTTAAATGCAACTAAAATGTCAAATGCAACTAAAATGGTAAATGCAACTAAAATGGTAAATTTAACTAAAATTGTAAATGCAACTAAAATGGTAAATGCAACTAAACTGGTAAATGCAACTAAAATGGTAAATGCACTTAAATGGTAAATGCCACTTAACTGGTAAATGCAACTAAAATGGTAAATGCAACTAAAATGACAAATGCAACTAAAATGGCAAATGCAACAAAAATGGGGAATGCTACTAAAATGGTAAATGCAACTATAATGGTAAATTCATTTAAAATGGTTATTGCAATTAAAATGGTTAATGCAACTAAAATGGTTAATGCACCTAAGATGGCAAAATAACTTAAATGGTAAATGCATTGTAAAACAACTAAAATGGTAAATGCAACTAAAATGTCAAATGCAACTAAAATGGTAAATTTAACTAAAATTGTAATTGCAACTGAAATGGTAAATGCAACTAAAATGGTAAATGCAACTAAAATGTTAAATGCAACTAAAATGTCAAATGCAACTAAAATGGTAAATGCAACTAAAATGGTAAATTTAACTAAAATTTTAAATGCAACTAAAATGGCAAATGCAACTAAACTGGTAAATGCAACTAAAATGGTAAATGCACTTAAATGGTAAATGCCACTTAACTGGTAAATGCAACTAAAATGGTAAATGCAACTAAAATGACAAATGCAACTAAAATGGCAAATGCAACAAAAATGGCGAATGCTACTAAAATGGTAAATGCAACTATAATGGTAAATTCATTTAAAATGGTTATTGCAATTAAAATGGTTAATGCAACTAAAATGGTTAATGCACCTAAGATGGCAAAATAACTTAAATGGTAAATGCATTGTAAATGATAAATGCAACTATAATGGTAAATGCAACTATAATGTTAAATGGATTTAAAATGGTAAATGTGACTAAAATGGTAACTGCAACTCAAATGGTAAATGCAACTTAAATGGTGAAGGCGACTATAATGGTAAATGTTACTTAAATGGTAAATGCCATTAATATGATAAATGTAACTAAAATGGTAAATGCAACTTAAATATTAAATGCAACTAAAATAGTAAATGCAACTAAAATGGTAAATGCAACTTAAAAATGGTAAATGCAACTAAAATGGTAAATGCAAGTAAAATGGCAAATGCAACGAAAATGGTAAATGCAATTAAATGGTTAATGCAACTAAAATGGTAAATGCAACTGAAATGGTAAATGCAACTAAAATGATAAATGTAACTAAAATGGTAAATAGAACTTAAATAGTAAATGCAACTAAAATGGTAAATGCAACTAAAATGGTAAATGCAATTAAATGGTTAATTCAATTAAAATGGTAAATGCAACTAAAATGGTAAATGCAACTAAAATGGTAAATGCAACTTTAAAATGGTAAATGCAACTAAAATGGCAAATGCAACTAAAATGGTAAATGGGACTAAAATGGTTAATGCAACTAAAATAGTAAATGCAACTAATATGGTAAATGCAACTAAAATCGTAAATGCAACTAAAATGGTAAATGTAACTAAAATGGTAAATGCAATTAAATGGTTAATGCAACTAAACTGGTAAATGCAACTAAAATGGAAAATTCAACTAAAATGGTAAATGCAATTAAATGGATATTAAATGTAACTGAAATGGTAAATGCAACAAAATAGTAAATGCAACTAAAATGGTAAATGCAACTAAAATGGTTAATGCTACTAAAATGATAAATGTAACTAAAGTGGTAAATGCAACTAAAATGGTAACTGCAACTATAATGATAAATGCAACTAAAATGGTAAATGCAAATAAAATGGTAAATGCAACTAAGATGGTAAATGCAACTAAAAGGGTGATTGCAATTAAATGGTAAATGCAACTAAAATAGTAAATGCAACTAAAATGGTAAATGCAACTAAAATGGTAAATGGGACTAAAATGGTAAATCCAACTAAAATGGCAAATGCAACTAAAATGTTAAATGCAACTAATATGGTAAATGCAATTAAATGGTTAATGCAACTAAAATGATAAATGAAAAATGGTAAATACAACTAAAATGGTAAACATAGCTAAAATTGTAATTGCAACTAAAATGGTAAATGCAACTAAGATGGTAAATGCAACTAAAATGGTAAATGCAACTAAAATATCAAATGCAACTAAAATGGTAACTGCAACCAAAATGTTAAATGCAACATAAATTGGAAATGCAACTATAATGGTAAATGCAGCTAAAATGGTAAATGCCCAAAAATGGTAAATGCCACTAAACTGGTAAATGCAACTAAAATGGAAAATTCAACTAAAATGGTAAATGCAATTAAATAGATAGTTAATTTAACTGAAATGGTAAATGCAACTAAAATGATAAATGTAACTAAAATGGTAAATGCAACTTAAATAGTAAATGCAACTAAAATGGTAAATGCAACTAAAATGGTAAATGCATTTAAATGGTTAATGCAACTAAAATGGTAAATGCAACTAAAATGGTAAATGCAACTAAAATGGTAAATGCAACTTAGATGGTAAATGCAACTAAAATAGTAAATGCAACTAATATGGTAAATGCAACTAAAATCGTAAATGCAACTAAAATGGTAAATGTAACTAAAATGACAAATACAACTAAAAAGGCAAATGCAACTAAAATGGTAAACATAACTAAAATTGTAATTGCAACTAAAATTGTAAATGCAACTAAAATGGTAAATGCAACTAAAACGTCAAATGCAACTAAAATGGTAACTGCAACTAAAATGTTAAATGCAACTTAAATTGGAAATGCAACTATAATGGTAAATGCAGCTAAAATGGTAAATGCCCTAAAATGGTAAATGCCACTAAACTGGTAAATGCAACTAAAATGGAAAATTCAACTAAAATGGTAAATGCAATTAAATGGATAGTAAATGTAACTGAAATGGTAAATGCAACTAAAATGATAAATGTAACTAAAATGGTAAATGCAACTAAAATGGTCAATGCAACTAAAATGGTAAATGCAACTAAAATGTCAATTGCAACTAAAATGGTAAATTTAACTAAAATTGTAATTGCAACTGAAATGGTAAATGCAACTAAAATGGTAAATGCAACTAAAATGTTAAATGCAACTAAAATGTCAAATGCAACTAAAATGGTAAATGCAACTAAAATGGTAAATTTAACTAAAATTGTAAATGCAACTAAAATGGTAAATGCAACTAAAATGGTAAATGCAACTTAAAAATGGTAAATGCAACTAAAATGGTAAATGCAACTAAAATGGCAAATGCAACTAAAATGGTAAATGAAATTAAATGGTTAATGCAACTAAAATGTAAATGCAACTGAAATGGTAAATGCAACTAAAATGATAAATGTAACTAAAATGGTAAATAGAACTTAAATAGTAAATGCAACTAAAATGGTAAATGCAACTAAAATGGTAAATGCAACTTAAAAATGGTAAATGCAACTAAAATGGTAAATGCAACTAAAATGGCAAATGCAACTAAAATGGTAAATGCAATTAAATGGTTAATGCAACTAAAATGGTAAATGCAACTGAAATGGTAAATGCAACTTAAATGATAAATGTAACTGAAATGGTAAATACAACTTAAATAGTAAATGCAATTAAAATGGTAAATGCAACTAAGATGGTAAATGCAACTAAAATAGTAAATGCAACTAATATGGTAAATGGAACTAAAATGGTAAATGCAATTAAATTGGTAAATGTAACTAAAATGACAAATGCAACTTAAAAGGCAAATGCAACTAAAATGGTAACTGCAACTACAATGGTAAATGCAACTAAAATGGCAAATGCAACTAAAATGGTAAATGGGACTAAAATGGTAAATGCCACTAAACTGGTAAATACAACTAAAATGGAAAATTCAACTAAAATGGTAAATGCAATTAAATGGATAGTAAATGTAACTGAAATGGTAAATGCAACTAAAATAGTAAATGCAACTAAAATGGTAGATGCAACTAAAATGGTAAATGCAATTAAATGGTTAATGCAACTAAAATGATAAATGCAAAATGGTAAATACAACTAAAATGGTAAACATAACCAAAATTGTAATAGCAACTAAAATGGTAAATGCAACTAAAATGGTAAATGCAAATAAAATGGTAAATGCAACTAAAATGGTAAATGCAACTAAAATGGTAAATGGAACTAAAATGGTAAATGCAACTAAGATGGTAAATGCAACTAAAATAGTAAATGCAACTAATATGGTAAATGGAACTAAAATGGTAAATGCAATTAAATTGGTAAATGTAACTAAAATGACAAATGCAACTTAAAAGGCAAATGCAACTAAAATGGTAACTGCAACTAAAATGGTAAATGCAACTAAAATAGTAAATGCAACTAATATGGTAAATGCAACTAAAATGGTAAATGCAACTAAAATGGTAAATGTAACTAAAATGACAAATGCAACTAAGAAGGCAAATGCAACTAAAATGGTAAACATAACTAAAATTGTAATTCCAACTAAAATGGTAAATGCAACTAAAATGGTAAATGCAACTTAAATGGTAAATGCAACTAAAATGGCAAATGCAAATAAAATGGTAACTGCAACTAAAATGTTAAATGCAACTTAAATTGGAAATGCAACCATAATGGTAAATGCAGCTAAAATGGTAAATGCCCTAAAATGGTAAATGCCACTAAACTGGTAAATGCAACTAAAATGGAAAATTCAACTAAAATGGTAAATGCAAATAATGGATAGTAAATGTAACTGAAATGGTAAATGCAACTAAAATGGTAAATGTAACTAAAATGGTAAATGCAACTTAAATAGTAAATGCAACTAAAATGGTAAATGCAACTAAAATGGTAAATGCAATTAAATGGTTAATGCTACTAAAATGATAAATGCAACTAAAGCGGTAAATGCAACTAAAATGGTAACTGCAACTAAAATGATAAATGCAACTAAAATGGTAAATGCAACTAAAATGGTGAATGCAACTAAAATGGTAAATGCAACTAAATTAGTAAATGCAACTAAAATGGTAAATGCAACTAAAATGGTAAATGGAACTTAAAAATGGTAAATGCAACTAAAATTGTAAATGCAACTAAAATGGCAAATGCAACTTAAATGGTAAATGCAATTAAATGGTTAATGTAACTAAAATGGTAAATGCAACTGAAATGGTAAATGCAACTAAAATAGTAATGCAACTAAAATGGTAAATGCAACTAAAATGGTAAATGCAATTAAATTGGTAAATGTAACTAAAATGACAAATGCAACTTAAAAGGCAAATGCAACTAAAATGGTAACTGCAACTAAAATGGTAAATGCAACTAAAATAGTAAATACAACTAATATGGTAAATGCAACTAAAATGGTAAATGCAACTAAAATGGTAAATGTGACTAAAATGGTAAATCCAACTAAAATGGCAAATGCAACTAAAATGTTAAATGCAACTAATATGGTAAATGCAATTAAATGGTTAATGCAACTAAAATGATAAATGCAAAATGGTTAATACAACTAAAATGGTAAACATAACCAAAATTGTAATAGCAACTAAAATGGTAAATGCAACTAAAATGGTAAATGCAACTAAAATGGTAAATGCAACTAAAATGGTAAATGGAACTAAAATGGTAAATGCAACTAAGATGGTAAATGCAACTAAAATAGTAAATGCAACTAATATGGTAAATGGAACTAAAATGGTAAATGCAATTAAATTGGTAAATGTAACTAAAATGACAAATGCAACTTAAAAGGCAAATGCAACTAAAATGGTAACTGCAACTAAAATGGTAAATGCAACTAAAATAGTAAATGCAACTAATATGGTAAATGCAACTAAAATGGTCAATGCAACTAAAATGGTAAATGCAACTAAAATGTCAAATGCAAATAAAATGGTAACTGCAACTAAAATGTTAAATGCAACTTAAATTGGAAATGCAACCATAATGGTAAATGCAGCTAAAATGGTAAATGCCCTAAAATGGTAAATGCCACTAAACTGGTAAATGCAACTAAAATGGAAAATTCAACTAAAATGGTAAATGCAAATAATGGATAGTAAATGTAACTGAAATGGTAAATGAAACTAAAATGATAAATGTAACTAAAATGGTAAATGCAACTTAAATAGTAAATGCAACTAAAATGGTAAATGCAACTAAAATGGTAAATGCAATTAAATGGTTAATGCTACTAAAATGATAAATGCAACTAAAGCGGTAAATGCAACTAAAATGGTAACTGCAACTAAAATGATAAATGCAACTAAGATGGTAAATGCAACTAAAATGGTGAATGCAACTAAAATGGTAAATGCAACTAAAATGGTAAATGCAACTAAAATGGTAAATGCAACTAAAATGGTAAATGCAACTAAAATGGTAAATGCAACTAAAATTGTAAATGCAACTAAAATGGCAAATGCAACTAAAATGGTAAATGCAATTAAATGGTTAATGCAACTAAAATGGTAAATGCAACTGAAATGGTAAATGCAATTAAAATGATAAATGTAACTAAAATGGTAAATACAACTTAAATAGTAAATGCAACTAAAATGGTAAATGCAACTAAAATGGTAAATGCAATTAAATGGTTAATGCAACTAAAATGGTAAATGTAACTAAAATGGTAAATGGGACTAAAATGGTAAATGCCACTAAACTGGTAAATGCAACTAAAATGGAAAATTCAACTAAAATGGTAAATGCAATTAAATGGATAGTAAATGTAACTGAAATGGTAAATGCAACTAAAATAGAAAATGCAACTAAAATGGTAAATGCAACTAAAATGGTAAATGCAATTAAATGGTTAATGCTACTAAAATGATAAATGCAACTAAAGTGGTAAATGCAACTAAAATGGTAACTGCAACTAAAATGATAAATGCAACTAAAATGGTAAATGCAAATAAAATGGTAAATGCAACTAAGATGGTAAATGCAACTAAAATGGTGAATGCAACTAAAATGGTAAATGCAACTAAAATAGTAATGCAACTAAAATGGTAAATGCAACTAAAATGGTAAATGCAACTAAAATGGTAAATGCAACTAAAATGGCAAATGCAACTAAAATGTTAAATGCAACTAATATGGTAAATGCAATTAAATGGTTAATGCAACTAAAATGATAAATGCAAAATGGTAAATACAACTAAAATGGTAAACATAACCAAAATTGTAATAGCAACTAAAATGGTAAATGCAACTAAAATGGTAAATGCAACTAAAATGGTAAATGCAACTAAAATGATAAATGGAACTAAAATGGTAAATGCAACTAAGATGGTAAACGCAACTAAAATAGTAAATGCAACTAATATGGTGAATGGAACTAAAATGGTAAATGCAATTAAATTGGTAAATGTAACTAAAATGACAAATGCAACTTAAAAGGCAAATGCAACTAAAATGGTAACTGCAACTAAAATGGTAAATGCAACTAAAATAGTAAATGCAACTAATATGGTAAATGCAACTAAAATGGTAAATGCAACTAAAATGGTAAATGCAACTAAAATGACAAATGCAACTAAAAAGGCAAATGCAACTAAAATGGTAAACATAACTAAAATTGTAATTCCAACTAAAATGGTAAATGCAACTAAAATGGTCAATGCAACTAAAATGGTAAATGCAACTAAAATGTCAAATGCAAATAAAATGGTAACTGCAACTAAAATGTTAAATGCAACTTAAATTGGAAATGCAACCATAATGGTAAATGCAGCTAAAATGGTGAATGCCCTAAAATGGTAAATGCCACTAAACTGGTAAATGCAACTAAAATGGAAAATTCAACTAAAATGGTAAATGCAAATAATGGATAGTAAATGTAACTGAAATGGTAAATGCAACTAAAATGATAAATGTAACTAAAATGGTAAATGCAACTTAAATAGTAAATGCAACTAAAATGGTAAATGCAACTAAAATGGTAAATGCAATTAAATGGTTAATGCGACTAAAATGATAAATGCAACTAAGATGGTAAATGCAACTAAAATGGTGAATGCAACTAAAATGATAAATGCAACTAAATTAGTAAATGCAACTAAAATGGTAAATGCAACTAAAATGGTAAATGGAACTTAAAAATGGTAAATGCAACTAAAATTGTAAATGCAACTAAAATGGCAAATGCAACTAAAATGGTAAATGCAATTAAATGGTTAATGCAACTAAAATGGTAAATGCAACTGAAATGGTAAATGCAATTAAAATGATAAATGTAACTAAAATGGTAAATACAACTTAAATAGTAAATGCAACTAAAATGGTAAATGCAACTAAAATGGTAAATGCAATTAAAAGGTTAATGCAACTAAAATGGTAAATGTAACTAAAATGGTAAATGGAACTAAAATGGTAAATGCAACTAAGATGGTAAATGCAACTCAAATAGTAAATGCAACTAATATGGTAAATGGAACTAAAATGGTAAATGCAATTAAATTGGTAAATGTAACTAAAATGACAAATGCAACTTAAAAGGCAAATGCAACTAAAATGGTAACTGCAACTAAAATGGTAAATGCAACTAAAATGGCAAATGCAACTAATATGGTAAATGGAACTAAAATGGTAAATGCAACTAAAATGGTAAATGCAACTTAAAAATGGTAAATGCAACTGAAATGGTAAATGCAACTAAAATGGCAAATGCAACTAAAATGGTAAATGCAATTAAATGGTTAATGCAACTAAAATGGTAAATGCAACTGAAATGGTAAATGCAACTAAAATGATAAATGTAACTAAAATGGAAAATAGAACTTAAATAGTAAATGCAACTAAAATGGTAAATGCAACTAAAATGGTAAATGCAACTTAAAAATGGTAAATGCAACTAAAATGGTAAATGCAACTAAAATGGCAAATGCAACTAAAATGGTAAATGCAATTAAATGGTTAATGCAACTAAAATGGTAAATGCAACTAAAATGGTAAATGCAACTAAAATGGTAAATGGAACTAAAATGGTAAATGCAACTAAGATGGTAAATGCAACTAAAATAGTAAATGCAACTAAGATGGTAAATAGAACTTAAATAGTAAATGCAACTTAAATAGTAAATGCAACTAACATGGTAAATGCAACTAAAATGGTAAATGCAACTAAGATGGTAAATGCAACTAAAATAGTAAATGCAACTAATATGGTAAATGGAACTAAAATGGTAAATGCAACTAAGATGGTAAATGCAACTAAAATAGTAAATGCAACTAATATGGTAAATGGAACTAAAATGGTAAATGCAATTAAATTGGTAAATGTAACTAAAATGACAAATGCAACTTAAAAGGCAAATGCAACTAAAATGGTAACTGCAACTAAAATGGTAAATGCAACTAAAATGGCAAATGCAACTAAAATGGTAAATGGGACTACAATGGTAAATGACACTAAACTGGTAAATGCAACTAAAATGGAAAATTCACGTAAAATGGTAAATGCAATTAAATAGATAGTAAATGTAACTGAAATGGTAAATGCAACTAAAATAGTAAATGCAACTAAAATGGTAAATGCAACTAAAATGGTAAATGCAATTAAATGGTTAATGCTACTAAAATGATAAATGCAACTAAAGTGGTAAATGCAACTAAAATGGTAACTGCAACTAAAATGATAAATGCAACTAAAATGGTAAATGCAAATAAAATGGTAAATGCAACTAAGACGGTAAATGCAACTAAAATGGTGAATGCAACTAAAATGGTAAATGCAACTAAAATAGTAATGCAAGTAAAATGGTAAATGCAACTAAAATGGTAAATGGGACTAAAATGGTAAATCCAACTAAAATGGCAAATGCAACTAAAATGTTAAATGCAACTAATATGGTTAATGCAATTAAATGCTTAATGCAACTAAAATGATAAATGAAAAATGGTAAATACAACTAAAATGGTAAACATAACCAAAATTGTAATTGCAACTAAAATGGTAAATGGAACTAAAATGGTAAATGCAACTAAAATGGTAAATGCAACTAAAATGGTAAATGGAACTAAAATGGTAAATGCAACTAAAATGGTAAATGCAACTAAAATGGTAAATGCAACTAAAATGGTAAATGCAACTAAAATGGTAAATGCAATTAAATTGGTAAATGTAACTAAAATGACAAATGCAACTTAAAAGGCAAATGCAACTAAAATGGTAACTGCAACTAAAATGGTAAATGCAACTAAAATAGTAAATGGAACTAATATGGTAAATGCAACTAAAATGGTAAATGCAACTAAAATGGTAAATGTAACTAAAATGACAAATGCAACTAAAAAGGCAAATGCAACTAAAATGGTAAACATAACTAAAATTGTAATTGCAACTAAAATGGTAAATGCAACTAAAATGGTCAATGCAACTAAAATGGTAAATGCAATTAAATGGTTAATTCAACTAAAATGGTAAATGCAACTAAAATGGTAAATGCAACTAAAATGGTAAATGCAACTTAAAAATGGTAAATGCAACTAAAATGGCAAATGCAACTTAAATGGTAAATGGGACTAAAATGGTAAATGCCACTAAACTGGTAAATGCAACTAAAATGGAAAATTCAACTAAAATGGTAAATGCAATTAAATGGATATTAAATGTAACTGAAATGGTAAATGCAACAAAATAGTAAATGCAACTAAAATGGTAAATGCAACTAAAATGATTAATGCTACTAAAATGATAAATGTAACTAAAGTGGTAAATGCAACTAAAATGGTAACTGCAACTATAATGATAAATGCAACTAAAATGGTAAATGCAAATAAAATGGTAAATGCAACTAAGATGGTAAATGCAACTAAAATGGTAAATGCAACTAAAATGGTAAATGCAAGTAAAATGGCAAATGCAACGAAAATGGTAAATGCAATTAAATGGTTAATGCAACTAAAAAGGTAAATGCAACTGAAATGGTAAATGCAACTAAAATAATAAATGTAACTAAAATGGTAAATAGAACTTAAATAGTAAATGCAACTAAAATGGTAAATGCAACTAAAATGGTAAATGCAACTAAAATGTTAAATGCAACTTAAATTGGAAATGCAACTAAAATTTTAAATGGGACTAAAATGGTAAATCCAACTAAAATGGCAAATGCAACTAAAATGATAAATGCAACTAAAATGGTAAATGCAAATAAAATGGTAAATGCAACTAAGATGGTAAATGCAACTAAAATGGTTAATGCTACTAAAATGATAAATGTAACTAAAGTGGTAAATGCAACTAAAATGGTAACTGCAACTATAATGATAAATGCAACTAAAATGGTAAATGCAAATAAAATGGTAAATGCAACTAAAATGGTAAATGCAACTAAAATGGTAAATGCAACTAAAATGGTAAATGCAACTAAAATGGTAAATGCAACTAAAATGGTAAATGCAACTAAAATGGTAAATGCAACTAAAATGGTAAATGCAACTAAAATGGCAAATGCAACTAAAATGTTAAATGCAACTAAAATGGTAAATGCAATTAAATGGTTAATGCAACTAAAATGATAAATGCAAAATGGTAAATACAACTAAAATGGTAAACATAACTAAAATTGTAATTGCAACTAAAATGGTAAATGCAACTAAGATGGTAAATGCAACTAAAATGGTAAGTGCAACTAAAATGTCAAATGCAACTAAAATGGTAACTGCAACTAAAATGTTAAATGCAACTTAAATTGGAAATGCAACTATAATGGTAAATGCAACTAAAATGGTAAATGCATTTAAATGGTTAATGCAACTAAAATGGTAAATGCAACTAAAATGGTAAATGCAACTAAAATGGTAAATGCAACTAAGATGGTAAATGCAACTAAAATAGTAAATGCAACTAATATGGTAAATGCAACTAAAATCGTAAATGCAACTAAAATGGTAAATGTAACTAAAATGGCAAATGCAACTAAAATGGTAAATGCAACTAAAATGGTAAACATAACTAAAATTGTAATTGCAACTAAAATGGTAAATGCAACTAAAATGGTAAATGCAACTAAAATGGTAAATGCAACTAAAACGTCAAATGCAACTAAAATGGTAACTGCAACTAAAATGGTAAATGCCCTAAAATGGTAAATGCCACTAAACTGGTAAATGCAACTAAAATGGAAAATTCAACTAAAATGGTAAATGCAATTAAATAGATAGTTAATGTAACTGAAATGGTAAATGCAACTAAAATAATAAATGTAACTAAAATGGTAAATGCAACTTAAATAGTAAATGCAACTAAAATGGTAAATGCAACTAAAATGGTAAATGCATTTAAATGGTTAATGCAACTAAAATGGTAAATGCAACTAAAATGGTAAATGCAACTAAAATGGTAAATGCAACTAAGATGGTAAATGCAACTAAAATAGTAAATGCAACTAATATGGTAAATGCAACTAAAATCGTAAATGCAACTAAAATGGTAAATGTAACTAAAATGACAAATGCAACTAAAAATACAAATGCAACTAAAATGGTAAACATAACTAAAATTGTAATTGCAACTAAAATGGTAAATGCAACTAAAATGGTCAATGCAACTAAAATGGTAAATGCAACTAAAACGTCAAATGCAACTAAAATGGTAACTGCAACTAAAATATTAAATGCAACTTAAATTGGAAATGCAACTATAATGGTAAATGCAGCTAAAATGGTAAATGCCCTAAAATGGTAAATGCCACTAAACTGGTAAATGCAACTAAAATGGAAAATTCAACTAATTTGGTAAATGCAATTAAATGGATAGTAAATGTAACTGAAATGGTAAATGCAACTAAAATGATAAATATAACTAAAATGGTAACTGCAACTAAAATATTAAATGCAACTTAAATTGGAAATGCAACTAAAATGGTCAATGCAACTAAAATGGTAAATGCAACTAAAATGTCAATTGCAACTAAAATGATAAATTTAACTAAAATTGTAATTGCAACTGAAATGGTAAATGCAACTAAGATGGTAAATGCAACTAAAATAGTAAATGCAACTAATATGGTAAATGGAACTAAAATGGTAAATGCAATTAAATTGGTAAATGTAACTAAAATGACAAATGCAACTTAAAAGGCAAATGCAACTAAAATGGTAACTGCAACTAAAATGGTAAATGCAACTAAAATAGTAAATGCAACTAATATGGTAAATGCAACTAAAATGGTAAATGCAACTAAAATGGTAAATGTAACTAAAATGACAAATGCAACTAAGAAGGCAAATGCAACTAAAATGGTAAACATAACTAAAATTGTAATTCCAACTAAAATGGTAAATGCAACTAAAATGGTCAATGCAACTAAAATGGTAAATGCAACTAAAATGTCAAATGCAAATAAAATGGTAACTGCAACTAAAATGTTAAATGCAACTTAAATTGGAAATGCAACCATAATGGTAAATGCAGCTAAAATGGTAAATGCCCTAAAATGGTAAATGCCACTAAACTGGTAAATGCAACTAAAATGGAAAATTCAACTAAAATGGTAAATGCAAATAATGGATAGTAAATGTAACTGAAATGGTAAATGCAACTAAAATGATAAATGTAACTAAAATGGTAAATGCAACTTAAATAGTAAATGCAACTAAAATGGTAAATGCAACTAAAATGGTAAATGCAATTAAATGGTTAATGCTACTAAAATGATAAATGCAACTAAAGCGGTAAATGCAACTAAAATGGTAACTGCAACTAAAATGATAAATGCAACTAAGATGGTAAATGCAACTAAAATGGTGAATGCAACTAAAATGGTAAATGCAACTAAATTAGTAAATGCAACTAAAATGGTAAATGCAACTAAAATGGTAAATGGAACTTAAAAATGGTAAATGCAACTAAAATTGTAAATGCAACTAAAATGGCAAATGCAACTTAAATGGTAAATGCAATTAAATGGTTAATGTAACTAAAATGGTAAATGCAACTGAAATGGTAAATGCAACTAAAATAGTAATGCAACTAAAATGGTAAATGCAACTAAAATGGTAAATGCAATTAAATTGGTAAATGTAACTAAAATGACAAATGCAACTTAAAAGGCAAATGCAACTAAAATGGTAACTGCAACTAAAATGGTAAATGCAACTAAAATAGTAAATACAACTAATATGGTAAATGCAACTAAAATGGTAAATGCAACTAAAATGGTAAATGTGACTAAAATGGTAAATCCAACTAAAATGGCAAATGCAACTAAAATGTTAAATGCAACTAATATGGTAAATGCAATTAAATGGTTAATGCAACTAAAATGATAAATGCAAAATGGTTAATACAACTAAAATGGTAAACATAACCAAAATTGTAATAGCAACTAAAATGGTAAATGCAACTAAAATGGTAAATGCAACTAAAATGGTAAATGCAACTAAAATGGTAAATGGAACTAAAATGGTAAATGCAACTAAGATGGTAAATGCAACTAAAATAGTAAATGCAACTAATATGGTAAATGGAACTAAAATGGTAAATGCAATTAAATTGGTAAATGTAACTAAAATGACAAATGCAACTTAAAAGGCAAATGCAACTAAAATGGTAACTGCAACTAAAATGGTAAATGCAACTAAAATAGTAAATGCAACTAATATGGTAAATGCAACTAAAATGGTCAATGCAACTAAAATGGTAAATGCAATTAAATGGTTAATTCAACTAAAATGGTAAATGCAACTAAAATGGTAAATGCAACTAAAATGGTAAATGCAACTTAAAAATGGTAAATGCAACTAAAATTGTAAATGCAACTTAAACGGCAAATGCAACTAAAATGGTAAATGCAATTAAATGGTTAATGCAACAAAAATGGTAAATGCAACTGAAATGGTAAATGAAACTAAAATGATAAATGTAACTAAAATGGTAAATGCAACTTAAATAGTAAATGCAACTAAAATGGTAAATGCAACTAAAATGGTAAATGCAATTAAATGGTTAATGCTACTAAAATGATAAATGCAACTAAAGCGGTAAATGCAACTAAAATGGTAACTGCAACTAAAATGATAAATGCAACTAAGATGGTAAATGCAACTAAAATGGTGAATGCAACTAAAATGGTAAATGCAACTAAATTAGTAAATGCAACTAAAATGGTAAATGCAACTAAAATGGTAAATGGAACTTAAAAATGGTAAATGCAACTAAAATTGTAAATGCAACTAAAATGGCAAATGCAACTAAAATGGTAAATGCAATTAAATGGTTAATGCAACTAAAATGGTAAATGCAACTGAAATGGTAAATGCAATTAAAATTATAAATGTAACTAAAATGGTAAATACAACTTAAATAGTAAATGCAACTAAAATGGTAAATGCAACTAAAATGGTAAATGCAATTAAAAGGTTAATGCAACTAAAATGGTAAATGTAACTAAAATGGTAAATGGGACTAAAATGGTAAATGCCACTAAACTGGTAAATGCAACTAAAATGGAAAATTCAACTAAAATGGTAAATGCAATTAAATGGATAGTAAATGTAACTGAAATGGTAAATGCAACTAAAATAGAAAATGCAACTAAAATGGTAAATGCAACTAAAATGGTAAATGCAATTAAATGGTTAATGCTACTAAAATGATAAATGCAACTAAAGTGGTAAATGCAACTAAAATGGTAACTGCAACTAAAATGATAAATGCAACTAAAATGGTAAATGCAACTAAAATGGTAAATGCAACTAAAATGGTAAATGCAACTAAAATGGTGAATGCAACTAAAATGGTAAATGCAACTAAAATAGTAATGCAACTAAAATGGTAAATGCAACTAAAATGGTAAATGGGACTAAAATGGTAAATCCAACTAAAATGGCAAATGCAACTAAAATGTTAAATGCAACTAATATGGTAAATGCAATTAAATGGTTAATGCAACTAAAATGATAAATGCAAAATGGTAAATACAACTAAAATGGTAAACATAACCAAAATTGTAATAGCAACTAAAATGGTAAATGCAACTAAAATGGTAAATGCAACTAAAATGGTAAATGCAACTAAAATGATAAATGGAACTAAAATGGTAAATGCAACTAAGATGGTAAACGCAACTAAAATAGTAAATGCAACTAATATGGTGAATGGAACTAAAATGGTAAATGCAATTAAATTGGTAAATGTAACTAAAATGACAAATGCAACTTAAAAGGCAAATGCAACTAAAATGGTAACTGCAACTAAAATGGTAAATGCAACTAAAATAGTAAATGCAACTAATATGGTAAATGCAACTAAAATGGTAAATGCAACTAAAATGGTAAATGTAACTAAAATGACAAATGCAACTAAAAAGGCAAATGCAACTAAAATGGTAAACATAACTAAAATTGTAATTCCAACTAAAATGGTAAATGCAACTAAAATGGTCAATGCAACTAAAATGGTAAATGCAACTAAAATGTCAAATGCAAATAAAATGGTAACTGCAACTAAAATGTTAAATGCAACTTAAATTGGAAATGCAACCATAATGGTAAATGCAGCTAAAATGGTGAATGCCCTAAAATGGTAAATGCCACTAAACTGGTAAATGCAACTAAAATGGAAAATTCAACTAAAATGGTAAATGCAAATAATGGATAGTAAATGTAACTGAAATGGTAAATGCAACTAAAATGATAAATGTAACTAAAATGGTAAATGCAACTTAAATAGTAAATGCAACTAAAATGGTAAATGCAACTAAAATGGTAAATGCAATTAAATGGTTAATGCGACTAAAATGATAAATGCAACTAAGATGGTAAATGCAACTAAAATGGTGAATGCAACTAAAATGATAAATGCAACTAAATTAGTAAATGCAACTAAAATGGTAAATGCAACTAAAATGGTAAATGGAACTTAAAAATGGTAAATGCAACTAAAATTGTAAATGCAACTAAAATGGCAAATGCAACTAAAATGGTAAATGCAATTAAATGGTTAATGCAACTAAAATGGTAAATGCAACTGAAATGGTAAATGCAATTAAAATGGTAAATGTAACTAAAATGGTAAATACAACTTAAATAGTAAATGCAACTAAAATGGTAAATGCAACTAAAATGGTAAATGCAATTAAAAGGTTAATGCAACTAAAATGGTAAATGTAACTAAAATGGTAAATGGAACTAAAATGGTAAATGCAACTAAGATGGTAAATGCAACTCAAATAGTAAATGCAACTAATATGGTAAATGGAACTAAAATGGTAAATGCAATTAAATTGGTAAATGTAACTAAAATGACAAATGCAACTTAAAAGGCAAATGCAACTAAAATGGTAACTGCAACTAAAATGGTAAATGCAACTAAAATGGCAAATGCAACTAATATGGTAAATGGAACTAAAATGGTAAATGCAACTAAAATGGTAAATGCAACTTAAAAATGGTAAATGCAACTAAAATGGTAAATGCAACTAAAATGGCAAATGCAACTAAAATGGTAAATGCAATTAAATGGTTAATGCAACTAAAATGGTAAATGCAACTGAAATGGTAAATGCAACTAAAATGATAAATGTAACTAAAATGGAAAATAGAACTTAAATAGTAAATGCAACTAAAATGGTAAATGCAACTAAAATGGTAAATGCAACTTAAAAATGGTAAATGCAACTAAAATGGTAAATGCAACTAAAATGGCAAATGCAACTAAAATGGTAAATGCAATTAAATGGTTAATGCAACTAAAATGGTAAATGCAACTGAAATGGTAAATGCAACTAAAATGGTAAATGGAACTAAAATGGTAAATGCAACTTAAATGGTAAATGCAACTAAAATGGTAAATGCAACTAAGATGGTAAATAGAACTAAAATAGTAAATGCAACTTAAATAGTAAATGCAACTAACATGGTAAATGCAACTAAAATGGTAAATGCAACTAAAATGGTAAATGCAACTAAAATAGTAAATGCAACTAATATGGTAAATGGAACTAAAATGGTAAATGCAACTAAGATGGTAAATGCAACTAAAATAGTAAATGCAACTAATATGGTAAATGGAACTAAAATGGTAAATGCAATTAAATTGGTAAATGTAACTAAAATGACAAATGCAACTTAAAAGGCAAATGCAACTAAAATGGTAACTGCAACTAAAATGGTAAATGCAACTAAAATGGCAAATGCAACTAAAATGGTAAATGGGACTACAATGGTAAATGCCACTAAACTGGTAAATGCAACTAAAATGGAAAATTCACGTAAAATGGTAAATGCAATTAAATAGATAGTAAATGTAACTGAAATGGTAAATGCAACTAAAATAGTAAATGCAACTAAAATGGTAAATGCAACTAAAATGGTAAATGCAATTAAATGGTTAATGCTACTAAAATGATAAATGCAACTAAAGTGGTAAATGCAACTAAAATGGTAACTGCAACTAAAATGATAAATGCAACTAAAATGGTAAATGCAAATAAAATGGTAAATGCAACTAAGACGGTAAATGCAACTAAAATGGTGAATGCAACTAAAATGGTAAATGCAACTAAAATAGTAATGCAAGTAAAATGGTAAATGCAACTAAAATGGTAAATGGGACTAAAATGGTAAATCCAACTAAAATGGCAAATGCAACTAAAATGTTAAATGCAACTAATATGGTTAATGCAATTAAATGCTTAATGCAACTAAAATGATAAATGAAAAATGGTAAATACAACTAAAATGGTAAACATAACCAAAATTGTAATTGCAACTAAAATGGTAAATGGAACTAAAATGGTAAATGCAACTAAAATGGTAAATGCAACTAAAATGGTAAATGCAACTAAAATGGTAAATGCAACTAAAATGGTAAATGCAACTAAAATGGTAAATGCAACTAAAATGGTAAATGGAACTAAAATGGTAAATGCAATTAAATTGGTAAATGTAACTAAAATGACAAATGCAACTTAAAAGGCAAATGCAACTAAAATGGTAACTGCAACTAAAATGGTAAATGCAACTAAAATAGTAAATGCAACTAATATGGTAAATGCAACTAAAATGGTAAATGCAACTAAAATGGTAAATGTAACTAAAATGACAAATGCAACTAAAAAGGCAAATGCAACTAAAATGGTAAACATAACTAAAATTGTAATTGCAACTAAAATGGTAAATGCAACTAAAATGGTCAATGCAACTAAAATGGTAAATGCAATTAAATTGTTAATTCAACTAAAATGGTAAATGCAACTAAAATGGTAAATGCAACTAAAATGGTAAATGCAACTTAAAAATGGTAAATGCAACTAAAATGGCAAATGCAACTTAAATGGTAAATGGGACTAAAATGGTAAATGCCACTAAACTGGTAAATGCAACTAAAATGGAAAATTCAACTAAAATGGTAAATGCAATTAAATGGATATTAAATGTAACTGAAATGGTAAATGCAACAAAATAGTAAATGCAACTAAAATGGTAAATGCAACTAAAATGATTAATGCTACTAAAATGATAAATGTAACTAAAGTGGTAAATGCAACTAAAATGGTAACTGCAACTATAATGATAAATGCAACTAAAATGGTAAATGCAAATAAAATGGTAAATGCAACTAAGATGGTAAATGCAACTAAAATGGTGAATGCAACTAAAATGGTAAATGCAAGTAAAATGGCAAATGCAACGAAAATGGTAAATGCAATTAAATGGTTAATGCAACTAAAAAGGTAAATGCAACTGAAATGGTAAATGCAACTAAAATAATAAATGTAACTAAAATGGTAAATAGAACTTAAATAGTAAATGCAACTAAAATGGTAAATGCAACTAAAATGGTAAATGCAACTAAAATGTTAAATGCAACTTAAATTGGAAATGCAACTAAAATTTTAAATGGGACTAAAATGGTAAATCCAACTAAAATGGCAAATGCAACTAAAATGATAAATGCAACTAAAATGGTAAATGCAAATAAAATGGTAAATGCAACTAAGATGGTAAATGCAACTAAAATGGTTAATGCTACTAAAATGATAAATGTAACTAAAGTGGTAAATGCAACTAAAATGGTAACTGCAACTATAATGATAAATGCAACTAAAATGGTAAATGCAACTAAAATGGTAAATGCAACTAAGATGGTAAATGCAACTAAAATGGTGAATGCAACTAAAATGGTAAATGCAACTAAAATAGTAAATGCAACTAAAATGGTAAATGCAACTAAAATGGTAAATGGGACTAAAATGGTAAATCCAACTAAAATGGTAAATGCAACTAAAATGGTAAATGCAACTAAAATGGTAAATGCAATTAAATGGTTAATGCAACTAAAATGATAAATGCAAAATGGTAAATACAACTAAAATGGTAAACATAACTAAAATTGTAATTGCAACTAAAATGGTAAATGCAACTAAGATGGTAAATGCAACTAAAATGGTAAGTGCAACTAAAATGTCAAATGCAACTAAAATGGTAACTGCAACTAAAATGTTAAATGCAACTTAAATTGGAAATGCAACTATAATGGTAAATGCAACTAAAATGGTAAATGCAATTAAATGGTTAATGCAACTAAAATGGTAAATGCAACTAAAATGGTAAATGCAACTAAAATGGTAAATGCAACTAAGATGGTAAATGCAACTAAAATAGTAAATGCAACTAATATGGTAAATGCAACTAAAATAGTAAATGCAACTAAAATGGTAAATGTAACTAAAATGACAAATGCAACTAAAAAGGCAAATGCAACTAAAATGGTAAAAGTAACTAAAATTGTAATTGCAACTAAAATGGTAAATGCAACTAAAATGGTAAATGCAACTAAAATGGTAAATGCAACTAAAACGTCAAATGCAACTAAAATGGTAACTGCAACTAAAATGGTAAATGCCCTAAAATGGTAAATGCCACTAAACTGGTAAATGCAACTAAAATGGAAAATTCAACTAAAATGGTAAATGCAATTAAATAGATAGTTAATGTAACTGAAATGGTAAATGCAACTAAAATAATAAATGTAACTAAAATGGTAAATGCAACTTAAATAGTAAATGCAACTAAAATGGTAAATGCAACTAAAATGGTAAATGCATTTAAATGGTTAATGCAACTAAAATGGTAAATGCAACTAAAATGGTAAATGCAACTAAAATGGTAAATGCAACTAAGATGGTAAATGCAACTAAAATAGTAAATACAACTAATATGGTAAATGCAACTAAAATCGTAAATGCAACTAAAATGGTAAATGTAACTAAAATGACAAATGCAACTAAAAATACAAATGCAACTAAAATGGTAAACATAACTAAAATTGTAATTGCAACTAAAATGGTAAATGCAACTAAAATGGTCAATGCAACTAAAATGGTAAATGCAACTAAAACGTCAAATGCAACTAAAATGGTAACTGCAACTAAAATATTAAATGCAACTTAAATTGGAAATGCAACTATAATGGTAAATGCAGCTAAAATGGTAAATGCCCTAAAATGGTAAATGCCACTAAACTGGTAAATGCAACTAAAATGGAAAATTCAACTAATTTGGTAAATGCAATTAAATGGATAGTAAATGTAACTGAAATGGTAAATGCAACTAAAATGATAAATATAACTAAAATGGTAACTGCAACTAAAATATTAAATGCAACTTAAATTGGAAATGCAACTAAAATGGTCAATGCAACTAAAATGGTAAATGCAACTAAAATGTCAATTGCAACTAAAATGATAAATTTAACTAAAATTGTAATTGCAACTGAAATGGTAAATGCAACTAAAATGGTAAATGCAACTAAAATGTTAAATGCAACTAAAATGTCAAATGCAACTAAAATGGTAAATGCAACTAAAATGGTAAATTTAACTAAAATTGTAAATGCAACTAAAATGGCAAATGCAACTAAACTGGTAAATGCAACTAAAATGGTAAATGCACTTAAATGGTAAATGCCACTTAACTGGTAAATGCAACTAAAATGGTAAATGCAACTAAAATGACAAATGCAACGAAAATGGCAAATGCAACAAAAATGGGGAATGCTACTAAAATGGTAAATGCAACTATAATGGTAAGTTCATTTGAAATCGTTATTGCAATTAAAATGGTTAATGCAACTAAAATGGTTAATGCACCTAAGATGGCAAAATAACTTAAATGGTAAATGCATTGTAAATGATAAATGCACCTATAATGGTAAATGCAACTATAATGTTAAATGGATTTAAAATGGTAAATGCGACTAAAATGGTAACTGCAACTCAAATGGTAAATGCAACTTAAATGGTGAAGGCGACTATAATGGTAAATGTTACTTAAATGGTAAATGCCATTAATATCATAAATGTAACTAAAATGGTAAATGCAACTTAAATATTAAATGCAACTAAAATAGTAAATGCAACTAAAATGGTAAATGCAACTTAAAAATGGTAAATGCAACTAAAATGGTAAATGCAAGTAAAATGGCAAATGCAACGAAAATGGTAAATGCAATTAAATGGTTAATGCAACTAAAAAGGTAAATGCAACTGAAATGGTAAATGCAACTTTAATGATAAATGTAACTAAAATGGTAAATGGAACTTAAATAGTAAATGCAACTAAAATGGTAAATGCAACTAAAATGGTAAATGCAATTAAATGGTTAATTCAACTAAAATGGTAAATGCAACTAAAATGGTAAATGCAACTAAAATGGTAAATGCAACTTAAAAATGGTAAATGCAACTAAAATTGTAAATGCAACTTAAACGGCAAATGCAACTAAAATGGTAAATGCAATTAAATGGTTAATGCAACAAAAATGGTAAATGCAACTGAAATGGTAAATGCAACTAAAATGATAAATGTAACTAAAATGGTAAATACAACTTAAATAGTAAATGCAACTAAAATGGTAAATGCAACTAAAATGGTAAATGCAATTAAATGGTTAATGCAACTAAAATGGTAAATGCAACTAAAATGGTAAATGGAACTAAAATGGTAAATGCAACTAAGATGGTAAATGCGACTAAAATAGTAAATCCAACTAATATGGTAAATGCAACTAAAATGGTAAATGCAACTTAAATATTAAATTCAACTAAAATAGTAAATGCAACTAAAATGGTAAATGCAACTTAAAAATGGTAAATGCAACTAAAATGGTAAATGCAAGTAAAATGGCAAATGCAACTAAAATGGTAAATGCAATTAAATGGTTAATGCAACTAAAATGGTAAATGCAACTGAAATGGTAAATGCAACTAAAATGATAAATGTAACTATAATGGTAAATAGAACTTAAATAGTAAATGCAACTAAAATGGTAAATGCAACTAAAATGGTAAATGCAATTAAATGGTTAATTCAACTAAAATGGTAAATAAAACTAAAATGGTAAATGCATCTAAAATGGTAAATGCAACTAAAATGGTAAATGCAACTTAAAAATGGTAAATGCAACTAAAATGGTAAATGCAACTAAAATGGCAAATGCAACTAAAATGGTAAATGCAATTAAATGGTTAATGCAACTGAATGGTAAATGCAACTGAAATGGTAAATGCAACTAAAATGATAAATGTAACTAAAATGGTAAATAGAACTTAAATAGTAAATGCAACTAAAATGGTAAATGCAACTAAAATGGTAAATGCAACTTAAAAATGGTAAATGCAACTAAAATGGTAAATGCAACTAAAATGGCAAATGCAACTAAAATGGTAAATGCAATTAAATGGTTAGTGCAACTAAAATGGTAAATGCAACTGAAATGGTAAATGCAACTTAAATGATAAATGTAACTAAAATGGTAAATACAACTTAAATAGTAAATGCAATTAAAATGGTAAATGCAACTAAGATGGTAAATGCAACTAAAATAGTAAATGCAACTAATATGGTAAATGGAACTAAAATGGTAAATGCAATTAGATTGGTAAATGTAACTTAAATGACAAATGCAACTTAAAAGGCAAATGCAACCAAAATGGTAACTGCAACTAAAATGGTAAATGCAACTAAAATGGCAAATGCAACTAAAATGGTAAATGGGACTAAAATGGTAAATGCCACTAAACTGGTAAATGCAACTAAAATGGTAAATGCAACTTAAATGGTAAATGCAATTAAATGGTTAATGCTACTAAAATAATAAATGCAACTAAAGTGGTAAATACAACTAAAATGGTAACTGCAACTAAAATGATAAATGCAACTAAGATGGTAAATGCAACTAAAATGGTGAATGCAACTAAAATGGTAAATGCAACTAAAATAGTAATGCAACTAAAATGGTAAATGCAACTAAAATGGTAAATGGGACTAAAATGGTAAATCCAACTAAAATGGCAAATGCAACTAAAATGTTAAATGCAACTAATATGGTAAATGCAATTAAATGGTTAATGCAACTAAAATGATAAATGCAAAATGGTAAATACAACTAAAATGGTAAATGCAACTAATATGGTAAATGCAACTAAAATGGTAATTGCAACTAAAATGGTAAATGTAACTAAAATGACAAATGCAACTAAAAGGCAAATGCAACTAAAATGGTAAAAATAACTAAAATTGTAATTCCAACTAAAATGGTAAATGCAACTAAAATGGTCAATGCAACTAAAATGGTAAATGCAACTAAAATGTCAAATGCAAATAAAATGGTAACTGCAACTAAAATGTTAAATGCAACTTAAATTGGAAATGCAACCATAATGGTAAATGCAGCTAAAATTGTAAATGCCCTAAAATGGTAAATGCCACTAAACTGGTAAGTGCAACTAAAATGGAAAATTCAACTAAAATGGTAAATGCAAATAATGGATAGTAAATGTAACTGAAATGGTAAATGCAACTAAAATGATAAATGTACCTAAGATGGTAAATGCAACTAAAATGGTGAATGCAACTAAAATGGTAATTGCAACTAAAATGGTAAATGTAACTAAAATGACAAATGCAGCTAAAAAGGCAAATGCAACTAAAATGGTAAACATAACTAAAATTGTAATTCCAACTAAAATGGTAAATGCAACTTAAATAGTAAATGCAACTAAAATGGTAAATGCAACTAAAATGGTAAATGCAATTAAATGGTTAATGCTACTAAAATGATAAATGCAACTAAAGTGGTAAATGCAACTAAAATGGTAACTGCAACTAAAATGATAAATGCAACTAAGATGGTAAATGCAACTAAAATGGTGAATGCAACTAAAAGGGTAAATGCAACTAAATTAGTAAATGCAACTAAAATGGTAAATGCAACTAAAATGGTAAATGGAACTTAAAAATGGTAAATGCAACTAAAATTGTAAATGCAACTAAAATGGCAAATGCAACTAAAATGGTAAATGCAATTAAATGGTTAATGCAACTAAAATGGTAAATGCAACTGAAATGGTAAATGCAATTAAAATGATAAATGTAACTAAAATGGTAAATACAACTTAAATAGTAAACGCAACTAAAATGGTAAATGCAACTAAAATGGTAAATGCAATTAAAAGGTTAATGCAACTAAAATGGTAAATGTAACTAAAATGGTAAATGGAACTAAAATGGTAAATGCAACTAAGATGGTGAATGCAACTAAAATAGTAAATGCATCTAATATGGTAAATGGAACTAAAATGGTAAATGCAATTAAATTGGTAAATGTAACTAAAATGACAAATGCCACTTAAAAGGCAAATGCAACTAAAATGGTAACTGCAACTAAAATGGTAAATGCAACTAAAATGGCAAATGCAACTAAAATGGTAAATGGAACTAAAATGGTAAATGGAACTGAAATGGTAAATGCAACTAAAATGATAAATGTAAAATTCGACAAAAATGGTAAATGCAATTAAATGGATAGTAAATGTAACTGATATGGTAAATGCAACTAAAATGATAAGTGTAACTAAAATGGTAAATGCAATTAAAAGGTTAATGCAACTAAAATGGTAAATGTAACTAAAATGGTAAATGGAACTAAAATGGTAAATGCAACTAAGATGGTAAATGCAACTAAGATGGTAAATGCAACTAATATGGTAAATGGAACTAAAATGGTAAATGCAATTAAATTGGTAAATGTAACTAAAATGACAAATGCCACTTAAAAGGCAAATGCAACTAAAATGGTAACTGCAACTAAAATGGTAAATGCAACTAAAATGGCAAATGCAACTAAAATGGTAAATGGAACTAAAATGGTAAATGCAACTAAAATGATAAATGTAAAATTCGACAAAAATGGTAAATGCAATTAAATGGATAGTAAATGTAACTGATATGGTAAATGCAACTAAAATGATAAGTGTAACTAAAATGGTAAATGCAACTAAGATGGTAAAAGCAACTAAAATGGTAAATGCAACTAAGATGGTAAATGCAACTAAAATGTCAAATGCAACATTATACAACAGAATAGTTTGGCATAGATATTCTGATATAAGCTTTTGTTAGCAAGTAGAAATTACAAAAGTATTTATGTAGCTTTTAACACTCCCACTCATAAAAACATTTGACAATAAAATTTAAACATTCTTTAAATTATTACAAAAATAATATAATATAATAAAGCTCTTTAAAATTATTAATATGAAGAATTCTAAATTTAACTTGAATACATTTAAAGAGCAAAACTATGTAATTCAAACTTCTGTTCTAAGCCAAGTCGAAGAATGTTTGATTTGAATTTCATTGTTGACAATGGTTTGGTAAAAACGTCTGCCAGTTGATCTTCGCTTTTGACATATTTGACCAAAATATCGCCTTGCAAATCTCGTTCTCGTGTGTGCATAGCTTTATTAATATGCTTTGTGCGATAATGATATTCTGGGTTTTTGACTAGTCGTATTGTACTTTGATTATCGCAAAATCCCAGTTCTTTGTGTAATCCACGAATCCAAATTGCTTCTTTTGTACCTTCACATAATGCAACATATTCTGATTCGGTTGTTGATAAAGTTACAGGTGATTGTCGTTTACTTCTCCACGTAACTATACCATTTCCAATCATAAAAGTGTATCCAGTGATCGATCGACTGGTTTCAACATCTCTGGCATGGTCAGCATCCGTATAACCAATTAAATTCCAGTTGTCTTAGCCATATGTTATTCTTGATTTGCGCGTCTGATTCAGATATTGAAATATTCTTTTGATTGCCCTCACATGTAACTGGCTGGGATTCTCCATGAATCGACAAACTTCTCCCACTGAATATGCAATGTCTGGTCGTGAAACGGTAGCAGCAAACATCAGTGAACCGCACGCCTGGCGGTAAGGGAACGAAATCTCACAGTCGCTATCATTCGCATTTAACAAAAAAGTACCAACACCAGCGGGAGTAGTCACAGATTTTGAGTTTTCCATGTTAAATCTATGTAGATTTCGCTCATTGTATGATGTTTGTCCGATGCTTATGGTTTTCAAAGAACGGTTCCGTTCTATTTCAAGTCCTACGTAGTAGTGCCCATTACCAAGCGTAATTTGAAACTGCATTTGCAGCTTTTTTATCAGGTCATCAATTGTACTCTTGCTGCAAGACAGAACTAATCCATCATCAACGTACAATAATAAAATTACCTTTTTAGAAGATTCGCAATTAACGAATAGGCAAGGATCGGATTGTGATTGTTTCATATTACATCCCTTAATGAAATCAACAAATTTTGAGTTCCATTGACGTGATGACTGCTTCAAACCATACAAACTTTTCTTCAACCGACATACTTGACCCTTGGTATAGTTAATTCCATCCGGTACTTTCATATAGATCTCTTCGTCGAGGATTCCATTTAAGACACCTGTTTTGACATCGAATTGAACGATCTCCATTTCACAAATTGCTGCCAGTGCCAAAACACATCTGACTGAATCATAACGCACCACTGGGGAAAATGTTTCAGTGTAATCGATGCCTTCACTCTGTGAATATCCCTTCCCCACTAACCGCGCCTTGTATATTGGGTCTTCATTTGGGGTTATTTTCAGCTTAAATATCCATTTACAACCGACTACGTTCATGCAGTACTTCGGTTTTTCAACAACATCCCACGTCTGGTTCTCGTGCAACGACCATAGCTCTTCTGCAATGGCCTTCTACCATTCAAGAGATTGATCGGAGTTCATTGCTTCTTTATATGATGAAGGTTCAATTAACATTGCTAAGCAACCAAGTTTTCTTGGGATGTTTGCGTAAGCTTCTTTCCTTGTCTTGTTCATTTTTGATTTCATCAGTTTGCATTTCCTTTGATTCTACAATTGTTCTTTTTATGACATCTGTTGTAGAACTTTCACTGGATAAATCATTATTGTTATTACTGCATTCCCCGTAATCCTCATTGGGGAAGAAAAGTACTCCTCGCTAATAAAATGTTCATTAAATTTAACGTCACAACTGATTAAAATCTTCTTGGATTCTGGATCATAGAGCCGACAGTTTTTATTTGAAGATTCGTAGCCAATTAGGTGAACTCTCTTTGATTTTGGATCCCATTTCTTTCTATTGACGTTATTCGGAATATGAGCAAATCCGACTGTACCAAAAACTTTTAAATAATTTAGCTGCGGCTTTTCTCCAAACCAATGTTCGTAAGATGTCTGATTGATATCTTTCGCAGCTGTTGTCCGATTAAGAATATAAACAGCAGTTCTTATGGCTTCTGGCCAAAGTGACTTCCCTAAGCCACTTGAAATCAGCATGGTCCGTGCAGATTCCTGCACTGATCTATCGTCTCGTTCAATAAAACCATTCTGTTCAGGTGTATATGGGGCAATACGTTCCATAGTAATTCCAACTTTTGTCAGCATTGATAAAACCTGTTTGTTTATAAATTCAGCACCAGATTAGATTAGATTAGATTAGATTGATTTTATTTTTTTCTACAATTTGTTATATACAATCAATATTGCATGGCATTGTTGCCGTCTGCCTGATTGACAATTTGTTAATTCTTTATCATAACTAAGTTACAGTTTAATACTAAAATGCTTCGTTAAGTATTTGCTTTCTATATCTGAGTGCTGTCTTGCAATACATTGCTAACTTTGTTACATCCATTTCATGAAGTAGGCCAAAAATTTCTTCATCAGATAGATAGTCGCTGCCAAACGTGTACCTTCTTGTTTCCTTGAGTACTCCACACCTTCCGACAAAATGCAGAACATCTTCCCGCTCTCCCATATTACACAGGCTGCATAATAACGGTAGATCTTCTCGATGTGTCATAAAGTTCAAATTAACTAACTCTCCTCTTAACCGGAACATGAGCGAAATTTGTTCAATTGTATAATCGTCACGGAAATAGTTTCTTTCGTTAAGATTGTAATCTAGTCTGCTATAAAGCATTCGATGTAGAGAGCTTGCTGCTTGTTCCTTGTGGCGATCTCTTGCAGCATCGTCCAAACGGGCGATCAACGTATACAAAGCAGGCTTCCATAAAACAGGGTCGCTGTAGTTTACTTCGAAGTCCACCTGCTCTGCTAACTCTACCCAGTCCTTGAACCATCCCGTCCGTGTTTGGATAGCTTGTAGGACAACTTTCTTAGGAAGCCGATGGTTTGGCATATTTAATACTTTCATAACGTAGTCTACTTGCAGTTTAAAAGTCTTAATGAACAGTGGTGATACTCCTGTCTCTAACATTATCATATAGTTAGGAGTGTTCGGAGGAAGGCGAAAAATACGTTTTATATAAAACCTGAGTAATTTCTCCACTTGGTCATATTTTCTACCTCCCCACACCTGAGCTGCATAAAAAAGAACCGATTCTGACACTGCTTCGAAAACTCGGAATTTACTGCTATGTGCAAATATTGTTGAAACATTGCTTCCATGCAACATTTATAGCGGTTTTTGCTTTCGTAAGCTTTTCGGTAAAGTGCTTTTCCATACTGAGGTTCTTTGTGAAGTAAACTCCAAGATATTTGTATTCTTGCACAACCTCAATTGTTTCATTATTGTAATGCCAATGTTCATTTGCCCCAATTCTACCTCCTCCTTTCTTAAAGATCATCACTTTAGATTTGTTTAAGTTTACTTCCAGATTCCATCTCGAACAGTAAACGGAGAGTCTATTTATCATCAATTGGAGAGATTGTGGCGTGTACGCAAGCAGTACTATGTCATCAGCAAAGAGCAGTGCTTTTATGGTCATGTCTGCGTATTCAATACCCCCAGCTAATATTTCAACAATATCTTCTATGAAGAGAGCGAATAAACTTGGGCTGAGTGCACAACCCTGTCTAACACCTGAGTTCGTTGAAAACCAGTCAGAGAGGTTTTTTCCATTCCAGACCGCCGCTTTGGTATCCATGTATAGATTTTGCAGTACCCTTCCGAACTTCAGTGACATTCCTTTCTGGCAAAGCTTGTAGAATAGTGCATTACGGTCGACAGTGTCAAAAGCAGACTTGAAATCCACAAAGAAAGCGAATATTTTTTTATTTCTAGATATGAAGGAGTCAGAAATCGTGCGAAGAACGAAGATGTGGTCTATAGTGGAGTAACCCGATCTGAAGCCAGCTTGGTACTCACTGAGAAGGTTATTAAAATCTATCCATTTATTCAGGCGCAGATTATTCAGAATCGAAGTAAAAATCTTATAAGAGGCATTCAGAAACGAGATTCCTCTATAGTTTGTCGGATCTTCGGTACTACCCTTTTTGTATATCGGGAAGATCAGGGCTTCTTTAAAATGCTCTGGTATAGTTCCATGCTCTAAAATGTAGTTGAATATTTCTGTCAGATTCGCTACCAGCTCCCCAGTTCCATATCTGTAAAATTCTGCCGGAATTCCGTCAGAGCCAGCGGCCTTCCCATCCTTTTGTTCATTTATCGAAGCACACACTTCATCACACGAAATTGGTAGGTCCAGAATATTGTTTTCGAAGCCGGGGTGAGCGTAGTGAGTTGGGAATTGATTTGGAGTTGCTGGATTAAGTATTTGTTGAAAGTGTAATTTCAGCTTGCTTGGATCCAGTTCTCTACCGATAACATAATTCGTACCATTAAGCTTGCGTGCCAGGTTCCAAAACTCAGACGAATTTTTACACATTGCAAGTTTTTTCGCTTGGTCTTCAAAATAATCTTTTTTCTTCCTTCGACAGAGTGTTTTAAATTTCTGATTATATTCAATGTATAGGGCTTTCGTAGAGAGAGAGTATTGAATCGTCTATATGCATGAAGCCATGTGTATGAAAGACTTCTCGCACGCATGCATTCTTTATCAAACCATCTCTCTCTAAAAATAGTTTTTAATCGTCGGCTGTTGATGGACTTATTTTATGCCCCTTTAATACACTGTTCAATTTTGTTTAAGCTAGTATCGCTATCTTCATTCATCAGAAGTATATCCAACTGTCTTCTATAGATTGGTGCAGAATCGTTTACCCAGCGAAGTTTAGGCAGAAGTTGTAGGTCCCGCAATGCTTGATCTTCTTCTTCTCCATTAGTGAATGATACAACTACAGGCAAATGGTCTGAAAAGGGTTTTTTTTCTACTTCAAAATTTTTAATCAGTGAGCTCCAGTCACCACCTTCGAGGCCATAGTCGATAACCGAACTACCTTGCTTTCCAATATACGTAAATTCGCCCAGATAATCTCCATCGATTGTACCATTCATAACACGAAGACCGAATGAGTTGCAAAGTTCAAGCAACTTAGTTCCTCTTGCGTTCTTGGTAGTGTCTTTCGATTGTCTCTCACGCCCGATCCTTTTATTCTCACTTCCTCTTTCATTCCCAATCCTTGCATTTAGGTCACCCACAACCAATACATTTTCCGTGCATCCACAAGTCAGACATTCCTTGATGTTTTCAAAATCAGTATCCCAATGATTGCAATTGACATAAGTTGGTATTATACGAAATCTCTTACCATTTATCTTAAGATCCAGATGTATTACCAATATTCCAATCTGTTTAAACTCACAGGTGATTCCTTCCAGTCTTTTCCTCAATCCAAAGATACAGCCTCCACTTGCTCTTCCTCTTGAATGTAATTTTGTTGCGGGTACTATTCGAAGTTCGAAGTTATTGAATTCATTTTCATAATTTGATAAGTTAGTATCCATTACATATGTTTCATACAAAAATATTATTTCAAAGTTATTAAGAAAACTAATGAAATCATTAAAAATGGACTTATTTTTAAGGCCTGCTATATTATATGACAGAATTCTAAATATATTTAGTGTTTTTTCATTATGGTTTTTACTATTACTATTAATATTACAAATGGTTCTTTTAAATTTACTAACTAAAGGGCAGACGGCATTACAACTAAATACGATGTTGTGACATGGATGATGTCATGTCGGGATCATTACCAATTATACCACTTATACTTTTTTTACTGAACGCAATTATTAGAAATGTCATTCATCAAATGGTCTAATAATGACATTCCACACACGCCGTCGCATTTTAGTTTGTTTTCCCTGTCAAAATAAAACGATCTGCCTTCAACCATCAATGTTTGTCCTCGTATCCTGGTTTTTAAGAACGTATTCTTTTTATTAATTTCGGCTTTCAACTCAATTAAACGTCTTCTTCGTGCTCTTGCCGATGGTGGTAAGTCCTTATGGACAGAAAATCCGGTGTTTCTTAATTTCACGGTTGATCTTAGTAAATGTCCTACGTCCTCCCTTCGGTTCAGTCTCACGATGACATTTGCAGTCTTGTTGTTGTTTGTCGGTCGTAAAACTCGTGTTGTTGCAATAATGTTGGGTTCATTCGTTTGCAGCAGATCCAAGCAGCACTTTTTAGCCTTTTCCGTTGCATCTTCTTCACCGTTTATCGGAAAATGTACGATGACTTTTTATCATTGGCTCTCATTTCCAGAGACTCAATTTTTTGTTCCAACAAGTTGCAGCGGGTCTCGAAATTTGTTACCTGTGCCTGCAGCTCTAAATTGGTAGCTTTTAGGCTGTGGACTTCCGAATGGATAG
Organism: Philhelius pedissequus; assembly: GCA_910595825.1. Taxonomy (NCBI): domain Eukaryota; kingdom Metazoa; phylum Arthropoda; class Insecta; order Diptera; family Syrphidae; genus Philhelius; species Philhelius pedissequus. The sequence goes on along the minus strand of OU343161.1, from coordinate 224,839,562 downwards.
CTTCAAGATCAGATTTTGTTGGCAAATCTTTAAGCTTGAATTCAGCACCATTATCACAGCGTATTCTCTTTACGTTGCAGTTCCAAGCATTTTTGCATAATGCCAAAAACTCTTCAAGGAATATAGGTACTTCACACTTCGGTTTTAGAAAGTAGACAAATCGAAATCGTGCTGCTTCATCTTTCAGGAGCATAAAGTAACGAACTCCACCTAATCCAACAGCTTCCATTGGTCCACATAAATCGACGTGAATACATTCACCCTTAACGAAAATACGCTTGTTTTTACTAAGAGGGTGTGATACTCGATGCATCTTTCCAAGTCGGCATTCCTCGCAAAAGTAATCACTTTGGTTGTTAGTTTAACACCACTTAACAATCCTTTTGAGCACAACGTTTTGATGCTTGAAACATTGACATGTCCTAAACGTCGATGCCACTGCTGTAAAGAACATTCTGAAGCTTTAACACTTGTTGAGATACATGCACGTTCCACTTGAACATTTCTGAACGCCATTCTGACTTAAACCATTTCCATCTGTGTAACCAGTAGCAGATACACATTTATAAGTCTCATTGACAACGATGCTTCCTTTCTTAGTGAAGTTTGTTTCAAAACCTTTTGTTGCCAATTGGACGATAGAAAAAAGATTCACTTATGCTTTTGGAACATAGCGCACGTGTTTAATGATTCTTGTTACCCATTTTCCATCAAGCCAAGCTTCTATTTCAATCGAACCAATTCCTTCGATGTCTAAGGTTTCATCATTCGCAATTTTTACACCTTTAAACTCGCCGTCAGATGAAAATGTAGTAAACCAATCTTTTCGAAAGGTCGTATGTCGAGTCGCTGCTGAATCCGCTAACCATAAGTCAGAATAGTCAGCTGTTACAATTTCGTCCGCTATAGCATAAGCAACCAGTTTACCACCACTGTTATTGCTCGTATTGGTGCCACATTTGTTGTCATTTTTATTATCTGGACAGTTTCGTTTCCAATGACCCACCTGGCCACAAAGATGACATGTTGACTTATCTTTTCGATCGCTTTTATGTAGCTTCTTCTTCTTGAATGTCTGTTTTGCGCTAAACGCTGCTTCGTGTGTCCTTAAGTCTCTGTGCTGTGTTATGTCTGTTTCTGCCTTTTGTATTTGATCTTCTTCCAGCTGTAATTTTGACAATAGAGTTTCCATGGTACGACACTCCTTGATGTTATACCAAATTACGGAAATTTTGGAATCTCGGAGCCAAGCTGCTAATTATTCGACACATTTTTAAGTTATCGGATAATTTCTCTCCTTGGTCCTCTAACTCCGATGCAATCTGGCGTACTTTTGAAACATGTGATGTAACAGATTCATCTTCGCTCATCCTAAGACTGAAATAATCTTCGTACAGCATCATTACTCGAACGTCACTCTTCTTTTGATGAATACTTTCGAGCATTCCCAATAGTTCTTTTGATGACTTGCAGTCCAAAACGTACGATGCTTGCTCTTGATCAATCGATGCAAATAATATTGCCATCGCCTTACCATCACGTTGCAACCATTTACTTTTAATTTCTGCAGTTGCCGTACTATTCGGCTGCGCGATTGTCCCATCTACAATGTCTAACAAATCATGGCTTCGGAGAACTGCATTCATTTGAAATTTCCAACACCTGAAATTTGAAGAATTTAAACGATGTGAAATTATAGAGTTCTCAACCGCTTTTGTTTCCATTGCTGCGTCCGTCCTCAAGATTTTTTTTATTCAGACAAAAATCAAAACAAATTTAAATAAAAACTTTTGTTAACTGGGCTCAAAACCTGTTGATAGTCGACACACGAATGAAAATTATTTATTGCAAAGTAAAATTATACAATAGAATAGTTTGGCATAGATATTCTGATATAAGTTTTTCTTAGCAGGTAGAAATCACAAAAGTATTTATGTAGCTTTTAACAATGGTAAATGCAACTAAAATGGTAAATGCAACTAAGATGGTAAATGCAACTAAAATGGTAAATGCAACTAAAATGGTAAATGTAACTAAAATGACAAATGCAACTAAAAAGGCAAATGCAACTAAAATGGTAAACATAACTAAAATTGTAATTCCAACTAAAATGGTAAATGCAACTAAAATGGTGAATGCAACTAAAATTGTAAATGCAACTAAAATGTCAAATGCAAATAAAATGGTAACTGCAACTAAAATGTTAAATGCAACTTAAATTGGAAATGCAACCATAATGGTAAATGCAGCTAAAATGGTAAATGCCCTAAAATGGTAAATGCCACTAAACTGGTAAATGCAACTAAAATGGAAAATTCAACTAAAATGGTAAATGCAAATAATGGATAGTAAATGTAACTGAAATGGTAAATGAAACTAAAATGATAAATGTAACTAAAATGGTAAATGCAACTTAAATAGTAAGTGCAAATAAAATGTAAATGCAACTAAAATGGTAATTGCAATTAAATGGTTAATGCTACTAAAATGATAAATGCAACTAAAGCGGTAAATGCAACTAAAATGGTAACTGCAACTAAAATGATAAATGCAACTAAGATGGTAAATGCAACTAAAATGGTGAATGCAACTAAAATGGTAAATGCAACTAAATTAGTAAATGCAACTAAAATGGTAAATGCAACTAAAATGGTAAATGGAACTTAAAAATGGTAAATGCAACTAAAATTGTAAATGCAACTAAAATGGCAAATGCAACTAAAATGGTAAATGCAATTAAATGGTTAATGCAACTAAAATGGTAAATGCAACTGAAATGGTAAATGCAATTAAAATGATAAATGTAACTAAAATGGTAAATACAACTTAAATAGTAAATGCAACTAAAATGGTAAATGCAACTAAAATGGTAAATGCAATTAAAAGGTTAATGCAACTAAAATGGTAAATGTAACTAAAATGGTAAATGGGACTAAAATGGTAAATGCCACTAAACTGGTAAATGCAACTAAAATGGAAAATTCAACTAAAATGGTAAATGCAATTAAATGGATAGTAAATGTAACTGAAATGGTAAATGCAACTAAAATAGTAAATGCAACTAAAATGGTAAATGCAACTAAAATGGTAAATGCAATTAAATGGTTAATGCTACTAAAATGATAAATGCAACTAAAGTGGTAAATGCAACTAAAATGGTAACTGCAACTAAAATGATAAATGCAACTAAAATGGTAAATGCAAATAAAATGGTAAATGGATCTAAGATGGTAAATGCAACTAAAATGGTGAATGCAACTAAAATGGTAAATGCAACTAAAATAGTAATGCATCTAAAATGGTAAATGCAACTAAAATGGTAAATGGGACTAAAATGGTAAATCCAACTAAAATGGCAAATGCAACTAAAATGTTAAATGCAACTAATATGGTAAATGCAATTAAATGGTTAATGCAACTAAAATGATAAATGCAAAATGGTAAATACAACTAAAATGGTAAACATAACCAAAATTGTAATAGCAACTAAAATGGTAAATGCAACTAAAATGGTAAATGCAACTAAAATGGTAAATGCAACTAAAATGATAAATGGAACTAAAATGGTAAATGCAACTAAGATGGTAAATGCAACTAAAATAGTAAATGCAACTAATATGGTAAATGGAACTAAAATGGTAAATGCAATTAAATTGGTAAATGTAACTAAAATGACAAATGCAACTTAAAAGGCAAATGCAACTAAAATGGTAACTGCAACTAAAATGGTAAATGCAACTAAAATAGTAAATGCAACTAATATGGTAAATGCAACTAAAATGGTAAATGCAACTAAAATGGTAAATGTAACTAAAATGACAAATGCAACTAAAAAGGCAAATGCAACTAAAATGGTAAACATAACTAAAATTGTAATTCCAACTAAAATGGTAAATGCAACTAAAATGGTCAATGCAACTAAAATGGTAAATGCAACTAAAATGTCAAATGCAAATAAAATGGTAACTGCAACTAAAATGTTAAATGCAACTTAAATTGGAAATGCAACCATAATGGTAAATGCAGCTAAAATGGTAAATGCCCTAAAATGGTAAATGCCACTAAACTGGTAAATGCAACTAAAATGGAAAATTCAACTAAAATGGTAAATGCAAATAATGGATAGTAAATGTAACTGAAATGGTTAATGCAACTAAAATGATAAATGTAACTAAAATGGTAAATGCAACTTAAATAGTAAATGCAACTAAAATGGTAAATGCAACTAAAATGGTAAATGCAATTAAATGGTTAATGCTACTAAAATGATAAATGCAACTAAAGCGGTAAATGCAACAAAAATGGTAACTGCAACTAAAATGATAAATGCAACTAAGATGGTAAATGCAACTAAAATGGTGAATGCAACTAAAATGATAAATGCAACTAAATTAGTAAATGCAACTAAAATGGTAAATGCAACTAAAATGGTAAATGGAACTTAAAAATGGTAAATACAACTAAAATTGTAAATGCAACTAAAATGGCAAATGCAACTAAAATGGTAAATGCAATTAAATGGTTAATGTAACTAAAATGGTAAATGCAACTGAAATGGTAAATGAAATTAAAATGATAAATGTAACTAAAATGGTAAATACAACTTAAATAGTAAATGCAACTAAAATGGTAAATGCAACTAAAATGGTAAATGCAATTAAAAGGTTAATGCAACTAAAATGGTAAATGTAACTAAAATGGTAAATGGAACTAAAATGGTAAATGCAACTAAGATGGTAAATGCAACTAAAATAGTAAATGCAACTAATATGGTAAATGGAACTAAAGTGGTAAATGCAATTAAATTGGTAAATGTAACTAAAATGACAAATGCAACTTAAAAGGCAAATGCAACTAAAATGGTAACTGCAACTAAAATGGTAAATGCAACTAAAATGGCAAATGCAACTAAAATGGTAAATGGAACTAAAATGGTAAATGCAACTGAAATGGTAAATGCAACTAAAATGATAAATGTAACTAAAATGGTAAATAGAACTTAAATAGTAAATGCAACTAAAATGGTAAATGCAACTAAAATGGTAAATGCAATTAAATGGTTAATTCAACTAAAATGGTAAATGCAACTAAAATGGTAAATGCATCTAAAATGGTAAATGCAACTAAAATGGTAAATGCAACTTAAAAATGGTAAATGCAACTGAAATGGTAAATGCAACTAAAATGGCAAATGCAACTAAAATGGTAAGTGCAATTAAATGGTTAATGCAACTAAAATGGTAAATGCAACTGAAATGGTAAATGCAACTAAAATGATAAATGTAACTAAAATGGAAAATAGAACTTAAATAGTAAATGCAACTAAAATGGTAAATGCAACTAAAATGGTAAATGCAACTTAAAAATGGTAAATGCAACTAAAATGGTAAATGCAACTAAAATGGAAAATGCAACTAAAATGGTAAATGCAATTAAATGGTTAATGCAACTAAAATGGTAAATGCAACTGAAATGGTAAATGCAACTAAAATGGTAAATGGAACTAAAATGGTAAATGCAACTAAGATGGTAAATGCAACTAAAATAGTAAATGCAACTAAGATGGTAAATAGAACTTAAATAGTAAATGCAACTTAAATAGTAAATGCAACTAACATGGTAAATGCAACTAAAATGGTAAATGCAACTAAGATGGTAAATGCAACTAAAATAGTAAATGCAACTAATATGGTAAATGGAACTAAAATGGTAAATGCAACTAAGATGGTAAATGCAACTAAAATAGTAAATGCAACTAATATGGTAAATGGAACTAAAATGGTAAATGCAATTAAATTGGTAAATGTAACTAAAATGACAAATGCAACTTAAAAGGCAAATGCAACTAAAATGGTAACTGCAACTAAAATGGTAAATGCAACTAAAATGGCAAATGCAACTAAAATGGTAAATGGGACTAAAATGGTAAATGCCACTAAACTGGTAAATGCAACTAAAATGGAAAATTCAACTAAAATGGTAAATGCAATTAAATAGATAGTAAATGTAACTGAAATGGTAAATGCAACTAAAATAGTAAATGCAACTAAAATGGTAAATGCAACTAAAATGGTAAATGCAATTAAATGGTTAATGCTACTAAAATGATAAATGCAACTAAAGTGGTAAATGCAACTAAAATGGTAACTGCAACTAAAATGATAAATGCAACTAAAATGGTAAATGCAAATAAAATGGTAAATGCAACTAAGACGGTAAATGCAACTAAAATGGTGAATGCAACTAAAATGGTAAATGCAACTAAAATAGTAATGCAAGTAAAATGGTAAATGCAACTAAAATGGTAAATGGGACTAAAATGGTAAATCCAACTAAAATGGCAAATGCAACTAAAATGTTAAATGCAACTAATATGGTTAATGCAATTAAATGCTTAATGCAACTAAAATGATAAATGAAAAATGGTAAATACAACTAAAATGGTAAACATAACCAAAATTGTAATTGCAACTAAAATGGTAAATGGAACTAAAATGGTAAATGCAACTAAAATGGTAAATGCAACTAAAATGGTAAATGGAACTAAAATGGTAAATGCAACTAAGATGGTAAATGCAACTAAAATAGTAAATGCAACTAATATGGTAAATGGAACTAAAATGGTAAATGCAATTAAATTGGTAAATGTAACTAAAATGACAAATGCAACTTAAAAGGCAAATGCAACTAAAATGGTAACTGCAACTAAAATGGTAAATGCAACTAAAATAGTAAATGCAACTAATATGGTAAATGCAACTAAAATGGTAAATGCAACTAAAATGGTAAATGTAACTAAAATGACAAATGCAACTAAAAAGGCAAATGCAACTAAAATGGTAAACATAACTAAAATGGTAATTGCAACTAAAATGGTAGATGTAACTAAAATGGTAAATGCAACTAAAATGGTAAATGCAATTAAATGGTTAATTCAACTAAAATGGTAAATGCAACTAAAATGGTAAATGCAACTAAAATGGTAAATGCAACTTAAAAATGGTAAATGCAACTAAAATGGCAAATGCAACTAAAATGGTAAATGGGACTAAAATGGTAAATGCCACTAAACTGGTAAATGCAACTAAAATGGAAAATTCAACTAAAATGGTAAATGCAATTAAATGGATATTAAATGTAACTGAAATGGTAAATGCAACAAAATAGTAAATGCAACTAAAATGGTAAATGCAACTAAAATGGTTAATGCTACTAAAATGATAAATGTAACTAAAGTGGTAAATGCAACTAAAATGGTAACTGCAACTATAATGATAAATGCAACTAAAATGGTAAATGCAAATAAAATGGTAAATGCAACTAAGATGGTAAATGCAACTAAAATGGTGAATGCAACTAAAATGGTAAATGCAAGTAAAATAGCAAATGCAACGAAAATGGTAAATGCAATTAAATGGTTAATGCAACTAAAAAGGTAAATGCAACTGAAATGGTAAATGCAACTAAAATAATAAATGTAACTAAAATGGTAAATAGAACTTAAATAGTAAATGCAACTAAAATGGTAAATGCAACTAAAATGGTAAATGCAACTAAAATGTTAAATGCAACTTAAATTGGAAATGCAACTAAAATGGTAAATGGGACTAAAATGGTAAATCCAACTAAAATGGCAAATGCAACTAAAATGTTAAATGCAACTAAAATGGTAAATGCAAATAAAATGGTAAATGCAACTAAGATGGTAAATGCAACTAAAATGGTTAATGCTACTAAAATGATAAGTGTAACTAAAGTGGTAAATGCAACTAAAATGGTAACTGCAACTATAATGATAAATGCAACTAAAATGGTAAATGCAAATAAAATGGTAAATGCAACTAAGATGGTAAATGCAACTAAAATGGTGAATGCAACTAAAATGGTAAATGCAACTAAAATAGTAAATGCAACTAAAATGGTAAATGCAACTAAAATGGTAAATGGGACTAAAATGGTAAATCCAACTAAAATGGCAAATGCAACTAAAATGTTAAATGCAACTAAAATGGTAAATGCAATTAAATGGTTAATGCAACTAAAATGATAAATGCAAAATGGTAAATACAACTAAAATGGTAAACATAACTAAAATTGTAATTGCAACTAAAATGGTAAATGCAACTAAGATGGTAAATGCAACTAAAATGGTAAATGCAACTAAAATGTCAAATGCAACTAAAATGGTAACTGCAACTAAAATGTTAAATGCAACTTAAATTGGAAATGCAACTATAATGGTAAATGCAACTAAAATGGTAAATGCATTTAAATGGTTAATGCAACTAAAATGTTAAATGCAACTAAAATGGTAAATGCAACTAAAATGGTAAATGCAACTAAGATGGTAAATGCAACTAAAATAGTAAATGCAACTAATATGGTAAATGCAACTAAAATCGTAAATGCAACTAAAATGGTAAATGTAACTAAAATGACAAATGCAACTAAAAAGGCAAATGCAACTTAAATGGTAAACATAACTAAAATTGTAATTGCAACTAAAATGGTAAATGCAACTAAAATGGTCAATGCAACTAACATGGTAAATGCAACTAAAACGTCAAATGCAACTAAAATGGTAACTGCAACTAAAATGGTAAATGCCCTAAAATGGTAAATGCCACTAAACTGGTAAATGCAACTAAAATGGAAAATTCAACTAAAATGGTAAATGCAATTAAATAGATAGTTAATGTAACTGAAATGGTAAATGCAACTAAAATGATAAATGTAACTAAAATGGTAAATGCAACTTAAATAGTAAATGCAACTAAAATGGTAAATGCAACTAAAATGGTAAATGCATTTAAATGGTTAATGCAACTAAAATGGTAAATGCAACTAAAATGGTAAATGCAACTAAAATGGTAAATGCAACTAAGATGGTAAATGCAACTAAAATAGTAAATGCAACTAATATGGTAAATGCAACTAAAATCGTAAATGCAACTAAAATGGTAAATTGAACTAAAATGACAAATGCAACTAAAAATACAAATGCAACTAAAATGGTAAACATAACTAAAATTGTAATTGCAACTAAAATGGTAAATGTCTAAAATGGTCAATGCAACTAAAATGGTAAATGCAACTAAAACGTCAAATGCAACTAAAATGGTAACTGCAACTAAAATATTAAATGCAACTTAAATTGGAAATGCAACTATAATGGTAAATGCAGCTAAAATGGTAAATGCCCTAAAATGGTAAATGCCACTAAACTGGTAAATGCAACTAAAATGGAAAATTCAACTAATTTGGTAAATGCAATTAAATGGATAGTAAATGTAACTGAAATGGTAAATGCAACTAAAATGATAAATATAACTAAAATGGTAAATGCAACTAAAATGGTCAATGCAACTAAAATGGTAAATGCAACTAAAATGTCAATTGCAACTAAAATGGTAAATTTAACTAAAATTGTAATTGCAACTGAAATGGTAAATGCAACTAAAATGGTAAATGCAACTAAAATGTTAAATGCAACTAAAATGTCAAATGCAACTAAAATGGTAAATGCAACTAAAATGGTAAATTTAACTAAAATTGTAAATGCAACTAAAATGGCAAATGCAACTAAACTGGTAAATGCAACTAAAATGGTAAATGCACTTAAATGGTAAATGCCACTTAACTGGTAAATGCAACTAAAATGGTAAATGCAACTAAAATGACAAATGCAACTAAAATGGCAAATGCAACAAAAATGGGGAATGCTACTAAAATGGTAAATGCAACTATAATGGTAAGTTCATTTAAAATCGTTATTGCAATTAAAATGGTTAATGCAACTAAAATGGTTAATGCACCTAAGATGGCAAAATAACTTAAATGGTAAATGCATTGTAAAACAACTAAAATGGTAAATGCAACTAAAATGTCAAATGCAACTAAAATGGTAAATTTAACTAAAATGGTAATTGCAACTAAAATGGTAAATGCAACTAAAATGGTAAATGCAACTAAAATGACAAATGCAACTAAAATGTCAAATGCAACTAAAATGGTAAATGCAACTAAAATGGTAAATTTAACTAAAATTGTAAATGCAACTAAAATTTCAAATGCAACTAAACTGGTAAATGCAACTAAAATGGTAAATGCACTTAAATGGTAAATGCCACTTAACTGGTAAATGCAACTAAAATGGTAAATGCAACTAAAATGACAAATGCAACTAAAATGGCAAATGCAACAAAAATGGCGAATGCTACTAAAATGTTAAATGCAACTATAATGGTAAATTCATTTAAAATGGTTATTGCAATTAAAATGGTTAATGCAACTAAAATGGTTAATGCACCTAAGATGGAAAAATAACTTAAATGGTAAATGCATTGTAAATGATAAATGCAACTATAATGGTAAATGCAACTATAATGTTAAATGGATTTAAAATGGTAAATGCGACTAAAATGGTAACTGCAACTCAAATGGTAAATGCAACTTAAATGGTGAAGGCGACTATAATGGTAAATGTTACTTAAATGGTAAATGCCATTAATATGATAAATGTAACTAAAATGGTAAATGCAACTTAAATATTAAATGCAACTAAAATAGTAAATGCAACTAAAATGGTAAATGCAACTAAAATGGTAAATGCAACTAAAATGGTAAATGCAAGTAAAATGGCAAATGCAACGAAAATGGTAAATGCAAGTAAATGGTTAATGCAACTAAAAAGGTAAATGCAACTGAAATGGTAAATGCAACTTAAATGATAAATGTAACTAAAATGGTAAATGGAACTTAAATAGTAAATGCAACTAAAATGGTAAATGCAACTAAAATGGTAAATGCAATTAAATGGTTAATTCAACTAAAATGGTAAATGCAACTAAAATGGTAAATGCAACTAAAATGGTAAATGCAACTTAAAAATGGTAAATGCAACTAAAATGGTAAATGCAACTTAAATGGCAAATGCAACTAAAATGGTAAATGCAATTAAATGGTTAATGCAACAAAAATGGTAAATGCAACTGAAATGGTAAATGCAACTAAAATGATAAATGTAACTAAAATGGTAAATACAACTTAAATAGTAAATGCAACTAAAATGGTAAATGCAACTAAAATGGTAAATGCAATTAAATGATTAATGCAACTAAAATGGTAAATGCAACTAAAATGGTAAATGGAACTAAAATGGTAAATGCAACTAAGATGGTAAATGCGACTAAAATAGTAAATGCAACTAATATGGTAAATGCAACTAAAATGGTAAATGCAACTTAAATATTAAATTCAACTAAAATAGTAAATGCAACTAAAATGGTAAATGCAACTTAAAAATGGTAAATGCAACTAAAATGGTAAATGCAAGTAAAATGGCAAATGCAACTAAAATGGTAAATGCAATTAAATGGTTAATGCAACTAAAATGGTAAATGCAACTGAAATGGTAAATGCAACTAAAATGATAAATGTAACTATAATGGTAAATAGAACTTAAATAGTAAATGCAACTAAAATGGTAAATGCAATTAAATGGTTAATTCAACTAAAATGGTAAATAAAACTAAAATGGTAAATGCATCTAAAATGGTAAATGCAACTAAAATGGTAAATGCAACTTAAAAATGGTAAATGCAACTAAAATGGTAAATGCAACTAAAATGGCAAATGCAACTAAAATGGTAAATGCAATTAAATGGTTAATGCAACTAAAATGGTAAATGCAACTGAAATGGTAAATGCAACTAAAATGATAAATGTAACTAAAATGGTAAATAGAACTTAAATAGTAAATGCAACTAAAATGGTAAATGCAACTAAAATGGTAAATGCAACTTAAAAATGGTAAATGCAACTAAAATGGTAAATGCAACTAAAATGGCAAATGCAACTAAAATGGTAAATGCAATTAAATGGTTAGTGCAACTAAAATGGTAAATGCAACTGAAATGGTAAATGCAACTTAAATGATAAATGTAACTAAAATGGTAAATACAACTTAAATAGTAAATGCAATTAAAATGGTAAATGCAACTAAGATGGTAAATGCAACTAAAATAGTAAATGCAACTAATATGGTAAATGGAACTAAAATGGTAAATGCAATTAGATTGGTAAATGTAACTAAAATGACAAATGCAACTTAAAAGGCAAATGCAACTAAAATGGTAACTGCAACTAAAATGGTAAATGCAACTAAAATGGCAAATGCAACTAAAATGGTAAATGGGACTAAAATGGTAAATGCCACTAAACTGGTAAATGCAACTAAAATGGAAAATTCAACTAAAATGGTAAATGCAATTAAATGGATAGTAAATGTAACTGAAATGGTAAATGCAACTAAAATAGTAAATGCAACTAAAATGGTAAATGCAACTAAAATGGTAAATGCAATTAAATGGTTAATGCTACTAAAATAATAAATGCAACTAAAGTGGTAAATACAACTAAAATGGTAACTGCAACTAAAATGATAAATGCAACTAAGATGGTAAATGCAACTAAAATGGTGAATGCAACTAAAATGGTAAATGCAACTAAAATAGTAATGCAACTAAAATGGTAAATGCAACTAAAATGGTAAATGGGACTAAAATGGTAAATCCAACTAAAATGGCAAATGCAACTAAAATGTTAAATGCAACTAATATGGTAAATGCAATTAAATGGTTAATGCAACTAAAATGATAAATGCAAAATGGTAAATACAACTAAAATGGTAAACATAACTACAATTGTAATTGCAACTAAAATAGTAAATGCAACTAAAATGGTAAATGCAACTAAAATGGTAAATGCAACTAAAATGGTAAATGGAACTAAAATGGTAAATGCAACTAAGATGGTAAATGCAGCTAAAATAGTAAATGCAACTAATATGGTAAATGGAACTAAAATGGTAAATGCAATTAAATTGGTAAATGTAACTAAAATGACAAATGCAACTTAAAAGGCAAATGCAACTAAAATGGTAACTGCAACTAAAATGGTAAATGCAACTAAAATAGTAAATGCAACTAGTATGGTAAATGCAACTAAAATGGTAATTGCAACTAAAATGGTAAATGTAACTAAAATGACAAATGCAACTAAAAAGGCAAATGCAACTAAAATGGTAAACATAACTAAAATTGTAATTCCAACTAAAATGGTAAATGCAACTTAAATAGTAAATGCAACTAAAATGGTAAATGCAACTAAAATGGTAAATGCAATTAAATGGTTAATGCTACTAAAATGATAAATGCAACTAAAGTGGTAAATGCAACTAAAATGGTAACTGCAACTAAAATGATAAATGCAACTAAGATGGTAAATGCAACTAAAATGGTGAATGCAACTAAAATGGTAAATGCAACTAAATTAGTAAATGCAACTAAAATGGTAAATGCAACTAAAATGGTAAATGGAACTTAAAAATGGTAAATGCAACTAAAATTGTAAATGCAACTAAAATGGCAAATGCAACTAAAATGGTAAATGCAATTAAATGGTTAATGCAACTAAAATGGTAAATGCAACTGAAATGGTAAATGCAATTAAAATGATAAATGTAACTAAAATGGTAAATACAACTTAAATAGTAAATGCAACTAAAATGGTAAATGCAACTAAAATGGTAAATGCAATCAAAAGGTTAATGCAACTAAAATGGTAAATGTAACTAAAATGGTAAATGGAACTAAAATGGTAAATGCAACTAAGATGGTAAATGCAACTAAGATGGTAAATGCAACTAATATGGTAAATGGAACTAAAATGGTAAATGCAATTAAATTGGTAAATGTAACTAAAATGACAAATGCCACTTAAAAGGCAAATGCAACTAAAATGGTAACTGCAACTAAAATGGTAAATGCAACTAAAATGGCAAATGCAACTAAAATGGTAAATGGAACTAAAATGGTAAATGGAACTGAAATGGTAAATGCAACTAAAATGATAAATGTAAAATTCGACAAAAATGGTAAATGCAATTAAATGGATAGTAAATGTAACTGATATGGTAAATGCAACTAAAATGATAAGTGTAACTAAAATGGTAAATGCAACTAAGATGGTAAAAGCAACTAAAATGGTAAATGCAACTAAGATGGTAAATGCAACTAAAATGTCAAATGCAACATTATACAACAGAATAGTTTGGCATAGATATTCTGATATAAGCTTTTGTTAGCAAGTAGAAATTACAAAAGTATTTATGTAGCTTTTAACACTCCCACTCATAAAAACATTTGACAATAAAATTTAAACATTCTTTAAATTATTACAAAAATAATATAATATAATAAAGCTCTTTAAAATTATTAATATGAAGAATTCTAAATTTAACTTGAATACATTTAAAGAGCAAAACTATGTAATTCAAACTTCTGTTCTAAGCCAAGTCGAAGAATGTTTGATTTGAATTTCATTGTTGACAATGGTTTGGTAAAAACGTCTGCCAGTTGATCTTCGCTTTTGACATATTTGACCAAAATATCGCCTTGCAAATCTCGTTCTCGTGTGTGCATAGCTTTATTAATATGCTTTGTGCGATAATGATATTCTGGGTTTTTGACTAGTCGTATTGTACTTTGATTATCGCAAAATCCCAGTTCTTTGTGTAATCCACGAATCCAAATTGCTTCTTTTGTACCTTCACATAATGCAACATATTCTGATTCGGTTGTTGATAAAGTTACAGGTGATTGTCGTTTACTTCTCCACGTAACTATACCATTTCCAATCATAAAAGTGTATCCAGTGATCGATCGACTGGTTTCAACATCTCTGGCATGGTCAGCATCCGTATAACCAATTAAATTCCAGTTGTCTTAGCCATATGTTATTCTTGATTTGCGCGTCTGATTCAGATATTGAAATATTCTTTTGATTGCCCTCACATGTAACTGGCTAGGATTCTCCATGAATCGACAAACTTCTCCCACTGAATATGCAATGTCTGGTCGTGAAACGGTAGCAGCAAACATCAGTGAACCGCACGCCTGGCGGTAAGGGAACGAAATCTCACAGTCGCTATCATTCGCATTTAACAAAAAAGTACCAACACCAGCGGGAGTAGTCACAGATTTTGAGTTTTCCATGTTGAATCTATGTAGATTTCGCTCATTGTATGATGTTTGTCCGATGCTTATGGTTTTCAAAGAACGGTTCCGTTCTATTTCAAGTCCTACGTAGTAGTGCCCATTACCAAGCGTAATTTGAAACTGCATTTGCAGCTTTTTTATCAGGTCATCAATTGTACTCTTGCTGCAAGACAGAACTAATCCATCATCAACGTACAATAATAAAATTACCTTTTTAGAAGATTCGCAATTAACGAATAGGCAAGGATCGGATTGTGATTGTTTCATATTACATCCCTTAATGAAATCAACAAATTTTGAGTTCCATTGACGTGATGACTGCTTCAAACCATACAAACTTTTCTTCAACCGACATACTTGACCCTTGGTATAGTTAATTCCATCCGGTACTTTCATATAGATCTCTTCGTCGAGGATTCCATTTAAGACACCTGTTTTGACATCGAATTGAACGATCTCCATTTCACAAATTGCTGCCAGTGCCAAAACACATCTGACTGAATCATAACGCACCACTGGGGAAAATGTTTCAGTGTAATCGATGCCTTCACTCTGTGAATATCCCTTCCCCACTAACCGCGCCTTGTATATTGGGTCTTCATTTGGGGTTATTTTCAGCTTAAATATCCATTTACAACCGACTACGTTCATGCAGTACTTCGGTTTTTCAACAACATCCCACGTCTGGTTCTCGTGCAACGACCGTAGCTCTTCTGCAATGGCCTTCTACCATTCAAGAGATTGATCGGAGTTCATTGCTTCTTTATATGATGAAGGTTCAATAAACATTGCTAAGCAACCAAGTTTTCTTGGGATGTTTGCGTAAGCTTCTTTCCTTGTCTTGTTCATTTTTGATTTCATCAGTTTGCATTTCCTTTGATTCTACAATTGTTCTTTTTATGACATCTGTTGTAGAACTTTCACTGGATAAATCATTATTGTTATTACTGCATTCCCCGTAATCCTCATTGGGGAAGAAAAGTACTCCTCGCTAATAAAATGTTCATTAAATTTAACGTCACAACTGATTAAAATCTTCTTGGATTCTGGATCATAGAGCCGACAGTTTTTATTTGAAGATTCGTAGCCAATTAGGTGAACTCTCTTTGATTTTGGATCCCATTTCTTTCTATTGACGTTATTCGGAATATGAGCAAATCCGACTGTACCAAAAACTTTTAAATAATTTAGCTGCGGCTTTTCTCCAAACCAATGTTCGTAAGATGTCTGATTGATATCTTTCGCAGCTGTTGTCCGATTAAGAATATAAACAGCAGTTCTTATGGCTTCTGGCCAAAGTGACTTCCCTAAGCCACTTGAAATCAGCATGGTCCGTGCAGATTCCTGCACTGATCTATCGTCTCGTTCAATAAAACCATTCTGTTCAGGTGTATATGGGGCAATACGTTCCATAGTAATTCCAACTTTTGTCAGCATTGATAAAACCTGTTTGTTTATAAATTCAGCACCAGATTAGATTAGATTAGATTAGATTGATTTTATTTTTTTCTACAATTTGTTACAATTTGTTATATACAATCAATATTGCATGGCATTGTTGCCGTCTGCCTGATTGACAATTTGTTAATTCTTTATCATAACTAAGTTACAGTTTAATAGGCTGAGTGCACAACCCTGTCTAACACCTGAGTTCGTTGAAAACCAGTCAGAGAGGTTTTTTCCATTCCAGACCGCCGCTTTGGTATCCATGTATAGATTTTGCAGTACCCTTCCGAACTTCAGTGACATTCCTTTCTGGCAAAGCTTGTAGAATAGTGCATTACGGTCGACAGTGTCAAAAGCAGACTTGAAATCCACAAAGAAAGCGAATATTTTTTTATTTCTAGATATGAAGGAGTCAGAAATCGTGCGAAGAACGAAGATGTGGTCTATAGTGGAGTAACCCGATCTGAAGCCAGCTTGGTACTCACTGAGAAGGTTATTAAAATCTATCCATTTATTCAGGCGCTTATTCAGAATCGAAGTAAAAATCTTATAAGAGGCATTCAGAAACGAGATTCCTCTATAGTTTGTCGGATCTTCGGTACTACCCTTTTTGTATATCGGGAAGATCAGGGCTTCTTTAAAATGCTCTGGTATAGTTCCATGCTCTAAAATGTAGTTGAATATTTCTGTCAGATTCGCTACCAGCTCCCCAGTTCCATATCTGTAAAATTCTGCCGGAATTCCGTCAGAGCCAGCGGCCTTCCCATCCTTTTGTTCATTTATCGAAGCACACACTTCATCACACGAAATTGGTAGGTCCAGAATATTGTTTTCGAAGCCGGGGTGAGCGTAGTGAGTTGGGAATTGATTTGGAGTTGCTGGATTAAGTATTTGTTGAAAGTGTAATTTCAGCTTGCTTGGATCCAGTTCTCTACCGATAACATAATTCGTACCATTAAGCTTGCGTGCCAGGTTCCAAAACTCAGACGAATTTTTACACATTGCAAGTTTTTTCGCTTGGTCTTCAAAATAATCTTTTTTCTTCCTTCGACAGAGTGTTTTAAATTTCTGATTATATTCAATGTATAGGGCTTTCGTAGAGAGAGAGTATTGAATCGTCTATATGCATGAAGCCATGTGTATGAAAGACTTCTCGCACGCATGCATTCTTTATCAAACCATCTCTCTCTAAAAATAGTTTTTAATCGTCGGCTGTTGATGGACTTATTTTATGCCCCTTTAATACACTGTTCAATTTTGTTTAAGCTAGTATCGCTATCTTCATTCATCAGAAGTATATCCAACTGTCTTCTATAGATTGGTGCAGAATCGTTTACCCAGCGAAGTTTAGGCAGAAGTTGTAGGTCCCGCAATGCTTGATCTTCTTCTTCTCCATTAGTGAATGATACAACTACAGGCAAATGGTCTGAAAAGGGTTTTTTTTCTACTTCAAAATTTTTAATCAGTGAGCTCCAGTCACCACCTTCGAGGCCATAGTCGATAACCGAACTACCTTGCTTTCCAATATACGTAAATTCGCCCAGATAATCTCCATCGATTGTACCATTCATAACACGAAGACCGAATGAGTTGCAAAGTTCAAGCAACTTAGTTCCTCTTGCGTTCTTGGTAGTGTCTTTCGATTGTCTCTCACGCCCGATCCTTTTATTCTCACTTCCTCTTTCATTCCCAATCCTTGCATTTAGGTCACCCACAACCAATACATTTTCCGTGCATCCACAAGTCAGACATTCCTTGATGTTTTCAAAATCAGTATCCCAATGATTGCAATTGACATAAGTTGGTATTATACGAAATCTCTTACCATTTATCTTAAGATCCAGATGTATTACCAATATTCCAATCTGTTTGAACTCACAGGTGATTCCTTCCAGTCTTTTCCTCAATCCAAAGATACAGCCTCCACTTGCTCTTCCTCTTGAATGTAATTTTGTTGCGGGTACTATTCGAAGTTCGAAGTTATTGAATTCATTTTCATAATTTGATAAGTTAGTATCCATTACATATGTTTCATACAAAAATATTATTTCAAAGTTATTAAGAAAACTAATGAAATCATTAAAAATGGACTTATTTTTAAGGCCTGCTATATTATATGACAGAATTCTAAATATATTTAGTGTTTTTTCATTATGGTTTTTACTATTACTATTAATATTACAAATGGTTCTTTTAAATTTACTAACTAAAGGGCAGACGGCATTACAACTAAATACGATGTTGTGACATGGATGATGTCATGTCGGGATCATTACCAATTATACCACTTATACTTTTTTTACTGAACGCAATTATTAGAAATGTCATTCATCAAATGGTCTAATAATGACATTCCACACACGCCGTCGCATTTTAGTTTATTTTCCCTGTCAAAATAAAACGATCTGCCTTCAACCATCAATGTTTGTCCTCGTATCCTGGTTTTTAAGAACGTATTCTTTTTATTAATTTCGGCTTTCAACTCAATTAAACGTCTTCTTCGTGCTCTTGCCGATGGTGGTAAGTCCTTATGGACAGAAAATCCGGTGTTTCTTAATTTCACGGTTGATCTTAGTAAATGTCCTACGTCCTCCCTTCGGTTCAGTCTCACGATGACATTTGCAGTCTTGTTGTTGTTTGTCGGTCGTAAAACTCGTGTTGTTGCAATAATGTTGGGTTCATTCGTTTGCAGCAGATCCAAGCAGCACTTTTTAGCCTTTTCCGTTGCATCTTCTTCACCGTTTATCGGAAAATGTACGATGACTTTTTATCATTGGCTCTCATTTCCAGAGACTCAATTTTTTGTTCCAACAAGTTGCAGCGGGTCTCGAAATTTGTTACCTGTGCCTGCAGCTCTAAATTGGTAGCTTTTAGGCTGTGGACTTCCGAATGGATAGCTTCAAGATCAGATTTTGTTGGCAAATCTTTAAGCTTGAATTCAGCACCATTATCACAGCGTATTCTCTTTACGTTGCAGTTCCAAGCATTTTTGCATAATGCCAAAAACTCTTCAAGGAATATAGGTACTTCACACTTCGGTTTTAGAAAGTAGACAAATCGAAATCGTGCTGCTTCATCTTTCAGGAGCATAAAGTAACGAACTCCACCTAATCCAACAGCTTCCATTGGTCCACATAAATCGACGTGAATACATTCACCCTTAACGAAAATACGCTTGTTTTTACTAAGAGGGTGTGATACTCGATGCATCTTTCCAAGTCGGCATTCCTCGCAAAAGTAATCACTTTGGTTGTTAGTTTAACACCACTTAACAATCCTTTTGAGCACAACGTTTTGATGCTTGAAACATTGACATGTCCTAAACGTCGATGCCACTGCTGTAAAGAACATTCTGAAGCTTTAACACTTGTTGAGATACATGCACGTTCCACTTGAACATTTCTGAACGCCATTCTGACTTAAACCATTTCCATCTGTGTAACCAGTAGCAGATACACATTTATAAGTCTCATTGACAACGATGCTTCCTTTCTTAGTGAAGTTTGTTTCAAAACCTTTTGTTGCCAATTGGACGATAGAAAAAAGATTCACTTATGCTTTTGGAACATAGCGCACGTGTTTAATGATTCTTGTTACCCATTTTCCATCAAGCCAAGCTTCTATTTCAATCGAACCAATTCCTTCGATGTCTAAGGTTTCATCATTCGCAATTTTTACACCTTTAAACTCGCCGTCAGATGAAAATGTAGTAAACCAATCTTTTCGAAAGGTCGTATGTCGAGTCGCTGCTGAATCCGCTAACCATAAGTCAGAATAGTCAGCTGTTACAATTTCGTCCGCTATAGCATAAGCAACCAGTTTACCATCACTGTTATTGCTCGTATTGGTGCCACATTTGTTGTCATTTTTATTATCTGGACAGTTTCGTTTCCAATGACCCACCTGGCCACAAAGATGACATGTTGACTTATCTTTTCGATCGCTTTTATGTAGCTTCTTCTTCTTGAATGTCTGTTTTGCGCTAAACGCTGCTTCGTGTGTCCTTAAGTCTCTGTGCTGTGTTATGTCTGTTTCTGCCTTTTGTATTTGATCTTCTTCCAGCTGTAATTTTGACAATAAAGTTTCCATGGTACGACACTCCTTGATGTTATACCAAATTACGGAAATTTTGGAATCTCGGAGCCAAGCTGCTAATTATTCGACACATTTTTAAGTTATCGGATAATTTCTCTCCTTGGTCCTCTAACTCCGATGCAATCTGGCGTACTTTTGAAACATGTGATGTAACAGATTCATCTTCGCTCATCCTAAGACTGAAATAATCTTCGTACAGCATCATTACTCGAACGTCACTCTTCTTTTGATGAATACTTTCGAGCATTCCCAATAGTTCTTTTGATGACTTGCAGTCCAAAACGTACGATGCTTGCTCTTGATCAATCGATGCAAATAATATTGCCATCGCCTTACCATCACGTTGCAACCATTTACTTTTAATTTCTGCAGTTGCCGTACTATTCGGCTGCGCGATTGTCCCATCTACAATGTCTAACAAATCATGGCTTCGGAGAACTGCATTCATTTGAAATTTCCAACACCTGAAATTTGAAGAATTTAAACGATGTGAAATTATAGAGTTCTCAACCGCTTTTGTTTCCATTGCTGCGTCCGTCCTCAAGATTTTTTTTATTCAGACAAAAATCAAAACAAATTTAAATAAAAACTTTTGTTAACTGGGCTCAAAACCTGTTGATAGTCGACACACGAATGAAAATTATTTATTGCAAAGTAAAATTATACAATAGAATAGTTTGGCATAGATATTCTGATATAAGTTTTTCTTAGCAGGTAGAAATCACAAAAGTATTTATGTAGCTTTTAACAATGGTAAATGCAACTAAAATGGTAAATGCAACTAAGATGGTAATTGCAACTAAAATGGTCAATGCAACTAAAATGGTAAATGCAACTAAAATGCTAAATGCAACTAAAATGTCAAATGCAACTAAAATGGTAACTGCAACTAAAATGTTAAATGCAACTTAAATTGGAAATGCAACTATAATGGTAAATGCAACTAAAATGGTAAATGCCCTAAAATGGTAAATGCCACTAAACTGGTAAATGCAACTAAAATGGAAAATTGAACTAAAATGGTAAATGCAATTAAATGGATAGTAAATGTAACTGTAATGGTAAATGCAACTAAAATGATAAATGTAACTAAAATGGTAAATGCAACTTAAATAGTAAATGCAACTAAAATGGTAAATGCAACTAAAATGGTAAATGCAATTAAATGGTTAATGCAACTAAAATGGTAAATGCAACTAAAATGGTAAATGCAACTAAGATGGTAAATGCAACTAAAATAGTAAATGCAACTAAAATGGTAAATGCAACTAAAATGGTAAATGCAATTAAATGGTTAATGCTACTAAAATAATAAATGCAACTAAAGTGGTAAATACAACTAAAATGGTAACTGCAACTAAAATGATAAATGCAACTAAGATGGTAAATGCAACTAAAATGGTGAATGCAACTAAAATGGTAAATGCAACTAAAATAGTAATGCAACTAAAATGGTAAATGCAACTAAAATGGTAAATGGGACTAAAATGGTAAATCCAACTAAAATGGCAAATGCAACTAAAATGTTAAATGCAACTAATATGGTAAATGCAATTAAATGTTTAATGCAACTAAAATGATAAATGCAAAATGGTAAATACAACTAAAATGGTAAACATAACTAAAATTGTAATTGCAACTAAAATGGTAAATGCAACTAAAATGGTAAATGCAACTAAAATGGTAAATGCAACTAAAATGGTAAATGCAATTAATATGGTAAATGCAATTAAATGGTTAATGCAACTAAAATGATAAATGCAAAATGGTAAATACAACTAAAATGGTAGAGACAACTAAAATGGTTAATGCAACAAAAATGGTAGCTACAACTAAATTGGTGAATGCAACTAAAATGGTAAATGCAACTAAGATGGTAAATGCAACTAAAATAGTAGATGCAACTAAAATGGTAAATAACACTAAAATGGTAAACGCAACTAATATGGTAAATGCAACTACAATAGCAAATGCAACTAAAATGGTAAATGCAATTAAATGGTTAATGCTACTAAAATGGTAAATGCAAATAATATGGTAAATACAACTAAGATGGTAAATGCAACTAAAATGGTGAATGCGACTAAAATGGTAAATGTAATTAACTGGTTAATGCTACTATATTGGTAAATGCAACTAAACTGGTAAATGCAACTAAAATGGTAAATGCACTAAAATGGTAAATTCAACTAAAATGGCAAATGCAACTAAAATGGTAAATGCAATTAAATGGTTAATGCTACTAAAATGGTAAATGCAACTAAAATGGTAAATGCAACTAAAATGGTAAATGCAACTAAAATGGTAAATGTAACTAAAATTTTGAATGCAACTAAAATGGTAAATGCAATTAAATGGTTAATGCAACTAAATTGGTAAATGCAACTTAAATAGTAAATGCAACTTAAATGGTAAATGCAAATGAGATGGTAAATGCAACTAAAATGGTGAATGCAACTAAAATGATAAATGCAACTAAAATGGTAACTGCAACTAAAATGATAAATGCAACTAAAATGGTAAATGCAAATAAAATGGTAAATACAACTAAGATGGTAAATGCAACTAAAATGGTAAATGCAACTAAAATGGTAACTGCAACTAAAATGATAAATGAAACTAAAATGGTAAATGCAAATAAAATGGTAAATACAACTAAGATGGTAAATGCAATTAAAATGGTGAATGCAACTAAAATGGTAAATTCAACTAAAATAGTAAATGCAACTAAAATGGTAAATGCAACTTAAATGGTAAATGGGATTAAAATGGTAAATCCAACTAAAATGGCAAATGCAACTAAAATGGTAAATGCAACTAAAATGGTAAATGCAATAAAAATGTCAAATGCAACTAAAATGGTAACTGCAATTAAATGGGTAAATGTAACTAAAATTGTAAATGCAACTAAAATGGCAAAGGCAGTTGCCTTGGTACTGGTAAATGCAACTAAAATGGTAAATGCACTAAAATGGTAAATGCCACTTAACTTGTAAATGCAACTAAAATGGTAAATGCAACTAAAATGACAAATGCAACTAAAATGGCAAATGCAACAAAAATGGTGAATGCAACTAAAATGGTAAATGCAACTAAAATGGTAAATGCCATTAATATGGTAAATGCAACTAAAATGGTAAATGCTACTAAAATGGGAAATGCAACTTAAGTGGTTAATGCAACTAAGATGACAAAGCCAACTTAAATGGTAAATGCATTTTAAATGGTAAATGCAACTATAATGGTAAATTCATTTAAAATGGTTATTGCAATTAAAATGGTTAATGCAACTAAAATGGTGAAGGCGACTATAATGGTTAATGTTACTAAAATGGTAAATGCCATTAATATGATAAATGTAACTAAAGTGTTAAAAGCAACTTAAATAGTAAATGGAACTAAAATGATAAATGCAACTAAAATGGTAAATGCAAATAAAATGGTAAATACAACTAAGATGGTAAATGCAATTAAAATGGTGAATGCAACTAAAATGGTAAATTCAACTAAAATAGTAAATGTAAATAATATGGTAAATGCAATTAAATGGTTAATGCAACTAAAATGGTAAATGCAACTAAAATGGTAACTGCAACTAAACTGATAAATGCAACTAAAATGGTAAATGCAAATAAAATGGTAAATACAACTAAAATGGTAAATGCAATTAAAATGGTTAATGCAACTAAAATGGTAGCTACAACTAAATTGGTGAATGCAACTAAAATGGTAAATGCAACTAAGATGGTAAATGCAACTAAAATAGTAGATGCAACTAAAATGGTAAATAACACTAAAATGGTAAACGCAACTAATATGGTAAATGCAACTAAAATAGTAAATGCAACTAAAATGGTAAATGCAACTAAAATGGTAAATGCAATTAAATGGTGAATGCAACTAAAATGGTAAATGCAACTAAAATGGTAACTGCAACTAAAATGATAAATGCAACTAAAATGGTAAATGCAAATAAAATGGTAAATACAACTAAGATGGCAAATGCAACTAAAATGGTGAATGCAACTAAAATGGTAAATGCAACTAAAATAGTAAATGCAACTTAAATAGTAAATGCAACTAAGATGGTAAATGCAACTAAAATGGTAAATGCCATTAATATGGTAAATGCAACTTAAATGGTAAATGCAACTAAAATGGTAAACGCAACTAAAATGGTAAATGCAACTAAAATGTCAAATGCAACTAAAATGGTAAATGCAACTAAAATGGCAAATGCAACTAAAATGGTAAATGCAATTAAATGGTTAATGCTACTAAAATGGTAAATGCAACTAAAATGGTAAATGCAACTAAAATGGTAAATGCAACTAAAATGGTAAATGTAACTAAAATAGTGAATGCAACTATAATGGTAAATGCAATTAAATGGTTAATGCAACTAAATTGGTAAATGCAACTAAAATAGTAACTGCAACTAAAATGGTAAATGCAACTAAAATAGTAATAGCAACTAAAATGGTAAATGCAACTAAAATGGTAACTGCAACTAAAATGATAAATGCAACTAAAATGGTAAATGCAAATAAAATGGTAAATACAACTAAGATGGTAAATGCAATTAAAATGGTGAATGCAACTAAAATGGTAAATTCAAATAAAATAGTAAATGCAACTAAAATGGTAAATGCAACTTAAATGTTAAATGGGACTAAAATGGTAAATCCAACTAAAATGGCAAATGCAACTAAAATGGTAAATGCAACTAATATGGTAAATGCAATTAAATGGTTAATGCAACTAAAATGATAAATGCAAAATGGTAAATACAACTAAAATGGTAAACATTACGAAAATTGTAATTGCAACTAAAATGGTAAATGCCACTAAAATGGTAAATGCAACTAAAATGGTAAATGCAACTAAAATGTCAAATGCAACTAAAATGGTAACTGCAATTAAATGGGTAAATGTAACTAAAATTGTAAATGCAACTAAAATGGCAAATGCAACTAAACTGGTAAATGCAACTAAAATGGTAAATGCACTAAAATGGTAAATGCCACTTAACTGGTAAATGCAACTAAAATGGTAAATGCAACTAAAATGACAAATGCAACTAAAATGGCAAATGCAACAAAAATGGTGAATGCAACTAAAATGGTAAATGCAACTAAAATGGTAAATGCCATTAATATGGTAAATGCAACTAAAATGGTAAATGCTACTAAAATGGGAAATGCAACTTAAGTGGTTAATGCAACTAAGATGACAAAGCCAACTTAAATGGTAAATGCATTTTAAATGGTAAATGCAACTGTAATGGTAAATTCATTTAAAATGGTTATTGCAATTAAAATGGTTAATGCAACTAAAATGGTGAAGGCGACTATAATGGTTAATGTTACTAAAATTGTAAATGCCATTAATATGATAAATGTAACTAAAATGTTAAAAGCAATTTAAATAGTAAATGGAACTAAAATGATAAATGCAAATAAAATGGTAAATGCAAATAAAATGGTAAATACAACTAAGATGGTAAATGCAATTAAAATGGTGAATGCAACTAAAATGGTAAATTCAACTAAAATAGTAAATGCAACTAATATGGTAAATGCAATTAAATGGTTAATGTAACTAAAATGGTAAATGCAACTAAAATGGTAACTGCAACTAAAATGATAAATGCAACTAAAATGGTAAATGCAAATAAAATGGTAAATACAACTAAGATGGTAAATGCAATTAAAATGGTGAATGCAACTAAAATGGTAAATTCAACTAAAATAGTAAATGCAACTAAAATGGTAAATGCAACTTAAATGGTAAATGGGACTAAAATGGTAAATCCAACTAAAATGGCAAATGCAACTAAAATGGTAAATGCAACTAATATGGTAAATGCAATTAAATGGATAATGCAACTAAAATGATAAATACAAAATGGTAAATACAACTAAAATGGTAAACATTATGAAAATTGTAATTGCAACTGAAATGGTAAATGCAACTACAATGGTAAATGCAACTAAAATGGTAAATGCAACTAAAATGTCAAATGCGACTAAAATGGTAAATGCAACTAAAATGGTAAATGGAACTAAAATTGTAAATGCAACTAAAATGGCAAATGCAACTAAACTGGTAAATGCAACTAAAATGGTAAATGCACTAAAATGGTAAATGCCACTTAACTGGTAAATGCAACTAAAATAGTAAATGCAACTAAAATGATAAATGCAACTTAAATGGTAAATGGAACTAAAATGGTAAATCCAACTAAAATGGCAAATGCAACTAAAATGGTAAGTGCAACTAATATGGTAAATGCAATTAAATGGTTAATGCAACTAAAATGATAAATGCAAAATGGTAAATACAACTAAAATGGTAAACATTACGAAAATTGTAATTGCAACTAAAATGGTAAATGCCACTAAAATGGTAAATGCAACTAAAATGGTAAATGCTACTAAAATGGGAAATGCAACTTAAGTGGTTAATGCAACTAAGATGACAAAGCCAACTTAAATGGTAAATGCATTTTAAATGGTAAATGCAACTATAATGGTAAATTCATTTAAAATGGTTATTGCAATTAAAATGGTTAATGCAACTAAAATGGTGAAGGCGACTATAATGGTTAATGTTACTAAAATGGTAAATGCCATTAATATGATAAATGTAACTAAAATGTTAAAAGCAACTTAAATAGTAAATGGAACTAAAATGATAAATGCAACTTAAATGGTAAATGCAAATAAAATGGTAAATACAACTAAGATGGTAAATGCAATTAAAATGGTGAATGCAACTAAAATGGTAAATTCAACTAAAATAGTAAATGCAACTAATATGGTAAATGCAATTAAATGGTTAATGCAACTAAAATGGTAAATGCAACTAAAATGGTAACTGCAACTAAAATGATAAATGCAACTAAAATGGTAAATGCAAATAAAATGGTAAATACAACTAAGATGGTAAATGCAATTAAAATGGTGAATGCAACTAAAATGGTAAATTCAACTAAAATAGTAAATGCAACTAAAATGGTAAATGCAACTTAAATGGTAAATGGGATTAAAATGGTAAATCCAACTAAAATGGCAAATGCAACTAAAATGGTAAATGCAACTAAAATGGTAAATGCAATTAAAATGTCAAATGCAACTAAAATGGTAACTGCAATTAAATGGGTAAATGTAACTAAAATTGTAAATGCAACTAAAATGGCAAAGGCAACTAAACTGGTAAATGCAACTAAAATGGTAAATGCACTAAAATGGTAAATGCCACTTAACTTGTAAATGCAACTAAAATGGTAAATGCAACTAAAATGACAAATGCAACTAAAATGGCAAATGCAACAAAAATGGTGAATGCAACTAAAATGGTAAATGCAACTAAAATGGTAAATGCCATTAATATGGTAAATGCAACTAAAATGGTAAATGCAACTAAAATGGTAAATGCAACTTAAGTGGTAAATGCAACTAAGATGACAAAGCCAACTTAAATGGTAAATGCATTTTAAATGGTAAATGCAACTATAATGGTAAATTCATTTAAAATGGTTATTGCAATTAAAATGGTTAATGCAACTAAAATGGTGAAGGCGACTATAATGGTTAATGTTACTAAAATGGTAAATGCCATTAATATGATAAATGTAACTAAAGTGTTAAAAGCAACTTAAATAGTAAATGGAACTAAAATGATAAATGCAACTAAAATGGTAAATGCAAATAAAATGGTAAATACAACTAAGATGGTAAATGCAATTAAAATGGTGAATGCAACTAAAATGGTAAATTCAACTAAAATAGTAAATGTAAATAATATGGTAAATGCAATTAAATGGTTAATGCAACTAAAATGGTAAATGCAACTAAAATGGTAACTGCAACTAAACTGATAAATGCAACTAAAATGGTAAATGCAAATAAAATGGTAAATACAACTAAGATGGTAAATGCAATTAAAATGGTTAATGCAACAAAAATGGTAGCTACAACTAAATTGGTGAATGCAACTAAAATGGTAAATGCAACTAAGATGGTAAATGCAACTAAAATAGTAGATGCAACTAAAATGGTAAATAACACTAAAATGGTAAACGCAACTAATATGGTAAATGCAACTACAATAGCAAATGCAACTAAAATGGTAAATGCAACTAAAATGGTAAATGCAATTAAATGGTGAATGCAACTAAAATGGTAAATGCAACTAAAATGGTAACTGCAACTAAAATGATAAATGCAACTAAAATGGTAAATGCAAATAAAATGGTAAATACAACTAAGATGGCAAATGCAACTAAAATGGTGAATGCAACTAAAATGGTAAATGCAACTAAAATAGTAAATGCAACTTAAATAGTAAATGCAACTAAGATGGTAAATGCAACTAAAATGGTAAATGCCATTAATATGGTAAATGCAACTTAAATGGTAAATGCAACTAAAATGGTAAACGCAACTAAAATGGTAAATGCAACTAAAATGTCAAATGCAACTAAAATGTTAAATGCAACTAAAATGGCAAATGCAACTAAAATGGTAAATGCAATGAAATGGTTAATGCTACTAAAATGGTAAATGCAACTAAAATGGTAAATGCAACTAAAATGGTAAATGCAACTAAAATGGTAAATGTAACTAAAATAGTGAATGCAACTATAATGGTAAATGCAATTAAATGGTTAATGCAACTAAATTGGTAAATGCAACTAAAATAGTAACTGCAACTAAAATGGTAAATGCAACTAAAATAGTAATAGCAACTAAAATGGTAAATGCAACTAAAATGGTAACTGCAACTAAAATGATAAATGCAACTAAAATGGTAAATGCAAATAAAATGGTAAATACAACTAAGATGGTAAATGCAATTAAAATGGTGAATGCAACTAAAATGGTAAATTCAAATAAAATAGTAAATGCAACTAAAATGGTAAATGCAACTTAAATGTTAAATGGGACTAAAATGGTAAATCCAACTAAAATGGCAAATGCAACTAAAATGGTAAATGCAACTAATATGGTAAATGCAATTAAATGGTTAATGCAACTAAAATGATAAATGCAAAATGGTAAATACAACTAAAATGGTAAACATTACGAAAATTGTAATTGCAACTAAAATGGTAAATGCCACTAAAATGGTAAATGCAACTAAAATGGTAAATGCAACTAAAATGTCAAATGCAACTAAAATGGTAACTGCAATTAAATGGGTAAATGTAACTAAAATTGTAAATGCAACTAAAATGGCAAATGCAACTAAACCGGTAAATGCAACTAAAATGGTAAATGCACTAAAATGGTAAATGCCACTTAACTGGTAAATGCAACTAAAATGGTAAATGCAACTAAAATGACAAATGCAACTAAAATGGCAAATGCAACAAAAATGGTGAATGCAACTAAAATGGTAAATGCAACTAAAATGGTAAATGCCATTAATATGGTAAATGCAACTAAAATGGTAAATGCTACTAAAATGGGAAATGCAACTTAAGTGGTTAATGCAACTAAGATGACAAAGCCAACTTAAATGGTAAATGCATTTTAAATGGTAAATGCAACTATAATGGTAAATTCATTTAAAATGGTTATTGCAATTAAAATGGTTAATGCAACTAAAATGGTGAAGGCGACTATAATGGTTAATGTTACTAAAATTGTAAATGCCATTAATATGATAAATGTAACTAAAATGTTAAAAGCAATTTAAATAGTAAATGGAACTAAAATGATAAATGCAACTAAAATGGTAAATGCAAATAAAATGGTAAATACAACTAAGATGGTAAATGCAATTAAAATGGTGAATGCAACTAAAATGGTAAATTCAACTAAAATAGTAAATGCAACTAATATGGTAAATGCAATTAAATGGTTAATGTAACTAAAATGGTAAATGCAACTAAAATGGTAACTGCAACTAAAATGATAAATGCAACTAAAATGGTAAATGCAAATAAAATGGTAAATACAACTAAGATGGTAAATGCAATTAAAATGGTGAATGCAACTAAAATGGTAAATTCAACTAAAATAGTAAATGCAACTAAAATGGTAAATGCAACTTAAATGGTAAATGGGACTAAAATGGTAAATCCAACTAAAATGGCAAATGCAACTAAAATGGTAAATGCAACTAATATGTTAAATGCAATTAAATGGATAATGCAACTAAAATGATAAATGCAAAATGGTAAATACAACTAAAATGGTAAACATTATGAAAATTGTAATTGCAACTGAAATGGTAAATGCAACTAAAATGGTAAATGCAACTAAAATGGTAAATGCAACTAAAATGTCAAATGCGACTAAAATGGTAAATGCAACTAAAATGGTAAATGGAACTAAAATTGTAAATGCAACTAAAATGGCAAATGCAACTAAACTGGTAAATGCAACTAAAATGGTAAATGCACTAAAATGGTAAATGCCACTTAACTGGTAAATGCAACTAAAATAGTAAATGCAACTAAAATGATAAATGCAACTTAAATGGTAAATGGAACTAAAATGGTAAATCCAACTAAAATGGCAAATGCAACTAAAATGGTAAGTGCAACTAATATGGTAAATGCAATTAAATGGTTAATGCAACTAAAATGATAAATGCAAAATGGTAAATACAACTAAAATGGTAAACATTACGAAAATTGTAATTGCAACTAAAATGGTAAATGCCACTAAAATGGTAAATGCAACTAAAATGGTAAATGCTACTAAAATGGGAAATGCAACTTAAGTGGTTAATGCAACTAAGATGATAAAGCCAACTTAAATGGTAAATGCATTTTAAATGGTAAATGCAACTATAATGGTAAATTCATTTAAAATGGTTATTGCAATTAAAATGGTTAATGCAACTAAAATGGTGAAGGCGACTATAATGGTTAATGTTACTAAAATGGTAAATGCCATTAATATGATAAATGTAACTAAAATGTTAAAAGCAACTTAAATAGTAAATGGAACTAAAATGATAAATGCAACTAAAATGGTAAATGCAAATAAAATGGTAAATACAACTAAGATGGTAAATGCAATTAAAATGGTGAATGCAACTAAAATGGTAAATTCAACTAAAATAGTAAATGCAACTAATATGGTAAATGCAATTAAATGGTTAATGCAACTAAAATGGTAAATGCAACTAAAATGGTAACTGCAACTAAAATGATAAATGCAACTAAAATGGTAAATGCAAATAAAATGGTAAATACAACTAAGATGGTAAATGCAATTAAAATGGTGAATGCAACTAAAATGGTAAATTCAACTAAAATAGTAAATGCCACTAAAATGGTAAATGCAACTTAAATGGTAAATGGGACTAAAATGGTAAATCCAACTAAAATGGCAAATGCAACTAAAATGGTAAATGCAACTAATATGGTAAATGCAATTAAATGGATAATGCAACTAAAATGATAAATGCAAAATGGTAAATACAACTAAAATGGTAAACATTACGAAAATTGTAATTGCAACTGAAATGGTAAATGCAACTAAAATGGTAAATGCAACTAAAATGGTAAATGCAACTAAAATGGTAAATGCAACTAAAATGTCAAATGCGACTAAAATGGTAAATGCAACTAAAATGGTAAATGGAACTAAAATTGTAAATGCAACTAAAATGGCAAATGCAACTAAACTGGTAAATGCAACTAAAATGGTAAATGCACTAAAATGGTAAATGCCACTTAACTGGTAAATGCAACTAAAATAGTAAATGCAACTAAAATGGTAAATGCAACTTAAATGGTAAATGGGACTAAAATGGTAAATCCAACTAAAATGGCAAATGCAACTAAAATGGTAAATGCAACTAATATGGTAAATTCAATTAAATGGTTAATGCAACTAAAATGATAAATGCAAAATGGTAAATACAACTAAAATGGTAAACATTACTAAAATTGTAATTGCAACTGAAATGGTAAATGCAACTAAAATGGTAAATGCAACTAAAATGGTAAATGCAACTAAAATGTCAAATGCGACTAAAATGGTAAATGCAACTAAAATGGTAAATCCAACAAAAATGGCAAATGCAACTAAAATGGTAAATGCAACTAATATGGTAAATGCAATTAAATGGTTAATGCAACTAAAATGATAAATGCAAAATGGTAAATACAACTAAAATGGTAAACATTACTAAAATTGTAATTGCAACTGAAATGGTAAATGCAACTAAAATGGTAAATGGAACTAAAATTGTAAATGCAACTAAGATGCCAAATGCAACTAAAATGGCAAATGCAACAAAAATGGCGAATGCAACTAAAATGGTAAATGCAACTATAATGGTAACTGGAACTAAAGTGGTAAATGCGACTAAAATGGTAAATGCCATTAATATGGTAAATGCAACTTAAATGGTTAATGCAACTAAGATGACAAATGCAACTTAAATTGTAAATGCATTTTAAATGGTAAATGCAACTATAATGGTAAATTCATTTAAAATGGTTATTGCAATTAAAATGGTTAATGCAACTAAAATGGTTAATGCACCTAAGATGGCAAAATAACTTAATTGGTAAATGCATTGTAAATGACAAATGCAACTATAATGGTAAATGCAACTATAATGTTAAATGGATTTAAAATGGTAAATGCGGCTAAAATGGTAAATGCAATTAAATGTTTAATGCAACTAAAATGGTAAATGCAACTAAAATGGTAAATGCAATTAAATGTTTAATGCAACTAAAATGGTAAATGCAACTAAAATGATAAATGTAACTAAGATGGTAAATGCAACTAAAATAGTAAATGCAACTAATATGGTAAATGCAACTAAAATGGTAAATGCAACTAAAATGGTAAATGCAACTAAAATGGTTAATTTAACTAAAATGACAAATGCAACTTAAAAGGCAAATGCAACTAAAATGGTAACTGCAACTGAAATGGTAAATGCAACTAAAATGGTAAATGCAATTAAATGTTTAATGCAACTAAAATGGTAAATGCAACTTAAAAGGCAAATGCAACTAAAATGGTAACTACAACTGAAATGGTAAATGCAACTAAAATGGTAAATGCAATTAAATGTTTAATGCAACTAAAATGGTAAATGCAACTAAAATGGTAAATGCAACTAATATGGTAAATGCAACTAAAATGGTAAATGCAACTAAAATGGTAAATTTAACTAAAATGACAAATGCAACTTAAAAGGCAAATGCAACTAAAATGGTAACTGCAACTGAAATGGTAAATGCAACTAAAATTGTAAATGCAATTAAATGTTTAATGCAACTAAAATGGTAAATGCAACTAAAATGGTAAATGTAACTAAGATGGTAAATGCAACTAAAATAGTAAATGCAACTAATATGGTAAATGCAACTAAAATGGTAAATGCAACTAAAATGGTAAATGCAACTATAATGGTAAATTCATTTAAAATGGTTATTGCAATTAAAATGGTAAATGCAACTTAAATGGTGAAGGCGACTATAATGGTAAATGTTACTAAAATGGTAAATGCCATTAATATGATAAATGTAACTAAAATGGTAAATGCAACTTAAATATTAAATGCAACTAAAATGGTAAATGCAACTAAAATGGTAAATGCAATTAAATGTTTAATGCAACTAAAATGGTAAATGCAACTAAAATGGTAAATGTAACTAAAATGGTAAATGCAACTAAAATGGTAAATGCAACTAATATGGTTAATGCAACTAAAATGGTAAATGCAACTAAAATGGTAAATTTAACTAAAATGACAAATGCAACTTAAAAGGCAAATGCAACTAAAATGGTAACTGCAACTGAAATGGTAAATGCAACTAAAATGATAAATGTAACTAAAATTGTAAATACAACTTAAATAGTAAATGCAACTAAAATGGTAAATGCAACTAAAACGGTAAATTCAATTAAATGTTTAATACAACTAAAATGGTAAATGCAACTAAAATGTTAAATGCAACTTTTTTTTTTATAATCTACACGCGCTCAAGGGATTATGAATACCCTTTAAATGTTTCAACACAGCGCGGGCGTGAGGGTGAGGTTAAGGAAGAGAAAGAATGATAGGAAAGATGTGTGGCGTGATATTCGGATACTGTAGGTGGTTGTTGTGTCAGATTTTATCTCCAGGGATGGCGGCTGAACTAATGCGGAGAAATTTCCGTGTCTTATTTATCGATGTCCCTTATAATTCGCATTAATTTTTTTATCCTTTTGTCATATCTTATCGGTATACTAGTTTTACTCAATCACATGTTGTTAGTGTTATGCCTAAACAGCATGTAATGAGTAAACCAGCAACTCATTGTATGACAATTATTTTTAGAATTGGTTTTAATGGAAAATAAGAAGACATAGACTACGGCAGGGATCGAACCTGTGACCATGAGGTTGACAGGCGAACACACAACTATCGCGCCACGGCCACACTAAGATGGTAAATGCAACTAAAATAGTAAATGCAACTAATATGGTAAATGCAACTAAAATGCTAAATGCAATTAAATGGTTAATGCAACTAAAATGGTAAATGCAACTAAAATGGTAAATGCAACTAAGATGGTAAATGCAACTAAAATGGTAAATGCAATTATATGGTTAATGCAACTAAAATGGTAAATGCAACTGAAATGGTAAATGCAACTAAAATGATAAATGTAACTAAAATGGTAAATGCAACTAAAATGGTAAATGCAACTAAAATGGTAACTGCAACTAAGATGGCAAATGCAACTAAAATGGTAAATGCAACTTAAAAATGGTAAATGCAACTAAAATGGTAAATGCAAGTAAAATGGCAAATGCAACTAAAATGGTAAATGCAATTAAATGGTTAATTCAACTAAAATGGTAAATGCAACTAAAATGGTAAATGCAACTAAAATTGTAAATGCAACTTAAAAATGGTAAATGCAACTAAAATGGTAAATGCAACTAAAATGGCAAATGCAACTAAAATGGTAAATGCAATTAAATGGTTAATGCTACTAAAATGGTAAATGCAACTAAAATGGTAAATGTAACTAAAATGATGCATGCAACTAAAATGGTAAATGCAATTAAATGGTTAATGCAACTAAATTGGTAAATGCAGCTAAAATAGTAACTCCAACTAAAATGGTAAATGCAACTTAAATAGTAAATGCAAATAAAATGGTAAATGTAACTAAGATGGTAAATGCAACTAAAATGGTAAATGCAACTAAAATGGTAAATGCAACTAAAATGGTAACTGCAGCTAAAATGATAAATGCAACTAAAATGGTAAATGCAAATAAAATGGTAAATACAACTAAGATGGTAAATGCAACTAAAATGGTGAATGCAACTAAAATGGTAAATTCAACTAAAATAGTAAATGCAACTAAAATGGAAAATGCAACTTAAATGGTAAATGGGACTAAAATGGTAAATCCAACTAAAATGGCAAATGCAACTAAAATGGTAAATGCAACTAATATGGTAAATGCAATTAAATGGTTAATGCAAATAAAATGATAAATGCAAAATGGTAAATACAACTAAAATGGTAAACATTACTAAAATTGTAATTGCAACTGAAATGGTAAATGAAACTAAAATGGTAAATGCAACTAAAATGTTAAATGCAACTAAAATGTCAAATGCAACTAAAATGGTAAATGCAACTAAAATGGTAAATTTAACTAAAATTGTAAATGCAACTAAAATGGCAAATGCAACTAAACTGGTAAATGCAACTAAAATGGTAAATGCACTAAAATGGTAAATGCCACTTAACTGGTAAATGCAACTAAAATGGTAAATGCAACTAAAATGACAAATGCAACTAAAATGGCAAATGCAACAAAAATGGCGAATGCAACTAAAATGGTAAATGCAACTATAATAGTAACTGGAACTAAAGTGGTAAATGCGACTAAAATGGTAAATGCCATTAATATGGTAAATGCAACTTAAATGGTTAATGCAACTAAGATGACAAATGCAACTTAAATAGTAAATGCATTTTAAATGGTAAATGCAACTATAATGGTAAATTCATTTAAAATGGTTATTGCAATTAAAATGGTTATTGCAACTAAAATGGTTAATGCACCTAAGATGGCAAAATAACTTAAATGGTAAATGCATTGTAAATGATAAATGCAACTATAATGGTAAATGCAACTATAATGTTAAATGGATTTAAAATGGTAAATGCGACTAAAATGGTAACTGCAACTAA
Source organism: Philhelius pedissequus (assembly GCA_910595825.1). Taxonomy (NCBI): domain Eukaryota; kingdom Metazoa; phylum Arthropoda; class Insecta; order Diptera; family Syrphidae; genus Philhelius; species Philhelius pedissequus. The sequence goes on along the minus strand of OU343161.1, from coordinate 224,802,768 downwards.
AATGGTAAATGCAACTTAAATGGTGAAGGCGACTATAACGGTAAATGTTACTAAATTGGTAAATGCCATTAATATGATAAATGCAACTAAAATGGTAAATGCAACTTAAATATTAAATGCAACCAAAATAGTAAATGCAACTAAAATGGTAAATGCAACTTAAAAATGGTAAATGCAACTAAAATGATAATTGCAAGTAAAATGGCAAATGCAACTAAAATGGTAAATGCAATTAAATGGTTAAAGCAACTAAAATGGTAAATGCAACTGAAATGGTAAATGCAACTAAAATGATAAATGTAACTAAAATGGTAAATAGAACTTAAATAGTAAATGCAACTAAAATGGTAAATGCAACTAAAATGGTAAATGCAACTAAAATGGTAAATGCAACTTAAAAATGGTAAATGCAACTAAAATGATAAATGCAAGTAAAATGGCAAATGCAACTAAAATGGTAAATGCAATTAAATGGTTAACGCAACTAAAATGGTAAATGCAACTGAAATGGTAAATGCAACTAAAATGATAAATGTAACTAAAATGGTAAATAGAACTTAAATAGTAAATGCAACTAAAATGGTAAATGCAACTAAAATGGTAAATGCAATTAATTGGTTAATTCAAATAAAATGGTAAATGCAACTAAAATGGTAAATGGAACTAAAATGGTAAATGCAACTAAGATGGTAAATGCAACTAAAATAGTAAATGCAACTAATATGGTAAATGCAACTAAAATGGTAAATGCAACTAAAATGGTAAATGTAACTAAAATGACAAATGCAACTTAAAAGGCAAATGCAACTAAAATGGTAACTGCAACCAAAATGGTAAATGCAACTAAAGTGGCAAATGCAACTAAAATGGTAAATGGGACTAAAATGGTAAATGCCACTAAACTGGTAAATGCAACTAAAATGGAAAATTCAACTAAAATGGTAAATGCAATTAAATGGATATTAAATGTAACTGAAATGGTAAATGCAACTAAAATAGTAAATGCAACTAAAATGGTGAATGCAACTAAAATGGTTAATGCTACTAAAATGATAAATGTAACTAAAGTGGTAAATGCAACTAAAATGGTAACTGCAACTATAATGATAAATGCAACTAAAATGGTAAATGCAAATAAAATGGTAAATGCAACTAAGATGGTAAATGCAACTAAAATGGTAAATGCAACTAAAATGGTAAATGCAACTAAAATAGTAAATGCAACTAAAATGGTAAATGCAACTAAAATGGTAAATGGGACTAAAATGGTAAATCCAACTAAAATGGCAAATGCAACTAAAATGTTAAATACAACTAATATGGTAAATGCAATTAAATGGTTAATGCAACTAAAATGATAAATGCAAAATGGTAAATACAACTAAAATGGTAAACATAACTAAAATTGTAATTGCAACTAAAATGGTAAATGCAACTAAGATGGTAAGTGCAACTAAAATGGTAAATGCAACTAAAATGATAAATGTAACTAAAATGGTAAATGCAACTTAAATAGTAAATGCAACTAAAATGATAAATGTAACTAAAATGGTAAATAGAACTTAAATAGTAAATGCAACTAAAATGGTAAATGCAACTAAAATGGTAAATGCAATTAATTGGTTAATTCAAATAAAATGGTAAATGCAACTAAAATGGCAAATGCAACTAAAATGTTAAATACAACTAATATGGTAAATGCAATTAAATGGTTAATGCAACTAAAATGATAAATGCAAAATGGTAAATACAACTAAAATGGTAAACATAACTAAAATTGTAATTGCAACTAAAATGGTAAATGCAACTAAGATGGTAAGTGCAACTAAAATGGTTAATGCAACTAAAATGGTAAATGCAACTAAAATGGTAAATGCAACTTAAAAATGGTAAATGCAACTAAAATGATAAATGCAAGTAAAATGGCAAATGCAACTAAGATGGTAAGTGCAACTAAAATGGTTAACGCAACTAAAATGGTAAATGCAACTGAAATGGTAAATGCAACTAAAATGATAAATGTAACTAAAATCGTAAATAGAACTTAAATAGTAAATGCAACTAAAATGGTAAATGCAACTAAAATGGTAAATGCAATTAATTGGTTAATTCAAATAAAATGGTAAATGCAACTAAAATGGTAAATGGAACTAAAATAGTAAATGCAACTAAGATGGTAAATGCAACTAAAATAGTAAATGCAACTAATATGGTAAATGCAACTAAAATGGTAAATGCAACTAAAATGGTAAATGTAACTAAAATGACAAATGCAACTTAAAAGGCAAATGCAACTAAAATGGTAACTGCAACCAAAATGGTAAATGCAACTAAAGTGGCAAATGCAACTAAAATGGTAAATGGGACTAAAATGGTAAATGCCACTAAACTGGTAAATGCAACTAAAATGGAAAATTCAACTAAAATGGTAAATGCAATTAAATGGATATTAAATGTAACTGAAATGGTAAATGCAACTAAAATAGTAAATGCAACTAAAATGGTAAATGCAACTAAAATGGTTAATGCTACTAAAATGATAAATGTAACTAAAGTGGTAAATGCAACTAAAATGGTAACTGCAACTATAATGATAAATGCAACTAAAATGGTAAATGCAAATAAAATGGTAAATGCAACTAAGATGGTAAATGCAACTAAAATGGTGAATGCAACTAAAATGGTAAATGCAACTAAAATAGTAAATGCAACTAAAATGGTAAATGCAACTAAAATGGTAAATGCAACTAAAATGGTAAATCCAACTAAAATGGTAAATGCAACTAAAATGTTAAATACAACTAATATGGTAAATGCAATTAAATGGTTAATGCAACTAAAATGATAAATGCAAAATGGTAAATACAACTAAAATGGTAAACATAACTAAAATTGTAAATGCAACTAAAATGGTAAATGCAACTAAAATGGTAAGTGCAACTAAAATGGTAAATGCAACTAAAATGATAAATGTAACTAAAATGGTAAATGCAACTTAAATAGTAAATGCAACTAAAATGATAAATGTAACTAAAATGGTAAATAGAACTTAAATAGTAAATGCAACTAAAATGGTAAATGCAACTAAAATGGTAAATGCAATTAATTGGTTAATTCAAATAAAATGGTAAATGCAACTAAAATGGCAAATGCAACTAAAATGTTAAATACAACTAATATGGTAAATGCAATTAAATGGTTAATGCAACTAAAATGATAAATGCAAAATGGTAAATACAACTAAAATGGTAAACATAACTAAAATTGTAATTGCAACTAAAATGGTAAATGCAACTAAGATGGTAAGTGCAACTAAAATGGTTAATGCAACTAAAATGGTAAATGCAACTAAAATGGTAAATGCAACTTAAAAATGGTAAATGCAACTAAAATGATAAATGCAAGTAAAATGGCAAATGCAACTAAGATGGTAAGTGCAACTAAAATGGTTAACGCAACTAAAATGGTAAATGCAACTGAAATGGTAAATGCAACTAAAATGATAAATGTAACTAAAATCGTAAATAGAACTTAAATAGTAAATGCAACTAAAATGGTAAATGCAACTAAAATGGTAAATGCAATTAATTGGTTAATTCAAATAAAATGGTAAATGCAACTAAAATGGTAAATGGAACTAAAATAGTAAATGCAACTAAGATGGTAAATGCAACTAAAATAGTAAATGCAACTAATATGGTAAATGCAACTAAAATGGTAAATGCAACTAAAATGGTAAATGTAACTAAAATGACAAATGCAACTTAAAAGGCAAATGCAACTAAAATGGTAACTGCAACCAAAATGGTAAATGCAACTAAAGTGGCAAATGCAACTAAAATGGTAAATGGGACTAAAATGGTAAATGCCACTAAACTGGTAAATGCAACTAAAATGGAAAATTCAACTAAAATGGTAAATGCAATTAAATGGATATTAAATGTAACTGAAATGGTAAATGCAACTAAAATAGTAAATGCAACTAAAATGGTAAATGCAACTAAAATGGTAAATGCAACTAAAATGATAAATGTAACTAAAGTGGTAAATGCAACTAAAATGGTAACTGCAACTATAATGATAAATGCAACTAAAATGGTAAATGCAAATAAAATGGTAAATGCAACTAAGATGGTAATGCAACTAAAATGGTGAATGCAACTAAAATCGTAAATGCAACTAAAATAGTAAATGCAACTAAAATGGTAAATGCAACTAAAATGGTAAATGGGACTAAAATGGTAAATCCAACTAAAATGGCAAATGCAACTAAAATGTTAAATACAACTAATATGGTAAATGCAATTAAATGGTTAATGCAACTAAGATGATAAATGCAAAATGGTAAATACAACTAAAATGGTAAACATAACTAAAATTGTAATTGCAACTAAAATGGTAAATGCAACTAAGATGGTAAGTGCAACTAAAATGGTAAATGCAACTAAAATGATAAATGTAACTAAAATGGTAAATGCAACTTAAATAGTAAATGCAACTAAAATGGTAAATGCAACTAAAATGGTAAATGCATTTAAATGGTTAATGCAACTAAAATGGTAAATGCAACTAAAATGGTAAATGCAACTAAAATGGTAAATGCAACTAAGATGGTAAATGCAACTAAAATGGTAAATGCAACTAAAATGGTAAATGCAACTAAAATGGTAAATGCAACTAAAATGGTAAATGTAACTAAAATGACAAATGCAACTAAAAAGGCAAATGCAACTAAAATGGTAAACATAACTAAAATTGTAATTGCAACTAAAATGGTAAATGCAACTAAAATGGTCAATGCAACTAAAATGGTAAATGCAACTAAAACGTCAAATGCAACTAAAATGGTAACTGCAACTAAAATGTTAAATGCAATTTAAATTGGAAATGCAACTATAATGGTAAATGCAGCTAAAATGGTAAATGCCCTAAAATGGTAAATGCCAATAAACTGGTAAATGCAACTAAAATGGAAAATTCAACTAAAATGGTAAATGCAATTAAATGGTTAATGCTACTAAAATGGTAAATGCAACTAAAATGGTAAATGTAACTAAAATGATGAATGCAACTAAAATGGTAAATGCAATTAAATGGTTAATGCAACTAAATTGGTAAATGCAACTAAAATAGTAACTCCAACTAAAATGGTAAATGCAACTAAAATAGTAAATGCAAATAAAATGGTAAATGTAACTAAGATGGTAAATGCAACTAAAATGGTAAATGCAACTAAAATGGTAAATGCAACTAAAATGGTAACTGCAGCTAAAATGATAATTGCAACTAAAATGGTAAATGCAAATAAAATGGTAAATACAACTAAGATGGTAAATGCAACTAAAATGGTGAATGCGTCTAAAATGGTAAATTCAACTAAAATAGTAAATGCAACTAAAATGGAAAATGCAACTTAAATGGTAAATGGGACTAAAATGGTAAATCCAACTAAAATGGCAAATGCAACTAAAATGGTAAATGCAACTCAGTACCGATCAGCATACCATCGGCTGCACATCGATGCGCGTAAGTGATCGATAAGTGAAAAAATAGAAAGAAAAAAAAACGGAAAAACTATCTTGTGTTGTGCTACCTTTTTTTGTTTTATTCCAACAAAACCCAAACAACAAGCCCATAACAAAACAATAATAAGATCAGTAAAAAAAAATAATCTATAACAACGCGCCCTTCCCATAATATTAATTCAGTGTTCAAATATAATAATAACCAACAAATAAAACAACACAAATAAGCATAACGTGCGGTAAATATTTCCTCCTCCTTTTCCTTGTCACTTCTCGCAGTTGTATTAGCTTGATCATTGTAGGTACTGAGTGGAGTTTATCACACAGTGCATGCAATGATTAGGTTAGTATAACGTCAGATAGATTACTGTTTGTTTTTTTCTATTTAACCAGGGGCGGATCAATATAAATTGTCACTAAGGCATAACACTAGTGACAATTTGTTATTGAAAAGTTCAAATTGGAATATAGATCAAACATTCATTATAGTTAATTGTCTGACTTGTGTTTTATTTGTTTTTAAATGTTAAAATGGTTGGTAGTTTTAGAGTCGATTATACCAATATTCGCGGGCTCAGGAAAAATTTTTGTGCCGCGTATGTCCACACTGTAAAAAATAGGCCAGCTGTTTTGGCACTGAGTGAGACCCAGATAGGCGAAAATTCTGATCAATCGGAATTTCGTCTGTTTGGGTTCAACTTAGTGCCATTATTCTTTTCCCACCATGGTCTCGCCGTATACGTAAGAAATGATGTAGCGTACCAACTCCAACCACAATATGGCTTGTGGTCAAACACAAATTTTAATTTCATGTGGTTAAAATTCACGGTAAATAAGCACATCATACACATACACACATTTGGATAGAGTTTCAACTTTTAACGAATTTGATGCTTTGTCCGACTCCATTCAAAGAATTGTTTCCCATTATCCTCACACTGAAATCGTCATTGCGGGCGATTTCAATGTACACAATTCTAGTTGGCTCCGCTTTTCGAGCCAGACAACACCCGAAGGAAGGTATGTTGAGGTCTTTGCTGAGTTAAACCAACTGACTCAGATTGTTGACGAGCCAACCCGAATACCTGACGTTGCAGGTCAAACCGCAAACACTCTAGACTTGTTCCTTACCTCTGACCCTAATAAATACACGCTAAATGTATTGTCGCCTCTAGCTACATCAGACCATTGTGTCGTATCTGCAAATTTCTCATGCCAACAACACTCAGTTAAAGAAAAACCACCTACGAGAACCGTTTGGCAATATGGGAAAGCCAACTGGGACGGTCTCAATAATTTCTTCAGAAACTTTAACTGGTCATTATGCTTCCTCGGTAGTGACATAGACTCGAGCGCAGATATGATAACAAATTTAATCCTTTACGGAATGAGAAATTTTATCCCGAATAGGGTGAAATCTATCAAACCGAAGGAAAATGCATGTTTTGATTCAAGCTGTAAAGAGGTTATTAGGGATAGAGAAGTCAGTTTCCGGAATTATAAAGCCAACCCCACTGAGGAATACCGGAAAAAGTTTCAACAAGCTAGAAAGACTTGCAACGTTCACATTCGTAGAACCAAATTTTTGCATGACCAAAAATTAAGGCAAAAAATACTACAATGTCCCAAAGGTAGTAAGAATTTTTGGTCATTTGTAAAAACTATTCGAAATTCAACTTCTTCTTCGGTTCCAACGCTCGTCTTTAATGACACCCCTTTTGTCAGTTCTCGCGAAAAAGCCAATTTGCTTGCAGCGCAGTTCGCTGTTAATTCGATGCTGTCAGAAAGTGTTATGACTCCTCCAGTACTTGAGAGCGTAAATGATTTTATGGGACGAATCTTCTTTCGCACTCGTGCAGTTGCTAGAGTCCTCAAAGATCTTGACATAAACAAATCCGCTGGCCCGGATAGTATCCCTCCCATCGTTTTGAAGAGGTGTTCTTCAACGCTGGCAAAACCACTGCGTAAGCTTTTCTATCTGTCCTATTCTACAGGTCTCTTTCCGAGTGGATGGAAAACAGCATTTGTCCAGCCTGTCCATAAAAAAGGCGCATCTTCTTCACCATCTAATTACCGTCCAATTGCACTTACGTCCCTTCTTTCCAAGGTCATGGAAACGCTGATTAATTATCAGCTCAAGAAATATCTTGAAGAACGAAAGCTCCTTAATGACCGGCAGTATGGCTTTCGTAGCAATAGGTCCACTGGTGATTTGATGGTATATCTCACCGAACAGTGGCACAAATCTTTACATCGTTTTGGAGAAAGTAAGATTATTGCGCTTGATATTTCAAAAGCATTTGATAGAGTTTGGCATCAAGCTCTCCTATCGAAAATGCGTGCATTTGGTATCGATGAATGTCTTCTTCGTTGGATTAGAAATTACCTTTCGGACCGTTCAATACAAGTTGTATTGGACGGTTTCAAGTCTGATATTCACAAAATAAATGCTGGTGTGCCCCAGGGCTCCGTATTGTCTCCGACCCTCTTTCTCATTTTTATTAATGATCTCTTATCTGGAACTTCTAATCCACTTAATTGTTTTGCTAACGATAGTACTCTCAGCTTTTCATATTCGTTTTTAGATGCACCTCCTTGTTTTTCGGACGTGCAACTGGAACGGCAGCGTATGATAAGCTCATTAAATTCTGATCTTGACAGCATTGTTATTAGAGTTACGCTTTTTCAATAGAAATAAAAAGACTTCTTAAGAACAAATAAGAAATTTATTATGAATATTAATTATATATGTTTGTATGTTGAAGTTACAAAGAAGAATGAATGATTGATTGAAATTATTTTATACAAAATAATAAAGCTCTACGCATGTTGCTTTGACTAATATTATATATGAAGAGTGTTTTATTGTAAGGTGCAAAATGATTATATTCAACACCCCCTCTCAATTTGTGGCCGGTATGTGATGAAGTCCAAGTCCGATTAAACATCTCTCATGATTCAGTCTTGGAAGAGACTTGGTGAGTATATCAGCGACCATCTTTTCTGTTGGTAAATATTTTAGCGATATTGGCCAACTCTTTATAACTTCTCGGATGAAATGATACCTTATATCAATGTGTTTGGACCGAGCGTGAAAAACAGGATTCTCAGCCAATTTTCCTGCACCTTGATTATCGTTGAACATCTTTACTTCGCATAGGTTTTCAAAACCAAGTTCCTTAAGAAACTTTAATAGAAACACTGCTTCTCTGCCTGCATCGCTGATTGCCATATATTCAGCTTCTGTTGAAGATAAGGCGACCGTTCTCTGCTTCCGAGATTCCCATGAAACAGCTGCTCCACTGATGATAAAAGTTGATCCAGTATAGGACCGGCGATCTATTGGGCAGTTTCCCCAATCTGCGTCTACAAAACACGTTAATGTCCCTGTTTCATCTTTGTTAAATTGAAGACCATAATGAGTAGTGCCTTTCAGGTAACGCAATACTCGCTTAGCTGCAACCCAGTGTTCTTGATTATAGCAATTGTTAAATTGACTGAGAGCGCTTGCTGCATATGCTATATCCGGACGTGTTGCTACAGCTAGATACATGAGAGCGCCAGTAAGCTCACGATATGGAACGTTACTTAATTGATCCTTGTACTCGTCGCGTCCTTTAGAGAGTTTGCAATCTGATGCCATAGGAGTTGCTACAGGCTTGCAGTCTTCCATTCCAAATCTCTTCAATATATCTTCAATGTATCCGCTTTGCGTCATTTGAATTTTACCTTGCAGTCTTTTAATTTGTATGCCTAAACAGTAATTGGCTTCTCCAAGATCTCGTGTATTAAATTCTTTAGCTATCGCACTTTTAATGTCTTGTACCATTCTTTGATTGCTTGAAAAGATCAAAATGTCATCGACATAAATGAGCACGAATATTTTCTTACACTGGCTGGTATAAATGCATGTATCGGAAACAGTTGGTACTAGACCGATTTTCTTCAATGTTCTATCAATTTCTATGTTCCATTGACGCCCAGCTTGTCGTAAACCATATAAGGCCTTTTTTAGTTTACATACCTTTTCACCACATTCTTGAGGTTTTTTCAGCATTTTGGTAGCTTTCTGTCTCAAATTTATATCAATTTCGGTATCAGACATCTTCTTCAACATTTCGTTCAACAACACAGGTTTTTCCATGTAAATGTCTTCATTGACTGTTCCGTTCAAGTATGCTGACGTGATGTCCATTTGATATATCTTCATTTGGTACTTTGCAGTTAGAGCAATCATAATCCTTAACGAGCAAAGTCTGGCCACAGGAGAAAAAGTCTCATGGAAATCTATCCCCGGCTTTTGTGTGAAGCCTTTAGCCACAAGTCTAGCCTTACGCCTTTCGAGCAATCCATCAGCAGTCCATTTGTTTCGCAATACCATTCTACAGCCAACTGTTCTTGAATTTTCAGGCTTGTCTACGATAGTCCAGGTGTCATTGGTAATCAGGTTTCGAATTTCGGTGTAGATAGCGTCTTCCCAGTCCAATTTTTCATGTCCGGATAAAGCGATTTTAAGTGGTACTTCAGCAGCATTCATTGCAAATTGCTGCTCCCCTTCTATCACATCATAGAATTCCTGCTGTTCATCACTGATGTTGTCCTTCTGGGTAATTTGAATTTCTTTTTGAAATTTCTTCGGACGCCCTGGTTTTCCGGTTTTTATTTTTGCTGGTCTTCCTGGTCCGTATTTAGGTTTTGTCGAATTGGTTTCAATTTCTTGGATTATTGGTTCATTGTTATCTTTCGGGTCAATTTCGATTTCTGTCTCTGCGTTTTTGTCATCTTTTGTACAAGTATCAATGATAATGGCATTTTTGTTATCTTCGATTTTAAAACGCCCGTTTACGGTACCCTCATAAACAAAGTCTTCATAATTTTCTTGATTTGTCTGGTTATGGAGGAACTTGACATCTCTTGAAACGTGAACCTTCCTTTGAGATGGAACCCAAACTCTATAGCCTCTTTGTGCATCCGGATAACCTACGAATATGCCTTCTATAGCCCTGTCGTCAAACTTACCTTTTCCTGGGGTTTTATCCAATATGAATACTTTACTGCCGAATGGATGAAGATAATCTAATTTCGGTATTCTACCAGACCATTTCTTGAATGGGATATCCCCCTCCAAACTTTTCGTGACGCAGCGATTACGAAGATAATTGGCAGCGGCTATGGCCTCAGCCCAGAAAGAAGGTGGGAGACCTGACTCTTTTAACATGCAACGGGCTGATTCGACTAAAGTTCGGTTCTTTCTCTCAGCTACGCCATTTTGTTCCGGGGTGTAAACTGTTATTAAACGACGTTGAATTCCAGATTCTTTTAAGATTTTGTCCATTCCTGAGTTGCAATATTCGGTTCCATTGTCCGATTGTAGGGCTTTGATCTTTCTTCCAGTTTGTGCTTCTGCAAAATTCTTAAACTCGTTAAATTTTGAAATAACTTCATTCTTACCATGTATAAAATAGGTCATGCAGTATCGGCTGTAATCATCAATGAACGTGATAAAATAACGTGAACCGCCTTTTGATTCAGTTCTCATTGGTCCGCAAACATCAGTATGCACTATGTCAAGTAATCCTTTTGAACGTTCGATTCGATCACAAAAGGGTGTACGAGTTAATTTTGCTACAATGCATGTTTCACATGGCTTCAAGGAATTTTTCAATGGTGGTATCAAACCCTTCCTCGCCATGAGTGTCACATCTTGCACATTCAAGTGGCCAAGCTTACGGTGCCACAAATCTGTATCTTCAGCTCTACTGGTTGATGCAAGTTGGCTTTCTTGTTGTTCGGCACACAGGTAAAATAAATCTCCACAGCGATTTGCTTCTATCTTCGTTTTTCCATGCTGGTCTTGAACTATAGCTTTGTTTTTAGTAAAAAGCACTTGATCGCCTTTATCCACTATTTTAGCGATGGATACGAGATTGGTACGAAGTTCGGGAACATGAAGTGTATTGCTAAGCTTCACTGCCATATTTTTGTTGCCATTCCAGGTTGATAAGTTGACATCTCCCTTAGCAGTCACACAAGAGGATATATTCGTAGCTAGCTTAAGACTGGATTGTGTTTGCTGAATATTTTCTAGCAACATTCTGTTTTTGCACAAATGTGAAGTGCATCCACTATCTAGGCACCATCTTTCATCCGTTACGTCTTTAACAGATGGGTCTGCAAAATATGTTGTGTCTGAATGCCTAGTTGTGGATCCTTTCTTCTTGAAACAATCAACAGCCTTATGTCCCTTCTTTCCGCAAAAATTACAATTGTATTTGAAGGCTGGATTCGCTGACTTATGAGAGGTATTCCTGCTTCTTGGAGTTTCGTTTGACTTACTCGTATTTCGTGATGTGCTTGAATTATGTTTTACATACATTGCTCCAGATGACAGATCTATGGACTTCCGAATGCGTGCATCATGTTCCTCTGTTATCTTGATTTTTAGAGTTTCGATGTCTGGAAGATTGTCACGAGATTCAATGGCACATCTGAAATTTTCAAATGAATCAGGAAGACTATATAATAACATCACAGCTAATAAATCGCCATTTATATTGACTTCCATATTTTGCAATTTAACGAATGTATCGAAAAATTTTGAAAGATACTCCCTTATGTCTTCTCCATCCTTCATCTTGTTTTGAGTCAATGTTTTCAGCAATGTTGCTTTTCGAGCAGGACCTTTGGATGCATAAATAGACTCCAGCTTCAACCAAATATCCCTTGATGTCAAGCATCCACGTATTTGGCTCAATTCCATTGGGTTAATTGCCAAGATGAGATCGGACTTAGCCTTTCTTTCGATCCTCCAGCATCCATGCGTCCGGTGCTTTTTCGTCCTTTGGCTTCTCTCCAGTTACATATCCCCACGTTTCGTTTTTCACCATTACAGCTTCTATTTGGATTTTCCAGGTTTCATAATTTTCTTTCGTTAAACTTTCGATGCGGATGAAATTAAGGTTAGCCATTGTATTCTGCGGATTCTTCGATTCGAAATTCAAAATAATCTTCCTTATTCTTTGTTCTCTGGGCCCATAACCTATTAGAGTTACGCTTTTTCAATAGAAATAAAAAGACTTCTTAAGAACAAATAAGAAATTTATTATGAATATTAATTATATATGTTTGTATGTTGAAGTTACAAAGAAGAATGAATGATTGATTGAAATTATTTTATACAAAATAATAAAGCTCTACGCATGTTGCTTTGACTAATATTATATATGAAGAGTGTTTTATTGTAAGGTGCAAAATGATTATATTCAACAATTGTCCAATGGGGAATTAAAAACCGTGTAGAATTTAATGCTTCAAAAACTCAGTGCTGTCTTCTGTCGTTAAAGCAGAACCCACCCCCCATGCCGATATCCATGAGCGGCACTTGCATTGAAGAAACCGATCAGCTTTCAGTCCTCGGCATGTGCATCACAGACCACCTCTTGTGGAATGAACACATATTTGATTTCGCCAAAAACGCTGCAAAGTGTTTGGGCTTTCTTCGAAGGTGCAAGAAATTCTTCACCCCGTCTGATCTGGCTGTAATCTATAAGGCCTTCATTCGTCCAAAGCTGGAATATAACTCGCACATTTGGGCAGGAGCTCCCAGAACTCATTTGAATCTTTTGGATAGAATTCAAAATAGAGCTCTAAAAATGATTGGCGATAGAACTATAGTGGAAACATTTACATCTCTAGAACATCGTCGAAATGTTATATGTCTCTCACTATTTTATCGCTATTTTTATAAACATTGTTCCAGCGAAATAGCCAGTTGCATTCCTCCCCTTAAATTTTTCAACCGTAATACTCGCGCTTTTAGGAATGCTCATCAGTTTACCCTTGAGCCCAACTTCGGACGTACTGTCAAGTACAGAAATTCTTTCTTTAGCCGTACAACGCGAATGTGGAATACTTTACCCGGCTCTATTTTCCCCTCCCATTTTGATATTCAGAAATTCAAAACCAATGTACATCGGTATCTCCTCTTGCATCCTTCCCTACTTTCCTAACGCTCGCACTGTGCTTGTTCATTTTAAGGGTAGTCAAAACCCCTTTAGTGCGCGCATCCGTTTATAAAAAAAAAAAAAAAAAAAAAAACTAATATAGTAAATGCAATTAAATGGTTAATGCAAATAAAATGATAAATGCAAAATGGTAAATACAACTAAAATGGTAAACATTACTAAAATTGTAATTGCAACTGAAATGGTAAATGCAACTAAAATGGTAAATGCAACTAAAATGTTAAATGCAACTAAAATGTCAAATGCAACTTAAATGGTAAATGCAACTAAAATGGTAAATTTAACTAAAATTGTAAATGCAACTAAAATGGCAAATGCAACTAAACTGGTAAATGCAACTAAAATGGTAAATGCACTAAAATGGTAAATGCCACTTAACTGGTAAATGCAACTAAAATGGTAAATGCAACTAAAATGACAAATGCAACTAAAATGGCAAATGCAACTAAAATGGCAAATGCAACTAAAATGGTAAATGCAACTATAATAGTAACTGGAACTAAAGTGGTAAATGCGACTAAAATGGTAAATGCCATTAAAATGGTAAATGCAACTTAAATGGTTAATGCAACTAAGATGACAAATGCAACTTAAATAGTAAATGCATTTTAAATGGTAAATGCAACTATAATGGTAAATTCATTTAAAATGGTTATTGCAATTAAAATGGTTATTGCAACTAAAATGGTTAATGCACCTAAGATGGCAAAATAACTTAAATGGTAAATGCATTGTAAATGATAAATGCAACTATAATGGTAAATGCAACTATAATGTTAAATGGATTTAAAATGGTAAATGCGACTAAAATGGTAACTGCAACTAAAATGGTAAATGCAACTTAAATGCTGAAGGCGACTATAATGGTAAATGTTACTAAAATGCTAAATGCCATTAATATGATAAATGCAACTAAAATGGTAAATGCAACTTAAATATTAAATGCAACCAAAATAGTAAATGCAACTAAAATGGTAAATGCAACTTAAAAATGGCAAATGCAACTAAAATGATAAATGCAAGTAAAATGGCAAATGCAACTAAAATGGTAAATGCAATTAAATGGTTAACGCAACTTAAATGGTAAATGCAACTGAAATGGTAAATGCAACTAAAATGATAAATGTAACTAAAATGGTAAATAGAACTTAAATAGTAAATGCAACTAAAATGGTAAATGCAACTAAAATGGTAAATGCAACTAAAATGGTCAATGCAACTTAAAAATGGTAAATGTAACTAAAATGATAAATGCAAGTAAAATGGCAAATGCAACTAAAATGGTAAATGCAACTTAAATGCTGAAGGCGACTATAATGGTAAATGTTACTAAAATGGTAAATGCCATTAATATGATAAATGCAACTAAAATGGTAAATGCAACTTAAATATTAAATGCAACCAAAATAGTAAATGCAACTAAAATGGTAAATGCAATTAAATGGTTAACGCAACTAAAATGGTAAATGCAACTGAAATGGTAAATGCAACTAAAATGATAAATGTAACTAAAATGGTAAATAGAACTTAAATAGTAAATGCAACTAAAATGGTAAATGCAACTAAAATGGTAAATGCAATTAATTGGTTAATTCAAATAAAATGGTAAATGCAACTAAAATGGTAAATGGAACTAAAATGGTAAATGCAACTAAAATGGTAAATGCAACTAAAATGGTAAATGCAACTAAAATGGTAAATGCAACTAAAATGGTAAATGCAACTAAAATGGTAAATGTAACTAAAATGACAAATGCAACTTAAAAGGCAAATGCAACTAAAATGGTAACTGCAACCAAAATGGTAAATGCAACTAAAATGGCAAATGCAACTAAAATGGTAAATGGGACTAAAATGGTAAATGCCACTAAACTGGTAAATGCAACTAAAATGGAAAATTCAACTAAAATGGTAAATGCAATTAAATGGATATTAAATGTAACTGAAATGGTAAATGCAACTAAAATGGTAAATGCAACTAAGATGGTAAATGCAACTAAAATGGTTAATGCTACTAAAATGATAAATGTAACTAAAGTGGTAAATGCAACTAAAATGGTAACTGCAACTATAATGATAAATGCAACTAAAATGGTAAATGCAAATAAAATGGTAAATACAACTAAGATGGTAAATGCAACTAAAATGGTGAATGCAACTAAAATGGTAAATGCAACTAAAATGGTAAATGCAACTAAAATGGTAAATGCAACTAAAATGGTAAATGGGACTAAAATGGTAAATCCAACTAAAATGGCAAATGCAACTAAAATGTTAAATACAACTAATATGGTAAATGCAATTAAATGGTTAATGCAACTAAAATGATAAATGCAAAATGGTAAATACAACTAAAATGGTAAACATAACTAAAATTGTAATTGCAACTAAAATGGTAAACATAACTAAAATTGTAATTGCAACTAAAATGGTAAATGCCACTAAAATGATAAATGTAACTAAAATGGTAAATGCAACTTAAATAGTAACTGCAACTAAAATGGTAAATGCAACTAAAATGGTAAATGCATTTAAATGGTTAATGCAACTAAAATGGTAAATGCAACTAAAATGGTCAATGCAACTAAAATGGTAAATGCAACTAAAACGTCAAATGCAACTAAAATGTAACTGCAACTAAAATGTTAAATGCAACTTAAATTGGAAATGCAACTATAATGGTAAATGCAGCTAAAATGGTAAATGCCCTAAAATGGTAAATGCCACTAAACTGGTAAATGCAACTAAAATGGAAAATTCAACTAAAATGGTAAATGCAATTAAATGGATAGTAAATGTAACTGAAATGGTAAATGCAACTAAAATGATAAATATAACTAAAATGGTAAATGCAACTAAAATGGTCAATGCAACTAAAATGGTAAATGCAACTAATATGTCAAATGCAACTAAAATGGTAAATTTAACTAAAATTGTAATTGCAACTGAAATGGTAAATGTAACTAAAATGGTAAATGCAACTAAAATGTTAAATGCAACTAAAATGTCAAATGCAACTAAAATGGTAAATGCAACTAAAATGGTAAATTTAACTAAAATTGTAAATGCAACTAAAATGGTAAATGCAACTAAACTGGTAAATGCAACTAAAATGGTAAATGCACTTAAATGGTAAATGCCACTTAACTGGTAAATGCAACTAAAATGGTAAATGCAACTAAAATGACAAATGCAACTAAAATGGCAAATGCAACAAAAATGGGGAATGCTACTAAAATGGTAAATGCAACTATAATGGTAAATTCATTTAAAATGGTTATTGCAATTAAAATGGTTAATGCAACTAAAATGGTTAATGCACCTAAGATGGCAAAATAACTTAAATGGTAAATGCATTGTAAAACAACTAAAATGGTAAATGCAACTAAAATGTCAAATGCAACTAAAATGGTAAATTTAACTAAAATTGTAATTGCAACTGAAATGGTAAATGCAACTAAAATGGTAAATGCAACTAAAATGTTAAATGCAACTAAAATGTCAAATGCAACTAAAATGGTAAATGCAACTAAAATGGTAAATTTAACTAAAATTTTAAATGCAACTAAAATGGCAAATGCAACTAAACTGGTAAATGCAACTAAAATGGTAAATGCACTTAAATGGTAAATGCCACTTAACTGGTAAATGCAACTAAAATGGTAAATGCAACTAAAATGACAAATGCAACTAAAATGGCAAATGCAACAAAAATGGCGAATGCTACTAAAATGGTAAATGCAACTATAATGGTAAATTCATTTAAAATGGTTATTGCAATTAAAATGGTTAATGCAACTAAAATGGTTAATGCACCTAAGATGGCAAAATAACTTAAATGGTAAATGCATTGTAAATGATAAATGCAACTATAATGGTAAATGCAACTATAATGTTAAATGGATTTAAAATGGTAAATGTGACTAAAATGGTAACTGCAACTCAAATGGTAAATGCAACTTAAATGGTGAAGGCGACTATAATGGTAAATGTTACTTAAATGGTAAATGCCATTAATATGATAAATGTAACTAAAATGGTAAATGCAACTTAAATATTAAATGCAACTAAAATAGTAAATGCAACTAAAATGGTAAATGCAACTTAAAAATGGTAAATGCAACTAAAATGGTAAATGCAAGTAAAATGGCAAATGCAACGAAAATGGTAAATGCAATTAAATGGTTAATGCAACTAAAATGGTAAATGCAACTGAAATGGTAAATGCAACTAAAATGATAAATGTAACTAAAATGGTAAATAGAACTTAAATAGTAAATGCAACTAAAATGGTAAATGCAACTAAAATGGTAAATGCAATTAAATGGTTAATTCAACTGAAATGGTAAATGCAACTAAAATGGTAAATGCAACTAAAATGGTAAATGCAACTTTAAAATGGTAAATGCAACTAAAATGGCAAATGCAACTAAAATGGTAAATGGGACTAAAATGGTAAATGCAACTAAAATAGTAAATGCAACTAATATGGTAAATGCAACTAAAATCGTAAATGCAACTAAAATGGTAAATGTAACTAAAATGGTAAATGCAATTAAATGGTTAATGCAACTAAACTGGTAAATGCAACTAAAATGGAAAATTCAACTAAAATGGTAAATGCAATTAAATGGATATTAAATGTAACTGAAATGGTAAATGCAACAAAATAGTAAATGCAACTAAAATGGTAAATGCAACTAAAATGGTTAATGCTACTAAAATGATAAATGTAACTAAAGTGGTAAATGCAACTAAAATGGTAACTGCAACTATAATGATAAATGCAACTAAAATGGTAAATGCAAATAAAATGGTAAATGCAACTAAGATGGTAAATGCAACTAAAATGGTGAATGCAATTAAATGGTAAATGCAACTAAAATAGTAAATGCAACTAAAATGGTAAATGCAACTAAAATGGTAAATGGGACTAAAATGGTAAATCCAACTAAAATGGCAAATGCAACTAAAATGTTAAATGCAACTAATATGGTAAATGCAATTAAATGGTTAATGCAACTAAAATGATAAATGCAAAATGGTAAATACAACTAAAATGGTAAACATAGCTAAAATTGTAATTGCAACTAAAATGGTAAATGCAACTAAGATGGTAAATGCAACTAAAATGGTAAATGCAACTAAAATATCAAATGCAACTAAAATGGTAACTGCAACTAAAATGTTAAATGCAACATAAATTGGAAATGCAACTATAATGGTAAATGCAGCTAAAATGGTAAATGCCCAAAAATGGTAAATGCCACTAAACTGGTAAATGCAACTAAAATGGAAAATTCAACTAAAATGGTAAATGCAATTAAATAGATAGTTAATTTAACTGAAATGGTAAATGCAACTAAAATGATAAATGTAACTAAAATGGTAAATGCAACTTGAATAGTAAATGCAACTAAAATGGTAAATGCAACTAAAATGGTAAATGCATTTAAATGGTTAATGCAACTAAAATGGTAAATGCAACTAAAATGGTAAATGCAACTAAAATGGTAAATGCAACTTAGATGGTAAATGCAACTAAAATAGTAAATGCAACTAATATGGTAAATGCAACTAAAATCGTAAATGCAACTAAAATGGTAAATGTAACTAAAATGACAAATACAACTAAAAAGGCAAATGCAACTAAAATGGTAAACATAACTAAAATTGTAATTGCAACTAAAATGGTAAATGCAACTAAAATGGTAAATGCAACTAAAACGTCAAATGCAACTAAAATGGTAACTGCAACTAAAATGTTAAATGCAACTTAAATTGGAAATGCAACTATAATGGTAAATGCAGCTAAAATGGTAAATGCCCTAAAATGGTAAATGCCACTAAACTGGTAAATGCAACTAAAATGGAAAATTCAACTAAAATGGTAAATGCAATTAAATGGATAGTAAATGTAACTGAAATGGTAAATGCAACTAAAATGATAAATGTAACTAAAATGGTAAATGCAACTAAAATGGTCAATGCAACTAAAATGGTAAATGCAACTAAAATGTCAATTGCAACTAAAATGGTAAATTTAACTAAAATTGTAATTGCAACTGAAATGGTAAATGCAACTAAAATGGTAAATGCAACTAAAATGTTAAATGCAACTAAAATGTCAAATGCAACTAAAATGGTAAATGCAACTAAAATGGTAAATGTAACTAAAATTGTAAATGCAACTAAAATGGTAAATGCAACTAAAATGGTAAATGCAACTAAAATGGTAAATGCAACTAAAATGGTAAATGCAACTAAAATGGCAAATGCAACTAAAATGGTAAATGCAATTAAATGGTTAATGCAACTAAAATGGTAAATGCAACTGAAATGGTAAATGCAACTAAAATGATAAATGTAACTAAAATGGTAAATAGAACTTAAATAGTAAATGCAACTAAAATGGTAAATGCAACTAAAATGGTAAATGCAACTTAAAAATGGTAAATGCAACTAAAATGGTAAATGCAACTAAAATGGCAAATGCAACTAAAATGGTAAATGCAATTAAATGGTTAATGCAACTAAAATGGTAAATGCAACTGAAATGGTAAATGCAACTTAAATGATAAATGTAACTGAAATGGTAAATACAAATTAAATAGTAAATGCAATTAAAATGGTAAATGCAACTAAGATGGTAAATGCAACTAAAATAGTAAATGCAACTAATATGGTAAATGGAACTAAAATGGTAAATGCAATTAAATTGGTAAATGTAACTAAAATGACAAATGCAACTTAAAAGGCAAATGCAACTAAAATGGTAACTGCAACTACAATGGTAAATGCAACTAAAATGGCAAATGCAACTAAAATGGTAAATGGGACTAAAATGGTAAATGCCACTAAACTGGTAAATACAACTAAAATGGAAAATTCAACTAAAATGGTAAATGCAATTAAATGGATAGTAAATGTAACTGAAATGGTAAATGCAACTAAAATAGTAAATGCAACTAAAATGGTAAATGCAACTAAAATGGTAAATGCAATTAAATGGTTAATGCAACTAAAATGATAAATGCAAAATGGTAAATACAACTAAAATGGTAAACATAACCAAAATTGTAATAGCAACTAAAATGGTAAATGCAACTAAAATGGTAAATGCAACTAAAATGGTAAATGCAACTAAAATGGTAAATGCAACTAAAATGGTAAATGGAACTAAAATGGTAAATGCAACTAAGATGGTAAATGCAACTAAAATAGTAAATGCAACTAATATGGTAAATGGAACTAAAATGGTAAATGCAATTAAATTGGTAAATGTAACTAAAATGACAAATGCAACTTAAAAGGCAAATGCAACTAAAATGGTAACTGCAACTAAAATGGTAAATGCAACTAAAATAGTAAATGCAACTAATATGGTAAATGCAACTAAAATGGTAAATGCAACTAAAATGGTAAATGTAACTAAAATGACAAATGCAACTAAAAAGGCAAATGCAACTAAAATGGTAAACATAACTAAAATTGTAATTCCAACTAAAATGGTAAATGTAACTAAAATGACAAATACAACTAAAAAGGCAAATGCAACTAAAATGGTAAACATAACTAAAATTGTAATTGCAACTAAAATGGTAAATGCAACTAAAATGGTAAATGCAACTAAAACGTCAAATGCAACTAAAATGGTAACTGCAACTAAAATGTTAAATGCAACTTAAATTGGAAATGCAACTATAATGGTAAATGCAGCTAAAATGGTAAATGCCCTAAAATGGTAAATGCCACTAAACTGGTAAATGCAACTAAAATGGAAAATTCAACTAAAATGGTAAATGCAATTAAATGGATAGTAAATGTAACTGAAATGGTAAATGCAACTAAAATGATAAATGTAACTAAAATGGTAAATGCAACTAAAATGGTCAATGCAACTAAAATGGTAAATGCAACTAAAATGTCAATTGCAACTAAAATGGTAAATTTAACTAAAATTGTAATTGCAACTGAAATGGTAAATGCAACTAAAATGGTAAATGCAACTAAAATGTTAAATGCAACTAAAATGTCAAATGCAACTAAAATGGTAAATGCAACTAAAATGGTAAATTTAACTAAAATTGTAAATGCAACTAAAATGGTAAATGCAACTAAAATGGTAAATGCAACTTAAAAATGGTAAATGCAACTAAAATGGTAAATGCAACTAAAATGGCAAATGCAACTAAAATGGTAAATGCAATTAAATGGTTAATGCAACTAAAATGGTAAATGCAACTGAAATGGTAAATGCAACTAAAATGATAAATGTAACTAAAATGGTAAATAGAACTTAAATAGTAAATGCAACTAAAATGGTAAATGCAACTAAAATGGTAAATGCAACTTAAAAATGGTAAATGCAACTAAAATGGTAAATGCAATTAAATGGATAGTAAATGTAACTGAAATGGTAAATGCAACTAAAATAGTAAATGCAACTAAAATGGTAAATGCAACTAAAATGGTAAATGCAATTAAATGGTTAATGCAACTAAAATGATAAATGCAAAATGGTAAATACAACTAAAATGGTAAACATAACCAAAATTGTAATAGCAACTAAAATGGTAAATGCAACTAAAATGGTAAATGCAACTAAAATGGTAAATGCAACTAAAATGGTAAATGCAACTAAAATGGTAAATGGAACTAAAATGGTAAATGCAACTAAGATGGTAAATGCAACTAAAATAGTAAATGCAACTAATATGGTAAATGGAACTAAAATGGTAAATGCAATTAAATTGGTAAATGTAACTAAAATGACAAATGCAACTTAAAAGGCAAATGCAACTAAAATGGTAACTGCAACTAAAATGGTAAATGCAACTAAAATAGTAAATGCAACTAATATGGTAAATGCAACTAAAATGGTAAATGCAACTAAAATGGTAAATGTAACTAAAATGACAAATGCAACTAAGAAGGCAAATGCAACTAAAATGGTAAACATAACTAAAATTGTAATTCCAACTAAAATGGTAAATGCAACTAAAATGGTCAATGCAACTAAATTGGTAAATGCAACTAAAATGTCAAATGCAAATAAAATGGTAACTGCAACTAAAATGTTAAATGCAACTTAAATTGGAAATGCAACCATAATGGTAAATGCAGCTAAAATGGTAAATGCCCTAAAATGGTAAATGCCACTAAACTGGTAAATGCAACTAAAATGGAAAATTCAACTAAAATGGTAAATGCAAATAATGGATAGTAAATGTAACTGAAATGGTAAATGCAACTAAAATGATAAATGTAACTAAAATGGTAAATGCAACTTAAATAGTAAATGCAACTAAAATGATAAATGCAACTAAAATGGTAAATGCAATTAAATGGTTAATGCTACTAAAATGATAAATGCAACTAAAGCGGTAAATGCAACTAAAATGGTAACTGCAACTAAAATGATAAATGCAACTAAGATGGTAAATGCAACTAAAATGGTGAATGCAACTAAAATGGTAAATGCAACTAAATTAGTAAATGCAACTAAAATGGTAAATGCAACTAAAATGGTAAATGGAACTTAAAAATGGTAAATGCAACTAAAATTGTAAATGCAACTAAAATGGCAAATGCAACTAAAATGGTAAATGCAATTAAATGGTTAATGTAACTAAAATGGTAAATGCAACTGAAATGGTAAATGCAACTAAAATAGTAATGCAACTAAAATGGTAAATGCAACTAAAATGGTAAATGCAATTAAATTGGTAAATGTAACTAAAATGACAAATGCAACTTAAAAGGCAAATGCAACTAAAATGGTAACTGCAACTAAAATGGTAAATGCAACTAAAATAGTAAATGCAACTAATATGGTAAATGCAACTAAAATGGTAAATGCAACTAAAATGGTAAATGTGACTAAAATGGTAAATCCAACTAAAATGGCAAATGCAACTAAAATGTTAAATGCAACTAATATGGTAAATGCAATTAAATGGTTAATGCAACTAAAATGATAAATGCAAAATGGTAAATACAACTAAAATGGTAAACATAACCAAAATTGTAATAGCAACTAAAATGGTAAATGCAACTAAAATGGTAAATGCAACTAAAATGGTAAATGCAACTAAAATGGTAAATGGAACTAAAATGGTAAATGCAACTAAAATGGTAAATGCAACTAAAATAGTAAATGCAACTAATATGGTAAATGCAACTAAAATGGTAAATGCAATTAAATTGGTAAATGTAACTAAAATGACAAATGCAACTTAAAAGGCAAATGCAACTAAAATGGTAACTGCAACTAAAATGGTAAATGCAACTAAAATAGTAAATGCAACTAATATGGTAAATGCAACTAAAATGGTAAATGCAGCTAAAATGGTAAATGTAACTAAAATGACAAATGCAACTAAAAAGGCAAATGCAACTAAAATGGTAAACATAACTAAAATTGTAATTCCAACTAAAATGGTAAATGCAACTAAAATGGTCAATGCAACTAAAATGGTAAATGCAACTAAAATGTCAAATGCAAATAAAATGGTAACTGCAACTAAAATGTTAAATGCAACTTAAATTGGAAATGCAACCATAATGGTAAATGCAGCTAAAATGGTAAATGCCCTAAAATGGTAAATGCCACTAAACTGGTAAATGCAACTAAAATGGAAAATTCAACTAAAATGGTAAATGCAAATAATGGATAGTAAATGTAACTGAAATGGTAAATGAAACTAAAATGATAAATGTAACTAAAATGGTAAATGCAACTTAAATAGTAAATGCAACTAAAATGGTAAATGCAACTTAAATGGTAAATGCAATTAAATGGTTAATGCTACTAAAATGATAAATGCAACTAAAGCGGTAAATGCAACTAAAATGGTAACTGCAACTAAAATGATAAATGCAACTAAGATGGTAAATGCAACTAAAATGGTGAATGCAACTAAAATGGTAAATGCAACTAAATTAGTAAATGCAACTAAAATGGTAAATGCAACTAAAATGGTAAATGGAACTTAAAAATGGTAAATGCAACTAAAATTGTAAATGCAACTAAAATGGCAAATGCAACTAAAATGGTAAATGCAATTAAATGGTTAATGCAACTAAAATGGTAAATGCAACTGAAATGGTAAATGCAATTAAAATGATAAATGTAACTAAAATGGTAAATACAACTTAAATAGTAAATGCAACTAAAATGGTAAATGCAACTAAAATGGTAAATGCAATTAAAAGGTTAATGCAACTAAAATGGTAAATGTAACTAAAATGGTAAATGGGACTAAAATGGTAAATGCCACTAAACTGGTAAATGCAACTAAAATGGAAAATTCAACTAAAATGGTAAATGCAATTAAATGGATAGTAAATGTAACTGAAATGGTAAATGCAACTAAAATAGAAAATGCAACTAAAATGGTAAATGTAACTAAAATGGTAAATGCAATTAAATGGTTAATGCTACTAAAATGATAAATGCAACTAAAGTGGTAAATGCAACTAAAATGGTAACTGCAACTAAAATGATAAATGCAACTAAAATGGTAAATGCAAATAAAATGGTAAATGCAACTAAAATGGTGAATGCAACTAAAATGGTAAATGCAACTAAAATAGTAATGCAACTAAAATGGTAAATGCAACTAAAATGGTAAATGGGACTAAAATGGTAAATCCAACTAAAATGGCAAATGCAACTAAAATGTTAAATGCAACTAATATGGTAAATGCAATTAAATGGTTAATGCAACTAAAATGATAAATGCAAAATGGTAAATACAACTAAAATGGTAAACATAACCAAAATTGTAATAGCAACTAAAATGGTAAATGCAACTAAAATGGTAAATGCAACTAAAATGGTAAATGCAACTAAAATGATAAATGGAACTAAAATGGTAAATGCAACTAAGATGGTAAACGCAACTAAAATAGTAAATGCAACTAATATGGTAAATGGAACTAAAATGGTAAATGCAATTAAATTGGTAAATGTAACTAAAATGACAAATGCAACTTAAAAGGCAAATGCAACTAAAATGGTAACTGCAACTAAAATGGTAAATGCAACTAAAATAGTAAATGCAACTAATATGGTAAATGCAACTAAAATGGTAAATGCAACTAAAATGGTAAATGTAACTAAAATGACAAATGCAACTAAAAAGGCAAATGCAACTAAAATGGTAAACATAACTAAAATTGTAATTCCAACTAAAATGGTAAATGCAACTAAAATGGTCAATGCAACTAAAATGGTAAATGCAACTAAAATGTCAAATGCAAATAAAATGGTAACTGCAACTAAAATGTTAAATGCAACTTAAATTGGAAATGCAACCATAATGGTAAATGCAGCTTAAATGGTGAATGCCCTAAAATGGTAAATGCCACTAAACTGGTAAATGCAACTAAAATGGAAAATTCAACTAAAATGGTAAATGCAAATAATGGATAGTAAATGTAACTGAAATGGTAAATGCAACTAAAATGATAAATGTAACTAAAATGGTAAATGCAACTTAAATAGTAAATGCAACTAAAATGGTAAATGCAACTAAAATGGTAAATGCAATTAAATGGTTAATGCTACTAAAATGATAAATGCAACTAAAGCGGTAAATGCAACTAAAATGGTAACTGCAACTAAAATGATAAATGCAACTAAGATGGTAAATGCAACTAAAATGGTGAATGCAACTAAAATGATAAATGCAACTAAATTAGTAAATGCAACTAAAATGGTAAATGCAACTAAAATGGTAAATGGAACTTAAAAATGGTAAATGCAACTAAAATTGTAAATGCAACTAAAATGGCAAATGCAACTAAAATGGTAAATGCAATTAAATGGTTAATGCAACTAAAATGGTAAATGCAACTGAAATGGTAAATGCAATTAAAATGATAAATGTAACTAAAATGGTAAATACAACTTAAATAGTAAATGCAACTAAAATGGTAAATGCAACTAAAATGGTAAATGCAATTAAAAGGTTAATGCAACTAAAATGGTAAATGTAACTAAAATGGTAAATGGAACTAAAATGGTAAATGCAACTAAGATGGTAAATGCAACTAAAATAGTAAATGCAACTAATATGGTAAATGGAACTAAAATGGTAAATGCAATTAAATTGGTAAATGTAACTAAAATGACAAATGCAACTTAAAAGGCAAATGCAACTAAAATGGTAACTGCAACTAAAATGGTAAATGCAACTAAAATGGCAAATGCAACTAAAATGGTAAATGGAACTAAAATGGTAAATGCAACTAAAATGGTAAATGCAACTAAAATGATAAATGTAACTAAAATGGTAAATAGAACTCAAATAGTAAATGCAACTAAAATGGTAAATGCAACTAAAATGGTAAATGCAATTAAATGGTTAATTCAACTAAAATGGTAAATGCAACTAAAATGGTAAATGCATCTAAAATGGTAAATGCAACTAAAATGGTAAATGCAACTTAAAAATGGTAAATGCAACTGAAATGGTAAATGCAACTAAAATGGCAAATGCAACTAAAATGGTAAATGCAATTAAATGGTTAATGCAACTAAAATGGTAAATGCAACTGAAATGGTAAATGCAACTAAAATGATAAATGTAACTAAAATGGAAAATAGAACTTAAATAGTAAATGCAACTAAAATGGTAAATGCAACTAAAATGGTAAATGCAACTTAAAAATGGTAAATGCAACTAAAATGGTAAATGCAACTAAAATGGCAAATGCAACTAAAATGGTAAATGCAATTAAATGGTTAATGCAACTAAAATGGTAAATGCAACTAAAATGGTAAATGCAACTAAAATGGTAAATGCAACTAAAATGGTAAATGCAACTAAGATGGTAAATGCAACTAAAATAGTAAATGCAACTAAGATGGTAAATAGAACTTAAATAGTAAATGCAACTTAAATAGTAAATGCAACTAACATGGTAAATGCAACTAAAATGGTAAATGCAACTAAGGTGGTAAATGCAACTAAAATAGTAAATGCAACTAATATGGTAAATGGAACTAAAATGGTAAATGCAACTAAGATGGTAAATGCAACTAAAATAGTAAATGCAACTAATATGGTAAATGGAACTAAAATGGTAAATGCAATTAAATTGGTAAATGTAACTAAAATGACAAATGCAACTTAAAAGGCAAATGCAACTAAAATGGTAACTGCAACTAAAATGGTAAATGCAACTAAAATGGCAAATGCAACTAAAATGGTAAATGGGACTACAATGGTAAATGCCACTAAACTGGTAAATGCAACTAAAATGGAAAATTCAACTAAAATGGTAAATGCAATTAAATAGATAGTAAATGTAACTGAAATGGTAAATGCAACTAAAATAGTAAATGCAACTAAAATGGTAAATGCAACTAAAATGGTAAATGCAATTAAATGGTTAATGCTACTAAAATGATAAATGCAACTAAAGTGGTAAATGCAACTAAAATGGTAACTGCAACTAAAATGATAAATGCGACTAAAATGGTAAATGCAAATAAAATGGTAAATGCAACTAAGACGGTAAATGCAACTAAAATGGTGAATGCAACTAAAATGTTAAATGCAACTAATATGGTTAATGCAATTAAATGCTTAATGCAACTAAAATGATAAATGAAAAATGGTAAATACAACTAAAATGGTAAACATAACCAAAATTGTAATTGCAGCTAAAATGGTAAATGGAACTAAAATGGTAAATGCAACTAAAATGGTAAATGCAACTAAAATGGTAAATGGAACTAAAATGGTAAATGCAACTAAGATGGTAAATGCAACTAAAATAGTAAATGCAACTAAAATGGTAAATGGAACTAAAATGGTAAATGCAATTAAATTGGTAAATGTAACTAAAATGACAAATGCAACTTAAAAGGCAAATGCAACTAAAATGGTAACTGCAACTAAAATGGTAAATGCAACTAAAATAGTAAATGCAACTAATATGGTAAATGCAACTAAAATGGTAAATGCAACTAAAATGGTAAATGTAACTAAAATGACAAATGCAACTAAAAAGGCAAATGCAACTAAAATGGTAAACATAACTAAAATTGTAATTGCAACTAAAATGGTAAATGCAACTAAAATGGTAAATGCAACTAAAATGGTAAATGCAATTAAATGGTTAATTCAACTAAAATGGTAAATGCAACTAAAATGGTAAATGCAACTAAAATGGTAAATGCAACTTAAAAATGGTAAATGCAACTAAAATGGCAAATGCAACTTAAATGGTAAATGGGACTAAAATGGTAAATGCCACTAAACTGGTAAATGCAACTAAAATGGAAAATTCAACTAAAATGGTAAATGCAATTAAATGGATATTAAATGTAACTGAAATGGTAAATGCAACAAAATAGTAAATGCAACTAAAATGGTAAATGCAACTAAAATGATTAATGCTACTAAAATGATAAATGTAACTAAAGTGGTAAATGCAACTAAAATGGTAACTGCAACTATAATGATAAATGCAACTAAAATGGTAAATGCAAATAAAATGGTAAATGCAACTAAGATGGTAAATGCAACTAAAATGGTGAATGCAACTAAAATGGTAAATGCAAGTAAAATGGCAAATGCAACGAAAATGGTAAATGCAATTAAATGGTTAATGCAACTAAAAAGGTAAATGCAACTGAAATGGTAAATGCAACTAAAATAATAAATGTAACTAAAATGGTAAATAGAACTTAAATAGTAAATGCAACTAAAATTGTAAATGCAACTAAAATGGTAAATGCAACTAAAATGTTAAATGCAACTTAAATTGGAAATGCAACTAAAATTTTAAATGGGACTAAAATGGTAAATCCAACTAAAATGGCAAATGCAACTAAAATGTTAAATGCAACTAAAATGGTAAATGCAAATAAAATGGTAAATGCAACTAAGATGGTAAATGCAACTAAAATGGTTAATGCTACTAAAATGATAAATGTAACTAAAGTGGTAAATGCAACTAAAATGGTAACTGCAACTATAATGATAAATGCAACTAAAATGGTAAATGCAAATAAAATGGTAAATGCAACTAAAATCGTAAATGCAACTAAAATGGTAAATGCAACTAAAATCGTAAATGCAACTAAAATGGTAAATGTAACTAAAATGACAAATGCAACTAAAAATACAAATGCAACTAAAATGGTAAATGGGACTAAAATGGTAAATCCAACTAAAATGGCAAATGCAACTAAAATGTTAAATGCAACTAAAATGGTAAATGCAATTAAATGGTTAATGCAACTAAAATGATAAATGCAAAATGGTAAATACAACTAAAATGGTAAACATAACTTAAATTGTAATTGCAACTAAAATGGTAAATGCAACTAAGATGGTAAATGCAACTAAAATGGTAAGTGCAACTAAAATGTCAAATGCAACTAAAATGGTAACTGCAACTAAAATGTTAAATGCAACTTAAATTGGAAATGCAACTATAATGGTAAATGCAACTAAAATGGTAAATGCATTTAAATGGTTAATGCAACTAAAATGGTAAATGCAACTAAAATGGTAAATGCAACTAAAATGGTAAATGCAACTAAGATGGTAAATGCAACTAAAATAGTAAATGCAACTAATATGGTAAATGCAACTAAAATCGTAAATGCAACTAAAATGGTAAATGTAACTAAAATGACAAATGCAACTAAAAAGGCAAATGCAACTAAAATGGTAAACATAACTAAAATTGTAATTGCAACTAAAATGGTAAATGCAACTAAAATGGTCAATGCAACTAAAATGGTAAATGCAACTAAAACGTCAAATGCAACTAAAATGGTAACTGCAACTAAAATGGTAAATGCCCTAAAATAGTAAATGCCACTAAACTGGTAAATGCAACTAAAATGGAAAATTCAACTAAAATGGTAAATGCAATTAAATAGATAGTTAATGTAACTGAAATGGTAAATGCAACTAAAATAATAAATGTAACTAAAATGGTAAATGCTACTTAAATAGTAAATGCAACTAAAATGGTAAATGCAACTAAAATGGTAAATGCATTTAAATGGTTAATGCAACTAAAATGGTAAATGCAACTAAAATGGTAAATGCAACTAAAATGGTAAATGCAACTAAGATGGTAAATGCAACTAAAATAGTAAATGCAACTAATATGGTAAATGCAACTAAAATCGTAAATGCAACTAAAATGGTAAATGTAACTAAAATGACAAATGCAACTAAAAATACAAATGCAACTAAAATGGTAAACATAACTAAAATTGTAATTGCAACTAAAATGGTAAATGCAACTAAAATGGTCAATGCAACTAAAATGGTAAATGCAACTAAAACGTCAAATGCAACTAAAATGGTAACTGCAACTAAAATATTAAATGCAACTTAAATTGGAAATGCAACTATAATGGTAAATGCAGCTAAAATGGTAAATGCCCTAAAATGGTAAATGCCACTAAACTGGTAAATGCAACTAAAATGGAAAATTCAACTAATTTGGTAAATGCAATTAAATGGATAGTAAATGTAACTGAAATGGTAAATGCAACTAAAATGATAAATATAACTAAAATGGTAAATGCGACTAAAATGGTCAATGCAACTAAAATGGTAAATGCAAATGGTAAATGCAACTAAAATTGTAAATGCAACTAAAATGGCAAATGCAACTAAAATGGTAAATGCAATTAAATGGTTAATGCAACTAAAATGGTAAATGCAACTGAAATGGTAAATGCAATTAAAATGATAAATGTAACTAAAATGGTAAATACAACTTAAATAGTAAATGCAACTAAAATGGTAAATGCAACTAAAATGGTAAATGCAATTAAAAGGTTAATGCAACTAAAATGGTAAATGTAACTAAAATGGTAAATGGAACTAAAATGGTAAATGCAACTAAGATGGTAAATGCAACTAAAATAGTAAATGCAACTAATATGGTAAATGGAACTAAAATGGTAAATGCAATTAAATTGGTAAATGTAACTAAAATGACAAATGCAACTTAAAAGGCAAATGCAACTAAAATGGTAACTGCAACTAAAATGGTAAATGCAACTAAAATGGCAAATGCAACTAAAATGGTAAATGCAACTAAAATGGTAAATGCAACTAAAATGGTAAATGCAACTAAAATGATAAATGTAACTAAAATGGTAAATAGAACTCAAATAGTAAATGCAACTAAAATGGTAAATGCAACTAAAATGGTAAATGCAATTAAATGGTTAATTCAACTAAAATGGTAAATGCAACTAAAATGGTAAATGCATCTAAAATGGTAAATGCAACTAAAATGGTAAATGCAACTTAAAAATGGTAAATGCAACTGAAATGGTAAATGCAACTAAAATGGCAAATGCAACTAAAATGGTAAATGCAATTAAATGGTTAATGCAACTAAAATGGTAAATGCAACTGAAATGGTAAATGCAACTAAAATGATAAATGTAACTAAAATGGAAAATAGAACTTAAATAGTAAATGCAACTAAAATGGTAAATGCAACTAAAATGGTAAATGCAACTAAAATGGTAAATGCAACTAAAATGGTAAATGCAACTAAAATGGCAAATGCAACTAAAATGGTAAATGCAATTAAATGGTTAATGCAACTAAAATGGTAAATGCAACTGAAATGGTAAATGCAACTAAAATGGTAAATGCAACTAAAATGGTAAATGCAACTAAAATGGTAAATGCAACTAAAATAGTAAATGCAACTAAGATGGTAAATAGAACTTAAATAGTAAATGCAACTTAAATAGTAAATGCAACTAACATGGTAAATGCAACTAAAATGGTAAATGCAACTAAGGTGGTAAATGCAACTAAAATAGTAAATGCAACTAATATGGTAAATGGAACTAAAATGGTAAATGCAACTAAGATGGTAAATGCAACTAAAATAGTAAATGCAACTAATATGGTAAATGGAACTAAAATGGTAAATGCAATTAAATTGGTAAATGTAACTAAAATGACAAATGCAACTTAAAAGGCAAATGCAACTAAAATGGTAACTGCAACTAAAATGGTAAATGCAACTAAAATGGCAAATGCAACTAAAATGGTAAATGGGACTACAATGGTAAATGCCACTAAACTGGTAAATGCAACTAAAATGGAAAATTCAACTAAAATGGTAAATGCAATTAAATAGATAGTAAATGTAACTGAAATGGTAAATGCAACTAAAATAGTAAATGCAACTAAAATGGTAAATGCAACTAAAATGGTAAATGCAATTAAATGGTTAATGCTACTAAAATGATAAATGCAACTAAAGTGGTAAATGCAACTAAAATGGTAAATGCAACTAAAATGATAAATGCAACTAAAATGGTAAATGCAAATAAAATGGTAAATGCAACTAAGACGGTAAATGCAACTAAAATGGTGAATGCAACTAAAATGGTAAATGCAACTAAAATAGTAATGCAAGTAAAATGGTAAATGCAACTAAAATGGTAAATGGGACTAAAATGGTAAATCCAACTAAAATGGCAAATGCAACTAAAATGTTAAATGCAACTAATATGGTTAATGCAATTAAATGCTTAATGCAACTAAAATGATAAATGAAAAATGGTAAATACAACTAAAATGGTAAACATAACCAAAATTGTAATTGCAACTAAAATGGTAAATGGAACTAAAATGGTAAATGCAACTAAAATGGTAAATGCAACTAAAATGGTAAATGGAACTAAAATGGTAAATGCAACTAAAATGGTAAATGCAACTAAAATGGTAAATGCAACTAAAATGGTAAATGGAACTAAAATGGTAAATGCAATTAAATTGGTAAATGTAACTAAAATGACAAATGCAACTTAAAAGGCAAATGCAACTAAAATGGTAACTGCAACTAAAATGGTAAATGCAACTAAAATAGTAAATGCAACTAATATGGTAAATGCAACTAAAATGGTAAATGCAACTAAAATGGTAAATGTAACTAAAATGACAAATGCAACTAAAAAGGCAAATGCAACTAAAATGGTAAACATAACTAAAATTGTAATTGCAACTAAAATGGTAAATGCAACTAAAATGGTCAATGCAACTAAAATGGTAAATGCAATTAAATGGTAAATGCAACTAAAATGGTAAATGCAACTAAAATGGTAAATGCAACTAAAATGGTAAATGCAACTTAAAAATGGTAAATGCAACTAAAATGGCAAATGCAACTTAAATGGTAAATGGGACTAAAATGGTAAATGCCACTAAACTGGTAAATGCAACTAAAATGGAAAATTCAACTAAAATGGTAAATGCAATTAAATGGATATTAAATGTAACTGAAATGGTAAATGCAACAAAATAGTAAATGCAACTAAAATGGTAAATGCAACTAAAATGATTAATGCTACTAAAATGATAAATGTAACTAAAGTGGTAAATGCAACTAAAATGGTAACTGCAACTATAATGATAAATGCAACTAAAATGGTAAATGCAAATAAAATGGTAAATGCAACTAAGATGGTAAATGCAACTAAAATGGTGAATGCAACTAAAATGGTAAATGCAAGTAAAATGGCAAATGCAACGAAAATGGTACATGCAATTAAATGGTTAATGCAACTAAAAAGGTAAATGCAACTGAAATGGTAAATGCAACTAAAATAATAAATGTAACTAAAATGGTAAATAGAACTTAAATAGTAAATGCAACTAAAATGGTAAATGCAACTAAAATGGTAAATGCAACTAAAATGTTAAATGCAACTTAAATTGGAAATGCAACTAAAATTTTAAATGGGACTAAAATGGTAAATCCAACTAAAATGGCAAATGCAACTAAAATGTTAAATGCAACTAAAATGGTAAATGCAAATAAAATGGTAAATGCAACTAAGATGGTAAATGCAACTAAAATGGTTAATGCTACTAAAATGATAAATGTCACTAAAGTGGTAAATGCAACTAAAATGGTAACTGCAACTATAATGATAAATGCAACTAAAATGGTAAATGCAAATAAAATGGTAAATGCAACTAAAATCGTAAATGCAACTAAAATGGTAAATGCAACTAAAATCGTAAATGCAACTAAAATGGTAAATGTAACTAAAATGACAAATGCAACTAAAAATACAAATGCAACTAAAATGGTAAATGGGACTAAAATGGTAAATCCAACTAAAATGGCAAATGCAACTAAAATGTTAAATGCAACTAAAATGGTAAATGCAATTAAATGGTTAATGCAACTAAAATGATAAATGCAAAATGGTAAATACAACTAAAATGGTAAACATAACTTAAATTGTAATTGCAACTAAAATGGTAAATGCAACTAAGATGGTAAATGCAACTAAAATGGTAAGTGCAACTAAAATGTCAAATGCAACTAAAATGGTAACTGCAACTAAAATGTTAAATGCAACTTAAATTGGAAATGCAACTATAATGGTAAATGCAACTAAAATGGTAAATGCAATTAAATGGTTAATGCAACTAAAATGGTAAATGCAACTAAAATGGTAAATGCAACTAAAATGGTAAATGCAACTAAGATGGTAAATGCAACTAAAATAGTAAATGCAACTAATATGGTAAATGCAACTAAAATGGTAAATGCAACTAAAATGGTAAATGTAACTAAAATGACAAATGCAACTAAAAAGGCAAATGCAACTAAAATGGTAAACATAACTAAAATTGTAATTGCAACTAAAATGGTAAATGCAACTAAAATGGTCAATGCAACTAAAATGGTAAATGCAACTAAAACGTCAAATGCAACTAAAATGGTAACTGCAACTAAAATGGTAAATGCCCTAAAATGGTAAATGCCACTAAACTGGTAAATGCAACTAAAATGGAAAATTCAACTAAAATGGTAAATGCAATTAAATAGATAGTTAATGTAACTGAAATGGTAAATGCAACTAAAATAATAAATGTAACTAAAATGGTAAATGCAACTTAAATAGTAAATGCAACTAAAATGGTAAATGCAACTAAAATGGTAAATGCAATTAAATGGTTAATGCAACTAAAATGGTAAATGCAACTAAAATGGTAAATGCAACTAAAATGGTAAATGCAACTAAGATGGTAAATGCAACTAAAATAGTAAATGCAACTAATATGGTAAATGCAACTAAAATAGTAAATGCAACTAAAATGGTAAATGTAACTAAAATGACAAATGCAACTAAAAATACAAATGCAACTAAAATGGTAAACATAACTAAAATTGTAATTGCAACTAAAATGGTAAATGCAACTAAAATGGTAAATGCAACTAAAATGGTAAATGCAACTAAAACGTCAAATGCAACTAAAATGGTAACTGCAACTAAAATATTAAATGCAACTTAAATTGGAAATGCAACTATAATGGTAAATGCAGCTAAAATGGTAAATGCCCTAAAATGGTAAATGCCACTAAACTGGTAAATGCAACTAAAATGGAAAATTCAACTAATTTGGTAAATGCAATTAAATGGATAGTAAATGTAACTGAAATGGTAAATGCAACTAAAATGATAAATATAACTAAAATGGTAAATGCAACTAAAATGGTCAATGCAACTAAAATGGTAAATGCAACTAAAATGTCAATTGCAACTAAAATGATAAATTTAACTAAAATTGTAATTGCAACTGAAATGGTAAATGCAACTAAAATGGTAAATGCAACTAAAATGTTAAATGCAACTAAAATGTCAAATGCAACTAAAATGGTAAATGCAACTAAAATGGTAAATTTAACTAAAATTGTAAATGCAACTAAAATGGCAAATGCAACTAAACTGGTAAATGCAACTAAAATGGTAAATGCACTTAAATGGTAAATGCCACTTAACTGGTAAATGCAACTAAAATGGTAAATGCAACTAAAATGACAAATGCAACTAAAATGGCAAATGCAACAAAAATGGGGAATGCTACTAAAATGGTAAATGCAACTATAATGGTAAGTTCATTTGAAATCGTTATTGCAATTAAAATGGTTAATGCAACTAAAATGGTTAATGCACCTAAGATGGCAAAATAACTTAAATGGTAAATGCATTGTAAAACAACTAAAATGGTAAATGCAACTAAAATGTCAAATGCAACTAAAATGGTAAATTTAACTAAAATTGTAATTGCAACTGAAATGGTAAATGCAACTAAAATGGTAAATGCAACTAAAATGTTAAATGCAACTAAAATGTCAAATGCAACTAAAATGGTAAATGCAACTAAAATGGTAAATTTAACTAAAATTGTAAATGCAACTAAAATTTCAAATGCAACTAAACTGGTAAATGCAACTAAAATGGTAAATGCACTTAAATGGTAAATGCCACTTAACTGGTAAATGCAACTAAAATGGTAAATGCAACTAAAATGACAAATGCAACTAAAGTGGCAAATGCAACAAAAATGGCGAATGCTACTAAAATGTTAAATGCAACTATAATGGTAAATTCATTTAAAATGGTTATTGCAATTAAAATGGTTAATGCAACTAAAATGGTTAATGCACCTAAGATGGCAAAATAACTTAAATGGTAAATGCATTGTAAATGATAAATGCACCTATAATGGTAAATGCAACTATAATGTTAAATGGATTTAAAATGGTAAATGCGACTAAAATGGTAACTGCAACTCAAATGGTAAATGCAACTTAAATGGTGAAGGCGACTATAATGGTAAATGTTACTTAAATGGTAAATACCATTAATATGATAAATGTAACTAAAATGGTAAATGCATTTTAAATATTAAATGCAACTAAAATAGTAAATGCAACTAAAATGGTAAATGCAACTTAAAAATGGTAAATGCAACTAAAATGGTAAATGCAAGTAAAATGGCAAATGCAACGAAAATGGTAAATGCAATTAAATGGTTAATGCAACTAAAAAGGTAAATGCAACTGAAATGGTAAATGCAACTTTAATGATAAATGTAACTAAAATGGTAAATGGAACTTAAATAGTAAATGCAACTAAAATGGTAAATGCAACTAAAATGGTAAATGCAATTAAATGGTTAATTCAACTAAAATGGTAAATGCAACTAAAATGGTAAATGCAACTAAAATGGTAAATGCAACTTAAAAATGGTAAATGCAACTAAAATTGTAAATGCAACTTAAATGGCAAATGCAACTAAAATGGTAAATGCAATTAAATGGTTAATGCAACAAAAATGGTAAATGCAACTGAAATGGTAAATGCAACTAAAATGATAAATGTAACTAAAATGGTAAATACAACTTAAATAGTAAATGCAACTAAAATGGTAAATGCAACTAAAATGGTAAATGCAATTAAATGGTTAATGCAACTAAAATGGTAAATGCAACTAAAATGGTAAATGGAACTAAAATGGTAAATGCAACTAAGATGGTAAATGCGACTAAAATAGTAAATGCAACTAATATGGTAAATGCAACTAAAATGGTAAATGCAACTTAAATATTAAATTCAACTAAAATAGTAAATGCAACGAAAATGGTAAATGCAACTTAAAAATGGTAAATGCAACTAAAATGGTAAATGCAAGTAAAATGGCAAATGCAACTAAAATGGTAAATGCAATTAAATGGTTAATGCAACTAAAATGGTAAATGCAACTGAAATGGTAAATGCAACTAAAATGATAAATGTAACTATAATGGTAAATAGAACTTAAATAGTAAATGCAACTAAAATGGTAAATGCAACTAAAATGGTAAATGCAATTAAATGGTTAATTCAACTAAAATGGTAAATAAAACTAAAATGGTAAATGCATCTAAAATGGTAAATGCAACTAAAATGGTAAATGCAACTTAAAAATGGTAAATGCAACTAAAATGGTAAATGCAACTAAAATGGCAAATGCAACTAAAATGGTAAATGCAATTAAATGGTTAATGCAACTGAATGGTAAATGCAACTGAAATGGTAAATGCAACTAAAATGATAAATGTAACTAAAATGGTAAATAGAACTTAAATAGTAAATGCAACTAAAATGGTAAATGCAACTAAAATGGTAAATGCAACTTAAGAATGGTAAATGCAACTAAAATGGTAAATGCAACTAAAATGGCAAATGCAACTAAAATGGTAAGTGCAATTAAATGGTTAGTGCAACTAAAATGGTAAATGCAACTGAAATGGTAAATGCAACTTAAATGATAAATGTAACTAAAATGGTAAATACAACTTAAATAGTAAATGCAATTAAAATGGTAAATGCAACTAAGATGGTAAATGCAACTAAAATAGTAAATGCAACTAATATGGTAAATGGAACTAAAATGGTAAATGCAATTAGATTGGTAAATGTAACTTAAATGACAAATGCAACTTAAAAGGCAAATGCAACTAAAATGGTAACTGCAACTAAAATGGTAAATGCAACTAAAATGGCAAATGCAACTAAAATGGTAAATGGGACTAAAATGGTAAATGCCACTAAACTGGTAAATGCAACTAAAATGGAAAATTCAACTAAAATGGTTAATGCAATTAAATGGATAGTAAATGTAACTGAAATGGTAAATGCAACTAAAATAGTAAATGCAACTAAAATGGTAAATGCAACTAAAATGGTAAATGCAATTAAATGGTTAATGCTACTAAAATAATAAATGCAACTAAAGTGGTAAATACAACTAAAATGGTAACTGCAACTAAAATGATAAATGCAACTAAGATGGTAAATGCAACTAAAATGGTGAATGCAACTAAAATGGTAAATGCAACTAAAATAGTAATGCAACTAAAATGGTAAATGCAACTAAAATGGTAAATGGGACTAAAATGGTAAATCCAACTAAAATGGCAAATGCAACTAAAATGTTAAATGCAACTAATATGGTAAATGCAATTAAATGGTTAATGCAACTAAAATGATAAATGCAAAATGGTAAATACAACTAAAATGGTAAACATAACTAAAATTGTAATTGCAACTAAAATGGTAAATGCAACTAAAATGGTAAATGCAACTAAAATGGTAAATGCAACTAAAATGGTAAATGGAACTAAAATGGTAAATGCAACTAAGATGGTAAATGCAGCTAAAATAGTAAATGCAACTAATATGGTAAATGGAACTAAAATGGTAAATGCAATTAAATTGGTAAATGTAACTAAAATGACAAATGCAACTTAAAAGGCAAATGCAACTAAAATGGTAACTGCAACTAAAATGGTAAATGCAACTAAAATAGTAAATGCAACTAATATGGTAAATGCAACTAAAATGGTAATTGCAACTAAAATGGTAAATGTAACTAAAATGACAAATGCAACTAAAAGGCAAATGCAACTAAAATGGTAAACATAACTAAAATTGTAATTCCAACTAAAATGGTAAATGCAACTAAAATGGTCAATGCAACTAAAATGGTAAATGCAACTAAAATTTCAAATGCAAATAAAATGGTAACTGCAACTAAAATGTTAAATGCAACTTAAATTGGAAATGCAACCATAATGGTAAATGCAGCTAAAATTGTAAATGCCCTAAAATGGTAAATGCCACTAAACTGGTAAGTGCAACTAAAATGGAAAATTCAACTAAAATGGTAAATGCAAATAATGGATAGTAAATGTAACTGAAATGGTAAATGCAACTAAAATGATAAATGTACCTAAGATGGTAAATGCAACTAAAATGGTGAATGCAACTAAAATGGTAATTGCAACTAAAATGGTAAATGTAACTAAAATGACAAATGCAACTAAAAAGGCAAATGCAACTAAAATGGTAAACATAACTAAAATTGTAATTCCAACTAAAATGGTAAATGCAACTTAAATAGTAAATGCAACTAAAATGGTAAATGCAACTAAAATGGTAAATGCAATTAAATGGTTAATGCTACTAAAATGATAAATGCAACTAAAGTGGTAAATGCAACTAAAATGGTAACTGCAACTAAAATGATAAATGCAACTAAGATGGTAAATGCAACTAAAATGGTGAATGCAACTAAAAGGGTAAATGCAACTAAATTAGTAAATGCAACTAAAATGGTAAATGCAACTAAAATGGTAAATGGAACTTAAAAATGGTAAATGCAACTAAAATTGTAAATGCAACTAAAATGGCAAATGCAACTAAAATGGTAAATGCAATTAAATGGTTAATGCAACTAAAATGGTAAATGCAACTGAAATGGTAAATGCAATTAAAATGATAAATGTAACTAAAATGGTAAATACAACTTAAATAGTAAATGCAACTAAAATGGTAAATGCAACTAAAATGGTAAATGCAATTAAAAGGTTAATGCAACTAAAATGGTAAATGTAACTAAAATGGTAAATGGAACTAAAATGGTAAATGCAACTAAGATGGTGAATGCAACTAAAATAGTAAATGCAACTAATATGGTAAATGGAACTAAAATGGTAAATGCAATTAAATTGGTAAATGTAACTAAAATGACAAATGCAACTTAAAAGGCAAATGCAACTAAAATGGTAACTGCAACTAAAATGGTAAATGCAACTAAAATAGTAAATGCAACTAGTATGGTAAATGCAACTAAAATGGTAATTGCAACTAAAATGGTAAATGTAACTAAAATGACAAATGCAACTAAAAAGGCAAATGCAACTAAAATGGTAAACATAACTAAAATTGTAATTCCAACTAAAATGGTAAATGCAACTAAAATGGTCAATGCAACTAAAATGGTAAATGCAACTAAAATGTCAAATGCAAATAAAATGGTAACTGCAACTAAAATGTTAAATGCAACTTAAATTGGAAATGCAACCATAATGGTAAATGCAGCTAAAATGGTAAATGCCCTAAAATGGTAAATGCCACTAAACTGGTAAGTGCAACTAAAATGGAAAATTCAACTAAAATGGTAAATGCAAATAATGGATAGTAAATGTAACTGAAATGGTAAATGCAACTAAAATGATAAATGTAACTAAGATGGTGAATGCAACTAAAATGGTAATTGCAACTAAAATGGTAAATGTAACTAAAATGACAAATGCAACTAAAAAGGCAAATGCAACTAAAATGGTAAACATAACTAAAATTGTAATTCCAACTAAAATGGTAAATGCAACTTAAATAGTAAATGCAACTAAAATGGTAAATGCAACTAAAATGGTAAATGCAATTAAATGGTTAATGCTACTAAAATGATAAATGCAACTAAAGTGGTAAATGCAACTAAAATGGTAACTGCAACTAAAATGATAAATGCAACTAAGATTGTAAATGCAACTAAAATGGTGAATGCAACTAAAATGGTAAATGCAACTAAATTAGTAAATGCAACTAAAATGGTAAATGCAACTAAAATGGTAAATGGAACTTAAAAATGGTAAATGCAACTAAAATTGTAAATGCAACTAAAATGGCAAATGCAACTAAAATGGTAAATGCAATTAAATGGTTAATGCAACTAAAATGGTAAATGCAACTGAAATGGTAAATGCAATTAAAATGATAAATGTAACTAAAATGGTAAATACAACTTAAATAGTAAATGCAACTAAAATGGTAAATGCAACTAAAATGGTAAATGCAATTAAAAGGTTAATGCAACTAAAATGGTAAATGTAACTAAAATGGTAAATGGAACTAAAATGGTAAATGCAACTAAGATGGTAAATGCAACTAAGATGGTAAATGCAACTAATATGGTAAATGGAACTAAAATGGTAAATGCAATTAAATTGGTAAATGTAACTAAAATGACAAATGCCACTTAAAAGGCAAATGCAACTAAAATGGTAACTGCAACTAAAATGGTAAATGCAACTAAAATGGCAAATGCAACTAAAATGGTAAATGGAACTAAAATGGTAAATGCAACTAAAATGATAAATGTAAAATTCGACAAAAATGGTAAATGCAATTAAATGGATAGTAAATGTAACTGATATGGTAAATGCAACTAAAATGATAAGTGTAACTAAAATGGTAAATGCAACTAAGATGGTAAATGCAACTAAAATGGTAAATGCAACTAAGATGGTAAATGCAACTAAAATGTCAAATGCAACATTATACAACAGAATAGTTTGGCATAGATATTCTGATATAAGCTTTTGTTAGCAAGTAGAAATTACAAAAGTATTTATGTAGCTTTTAACACTCCCACTCATAAAAACATTTGACAATAAAATTTAAACATTCTTTAAATTATTACAAAAATAATATAATATAATAAAGCTCTTTAAAATTATTAATATGAAGAATTCTAAATTTAACTTGAATACATTTAAAGAGCAAAACTATGTAATTCAAACTTCTGTTCTAAGCCAAGTCGAAGAATGTTTGATTTGAATTTCATTGTTGACAATGGTTTGGTAAAAACGTCTGCCAGTTGATCTTCGCTTTTGACATATTTGACCAAAATATCGCCTTGCAAATCTCGTTCTCGTGTGTGCATAGCTTTATTAATATGCTTTGTGCGATAATGATATTCTGGGTTTTTGACTAGTCGTATTGTACTTTGATTATCGCAAAATCCCAGTTCTTTGTGTAATCCACGAATCCAAATTGCTTCTTTTGTACCTTCACATAATGCAACATATTCTGATTCGGTTGTTGATAAAGTTACAGGTGATTGTCGTTTACTTCTCCACGTAACTATACCATTTCCAATCATAAAAGTGTATCCAGTGATCGATCGACTGGTTTCAACATCTCTGGCATGGTCAGCATCCGTATAACCAATTAAATTCCAGTTGTCTTAGCCATATGTTATTCTTGATTTGCGCGTCTGATTCAGATATTGAAATATTCTTTTGATTGCCCTCACATGTAACTGGCTGGGATTCTCCATGAATCGACAAACTTCTCCCACTGAATATGCAATGTCTGGTCGTGAAACGGTAGCAGCAAACATCAGTGAACCGCACGCCTGGCGGTAAGGGAACGAAATCTCACAGTCGCTATCATTCGCATTTAACAAAAAAGTACCAACACCAGCGGGAGTAGTCACAGATTTTGAGTTTTCCATGTTAAATCTATGTAGATTTCGCTCATTGTATGATGTTTGTCCGATGCTTATGGTTTTCAAAGAACGGTTCCGTTCTATTTCAAGTCCTACGTAGTAGTGCCCATTACCAAGCGTAATTTGAAACTGCATTTGCAGCTTTTTTATCAGGTCATCAATTGTACTCTTGCTGCAAGACAGAACTAATCCATCATCAACGTACAATAATAAAATTACCTTTTTAGAAGATTCGCAATTAACGAATAGGCAAGGATCGGATTGTGATTGTTTCATATTACATCCCTTAATGAAATCAACAAATTTTGAGTTCCATTGACGTGATGACTGCTTCAAACCATACAAACTTTTCTTCAACCGACATACTTGACCCTTGGTATAGTTAATTCCATCCGGTACTTTCATATAGATCTCTTCGTCGAGGATTCCATTTAAGACACCTGTTTTGACATCGAATTGAACGATCTCCATTTCACAAATTGCTGCCAGTGCCAAAACACATCTGACTGAATCATAACGCACCACTGGGGAAAATGTTTCAGTGTAATCGATGCCTTCACTCTGTGAATATCCCTTCCCCACTAACCGCGCCTTGTATATTGGGTCTTCATTTGGGGTTATTTTCAGCTTAAATATCCATTTACAACCGACTACGTTCATGCAGTACTTCGGTTTTTCAACAACATCCCACGTCTGGTTCTCGTGCAACGACCATAGCTCTTCTGCAATGGCCTTCTACCATTCAAGAGATTGATCGGAGTTCATTGCTTCTTTATATGATGAAGGTTCAATTAACATTGCTAAGCAACCAAGTTTTCTTGG
Organism: Philhelius pedissequus; assembly: GCA_910595825.1. NCBI lineage: Eukaryota > Metazoa > Arthropoda > Insecta > Diptera > Syrphidae > Philhelius > Philhelius pedissequus. Next base: position 224,758,455 of record OU343161.1, on the reverse strand, counting down.
GATGTTTGCGTAAGCTTCTTTCCTTGTCTTGTTCATTTTTGATTTCATCAGTTTGCATTTCCTTTGATTCTACAATTGTTCTTTTTATGACATCTGTTGTAGAACTTTCACTGGATAAATCATTATTGTTATTACTGCATTCCCCGTAATCCTCATTGGGGAAGAAAAGTACTCCTCGCTAATAAAATGTTCATTAAATTTAACGTCACAACTGATTAAAATCTTCTTGGATTCTGGATCATAGAGCCGACAGTTTTTATTTGAAGATTCGTAGCCAATTAGGTGAACTCTCTTTGATTTTGGATCCCATTTCTTTCTATTGACGTTATTCGGAATATGAGCAAATCCGACTGTACCAAAAACTTTTAAATAATTTAGCTGCGGCTTTTCTCCAAACCAATGTTCGTAAGATGTCTGATTGATATCTTTCGCAGCTGTTGTCCGATTAAGAATATAAACAGCAGTTCTTATGGCTTCTGGCCAAAGTGACTTCCCTAAGCCACTTGAAATCAGCATGGTCCGTGCAGATTCCTGCACTGATCTATCGTCTCGTTCAATAAAACCATTCTGTTCAGGTGTATATGGGGCAATACGTTCCATAGTAATTCCAACTTTTGTCAGCATTGATAAAACCTGTTTGTTTATAAATTCAGCACCAGATTAGATTAGATTAGATTAGATTGATTTTATTTTTTTCTACAATTTGTTATATACAATCAATATTGCATGGCATTGTTGCCGTCTGCCTGATTGACAATTTGTTAATTCTTTATCATAACTAAGTTACAGTTTAATACTAAAATGCTTCGTTAAGTATTTGCTTTCTATATCTGAGTGCTGTCTTGCAATACATTGCTAACTTTGTTACATCCATTTCATGAAGTAGGCCAAAAATTTCTTCATCAGATAGATAGTCGCTGCCAAACGTGTACCTTCTTGTTTCCTTGAGTACTCCACACCTTCCGACAAAATGCAGAACATCTTCCCGCTCTCCCATATTACACAGGCTGCATAATAACGGTAGATCTTCTCGATGTGTCATAAAGTTCAAATTAACTAACTCTCCTCTTAACCGGAACATGAGCGAAATTTGTTCAATTGTATAATCGTCACGGAAATAGTTTCTTTCGTTAAGATTGTAATCTAGTCTGCTATAAAGCATTCGATGTAGAGAGCTTGCTGCTTGTTCCTTGTGGCGATCTCTTGCAGCATCGTCCAAACGGGCGATCAACGTATACAAAGCAGGCTTCCATAAAACAGGGTCGCTGTAGTTTACTTCGAAGTCCACCTGCTCTGCTAACTCTACCCAGTCCTTGAACCATCCCGTCCGTGTTTGGATAGCTTGTAGGACAACTTTCTTAGGAAGCCGATGGTTTGGCATATTTAATACTTTCATAACGTAGTCTACTTGCAGTTTAAAAGTCTTAATGAACAGTGGTGATACTCCTGTCTCTAACATTATCATATAGTTAGGAGTGTTCGGAGGAAGGCGAAAAATACGTTTTATATAAAACCTGAGTAATTTCTCCACTTGGTCATATTTTCTACCTCCCCACACCTGAGCTGCATAAAAAAGAACCGATTCTGACACTGCTTCGAAAACTCGGAATTTACTGCTATGTGCAAATATTGTTGAAACATTGCTTCCATGCAACATTTATAGCGGTTTTTGCTTTCGTAAGCTTTTCGGTAAAGTGCTTTTCCATACTGAGGTTCTTTGTGAAGTAAACTCCAAGATATTTGTATTCTTGCACAACCTCAATTGTTTCATTATTGTAATGCCAATGTTCATTTGCCCCAATTCTACCTCCTCCTTTCTTAAAGATCATCACTTTAGATTTGTTTAAGTTTACTTCCAGATTCCATCTCGAACAGTAAACGGAGAGTCTATTTATCATCAATTGGAGAGATTGTGGCGTGTACGCAAGCAGTACTATGTCATCAGCAAAGAGCAGTGCTTTTATGGTCATGTCTGCGTATTCAATACCCCCAGCTAATATTTCAACAATATCTTCTATGAAGAGAGCGAATAAACTTGGGCTGAGTGCACAACCCTGTCTAACACCTGAGTTCGTTGAAAACCAGTCAGAGAGGTTTTTTCCATTCCAGACCGCCGCTTTGGTATCCATGTATAGATTTTGCAGTACCCTTCCGAACTTCAGTGACATTCCTTTCTGGCAAAGCTTGTAGAATAGTGCATTACGGTCGACAGTGTCAAAAGCAGACTTGAAATCCACAAAGAAAGCGAATATTTTTTTATTTCTAGATATGAAGGAGTCAGAAATCGTGCGAAGAACGAAGATGTGGTCTATAGTGGAGTAACCCGATCTGAAGCCAGCTTGGTACTCACTGAGAAGGTTATTAAAATCTATCCATTTATTCAAGCGCAGATTATTCAGAATCGAAGTAAAAATCTTATAAGAGGCATTCAGAAACGAGATTCCTCTATAGTTTGTCGGATCTTCGGTACTACCCTTTTTGTATATCGGGAAGATCAGGGCTTCTTTAAAATGCTCTGGTATAGTTCCATGCTCTAAAATGTAGTTGAATATTTCTGTCAGATTCGCTACCAGCTCCCCAGTTCCATATCTGTAAAATTCTGCCGGAATTCCGTCAGAGCCAGCGGCCTTCCCATCCTTTTGTTCATTTATCGAAGCACACACTTCATCACACGAAATTGGTAGGTCCAGAATATTGTTTTCGAAGCCGGGGTGAGCGTAGTGAGTTGGGAATTGATTTGGAGTTGCTGGATTAAGTATTTGTTGAAAGTGTAATTTCAGCTTGCTTGGATCCAGTTCTCTACCGATAACATAATTCGTACCATTAAGCTTGCGTGCCAGGTTCCAAAACTCAGACGAATTTTTACACATTGCAAGTTTTTTCGCTTGGTCTTCAAAATAATCTTTTTTCTTCCTTCGACAGAGTGTTTTAAATTTCTGATTATATTCAATGTATAGGGCTTTCGTAGAGAGAGAGTATTGAATCGTCTATATGCATGAAGCCATGTGTATGAAAGACTTCTCGCACGCATGCATTCTTTATCAAACCATCTCTCTCTAAAAATAGTTTTTAATCGTCGGCTGTTGATGGACTTATTTTATGCCCCTTTAATACACTGTTCAATTTTGTTTAAGCTAGTATCGCTATCTTCATTCATCAGAAGTATATCCAACTGTCTTCTATAGATTGGTGCAGAATCGTTTACCCAGCGAAGTTTAGGCAGAAGTTGTAGGTCCCGCAATGCTTGATCTTCTTCTTCTCCATTAGTGAATGATACAACTACAGGCAAATGGTCTGAAAAGGGTTTTTTTTCTACTTCAAAATTTTTAATCAGTGAGCTCCAGTCACCACCTTCGAGGCCATAGTCGATAACCGAACTACCTTGCTTTCCAATATACGTAAATTCGCCCAGATAATCTCCATCGATTGTACCATTCATAACACGAAGACCGAATGAGTTGCAAAGTTCAAGCAACTTAGTTCCTCTTGCGTTCTTGGTAGTGTCTTTCGATTGTCTCTCACGCCCGATCCTTTTATTCTCACTTCCTCTTTCATTCCCAATCCTTGCATTTAGGTCACCCACAACCAATACATTTTCCGTGCATCCACAAGTCAGACATTCCTTGATGTTTTCAAAATCAGTATCCCAATGATTGCAATTGACATAAGTTGGTATTATACGAAATCTCTTACCATTTATCTTAAGATCCAGATGTATTACCAATATTCCAATCTGTTTAAACTCACAGGTGATTCCTTCCAATCTTTTCCTCAATCCAAAGATACAGCCTCCACTTGCTCTTCCTCTTGAATGTAATTTTGTTGCGGGTACTATTCGAAGTTCGAAGTTATTGAATTCATTTTCATAATTTGATAAGTTAGTATCCATTACATATGTTTCATACAAAAATATTATTTCAAAGTTATTAAGAAAACTAATGAAATCATTAAAAATGGACTTATTTTTAAGGCCTGCTATATTATATGACAGAATTCTAAATATATTTAGTGTTTTTTCATTATGGTTTTTACTATTACTATTAATATTACAAATGGTTCTTTTAAATTTACTAACTAAAGGGCAGACGGCATTACAACTAAATACGATGTTGTGACATGGATGATGTCATGTCGGTATCATTACCAATTATACCACTTATACTTTTTTTACTGAACGCAATTATTAGAAATGTCATTCATCAAATGGTCTAATAATGACATTCCACACACGCCGTCGCATTTTAGTTTATTTTCCCTGTCAAAATAAAACGATCTGCCTTCAACCATCAATGTTTGTCCTCGTATCCTGGTTTTTAAGAACGTATTCTTTTTATAAATTTCGGCTTTCAACTCAATTAAACGTCTTCTTCGTGCTCTTGCCGATGGTGGTAAGTCCTTATGGACAGAAAATCCGGTGTTTCTTAATTTCACGGTTGATCTTAGTAAATGTCCTACGTCCTCCCTTCGGTTCAGTCTCACGATGACATTTGCAGTCTTGTTGTTGTTTGTCGGTCGTAAAACTCGTGTTGTTGCAATAATGTTGGGTTCATTCGTTTGCAGCAGATCCAAGCAGCACTTTTTAGCCTTTTCCGTTGCATCTTCTTCACCGTTTATCGGAAAATGTACGATGACTTTTTATCATTGGCTCTCATTTCCAGAGACTCAATTTTTTGTTCCAACAAGTTGCAGCGGGTCTCGAAATTTGTTACCTGTGCCTGCAGCTCTAAATTGGTAGCTTTTAGGCTGTGGACTTCCGAATGGATAGCTTCAAGATCAGATTTTGTTGGCAAATCTTTAAGCTTGAATTCAGCACCATTATCACAACGTATTCTCTTTACGTTGCAGTTCCAAGCATTTTTGCATAATGCCAAAAACTCTTCAAGGAATATAGGTACTTCACACTTCGGTTTTAGAAAGTAGACAAATCGAAATCGTGCTGCTTCATCTTTCAGGAGCATAAAGTAACGAACTCCACCTAATCCAACAGCTTCCATTGGTCCACATAAATCGACGTGAATACATTCACCCTTAACGAAAATACGCTTGTTTTTACTAAGAGGGTGTGATACTCGATGCATCTTTCCAAGTCGGCATTCCTCGCAAAAGTAATCACTTTGGTTGTTAGTTTAACACCACTTAACAATCCTTTTGAGCACAACGTTTTGATGCTTGAAACATTGACATGTCCTAAACGTCGATGCCACTGCTGTAAAGAACATTCTGAAGCTTTAACACTTGTTGAGATACATGCACGTTCCACTTGAACATTTCTGAACGCCATTCTGACTAAAACCATTTCCATCTGTGTAACCAGTAGCAGATACACATTTATAAGTCTCATTGACAACGATGCTTCCTTTCTTAGTGAAGTTTGTTTCAAAACCTTTTGTTGCCAATTGGACGATAGAAAAAAGATTCACTTATGCTTTTGGAACATAGCGCACGTGTTTAATGATTCTTGTTACCCATTTTCCATCAAGCCAAGCTTCTATTTCAATCGAACCAATTCCTTCGATGTCTAAGGTTTCATCATTCGCAATTTTTACACCTTTAAACTCGCCGTCAGATGAAAATGTAGTAAACCAATCTTTTCGAAAGGTCGTATGTCGAGTCGCTGCTGAATCCGCTAACCATAAGTCAGAATAGTCAGCTGTTACAATTTCGTCCGCTATAGCATAAGCAACCAGTTTACCACCACTGTTATTGCTCGTATTGGTGCCACATTTGTTGTCATTTTTATTATCTGGACAGTTTCGTTTCCAATGACCCACCTGGCCACAAAGATGACATGTTGACTTATCTTTTCGATCGCTTTTATGTAGCTTCTTCTTCTTGAATGTCTGTTTTGCGCTAAACGCTGCTTCGTGTGTCCTTAAGTCTCTGTGCTGTGTTATGTCTGTTTCTGCCTTTTGTATTTGATCTTCTTCCAGCTGTAATTTTGACAATAGAGTTTCCATGGTACGACACTCCTTGATGTTATACCAAATTACGGAAATTTTGGAATCTCGGAGCCAAGCTGCTAATTATTCGACACATTTTTAAGTTATCGGATAATTTCTCTCCTTGGTCCTCTAACTCCGATGCAATCTGGCGTACTTTTGAAACATGTGATGTAACAGATTCATCTTCGCTCATCCTAAGACTGAAATAATCTTCGTACAGCATCATTACTCGAACGTCACTCTTCTTTTGATGAATACTTTCGAGCATTCCCAATAGTTCTTTTGATGACTTGCAGTCCAAAACGTACGATGCTTGCTCTTGATCAATCGATGCAAATAATATTGCCATCGCCTTACCATCACGTTGCAACCATTTACTTTTAATTTCTGCAGTTGCCGTACTATTCGGCTGCGCGATTGTCCCATCTACAATGTCTAACAAATCATGGCTTCGGAGAACTGCATTCATTTGAAATTTCCAACACCTGAAATTTGAAGAATTTAAACGATGTGAAATTATAGAGTTCTCAACCGCTTTTGTTTCCATTGCTGCGTCCGTCCTCAAGATTTTTTTTATTCAGACAAAAATCAAAACAAATTTAAATAAAAACTTTTGTTAACTGGGCTCAAAACCTGTTGATAGTCGACACACGAATGAAAATTATTTATTGCAAAGTAAAATTATACAATAGAATAGTTTGGCATATATAAGTTTTTCTTAGCAGGGAGAAATCACAAAAGTATTTATGTAGCTTTTAACAATGGTAAATGCAACTAAAATGGTAAATGCAACTAAGATGGTAAATGCAACTAAAATGGTAAATGCAACTAAAATGGTAAATGTAACTAAAATGACAAATGCAACTAAAAAGGCAAATGCAACTAAAATGGTAAACATAACTAAAATTGTAATTCCAACTAAAATGGTAAATGCAACTAAAATGGTGAATGCAACTAAAATTGTAAATGCAACTAAAATGTCAAATGCAAATAAAATGGTAACTGCAACTAAAATGTTAAATGCAACTTAAATTGGAAATGCAACCATAATGGTAAATGCAGCTAAAATGGTAAATGCCCTAAAATGGTAAATGCCACTAAACTGGTAAATGCAACTAAAATGGAAAATTCAACTAAAATGGTAAATCCAAATAATGGATAGTAAATGTAACTGAAATGGTAAATGAAACTAAAATGATAAATGTAACTAAAATGGTAAATGCAACTTAAATAGTAAGTGCAACTAAAATGTAAATGCAACTAAAATGGTAATTGCAATTAAATGGTTAATGCTACTAAAATGATAAATGCAACTAAAGCGGTAAATGCAACTAAAATGGTAACTGCAACTAAAATGATAAATGCAACTAAGATGGTAAATGCAACTAAAATGGTGAATGCAACTAAAATGGTAAATGCAACTAAATTAGTAAATGCAACTAAAATGGTAAATGCAACTAAAATGGTAAATGGAACTTAAAAATGGTAAATGCAACTAAAATTGTAAATGCAACTAAAATGGCAAATGCAACTAAAATGGTAAATGCAATTAAATGGTTAATGCAACTAAAATGGTAAATGCAACTGAAATGGTAAATGCAATTAAAATGATAAATGTAACTAAAATGGTAAATACAACTTAAATAGTAAATGCAACTAAAATGGTAAATGCAACTAAAATGGTAAATGCAATTAAAAGGTTAATGCAACTAAAATGGTAAATGTAACTAAAATGGTAAATGGGACTAAAATGGTAAATGCCACTAAACTGGTAAATGCAACTAAAATGGAAAATTCAACTAAAATGGTAAATGCAATTAAATGGATAGTAAATGTAACTGAAATGGTAAATGCAACTAAAATAGTAAATGCAACTAAAATGGTAAATGCAACTAAAATGGTAAATGCAATTAAATGGTTAATGCTACTAAAATGATAAATGCAACTAAAGTGGTAAATGCAACTAAAATGGTAACTGCAACTAAAATGATAAATGCAACTAAAATGGTAAATGCAAATAAAATGGTAAATGGATCTAACATGGTAAATGCAACTAAAATGGTGAATGCAACTAAAATGGTAAATGCAACTAAAATAGTAATGCATCTAAAATGGTAAATGCAACTAAAATGGTAAATGGGACTAAAATGGTAAATCCAACTAAAATGGCAAATGCAACTAAAATGTTAAATGCAACTAATATGGTAAATGCAATTAAATGGTTAATGCAACTAAAATGATAAATGCAAAATGGTAAATACAACTAAAATGGTAAACATAACCAAAATTGTAATAGCAACTAAAATGGTAAATGCAACTAAAATGGTAAATGCAACTAAAATGGTAAATGCAACTAAAATGATAAATGGAACTAAAATGGTAAATGCAACTAAAATGGTAAATGCAACTAAAATAGTAAATGCAACTAATATGGTAAATGGAACTAAAATGGTAAATGCAATTAAATTGGTAAATGTAACTAAAATGACAAATGCAACTTAAAAGGCAAATGCAACTAAAATGGTAACTGCAACTAAAATGGTAAATGCAACTAAAATAGTAAATGCAACTAATATGGTAAATGCAACTAAAATGGTAAATGCAACTAAAATGGTAAATGTAACTAAAATGACAAATGCAACTAAAAAGGCAAATGCAACTAAAATGGTAAACATAACTAAAATTGTAATTCCAACTAAAATGGTAAATGCAACTAAAATGGTCAATGCAACTAAAATGGTAAATGCAACTAAAATGTCAAATGCAAATAAAATGGTAACTGCAACTAAAATGTTAAATGCAACTTAAATTGGAAATGCAACCATAATGGTAAATGCAGCTAAAATGGTAAATGCCCTAAAATGGTAAATGCAACTAAACTGGTAAATGCAACTAAAATGGAAAATTCAACTAAAATGGTAAATGCAAATAATGGATAGTAAATGTAACTGAAATGGTAAATGCAACTAAAATGGTAAATGTAACTAAAATGGTAAATGCAACTAAAATGGTAAATGCAACTAAAATGGTAAATGCAACTAAAATGGTAAATGCAATTAAATGGTTAATGCTACTAAAATGATAAATGCAACTAAAGCGGTAAATGCAACTAAAATGGTAACTGCAACTAAAATGATAAATGCAACTAAGATGGTAAATGCAACTAAAATGGTGAATGCAACTAAAATGATAAATGCAACTAAATTAGTAAATGCAACTAAAATGGTAAATGCAACTAAAATGGTAAATGGAACTTAAAAATGGTAAATGCAACTAAAATTGTAAATGCAACTAAAATGGCAAATGCAACTAAAATGGTAAATGCAATTAAATGGTTAATGTAACTAAAATGGTAAATGCAACTGAAATGGTAAATGCAATTAAAATGATAAATGTAACTAAAATGGTAAATACAACTTAAATAGTAAATGCAACTAAAATGGTAAATGCAACTAAAATGGTAAATGCAATTAAAAGGTTAATGCAACTAAAATGGTAAATGTAACTAAAATGGTAAATGGAACTAAAATGGTAAATGCAACTAAGATGGTAAATGCAACTAAAATAGTAAATGCAACTAATATGGTAAATGGAACTAAAATGGTAAATGCAATTAAATTGGTAAATGTAACTAAAATGACAAATGCAACTTAAAAGGCAAATGCAACTAAAATGGTAACTGCAACTAAAATGGTAAATGCAACTAAAATGGCAAATGCAACTAAAATGGTAAATGGAACTAAAATGGTAAATGCAACTGAAATGGTAAATGCAACTAAAATGATAAATGTAACTAAAATGGTAAATAGAACTTAAATAGTAAATGCAACTAAAATGGTAAATGCAACTAAAATGGTAAATGCAATTAAATGGTTAATTCAACTAAAATGGTAAATGCAACTAAAATGGTAAATGCATCTAAAATGGTAAATGCAACTAAAATGGTAAATGCAACTTAAAAATGGTAAATGCAACTGAAATGGTAAATGCAACTAAAATGGCAAATGCAACTAAAATGGTAAGTGCAATTAAATGGTTAATGCAACTAAAATGGTAAAAGCAACTGAAATGGTAAATGCAACTAAAATGATAAATGTAACTAAAATGGAAAATAGAACTTAAATAGTAAATGCAACTAAAATGGTAAATGCAACTAAAATGGTAAATGCAACTTAAAAATGGTAAATGCAACTAAAATGGTAAATGCAACTAAAATGGAAAATGCAACTAATATGGTAAATGCAATTAAATGGTTAATGCAACTAAAATGGTAAATGCAACTGAAATGGTAAATGCAACTAAAATGGTAAATGGAACTAAAATGGTAAATGCAACTAAGATGGTAAATGCAACTAAAATAGTAAATGCAACTAAGATGGTAAATAGAACTTAAATAGTAAATGCAACTTAAATAGTAAATGCAACTAACATGGTAAATGCAACTAAAATGGTAAATGCAACTAAGATGGTAAATGCAACTAAAATAGTAAATGCAACTAATATGGTAAATGGAACTAAAATGGTAAATGCAACTAAGATGGTAAATGCAACTAAAATAGTAAATGCAACTAATATGGTAAATGGAACTAAAATGGTAAATGCAATTAAATTGGTAAATGTAACTAAAATGACAAATGCAACTTAAAAGGCAATTGCAACTAAAATGGTAACTGCAACTAAAATGGTAAATGCAACTAAAATGGCAAATGCAACTAAAATGGTAAATGGGACTAAAATGGTAAATGCCACTAAACTGGTAAATGCAACTAAAATGGAAAATTCAACTAAAATGGTAAATGCAATTAAATAGATAGTAAATGTAACTGAAATGGTAAATGCAACTAAAATAGTAAATGCAACTAAAATGGTAAATGCAACTAAAATGGTAAATGCAATTAAATGGTTAATGCTACTAAAATGATAAATGCAACTAAAGTGGTAAATGCAACTAAAATGGTAACTGCAACTAAAATGATAAATGCAACTAAAATGGTAAATGCAAATAAAATGGTAAATGCAACTAAGACGGTAAATGCAACTAAAATGGTGAATGCAACTAAAATGGTAAATGCAACTAAAATAGTAATGCAAGTAAAATGGTAAATGCAACTAAAATGGTAAATGGGACTAAAATGGTAAATCCAACTAAAATGGTAAATGCAACTAAAATGGTAAATGCAACTAATATGGTTAATGCAATTAAATGCTTAATGCAACTAAAATGATAAATGAAAAATGGTAAATACAACTAAAATGGTAAACATAACCAAAATTGTAATTGCAACTAAAATGGTAAATGGAACTAAAATGGTAAATGCAACTAAAATGGTAAATGCAACTAAAATGGTAAATGGAACTAAAATGGTAAATGCAACTAAGATGGTAAATGCAACTAAAATAGTAAATGCAACTAATATGGTAAATGGAACTAAAATGGTAAATGCAATTAAATTGGTAAATGTAACTAAAATGACAAATGCAACTTAAAAGGCAAATGCAACTAAAATGGTAACTGCAACTAAAATGGTAAATGCAACTAAAATAGTAAATGCAACTAATATGGTAAATGCAACTAAAATGTTAAATGCAACTAAAATGGTAAATGTAACTAAAATGACAAATGCAACTAAAAAGGCAAATGCAACTAAAATGGTAAACATAACTAAAATTGTAATTGCAACTAAAATGGTAAATGCAACTAAAATGGTCAATGCAACTAAAATGGTAAATGCAATTAAATGGTTAATTCAACTAAAATGGTAAATGCAACTAAAATGGTAAATGCAACTAAAATGGTAAATGCAACTTAAAAATGGTAAATGCAACTAAAATGGCAAATGCAACTAAAATGGTAAATGGGACTAAAATGGTAAATGCCACTAAACTGGTAAATGCAACTAAAATGGAAAATTCAACTAAAATGGTAAATGCAATTAAATGGATATTAAATGTAACTGAAATGGTAAATGCAACAAAATAGTAAATGCAACTAAAATGGTAAATGCAACTAAAATGGTTAATGCTACTAAAATGATAAATGTAACTAAAGTGGTAAATGCAACTAAAATGGTAACTGCAACTATAATGATAAATGCAACTAAAATGGTAAATGCAAATAAAATGGTAAATGCAACTAAGATGGTAAATGCAACTAAAATGGTGAATGCAACTAAAATGGTAAATGCAAGTAAAATGGCAAATGCAACGAAAATGGTAAATGCAATTAAATGGTTAATGCAACTAAAAAGGTAAATGCAACTGAAATGGTAAATGCAACTAAAATAATAAATGTAACTAAAATGGTAAATAGAACTTAAATAGTAAATGCAACTAAAATGGTAAATGCAACTAAAATGATGAATGCAAAATGGTAAATACAACTAAAATGGTAAACATAACTAAAATTGTAATTGCAACTAAAATGGTAAATGCAACTAAGATGGTAAATGCAACTAAAATGGTAAATGCAACTAAAATGTCAAATGCAACTAAAATGGTAACTGCAACTAAAATGATAAATGCAACTTAAATTGGAAATGCAACTATAATGGTAAATGCAACTAAAATGGTAAATGCATTTAAATGGTTAATGCAACTAAAATGTTAAATGCAACTAAAATGGTAAATGCAACTAAAATGGTAAATGCAACTAAGATGGTAAATGCAACTAAAATAGTAAATGCAACTAATATGGTAAATGCAACTAAAATCGTAAATGCAACTAAAATGGTAAATGTAACTAAAATGACAAATGCAACTAAAAAGGCAAATGCAACTTAAATGGTAAACATAACTAAAATTGTAATTGCAACTAAAATGGTAAATGCAACTAAAATGGTCAATGCAACTAAAATGGTAAATGCAACTAAAACGTCAAATGCAACTAAAATGGTAACTGCAACTAAAATGGTAAATGCCCTAAAATGGTAAATGCCACTAAACTGGTAAATGCAACTAAAATGGAAAATTCAACTAAAATGGTAAATGCAATTAAATAGATAGTTAATGTAACTGAAATGGTAAATGCAACTAAAATGATAAATGTAACTAAAATGGTAAATGCAACTTAAATAGTAAATGCAACTAAAATGGTAAATGCAACTAAAATGGTAAATGCATTTAAATGGTTAATGCAACTAAAATGGTAAATGCAACTAAAATGGTAAATGCAACTAAAATGGTAAATGCAACTAAGATGGTAAATGCAACTAAAATAGTAAATGCAACTAATATGGTAAATGCAACTAAAATCGTAAATGCAACTAAAATGGTAAATGTAACTAAAATGACAAATGCAACTAAAAATACAAATGCAACTAAAATGGTAAACATAACTAAAATTGTAATTGCAACTAAAATGGTAAATGCCTAAAATGGTCAATGCAACTAAAATGGTAAATGCAACTAAAACGTCAAATGCAACTAAAATGGTAACTGCAACTAAAATATTAAATGCAACTTAAATTGGAAATGCAACTATAATGGTAAATGCAGCTAAAATGGTAAATGCCCTAAAATGGTAAATGCCACTAAACTGGTAAATGCAACTAAAATGGAAAATTCAACTAATTTGGTAAATGCAATTAAATGGATAGTAAATGTAACTGAAATGGTAAATGCAACTAAAATGATAAATATAACTAAAATGGTAAATGCAACTAAAATGGTCAATGCAACTAAAATGGTAAATGCAACTAAAATGTCAATTGCAACTAAAATGGTAAATTTAACTAAAATTGTAATTGCAACTGAAATGGTAAATGCAACTAAAATGGTAAATGCAACTAAAATGTTAAATGCAACTAAAATGTCAAATGCAACTAAAATGGTAAATGCAACTAAAATGGTAAATTTAACTAAAATTGTAAATGCAACTAAAATGGCAAATGCAACTAAAATGGTAAATGCAACTAAAATGGTAAATGCACTTAAATGGTAAATGCCACTTAACTGGTAAATGCAACTAAAATGGTAAATGCAACTAAAATGACAAATGCAACTAAAATGGCAAATGCAACAAAAATGGGGAATGCTACTAAAATGGTAAATGCAACTATAATGGTAAGTTCATTTAAAATCGTTATTGCAATTAAAATGGTTAATGCAACTAAAATGGTTAATGCACCTAAGATGGCAAAATAACTTAAATGGTAAATGCATTGTAAAACAACTAAAATGGTAAATGCAACTAAAATGTCAAATGCAACTAAAATGGTAAATTTAACTAAAATTGTAATTGCAACTGAAATGGTAAATGCAACTAAAATGGTAAATGCAACTAAAATGTTAAATGCAACTAAAATGTCAAATGCAACTAAAATGGTAAATGCAACTAAAATAGTAAATTTAACTAAAATTGTAAATGCAACTAAAATTTCAAATGCAACTAAACTGGTAAATGCAACTAAAATGGTAAATGCACTTAAATGGTAAATGCCACTTAACTGGTAAATGCAACTAAAATGGTAAATGCAACTAAAATGACAAATGCAACTAAAATGGCAAATGCAACAAAAATGGCGAATGCTACTAAAATGTTAAATGCAACTATAATGGTAAATTCATTTAAAATGGTTATTGCAATTAAAATGGTTAATGCAACTAAAATGGTTAATGCACCTAAGATGGAAAAATAACTTAAATGGTAAATGCATTGTAAATGATAAATGCAACTATAATGGTAAATGCAACTATAATGTTAAATGGATTTAAAATGGTAAATGCGACTAAAATGGTAACTGCAACTCAAATGGTAAATGCAACTTAAATGGTGAAGGCGACTATAATGGTAAATGTTACTTAAATGGTAAATGCCATTAATATGATAAATGTAACTAAAATGGTAAATGCAACTTAAATATTAAATGCAACTAAAATAGTAAATGCAACTAAAATGGTAAATGCAACTTAAAAATGGTAAATGCAACTAAAATGGTAAATGCAAGTAAAATGGCAAATGCAACGAAAATGGTAAATGCAAGTAAATGGTTAATGCAACTAAAAAGGTAAATGCAACTGAAATGGTAAATGCAACTTAAATGATAAATGTAACTAAAATGGTAAATGGAACTTAAATAGTAAATGCAACTAAAATGGTAAATGCAACTAAAATGGTAAATGCAATTAAATGGTTAATTCAACTAAAATGGTAAATGCAACTAAAATGGTAAATGCAACTAAAATGGTAAATGCAACTTAAAAATGGTAAATGCAACTAAAATGGTAAATGCAACTTAAATGGCAAATGCAACTAAAATGGTAAATGCAATTAAATGGTTAATGCAACAAAAATGGTAAATGCAACTGAAATGGTAAATGCAACTAAAATGATAAATGTAACTAAAATGGTAAATACAACTTAAATAGTAAATGCAACTAAAATGGTAAATGCAACTAAAATGGTAAATGCAATTAAATGGTTAATGCAACTAAAATGGTAAATGCAACTAAAATGGTAAATGCAACTAAAATGGTAAATGCAACTAAAATGGTAAATGCGACTAAAATAGTAAATGCAACTAATATGGTAAATGCAACTAAAATGGTAAATGCAACTTAAATATTAAATTCAACTAAAATAGTAAATGCAACTAAAATGGTAAATGCAACTTAAAAATGGTAAATGCAACTAAAATGGTAAATGCAAGTAAAATGGCAAATGCAACTAAAATGGTAAATGCAATTAAATGGTTAATGCAACTAAAATGGTAAATGCAACTGAAATGGTAAATGCAACTAAAATGATAAATGTAACTATAATGGTAAATAGAACTTAAATAGTAAATGCAACTAAAATGGTAAATGCAACTAAAATGGTAAATGCAATTAAATGGTTAATTCAACTAAAATGGTAAATAAAACTAAAATGGTAAATGCATCTAAAATGGTAAATGCAACTAAAATGGTAAATGCAACTTAAAAATGGTAAATGCAACTAAAATGGTAAATGCAACTAAAATGGCAAATGCAACTAAAATGGTAAATGCAATTAAATGGTTAATGCAACTAAAATGGTAAATGCAACTGAAATGGTAAATGCAACTAAAATGATAAATGTAACTAAAATGGTAAATAGAACTTAAATAGTAAATGCAACTAAAATAGTAAATGCAACTAAAATGGTAAATGCAACTTAAAAATGGTAAATGCAACTAAAATGGTAAATGCAACTAAAATGGCAAATGCAACTAAAATGGTAAATGCAATTAAATGGTTAGTGCAACTAAAATGGTAAATGCAACTGAAATGGTAAATGCAACTTAAATGATAAATGTAACTAAAATGGTAAATACAACTTAAATAGTAAATGCAATTAAAATGGTAAATGCAACTAAGATGGTAAATGCAACTAAAATAGTAAATGCAACTAATATGGTAAATGGAACTAAAATGGTAAATGCAATTAGATTGGTAAATGTAACTAAAATGACAAATGCAACTTAAAAGGCAAATGCAACTAAAATGGTAACTGCAACTAAAATGGTAAATGCAACTAAAATGGCAAATGCAACTAAAATGGTAAATGGGACTAAAATGGTAAATGCCACTAAACTGGTAAATGCAACTAAAATGGAAAATTCAACTAAAATGGTAAATGCAATTAAATGGATAGTAAATGTAACTGAAATGGTAAATGCAACTAAAATAGTAAATGCAACTAAAATGGTAAATGCAACTAAAATGGTAAATGCAATTAAATGGTTAATGCTACTAAAATAATAAATGCAACTAAAGTGGTAAATACAACTAAAATGGTAACTGCAACTAAAATGATAAATGCAACTAAGATGGTAAATGCAACTAAAATGGTGAATGCAACTAAAATGGTAAATGCAACTAAAATAGTAATGCAACTAAAATGGTAAATGCAACTAAAATGGTAAATGGGACTAAAATGGTAAATCCAACTAAAATGGCAAATGCAACTAAAATGTTAAATGCAACTAATATGGTAAATGCAATTAAATGGTTAATGCAACTAAAATGATAAATGCAAAATGGTAAATACAACTAAAATGGTAAACATAACTAAAATTGTAATTGCAACTAAAATGGTAAATGCCACTTAACTGGTAAATGCAACTAAAATGGTAAATGCAACTAAAATGACAAATGCAACTAAAATGGCAAATGCAACAAAAATGGGGAATGCTACTAAAATGGTAAATGCAACTATAATGGTAAGTTCATTTAAAATCGTTATTGCAATTAAAATGGTTAATGCAACTAAAATGGTTAATGCACCTAAGATGGCAAAATAACTTAAATGGTAAATGCATTGTAAAACAACTAAAATGGTAAATGCAACTAAAATGTCAAATGCAACTAAAATGGTAAATTTAACTAAAATTGTAATTGCAACTGAAATGGTAAATGCAACTAAAATGGTAAATGCAACTAAAATGTTAAATGCAACTAAAATGTCAAATGCAACTAAAATGGTAAATGCAACTAAAATGGTAAATTTAACTAAAATTGTAAATGCAACTAAAATTTCAAATGCAACTAAACTGGTAAATGCAACTAAAATGGTAAATGCACTTAAATGGTAAATGCCACTTAACTGGTAAATGCAACTAAAATGGTAAATGCAACTAAAATGACAAATGCAACTAAAATGGCAAATGCAACAAAAATGGCGAATGCTACTAAAATGTTAAATGCAACTATAATGGTAAATTCATTTAAAATGGTTATTGCAATTAAAATGGTTAATGCAACTAAAATGGTTAATGCACCTAAGATGGAAAAATAACTTAAATGGTAAATGCATTGTAAATGATAAATGCAACTATAATGGTAAATGCAACTATAATGTTAAATGGATTTAAAATGGTAAATGCGACTAAAATGGTAACTGCAACTCAAATGGTAAATGCAACTTAAATGGTGAAGGCGACTATAATGGTAAATGTTACTTAAATGGTAAATGCCATTAATATGATAAATGTAACTAAAATGGTAAATGCAACTTAAATATTAAATGCAACTAAAATAGTAAATGCAACTAAAATGGTAAATGCAACTTAAAAATGGTAAATGCAACTAAAATGGTAAATGCAAGTAAAATGGCAAATGCAACGAAAATGGTAAATGCAAGTAAATGGTTAATGCAACTAAAAAGGTAAATGCAACTGAAATGGTAAATGCAACTTAAATGATAAATGTAACTAAAATGGTAAATGGAACTTAAATAGTAAATGCAACTAAAATGGTAAATGCAACTAAAATGGTAAATGCAATTAAATGGTTAATTCAACTAAAATGGTAAATGCAACTAAAATGGTAAATGCAACTAAAATGGTAAATGCAACTAAAATGGTAAATGCAACTAAAATGGTAAATGCAACTTAAATGGCAAATGCAACTAAAATGGTAAATGCAATTAAATGGTTAATGCAACAAAAATGGTAAATGCAACTGAAATGGTAAATGCAACTAAAATGATAAATGTAACTAAAATGGTAAATACAACTTAAATAGTAAATGCAACTAAAATGGTAAATGCAACTAAAATGGTAAATGCAATTAAATGGTTAATGCAACTAAAATGGTAAATGCAACTAAAATGGTAAATGTAACTAAAATGGTAAATGCAACTAAAATGGTAAATGCGACTAAAATAGTAAATGCAACTAATATGGTAAATGCAACTAAAATGGTAACTGCAACTTAAATATTAAATTCAACTAAAATAGTAAATGCAACTAAAATGGTAAATGCAACTTAAAAATGGTAAATGCAACTAAAATGGTAAATGCAAGTAAAATGGCAAATGCAACTAAAATGGTAAATGCAATTAAATGGTTAATGCAACTAAAATGGTAAATGCAACTGAAATGGTAAATGCAACTAAAATGATAAATGTAACTATAATGGTAAATAGAACTTAAATAGTAAATGCAACTAAAATGGTAAATGCAACTAAAATGGTAAATGCAATTAAATGGTTAATTCAACTAAAATGGTAAATAAAACTAAAATGGTAAATGCATCTAAAATGGTAAATGCAACTAAAATGGTAAATGCAACTTAAAAATGGTAAATGCAACTAAAATGGTAAATGCAACTAAAATGGCAAATGCAACTAAAATGGTAAATGCAATTAAATGGTTAATGCAACTAAAATGGTAAATGCAACTGAAATGGTAAATGCAACTAAAATGATAAATGTAACTAAAATGGTAAATAGAACTTAAATAGTAAATGCAACTAAAATGGTAAATGCAACTAAAATGGTAAATGCAACTTAAAAATGGTAAATGCAACTAAAATGGTAAATGCAACTAAAATGGCAAATGCAACTAAAATGGTAAATGCAATTAAATGGTTAGTGCAACTAAAATGGTAAATGCAACTGAAATGGTAAATGCAACTTAAATGATAAATGTAACTAAAATGGTAAATACAACTTAAATAGTAAATGCAATTAAAATGGTAAATGCAACTAAGATGGTAAATGCAACTAAAATAGTAAATGCAACTAATATGGTAAATGGAACTAAAATGGTAAATGCAATTAGATTGGTAAATGTAACTAAAATGACAAATGCAACTTAAAAGGCAAATGCAACTAAAATGGTAACTGCAACTAAAATGGTAAATGCAACTAAAATGGCAAATGCAACTAAAATGGTAAATGGGACTAAAATGGTAAATGCCACTAAACTGGTAAATGCAACTAAAATGGAAAATTCAACTAAAATGGTAAATGCAACTAAAATGGTAAATGCAACTAAAATGGTACATGCAATTAAATGGTTAATGCTACTAAAATAATAAATGCAACTAAAGTGGTAAATACAACTAAAATGGTAACTGCAACTAAAATGATAAATGCAACTAAGATGGTAAATGCAACTAAAATGGTGAATGCAACTAAAATGGTAAATGCAACTAAAATAGTAATGCAACTAAAATGGTAAATGCAACTAAAATGGTAAATGGGACTAAAATGGTAAATCCAACTAAAATGGCAAATGCAACTAAAATGTTAAATGCAACTAATATGGTAAATGCAATTAAATGGTTAATGCAACTAAAATGATAAATGCAAAATGGTAAATACAACTAAAATGGTAAACATAACTAAAATTGTAATTGCAACTAAAATGGTAAATGCAACTAAAATGGTAAATGCAACTAAAATGGTAAATGCAACTAAAATGGTAAATGGAACTAAAATGGTAAATGCAACTAAGATGGTAAATGCAGCTAAAATAGTAAATGCAACTAATATGGTAAATGTAACTAAAATGGTAAATGCAATTAAATTGGTAAATGTAACTAAAATGACAAATGCAACTTAAAAGGCAAATGCAACTAAAATGGTAACTGCAACTAAAATGGTAAATGCAACTAAAATAGTAAATGCAACTAGTATGGTAAATGCAACTAAAATGGTAATTGCAACTAAAATGGTAAATGTAACTAAAATGACAAATGCAACTAAAAAGGCAAATGCAACTAAAATGGTAACTGCAACTAAAATGGTAAATGCAACTAAAATAGTAAATGCAACTAGTATGGTAAATGCAACTAAAATGGTAAATGCAACTAAAATGGTAAATGG
Organism: Philhelius pedissequus; assembly: GCA_910595825.1. NCBI lineage: Eukaryota > Metazoa > Arthropoda > Insecta > Diptera > Syrphidae > Philhelius > Philhelius pedissequus. Next base: position 224,737,941 of record OU343161.1, on the reverse strand, counting down.
AACTAAAATGGTAAATGCAACTAAAATGGTCAATGCAACTAAAATGGTAAATGCAACTAAAATGTCAAATGCAAATAAAATGGTAACTGCAACTAAAATGTTAAATGCAACTTAAATTGGAAATGCAACCATAATGGTAAATGCAGCTAAAATGGTAAATGCCCTAAAATGGTAAATGCCACTAAACTGGTAAGTGCAACTAAAATGGAAAATTCAACTAAAATGGTAAATGCAAATAATGGATAGTAAATGTAACTGAAATGGTAAATGCAACTAAAATGATAAATGTAACTAAGATGGTGAATGCAACTAAAATGGTAATTGCAACTAAAATGGTAAATGTAACTAAAATGACAAATGCAACTAAAAAGGCAAATGCAACTAAAATGGTAAACATAACTAAAATTGTAATTCCAACTAAAATGGTAAATGCAACTTAAATAGTAAATGCAACTAAAATGGTAAATGCAACTAAAATGGTAAATGCAATTAAATGGTTAATGCTACTAAAATGATAAATGGAACTTAAAAATGGTAAATGCAACTAAAATTGTAAATGCAACTAAAATGGCAAATGCAACTAAAATGGTAAATGCAATTAAATGGTTAATGCAACTAAAATGGTAAATGCAACTGAAATGGTAAATGCAATTAAAATGATAAATGTAACTAAAATGGTAAATACAACTTAAATAGTAAATGCAACTAAAATGGTAAATGCAACTAAAATGGTAAATGCAATTAAAAGGTTAATGCAACTAAAATGGTAAATGTAACTAAAATGGTAAATGGAACTAAAATGGTAAATGCAACTAAGATGGTAAATGCAACTAAGATGGTAAATGCATCTAATATGGTAAATGGAACTAAAATGGTAAATGCAATTAAATTGGTAAATGTAACTAAAATGACAAATGCCACTTAAAAGGCAAATGCAACTAAAATGGTAACTGCAACTAAAATGGTAAATGCAACTAAAATGGCAAATGCAACTAAAATGGTAAATGGAACTAAAATGGTAAATGCAACTAAAATGATAAATGTAAAATTCGACAAAAATGGTAAATGCAATTAAATGGATAGTAAATGTAACTGATATGGTAAATGCAACTAAAATGATAAGTGTAACTAAAATGGTAAATGCAACTAAGATGGTAAAAGCAACTAAAATGGTAAATGCAACTAAGATGGTAAATGCAACTAAAATGTCAAATGCAACATTATACAACAGAATAGTTTGGCATAGATATTCTGATATAAGCTTTTGTTAGCAAGTAGAAATTACAAAAGTATTTATGTAGCTTTTAACACTCCCACTCATAAAAACATTTGACAATAAAATTTAAACATTCTTTAAATTATTACAAAAATAATATAATATAATAAAGCTCTTTAAAATTATTAATATGAAGAATTCTAAATTTAACTTGAATACATTTAAAGAGCAAAACTATGTAATTCAAACTTCTGTTCTAAGCCAAGTCGAAGAATGTTTGATTTGAATTTCATTGTTGACAATGGTTTGGTAAAAACGTCTGCCAGTTGATCTTCGCTTTTGACATATTTGACCAAAATATCGCCTTGCAAATCTCGTTCTCGTGTGTGCATAGCTTTATTAATATGCTTTGTGCGATAATGATATTCTGGGTTTTTGACTAGTCGTATTGTACTTTGATTATCGCAAAATCCCAGTTCTTTGTGTAATCCACGAATCCAAATTGCTTCTTTTGTACCTTCACATAATGCAACATATTCTGATTCGGTTGTTGATAAAGTTACAGGTGATTGTCGTTTACTTCTCCACGTAACTATACCATTTCCAATCATAAAAGTGTATCCAGTGATCGATCGACTGGTTTCAACATCTCTGGCATGGTCAGCATCCGTATAACCAATTAAATTCCAGTTGTCTTAGCCATATGTTATTCTTGATTTGCGCGTCTGATTCAGATATTGAAATATTCTTTTGATTGCCCTCACATGTAACTGGCTGGGATTCTCCATGAATCGACAAACTTCTCCCACTGAATATGCAATGTCTGGTCGTGAAACGGTAGCAGCAAACATCAGTGAACCGCACGCCTGGCGGTAAGGGAACGAAATCTCACAGTCGCTATCATTCGCATTTAACAAAAAAGTACCAACACCAGCGGGAGTAGTCACAGATTTTGAGTTTTCCATGTTAAATCTATGTAGATTTCGCTCATTGTATGATGTTTGTCCGATGCTTATGGTTTTCAAAGAACGGTTCCGTTCTATTTCAAGTCCTACGTAGTAGTGCCCATTACCAAGCTTAATTTGAAACTGCATTTGCAGCTTTTTTATCAGGTCATCAATTGTACTCTTGCTGCAAGACAGAACTAATCCATCATCAACGTACAATAATAAAATTACCTTTTTAGAAGATTCGCAATTAACGAATAGGCAAGGATCGGATTGTGATTGTTTCATATTACATCCCTTAATGAAATCAACAAATTTTGAGTTCCATTGACGTGATGACTGCTTCAAACCATACAAACTTTTCTTCAACCGACATACTTGACCCTTGGTATAGTTAATTCCATCCGGTACTTTCATATAGATCTCTTCGTCGAGGATTCCATTTAAGACACCTGTTTTGACATCGAATTGAACGATCTCCATTTCACAAATTGCTGCCAGTGCCAAAACACATCTGACTGAATCATAACGCACCACTGGGGAAAATGTTTCAGTGTAATCGATGCCTTCACTCTGTGAATATCCCTTCCCCACTAACCGCGCCTTGTATATTGGGTCTTCATTTGGGGTTATTTTCAGCTTAAATATCCATTTACAACCGACTACGTTCATGCAGTACTTCGGTTTTTCAACAACATCCCACGTCTGGTTCTCGTGCAACGACCATAGCTCTTCTGCAATGGCCTTCTACCATTCAAGAGATTGATCGGAGTTCATTGCTTCTTTATATGATGAAGGTTCAATAAACATTGCTAAGCAACCAAGTTTTCTTGGGATGTTTGCGTAAGCTTCTTTCCTTGTCTTGTTCATTTTTGATTTCATCAGTTTGCATTTCCTTTGATTCTACAATTGTTCTTTTTATGACATCTGTTGTAGAACTTTCACTGGATAAATCATTATTGTTATTACTGCGTTCCCCGTAATCCTCATTGGGGAAGAAAAGTACTCCTCGCTAATAAAATGTTCATTAAATTTAACGTCACAACTGATTAAAATCTTCTTGGATTCTGGATCATAGAGCCGACAGTTTTTATTTGAAGATTCGTAGCCAATTAGGTGAACTCTCTTTGATTTTGGATCCCATTTCTTTCTATTGACGTTATTCGGAATATGAGCAAATCCGACTGTACCAAAAACTTTTAAATAATTTAGCTGCGGCTTTTCTCCAAACCAATGTTCGTAAGATGTCTGATTGATATCTTTCGCAGCTGTTGTCCGATTAAGAATATAAACAGCAGTTCTTATGGCTTCTGGCCAAAGTGACTTCCCTAAGCCACTTGAAATCAGCATGGTCCGTGCAGATTCCTGCACTGATCTATCGTCTCGTTCAATAAAACCATTCTGTTCAGGTGTATATGGGGCAATACGTTCCATAGTAATTCCAACTTTTGTCAGCATTGATAAAACCTGTTTGTTTATAAATTCAGCACCAGATTAGATTAGATTAGATTAGATTGATTTTATTTTTTTCTACAATTTGTTACAATTTGTTATATACAATCAATATTGCATGGCATTGTTGCCGTCTGCCTGATTGACAATTTGTTAATTCTTTATCATAACTAAGTTACAGTTTAATACTAAAATGCTTCGTTAAGTATTTGCTTTCTATATCTGAGTGCTGTCTTGCAATAAATTGCTAACTTTGTAACATCCATTTCATGAAGTAGGCCAAAAATTTCTTCATCAGATAGATAGTCGCTGCCAAACGTGTACCTTCTTGTTTCCTTGAGTACTCCACACCTTCCGACAAAATGCAGAACATCTTCCCGCTCTCCCATATTACACAGGCTGCATAATAACGGTAGATCTTCTCGATGTGGCATAAAGTTCAAATTAACTAACTCTCCTCTTAACCGGAACATGAGCGAAATTTGTTCAATTGTATAATCGTCACGGAAATAGTTTCTTTCGTTAAGATTGTAATCTAGTCTGCTATAAAGCATTCGATGTAGAGAGCTTGCTGCTTGTTCCTTGTGGCGATCTCTTGCAGCATCGTCCAAACGGGCGATCAACGTATACAAAGCAGGCTTCCATAAAACAGGGTCGCTGTAGTTTACTTCGAAGTCCACCTGCTCTGCTAACTCTACCCAGTCCTTGAACCATCCCGTCCGTGTTTGGATAGCTTGTAGGACAACTTTCTTAGGAAGCCGATGGTTTGGCATATTTAATACTTTCATAACGTAGTCTACTTGCAGTTTAAAAGTCTTAATGAACAGTGGTGATACTCCTGTCTCTAACATTATCATATAGTTAGGAGTGTTCGGAGGAAGGCGAAAAATACGTTTTATATAAAACCTGAGTAATTTCTCCACTTGGTCATATTTTCTACCTCCCCACACCTGAGCTGCATAAAAAAGAACCGATTCTGACACTGCTTCGAAAACTCGGAATTTACTGCTATGTGCAAATATTGTTGAAACATTGCTTCCATGCAACATTTATAGCGGTTTTTGCTTTCGTAAGCTTTTCGGTAAAGTGCTTTTCCATACTGAGGTTCTTTGTGAAGTAAACTCCAAGATATTTGTATTCTTGCACAACCTCAATTGTTTCATTATTGTAATGCCAATGTTCATTTGCCCCAATTCTACCTCCTCCTTTCTTAAAGATCATCACTTTAGATTTGTTTAAGTTTACTTCCAGATTCCATCTCGAACAGTAAACGGAGAGTCTATTTATCATCAATTGGAGAGATTGTGGCGTGTACGCAAGCAGTACTATGTCATCAGCAAAGAGCAGTGCTTTTATGGTCATGTCTGCGTATTCAATACCCCCAGCTAATATTTCAACAATATCTTCTATGAAGAGAGCGAATAAACTTGGGCTGAGTGCACAACCCTGTCTAACACCTGAGTTCGTTGAAAACCAGTCAGAGAGGTTTTTTCCATTCCAGACCGCCGCTTTGGTATCCATGTATAGATTTTGCAGTACCCTTCCGAACTTCAGTGACATTCCTTTCTGGCAAAGCTTGTAGAATAGTGCATTACGGTCGACAGTGTCAAAAGCAGACTTGAAATCCACAAAGAAAGCGAATATTTTTTTATTTCTAGATATGAAGGAGTCAGAAATCGTGCGAAGAACGAAGATGTGGTCTATAGTGGAGTAACCCGATCTGAAGCCAGCTTGGTACTCACTGAGAAGGTTATTAAAATCTATCCATTTATTCAGGCGCAGATTATTCAGAATCGAAGTAAAAATCTTATAAGAGGCATTCAGAAACGAGATTCCTCTATAGTTTGTCGGATCTTCGGTACTACCCTTTTTGTATATCGGGAAGATCAGGGCTTCTTTAAAATGCTCTGGTATAGTTCCATGCTCTAAAATGTAGTTGAATATTTCTGTCAGATTCGCTACCAGCTCCCCAGTTCCATATCTGTAAAATTCTGCCGGAATTCCGTCAGAGCCAGCGGCCTTCCCATCCTTTTGTTCATTTATCGAAGCACACACTTCATCACACGAAATTGGTAGGTCCAGAATATTGTTTTCGAAGCCGGGGTGAGCGTAGTGAGTTGGGAATTGATTTGGAGTTGCTGGATTAAGTATTTGTTGAAAGTGTAATTTCAGCTTGCTTGGATCCAGTTCTCTACCGATAACATAATTCGTACCATTAAGCTTGCGTGCCAGGTTCCAAAACTCAGACGAATTTTTACACATTGCAAGTTTTTTCGCTTGGTCTTCAAAATAATCTTTTTTCTTCCTTCGACAGAGTGTTTTAAATTTCTGATTATATTCAATGTATAGGGCTTTCGTAGAGAGAGAGTATTGAATCGTCTATATGCATGAAGCCATGTGTATGAAAGACTTCTCGCACGCATGCATTCTTTATCAAACCATCTCTCTCTAAAAATAGTTTTTAATCGTCGGCTGTTGATGGACTTATTTTATGCCCCTTTAATACACTGTTCAATTTTGTTTAAGCTGGTATCGCTATCTTCATTCATCAGAAGTATATCCAACTGTCTTCTATAGATTGGTGCAGAATCGTTTACCCAGCGAAGTTTAGGCAGAAGTTGTAGGTCCCGCAATGCTTGATCTTCTTCTTCTCCATTAGTGAATGATACAACTACAGGCAAATGGTCTGAAAAGGGTTTTTTTTCTACTTCAAAATTTTTAATCAGTGAGCTCCAGTCACCACCTTCGAGGCCATATTCGATAACCGAACTACCTTGCTTTCCAATATACGTAAATTCGCCCAGATAATCTCCATCGATTGTACCATTCATAACACGAAGACCGAATGAGTTGCAAAGTTCAAGCAACTTAGTTCCTCTTGCGTTCTTGGTAGTGTCTTTCGATTGTCTCTCACGCCCGATCCTTTTATTCTCACTTCCTCTTTCATTCCCAATCCTTGCATTTAGGTCACCCACAACCAATACATTTTCCGTGCATCCACAAGTCAGACATTCCTTGATGTTTTCAAAATCAGTATCCCAATGATTGCAATTGACATAAGTTGGTATTATACGAAATCTCTTACCATTTATCTTAAGATCCAGATGTATTACCAATATTCCAATCTGTTTGAACTCACAGGTGATTCCTTCCAGTCTTTTCCTCAATCCAAAGATACAGCCTCCACTTGCTCTTCCTCTTGAATGTAATTTTGTTGCGGGTACTATTCGAAGTTCGAAGTTATTGAATTCATTTTCATAATTTGATAAGTGAGTATCCATTACATATGTTTCATACAAAAATATTATTTCAAAGTTATTAAGAAAACTAATGAAATCATTAAAAATGGACTTATTTTTAAGGCCTGCTATATTATATGACAGAATTCTAAATATATTTAGTGTTTTTTCATTATGGTTTTTACTATTACTATTAATATTACAAATGGTTCTTTTAAATTTACTAACTAAAGGGCAGACGGCATTACAACTAAATACGATGTTGTGACATGGATGATGTCATGTCGGGATCATTACCAATTATACCACTTATACTTTTTTTACTGAACGCAATTATTAGAAATGTCATTCATCAAATGGTCTAATAATGACATTCCACACACGCCGTCGCATTTTAGTTTATTTTCCCTGTCAAAATAAAACGATCTGCCTTCAACCATCAATGTTTGTCCTCGTATCCTGGTTTTTAAGAACGTATTCTTTTTATTAATTTCGGCTTTCAACTCAATTAAACGTCTTCTTCGTGCTCTTGCCGATGGTGGTAAGTCCTTATGGACAGAAAATCCGGTGTTTCTTAATTTCACGGTTGATCTTAGTAAATGTCCTACGTCCTCCCTTCGGTTCAGTCTCACGATGACATTTGCAGTCTTGTTGTTGTTTGTCGGTCGTAAAACTCGTGTTGTTGCAATAATGTTGGGTTCATTCGTTTGCAGCAGATCCAAGCAGCACTTTTTAGCCTTTTCCGTTGCATCTTCTTCACCGTTTATCGGAAAATGTACGATGACTTTTTATCATTGGCTCTCATTTCCAGAGACTCAATTTTTTGTTCCAACAAGTTGCAGCGGGTCTCGAAATTTGTTACCTGTGCCTGCAGCTCTAAATTGGTAGCTTTTAGGCTGTGGACTTCCGAATGGATAGCTTCAAGATCAGATTTTGTTGGCAAATCTTTAAGCTTGAATTCAGCACCATTATCACAGCGTATTCTCTTTACGTTGCAGTTCCAAGCATTTTTGCATAATGCCAAAAACTCTTCAAGGAATATAGGTACTTCACACTTCGGTTTTAGAAAGTAGACAAATCGAAATCGTGCTGCTTCATCTTTCAGGAGCATAAAGTAACGAACTCCACCTAATCCAACAGCTTCCATTGGTCCACATAAATCGACGTGAATACATTCACCCTTAACGAAAATACGCTTGTTTTTACTAAGAGGGTGTGATACTCGATGCATCTTTCCAAGTCGGCATTCCTCGCAAAAGTAATCACTTTGGTTGTTAGTTTAACACCACTTAACAATCCTTTTGAGCACAACGTTTTGATGCTTGAAACATTGACATGTCCTAAACGTCGATGCCACTGCTGTAAAGAACATTCTGAAGCTTTAACACTTGTTGAGATACATGCACGTTCCACTTGAACATTTCTGAACGCCATTCTGACTAAAACCAGTAGCAGATACACATTTATAAGTCTCATTGACAACGATGCTTCCTTTCTTAGTGAAGTTTGTTTCAAAACCTTTTGTTGCCAATTGGACGATAGAAAAAAGATTCACTTATGCTTTTGGAACATAGCGCACGTGTTTAATGATTCTTGTTACCCATTTTCCATCAAGCCAAGCTTCTATTTCAATCGAACCAATTCCTTCGATGTCTAAGGTTTCATCATTCGCAATTTTTACACCTTTAAACTCGCCGTCAGATGAAAATGTAGTAAACCAATCTTTTCGAAAGGTCGTATGTCGAGTCGCTGCTGAATCCGCTAACCATAAGTCAGAATAGTCAGCTGTTACAATTTCGTCCGCTATAGCATAAGCAACCAGTTTACCACCACTGTTATTGCTCGTATTGGTGCCACATTTGTTGTCATTTTTATTATCTGGACAGTTTCGTTTCCAATGACCCACCTGGCCACAAAGATGACATGTTGACTTATCTTTTCGATCGCTTTTATGTAGCTTCTTCTTCTTGAATGTCTGTTTTGCGCTAAACGCTGCTTCGTGTGTCCTTAAGTCTCTGTGCTGTGTTATGTCTGTTTCTGCCTTTTGTATTTGATCTTCTTCCAGCTGTAATTTTGACAATAGAGTTTCCATGGTACGACACTCCTTGATGTTATACCAAATTACGGAAATTTTGGAATCTCGGAGCCAAGCTGCTAATTATTCGACACATTTTTAAGTTATCGGATAATTTCTCTCCTTGGTCCTCTAACTCCGATGCAATCTGGCGTACTTTTGAAACATGTGATGTAACAGATTCATCTTCGCTCATCCTAAGACTGAAATAATCTTCGTACAGCATCATTACTCGAACGTCACTCTTCTTTTGATGAATACTTTCGAGCATTCCCAATAGTTCTTTTGATGACTTGCAGTCCAAAACGTACGATGCTTGCTCTTGATCAATCGATGCAAATAATATTGCCATCGCCTTACCATCACGTTGCAACCATTTACTTTTAATTTCTGCAGTTGCCGTACTATTCGGCTGCGCGATTGTCCCATCTACAATGTCTAACAAATCATGGCTTCGGAGAACTGCATTCATTTGAAATTTCCAACACCTGAAATTTGAAGAATTTAAACGATGTGAAATTATAGAGTTCTCAACCGCTTTTGTTTCCATTGCTGCGTCCGTCCTCAAGATTTTTTTTATTCAGACAAAAATCAAAACAAATTTAAATAAAAACTTTTGTTAACTGGGCTCAAAACCTGTTGATAGTCGACACACGAATGAAAATTATTTATTGCAAAGTAAAATTATACAATAGAATAGTTTGGCATAGATATTCTGATATAAGTTTTTCTTAGCAGGTAGAAATCACAAAAGTATTTATGTAGCTTTTAACAATGGTAAATGCAACTAAAATGGTAAATGCAACTAAGATGGTAAATGCAACTAAAATGGTAAATGCAACTAAAATGGTAAATGCAACTAAAATGGTAATGCAACTAATATGATAAATGCAACTTAAATGGTAAATGCAACTAAAATGGTAAATGCAAATAAATGGTTAATGCTACTAAAATGATAAATGCAACTAAAGTGGTAAATGCAACTAAAATGGTAACTGCAACTAAAATGATAAATGCAACTAAAATGGTAAATGCAAATAAAATGGTAAATGCAACTAAGATGGTAAATGCAACTAAAATGGTGAATGCAACTAAAATAGTAAATGCAACTAATATGGTAAATGCAACTAAAATAGTAAATGCAACTAAAATGGTAAATGTAACTAAAATGGCAAATGCAACTAAAAAGGCAAATGCAACTAAAATGGTAACTGCAACTAAAATGGTAAATGCAACTAAAATGGTAAATGCAATTAAATGGTTAATGCTACTAAAATGGTAAATGCAACTAAAATGGAAAATGCAACTAAAATGGTAAATGGGACTAAAATGGTAAATCCAACTAAAATGGCAAATGCAACTAAAATGTTAAATGCAACTAAAATGGTAAATGCAATTAAATGGTTAATGCAACTAAAATGATAAATGCAAAATGGTAAATACAACTAAAATGGTAAACATAACTAAAATTGTAATTGCAACTAAAATGGTAAATGCAACTAAAATGGTAAATGCAACTAAAATGCTAAATGCAACTAAAATGTCAAATGCAACTAAAATGGTAACTGCAACTAAAATGTTAAATGCAACTTAAATTGGAAATGCAACTATAATGGTAAATGCAACTAAAATGGTAAATGCCCTAAAATGGTAAATGCCACTAAACTGGTAAATGCAACTAAAATGGAAAATTGAACTAAAATGGTAAATGCAATTAAATGGATAGTAAATGTAACTGTAATGGTAAATGCAACTAAAATGATAAATGTAACTAAAATGGTAAATGCAACTTAAATAGTAAATGCAACTAAAATGGTAAATGCAACTAAAATGGTAAATGCAATTAAATGGTTAATGCTACTAAAATGGTAAATGCAACTAAAATGGTAAATGCAACTAAAATGGTAAATGCAACTAAAATGGTAAATCTAACTAAATGGTTAATGCAACTAAGATGACAAATGCAACTTAAATGGTAAATGTATTTTAAATGCTAAATGCATCTTTAATGGTAAATTCATTTAAAATGGTAAATGCGACTAAAATGGTAACTGCAACTAAAATGGTAAACATAACTAAAATTGTAATTGCAACTAAAATGGTAAATGCAACTAAAATGGTAAATGCAACTAAAATGCTAAATGCAACTAAAATGTCAAATGCAACTAAAATGGTAACTGCAACTAAAATGTTAAATGCAACTAAAATGCTAAATGCAACTAAAATGTCAAATGCAACTAAAATGGTAACTGCAACTAAAATGTTAAATGCAACTTAAATTGGAAATGCAACTATAATGGTAAATGTAACTAAAATGGTAAATGCAACTTAAATAGTAAATGCAACTAAAATGGTAAATGCAACTAAAATGGTAAATGCAATTAAATGGTTAATGCAACTAAAATGGTAAATGCAACTAAAATGGTAAATGCAACTAAGATGGTAAATGCAACTAAAATAGTAAATGCAACTAATATGGTAAATGCAACTAAAATAGTAAATGCAACTAAAATGGTAAATGTAACTAAAATGGCAAATGCAACTAAAAAGGCAAATGCAACTAAAATGGTAACTGCAACTAAAATGGTAAATGCAACTAAAATGGTAAATGCAATTAAATGGTTAATGCTACTAAAATGGTAAATGCAACTAAAATGGAAAATTCAACTAAAATGGTAAATGCAATTAAATGGATAGTAAATGTAACTGAAATGGTAAATGCAACTAAAATAGTAAATGCAACTAAAATGGTAAATGCAACTAAAATGGTAAATGCAATTAAATGGTTAATGCTACTAAAATAATAAATGCAACTAAAGTGGTAAATACAACTAAAATGGTAACTGCAACTAAAATGATAAATGCAACTAAGATGGTAAATGCAACTAAAATGGTGAATGCAACTAAAATGGTAAATGCAACTAAAATAGTAATGCAACTAAAATGGTAAATGCAACTAAAATGGTAAATGGGACTAAAATGGTAAATCCAACTAAAATGGCAAATGCAACTAAAATGTTAAATGCAACTAATATGGTAAATGCAATTAAATGGTTAATGCAACTAAAATGATAAATGCAAAATGGTAAATACAACTAAAATGGTAAACATAACTAAAATTGTAATTGCAACTAAAATGGTAAATGCAACTAAAATGGTAAATGCAACTAAAATGGTAAATGCAACTAAAATGGTAAATGGAACTAAAATGGTAAATGCAACTAAGATGGTAAATGCAGCTAAATTAGTAAATGCAACTAATATGGTAAATGGAACTAAAATGGTAAATGCAATTAAATTGGTAAATGTAACTAAAATGACAAATGCAACTTAAAAGGCAAATGCAACTAAAATGGTAACTGCAACTAAAATGGTAAATGCAACTAAAATAGTAAATGCAACTAGTATGGTAAATGCAACTAAAATGGTAATTGCAACTAAAATGGTAAATGTAACTAAAATGACAAATGCAACTAAAAAGGCAAATGCAACTAAAATGGTAAACATAACTAAAATTGTAATTCCAACTAAAATGGTAAATGCAACTAAAATGGTCAATGCAACTAAAATGGTAAATGCAACTAAAATGTCAAATGCAAATAAAATGGTAACTGCAACTAAAATGTTAAATGCAACTTAAATTGGAAATGCAACCATAATGGTAAATGCAGCTAAAATGGTAAATGCCCTAAAATGGTAAATGCCACTAAACTGGTAAGTGCAACTAAAATGGAAAATTCAACTAAAATGGTAAATGCAAATAATGGATAGTAAATGTAACTGAAATGGTAAATGCAACTAAAATGATAAATGTAACTAAGATGGTAAATGCAACTAAAATGGTGAATGCAACTAAAATGGTAATTGCAACTAAAATGGTAAATGTAACTAAAATGACAAATGCAACTAAAAAGGCAAATGCAACTAAAATGGTAAACATAACTAAAATTGTAATTCCAACTAAAATGGTAAATGCAACTTAAATAGTAAATGCAACTAAAATGGTAAATGCAACTAAAATGGTAAATGCAATTAAATGGTTAATGCTACTAAAATGATAAATGCAACTAAAGTGGTAAATGCAACTAAAATGGTAACTGCAACTAAAATGATAAATGCAACTAAGATGGTAAATGCAACTAAAATGGTGAATGCAACTAAAATGGTAAATGCAACTAAATTAGTAAATGCAACTAAAATGGTAAATGCAACTAAAATGGTAAATGGAACTTAAAAATGGTAAATGCAACTAAAATTGTAAATGCAACTAAAATGGCAAATGCAACTAAAATGGTAAATGCAATTAAATGGTTAATGCAACTAAAATGGTAAATGCAACTGAAATGGTAAATGCAATTAAAATGATAAATGTAACTAAAATGGTAAATACAACTTAAATAGTAAATGCAACTAAAATGGTAAATGCAACTAAAATGGTAAATGCAATTAAAAGGTTAATGCAACTAAAATGGTAAATGTAACTAAAATGGTAAATGGAACTAAAATGGTAAATGCAACTAAGATGGTAAATGCAACTAAGATGGTAAATGCAACTAAAATGGTAAATGTAACTAAAATGGTAAATCTAACTAAATGGTTAATGCAACTAAGATGACAAATGCAACTTAAATGGTAAATGTATTTTAAATGCTAAATGCATCTTTAATGGTAAATTCATTTAAAATGGTAAATGCGACTTTTTTTTTTTTTTATAATCTACACGCGCTCAAGGGATTATGAATACCCTTTAAATGTTTCAACACAGCGCGGGCGTGGGGGTGAGGTTAAGGAAGAGAAAGAATGATAGGAAAGATGTGTGGCGCGATATTCGGAGACTGTATGTGGTTGTTGTCTCAGATTGTATCTCCAGGGATGGCGGCTGAACTAATGCGGAGAAATTTCCGTGTCTTATTTATCGATGTCCCTTATAATTCGCATTATTTTTTTTATTCTTTGTCATATTTTATCGGTATACTAGTTTTACTCAATCACATGTTATTAGTTCTATGCCTAAACAGCATGTAATGAGTAAACCAACAACTCATTGTATGACATTTTATTTTTAGAATTGGTTTTTAATGGAAAAATAAGAAGACATAGACTACGGCAGGGATCGAACCTGTGACCATGAGGTTGACAGGCGAAACACACAACTATCGCGCCACGGCCACCCCCTTCACTAAAACTACTAAAATGGTAACTGCAACTAAAATGGTAAATGCAACTTAAATGGTGAAGGGGACTATAATGGTAAATGTTACTAAAATGGTAAATGCCATTAATATGGTAAATGCAACTAAAATGGCAAATGAGTTGCATTATGCAATTAAATGGTTAATGCATCTAAAATGATAAATGCAACTGAAATGGTAAATGCAACTAAAATGATAAATGTAACTAAAATGGTAAATACAACTTAAATAGTAAATGCAACTAAAATGGTAAATGCAACTAAAATGGTAAATGCAATTAAATGGTTAATGCAACTAAAATGCAAAATGGTAAATACAACTAAAATTGTAAACATAACTAAAATTGTAATTGCAACTAAAATGGTAAATGCAACTAAAATGTCAAATGCAACTAAAATGGTAAATGCAACTAAAATGGTAAATGCAACTAAAATGTCAAATGCAACTAAAATGGTAACTGCAACTAAAATGTTAAATGCAACTTAAATTGGAAATGCAACTATAATGGTAAATGCAGCTAAAATGGTAAATGCCCTAAAATGGTAAATGCCACTAAACTGGTAAATGCAACTAAAATGAAAATTCAACTAAAATGGTAAATGCAATTAAATGGATAGTAAATGTAACTGAAATGGTAAATGCAACTAAAATGATAAATGTAACTAAAATGGTAAATGCAACTTAAATAGTAAATGCAACTAAAATGGTAAATGCAACTAAAATGGTAAATGCAATTAAATGGTTAATGCAACTAAAATGGTAAATGCAACTAAAATGGTAAATGCAACTAAAATGGTAAATGCAACTAATATGGTAAATGCAACTAAAATAGTAAATGCAACTAATATGGTAAATGCAACTAAAATGGTAAATGCAACTAAAATGGTAAATATAACTAAAATGGCAAATGCAACTAAAAAGGCAAATGCAACTAAAATGGTAACTGCAACTAAAATGGTAAATGCAACTAAAATGGCAAATGCAACTAAAATGGCAAATGCAACTAAAATGGTAAATGCAACTAAAATGTAAATGCAATTAAATGGTTAATGCAACTAAAATGCAAAATGGTAAATACAACTAAAATTGTAAACATAACTAAAATTGTAGTTGCAACTAAAATGGTAAATGCAACTAAAATGTCAAATGCAACTAAAATGGTAAATGCAACTAAAATGGTAAATGCAACTAAAATGTCAAATAACTGCAACTAAAATGTTAAATGCAACTTAAATTGGAAATGCAACTATAATGGTAAATGCAGCTAAAATGGTAAATGCCCTAAAATGGTAAATGCCACTAAACTGGTAAATGCAACTAAAATGGAAAATTCAACTAAAATGGTAAATGCAATTAAATGGATAGTAAATGTAACTGAAATGGTAAATGCAACTAAAATGATAAATGTAACTAAAATGGTAAATGCAACTTAAATAGTAAATGCAACTAAAATGGTAAATGCAACTAAAATGGTAAATGCAATTAAATGGTTAATGCTACTAAAATGGTAAATGCAACTAAAATGGTAAATGCAACTAAAATGGTAAATGCAACTAAAATGGTAAATCTAACTAAATGGTTAATGCAACTAAGATGACAAATGCAACTTAAATGGTAAATGTATTTTAAATGCTAAATGCATCTTTAATGGTAAATTCATTTAAAATGGTAAATGCGACTAAAATGGTAACTGCAACTAAAATGGTAAATGCAACTTAAATGGTGAAGGGGACTATAATGGTAAATGTTACTAAAATGGTAAATGCCATTAATATGGTAAATGCAACTAAAATGGCAAATGAGTTGCATTATGCAATTAAATGGTTAATGCATCTAAAATGATAAATGCAACTGAAATGGTAAATGCAACTAAAATGATAAATGTAACTAAAATGGTAAATACAACTTAAATAGTAAATGCAACTAAAATGGTAAATGCAACTAAAATGGTAAATGCAATTAAATGGTTAATGCAACTAAAATGCAAAATGGTAAATACAACTAAAATTGTAAACATAACTAAAATTGTAATTGCAACTAAAATGGTAAATGCAACTAAAATGTCAAATGCAACTAAAATGGTAACTGCAACTAAAATGTTAAATTTAACTTAAATTGGAAATGCAACTATAATGGTAAATGCAGCTAAAATGGTAAATGCAATTAAAATGGAAAATTCAACTAAAATGGTAAATGCAATTAAATGGATTGTAAATGTAACTGAAATGGTAAATGCAACTAAAATGATAAGTGTAACTAAAATGGTAAATGCAACTTAAATAGTAAATGCAACTAAAATGGTAAATGCAACTAAAATGGTAAATGCAATTAAAAAGTTAATGCAACTAAAATGGTAAATGCAACTTAAAAATGGTAAATGCAACTAAAATGGTAAATGCAACTAAAATGGCAAATGCAACTAAAATGGTAAATGCAATTAAATGGTTAATGCATCTAAAATGATAAATGCAACTGAAATGGTAAATGCAACTAAAATGATAAATGTAACTAAAATGGTAAATACAACTTAAATAGTAAATGCAACTAAAATGGCAAATGAAAAAAATCGAACTCGAGATTTTGATCAAACTTGACATTACGATGAAATCGAAGACGAAAAATGGGTCCGCAATTCCGTCTCTCTGTCTGTCTGTCCTCGAGTTTACACCCTAAACGTTTTTTTCATAAACATGTCACCAGTTTTTTTTTTTAGCTTTTTTAAGACGAAAGATGACAGTACCTACTTGGATACCTGCCAAAAAGGCACATATTATTTTTCTCAAATTTTTTTTTTCTAACAATCAAACATGACATTACGATCATAGAGACCACCAAAAAAGTTGGTCCCCTAATTTCGTCTGTCTGTCCTCGAGTCTAAAGCCTAAACGCTTTGATAGATTTGCTTCAAACTTGGTACATATTGTTTTTTCGGTAATATGCCCACACGTTTTTTTTTTAAGACGACAAAAACAAAAATCTCAGTTTTCTCAAAAACGGCTCCAACGATTTTTATTAAAAAAAATGAGTTCATTAATGAAGGGAAAGGGAACCTTTTAATAATTTTTTTTGGAAAAAATTTGTTTTTTTTGGTACCTCTAGTAGAACCATTTTTTTGGTTTTCGATTTTCTCGCAAACGGTTAATCTGATTTTTTTTTTTTAATTTACGCAGAAGTTCCTAGAAAGCTTAAACACTATTGTATACCAAAATTTTTCAAAACAAATTATTTTGGAAATTATTTTTTTTTTTGAAAATTCAAAATTTCGAAAACGACTTAATAGATTTTTTCGAAACTTCGTATTTAGTAGTTTTTAGACATTATCTTGAATAGTTAAAAAAACTATTTTTCTAAAATCAAATACAACGGCACCTCCCATACAAATGTTAAAAACCGTTAAGAAAAAAATTTATTTCTCAAAAACGGCTCCACCAAAAAAAAAAATTGTTATTAAATTTTATTTTATTTTTTGGATTTTGAAAAAAAAAACGATATTTTGTAAAAAAATATTAAATGTTTTGAAGATTTTTTTAAATAATATTTTCAAATGTATATGTATGTACAAAATCCTCCAGTGTGTACCAGTCCAGGCAACCAGTGTGAACTACTATCAAAACACTAAATATGTAAGCGCAGCTATTCTTCCCTTTCTCTTGTTCTTCAAGATGGGCCGGCCAGAATCGGCACATTTGCATCTTGTCACCCGAAAGGAAAGGAAGAAAAACTGCGGTAAGATTTGTCTCGTAAATTTATGTTTTAACGAATTGTTCTAAATTACTCTTTTCTCTAGAAATAAACTTCAATCATCCAAACTGCGATTCATTTGTGCGTTCGTTTCATTTGGAAATCAGAAGTTAAATTTGCACTTCCTAAGGTGACGACAATGTATATATATTGTTGAATACTCATGTAAAAAAAATAAGTAAAAAACGACTTGATAAAAATATATAATACCTATAATAAACAATTCTTATTTGAAAATTCGTCAACTCGATTTTTTACAAAATTACTTACCTATCAAATCTGAATTTTTAAAAAAATTATTTCTTTTTTCAAAAACCAAAAAAGTTAAAAAAAAATGTGTCACAAGAACAATTTTTTTTTGCACAACGATTAACAAAATCTCAAATTTTAACTGTTAATTTATTATCATGTTTGTACATTTGGAAAAAAAGTTTATTTTACTGAGTAGTGACCGTTGCACACAAGTGTAACCCTGAATATTTAAATATTCCCTACATCCATCAAACAATTTTATTCTATCAGCCGTAGAATAAAAAAAACACACACGAAACCAGCTCCTACTCAACAAAAAAATCCTCATAAAAAAAACAAAAAAAATCTATGAAATACATTTTTCCGTTCCTCCTCTAACTTATAATAAATTTTTTATATATTTCTCTCATCATTTTTTGACGTCAAACAAAATCCATTTATCCTCAAACAACAATTTGCAGATTTTGTTTCACATATGACATCAATAAAATAAAAAAAAAACAAGGAAGTGTCGTAATCTTGTTTTTATTGATTAATGTGCTCAGTCAATTATGTTCGAGCACGCCGAGTGCGATCTACACATGTTCAGAACGAAAAAATAAATACATTTGGAGCTCTCAGTTATAAAGAAACACAAATTAATTTTTTGGAAACTCTGACTCTGCTCTGAACTAAAAAAGAAAAACGCCTATTGAAGAGTCTACAAACGATCAATTTACCTAAACAACAGTTCCTTTAAGTAATAACCTGATGTATTTTAAATACCTACACAAGTTTTGCCTGGTTAAAAAAGAAGGTAAACACGTTAGAAACGTTGCTTTAAGCAACCATCTTTCATTGACCTACAGCCCGCATTAACTATTAACAAAAAAAATGAATGTTTAATCACAAACGTTTTGCTAAGGAATATAGTTGGGATATAATTTGGTAAATATGAACACAAAATGAAAATACAAGGGCGTTGAGGACCGCCAACAACAACAGATGTTACCGACAACGAGAAGTCTACAAAAAAACATATTTAAGAAGATTGACGATTTGTTTAATAGTTTAGCATTAGTTGTATTGAATAAAATTACTCGAATAATACACAACACTTATGTAATGAGTTTAAAATGTTAACATAAAATATAAAATACAGATGTATGTAACAAATAATACATGAATACGTAAATTAGTTGTTATCAATTTCGGATTTTGTTTTTTTTAGTTTTTGTATGAGAATTTCTATACTAGTCGCATCAACTAGGCCAATAAATTTATCCACAACTACTCCGTTGCGGAATGCCAATACTGCAGGTACCGCCTTTACTTCGAAAGTTTCTACTAAATCCGTATTAGAGTCTACATCTATCACTGCCAGATCGATCTCATCAGAATTTTGCAGTAGTTCTGTCATTTTGGGAGTAAGTATCTTGCAAGGATCACACCATTCTGCGTGAAAATTTACTATTACTGGATTGTCGCTGTTAATTACCTTGAATAGAAGGTTTAAGAGGAAATTTGACTTACATTTTTCATTGAAAGTTACTTACCTTTCGATCAAAATCATAATGATCCTTAATTACATATGACTTGTAACAGTACTGTGTATTCGACAATAATCTTCTCGACCAAGTTACCCCTGGATTAGTCACAATTCTTGTCAATTGGTTCAACATTTCAGCTTTTTTGTTTATATTATTTAATTTTATAATATATAATATATCGAATGTTAGTTTTTAATATTCAGCGAAAAGAAGGAACGGAGTGGCTACTCCGAGACATTTGCTTTACTCACAAGTCAAAAACTGAAGATAACATGCACGTCAAGTTCATACATAAATGTAAAATTCGGCAATTTGCCATTTGTAAATTGAAACGTTTATTTATTTCAGGCACTTTATTCTCTTTTTTGATGTTTGAAAAACTATTTTTAAAACCTTAAATTCTGCAGTTTTTCATTTTTGAGCAGATTCCTCACGAAATGTTTTGTAAGCGATTTTAATTTTAATATTTCTTGGAAGTTATTACTTTATTTTCCTTTTAATTTTAGGGTAGGACAGACGTAGGGTCAACCGACATA
The DNA here is from genome assembly GCA_910595825.1 of Philhelius pedissequus. Lineage (NCBI taxonomy): Eukaryota > Metazoa > Arthropoda > Insecta > Diptera > Syrphidae > Philhelius > Philhelius pedissequus. The sequence goes on along the minus strand of OU343161.1, from coordinate 224,717,763 downwards.
ATCTACCACATCTACCTCCAGCTACAGTACATTCTGTTTTCTTTTTCTTTTCAGTCAGTAGATAATTTCTAGTTTTATTTATATTCTTCCCACACATTCGTAGCGTTTATCTGTTCTATCTCCCTACCAAACAAAGCAATAGCCAAAACCATAGATAACTAAATACCCAGATTTGACTCTTCCGCTGTCAATGCGCTTACCTTATGTCGATTTCGTTTCAATAATTAGGATCCGCTACTAAAACCAATACTTTTTGGCTTTGAAAAGAACGATTACGGACCGAATCTCTTTTTGGGACTGTGTGTGTTGCTTGGCAGCTCTAAAAAAAAACAAATCTTCAATTCGTTAAAACATCATTATTTCGTTTTAATTTCCCGATTTCGACGCGGGGGAGTTCCTAAACCCACTTGCACTTTTTTAATATTTGTTTCCAAGAAGTTTTTAACAATTTTTTTTATTTTTTAATATATTAATTTACTTTTTCTGTACACTGCCACAAAATAAAAATTAATTCACAACACAACAATTGAGAAACGTCAAAACAAATATTGTAGTGTGTGTACGAATCTGTGCACAAATCCGTTTTGAATCCGTCTCCAAAAAGAGATTCAATACGGATCTGTTTTTCCAGAAGAATATTGGTTTTAATTTGAAACGAATTTTATTTTCAGAAAAAAATTGACGGCGGATCGACGGCAAGTCGATGTTTTTGTTGAAACGAAATCGACATTAACTGTAAACATAAGGTAAGGTACACATTATCGAACACGCGTGACAGCTTAGCTTACGTATGATAAATAGGCCTATTCGGCGAGATCATTTATTCCGTTATTCTGCTATTCTGTTATGAATTTGCATACAAGAGATTAAGCTGTCAAAAAATCTTTTATGAATTATAATTTTAGTATTCGGCTGCTAAGTCTGCTATAAAATCTGTTAAGAAATCAGCTTATTAGCTGTCAAAACTTCGAAATTCTAAAAAAGTCTTCTACAAACTGCATTTTTGGTATTCAGCATGCCAAAATCTGTTATGGAATCTTTTATGAATCACAAAAGAATAAAAGACACATTTTTGTTACCTTTATGATAAAATATTTCAATATATGAAGAAAAAACTTTTATTTCGTTTATGAATTGTTCTTAAAAACACAGATATAACAAAATATTATTAAAATACATAATAACAAACACAAATATGAAAGTAATTTCAAACTATTTATTTTAATACACGAAAGCACAGAACACATTTTGATGGATGAAACGTAAAAGAAAGTGCCGCTTATCTTGCCGGAGTTCGTTTTTATACAACTATTTATATTGGATATATTAAATTCAAGAACTTTTATTGACAAATTGCAAAGATTGATTATTAATTATCTACGCGAAACAAAACACGATAATTCCGCAGGTTAAATTTATATTGTCATTAGTCAGTGCCGACTGTCGAAAGTTTTTATTTATCTACTGCAGCTGATAATTTGAAAGCAGATTTTAGGTACGTTTGTATAAATGTTTCTTTTTCGAAGTTACATAACAGGCTTTTATATAAGATCGAACTCCTGAATACCAATTATAAAATATCTTAGTTTGTTATTATGCATTTTAATTATTTTTTGTTATATCTGTCTCCTTTTAAGAACAATTCATTAACGAAATAAAAGTGTTTACTACATATATTTAAATCTTTTATGATAAAAGTAAACAAATGTATCTTTTATTCTGTTATAATTCATAAAAGATTCCATAACAGATTGTGGCATGCTGAATACCAAAAATGCAGTTCGAAAAAGATTTGTTAAGAATTTCGAAGTTTTGACAGCTCATTAGCATTAGCTTCTTAACAAATTTCATAGCAGATTTAGCATGCAGAATACCAAAATTTTAATTCATAAAAGATTTTTTGACAGCTTAAACTTTTGTATGAAAATTCATTACAGAATAGCAGAATAACAGAATAAAAGAGCTCGCCGAATAGACCCAAATAATTGTTTCTTCATGTTTAGCCATTACAATAAAAAACAAACAACAGAAAAAAGCCAAGCAAAACTCAAATCATCTGAATACATGCAACACACACACACCAAGAAACAGCTGTGAATTCTACTCCTCAATTCCTCGATTCAGGTATACACATATATTGTCAATTCGATTCAGCTTTTTGTGAGATGGGATCGAGTAATCCTATTTTAATCCGATTCAAGTATACCAGGACCTAAATCCTGATTCAATACCGATTCAATTCTCCATATAAACGTAGTACTAGACCCATAGACAACACTAGCCAGTGTAATTTGTTTTTGCCTTTTTTTCGATTTCCCATCTATTAGCATAGTACGCTGCTGATGCGGAATGAAAATCCCACACAAAAATGACACGACGAAATCATGACCGAAAAATTTCACTCTACTTTTCGTTTTCCAGTACGCTGCTGAACGACGAAATGCGTAATTTTAGTGTATAGCTGTACTAGATTTCTTAGTACAATTCTCCACTCTTTTCGTTCTCAATTTAATTGACCTGCACATTAATTGCTTGCGAAATTTTGACATTTAAGCCTAGTACGCTGCTGATGCGAAACGAAATTTTTCGGTGGTCTCCACTGGGAGAGCGAAATGCTAACGAAAACCACAGCGGAAAAATATTTGCGGAGAGTTCTGTAAGCTGTCAAAAACAAATGACAAGTTGTAAAAAAAAAAGTAATTTTGTCACCAAATTATTTTTCGATGGAAAATTTTTTGTCGCCAAATTACTTTTAGATGTAATTTTCTTGAAATAATTCTTGGATTTAAAAATTGTTCTTGTTACACATAGAGGATTTAAAATAAAACTCAGAACCGTTTAAATGATGGAAATTAAGCAAATACTTTGGGACTTATTAACTGGTTTATCTGCCGATTTGATGAAATATCTATCAATTTTAAGAAAATCAATTAAATAGGGAGGTAAACCACTCTATAATTCGAAAACTACGTCCTTCATTGGAATGGTGTAAACGGTTATGAGTTCTAATTTATGGTTTCTTACTAATTCCGGATACCATTTTCAAGTCCAAGAATTATTTCAAAAAAATTATATATAAAGGAAATTTGGTGACAAAAAAATAAATCTAAAAGTAATTTGGTGACAAAACTACTTTTGGTTTTGTTAATGCTTCCTTTGAAAGTATGAAGTTTTGATTCAAAAAAGATATCGCTCGCCTTTATTGGACAACCCGTTCCAAAGATATAGTTCAAAACCTATTCACTGTTCACCTTGAAATACATAATCTGAAAATACTTTGAAGTGTATCTTTGGAACGGGTTATCCTAAAAACTTAGTTGATACCTTTTTGTAATCTACTCTTGATGCTCTCAAAATCAGCATCAAAAGTTTTTATGTAGAAGACTTATTGCAAAAAATCACTCTTGAAATACGCATATTTAGAATGATGTATGCGTATTCCTGGAGCTATTTTTTTTAATACAACTTCTTTGCAAAAAATATTAATGCTTCCTTTGAAAGTATGAAGTACTGATTCTAAAAAGATATCGCTCGCCTTTATTGGACAACCCGTTCCAAAGATATAGTTCAAAGTATTTTCAGATTATGTATTTCAAGGTGAACAGTGAATAGGTTTTGAACTATATCTTTGGAACGGGTTGTCCAATAAAGGCGAGCGATATCTTTTTAGAATCAGCACTTCATACTTTCAAAGGAAGCATCAATATTTTTTGCAAAGAAGTTGTATTAAAAAAAATACCTCCAGGAATACGCATACATCATTCTAAATATGCGTATTTCAAGAGTGATTTTCTGCAATAAGGCTTCTACATAAAAACTTTTGATGCTGATTTTGAGAGCATCAAGAGTAGATTACAAAAAGGTATCAACCAAGTTTTTGGGATAACCCGTTCCAAAGATACACTTCAAAGTATTTTCAGATTATATATTCCAAGAGAACAGTGAATAGCTTTTAGAATATATTTTTGGAACGGGTTCCATTTTCACTTGTTCATCAGTGAGTTTTCTTAGTGGGTTTGTACTTGACCGCTCTGCTACTCTGCGAATGCTCTTTGATCGATTCCCATTTTAACTATAGGTCTTGCTTCCTCAATTAATACTAAAATCGAATGAATAGTAAAAATGCATGGCCTTATATGTCAAATCCAATTGACAATTGACCAGCTTGCAAGCAGCTTGATTTGCTATCAAATTCACGAGCAGGGCATCTGCCATACGATGGTTCAATTACATTAAAAAAAAAAAACTTCGTCCAGAAAAGAAAAAGAAGGTAGCGATGGCAATGCGAGGTAAGTGATTTGTCATCATCTTCTTTCTATCAACACAACAAAGGACTAGCGAGGTCATCACCTGAAATTGTAGACTAAATAACAATGTCCATCCCGTGCCGATTTTCACGAAGTAAACATTAAACAGATTGTCTGAACTTGAGAAATAAGTTCTGGGGTATGGTATAAAATCGCCAATCAATGAGATCGGAAACAGGCTTTCTAAATAGAGGTGGGTATCGTTTAAGATGGCCTTTTTGCAACCAAACATTATTGTGGTAACGATGATTTCCTTAATTGTCGTTGGTGCAGCGGAAGAATTGCAGAACAAACTACTGAATCTTGATTATAATATTTTTATTTAGTAGTCACTTAAAATAAATTAATTTTAAAAGGACATAGGTTATTTTTAATCAAAGCACTAGCACTAGGTATGAGAAAAGTCGATAGTTGGTTATAATAAGAACTCCAAATAAAGATCAGCTATATCTTGTTCGCCGATAAGATATGTGAAGGGTGTGCTTCTTTCCAACTTCCCATTTTCATTTTGCAGATTTAGTTTAGTCGATTATGAAATTGGTTGTGATGCAAAATTAGAATTGAATGTATTTTGAATAATTTAATACAGGAAATGCACAGAAAAACCAGACACTAGAGAAAACACAAAGCCAAAGAAAAATCAAATAAGTATTACAAGAGCTTGACTTTTTTTTTATAAAAAAAATGAAATGTCAAAATTTCGCAAGCAATTAATGTGCACTTCAATTAAATTGAGAACGAAAAGAGTGGAGAATTGTACTAAGAAATCTACTACAGCTATCCACTAAAATTACACATTTCGTCGTTCAGCAGCGTACTGGAAAACGAAAAGTAGAACGAAATTTTTCGTTCATGATTTCGTCGTGTCATTTTTGTATGGGATTTTTCGTTTCGCATCAGCAGCGTACTAGGCTTTAATTTTATTTATAAAAAAAAGTCAAGCTCTTATATTGTTTATTTGATTTTTCTTTGGCTTTGGGTTTTCTCTAGTGTCTGGTTTTTCTGTGCATTTTCTGTATTAAATTATTCGAAATAAGTTCAATTTTATTTTTGTATCAAAACCAATTTCAAAATCGACTAAGTCTGCAAAATAGAAATGGAAAGTTGGAAAGAAGCACATCCTTCACATATCTTACCGGCGAACAAGATATAGCGGATCTTTATTTGGAGTTCTTATTATAACCAACTATCGACTTTTCTCATACCTAGTGCTAGTGCTTTGATTAAAAATAACCTATGTTCTTTTAAATTAATTTATTTTAAGTGACAACTAACTGTCCATGGCACGATTTTTATAATACATTTGTTACTCCGACTTTTAAATTCTATGCGACCTTTGACACCATATAAATATAAAAAACACTTACCATTCCTAACGACACACTTTCAACAAATAAATGAAGTCAATTGCCACAAAGAAAAAATCAAATCGACCGCCCGCTACTGGCAGTACGAATATGAATTTCCGACCTGGTCGGGACAAGATGTACCCAAGCCGGAAGCTAAAGGTAAGCGGCCTTCCGCTGCACCAACGACAATTAAGGAAATCATCTTTACCACAATAATGTTTGGTTGTAAAAAGGCCATCTTAAACGATACCCACCCCTATTTGGGAAGCCTGTTTCCGATCTCATTGATTGACGATTATATACCATACCCCAGAACTTATTTCTCAAGTTCAGACAATCTGTTTAATGTTTACTTCGTGAAAATCGACACGGGATGGACATTGTTATTTAGTCTACAATTTCTGGTGATGACCTCGATAGTCCTTTGTTGTGGTCATAGAAAGAAGATGATGACAAATCACTTACCATTGCCATCGCTACCTTCTTTTTCTTTTCTGGACGAAGTTTTTTAATGTAATTGAACCATCGTATGGCAGATGCACTGCTCCAACAGCTATTCACTGTTCACTTTGAAATATATAATCTGAAAAATATAATCAGACTATATAATATAAATATAATGGACTATATCTTCGAACGGGTTGTCCAATAAAGGCGAGCGATATCTTTTTAGAATCAAAACTTCATACTTTCAAAGGAAGCATTAACTAAACCAAAAGTAGTTTTGTCACCAAATTACTTTTAGATGTATTTTTTTTTGTCACCAAATTTCCTTTATATATAATTTTTTTGAACTAATTCTTGGACTTGAAAATGGTATCCGGAAATAGTAAGAAACCATAAATTAGAACTCATAACCGTTTACACCATCCCAATGAAGGACGTAGTTTTCGAATTATAGAGTGGTTTACCTCCCTATTTCATTGATTTTCTTAAAATTGATAGAAATTTCATCAAATCGGCAGATAAACCAGTTAATAAGTCCCAAAGTATTTGCTTAATTTCCATCATTTAAACGGTTCTGAGTTTTATTTCAAATCCTCTATGTGTAACAAGAACAATTTTTAAATCCAAGAATTATTTCAAAAAAATTACATCTAAAAGTAATTTGGCGACAAAAAATTTTCCATCTAAAAATAATTTGGTGTCAAAATTACTTTTTTTTTTACAACTTGTCAATTGTTTTTGACAGGTTACAGAACTCTCCGCAAATATTTTTCCGCTGTGGTTTTCGTTAGCATTTCGCTCTCCTAGTGGAGACCACCGAAAAAATTCGTTTCGCATCAGCAGCGTACTAGGCTATTCATGGATAGAGTTACATAGGTTGTTCGTTTTTGTACAACTTTTTATATTGGATATATTAAAATTCAAGAAGTAGCAGATTTTAGGTCTGTTTGTATAAATGTTTCTTTTTCAAAATTCCAGACTTTTATAAAATATCGAACTCCTGAATACCAATTATAAAATATCTTTTATGGTGAATATCTGTTATGCATCATAACAGAAAATTCATAGCAGAATAACAGATGTGGCAGAATAGGCCTATATATCTGTAAACGAATCAGATAGGTTAGCTGAAAGCTGTCAAAAAATCAAAACAACACGGTCCACTTAGAAAGGTTTTCTCTCATGCATACATGTCCGTAAAATACGACTACCTGTGCATATACCACCTATAAATTTCCAACAAAAAAATGCAATCAATTAGAATTGTTAGTATATAGCCAGTGCGTTTGCTTGGAGAATTGTACCGGAAATTGCCAGATTCTTTTGCCTAGCTAAGCAAAACCATTTGAATGTCAAGACAAGAGATACAAATGCGTTCATACGTTTTGTTTTCAATATAACGAATTTTTCAAATCACAATTTGATGTCCCCCTTCGCGCTTAAAATTCTTTGGATTTCAGATTTCAAATTTCTTTACAAGATCTCTCTAAGATCAATCTTAACAAATTTTGATTTCCATTTTGAGAAAAAAAATCAATGTCTATTGAATAAATTCCGTTTTACTTTTATTTTTGACTAACTAAGACAAATATTTGTTTTGTGTTCAATTATTATCGATAGTTATAAATAAACGGAGTTTGGTGAAAAAAAATCATCTTTTTATTTAGATCTACAAACAAGCAATTTGAGAAGACAAACCGCATTGGGTGGAACTGCACTAGAGAGGAACTGCTCGACACTGCGCCGCAAAATATATATTCGTATGAAATTCTATGAGCTATAAGGCTAGTCGCGAACATATGCAACTTTCAGTTTTGCAACAGTTTGGTTGCTAAAGTGAATACTATGGACTTATATGAAAGTGCGCGCACATGCAAAAATTATTCAGTCCGCGATTGGAGCAACTTAAAAGTTTGTGTTTTGGCACAAATCGAACGATCCCCCAAATAAGTTCATCAGCTTGTATCACACCGAACTAAAATGTAACTGCGCGCACATTAAATTAAAATATTGTCTATTTGTGTTTGTTTATCTCGTTCATAAGTTGGATATTTTCTTAATTTTACTTTGCAAAAGACTCTTTCATTACTTGTGACTGCTGTGCAGGGGTACCATTTTACAAAAATAAAAAGCTACGGTCCATGTTACGGTCGAATCGTTTTTTTTTGTGAATTACTTACAGTACACTGGATAGATTCCCAATAAAACACAGCTATTGATGTATTAACGAAATGAAAATTTGTTTTTTCTAGAGGTGCCAAGCAACACACCCAGTCACAAAAAGAGATTAGATCCGTGATCGTTCTTTTCAAAGCAAAAAAGTATTGGTTTTAGTAGTGAATGCTATTTATTGAAACGAAATCGACATTACATACAATGTCTGCTGCTTCATATGAATCAATAAAACAAGATTACGACACTTCTTTTTTGTCTTTTTTGACGTCAGCCACTCGAGATTTAAAAATCTGACACCAACAAAATTGTTTTGTGTGACCGATGTGGATTAATGGATTTTTCGTGCGTGAATATAAACATACAATTTGTTTAAATAATTGAATATTGTTGAATTAAATTTACTTTAATTGCATTTAAATTAATTGCGAAAAAATCAAGAATCGAGAAAGTCGGAGTGATAAATGGATATTGAAGATTTAACTTAAATTACCCGAAACAACAATTTGTGAAGAATATTGTGCATTAAATTAATGGAAAATGTTTTAGTTATGTTGTATTTTTGTTTGTTTGCATTTGGATAAGTCTACAATTTTTCTGTTAAGTGTTCTTATTGTAAAATGCATCCTCGCGCGGAAAAAAGTTTTTTATTTTCACATCACAGTGAATTATGTAGAAGTTCGTCAAGTCATTCAACATCCTTGGTGATGGCTTTGACAAGCCTCCTTCACTTACGTGGTCCACCCATGAAAACTATGCGTCATTTTCTTCGGCTGGAATTTTTGTCTTAGCTTATAGCACTTGTACCCGGCCATATTTTCTAGTCCCTCGCTCTCTAAAGTGGCCAAATCTTCATCAGCTTTGTTGCTTTCAGTGTTAACCTCTTCTGGTTCCCAAGCAATGCTTTGAAAAATAGGACCTAAAAAGATATTTCAGATTATTATTTTTTATTCATAATTATGCATGCACTCCACGAATTATGAATACCCTTTTTATGTTTTAAACACAGCGCGGGAATCCGGTGAAAGAAGAGAAAGACAGATATGAAAGATGTGCGGCGCGATGTTTTGAGACTACAGCTGGTTGTTGTCTCAGATTTGTATACAAAAGAAATTAGGCCTATTCAGCGAGATCTTTTATCCTGTTATTCTGCTATTCTGTTATGAATTTCAACAAAAGTTTGAGCTGTCACAAAATCTTTTATGAATAATAATTTTGGTATTTGGTATTAATTATGTTATGGACTGTCAAAAACTCGAACTCATAAGAAAATCTTTTATGATTCGCATTTTTGGTATTCTGACTGTTATTGACAAATTATAAAGATTGATTATTATTTTTCTACGCGACACAAAACACGATAATTCGACAGGTTAATTTTATATTGCCATAAGTCAGTGCCGACTGCCGAGAGTTTTTATTTACCTACTACAGCTGATAATTTGATAGCAGATTTTAGGTCTGTTTGTATAAATGTTTCTTTTTCGAAGTTATATAACAGACTTTTATAAAAGATCGAACTCCTGAATACCAATTATAAAATATCTTTTATGGTGAATATCTGTTATGCATCATAACAGAAAATTCATAGCAGAATAACAGATGTGTCAGAATAGGCCTAAATGTCTGCAAACCGGTCAATGGCGCTTCCAAATTTGGGGTATCGTCATAGCTTACATTTGCTTATTGTCCCTGGCCAAAACCCTAGTTGACCATCCAGATAAATCAGCGTTTCCCGTTGCATTGTACACTATGAGTGTGTTTCTTTATTCATTCTGGTATGTCCAGAATATTCGGAATACCAGTTTTGCGTTTCTTTATTCCATGGAATATTCCGGATAAACTATTTTGTTGTTTCTTTATTCATTCCGGAACGTTTGGAATGAATTCTTTTTATTCCATGCTAAACACGGAATGAAAAGAATATTCTCGGAATAACCCTTTCATATGAAAGCAAAACAAATGACAGCAGCCAAAGACGAAAACCAAGTAGGTAAACAAAACGGATGACCGAACATTGTTTATATTTTTATTATTGAAATAAATATATAAATAACAATTAAATGTGACTTTTCATGAATAAATAAATTAATAATAATTTATTTTTACTATTTTCCATAGAGATATCTGTTTTCTTGTCATCATCACAGCACTTTAAAGAGCTGATTGATGTCATCCTTTTTCTTTTCTATTCCGGAGAGAATTTTTGTTTCTTTATTCATTCCATTCTGGATATTCTAGATAAACATTTCGTCTTTTCCATCCATTCTATTCCTTATCCGGAATAAATAAAGAAACACACTCCATGTGTTTCTTTATTCATTCTAGGATGTCCAGAATATTCGGAATACCAATTTTGCGTTTCTTTATTCCATGGAATATTCCGGATAAACTATTTTGTTGTTTCTTTATTCATTCCGGAACGTTTGGAATTCATTCTTGTTATTCCATATTTAATACGGAATAAAAAGAACATTTTCGGAATATCCCAATGTCAAACAAGCAAAAAAATGACAGCTGCCAAGGACAGAAACAAAATAAGTCAACAAAATTGATGGCCAAAAATGCTTTGCATTTTTATTATTGAAATAAATAATTAAATGTGAGTTTTCATTAATTAATAAATTAATAATATATTATTTTAACTATTTCCCATAGAGATACCCTTACATAGGAATCGCAGACGTAGGACGCAGTCGCGTCGTTAAGCAAAATTATAAAACAAATGACTGCATTTTTCAGAGAATCTTTATGGTCTTGGATTTGAATCTCTTTCGCAGAGATAAGGGAGGTATTCCCGATAAAGTTCGTGAAAATTAAACCAAGCGATTGAAAAACGTAGCTTTCGTTGAGACGGTTATTGCTCAAGACACCGAGTGGCGACAGCGCAGAAGTCGTGCAAAAAAATAAACAAAATAAAAATGTCTGAAGCAAAGAAATCGAAAAGACAATGAAGAAGGAGTAACCAGATGAGAAGGAGCGAAAATGTAAAGAAATAACTTACTGAAATTGCTGAAATTGGAAAAATTATTCTTATATGTATGTGATTAATAAATAAATTATTCTTATTGACTGTGATCCAAAATAAGGTAAATATTTCACATATCTGAGATTTCGCAGATGAGATTAGTTCATGTTCCTGCAGGAGGCCGAAGCAGCAAAAAAAACTCAGCTTTACGTGAAGTGGGTAATCATCTACAGGAAAGTGTGCCCGTAAACAACGACGAAGATGAGAATAAGTTCTAGATAACGTTTGGTGATTGCACAGGACGTGGGAAATATTCCTACATATGTTGATCGTATTGTCATGATTGACGGTATGAATGCTGTAAAGTGACCCGTAGTCTCAGGAGGATGTGGATATTTCCTCACAGGATCTGCCGTATTCCTAGAACAAGCTCTTTCGGTATGCATTGCACAGCATATACAAAAAAGACTACACACTCCTGTATACGCCATTCTTCCTGCGCAAAAAGATTATTCAAGAGGTTCGGCGGAAATGATCGGCAACGGAGAATAGTTCGATATCCATATTTCATATGGAATTATCAACATTGTTTCAGGTGAGCTCAATCATTCTGATGCCTTGACTTTGAACAATGGTTTGTGGCAGTGGTGCGTTCCGTAAGCTTGATTCATCCTCAAATTGCTTGGACTACCAGACAAGGCGGCTGTTTGTGCCCTATGGCCAGACAAAGAAAATGATTATATATAGATTATGTAAGTATAAGAGAATCAAAACTCACAATATCCAAAAAACTCGTTTGTGCAAATCGTAAAAAAACTTACCAACACTAAATGAGTGTGCTTAGAAAGATTTCATTCTTTCTAATTATATGTAGATATTTCAATCTTAATGTTATGATTAAAAGGAAAAATGTATTTGAAGTTGAGTTTAAAAGTAATTTAACAATTAATTTTGGATATTAAAAGTTTTGTTGCAATTTCAACACAAAATATAGATTACAAAGGGTTTACCTGAAACTTTTGACTCCTTTTTGTGCGCGTGAATATTAAAAATATTGGGGTAAAATTCTAAACAGCCTATTATTAAGGCCTTTAACACGATACTAGTTAACAATTTACTATATACATAGTAGTTTACTAACTTTTCATAAACCTTTGTTAACTAGTAAAATGCTAATTAGGGAGACAGCAGAACATTTGTAGGGTTTAAACACAAAATTATTGTTGCTATGCGTTGTAAATTAATTAAATGTTGATGGAAACCCAACATGTGTGATAAAAAAGAATTCGATACTGAAAAATAAAGTAGCCATTTGGTGATTTGAACTTTAGTAAAATGTTGAGAACATAGTACGATACTAAACTCATTAAAAATTAACAAAATCCTCTTTTTAAGCTAATATTATACTAAAATGTTTTAACATATTACAAAATCGCTTAAAATTTTGCGCGAATTGGGAAAAGTTTATTTTGCAAATACTCAAAGAAAAATACTTTACCTTGCCTTTAATAGGCCAAGAAATACCATTGTTTTGTTGCCATAAGATTGAACCAAGTTTGTAAGAGAATACGAAAAACCCCACATTTAAGTTTATTCATCTTCGATTCACTATGAAATTAGTGTAATTATTTCGTGACCAAATAAAGAAATCGTTCGTTGGAGAAGAATACAAGGAATACTTTAAAAACCGTGGAACAAAACAAATATATTCATAAAATTTGTTGAATTGTGTTTGTTGAGCTCTGCGGCTATAGTATTGTTGTAATATTGATTACCGATTTTTGATTTTTATTCATTTTCAGGAATTTCCAAATTTTTCCCCGGGAATAAATTATTTTTCTTCTACAAATTGATTTATTTATCAAAATACTGCAAAAGAGCTGTTTCAATCATTCACCCACTATAGAGGGTAAAAATATTCAACCGGAAATTCAGAATCTGAGTATTTTTCTTCTGAAAGAATACGTCTCATGGGGAGTTCTCCAACGGGAATATTTATAATTGGGTTGAACATGACAGAGATGATAGAAAACTTGTTTTTCTGTTTGATACTTCCCCTTCAATTTAACTGAAAAGGAGAACAGATATATCATGTCCATCTCTTTTTTCTAATTGGTCTGCTGCTAAGCTTGCGAAAATTATTTATTGGCATCATTCTCATTTGCAAAACAACCGTTATTAGCTGACGATCATCTCGATAAATGCTTTCACTGTTTTTATTATTAAAAAGCATTTTAAAAATGGAACAAACAAACAAGCAAGAAAGTAAGTTTAGTTTTACAAATTTGTTTTTTTTCTCTTATAGGATTTTTTAAATTTCATTTTCAGATATCAATTCATTTTGTAAATGGTCTCCTGGAGACATCAAATGCCTCATTATGCTCTTTGAAGAGCACCAGAAATATTTTGACACAAAGCAAAAAAATAAAGTATGGAACGATATTGCAAAGGAGATATCAGAAATTCGACAAAAAAATATAACGGCAGAGCAATGCATTGGTAAATGGAAAGGACTAAAATCAAAATATAAGAATATAAAGGATCACAATAACACAAGTGGCAATAACACTAAATACTGGGAACTTTTTGAGGAATTGGACAAAATACTCCATTCAAAGCCGGAAATCAACCCGCCAGCGCAGCGGTTTGTTCAAGCGACGAGTCGGTCGTTGTTGTGAATGATGGCGCAGCGACTGATTTATATGACTTCGCGGACGTTATTATTGATGAAACAAATATAGCAAAAAGATCACGTAAGCGGCAGTCAACCGGAGAAGAAACAGCAGCTAAAAGACATAAAGATAAGATGCAACGAACAGATAAATTCCTTTCACTGATGGAAGGATTAGTGGACCACTTCACGGCTCCACCCGGTAATCCGTCAACATAAATTTGTATTCATTTATATCCTTTGTATTTTTTAATTATAGACTGAAAGCCCGAAGCTATTTTTGAGTATGAAAGATAGCAAAACCTCAATGATGAAATAAGATAGCTTTTTATAAAAATTCATTTTTAAAGTGCGCCTTGCATACAGAAGGTCCACCTAAGAGATCTTTGATCTCAATATTCATGTCTATGGAATTCAACTCCTTTATTAAATCAGATTTTTTTGAATGGTATACCTTTTATCTTGAATTTTATAAAGAAATGCATTTTTATTGCAGCAAAGTCCCAACCACATCTTGCTAGACTTGCATATTTGTGAATAGGAGCTAAAGACTTATCTTATTTCATCATTGAATTTTTGCTATCTTTCCTAAAAATTGCAGTGGGCTCTTAGTCTATTAGATATAGATTCGTAAATGCTTTCCATTTTTTAATTCGTAATAAATTAATTCGTGTAAGTTGAACTATATTTATTTTTTTTTATTTCTTTGTTTTTTTTTTTTAATAATAAAATCACAATAATTGATGAGCAATAATACTTCGTTTTCTTTGAGCAATATGCTCGTTGCTTTCGCTCGTATTTGGACCATCATCTTCGAAGTCAAAAGTTTCTATATGAAAATTGTGTGGCTCTTCTTCTTCCAGAAAGTCATCATTTTTTAAACAAAAATTATGTAGGATACAGCAAGACAAAGTAAGTAGTGGATTGAACTCAGGTTTTCTTGAGTTGAGTTGCTTCAATCGCCGGAATCTGCCTTTGAGTAGTCCTATGCTGCGTTCGACTGTTACTCGAATCTTGGAGTGTAGTTCAGTATACTTTCTTTGCTCCTCAGTGAATGTTCCACGATCTTTGAATGAAGTTAAAATGTACGGCTTCAATCCATAAGCTTGGTCGCCAAGCATATGTTGCTTTGGGCGTATAACAATTGTACCTATACAAAAAATAATTTAAAATCATTATCTGTCAATATCTGCCTATCAGGGAAAAAATGATTTGGTTATTTGTTTGATTTATGTATCTTGGGAAAAATACCATAAGCCAAAAATAAAAAGTTTTTGCGGATATCTCAAGGTTGAAAAAAACGAGCTACTTTGATCACGATATTTGTGTTTGTACTTACCATTACTTACATTTCTAAATAGATTTGACCTTCTGAAAAGGCATGCGTCATGAACTGAACCAGCTTCACCCGCGTAACAGTCAATGAAAATCAGTTTCTCATTGCAAACTACTTGCAGCAGAATAGAATGGAACTTTTTTCTATTGACATAAGAATTTGGCGATTTTTTTGGTTTTGCAATTGGTATGTGGGTACCATCAATGCATCCAATAACGCCTAGTGAAGAAAAATAAAGTTGAAATATGTTTTATACCATACTCTGATTTGGTACCTGGAAATCGGGTCGTTTCTTGATAAAAAGACGCAGTACGTTGCGCTTCATCAGAGGTGGGCCATTCAATTAATTGGTTGCGCCTGTTTATTTTTAAGAGCAACCTACATATGTTGCCAACAGCTACCCAGCATGTTTTCTTACATATACCAAATCGATCTGCAACAGACCTATAGTAAAATAGTCAAACGAAAAATCGTACCCGCAATATTTTTAATAACTGCATCTTACCGAAAGCATTCTGTATTGGACAGAAACCACAAAGTCAATAGAGTTTGTTTTTTTATGGAATCTGTGGTCGACCGCTATGAATCTCTAAGAGTCCAAGCTCTTCATGGAATAAAGAGCTCAAATTTTCGAAACTTTCCCTTTTCAACCGAAAATGGCTTTTAAAGGTTTGGTCATCGAAACTTGGTATTGTTTGCTCATAGTAACCAATATTTTTTTCAATATGCTCCTTGTAAGATTCATCTTCTTCGTCACTTTCGAGAAAAATATTCCACGCGATAAGTGATATAAGATTAGTAACATTATTTTCATCCATTTTGAATTACAATTCCAATAAATAAAATTTAACACAAAAATCAAATGAATAAATGTCACTATGAAAACAGATTCAAATCTTTTTTGACATAATACAAACAGCTTATTGATGTCATCTTTTTCTTTTCTATTCCGGATAGTATTTTTGTTTCTTTATTCATTCCATTCTGGATATTCTGGATAAACCTTTCGTCTCTTCCGTCCATTCTATTCTTTATCCGGAATAAATAAAGAAACACACCCACTATATTGGTATGGAACCAGGTTTAAGGCGAGGGGTTTTTTTATCCGTGCACCCTATTAAGATAGAATATATTTTTAATTTATTTATTATAAAGGAACTCAAATGGACTTACCTAATTCAAATTGGAGGTTCGTTTCTATGTCATCTGCAGTAAAGTGGTCACTGAAGATTCTAGATGTTTTTGTATTAAAATCATCCTTTCTTTTACAAAAACGAATCCAAATTTTCAACACCACAGGACCTTTTGGGAAACTGTGGTATGACACATATTCTCTTTTTAATTTATTGATTTTACTGTTTATATTATTACACCTACAAAAATCAAACAACATTTTTAAGCTATTTCGCATGAAACAAAATATTCAATTTCAATAATAAAATCCAAACTTTACAATGTCAAACTTTGTTTCGCTTTTATTTTGTTTTCATTTAATATCTCGCGGAGCATCACACGAGTTGTCAAGAATTACAATAACAAAGCGATAAAAAGTGTCGTAATCTTATATTAATTCTTTCATGTCTTCTTCATACGATTCAACTTCTTGCAAATGTCAGCAGGGTTTTCTCGTCTTTAAATCTCAGTATCTTTGACTAAATATTTACTTTTTGCGAAGGTGGTCTCAGTGTCAAAAATAATAATAAATATAAGTAGGTATAAATAATAAAATAAATAGTTTCATGCAAGCAATAAACTCCAAATAAATCAGCAGTCTTCGCTATGTCACATTCAGCTAGAGGGGTTGATGCTTCTGTTAACGCGGTGGCTTCCTCCACTGGTGGGCCCCAGCCCCTTGTTAAAATTGGACATTATTCTTTGGGGGCAACCTTGGGAACTGGGACATTTGGAAAAGTTAAAATCGGAGAACATCAGCTCACAAAGCATAAGGTTGCTGTTAAGATTTTGAATAGACAAAAAATCAAAAGCCTCGACGTTGTCGGAAAAATTCGTAGAGAAATCCAAAACTTGAAACTATTTAGGCACCCACATATAATTAAGTTATATCAGGTGAGACAATTAATCATACAATGATGTAGGTATATCTAAAGTTTGTTTATAATAAAGGTTATTTCCACGCCAAGTGATATCTTCATGATTATGGAATATGTTAGTGGCGGTGAACTTTTTGATTACATTGTAAAAAATGGAAAACTTCAAGAGCATGAAGCTCGACGTTTCTTTCAGCAAATTATATCAGGAGTCGACTATTGCCATCGGCATATGATTGTGCATAGAGATTTAAAACCAGAAAATCTGCTCCTTGACCACAATATGCATGTTAAGATCGCTGATTTTGGCCTTTCGAACATGATGTTGGACGGAGAGTTCTTACGCACTTCATGTGGTTCTCCGAATTATGCGGCACCTGAGGTAATATCTGGCAAACTTTATGCTGGACCTGAGGTTGATATTTGGTCATGTGGAGTTATTCTGTATGCTTTGTTATGTGGAACTCTTCCTTTCGATGATGAGCATGTACCAACATTGTTTCGCAAAATAAAATCTGGAATTTTTCCTATTCCTGAGTATTTAAACAAACAGGTGGTTAATCTGGTATGTCAAATGCTTCAAGTTGATCCTCTTAAGAGAGCTAATATTGAAGAAATCAAGAAACATGATTGGTTTCAAAAAGATCTTCCATCTTATCTTTTTCCATCATCGATTGAACAGGACAGCAATGTTATTGATACATACGCTGTTTCGGAGGTTTGTGGAAAATTTGGAGTCAAGGAGACAGAAGTTCATAATGCACTGTTGAGTGGAGATCCACATGATCAGCTTGCCATTGCTTATCATTTAATTATAGACAATAAACGATTTGCGGATGAACAGGCTAAAACTGAAATAACTAATTTCTTTGTGGCAGGAAGTCCTCCACCAATGGTCCATTCACCGAATGAGAGACCGCAGGATGGTTCTACAGCTTTGAATTCTGTCGTCACGGGAGTAAATTCGAGTTTTAGACCCCACCCAGAGCGGATTGCTCCACTAAGAGACCGTCAGTTTGCAATGTCTGCTGTTAACTCAACTTATTCCGATCGACCCAAAGGAACCCCAATTAAACGAGCCAAATGGCATTTAGGTATTCGATCGCAAAGTAAACCAAACGATATAATGCTTGAAGTTTATAGAGCAATGAAAGCATTGGATTACGAATGGAAGATTATCAATCCATATCATGTACGTGTCCGACGGCAGAATCATCTTAATGGCAAATTCTCTAAGATGTCCTTGCAGTTATATCAAGTTGATGCTAAGAGTTATTTGCTCGATTTCAAGTCCCTTACTAATGACGAAGTTGAACAGGGCGATGATGTAATTATGGAAAGTCTTACTCCTCCTCCAATAATGAATAGTGGAATTATGCCACACCAACCAACAGGACATCATACAATGGAATTTTTTGAAATGTGTGCTGCTCTTATTATACAATTGGCACGTTAATCTTATTTATTCTATTAATATTTGGTATATATTTTGTTAGCAAACTTTGTTTGAAAGTGCATATTAAACTTATATTAAATTATTAGGTACATATATAATATACCAAAAATATCAGTATTTCTTCTGTTAGTTTTTTTTCCAAGTCAGGTATTTGGTATAAAGGAACCGTTTTTACATTCCCACAGGGTCCAAGAGCATTCGACTTTAGGAACTACATATTTTAATTTTGCAGCCAGCCTCCAACCGCGTGAAGTTAGATGGATATTTCACTCTTAGGAGAATAAGTTAAAAAAAATTCTATTAAAATTTTGGATTGACCTAATTGGTTTACTCCATCATTTTTTTTAAGTTTTTACACTAATTTTTACACTAAAACTTAGCTTGAACCAATTCACTTTGCCATTCACTTGGCTCTCTTCAAATTTATTTGCCCATCTCTCATTAATTTTGAAAGATACTCACAATCACTTTCCAGGAATGGACATTATTTACATGAGGTATCATCGTGGTTTATTTTGTAATTTTCAAAAAAGTGTTTCATCTCTGGCATTCGCTTGAAGAGAGAGAACTCTGCGCAACCGACCGTTGGCCAAGTGATTTGGTGCAAGCTATACTAGACAATTTTATGGTGTTTCAAACACAATTAGTGACATTTACCAGCAATTTTATCAAGGTATTTAAATTAGGGAATATCTTAAAGGTACCTGTATTTCATTTGGTTTTTATTTTCAAAATATGTATAAACTACTATGCAAGTAGTTTTGTACCAGCAATTGACGATTGGGACTTAATTTTACATAATTGCAATTCTGTATGCTTATTTGCGATTTTAAAGTTTCAATTTAATTAATACTGATTCTACCTGTTTATTTTTTACGATTTTGTCTATTGGGTTTTCTTTTGGTAACAAAAATTAATCTTTTCACCCTTAAGATCTGTCAAAACACAGATTTTTCAATTAAAGCCATCATATGGGCAAACAAATCAATTTATTTTTTGATCGGAAATCAATTTTGCAGATCTGGATTTTTCGGCAGATTTACCCCCTTTTACCATAACACCATCAAAACAATTGACAGCCGTCGTTTTGACAAAATTTTATTTTCAGTAATTGTGAATAATGAAATAAGGATGTAAAAACATTATACATACATTTTACAAACCTAACAGCAATAATGTATTAACAATTGTGTAATCCTCCAAATTTATTTCGGGATTCATTTTTTAAACATTGAGATCGCTTCGTGTTACAAAAGAAAAAAAAAACTTGAATGAAGAAACAGTTTTCAAATCATTTGACATCAGATACCTTCTGGTTCCACAGAAGACACGAATATACACCAATACCGTGATAAAAAAAATAAATCTAAAATCGGATACCATTCGCGACGAAAAAAATCAAATTTCCAATCAAGATCTGAAATTACCAAAAGAAAACCCCATGTTACGATTTTGAATTTAATAATCAGTTAGAATGAAATAAACAAGATTGTTCAGTGACGAAAAAGTTAGATCAGAATAGAACAGGACAGAACAGATTCGTGAGAACAGTCAGTCATCTGACAGAGATTATAAAAAAATATTGTCGTTTACCTACAATTCAAACTTTCTTAAAAATAATCTGTAGAGTTGAATTTATTTAAAAAAATATTTTTTATGAAATTGAGATGCTTCCGACACGAAAAATGATTTATCAACTAACACCGTAATGTTTTTGTTTAACAACAACAATTTGTTTTGACAGTTCTCACAAATCTATTCTAACCTGTTCTACCTAAAAAGCAAGTGCAGAACATCCTGTTCTAAAGTGTTCCAAACTATTCCAAAGAGACTCATTGAACACCAAACCAGAACAGTTTAGAACAGAAAATTTCTCATTGAACAGCAAAATCTTGTACTTTTCCGTTCTAAAGTCTTTGTTGATATACCAATGATCAATTAATTTATTGCAGACAATTAATTTCTTTTAAATAAATTATTAAAATTGTAATTAACATGTTCAATGAAAAATTAGAATAGATTATTTAAAAGAAATTAATTGTCTGCAATAAATTAATTGATCATTGGTATATCAAAAGGTTATGGGCCCAGTAACCTTAAAATAAAGATTAATTAATTTATTTTATTTAAAGCAAATTTTTCTAAAATGGATACCAAACTAATGGCCTTTTCGATTGGTAATCCGGGCGAACTCTCCGATTCGGGATTCCAATCGAACAAGTTACCACTCCATTCTGGATTTTTAAATTGAATGTGAGGGTATGTGTAGGTGGAAAAAAACAAAACAATGACATGAAATGTAGGGATGGGCGATTTTTATTGATGTTGGCAAAACGTCAATGTCATTCAAAAAAAGATAGATGTTTCATAATCGATGTTGAAGCATGTGAAACGTCGCAGCATCGATGTTAAGATTCAAAAGATCGACTTTAAATAAGCTGAAATCTTGTGTCAATTAACTCATGCTTATAAAGGTTAAACTACGCTTCAAAACTATTAAGTTTAAATTGTATGAAGTTCAATTGGCGCTTAGTGGAATTTAATGTAGCTCATACACACAAAAACGAAAACAAAATTGCGATAAAAAACATTGCTACAATTTTCAAAACACTGAAGGTATTTTGAATTTATAATATATTGAATTTTTTATTGATTTTTGAACATGATATTATTTTTAAAAAAAAAAACTTTAAAAAACGTCGATGTTAAAAAACATCGATAATTTTCGATGTTAGCATCCATGTTTTACAATATCGCTCATCCCTACACAACTTTGTTGTTGACATTGAATTCGCGTTTGACATTTAGTATTTGAGTGTGTGCGTGCTTCTGGTTTTGATTCTGACTTCAAATCCAGAAGGAAATTTCTCTTCTATCCAGGAGAAGAACTGTCATTTCATACCAATCGAACAGTTTCAGAAGCATTCGGAAGACTTCGGAAGCCTTCCGGACGACCAATCGAAAAGGCCATAAGTCTTGAAAAGTTAGCGGAATCTGGAGAAGGCAATGGAAAGTCAAACTATGTGTCTTGGAGATTCAAACTGAATTTGTTGTTGCGAATGAAAAATCTTTTGAAAATTGCTACTGGTGAGAGTTCAATGCCAACTGAAGAAGTTGCTAAAACAAATTGGATGCAAAAGGACATGGAAGCACAAGCAATAATTGGTCTCAATGTAGATGAGATAATTGAACTCAAAATTGCTACAATCGTTCTAATCTGCTCCGAACAGCCTCATTGAACACACATGAAATCAGTAATGAATTTGGAATAACTTTTTGTAACGATTTTGAATTTATTCGATGACTCGGGAATTAAGAATTACCAAAATCGCTATTAATCAAAATATGTAATATGTTAATCTTATTTCAATAATAGGTATTTGTTAATACCTATTACTGAATGACTCATGTCGTTTTTATTTGGCAATCCGAAAGCCTTCCGGAATCTTCTGAAAGCGTTCACTTGGGAAAAAATGACAGTTCTTATTCTGAAAAGAAGAGAATTTTGCTTCTGGATTTGAAATCAGAATTAGAACCAGAAGCACTCACACATTCATATACTTGAACGTCAAACTCGGCTGTTATCATTTTTTGTATCATAATTGTGCAACAAACATTTTTTTGAATTTGAATATTCTCACGTACCCAATTATTTTCACACATCCAATCTCATTAAAATTCAGAATCGTCAGAATCGAACAAGTGTTCAATTGGGATCCCGGATCGGACACCAATTCCGGATTGCCAAATAAAACGCCATTACTGAAATATCAATAAGACAGAAAGATTGACCCCTTTCACACAGGGAAACCAGTTGATGGAGATTTTTTTGACATTTTCCTGTAATTGCCTTGTAGCTTTCACATGAAAAAACTGGCAAGAAGAAATTGAGGAGGAAATTGGGAAGGTTTAGTTTGGCTAATTTGAATGCAAAGCAGAACGTCAAAAAATCTCTTTAAATCGTTGACCGTGGAGATTTTTTTCATTCCCCTTACTTCTTGCCCTTTTCGCCATCAAACTCCCAGTTGCCGGCAACTCAGTTTTCTTGTGTGAAAGGGGACGTTGTTCTGCCATTTCCTGGTGTTAGTGATGGGCACATTCGAAAGACATGAGAGCTTGAGCAAAAGATCATTATTTGTGAACCAGAATAAAATATTTGGTTCTATTCGGCGAGATCTTTTATTCTGTTATGAATTTTCATACAAAAGTTTAAACTGTCAAAAAATCTTTTATGAATTATAATTTTGGTATACAGCATGCCACAATCTGTTATGGAATCTTTTATAAATCATTAAAGAATAAAAGACACATTTTGGTTAATTTTATCATAAAAGATTTCAATATATGTAGACAAAACTTTTATTTCCTTAATGAATTTTTCTTAAAAGGAGACATATAACAACAAATAATTAAAATGCGTAATAACAAACACAAATATGTAAGTAATTTCCAAACTAAATTATTTCAATCTTATTAGTTTAGTTTATGCAAAATACGATCATTCAGGCATCATAACAGAAAATTCATAGCAGAATAACAGATGTGGCAGAATAGGCCTAATTTGAATTGAAAACTAGAGACAAGCAGGAATAAAAAAAAAAAGCAGTAAGGAAAAAACAAATAATCGAGAAGAGGAAAATTTTAATATTTGTTCACTGGTATTATCGAGTCTTTTCTCATTTTATTCTATAGAATATATTTGTTGTGAGCAATATTCTTTGTATTGCGTGTTGTGTTTCTCTTTTTCTATTATTTTTTTAGCTTATTTTTGGCATGTCTGGAGTGTTCATTCAATTATGCCCATCGCTACATTCTTTCCTTGTGTCCACTGACGTTTTATACACAAATGTGACCAATTTTAGTTTGTTTACATTGTTGAAAGATTTACAAAATTTAACCCACTCTTAAAGTTTGACAGATGTTACACTTCTTACTACAAAAAAGATACCAAACACACTTCTTATTTTAACCATTGATTGTTTCGTCTTCCTCGTCATCTCATGATGAAGATATATTTTTTTCAGGCATGTGTGTATCACCATTCATTCACCAATTCTACAATCATACTACGTTTTCACCTAAAGATAATCCGGTTTAAATTGAGTAGATTAAAAATTAATCTTGAAGTGTTTTCACCAGAGAAAAAAAGATTTGTTTGACTTTTCCACACTGAGGTTCAAGCTCAGAAGAAATCGAGTCACTGCGAGAGGAAACTAAAATGATCAAAAACATTAACCGGAAATTGTTCTCAATTTCACCCAAAAATATACGCAATAATTAAACAACAAAAAAATAATGTTGTGCTAAAGTACGCATTTAAATAACAAGAAAATAAACTCCCAATCTTTCCAATATTTTGCTTCGCTTTCCGAAGGATGCATGTTGGTTGTCTTTTCTTCTGCCAAGGATCGTCTTTGGGCTATTATGTTGTCACTGCGTTGTTCGATGAAATCTAGAACTGCGCTCAATTCATCAAGACTTTCATTAACAGCCTTGAATTAATGGCCTTTTCGATTGGCCATCCGGAACACTTTCCCCCAATAAAACAGCCGTAAACAATTTGCCTGATTCTGAATTATATGTATCACTGTATTTGTGAAAATTAAATTAAAAGAAAATCACATCGGCTAAAAAGAATTTCCAAAACAATTGATTTCAATTTAGATACACATTTTTTTGTATCAATTATAATTATAACTTGTTTCTTTGTATGTTATTTCACCAGAAAATGAGTTTAAATTCAATAAACACAACGAAATTACACAACCGATTATTTTGACATTTTAATTGTGTAAATGTATTGGTAATTCTGTTTTCGATTCTGAAATGAAATCCAGAATCGTTTTCTGTTCTGTTTAGAGTAACAACTGTCATTTTGTGGGGGTCAGACAAGTTCTAGACGGCCAATCGAAAAGGCCATAAGATTTGTTGGCCGTCGGAATATTTTCGTTTTTTGGCGCCATTTCGGATTTCACCTGGTAGGTCAAATTGTTGTTTATTCGCCAATTCGACTTAATACCGCTTTTGTTATTGTAACTTTACTGTCTTTTATTTTTATACATTTTTAGGCCGTGTGAATTGCGTTAAAATGTTGGTTAATTTTCTACCTTGGTTAAATTTTGAAGTTTGGTTTGTGGTGGGATCAATATTAGCTTTAAAAGGGATTTATTAAAACACTATTTTGGCTAAAATTCCTTCAAAATTGAAGAAATTTCCCTAAAAACGTTTTTTTGTTGTTGTTCAAGTTAATTAATTTCTTTCCCAAAATCCGACTTCGAAGATATAAAGTTAATAATTTGGCACGAAAAAAGTAACGAATCCTCAGTTTTACTAATATATTCCGGTTTAACATCGTTAATTTAATATTTTAAAACTACAATTCGTAATCTTTTCAAAACAATTCCCATTATGGTTAGTTTGTTGATTTAGTATGTAGACACTAGTTTTCACAGCTGAAGAATTTGACAAGCTCACAAATCAATCTATTTGTATTCAATTTGCAAAATGAAATACAATGAGCATTTTAATTAATTATTTTATATTTGTTATCAAGGGATTATATTATTTGTTTTTTCCTCTTGAGACCCTATACAAACAAGGATATTAATGTAATTTTATTTTTCAGTTGAATAAATTAAAACTTACATTTTTTATATGGTTTCCCAGTAGATCTGGACTTTTTGGAATTCATCTTTCTTTTCGCTTATCGTTTACAGTTTCAAATTACTCTACCTTGAGAAACGTTAAATTTAATGCAAATTTAGCTTGCTCCACAGCTGCCTACATTTTAACCCATTTTATTCACTTCGCTAGTGTCAATTTTTAACCAAGTTACAAAATTTAACCAACATCTTAACGCAATTCACACACAGCCTTAACCAACATTTTAACGCAATTCACACACGGCCTTAGAACCAAAAACAGAATTAAGGCAACGACAAATTACACAAACAAATTGAATATTGTGACAGGTTTTTTTTGTTGATTGCCAATGGAGAAAATGAAATTTGGATAGGCTCGTTCCACGAAATAAGTTTTGTTTGTTTTGAAAATCTTCTACTTCGAAGACGATTTCAATGAGATTAATTTCCAATCTTCTGCTATGTTTTCACATAAAGATAATCCGGTTTAAATTGAGAAGATTAAAAATTAATCTTGAAGTGTTTTCACCAGAGAAAAAAAGATTGGTTTGACGTTTTCACTATGAATTATCATTCAAAAGTCAATACAACAAGACAAAAACAAAATTATTGGTAAGAAGAATAATAATTTCGGTGCAGTGAACAAATTTAATTTCAATAAATAAAAATGAGCAATAACTTTAACATATTGTTATCCCAACATCTTGCAGCAAATAGATATATTTACATAAATACTGTAATCGCCTTTGCACGGTTTTCGTTTTTATATATTTGGGAAAGAACAACTTCAAAGTATTACTGTAGGATAGCTAAAACATTTTCCATTACAAATTCGAGGCACCGACCGCTTTGGTCTTTGTAGCTTTATTGCATTTTTTATTTTTATACTTATTTATAAACAGAAACAGAATTTGAAGGCAACGACAAATTATTTTCTCTATGACTTGCGCCCTGGTCATGCACCCCTGTTCTGTAGCTATCGAATCAATATAAATGGTCGAGAAACGGTGAAAATCAGAACATTTTTTAAGGCCGTGTGTGAATTGCGTTAAAATGTTGGTTAGATTTTCTACCTTGGTCTAACTTGCTCTTGTAGCTAACAACTTTAATGTAGCTAAACATTGACGCTGTTAATAGGCAGGTAATTTGGTTATCTTATGTAGGTTATGGATTTTAATTCTGTAAATTAGGATGGTAATATGTACCTACACAACATACATTCGTAGTCTTAGTCCGCACCCCATTCTGTTGGTATTCCGTCTTTTGTGCACGTCAATTAAATTCCGTAACTGCAGTTTTGTTATCATTTTGGTGTGTTCTTCTATAATTGAAAAGGAAGTCTATTGATTAACAGGATATAAAATTATAGAAAATTGAACTTGATTAAATTTATCAATAACTAATTAAAACCATCCGGAGTTACAGATAGTGATGCTGCAGTAAACAGTGTACATCATCGGTTGTGTAGGTTGATGATAAGGAAACAAAATTGTGTGCGCAGTGTTGGACATTAAAATAAAAAAAAATTGTTTCTAAAAAGCATAATTTTGTTCAATAACTTACCAGCAACATGGATATAAAATTTTTAAATGTGCTAATCCTCGAGGATTATTTTCCTTCTCGAAAACACACGTTTGATTTCCAAAAACAATTCGATAACGATCTACTTCCTCTTTCATGTAAGTTGTGTATGATGAACCTTCAAATGGTAATAACATACCACCATCCACCAAAATAAGTGTTTTGTCCGCTCTTTGAAGTCTGGAGTTCATACCGATTACCATCGTTAATGAGCTCAACATCGATTACATTTGTTAGGGTATTAGCAGCTTTAATTTAACCCTTTACCAGAGAAGTTTGCAAACTGGAAAAAGCTTCAGAGATTTGTCGATCGGCGATGTGAAGTGCTCCGCAAATCATCCCCGAAAAGAATATCAGGTTTTTTAGAATTGAACTCGCTCTGCAATCAAGGCATCAAGCCAAGCTGTATCAATGCTATTGTCTAAGAAGCTATTTGTTTCCAGTAATGTGATCAAATACTCTACAGTTGTTCAGAAATCTCCACGAATAGATAATTCTTTTAGACCTATAACTAGATTTTCTCTAACCTGTTGGCGGTTTTTTCCCCACGAAAAACAATGACCAAATCACGTGTCTGCGAATTCGTGTAAACCATCAGATGTGGCAAGACTGAAGTAGCGCCACACATTTTTACTTGAACGAAAGTTTAGTTCTTGAACTGTTCCTGAACTAGGCTTGACACCTTCATCTGGATTTTCAGATGTAATAGTACCTGCAATGACGTGTCCTAAAGGAACAGGCTTGTTAGCAGGATTCTCAAAGTCTATTAAAGAAGTTCCAAGGAGATTCTCCATAGAAAATATGATTGCAATCTGTACCTTTTGCGTGTGTGTGGGAGAAAGCTACTTCCAATTCATCCATTGATTCAAGCAAAACGCGTTCTCCTTCGTTTTGCAAATATTCAAATGAAGCTTCCTACAAATTAAGTTATGAAGTCTTAATAAATCTGGTTTATTTATTTTACCTATCAAACCTCTGTTATGATATCAGAATGACGAATAACAGAACGAATAAAAAACCGATAGTCGCTCACTTATAATCATTCATTCATTACCAATTCCGCAACCGTGAATGCTTTTCCGTGCAAAAAAATTATTCACCCAATGATTTAGATTTGTTGGTTGTATGGTGGTTATAGAACTGCCAGGTAGAGATGTCGAGTCCACAGGTGAACTAATGACATCACCCCGATTATATCCAGGTGTCTTGAGGCATCGGCTTTCGGAATTTGTATCATTATCTGTAGAATTATACATTGACATTGACTTGCGGCCGCCACCTTCACAGAATTCCTATGCTGTTTCTTTCGTATTATACCGCCTGCAGCGACGTTGGCTGCATCCAAAATTAATAGTAAAAAATAATATAATAATAAAATCTTTATGGCAACAACTAAAATATAATAATTACATTACAGAATATATTACGTAATAAACAAAATAATACTCACTCACTTCCAATTCCGATATTTGTTTTAAAGAAATGATGAAATAAATATTTTTTTTATTGTTTTGTCATCTGTCAAAATACTCACCTCACATTGAGTAAACTGGTCTTTTCTTGTGGTGGAATTTTTGGCACGTTCGCATTAATATGCTATGGTTTGCTTCTACTTTTTGATTGGATTTCTTCATTTTGAACATAAAATTAATAAATATTGCTTAATTTGTAAGCCAGAATCAACAAAAAGCTTTTATTGGTATGTTTTATGTTTGATTAAGGCCTTTAAGAATACAATTTAACTAAAAAGCAATTCATTTTTCAATTTTTGAATTTAACGGATTTCCATTTTGAAGATATAGGCTTACCATATCTACCAAAAGGGCAAATGCGCACTCCTCCGTTTCGATAAGCCTGTGTTGGTATCTGCTCCATTTAAAATGCACGGGCAACTAACACATGTTTGTCGAAACGGAGGAAATCCTCTCAATTTAGCTTGTAGGGTGAAAGAGAATAAACCCCCGAAGTCGTGCCTCTATATTAGTTTCTCTATGATTACATCAATGTTCAGGTTTATTTACTATTGTAATGGGGTTTTCGTCTGGTAACAAATTTCAAATTATTTTTGATTTAGATCTGTCAAAAAACTGATTTTGACAATTTTTGCCTTCGATTGGCCAAAAAAAATTATTTATTTTTTGATTTTAAATCAATTTTGCAGATCTGGATTTTTACCACTGATCTCTATAATACACTGGATAGTGTATTCCCTACAAAGAATAACAGTTTTTTTGACTCCATTTGAATTTGACAGTAGCACCATTGCAATTGCCTATCTCGTTTTTTTATAAAAAGAGAGAAAGAGATAGATTGCATTCCTTTTCAAAAAAAAAAAATTGAAAAACAATTTATTTTTATTGTCAGTTTCAATCAAGATAATAAGAACTACAAAAAATTCAGAAAAGGAAAGACGGAAGACGGAACCTGGACAATTGGATCTCGCAAGAGATTATATCAATCAAGACGAGGAAGGAATTGATATTGAAACTGTAAAGAAGTCCTTCGTGGAGAGGATAAATTCGATAAGAACGTTTCAAGGAAATTGTCAAAGCTAAGCACAAAGTTGAAAAGAAAAAATCAAGAATTTCGAAGACGAAGATGAAGTCGACGATTTTGATAGTGATGAACACGATCAACATGATGTCGATTTGTCATGTTTGCCGAATACAGATAAGATTTGGAAGAAGACGAAGCACGTCACAAGAACGTGAAAGATATTGCAGAAATATTATCATTAAATATGGAAGCTGAAATTATTGCAATGTAATTGTAGGGAAAATAAAACAAGTTCAAGTTCTTTTACAAATGGAAGTCAATATTGTGCGTTTCTCTGTCTTTTTTCGTCTTAAAATTCTAGGTTATTTACAATACATATTAAAAATCTGGTAACAGAACGTTTCAAGGAAATGTATTTTCTTGTTGGTGGAGTTGAATGATTATGCTGTTTTTTTCGATTTTCTGGTCGATTTTTATCCAATCTCAATGGTTTATGAGAACTTCAACGAGTTGACCCTCACCGCCAGCCTTAGATAAATTTGCCGTTATCAGTGATACAAGGTGCGGCTTAAGAAGCCGCTTTTGGCAATATTAAGCTAGCACCGAAACCACTTTCAATTCAATATTTAATACACACTAGAAACAATCAAATATATCATTAGTATGGCTTTTTTATTAAGAAAAATTCGTACTTACATTTGTTGAAAATAGATGTGTAATTTAAATTTTATATTTTTTTGAATAAGGTGCCCTTGGTGTGGTTGATTAAATAAACTTAATTTCAAGCATAAGCAACCATCTTGAAATGTAACTTTGGCAACAAAAATGTTATACTGTTATACTGACATGGACCCTCTACAATTATTACAGTTTTCTATTGGGGTCGATTTTTTTGTGTGAATACACTATCCAGTGTATTATAGTGATCAGTGATTTTTACTAATCCCACTATGCATCATAATTGACAGCCATCAGTTTGTCAAGATAGCCGATATGGCTAGCTGGTTCACATTCACAAATATACACCAATCCTATAGCAAATAAAAATCAATCTGAAAACGTATTCGATTCGCTACGACAAAAATCAATTTATAGATCAAAATATAAATTTACAAAACGAAAAACCCATTAGATTTTAATTCCAATGCTAAAGTTAATATTCCCGAAAGACTCTTTTAAGACGATTTACATATGTAAGAATATAGCCATGTATAAATCATTCTTCAAGAATAGAATTACAGCCAAGAACAGAGACACTCCTTGTTCGATATTTCACAAAAATTGCATACATTCAAATTAAACCATACATTTTGAACAGTTCGTTGATTAAAATTAAAATTCGTAAACGCTTCTTTTTAGGCAATGCCAATTAGAATCTAGGCTAATATATTTTATTTTTCTGGGATATATATGAACCTTACAAGTTACAGCTAGGAACAAGAACGATTTTTATTTTTTTTTGTACGGATGTATGTAGGTAATAATTGAATTTGAAAAAAAATATATTTTTATTTTTGTTTCTCTTATGTCGTCTTTATGAAAGTGTTCACAAAATGGCAGTTCTGATTCTGAAAAGAACGTTGCTTCTGGACAAATCCAATTCGAAAAATCAGAATCGAAACCAGAAGCACTCACTCATTCATATACATGCACATCAAACTCGGCTGTTGGCAGTTTTCGTATTATAGTTTGTGCAACAAACATTATTTTTGATGTTGATTATTTCCACAAACACAATTATTTTCATATAGCGTAAGTCCCCTTTCACACAGGGAAACCAGTTGCTGGAGATTTTTTTGACGTTTTCCTTTAATTGCCTTGTAGCTTTCACACGAAAAAATTGATTAGGAAACTGAGTTGCTCGTTTTTTGAATTGCTTTTGATTTGACATTCGCTTTTTGTAAACAAACAATTTGCTTCGCGGCTGGAAAATTCTACACAATTTTGAGTTACAAATTAACCGCAGCTTATTTTTAGAAAAATAAATTCAAAATAAAGAAACCTGGTGCGATTATATATGTAAATGTTGTTTTTTTTTATTGTGGTTGTTAATAATGGTTTGCTAAATTAATATATTAAAAGGTCACGGAAAAACAATGCAGATTTGTTATGCATTTCTCTTGCCATCCAAATCTTGGACCCAACACATGATAGTGATGATGGGAAGATTATATTGGGCTTATTGGAATGCACCGAAGCTTTATTGGTACAGTTGGAAACATTAACCACTGACAGGATGATATGACTGATACCTGTGGTGCTGCCTGCTGCTGCTCGCTAATACAGGAACGTCATTATAAACCAAATGTGATGATGAAGCCACAAGCTGAGAGCTTAGTTGGTCCGTGCGTTTTTGTTGTCGATTTTCCATGTCTAGGCGCATAATTGTATGTATGAAATGTGTACCAACTCGTGATGGATTGAATTAAATGCCTTGCCTACAAGAATTAAAACTTGAAATTTTCTTTCACAATGAATTTATTTAAGTAGCTCACTTGGTTTGGTTAATGTAATAATATAATTGTAAGAAACAATTACTCTTTAAAAATATGTGTTTGACATCTATCAGAAACAGAAGTCAAAATGGAAGCCTAAGAAAATTTCAAAGCATAACGTCAAAAAAATCTCTTCAAATCGTTGACCGGGGAGATTTTTTTCCTTCCCCTTACTTCTTGCCCTTCTCACCCACAAACTCCCAGTTGCCGGCAACTCAGTTTCCTTGTGTGAAAGGGGTATAAGCGATACAGTTATTAACACTCGTAAGGATTTTTTCAGTTGACACAGCTGGCAAATATATTCGATATGAATATAAGAAACTGAATACATTTCTAAATATATTATTCAATTGATTTTCATGCTATTTGTATTAAAATCTAGTAAGAGTTTCGTGATATTGTTAAATTTTGATATTTCTAAAACCCTATTAAAATATATAGTAATGGACACTTATGTACAAGAAAATACTAAGGTCTTTCAAATGGAATTGCACGGAACTAGTTAGGAGGAATAGAAAGATAGGAAAGAATTTTAATTGGCAAGTGTAGTTCGAGGAATATTATAAAATTTGGCTGCAGCTTTTTTGGACATCTTTTGTGTCCTTACAGCTTCAAGCGCTTTCTCGACGTCCTTTTCGGTATATTTCTCAGTACATTGAGGCATTTTTCCAGCTAAACATTAATTAAAAAGAATAATATAATTATTGACACTATCATATAAGTACAACTATAGTCAAAGTGTCAACGTTTGTACTCCTATAGAAGACAGTTATTGACACAGAGGTTTCAATTACAGGAATTGTTAAAATCTTAACACAAAAGTTGACACCCCATTTTATTAAATATATATCAACAGAAAAACAATAAAAAAATAAGTGAAATCTTTCTCCAGGGCATTATATTTCATTATAATCAACTAATATGATCAAGCTTGTATTAAATATAATACAATTATCTACTAACATTTTCGGATTCCTTAACGAAATACAGACTTTTTTTCACAAAATACAAAGTCGGGTAACAGTCATGTCTAGGTTTCGGAATTCACAACAAAACTGATTAGCTCCAAACTTTATGAAAATAAGGAGTGAGAGAATAAGAAACAGGGAAGGACTTAAAAGAAGTAGTTCTGGGAACCTTTCAGATTTGTACCAATGAAACGTTCTGTAAAAAGAGGTTGTCAATAGCTAGGCTGAAATTTTGCAGTGTCAATAATTGTATCATTTACGCTATACAATCTCATTAAAACTCCGAATCGTTAGAACCAAAAAAAGTGATCAGTTGGGATCCCGGATCGGAGGGATTCCGGATTGCCAAATAAAAAACCCATTATGTTTTCTGATGTTGTAGCGTGTTGGAGCATATCCTCTCAAATATGGAGAATCGTCTGTTTGCCGCCGTTTGCAGCCCAATTAATAACAACAAATTATTCTTGCTGCTGCTGGTTAGCATGTACCAAAAATATTGCGTACACCATTTAGAGCATCGCTTTCAGAACCAGAGGCGTTATAATTTGGCATATTTAAGCAAATGAAACCACATCGAACGTTTGTTTGGACAGCTAAAAAATAAATTCAGATGCTTTTTAAAAGATATTCAACTAAATTATGATACTTCTAAAACCTCTACAGTTGCTATTGAGTGTGTTTCTTTATTTATTCCGGATAAGGAATAGAATGGATGGAAAAGACGAAATGTTTATCTAGAATATCCAGAATGGAATGAATAAAGAAACAAAAATTCTCTCCGGAATAGAAAAGAAAAAAGATGACATCAATCAGCTCTTTTAAAGTTTTGTGATGATGACAAGAAAATAGATATCTCTATGGAAAATAGTAAAAATAAATTATTATTAATTTATTAATTCATGAAAAGTTACATTTAATTGTTATTTATATATTTATTTCAATAACAAAAATACAAACAATGTTTGGTCATCCATTTTGTTTACTTACTTGGTTTTCGTCTTTGGCTGCTGTCATTTGTTTTTCTTTCATATGAAAGGGTTATTCCGAGAATATTCTTTTCTTTCCGTGTTTAACATGGAATAAAAAGAATGCATTACAAACGTTCCGGAATGAATAAAGAAACAACAAAATAGTTTATCCTGAATATTCCATGGAATAAAGAAACGCAAAATTGGTATTCCAAATATTCTGGACATACCAGAATGAATAAAGAAACACACTCATTATGTATCTTACACGACATATCAAGAGACTTTGCAAACATTTTTATAAATTTTATTCTTCACTCTTCCTAAGCATGGATCTCCGAAGAAGAATAACTTAAATCAGATGGTAAAAATGATGATGGACAAGTTGTGTTGCCAGGAAGAAGATTAATAGGGCGATTTTATAGATCGCAGTTTATACATTTCACTTAAACATTTTACGCAAAATATTCAGGACTTTATATAATATATATAAAAATAAAGATAAAACGCAAATAATGGTGTGTAATAATTTCATTATTTATTATTATTAAGAATTTTTTTTAACAATAATTTAAGGAACTAACGATAGTAAAAATAAAAAAGAAGAAACATTAGATAAACACTTGTTTAATTCATTGAAAACAAAACTCTTACCATATAAACAAATCAGTCCTTTTGTTATGTTTCCTTCAGGAACCTAAAGCGTTAAAAAAACTTAATGCCAATAAATACAAAAAAAAAGTTCGGTCTGTTCAAAAAATTAAACTAAAAAAAACCTTTTTAGGAAATTAAAACTCGAGTTTATCTGGCATTACTGAGTGACAAACTCAACAATACAAGTTTTTTTTTCTTGCACTTAAATTTAAGTTGGAGCTTTTCTTTTAGGTCCAGGATACATTTCTTTTTTTTTTTAATTTCCATTTTACCCGATTTTTTAGGAGCTCACCGGATGTAAAAGTCTTCGGATTTGCTGGTGTTTTTGGTTTTGGTGATGATGTTATGATTTCCAATATAAGCACTGTTTAAATTCATTTAAAACGATTACTTCTTCATTTGAATAAAATGCATAGTATTATCTACAAAATCTATTGCGGATATCGACAAAACTTCAAAATAAATTTCAGAAGGCTCTTTCGGGGGTGTGCCACCTTACCACTTTCCTTTTGTGACCTAATAAAAGCACTTAAGGTACTCATAACCTGAGTTTTTGGGCGGTTCCATTATTCTCTAATTTGCTTGTCATTGATATCATATCCACTCGATTTAAAAATACCATCCATGCTCTTCCAATTTGGAACTTCGATTTAAGAGAGTTTCCGTCGTTCTAGGAACGACTGTTTTGCTTTATCACACATTACAAATAATTTGATCTAAATTAAATTTTAATTTAATTGAGCAGAAGCAAACAATAAAATAAAATTAAAAAAAAATATGTAATAAATAATAATTCAATATATAACTCAACATAATATAATATATAGAAAGTAGTTCCCCAATCAGTGTTTTTTTAAATAACCCATTAGGCACTTACTTTATTAAAGACTGCCTAACACCCTCTGTCATCTTAACTAGATACCTGTATTAGGCCAAACAAAGTTGGTAACTAGCTAATCAAAGACTTGGCGTTGAAAATAATACAAATGCCTTCGAGTGTATAATTGCTTGAAAATGTTGTTAAAAAGGTTTGATGGCATTACGAATTGTCGGTGGTTTGTTTCGACTTTAAGCGACTAGTGAGATTTCGCCCACAAAAATAAAACTCTTAAAAAATTAGTATCATGGAATCATATCTGTATAACTGTACTGTACAATCTCAATCACATATTTCGCAGAATAATGCTGGACAGTGATCTCACAAAGAATAAGTTTCCCATCATTTGCTTGGGGTCCAAAAAGCATCTCTTCAATAAATAGGATTCGCTTCTAAAACCAATGGCGCAAAATTTTAAATAGCCTGATGTTAAGGGCTTAGCATGATACTACTTAACAGTTTGCTAATACTAAAGCACTTTACTAATATTAAACACACTTTTTACTTGCGATTATAGGTACTATAAGGCAAGTTATGCATTTGTCGAAAAAAGAAGTTTTGAGATAACAATCAAACATGATATTACGATGATAGCGAAGCTGAAAAAAGATGGTCTAAAAATTCTATCTGCTTGTATGTCTGTCTGTATGTATGTATACACCTATAGCCTACACGGGTGGCCAAATTGGTTCAAACTTGGTATATAGAGTTTTTAGGTATTGTACAGAGGGGAAATTGATTTTTTTTAGCTCAAAATATAACGGTACCTGCCATATAACCGTTACGCTAAAGCCCATTTTTCTCGCAAACGGCGCTAACGATTTTGTTTTAAAAAAAATAGTGCAGCTTTTTAGGTACGACCGATCATGATTGAAAAAAAATTTAAATGTCTATAAAGGGTACTTTCCATAGGACCGTTTTTTTTTATTTCTACTTTCTCATAAATGGCTTAACCGATTCTTTCGAAATTTCACACAAACATATATAGGTTTAGGTTGCCCAATTTATACTGCATACCAATATTTTTAATTAATATTTAATTGTATTTTTAAAAGCATTTAAAAAAATTATATTTTGAAAACTGCTCAATAATTTTTTTTTTCAAAAATTATAGTTATATGTATTTGCTGAATACCTTGAATTGGCGTTTTTGAATTTTTTTTAATTTTTTTTTTTCAAAAAGCTCTACAGACTCTTAAATTTTTTCTCATAATTTCAAATTTATACAAGAAATAAAATAGCGTACTTTTGTTTTGAGCTCAAATTAGTTAAAGTATTTGTTTCAGAATTTTGAATTATTTTTTCTTTGATTAAGCCGATTTAATCTTTTATTTTTGAGTTTATATAATTAAAAACTCCCGCGGGGTTAATTCCTTTTTAAATTACAACTAACACCCGCGGGGGTTAATTCGTTTTCTTGACGGGTTTTAATTCCAATTTTAAACCACCGCGTACAAAAAGCTCGGTGAGTAAGGGTGGGAAATGCTGTCCCAATATAGGATTTGGGGTGGGTACACGTTTGGGTATGCAATTTTTTTTTTGGAAAAAGAAATCTTCAAATCCAAAAAAAATTGCATGTACTCAAATTTGAACCCAACCCAAATCCTATATTGGGTCAAGCAGGGGGGTTGCAGGGGGGCAGCATGCCACCCCTTACGCGCCGAGCTTTTTGTACGCGGTGAACCTAATTGCAAAAAAACACTTCACGCAACTGCCGAAAAAAACCTAATAGTGGGACTCGGCTTTATTTCCCAAGCCACTTTCGGAGTTATTTATTCCAAAGGGCAGTAACACCCGCGGCGTTAATTCCTTTTTGAGGTGGGCCTTATTACCACTTTTAAAAGGAATTAACCCTCGCGGGGGTTATTTCCTTTTTTTGAGAATTGACACCCGCGGGTGAAAATTCCGTGGGCGCCTTTGCACATACGATGTGATCGAACATAAGAGCAAGTTCGTGCGATCCAGTCGTGCATTTTATTTGCTTTGTAACGAACGAATACGGATCGAATCTATTGGCAGCTCTAGTTTTTGTTTTCTGATTCCGCCGCGTGGGAATTCCTAAATCCAATTGCACTTTTGTAATATTTGTTTCCAAGAAGTTTTCAACAATATTTTTAGTTTTTAATAATATTAATTTATTTTTTCTTTACATAGACACAAAATAAAATCTTCATTGACAGCACAACAATTGAGAAACTTTACAACAAATATTGTAGTGTTTTTTAAGAATCTGTGTATAAATCCGTTTTGAACCTGTCTCGAAAAAGAGATTCAATACGAATCTGTTTTTCCAGATAAAAATTGGTTTTAATTTGAAACGAATCTGATTTTCAGAAAATAATGACGGCGGATGGACGGCAGATGGATGTTTTCATTGAAACGAAATAGGCATACAATTCAGCGCTGCAACCCACTCAAAAGGACACACGGCGGACGAAAACGGAAACGCGACATTTTTTGTTCTGTTTTTGTTTATTTTTTTTTAATACTTTGGACTTTTGTATTAATTTGCAAAGTTGTCTCAAATGTAAGAAATTTTAAGAAATTGTGACTTTGACTGTTTGAGAGAGGCGACATTTTATTTCGAAAGTTTCGAACAAATTTTATAAGAGTGCTCATAACACTTATGACGAGTGCGTGGTGAATATTTTTATGAGTCTATAAGTTATGAGCGGTCGGTGAATAGCGGGCTAAATGCCAACAAAACGATTGACATCCCTAAGGTGGTTTTTTGAGTTCAACGAACGAACCTTCTGATTGCAAATCAAGAATCAAATTTCTCAAGAATTCGGAAGTCTTTCGGACCACCAATCGAAAGCGACATAAGAGAAAATGAGTAACCATCAACAGCCACCAAAAATCAGTCTAGTCCCGTAACCACGATGAATGTAATTTCCTCGAAAAGAACAAATTAATAATGTTTCTTCTATAAATGTGCACAAAAAGAAAAGTTTAATTTTTTGGAAGAGAAGTAATCAAATTGGATCTAGTTAAAAAAATCTTTGACGTAATAAAAGGAAATTGGAGAAAAAAAAATGAGACCGATTTCAACTCCGAGATATACCAAATCATTTGAGAGCATGTAGTAGGACAAAATAAAACAATACTTTTAAGTGGAAATTGAATTTATTTTTATCACATAAAATACAATAATTTATTTTGTATTCATAATTCGTATATTTTTTTTTTTGATTAAATCAAATCCAATTTGCTACAGAAATTAGAAGTACATGGATAAGGTATGTAATGTAGATCTTTCCCATAATTTAAAAGATTGATACAATTTAAATTGACGTAAACTTAATTATCGAATTTACAATCCAATTATTGTAAGAATACAAAATTAAATAATAAATACTTTCAAAAATCAAACAATGGGAATATAATCTGTATGCAATTTACTTTGACTTTAATATTCTCTTAAATTGTCATTCTTATCTATTCGTATAAAATATGAGAAGACAGTAATGTATCCAATGATTGTTTGTATATGCTACACAGCTTTGTATAATATTCTGTATTAACTGGTAAATTATTATTTTGTTTACCTTTAGAACAAACCTTTCTCTAATAGGTTTTTGGCAAGCAATATAATTACAGAAAAAATATCATGGTTATTAACATGAGTTACTGAATATTGTATAAAGATATAATAGTATTTGTATAATTTTAAATCTACTCCGATTATGAGTTATGTAATTATATTTTTATTAAAGAAATATTTTTTTTTGTTTAAGAAAATGCATAAAAATCATAAGTCTTCCAGCAAAAAATTATGTTTTTTTTGGCATCGCAGTGTTTGTTAACATTATTTAGAGAGGTTATGTTCAATGAAATTTGTTTAGACAGTCTTGTTTATTAATTTAAAGTTGTTGTTACATTTACTTTTTTTGTATGTATTCAATGCAATATATCTTTTTATCAGACTTATTGTGGCTTTCTGGAATGTTAACAATTTATCGAAAAGAAAATAATCCACACTCAAATAAATTAGACAAAACTTATACTAATCAATAAATCTTAAAAATATACTTTAAGTTTTCAACAGCGGATCAAATATTTTTTTGTTTAATTTTATTTTAGAAAATAATATTTATTTACAAATTATTGCGAAATTTTGGAATGAGCATAGGGCTATATTTCACTTCATGCTATAATATTATAATAATTGCGAGTTAAAAACAATATAAATTAATACAGTAAATCGGTTTTTAAAGAACCTTCACTGTACGCTATCGTGAGATCATCAGACGCAGGTTTCAGATATTCCAATGAAGGCTTTTCAAGCTCTTCATAGTAGACCGCAGATTGCTTATTATTTGAATGAGCATCATCATCAGTTTTATCTGATTGGATATTTGGTACACGTGTTACACCTAACTGAAATATGTTTTCGGTTTTTGCCGTGATTGGGGTGTAACTACCTAGGGGTGCTGAGCCTAAAATAATAATTCAAATAAATTAAAAGGGAATATAGCAGTAAGAATAAGTTAATTCAGAG
The DNA here is from genome assembly GCA_910595825.1 of Philhelius pedissequus. Taxonomy (NCBI): domain Eukaryota; kingdom Metazoa; phylum Arthropoda; class Insecta; order Diptera; family Syrphidae; genus Philhelius; species Philhelius pedissequus. Next base: position 224,677,828 of record OU343161.1, on the reverse strand, counting down.
ACGAATAAATAATCTAAATAATAATTACTGTTCCTTTAAAAGAAAATCTCTGCACAATTAATATGAAATGAAATATTAGTAAATATTAGTTACCTCTTAATCATTAGTTCTAGTGATTATGATTTTAAACTCTTGATTCAATGAAAAAATAGCTAATAAATTTGTTGATGATATTATGGACTACGGATAAACATATTTTTTTGATGAAGTGAATAATACTCGGAATTTTTTAAACAATATCTGGAAATATAATAATATGAATGGACATTTTTGTTAAGCTCAAGAAGAAAATAAAAACAATGTTAAATAAGCCGCGAATATATGGATTTGTAATTAATTACTTTGCGTTTTATTGAAAAGTTCTATAAACATAAGTATGTAGATATGTATCAAATAGCTGCATTGTGTAACGTGTTAAGTTGTTAAATTATTGCAAGTAGAATAATGTAAATGTAATGTAATTAGGTATTATTGCTAATTTGACAAAACTATACAAAATATCATTGTCCTAAAAAATATACACAAAAACAAACAAATCACCGTTATGGTAACAATTGCGATATTTTTGTTTTATGTTAGTGCTTTTTTTTGTGAAGCACAATTTTCATTCTAATATCTAATGGTATGAGAATGTTTCGTAAGGACCAGTCGACATATACAAATACAAGTTAAGACATCTGGACACGCGCTGCAATTTCAATTTAAATTCAACAACGAGCATAATTATTTCAACTTATAAAATAAAAGTAGAAAATAATAACGTAGTCGAAATATTTATAATAACGCTGACGAAGCAATTGCACCTGCTAAATAGTTAACGGGTTGGTAACGAAATCCCGCATTACAAAATCCGTTATCAAACAATCCCCCGTAGTTTCAATACTAAATCGACTACTCTTTTTTCGAAATTCTTTCACGACTACTCTGAACCCGAGTCAATACTTTTTGTTTTAGATCAATCGAAATAGTGAAAATGAATAACAAGTATAAAAGTAGGATTTATTACGAGCAATTTTTCAGTTCCAGCATGACACCACCATAGCCCTCAACAGTCATCGGCTGATATGCAGGAAGCTTTGTCTCAGTCTCAAATCGCATTCTATGGAAAAACTTAGAAAAGTGAGACTTGAGACGAAGCTTAGTGCATACCAGCCATCGTGTCACCGTTGGATGATTTCTTGATGTCGAGAAAGCATTTAATAGCATTTGTATAGATGCCCTTATACGCAAACTACATCTACTAGATTTAGCCCACAACTAATAAAAATTCTTTTTTCTTTTCTTTCCTCCAGGAACTTTTGTGTAAAAACTTGTCACCACTAGTCGCAGGCCGTATAGTAGAGGTACCCATCAACAAACTGTTCGACTTCTACAAGTGGGGCATACAAATCAACACAACGAAATCGGAGTATGTCTGCTTTAGGAGAACCCACAACGGCAGAAGTCGCAAGCCACTTGCAGAAACATAGCCCTGAAGGTTCCCGATAGATCAACAATTCCAAGAGGAACGTCAAATACTTGGGGATCAATTTCAACGATTTGCTACGGTTCAACCCTCACTCAAAAGAGCGAACTGGGCATTCAACCGACTACATCCCTTAATAAGGAGAAGCTCAGGGCTAATCTAACAGACGAAGTTACTTTTGCACAAACGGGTAATGCGTCCAGTCATCAGCTATAGTTACCCAGTTTGGTTCACCATCTATCTCAAAGTCAGCGATGAAGGAACTCAAAATCTTCGAGAGAAAGGTGCTAGGAATCTACACTGGACTCCACTTCAACAGACAGTGAGTCAAGCATTAAAGGAACGAGGATATCTACAAAGAAGCAAGGTTAACACCGAAGGACAAGTACGTAATAAATATGGGAAGCTAGTGTAGAGCACCGTCAATCACAATAATCAGCTAATAAGTGATGGAAACCCTGGATGCCAATATCTTCACGGAAAACAACGAAGCAGCAGTTTACCACCGTGGCTAAACGCCAAACATATTCACCAAACTACACCCAAACCACCACAGGACATTCGGGACCGAACACCGCGAGAGCATCAATCTGAGCCAATGTTTTTGTAAATTTTAAATTGGCATGTTTAATATATAAGTTATTTCTTTAATTCTAAGCCAATGTATAAGTATAGGCCCTCTATGTGCCATAAGATTATATTTTTTCATTGTACAGTCAAACTTGCCTATAACGAACTTTTATATAACGAAGATCTCTCTATTACAAATTAATTTCAAATACACAACTTTTTCGTAATTTCGCAATTTGGAATTCCTCCCAGTAGCTTATAAACAATTAAAAAAAAAGAAAGCAGTGATTTTAAGAAATGGCGAACAAGAGTTATAATTACTCAGCCCAAAAGACTTCGAAAGTATCTTTTCGGGAATATTGATGAAGCAATGTTGAAATGGATTAGCGCCGCTCGTGGTCGGAATCTGTCTATCTCTGGCCCATTAATGAGATATAAGGCCAAGGAGTTTGCTAATGCGATGGGACACGGAAAGTTCGAATCAAGTACGGGATTATTGGACACGTTTAAGTAACGGCACGGAATCGTTAAAAAAACCCCATGTGGGTAAAGTGCAGATGTCAATATAGAGGATGATTGGGTTATGAATGTTTTGCCCGATTGATACAAAAATTACAGTGAAACGACATCTTTAATGCCGATGAGACTGGTTTGTTTTTCAAATGCTTACCCAATAAAACGTTGGCATATAAAAATGAGAAATGCTTTGGTGGAAAAAAGGGCAAAGAGAGACTTACTGTCCTTGCAGCAAGCAATGTGACTGAGTCGGAGAAGCTTAAATTGCTTGTTAGAGGGAAGACCAACAATCCTAGATGTTTTAAGGGAATACAATCCCTGGATGTAGATTATGAGTTCATCACAAAAACAGGGACGACAAGTCACATTTTTGTACAAAATTGCTTTTAATGTTATAGAAAAAAAAAATTGTTTCTCAACAAAGGAATGTACTTTTTTTTGTAGAAAAAGAGAATGTAAGATAAATTAAAAAACATTGAACTTGTCTTATTTTCCTCCCAACATGACTTCGTTACTTCAGCCAATGGACCAAGGCATTATCTACAACTTAAAACAACATTACAGAAAACGAATTTTGACCAGCATATTGACACACATGAAGAAGAGCTAACTTGTTTCGGCGATAGACTTGCTTCAAGTCATTCGAAATCTAAGAAAAGTATAGAGATGAAGAGTAAAGTACATACTAATTTATTCTCTCTTATTCTCTCAATTTATTGGACGATTTTCTTCAGAAAGAAAAATGGAAGAATGTCCAAACTAAAATCAGTGACTTTTTTAAGGCGGGTCCATATTATGTTGAATGATGCCCATTACCTTGTGCCGCATCACTCATTCTGGTCGGCTCGTTCGGTTCGGCATGACGTCCACATTTCTTTTGTATTGTGGACTGCGCCAAATTATTTAACCGACGCTACTACAAAACAACATGTAAAGTAAAATCACTCAATCTTTACCAGACAGAAAAATCAAAACCGTAAATTGAAGTTTTAAAACACAAGTTGCCAATGAGAAAGTGAAATGGTAGGTTTGGCACGTCCAGACTTTGTAATTCGGTTCGGCTTGTCATTCACATGAGGGATATATATACATATATATAAATATATATATATATATATATATATATATATATATATAGGTATATTCGGAGAATATTCTTTCCATTCCGTGCTTAACATGGAATAAAAAGAATGCATTTCAAACGTTCCGGAATGAATAAAGAAAAAACAAAATAGTTTATCTGGAATATTCCATGGAATAAAGAAACGCAAAACTGGTATTCCGAATATTCTGGACATCCCAGTATGAATAAAGAAACACACTCATTGACCTTATTTAAAAGTTCCTGATGTGGTTACATTTTACTGATAATCTGCCCTATCGAGGTAACCGTCGGAGCGGAATTCTCTCCGATTTACTACGAATCGGAGACATTTTGCTTCGATGTAATTCTCCGATCGGCTGATCGGAAATTCTGTCCGACGAAATTCAGCTCATGCCATTTGTATGCGAAGAAGTACTTTTAACGGTTTTATTTATGACAGATACAAACAAAATATTCTCCGAAGTCCTCCGACAAGTTCTCGTTGCGGAATGTTTACTTTTTAAAGAAATTGTTTATTAAAATATAAGTACTGAAGAAATTATCTTATGTACGTTAACTTGTGGGCTTTTTGTTTTTAGGCAGAACGAATAAACAAACTCACAGCAATATGAGCGGATGATAAATCTGCGCAGCGAATATCCCGATATTGCATATCTGAAATTACACACGAAGGACACCAGAAATTTTGGCTGTGTTTTAGGTTTAAATACATCATATATTTTTTAAATGTTTGGAGTGACACCATCAGACCGATAATTTGTTTTGTATTTGTGTTGAATCTGCTCCATAACAAAAGCAAACGCATTTTTATTTAGGCGAAAGTTTTTCTTCAATCTTGAAGGGAATTATAGAATTAGAGCTGCGTGAGATAGTCAGCGTATATCGTTTTCGTTCTTTCAGAGGTTTTTTTTTCAAATTATTCTTTTGTTGATAGTTCAAACGGAAACAAAACATGTGTTTGGAAATAGGGAGGGGACTTTATTCAGTAGTTTTGATTTTAAAATCGGTGCATGTAATTACATTTCTTAAAAATTTTAGCGCATTATAATTGAAAAAATTATTTCTATAAACAATAAATTACACTCTCTCGCTAATTTTTCATGGTTTAAAACGTTTATAGGGTTTATTTAATAAAAAAACTATCGAAAATATATCGCATTTTCCATATATCTGCCTGAAGTTTATATCCATCGCAATGCGTCGTCGTATTTCTTTAAAATTTCTTCCGATGACAGCTACTTCGAACTGAAATTGAACTTTCGACGAAGATGCGTTGCGGAGAAAACTCCGCTCCGACGGTTACCTTGATAGGGCAGAATATAGATTTCGCTTTGATATTAAAACGTAGAAGGTATTTACGATACAGAATTTTTGGCGGGGTCAAACTCCGCATCATTCAAGACTATGCAAGTTAATGGTGAATGAAGAAGCCCATGAAAAAGAAGTTATTCTTTTTTAGCTCCAAGCAGATCACTGAGTTAGTTCTGAGTATGATCAGAGCTCTTTGCTACATTTATTTATTCTGAGCTAATGGAGCGTGCTCTTGAAACACAAGTTGAGCGATAAGATGCGCCTGAACCAAAAAAGAAACACCGATTTTTTTGACAGCTCAATACTGTGCTCTGAGCTAAAGAGAGAAAAAATGTCTATTAAATATAATTTCATGTACTATACGGACAAATGATGCGAGACTACTTTCATAAGGAACTTACAGAGCCTAAGACAACATAATACAACCGTAACATTCTACAGTGAGGGATGTAATTAAAATTCAAGCATATTTAAGAACTCTTCAACAAAATAAAAAGCAAATGCATAATCCTTTTAACAATTTAATTCTTCAAATATGAACAAATCATCAGACACATTGTTTGCAATATAATGGACAGAAAATGTGGAAAATTGTGTACACAAAAAACTTTTTTTTTTATTAAGAATAAATAAGCTTTATACAAAATTAGTTAAAAATTTACAACAATTTGAAAAGTTTATACCAACATGTTTTTTTGTTTTTTGTTTTTTTTTTTTAATTTAACTATATGCCTGTAAGACCTAAGGTCTTTTCAATGCAACCTGAATTGCACGGCACTAGTTTGGCACAGTGGATTTGAGAACCAGGTATTGACTGTCTCATTTTAACCCATGGGTGACATCCAATTAAAATTGGAGGTATAGAAAAGAATGCGCCTAGCGTGGGGATCGAACCCACACGTCTAAGTTAGCAATCAAGCACTTTATCCACTGCGCCATTGCCACCCAGATTTGGCATTTCTAGATACTTTAGTTAGACACCACTAACAAACCTTTAATGTCTTTTGAAACAAAAAGAAATATTAAATAAATTAAACACCAGAGGCAACAGAGTTTTTGGTGGTTAAGCGTACATCTTAAAAAAAAAACGACTTTGAAAGAAGATTTGAATATGGTATATAAAATACGGAATGACTAATCTGTGTTCTAACTTAAGACATGAAAAATGCTGTCTTTATTAGTATTCTCTGCCAAATTCAAAAAAGATTTTGTGTTAAGGTCTAAACTATTTTGTAAGGAATTCGACACTACACTTTAATTAGGTGTACTTTTTGTTAGCTTACCCGAAAATACCACTTTTAAGTACACTTTAAATGACAAAAACTCCTTTTTCAGGGATCCCTTGTACTTTATATGACGTACCATAGGTATGTCTGTATGTTTTAAGCAAAAATATGATGTGTTTTTCATTTGGACTTCCTTTTAACTTTTGATAGACAAATGGGTAATTTGTACATATATGTAATTTTATAATATATCAATGCTTACAACAAATGTACATGGTTCATTTAATAGAGTTGTCCTTCATATTTAATAAAACTGAATTTCAATTATTGTACACACATTTGTGTAAAATTGTCAACTAATTATATGGTAACGTTTAAAGAGCTTTCAAAGGGTGATAACCTTAAACGACTGAACAAAATAAAGAATAAAGCTTAACTGGTAAAGGTACGACGACATGGTCGCCGAACATGCTCGCACTCGCTGTGTTTTTCTCGTGTATGGGCTGGTTCGCAAGCCGCTCGCTGTTGGCGAAAAATTTCAATTTTGTCGTGTTCGTTGGCTTCGATGTTCACCATGTATGGACATGTTCGCGAGCAAAGCGAAGAATTTATATAGGATTCAAAAAAGGAAAAGTAAAAAATTTGCAAAAATAAATAATGGCAAATCGCACATGTTAACACTTTGAAGAATCACACGAAATGATTGTTTGCCCTGTAGGGGTTAACGCGAACGTGCAAGTTCGGCAAGCATGTTCGTCGTTTATGCCTAACTTTTTAAAACATTACCGATGCTAAATAGAATTATGTATGTTGCCTTAATGTCAACCTGCATCGTGTACATTTTTTAGTTGAAAATGCAATTTAAGAAAATAAACACAATTAGAAACTCAATAGATTTTGCAATAGCGCAATCATAAATATAGAGAATCTTTACTTCATGAATTGATGAACGCCTAAGAACTAAAATGGTAATCAATTAGCAAAACCACATTGTTTACTTTAAAATTTAAATCAGCACAGCGTTAACTTAGCTTATACCTAATAAATATAAGTTAAATATATCTATTTCGTTTGATATACTTATCTATTTCAATAAGCTGCAAGCGTTATTTCTTATGGGTACTACATTATATGAAGCTTTAGAAAATTTAGTTGTTGAAGAAAACGAAGACCATTTAAATGGTTTTTCTGCAGCATGAATTTCATTGCTTTTCTTTGTCTCATTATCATTTAAGAAAAATCGTGCATATTGTGGATTATTGAAAATTGAATTGGTCGATTTAGTTTTATTTGGCACCGGAAGAATTTGTTGTGACTTTATATTCTTCGGACCACTTGAACAATCTGCAAAAAGTTTATTAAAATGCACAGTATAAGATTTTTTAAAAAATTATTTCAAATTGTGACAAGTGATTGTTGTTTGATAATACTAGCTCCACTACGATTTTCTTTAAATTAAGGGAAGGAAATGCTTTTATTGGTACGAAAAACTAACCTGCAAAATCTGTTTAATGGACAAAGCAATATTTTAAATATTTTGTTTTTCTTTTTTGTTTTACATGGTTTAATCGCTTGGAAACACTTTAGCATATCTGCGTAAATATCTCCTGTAAAATTTCATATTATATTTAATTGTTCTGTTATGTTGCATTGCAATTTTTACAGTTTTTGTTTTTTTTTTTTTTTAATTTTGCGCATAGGACATAATATGTGTGTAAAGTATTGAGAACAATGTTCTAAGAAAGAATGATTTAAGAGAGATATTTGCAAAAAAGGAATTTGATGAGTAGTTTGTTTGTCTGATTTGTGTGCAGGATTAAATGGTGTTGGATAATTAACTTAAATACTTACCTAAAGATAAACCTCCTAGAACTTTATTATTTTGTGGAAGTTGTATTATTTCTTCAGATTTAACATGATGATGCACTATTGGCGATTCCATTTCATTACGGGATTCATTTGTAGATGCTCTATAGGCAGACGTAGATGCATCCAATTCATCCAATGCACTTAAGTCAACATACTCACTACCCGAGTCTTCAATAACAGATGATTCTGATGGATATTCAAATGTCGAAGTAAGTGTGTCATTGAATTGTACTCGGAACTATAAATTACATAAGATTGTTATTTCACAAAAATAAATAAAAACCAGATTCATATATAAAAATACTTACATTTGGTTCTTTACGTCGACTTTTTATATTAGATTTTCCATCTATTATGATGTGAGCATTTTCGAATTCTACATCACAAGGGGAAGGCGGACACATGGGCCATTCATCCTCAGGATCTGTAGAGGTTTCCAAGGTTAGGTCACCCAGTAGGACGAAACCTGACTCGTTTGGCTAAAATTATATAAAGCAAATATTAAATGAGTATATACATTTGTACGAGTATGTATGTATGCATGGCTACTCTAATAGTACTTGCCGGTCTAACGCATGGTTTTGATTGTGAAGATGATAATACAAACTGATTCCCAATGCAGTCGGATATTTGTGCAGTTTATACAGTTTAGACAGTTTCAAATTACAGATAATTAACCCAAGGTTTTATGCCAAATTGGTGCACAAAGCTTCGATCCAAAAATACAACAGCAGTGAAAAAGAGGAATTTTTGCTAGGGCAAAGTTTTTGTTTTATAGTATTAAGATTCAGGCTTGAGCTAAGCTAATTTATTTAAGTACATTCTGGTTTTACCTTTGCATCAAGTCTTATTCATATTAAATAAGCGCAAAAGTAATATATGAATAGTGCCTGGTTACACGAGCTTAAAAAGTAATCAACTTTAGAAAGAGAGCAGATGATTTTTCGAATAAAAGAAAGGGATGAAAAAAAGGCTAAGTTTCATCATTTTCAGGTATGAGTGTTGCGTTAAAAATCATATTTTATTTTAAAACTTTCTCATTTTGACAGATATTTTCATTTTTATTTTGCCGGCGAAGGAGAAGCTACAACAGAATAGCTTGCTTTTCCTCTTACCATTTACATTTTACATTTACGTTTTATTTGTAACAAAATGAGTTCATAGTTTCTCTTACAATAACCTTGCATGTCCACCCAATTTGTTTGCTGTGTGTACCCACAAAACTGATTCTCTATTAAGCCCGTGTAACAAGGCTCATTCGTTTCACAGAATGAGTGCCCTGTTAACAGCTAAGACGGACTCCTAAAAAATCTTGAGATCTTGAGATTCTCTAAGGGTGATTTCGTTTCAATTTTGACTTGCGATTATAGGTACTATAAGGCAAGTTTTGCATTCGTCGAAAAAAAGTTTTGAGATAACAATCAAACATGGCATTAGGAGGATAGCGAAGATGAAAAAAAAGATGGTCTAAAAATTCTGTCCGCCTGTATGTCTGTCTGTATGTATATGTATACACCTATAGCCTAAACGGGTGGCCAAATTGCTTCAAACTTGGTATATACAATTTTTTAGGTATTGTACAGAGGGGAAATTGATTTTTTTAGCTCAAAATATATTTCAAACCTATTTTTCTCGGAAACAGCTCTAACGGTTTTGATAAAAAAAAAATCAGTGCGGCTTTTTAGCAACGACCGATCATAAATAAAAATAAAATAAATTAGAAAAATGTCCAAAAACGGTACTTTCCATAAGACCGTTTTTTTTTTTGCTTTCGACTATCTCATAAACGGCTCAACCGATTCTCTCGAAATTTCACACATATATAGGTTTAGATTGCCCGAATTGTACCGCGTACCAATATTTTTAATTACTATTTTTTTGTATTTTTAAAATCATTTTAAAAAAAATCATTTTTCGAAAACTGCTCATTAATTTTTTTTTCAAAAATTATATTAACATGTATTTGTTGAATATCTATGAATTGGCGTTTTTGAATTTTTTTTGAAAAATGTTTTCAAACAGTTTTCTCAAAAACCGCTCCGCAGATTTTTTAAAATTTTTTTTATCATAAGTTCAAATTTATCTAACAAATAAAATGGCTTACTTTTTTTTTAGCTTAAATTAGTTTAAATATTTATTTCAGAATTTTGAATTATTTTTTCTTTGATTAAGCCGATTTAATATTTTGTCTTTAAGCTTGTATTATAATATTTAAGACTGGCTACCAATTTTTTTTAGAAAAAATAAAAGATATATAAGAAATGAAGTAAAAAACTGCTTTAAATATATATTTAGATTTTTAACAGAAATCTTTTGCATTCGATGTGATCGAACATAAGAGCAAGTTCGTGCGATCCAGTCGTGCATTTTATTTTTCTAAAAATCGTTTCGTTTCAAATTAAACAGAATTGTATTGAATCTTTTTTTTGAGACGAATTCAAAACAATATTTGCCTTGAATTTTCTCAAATGTTGTGCTGTCAATGAAGTTTTTTTTCAATCGAGTTTTCTCTAACGATACAATCGAGGACACTCGATTGAAGCAAACAATTCACGATTGTATCGACCAAACTTGATTGTATCAAGTGATGGGGCCCCTGCTTTGAAACAAAATATTAAAAATGTACAAATGGATTTAGGAATTTCCCCAGAGCTGCCAAGCAACACACACAGTCACAAAAAGAGATTCAGGACGTGCTCGTTCTTTACGAACCAAAAAAAGTATTGTTACATTTTTTTTATCGTTTCGAATGTATCGTTCCGATTTTGCATTGGTTTGAGGTTTTCATTAAAAAATAACTTAGAAATCTGAACGGGTCTATTTGGAACACACATATCTGTCCCATATTTGACTTTTAACGAACTGCTGAATTAATTACACAACATTTACCCAAAAAATTATGAAAAGGGTTTAGCCAGAAACAAATTTAAAATGACGTAAAATGGACACATACATATGTGGATCTAATTTTGGTTTGCTATATTTTTGCCTTGAAGGTATTGTTTATGCAAATATGTGTACATAAGGAAATAAATACGTAATGATTTAGTACAAATATGAACGTATTAATAACTGAATACTATACTTTGAAGCAGGGAAAATTGTTTTTCCTTTGTTTTGAAAAGTGCAGATTTAATAAATTGCTATCTGGCTTCAATTTACACCATATAAAACAATTCCGAATAATCTGGTATGCTTTGGTAGGCTATTTGCACGCTAAGACGGTAAATTTCATTGTTTTCTTTTGAAGACTTTTTTATATCAGCATGTTATGATATTATCCAACGTTTTAGTGACGAGCAAAAGCGGTCAAATGTTTTCGCTTATTGGAAAATTGATTAAAAGTCAGAGTTTTTTAATTGAATTAAAATCTTTTTTTATCTTTCTTATTTTGCTAGCAGTTATAATGTATACTAATATTTTTTAAAAATGGGTTTCTCTCTATAGTGCTTTGTTTATTTCACTATTAATTAATAAGTAACAGTTAAGATAATTTTATTTGTTGATAGTTTGCTGTGGATAATTCGTTTATTTTAAAACGTTTGAAGCTGACCATTGTCAAATGCAAAATGTTTGTAAAAATATCGTGGACCGCGCTATTTCTTTTTAGCTAAAAAGTGGTGAATCATCCCGCGAAATATCAACAATTATAAATATATCAAAAACTTCAGTACTCAATATTAAAAAAAGCAAGAACATAGATATCCTACCAATGAAAAAAAACACGGAAACGTCCACTTTCTGACTTGGAAGCTAGAAGAATGGAAAGAGAGTTGAGAATGTGTGGGTCCAAAACACCAAAAGAGGCAGCCCAAAACATATCAGTATTATTTAGCATTCGAAGGACCTCCAACATTTTGAATCAGTAGAGACGTATTATAAGGGATTTAAATTATACAATAGTTTAAACATTGATACTAAAAATTAAAGCAACTTAAATATACATATATAAAAGAAAGATTATCGAATTTTAAAAATCTCAATATTAAAAAAAGTAAAAATCAATTATCTATATATTTATAAATTAGTGTAAAAAAGTTAAATTAAACTAAATAAATAAACTTAAACGTTTATGAAAAATCAAAAAAATGTTTGAATGAATGATTTATCGTCTCCATGTTTGTATCATGTAATGAAATCTAAATAGAAAAATTTTAAATGTTGTTTATTTGTTTTTATAATAAACACACACTAAAGCACAGTGCGAGCTTTAGAAAAATAGGGAAGGATTAAAAACGACTGGCTACTTAAAAATAAATAAATAAACTGGCTAACTAAAAATAGCAATAAAATAACGAAATACATGAAACATTACGATGATGTTCGAGAGATGTAAATGTTTCCACTATAGTTCTATCGCCAATAATTCTTAGAGCTCTATTTTGAATTCTATCTAAGCGACTCAAATGGGTTTTGGGAGCTCCTGCCCAAATGTGTGAGTTATACTCCAGCTTTGTACGAATGAAAGCCTTATAGATTACAGCCAGATCAGACGGGAAAAAAATTTCTTGCAACTTCGAAGAAATCCTAAGTACTTTGCAGCGTTTATGGCAACATAGAATATGTGGTCATTCCACAAAAGGTGGTTTGTGATGCACATGCCAAGGACTGACAGCTGATCGGTTTCTTCAATGCAATTACCGCTCATGGATAGCGGCATGGGGGCTGGGTTCTGCTTTAATGACAGAAGACAGCCCTGAGATTTTGAAGCATTAAATTCTACCCGTTTTTTCCCCATTGTACAATGCTGTCAAATTAAAACTTGTATTATTAAATTTACTTAAAATTTACAAACATTCATTTTTTATTTTAATAAAACGACGCGTTTCGGAAATTAATTCCATCTTCGGGTTTTTGTTTATTTAAATTATGAATCAAAATTGTTAAAATTATTATAAATAATTTAAATAAACAATATCTGAAACGCGTCGTTTCATTAAAATAAGAAATTAATGGCGCAAAATTTTAAACAGCCTGATGTTAAGAGCTTAGCATGATACTACAGTATTGGTTGCTAATACTAAAGCACTTTACTAATATTGTCCTAATTTTAAACACTTTTTAACTAGCACCATACTAAATCTTTTTCTTAATAAACTACAACTAAACATGCCTAAAATAGTTCAAAAAAGTAAGCGAACATAACTTTTTGACGTTTGTAAATGTCAAAGTCACATATGGATTTAGTACGATACTAAAAAAATAAAGTAGCCATTTTGTGATTCGAAGTTTAGTAAAATGTTAAGAAGATAGCACGATACTAAACTGGTTTAAGATTAGCAAAATCCTCTTTTTAGCCTAGTATCATACTAAAAATGATTTAAGATATTACTAAATCGACTAAAATTTCAATAATAATAATAATAATTTAACTATATGCCTTTAAGACCTAAGTTCTTTTAAATGCAACCTGAATTGCACATCACTAATTAGAAGGAATAGAAAGATAGAAAAGAATTTTTTGTTGGCACAGTGGATTTGAGAATTAGGGCTGGCAATGGCGCAGCGGGTATAGTGCTGGACTGCTTATTGGACGTGAGTTCGATCCCCAAGCGAGGCAGCATTTTTTGGGTTATAATGATATAGTAAACATATAATTCTCAAATGCTAACAAAAACTCTTTCCTTTCGCACTGTGTGTAAACATTTTAAGGGTAGTCATAACCCCTTGAGTGCGCGCATTATCAAAAAAGTTACATATTTACTATCTCATTTTAAACCCACGGGCGTCATCCAACAAAAATTGGAGGTATAGAAAATAATGGTTTCTAGCGTGGGGATCCAACCCACAAGTCTAAGTTACCAGTCAAGCACTATATCCACTGCGCCATTAACATCCGCATACAATTCTAAATAAATTTAATAATAAAAGTTTTAATTAATAAACATATTTAAAAAAAAAATTATTTACATTTCATCACTAAAAACTGACCAGACACTGGTTAACTTACCCTAAATTAAGTTTAAATTATTATTCCTGTATAAGTGGATATAATCTTATAGTGTGAATGTATGATGTTTTTATGTACAGAAATTATGTACATATTACTCACAAGTAAGTACAAGCACACGAGTTTCTATTGTAGAATATATTATCTAACATACAAATAACTGATAAAAAGGTTTAGATTACATATTTGAAAAATAAAATACATATATCATTGTTCGACTTTTTTTAAACGGAAGAAAACTTTGTTTGTGCACCGAGTGATTCATGAAAGAATTAATAATATTAAACAAAACTCACCTTTGGTAGTTCCCTTTTATGTTTAAATATTAATCCATTATTCTCAATGTAGTCGGGAACCTCTTTACGATCCTTAAAATTAAAAACCATGGTATTATTTTCCTGCAAGGTTCCAGCAGCATTTCTCTTCTTTCTAGGTATTATTGCAGTAGCTTGAGAACTGTTATCACCTTCACTTCCGGCTATTTCGATCTTTTTTAATTTTGATGTAACAACACTTCCACTTATTTTTAGCACTGAATTATTGATTGCAGATATCTCAACTTTTTTTTCGTTATTAATTCTATTCTTCTCAATTTCCCTGCTGGTTAGTGTGGATGGTCCCTGATTGTTAGACATTTCTTCAATGAAATTATTTTTAATCTGCTCTTGTGGGGGTTCTGCTAAAAGTGGCCTAATAACTCCAATCTGTTTGACCGCGGTTGTCGTCGAACCTGGAATAGCCAAGCTCGGAATATCATGCAAAGGTAAAGGTTCTGCTGTCGAAAAGTTTCCGTTTGAAAACGATGCAGATATATTTCGTTGAATAAGTAGTTGTTGACTCGTTCCAGCTTTCGTAATGTTTTCATTACCCGATTTCGAAATGTATTTTATTGAATTAGATTCTTCAGTATTAACTACGTATTCCCCATTCATGGAATCGTCTTCGTCATCCGATTCACGTTCAGAGGATTCCGATGAGAATCTACTATGACGATCTAAATGTGACTGCGGTTGCCGATGTGTTTGCGTTGTTGTGGTGGGTGATTCTATGCGAAGCTTTTCAATTGATTTAGTTAATTCAGTGACTGGCGAGTCAACTGACATGACTGTTTTATCAAATAAATTATGGCGCGGTATAATATCTGGCGAATTCTCTGATAAACCTTCAAATACGTTACTGACACATACAATGTTCTTTATCGGTGTTGATTCCATTTTAGAACGAATGGAATTTGTAGTGCCAATGCGAGCACTTGTAGTTGGTGTTGAACTTAAAGGATATACAACCTTGTCTGCCTGCTGCACTGAAGAAAGAAGAATTGGGCTTGATTGTGTCGAAAGAATGTTATTTTTAACTTCCGATGGTATGGACTTAAAACTTTGATTAGACTTTTTCGGGCTAACCGAAGGCTTCGGAAATGGAATTACAGGTTTGCTTTGTGTAATAATAGATTTATAATTTGCAACTTTTGTTGCAACTTCTCCTCCGCTATTACGGTTTACCGTACGACCTCTACGATTCGCTGAAGCTTCAAATATTTTAAGTGTCTGCTTAACTAAATCAGGCGGTGGTCGCTCCGTATCATCTATAATAGATGTTAGGCGTTTAGGGGGAGTCTTATCAGTACCCGAGAGCAAGCGTTCTCGTGCATTGTTAATTTTGTCATCTATCGTCACTAAATCCGAAGCACCATTTGTTGTCGTTGTTATTTGGCTATTGGCAAATTCCCAAGGCGTTTTTTCACATAGAAGTGCCTCAACTGATCTTGCACGTTTTAAAGAATCATTCCCACGTTTTATATGCCGTGAACGATGTTGATTTTGATATGATAATCCTGTTGGACATGTAACTATTTCAGCAGAATCCAATTTTGAATTTTGTTTGTATCCAATTACTGTATCGCTTACATTTATAGAAGAAGTTCCCTTTATTCCTACTTGTAATGATGCAGCCGAAGGACTAGTTGATTCCATATTAGTATGGATATTAGGTGGATCGTCCTCATCATCGTCTTCATGAATGGCATCGCCATCGAGAAGATTATTAAGCGAAGTCGCGCGACGTAAAGAATCTATTGAAAATCGCTGTTTTCCCATAGATTGTCGCAAAGCTAAGCTTAAATAGCGACAACGTAATTTTGACACAATACCCGGACCATATTGAAGCTCTTCAGATGGGTCAAAATTTAATTCTTTGTTGGTTATTTCGTTCATATCTTGAACGGCGACCATTTTCTTTTTGTTATTAGTCACTCTTGTAGACGATTCGTTGTTTGCGGATGCGGTTGTAGCAACAAAAGGTGTTAAATTATAGTTATGATTTGATCGTACCTTTGTGTTTATTTTATAATTATGGAGTGTGGAAACTACGTTGACATTACCGATATTTTGATTCTTTATAAATTGCGAAGATGTTGACGAAGATCTAAGCGATGCACATGCAATGCCACATGGCTTATTTTTATTAATCACAACGGGTGATTTTAATGCTGATATAGAATTATTACTGTTTGTTTTGTTATGTTTTGCAGAAAACAATTTTGAATCTATGTCTTTAGCATCGATTTCATTGAGACTCACCGCACACGCCAAGCTATCACTTTCTCGTCCAGAGATTAACTGATGGCGATGGTGCAATTGGTATACGTCGTCGTCGGCTTCGTCATGTTCATCGCCATCGCCTCCATTGTCGTTATTGTTCCCTTTGCTTGTATTTGTTGTAGTTAAAGCAGGTTTTTGTTGGAAAATGTGTGAACTCTGTGCTTCATCACTAACACAAGCCACATTGAAATTGTTGTCGTTGTTGTTTTTTTTATAAAATTCTTTTTCGGCTGCCACTTTTAAACTCGAACATAAACGAGTTGTTGGAGTTAAAAGAGAATCAGAACTTTTAGTGTTGGTCGATGCACGCTGTTCAGCCAAATTCTTTAGTAATCTCACATTCTCTTGTGGCAATGTTGGACTGTTGCCATCGTTGCTATTCTGTTCTGTAGAATAAACAACTGATCGCGGCATTGGAATTGGAACTGGTGGCTGTTGCTGTTCCGATTGTAATACAGATGCGGTAGCAGACCTCCCTGTCAATTTATCTGTGTAGTTGTGAAGAGAACCACTAGCTGATTTATTATTAACTTGCGAATAATGACCTCCACATGATGATTCCACTTTGGCTTTTGGTTGTTCAAGTGTAGCCGGCATATTTAACATATTGCTGCTGGTAGTTGTAGCTGAAGAAGTAATGGAATTTTGACTAGTATTGCTTCTGTTGGTATCATTATTTGTATTAATGTTTAGCGAATGTAATAATAATTTATCACTGTTATTATTATGTGTTAAGTTAAGTGCAGTTTTCGAATCGCATGTTGGTGATAATGTGCATAAAGTGTCTGCGACGCTGGTCACATTTCCAGAAATATCTGTAATGAAATAAAAATATGTTTTTGTTAGGTATACATTATGCATATACATCAGTTATGTAAGTAGATATTTAACATAGATTTGCATCATTTCCATAAAACAAATATTAAGTTAGAGTGGTTAGTTAATTAGTATCGTTATACATAATAGCAATTACATAAGGCTGTGTTCTCTTTATAATCCTATTCATTACCTTGTGAAACGATGTATAGCAGCTATATAAGCTAAACGCGTTTGAAGGTTAGCCTAATAAGTGTTTTTGTATCGAAATGTCACTTGACATAACACACGCCAATTTCTCTTTTTTTAGGGTGGATAAATGAGTATTCTTTGCATGCCAATGAGGATTAGATGCTATTTGAAACCAGCCTTAAGTCTTCTTGATCGTTGAATGAGCAAGAAAAAAAATATCTTTCGGTTCGGAAGCATTGGTAAATCTGTATTTTTTGTTTCGAAAATCTATTATGCGTCACAAAGAGAATTGCGAGGAGTTTATCTTACAGAATCACCTTATAAATATAATGGTTAAAAAATGTGCATTGCATTAGGATTTTTATAGCGGCTACATAGAGAGTACATTACTTGTGTATGTCCTTATGAGTTTTGCTAATTCTACTCGTAATAAATAAGAAAAAATAATAATTTTTCTTTGTAAAAATAGTTGAAACCGTTTTTGAAAAAATTAGATAAACCTTTTTGGCTAAAAAAATGTATATCTAGCAGGTACTGTTATTTTTGTCTTAATAAACTTACCAAGTTTGATCGGTATAACCTTTTAGGCTGTATACTAGCGGACAGACAGACAGGCAAACAGAATTGTACGTCTTCGCTATCATCGTAATGTTAAGTTTGGTTAAAATCTCAAGTTCGATTTTTTACGAATCCAAAACTATTTATATTTGTTGATGTCGTAAGTTATTACAGTGGTGGTCCAGTATAACGTATGCGTATGTAACGAATGATCGATATTACGAACACTTTTTTCAAGTCCATTAGGTATACTATATAACGAACAAATAACGAATTTCAGAAAATTAAAAACAAAATTTTTACAAACAACAAATTTGAAAGAAACTCTTGACTGTGAATGTGTTAATATCTATACTTCTATGTATGTTTATGATAACATTGGAAGTTACATACACAATTTTATATTACTTGCTTGCTTTGTTATATCCTACGTATTCGTCTTCGTGTATGTATACAGATGCTCAAATGTTACACATTTAAAATCCAACCCATGGATCAAAATGCCATACCTATGACTAAGCTCTTTTATAGGCACAGCTTGCTTCGCAAAATTGTGAATTCCGGAAAGGGCATAATCAATGCTCTAAATGATCTTAATCGTTGCGATGCTGTATCACTCATTGCCTTCTCATGGCCAAAAGTATCCGCGGTTGTGCTTCGCAAGTGCTGGAAGAACATTTTATCTCCAAGTTCGGATGAGGAGGATGATACTACACTGTCACCCCTCAATAATCAAGACGATAATATGATCCTTATAGAAAATTCGGTTGGGTCTTATGAATAATATTTCCCCAGAGGTAAACACAATTTTCAATAGAAAAAACTGTTTTGCAAGCCTTGAAGTCTTACATAATTTGAACAAACTTAATAAGTCTATTCCTAATATGTATAGGAAGGAATGAGTATATGTCAATGAAGTTAGATTTGAATGGAAAAAACGTATTGGTTATACTTGACCACCACTGTATTTGGTTCGTGTCGTGCACTTATCTAGTTCTTAATAACATATTTTTCTGGAGGAAGCAAATATAAAATAAGAACACTACAAGTTACTTTCATTAATACATTTTACTGGCGATATACATATGCATGTACAGGGCAAGTTACGAATTTGAAAAAAAATCAAAGTCGAGATTTTCATCAAATTCATCATTACGATGATAAAAAACGATAAAAATGGGTCCCGATATTCCGTCTGTCTGAATTATCGTTACTATCGTTACCCGTGTTGGAATGCAAACAATCAACATATGCCCTAAACAGATGTGCAGCTTATTCACATGCAGCGAAAATAAATTACACAGGATTGACACATTCCAAGGGCTGCATGCAGCGCTCGCTGCACGATGTCTCTATTTCTAAATTGGCTTCCAAGCTTCATTGCAGCCAGAACAGCAAAGAAAAAAATGTGAAATAAAAAAAAATAAAATAATAATTGACTTGATAAAAAATATTTTTTCTTTTATGATTTTAAAAATGGAAGAAAATCTATGAATTGGTTAAGGAAAATAAATGTTTATATCGTAAGCTCTTGTTATAAGAATCTTCATGAGGAACAAAATGAGCCTACGAATTTGTTTTTCCCTGTTTAATTCATTAATATCCATTTTTAATAAATGTAATTTTTTTACCCCACACTGACTGTTTTCATTGGGCGCGTTCAGTTGTCGGTAGGACAGCCTATCTAAGATAGGGTAATATCTATCCAAGTTTCTGAACACCTAAAACCGTATAGATTAAATAGATAGATTAAATTTGCATATGTTATTAAATTTCATATACAAACGTTTTTCGAAAAGCTTGAGATTTATTTTTTGGTAGCAGCTATTTTGTCACCAGCTGTGGTTTTATACGGGATTACAACAACACCTACCTATACGGATAGCTATGTATCGATTTCTGAATGCGGACATAATTTTGGCAAAACTAACGGGTGATTTTTTTGCTACTTGGTTTTTGACGTTTATATTTTTGACAGATCACACATGACAAATTCCAGTTTCAGCGACGAGGCTCATTTTTGGCTAAATGGATACGTGAATAAGCAGAATTGCCGTATTTGGAGTGAAGAGCAGCCAGAGGCAATTCAGCAGCTACCAATGCATCCCGAAAAATGCACTGTTTGGTGCGGTTTATGGCCAGGCGGCATCATTGGGCCGTACTTCTTCAAGGACGATGAAGGCCGCAGGGTTACGGTCAATGGAGAAAGGTACCGTTCGATGATAACAGATTTTTTTTTGCCGAAAATGCAAGAATTGAACTCGGTCGACATGTGGTTCCAACAGGACGGTGCCACATGCCACACTGCACGCGAAACCATGCATCAATTGAGAGGCGAATTTGGTGAGCAGTTGATCTCACGTTTTGGCGCAGTCAATTGGCCACCAAGATCATGTGATTTGACCCCGTTAGACTATTTTTTGTGGGGCTATGTTAAGTCTATTGTCTATGGGGACAAGCCAAACACGATTGCTGCCTTGGAAGCCAACATTGAACGCGTCATTGGTGAGATTGCGGCCGAAATGTGTGAAAAAGTTTGCCAAAATTGGACCTTCAGAATGGACCACCTGAAGCGTAGCCGCGGGCAACATTTAAGTGAAATTATTTTTAAAAAGTAAATGGCAGAAATTGATTTATCGATCCAAATAAAAATTTCATTCACTTTTTACAAGTTTCTGTGTTTTTTTTTGAATTTTCAAAACCAAGCTCTTAAAAAATCAGCTTTTTAATGTCAAAGAGTATGCACATGTGTTTCGGGCGCAGCGTTGTATTCAGCGATGCGTGCAGACCTGCTGCACATCTGTTTTAGCCAATATTCATTTATATTAGTGGTATTCACGATCCTGTAACAAGTCTTGTAAAATTGTAAAAATTTATTTTTTTTATAACAGACTGTGAACACACCTTTCATAATCTGTTACTACGTTTATATGGAGAATTGAATCGGTATTGAATCAGGATTTAGGTCGTTGTATACTTGAATCGGATAAAAATAGGATTATTCGATCCAATCCCACTAAACGAGCTGGATCGAATTGAAAATATATTTATATAACTGGATCGAAGAATTGAAGAAGTGTGTGCAGCAATATAAGCTGCGTTTTATTATCTACGGGCCTGGGTTTAGGTTATTTTTTAACACGTATTACAAAAACAACACGAGATCCAGGTTTCTATCGGGATTTCTATCTGGGTTTGTAAATATTAGTATTAAATTCGGCAAACAGAGGGTACATATCAGTACATAAGCCAGATCGTTTTATTTTTACGGGGGTCAACCATATGGGTTATAGTGTTTTTTTTTGTGTTCAGTGGGTTTCCGTTTTCTTTGTATTTTTTCTGTTTCATGTTTTTTTAATTTGTTTTGTTTGTATGTTTATCCGATTAAAACATCGAACGGTTAATATAATACAAAATTCGTTCATAAAAATCGGAACAAATTTCGTTCTGATTAGATACGATGATACGGGTTATTAACTATGTTTTCGTGGTACAATATTAAACATATTTATTTAGAAAATGCTAACATATATCATGTGCATATACACAGTATATTATAAACAGTATATAAAACCAATATTGCTGAACAATAACAAACAAATTCTAGCATTGAAATAATTTAAATGCAAAATAATTCAGATAAAATACAGTTGAAATAAAAATAAACACGATTTAAGTCAACCTGGTTTTCACAACAAGTTTTTTTTATAACTATTATCAATCTAAAATGATAAGCTTGAAATGAGGTTCCTACACTACTTGTTTAATTAACTTCCCTAACTAGATTCCAAATTTGAGAAGCTGCCTGTTTCTGCTTTACCTTTTCTTTTCATTCAGGTTAAACAACAGTTCTCCATATAAAAATTTATATATATCTTAACTTGACCTTTGAATAAGAATTAAAACAAAATAATGATAGACTGAAGATGATTATTGATGTTAATATTGGTTGCTTATTCGTTTTTCGTTTTCTATAAGATTCTGTATAAAAAATAATCAATTCCAAGTTTTAATATTAAACATATACATTTATTATACACCTTCTAACTATCTATATATACAAATGGATTTCCTCTGAAATTCGGTGGTGATTCGCATAAGATGCAATAAATACGATCGGTCAAAGCAAAATATTCATATGGTTTGTTTGGGAGTAGTAAGCATAACAAACAGCGTTGCCAGATATATTTTCTAGCAAATCGGGATTTTGGAGCTTTTGAGCTCTAGCAAATCGCGATTGTCGTGTCGAAATTAGGGCATACAAAATAAAATGCGCGACTGGATCGCACGAAGTTGCTCTTATGTTCGATCACATCGTATGGAAAAGATTTCTATTAAAAATCTAAATATATTTTTAAAGTCGTTTTTTACTTAATTTTTTATATATACAAATTTTTTTTTTTATAATCTACACGCGTTCAAGGGATTATGAATACCCTTTAAATGTTTTAACACAGTGCGGGCGTGAGGGTGAGGTTTAGGAAGAGAAAGAATGGTAGGAATTATTTAAAAAAAAAATTGGTATGAGAATCTATATTATTTAATAATATAAACTTAAAAAGAAAAGATTAAAACGACTTAATCTAGAAAAAAATAATTCAAAATTCTAAAATAAATACTTAAACTAATTTCAGCCCAAAAAAGTACGCCATTTTTTTTCTTGGATAAATTGAATTTATGAGAAAAAAAACTATTTTTTTTAACTTTTTGAAAATATTTTTCAAAGAGAAATTAAGAAACCACAATTCATAGGTATTCAGCAAATACATATAACTATAATTTTTGAAAAAAAAAATTAATGAGCAGTTTTCAAAATATATATTTTTTAATTTTTTACTTGCGATTATAGGTACTATAAGGCAAGTTATGAATTCGTCGAAAAACAAGTTTTGAGATAACAATCAAACATGACATTACGATGATAGCGAAGACGAAAAAAGATGGTCTAAAAGTTCTGTCCGTCTGTGTGTCTGTCGGTCTGTCAGTCTATCTGTATGTATGACACCTACCAGACACCTACAGTCCAAACGGGTGGGCCGAATTGCTTCAAACTTGGTATATAGAGTTTTTTTTAGGTATTCTACAGAGGGGAAATTGAATTGTTTTTTTAGCTCAAAAAATAACGGTACCTGCCATATAACCGTTACGTTCAAACCTATTTTTCTCGGAAACGGCTCTACCGATTTTGATAAAAAAAATCAATGCGGCTTTTTAGCTACGACCGATCACATGGTTGAAAAAAAAATTAGAAAAAATGTCTAAAAACGGTACTTTCCATAGGACCGTTTTTTTTTTGCTTTCGACTATCTCATAAACAGCTCAACCGATTCTTTCAAAATTTCACACATATATATAGGTTTAGGTTGCCCAAATTATACAGCGTACCAATATTTTTAGTTAGTATTTTTTTGTATTTTTAAAATAATTTAAAAAAAAATTTTATGTATTTATTGAATACCTATAAATTGTCGTTTTTGAATTTTTTTTTTGAAAAATATTTTCAAAAAGTTGAAAAACAAAAACTTTTTTCTCAAAAACCGCTCCACAGATTTTTAAATTTTTTTTCTCATAAATTCAAATTTATCTAACAAATTAAATGGCGTACTTTTTTTGAGCTTAAGTTAATATTTAATTTATTTAATCTTAATATTTAAGATTCTCATACCAATTTTTTCAGAAATAATTTAAAGAAATTTTGTAAACATAAAAAATTAAGTAAAAAACGACTTTAAAAATATATTTAGATTTTTAATAGAAATCTTTTGCATACGATGTGATCGAACATAAGTGCAAGTTCGTGCGATCCAGTCGTGCATTTTATTTGTAAATGCTTTTAAAAATACAAAACAAAAATTATTTAAAAATATTGGTACGGAGTATGAATTGGGCAACCTAAATCTATCGAAATCTCGAAAGAATCTGTTAAGCCATTTACGAGATAGTCGAAAGCAAAAAAAAAAAAACAGTCCTATGGAAACAGTCTTATTATACATTAAAAAAAACATTCAACCATATGATCGCTCGTACCTAAAAAGCTGCACGGATTTTTTTAAATCAAAATCGTTAGAGCCGTGTCCGAGAAAAATACGCCTTAACGTGACGGTTATATGGCAGGTACCGTTTTTTTTTTTTGAGCTAAAAAAAAATCAATTTCCCCTATGTACAATACCTAAAAAAAACTCTATATACAAAGTTTGAATCAATTCGGCCCACCCGTTTGGGCTGTAGATGTCTATACATACATACAGACAGACTGACAGACATACAGACGGACAAAATTTTTAGATCATCTTTTTTCGTCTTCGCTATCATCGTAATGTCATGTTTGATTGTTATCTCAAAACTTTTTTTTTCGACGAATGCATAACTTTCCTAATAGTACCTATAATCGCAAGTAAAAATGTTAATACATTTATATATGCATGTTTAAGAAGCTAATTCCTTGTGAATGAGCTATTTACTTATACTTCTCTGAAGATTTGACTTTTTTTTAAAGTTTCCTTTTCTTCGATAATATATTTGAAGAACTCTTCACAAGAGTGTGTTCCAGATTGAATTGGATTAGTAGTTATGCTTTCAATAAATTACATCCCACCATTTAAACTTCATTTGCGAAAAAACGCGTTTATGAAAGCACTAATATAAAGGAGACAAGTTTAAACGTAGAATCATTTTGCTGGTGTCATTTCTGTAAGGTGTTGTCTTGAGAATTTCTCACTATTACGCCCAACGATGATTTCGTAAAGTTAAATTTTTCATATAAGTCATCAGTTAAAACATCACTGACTATTTTAACAGCACTACTATCCCGCAAGGGACATTTAATTTTGGCCTAAATATCGGGATATCCCGCGGAAATCGGGACGTTTGGCAACACTGATTACAAAACATAATATAAATGTAAACATAAAACTTATCAAAGATAGTGAAAGAAGATGTCGCACGAAAAAAATCTGTACAAGAAATGTACCTGATAATAGCATTTTATATTATATTATAATTTTGATTCTTAGTATAATGATTTGTGGAATGCATGATTCAAGGAATAGTTACATACATAGGTACCTACCTAACGGGTGATTTTTTTGCTACTTGGTTTTTGACGTTTATATTTTTGACAGATCACACATGACAAATTCCACGAACATTTGACATTTCGATTCAGTATTGTTTGCCATTTCATCATGAATAGACTTACGCCTGAACAACGTTTGCAAATTATTGAAATTTATTATCAAAGTTCGTGCTCTGTGAAAAATATGTTTCGCAAGCTACGTCCGTTTTATGGTCGTCATAATCGACCCACCGAGCAGGCTATTCAGCTCATTGTGACCAAATTTCAAAAATTTCAAAGATTATGTGATTTGACCCCGTTAGACTATTTTTTGTGGGGCTATGTTAAGTCTATTGTCTATGGGCCAAACACGATTGCTGCCTTGGAAGCCAACATTGAACGCGTCATTGGTGAGATTCCGGCCGAAATGTGTGAAAAAGTTTGCCAAAATTGGACCTTCAGAATGGACCACCTGAAGCGTAGCCGCGGGCAACATTTAAGTGAAATTATTTTTAAAAAGTAAATGGCAGAAATTGATTTATCGATCCAAATAAAAATTTCATTCACTTTTTACAAGTTTCTGTGTTTTTTTTGAATTTTCAAAAACCAAGCTCTTAAAAAATCACCGTTTACAAATGAATATTTAAATGGATTTTAATTATGTAAATTAGGAGGGTAATAATGTAAATATATACAAGTACATACGTATGTATATAATGGAAGTGAAAGGTGTATATGTGGGAAAAAATCGTTTTTTAACTTATTTAAACTTCCAAAACTATAACTTTAATCGGTTTTTTGAAAAAACGAAGAACGCCATTAGATGCGACGGATCAATGAAAATTTTATAAAAAAGTATCTCGAAAATTGTAGGACGGGTTTTAATGAAATCCTGTTTTTTATCTTTTGTTTTTTTAAATTGTGGTAAGAGATTATTAATGTACATGTGAATTTTTTTTGATTAGTTTTAAAAATATTGATTTTTCAAAAAAAAAAATCAATAATTAATTTTAATTATAAAAAAAAAGTTATTTAAAATTTTAATATGCGGAATTAGCTTGGCTACCTATGTCTTCTCAGATATAAGATTTGACCTAAATCCAATGTACGGTTACCGAGAAAGCCAAACATTTTAAAAACCGTTATATGAAAAGTGCCGTTAATAGACTTTTCCCGTAAACTTGATTCATATCAAATGATAGGTATCTATTACCAACAAAAAAATTTTCAAAATTCTTTATCAAAGTCGAAAACTAAGATTTTCATTCAAGGTCATATGGCAGGTACCGTTATTTTTAGGCCTAAAAATAATATTTCAATTTTTCCTCTGAGGAATGCCAAAATAATCACACATACTAAATTTTAAGGTAATCGCTTAGGCAGTTTAGGCTGCAACTCGTTATACATACAGACGAGCAGACTGACAGACAGATATTTTTTGTCGAGCAATTTTTTAGACTTCTCTATGATCGTAATGTCATGTTTGATCGTTAATTTTTTTTTTACGAATACATAACTTGCCTTATAGTACCTACAAGTAAAAAAGGGGAATTGATAATGGACACTTTCGAGAGAAAAATTCTTTGGAGGATATTTATTCCTATATACGAAGAGGGCGAATGAAGGAGAAGATTCAATCGAGAATTGTGCGAGCTGTACCAAGATGTGGATGTATTCAAAAGAGCCAAAGCGCGTCGACTACACTGGTTCAGCCACATAAAGCGAATGGACAACAACGCTCCAACCAAGAAAATCTTCGAATCCCAGCCCCCAGGTTCGAGACGCCCAGAGAGACCGAACCTCCGCTACAGGGACCAGGCGTTACAGGCGCAAGAGCCCTTGGTCTCGACGACTGGAGGGAGCGTGCGAGGGACCGCAACCGATGGAAGACCGCAATATGTGGGTGGTAATGGCGCAGTGGATAAAGTGCTTGATTGCTAACTTAGTCGTGTGGGTTCGATGCCCACGCTAGGCGCATTCTTTTCTATATCTCCAATTTTAATTGGATGCTGCCCATGGGTTAAAATGAGATAGTCAATACCTGGTTCTCAAATCCACTGTGCCAACAATAAAATATTTCCGATCATTCTCTTTCTTCTAACTAGTGCCGTACAATTCAGGTTGTATTTAAAAGACCTTAGGTCTTACAGGCTATAATTAAATTACAAAAAAATATGTCAGGCAGCGACCCTCCATACATCGGAAGCCGGATAAGTAAGTATGATCGTAATGTCATGTTTGTTAGTTAGAATTTTTTTTTACAAATTCATAACTTGCCTTATAGTGCCTATAATCGCAAGTAAAAAAGAGTGTGTGTAGGTGAGCGTATGTACACGCGCCAGAAGTAAAACTTCCTTAATTTGAAACAATTTTTTCTTTAGAAATTCTTAGTCAGATACAACATATTTCGAATTCATGCAAACCGGTCAAAAAACAACGAAGTTGACATTTTTTTTAATACTGGCCCGTACATGTATATATACATCCCCCATAACGACCCCATTAATCAATTTGACAAAAGTCACCGTACGTCGTTCGATCATTGATTCATGGTTCAGCAATACATTCATTACATTACGCATTACATATGGGAAGTGGACATAATCCCGAATGCCAACATCCCAAATAGCCAAAATTGGGAATCCAGAAGTCAATAATCCCGCATGACCAAGATCCCGAATAGATAAAATTACGAATACATTCGGGATTGAATCCCGAATTTCAATACCTTTTAGTAGATACTATTTTAATACTTTCTAGTACTACTTCAGTGCTCTTAAAGAAATCCACTTCTTTGTAATGCAAGAATAATCATTTTCGTTCTTAAAATAACGAACGAATAAACGAAACCAAAATGCAAAGGGGACGTAATCCCGAATCGACAATTTAATTTCGTCCTTATTTGACTTAATCACTTACATTTTGAATACACTTCACTATCACCACTTATCACATTTGAAAAGAAAATATATATATAAAAATTTTATTCAGCTCAAAGTTTTTACATAGTGGTATTTACTACAAGTAATTAATACTTAAGTCTAACATTTTATGATAAAAGGTGTCTTACTTAAGTCTAACATGGGTTTTTTTTTATAAAAAAATTAGTTTTTCTCGCCGCCGTTTTTCTCGCTTGAGCAGTGCTGACGGTCGTTGGTTGGTTGGAAAAGAAAATTCATTTCAAGTTTGCTTAATAGCAAATAAAGTAAATTATTTGCTATTTATTTTAAAAATTGTCTTTCGCTAGTTGAATTTTATAGCATAATACTCGTTCATTGTTTCTTCAATTAAAATTAAATGAACACATGCTTATACTAGGTGATTTCAATCTTTCCAATATTAAATGGACTTTTGATCCAGTTGAAAAATGTTTATTGCCTTTTAATATTAATTCTGAAATTGAAATTGAAGTTATAGACTCTTTTTGTGAGTTTGATATTATTCAAATAAATAGTTTTCTCAACGATATGAATCGAATATTAGATTTAGTTTATGTTGATAAAGAACTGTCTGTAAATATTAGTAAGAGTATCGATCCAATTTTCAATAATTCTCTTCACCATCTTGCACTTAGTGTTCAGTTTAGTTTTTTTGGATATTTAAAACCTTCATGTGATAATTCAACTTACTATAACTATGCCAAAGGTAATTATTTTTTTGGTTCGGGAAGGAGCGAATAATCCTTTAAATATTGGAACTTTAAATTTAAGTGTTTCAGAGGTTTTAGAAGCTTTGTGTAGTCTAAATTTAGAGAAGCAGCCGGGTCCTGACAATATATTTCCTTATGTTTTAAAACAGTGCGCAAGTGCCCTCTGTATACCATTAACGCTTCTATTTAACACCTCACTCATCAAAGGTGAATTTCTAAGTGATTGTAAAATCTCATTCATAATACCTGTTCATAAATACCGACCTAAACAAGATGTTTTAAACTACCGTCCGATTTGTAACCTCTCAGTTATCCCAAAATTATTTGAAAAAATCATATATAAGAAACTGTCCTTTATTCTCAAAGAAACCATATCACCATATCAACATGGATTTGTCACTGGAAAATCAACCACAACTAATCTTATGATTTTCAGTAATCATCTTGTTAGCTGTTTCGAAAGTGGGTCGCAATGTGATGTTATTTACACCGACTTTGCCAAAGCTTTCGATCGAGTTAACCATAAAATTATGGTGCACAAATTAGAATATCTTGGCTTTCATTCAAATCTATTGAATTGGCTTCAATCTTATTTATGCGATCGTATTCAATATATTCTTATTAATAACTTTAAGTCTCATCAAATTCACGTTTCCTCCGGTGTTCCACAAGGGAGTCACCTAGGTCCGCTTTTGTTTTTAATTTTAATAAATGATATTCCACTTCAAATCCAGTTTTCTCATAAACTGTTGTTCGCTGATGACTTAAAAATATTCTGTCGCATTAAATCCATTTCAGATTGTTTTCTCCTCCAAGAAGGCCTTAATAGACTTAGTGAGTGGTGTAAGAAAAATTATTTATCTTTGAATATATCAAAATGCCAAACTATGTCATTTTTTCGTAACTTGTCTACCATCTTATATTCTTATAAAATTTAGGACAAACCTCTTTCCAGAATATTGAAAAAAAAAAGACCTTGTAGTTATATTTGATCACAAACTTAATTTCAATGTGCACATTGACTTCATAGTAGCTAAAGCTAATTCTATGCTAGGATTTATTTCAAGAAATTCTCAGGAGTTTACTGACCCATACACTCTTAAGTCTCTCTTCATTGCCTTTGAACGATCCGTTTTAGAATACTGTTCTGTTATATGGTACACCTTCTACAAAACAAGTTCGAAAAGGATTGAAAATATTCAAAAACGCTTCACAAGAATCGTAGTTCATCGTTTAAAGTGGAATATACGAATGCCCTCGTATGAGTCAAGATGCCAACTTATTGGCTTACTTAAGCTGTCAAATCGCCGTAAATACTTTGCTATTATCTTCATTAGAGATTTATTGTGTAATCATATCAATTGCCCCCTTTTGTTATCCTTTATTGAACTCTATGCCCCTTCGAGAGATTTGCGAACAAGATGTTTATTTTGTGAACCGTTTCACAGAACGAACTATGGGCTCAATGAGCATGTTTAAGAGAAACTAATTCTGTTATTAATCAAATTGATGTCTTTAATGGTAATAGTAGAGATTTATTTAAAAATCATTTATTATTTATTATTGGTAACCTGAGTGGTAATTAATTATTTTTTTTTGTCTAGTAATCGTAAGGTATTTATATGTATTCATAAGATCCGTTTGATGAAATAAATAAATAAATAAACAATTGGCCAGAATATTCCTAATTTAAAACATTTTTCAACTAGCACCATGCTAAGTCTATTTTGTTGATATACTGCAGTTGAACATGCCTAAAGAATTAAAAATAAAATGCACGACTGGATCGTACGAACTTGGTCTTGTAGCTAACAATTTTAGTGTTATTCACTGACGCTGTTGGTAGGTAGCTAGTCTACTATAGTTATCCTATGCAGATTTAAAGCCCATGTAGATAATATTACCTTGATTCTTAGTATAATGAATTTTCGAATGCATGATTCAAGGAGTAGTTAAATAGGTACCTACAAATGTATATTTAAATGGATTTTAATTATGTAAATTAGGAGGGTAATAATGTAAATATGTACAAGTACATACAAGTATATAATGAAAGTAAATTGTGTATATGTGGGAAAAATTCGTTTTTTGAACTTTTTTTTTATAATCTACACGCGCTCAAGGGATTATGAATACCCTTTAAATGTTTCAACACAGCGCGGGCGTGAGGGTTAGGTTAAGGAAGAGAAAGAACGATAGGAAAGATGTGTGGCGCGATATTCGGAGACTGTAGGTAGTTGTTGCCTCAGATTTTATCTCCAGGGATGGCGGCTGAACTAATGCGGAGAAACTTCCGTGTCTTATTTATCGATGTCCCTTATAATTCCATTCATTTTTTTATTCTTTGTCATATTTTATCGGTATGCTAGTTTTATTCAATCGCCTGTTGTTAGTTCTATGCCTAAACCGCATGTAATGAGTAAACCAGCAACTCATTGTATGACATTTATTTTTTTAGAATTGGTTTTTAATGGAAAATAAGAAGACATAGACTACGGCAGGGATCGAACCTGTGACCATGAGGTTGACAGACGAACACACAACTATCGCTCCACGGCCACCCCCATCTTATTTAAGCTGCCAAAACCATCACTTTAATCGGTTTTTCGAAAAAACCAAGAACGCCATCAGATGCCACGGATCAATGAAAGTTTTATAAAAAAGTATCTCGAAAATTGTAGGACGGGTTTTGATGAAATCCTGTTTTTTATTTTTTGAAAATGTGCTACTTTTCACGTTTCACAAGTGACATAAAGGTGAACTTAGAACTTTGGAAGTCGTCATAATAAAACCTACAGTGGTTATTGTTGTTTTTTTTTTGGGTTTGTGTGTGTTGCTTAGGGGGGAACAAGGATGACTGAATGGGGTTCGGATGTTATAAAATGAAGCAAATCACAACAATCAGAATGGTGTAATGGGGAAATAAGTGAATTTCTAAACGAACACAAAAAACATAATTGATATATGAGCGACAGCTGACAGATGGATTGGGGGCGGTAACCCCCACCCACTCTTATCGATTTATTATTGCTAGACTGATGTTAGAATATTGTGGACGTTAATTCATGATTGTATATTGCGGATTAAAACTGGAAGTTGACACAGTTTTTTAAAAGGTAAAGCTTTTATTTTATTTCGAGAGGGTTATCAAGTCGAGACCGAAACATTATAGGGCTTAAGATAGCTACTAATTCAGTAACCCAATTTGGATTAAATGTTATTTCACTGTTACTTTTGACGATTTTTTTTGTCGCGAACCCGACTTAGCATCAAGATCTCTCCCCATTTATAAGTTTATGAAGAAAGAGTATCAGGAGAAATTTTGGATTAATAATCCTTTATGATTATTTTCATTAGACAGTTTGTAGTTAAAGAGTGGACCTTCTTTGAGCGGAACTTAAACAATATGTGCCGATTTGACATATTAGGTATAACAGGTAAAAAATTAGGGTTCGTACCGAAATTCGCCGAGAGTCTCGCTGGTCTCGGTGTTTTGGTTGGAAGAAATATTTTTTTATTTGTACTACTCATGTTCAGTTTTTATAATATTCACAAGTTTCCTTCTCGCAATATTCTGTGCGCGTTAAAATATCAAACCACATTATTTACATAGTTATACTCATATAGGCACAATTTGGAAATCCTGAGTAGAAAGGGATTGCTCCGATTTAAATGGATTAAAACACCTCTACAAAATTCAAATTTAACCTCAGAAAATTATAAATTTTTTCGATTTTATTTGTTGCTATGGAAAAGGATTTTAGATCTTTTGGGTAATATTTGTAAAAGAAAATAAAATGCACGACTGGATCGAACGAACTTGCTCTTGTAGCTAACACCGGGTTAGGTTCGATATCCCGGTTCTTATAATTCCGTTTTTTTTTAAATCCCGATTTTTTTAAAATACCACTTTTTATAATCCCATCTCTTTTAAAATCCCGTTTTTTTTTAAATCCCAGTTCTTATTATCCCACTTTTGTAATCAAAACTAGTTGTTTTATTTATAAAAAACAGTATTTTAGTAGTTGAGATTTTAAAACTTTTTTTCGAGATTTTTGAAGAAACGGAATTATAAAAAACGGGATTCCGATACACTCCCCTAACAACTTTAATGGAGGTAAACATTGACATCTAGTTATCCTATGCAGGTTTAAAGCCGATTTAAATAAGATTACCTTGATTCTTAGTATAATGAATTTCGATTGGATGATTCAAGGAATAGTTTTGTAGGTACCACAAATGTTGGCTTAAATCTAGATTATGGATTTTAATTATGTAATTTAGTTAGAATAAGTATCTACATTAATGGATGGAACACAGGTATGTAAACATGTGCCTACTTGATAATGAAAATGAAGGATGAAGATTGGTAGGTAGCCATATGCATATAACTATGTTATTTAGGTGCAATATGCATCCATAAAATTCATGTGATTTTTAAAGACACATATGTATGTATATATAAATGTATGAGCACCTACATTATTTGGAGTATTCATTGACGTACCCAAAAATTAGTAAAAAGGAAATAAATGGATAATGCACATAATAAAATGTTTTATATTGCTTATAGTTTTTAAAATTTGAGGGAAAACAAAGTTACCATTTGAATTTCTCGATAAATAAGAATACATCAAAAAAAAATTCAAAAATCGTTGGAACGGTTTTTTAAAAAAATTTTTTCTTATTTATAAAATTTTAAAACCATTTTCCGAAAAAAAAATTGGAACGCCATTTTGAAGATAATATTGATATCTATATGTATACAACGGGTGATTTTTTTGCTACTTGGTTTTTGACGTTTATATTTCTGACAGACAAATTCCACGAACATTTGACATTTCGATTCAGTATTGTTTGCCATTTCATCATGAATAGACTTACGCCCGAACAACGTTTGCAAATTATTGAAATTTATTATCAAAATTCGTGCTCTGTGAAAAATGTGTTTCCTTTTCATTTTTCTCTCATTTTTTCGATCATTTTTGGCTAAATTGATACGTGAATAAGCAGAATTGCCGTATTTGGAGTGAAGAGCAGCCAGAGGCAATTCAGCAGCTACCAATGCATCCCGAAAAATGTACTGTTTGGTGCGGTTTATGGGCAGGCGGCATCATTGGGCCGTACTTCTTCAAGGACGATGAAGGCCGCAGGGTTACGGTCAATGGAGAAAGGTACCGTTCGATGATAACAGATTTTTTTTTTGCCGAAAATG
Source organism: Philhelius pedissequus (assembly GCA_910595825.1). Lineage (NCBI taxonomy): Eukaryota > Metazoa > Arthropoda > Insecta > Diptera > Syrphidae > Philhelius > Philhelius pedissequus. The sequence goes on along the minus strand of OU343161.1, from coordinate 224,643,732 downwards.
CAAAAATTGAACTCGGTCGACATGTGGTTATAACAGGACGGTGCCACATGCCACACTGCACGCGAAACCATGCATCAATTGAGAGGCGAATTTGGTGAGCAGTTGATCTCACGTTTTGGCGCAGTCAATTGGCCACCAAGATCATGTGATTTGACCCCGTTAGACTATTTTTTGTGGGGCTATGTTAAGTCTATTGGCTATGGGGACAAGCCAAACACGATTGCTGCCTGGGAAGCCAACATTGAACGCGTCATTGGTGAGATTCCGGCCGAAATGTGTGAAAAAGTTTGCCAAAATTGGACCTTCAGAATGGACCACCTGAAGCGTAGCCGCGGGCAACATTTAAGTGAAATTATTTTTAAAAAGTAAATGGCAGAAATTGATTTATCGATCCAAATAAAAATTTCATTCACTTTTTACAAGTTTCTGTGTTTTTTTGAATTTTCAAAAACCAAGCTCTTAAAAAATCACCGTTTACATACAAAATTCAAATTTCAAAAAAAATCAGTGACTGGTGTTTGAAAAATCGTTTTTTCAAAAAAAAATAATAGAAACTCACATTTTTATTTGTTTAAATGAAAAAAATACACCAAAATATCACTTTCGACCGTGTCAATAAACCAATCCGCCAAAGAAACCCTATCGGAAATGCACGCGCTAAAAATTGAAATGTCAAATCAAACTGGCTTTCGATTTCGAAAATAGGGCGAATGTTAAACGAAAGTGACGAAAGCGAAAACAGTAATACCAAATCTCATTTTCTTCACCTAAAACGATTCGCTTCGTATTCCCTAATCAGGCCACGGTTCATATTATGAATGTAGAACACGAATTTTCATATTGAGAAACCTAAAATTCCACATTCGGAATGAGCTATTTACAAACTTTATTTTATGTGAAATACAGAACATTTTTATATGGAATACAGAACATCTAAATTCACTTTCGTTCCTCAAATTCACAAAAGGTGAAATACAGAACATGTGCGATTATTTAGAATTTGAAGGAGCTCCTGTCTAAAAATGTTGATCGAAATCCGCTGAGACGTTTATGAGAACGTCGAAAATGAATAAAATGGTTGTATGGCAGGAACCGTTAATAACAAAATATTAAAAAAATTTTTTTTTTTGGTAGACCATAACCAAAGTAGTACACACAATAATTTTTATCCAAATCGGTAGAGCTGTTTTCGACATAATTAAGATGGTAGAAAAATTTGTATGGCAAGTACCGTTATTTTTGGGGCTAAAACAACGATTCAAAAATGTGTTGTGGACAATCACCTAAACTGCCTAAGCACCAAGTTTGAACAAAATCGGTTCAGCCGTTTAGGCTGTAGATCGTTATACAGACAAATGGAATTGCGGGACCCACTTTTTTGGTGTTCTCTGTTATCGTAATATCAACTTTGATTAAAATCTCGAGTTCGATTTTTTTTTTAAATGCAGGTCCTTTAGTACCTACAATCGCAAGTAAAAATCAGTGGTTAGTACATGTTGAAGTCTTATATGGATTTATGATGCTAAAAAGGTTAAATAGCCTTCAGTGAGTTTAATTTTAATTCATTATCATACTAAAACTGATTTAACATCGGACTAAATTGTTTAAAATTATGCACCAATATTATTTAATGATGGCGGAAGAACAGTCCACAAATTCGAAGGATTTCCAAATTCAACAAATTAAGCACAAAACGAATAATAAAATTAACAACAAATCGTAATGTATTAATTAATGAATTAATTTTTTTAGGTGCAATATTATATGTATTTTCACTAAATAAAGATTAAAACATTTTATTGAAAGATTACAAGAACATAAAAATATTATCTAAGCCCCATTAAAGATAAAAATTAGTGATCTTCCAAATAACCTTTATTTTTGGTAAGCCCAACAAAAGAAATAAAGGGTACACTCTTTAACTTGATTTAATAACGAATCTAGTGTCGAGTGCTCGTCAAATAAAAATCAAACATAGTTGTGTGCAAAAAGTAAGTATTCAATTTGAATGTAATCGTGATCAACAATCCATGATTTAGGTCTGTACCTAGAGGAAATAAAAAAAACTCTTATATTTCGAATAGAGAAATCGACTCGCCAGGAAACTTTTTTGATCGTCGTTTGCCACAAAAAATAAAATGCACGACTGTATCGTACAAACTTGCTCTTGTACTTGTAGCTATAGTAATCCTATGCAGATTTAAAGCCGAAGTAGGTAAGATTACCTTGACTCTTAGTATAGGGTGTCCGCCGGGAAGGTATACTACTTTGTTTTGCCGGCATTTTGGTAAACATTAGTCTTGACAGTTCATGTTTGGCAGTCGTGAAGTAGACCCGTGGCAAATTTGTTATGTTAAAATAGTCGATAAACTAACGTGTTTTAATCGTTAAAACATTTTATCAAAATCAATCATCGATTACTGTGACGATGAGAAAGTTCCGTGAAATTTTTGGGAGAAACAACTAGCCAACAAAACGCACTATTTATTGCGTTGTGAATGATTTCGAAGACAGAGGGTCTGTAGGTGATAGGCTCAAGCATGCACAACAACGTACTGCAAGTTCGGCTGAAAACATTACTGCTGCTCAAGGAAGTGTTCAAAACAATCCATCAACAATTCGACGCCGTGCTCAGGGTCTTCAAAGAACCACTTTGGCCACAATTTTGCACAAGGATTTACATTTGTTTCCATTTAAGATTCAATTAACACAAGAGTTTCTTCCACAAGACCATTTACGCCGCCGTACATATGCCAATAGGATGTTACAGCTAGCCCATGACAACCCAAATTTTCATGAACAAATCATAATGAGGGACGAGGCCCATTTTCATTTGAATAGATATGTGAATAAACAGAATAGTCGGTTCTGGGCAATGGAAAACCCTCAAATTATTCATCAGTCACCTTTGCATCCATTAAAACTTACAGTCTGGTGTCCAATTTGGTCAGGAGAAATCATTGGACCTTACTTCTTTGAAAATGAAAACGGCGTAACCGTAACTGTGAATGGGGAGCGATATCGTGATATGATCGAAAACTTTTTAACGCCACAACTTCATTCTTTGGGCTTGATAAATATGTGGTATCAACAAGACGGTGCCACATGGCATACAGCCCGGATTACAATGGAATTACTGCGAGACCTCTTTCCAGAACAAGTTGTTTCAAGAAATGGTGATGTTTATTGGCCTCCACGGTCGCCTGATTTGACTGTTCTGGACTTATTTTTGTGGGGATATCTGAAAAGCAAGGTTTATGCAAACAGACCAGAAATGCTTGAACAACTCAAACAAAATATTCGTGATGAAATTAATGAAATATCGCGTGAAATGTGTGAGAATGTAATGAAAAATGTGTTCAAAAAGGCTCGCATTTGTGAGACTAACAGAGGCGGAGATTTACCTGATATTGTATTCCATACATAATTGCTGACATTAAATAAAAAATGTATCAATATAAGATCCATTCACTTTCATTTAATCAAAAATTATAAATAAGCAAAGCAGTATACCTTCCCGGCGGACACCCTGTATTTAAACCTACCTAATAGAATCAAACAAAATATGATTGTTTAGCCCAACGGACAATTGCTTATGTTGTTTATAACATAAATATTTTAAAATCATTAGAAATAAAATGTACGACTGGATCGCACGTACTTGCTCCTATGTTCGATCGCACTATAGAGGGTGGCAAACGAATCGTGCTGAAAAATTAAACGTAATAACTTATTTTCAGTGTGAGTAATCGGCTTACTTTTTCTTATTTTATAGGCTTTTATTTAGATTTATCAAAATGAATGCTTGGGATACTGAAAAAAGGATTTGGATAGTGCACCGATACCATTCTTTGCAGTCCGTCATTTCCGTCCAAAGCGAATTTACCCTGGAGTTTGGCGGTACTCCCCGAGTAGATGGACCATAATGAGTCTGGTGAACATGTTTGCCGAATCTGGAAGTATCGGTATCCCAATGTTCGGGTTCACGATACATTCGTGGCTATTGCATCGGCAATACAGGCAAATCCAAGTGTTTCGACTCGAAATTTATCGGGCCAAACTGGAGTTAGCAGACGGTCATTACAACGGATACTTCATGATGACTTAAGTTTGTTTCCGTACAAAGTCCAAATTACAAGCAATTTAAACCCTCAGGATTTGCCTGTTCGCCTGGAATTTTTGCGAAAAATTATTGCAATGGCCGAAGAAGACAACACATTGATAAATTGTTTGTCTGACGAGGCCCATTTTGACTTAAGCGGCAATGTTCCCGTATATGGAGTGAATCTAATCCAGAAATGCTCCATTATACGGAACTGCACCCAGCACGAGTCACTGTGTGGTGCGCAGTTTCATCAAGGTGTATTGTCGGGCCATACTTCTTTGAAGAAAACGGTGTAACACAAACTGTCAATGGGGACCGTTATTTAAAGATGTTGAATGAGTTTTTTTTACCGAGAACTTCGCCGAAGTCGTATCCCTTTCAGCAGGATTTGGTTTCAACAATATGGAGCAAATGCACACTTAGCCACACAAGTTATGGCGGAGCTCCAACGAAAATTCCCAAACAAATTGATATCCAGAAACTGCACTTTCCGCTGGCCATCAAGGTCACCTGACCTGAATTTTTTTTTAGAGTTATGTTAAGCAGGAAGTGTAAAAAACGAAACCCAGGAATTTGACTGAATTGAAACAGTCCATTAAGACAATAATTGAGGCGATTCCAATTTCAACCCTTCAGGCCGCAATGAACAATTTTCTGATCAGGTGCCGAATATGCGTGGATGAGCGTAGAGGTCATTTGCGGTCCATCATCTTTAAAAACCATTAGTTATTTAAAATAAAATTTAATTTTTAATCCGATAAAAAAAAATTAATGAAATACATCGATTAAAATAAAAGTTAATTAAATTTCTTATTGTAACACGATTAAAAAATTGGTCTTAAATAAAAATAAAGCTGAAATAAGTGAAGTTTGTTTCGTTGATAAGTTGAAATCTGTAAACTCTGAGATGAAGATCAAAACAGAAAACAAAGAACGGTTAAATCACTGAACACACATTAAAGCTTCTGTATTTTTATATTTTTTGAAATAGACACGATTCTATATTTCCATTATCTTGATAATGAAATGAAATAAAAGTAATAGACTTTTATCCAGTTTCTGACAGAAGGTATTATTTTTCCTGAAGGCATAGTACCAGAAAGCTTTCAAAAGAATATAATATTCCCTATTTTTAAAAAGGGAGATCCAAATATTCCAGCAAATTACAGAGGAACCTCATTACTAAATACTCTACTGAAGCTGTTTAAAAGCATATTCCATGATCGGCTAACTTCGTGGGTTGACACAAATGGTCTTTTGAGTGAGTTTCAGGCGTGCTTTAGGACAAATTATTCCCCGGTAGACAACATTTTTATCTTTTCTAATATTGGCAGCGTATATCTCGGCAGTGGGAAAAAACTGTATGCTTTTTTTGTGGCTTTCCGAGCTGTATTTGACACTATGGACAGAAGAGCTGTTTTTCTAAAGCGTAGCAATATTGGCATATCTTCCAAAATGCTTAATATAATAAAAAGTATGTATAACAATAAGGAAACTGCAGTATGGGATGGTACTTCCATGTCAGAATGGTTCAACACTGATTCGGGGGTCAAACAGGGACGCCAGCTCAGTGCACATTTGTTAAGCCTTTTCCTCGATTACCTTTTCCATTACCTACCTGGAGGCATTATATTCAACCAAGTGGCTATAAAAGGTTTGATGTTTGCAGACGATATGCTTCAATTTATGATCGAGAGACTCGAAGACTATTGCAACATTGAAATCTTGAGATCAACCCAGCAAACTCAAAAGTCATGGTATTTCAGAATAACACAGGTCGCTATTCAAGGGATGAAAATTGGCATCTAGGTTCGGATTCCTTAGAATTGGCAAAAAATCATCGCTATCTGAGAGAAACTTAAAAATCCAAAAAAGCTCTAAGCTGCGCGTTGGAAAATGTAATATGCAGGAATGGTGTCACGAACAAAGCGAAATACAAGCTCTTTGAGGCAACTGCCCAATCAATAATGAGAAAGAACATGAAGAGGTGGATAAGCTCCAAATTCACTTCTTCAAGCAGCTCTTTAGGCTTCCCAGTCACACTCCCACGTACATGATATATGTTGAAACAGGTCTGCCATTATTTCGGCTGTTTCCACTGAGACTGCATTTCATATATAACCTAAAAATAGTGGAACTTCCTGACCATCGTCTACCCAAAATCGTTCTTCAGCAACTGCTACGAAGTAACTCAGGATTTTTTGCGAAATGGCAAGAACTAAGTGAAGAACTAGAAGTGGAGTTAACCCCAAGATGGGAGGATAGGACAACTTGGAGGAAACACTAGATACTATTCTACGGAAACTGGTTGAGAAAATCAATGCAGAATTTTTGGAAGAAGCCGATAATTCAACTAGTCGTTTGATTTACAAAGAACTGAATTCTTCTCGAAATCAAAAAGTATTATATTTAAGAGAAGGGACGAAATGTTTCCTTTGAACTTCCGACCATATAGACCCGACCTGCCTACCCTCTGTACTCTGTGCAATTTGCAAGAGAAGGAAGGCGTCTACCATTTATTTCGAAGATGCCCAATTCTGCAGGAAACGACGACACCACTGGCAGCAATCCTTTTTATCAATTGATGAAGCACTGAATATATTGAACGGAACCAACTCGAAAACAGTAACTTTATCTCAGATGCTATTGCGTATAGAAGACTATGTATCGAAGTTTAGTCATTTAGATTTACTGGTGGAACAGAATGGACGCACGGTCGTTCGCTCACATCAGCCGCTGCCGCGAGACGCAACGCTTCCAAAAAAAAAAAATTAATACAACGGACCGCGCTGTCGTTTCAAGACTGCGGTTAGAAATTGTTGTTTTTCATTGATATTGTAGTTATTTTTGTAAACTTTTAATTTGCAAATTTATTGGGGGTATTCACGATCTGGTGTACCAAGTCTTGTAAAATTGTAAAATTTTATTTTTTTTTTGCAACAGACTGTGAACACTCCTTTACTATTCTGTAGCAACACTGAAGCAAATGTCACAATCTCTTTCACATTTGTTCTGGAGAAGGCTTAGTTTGTGTTAAAAAAATCTTACACTCTTGTATTTTTATGTTACAATAGTGTTCGGGTATTGTAAGATTTTGACATTCAGTATGGTTTGTTGTTGTAGTGCAAAAAAATGCTACACTTTTACACTTTTACAATGATACCAGACGAGATACATCGGATCGTGAATACCCCTAGTATATTTTATTGTTGTATGCTACACTTTTACAATGATACAAGATCAGATACATCGGATCGTGAATACCCCTATTGTGAATGTGTATTTTGCGTGTCGGAGGGACCCGACGAAGATCAACAATTGTGTGGATGCAACAACCAACAAGATGTTTTTTTTTGTTGGTTATCTGTTAAACGATGCGCGGAAAAAGTTAACCAATGTCTAGCGTCGCGACTCGCGGTATTGTATTCACTCAAACAAGTTTCTATGCATTTTAACTTCGACAGAGCGTTTTTTGAAGTGCCGCGAGATCGACCTCGTATCCATTCTGTTCAGCCAGTTATGTTGCAAGTCATTAAAATTTTAAAACATCGCCAAACCATGATTATAAACCGAAATTACTACCAGTAATAATAACGTCAGAATATATGATACCGTAAGCCAACGTCGTATGCATATACATATGTATATAAAGGGTCCGCCAAATAACTTTTTTTTTTGAAAATGCTATAAAAAAAACTACTGAATAGTTTCTCAAATTTCTTTTTTTATTTGAAAGTACAATCCTTCCGGTTAATAATGGAAAATAACTTCATTCAAATGGCTGCCTCGGCTGGCCATGTAGTAGCCTACACAATCGGTCCAATTTTTAAGCACATTATCGATTGTGTGCAGCTGTATTTCACCAATGGCTTCACGAATATTGTCCTTTAAAGCGTCAATTGTCTCTGGCTTGTCGGCGTAACACTTATCTTTTACGGCACCCCACAAATAATAGTCCAACGGTGTCAAATCGCAGCTCCGAGGTGGCCAAACGACATCAGCTCTGCGGCTGATAATGCGATCTTCAAAAACAGGGCGCAAAACAACGAGTGTAGCTTCGGCTGTGTGCCACGTAGCGCCGTCCTGTTAAAACCAAATATTGCCAATATCCTCCTCTTCAATTTTTGTGAACAAAAATTCATTCAACATGGCCCGATAACGATCGCCATTGACTGTAACGTCCACTCCTTGCTCATTTTCGTAGAAAAATGGCCCAATTATGCCTCTGGACCAAAATCCGCACAAAACAGTGACTCGTTTTGGGTGTATCGGCTTTTCCCAGTATGCGTGCGGGTTTTCTGTGCCCCAAGCGACAATTTTGCTTGTTTACATACCCGCCAAGATCAAAATGAGTTCCATCTGAAAAGATGATTTTTTTGGCAAAATCGGCATCTTCTCTAAGTCGATCGCAGGCCCACTTAGCTAAGCGAAAACGTATTGGATGGTCAGTTGGCTTCAACTCCTGAACCAATTGGAATTTGTATGGCGTCATACCAAGGTCTTTATGCAAAATTCGTCTCAATGATGTCTCCGAAATGTTCAATTGTTGAGACCAACGGTGAATTGATGTTGATGGCGCTTAACGCACACTTTCTGCCACAGCAGCAATATTCTCGGGTGAACGAACTGTTTTTGGCTTTTCACGCTTTGGTTTATCGATGAGGATGCCAGTTTCTTTCACTTTTTTCACAAGATAACCAACATACGGAGCTGACGGTGATTTTCAAAGTAATGTCGCAATATTTCTCAGTGTTGTTCAAGCGTATACACAACCATATTCGTTCAGCGGAAGGATAAAACTAATTATCTGTCAAATCAGACATGAGCTAAGTGTTACCATTCACGAAATAAGCACTAGTTGAAAAAAAAACGTTAGATGGCGGACCCTTTATTATGCGTATGTCAATAAAAATGGAGTTACAAAGCATCAGTGTTAAAAAAATAAATAAGTACAATATTATAATTTTATTTTGGTAAAATTTAAATGAATTTATTTAATCATCTTAACTGTCAATCTGGCTGACGGCTTTTGCCATTGCTCAAATGAATTGTTCAGAAAAATTGTAACAAATCTAATGATGAAATAAAATTCACTTACTTAAGCTACAATTACACTCTCTGACGTCACTACAAGACTCTTAGACCTATAACGTCATCAATGAGTGTTCCTTGTTATGAACTTGCAAAATACTTGGGGAGAATTTTACAGTGCGTGACAAGAGTTCGGTCTACTCAATTAAAAGATCTTATGAATTTAAAGATAATCTAAATAATCTGGGTCTAGAACAAACTGATGTTTTAGTATCTTATGATGTTGTATCATTATTTACTAATGTTCCTGTACAACTGGCAGTAGCCATCATTAAGAAAAAATGGGAGACAATTAGTAAGCATACACAGGCGAGCCAAACCAAATTCATAGAGCTGTTGGATTTTTGTCTTAAAGAAAACAATTACCTTCAGTATAAAGATAACTTATACAGACAAATTCATGGAATGCCAATGGGAAATCCACTTTCTCCTACTATTGCCGATTTAGTTTTGGACAACCTCCTGGACAATAAATTTGCCGATAATAACAAACCAAAGATAATCGTCAAATATGTAGATGATATATTTGCAGTTGTTAATGAGGGGGAGGTCGACAATGTCTTACGATGCCTTAATTCATATCATGAAAAAATACAATTTACCGTTGAGAGGGAACAAAACAGAGCGATAACGTTCTTAGACGTCAAGATTCATCGCGTTAATGATAGACTCTCATGCAATTGGTATCAGAAAGACACAGCATCGCGAAGACTTACCAACTTTAGATCCAATCAAGCAAAGCATATTCATACATCCTCTAATCTAGTTCAAAAAGTCTTTGCGTTGAGTGACCGGGAATTTCACGCCGCAAATGAGAATATAGTCACACAAATTCTCTTAGATAAGTGCTATTCAATGGAAATCATACGGAGCTTGATACTTCGCCAAAAACACAAAGCTCCTGTTGATAATCGGCAAAAAAAGAGAGGTATTTATAAGAGTATAGTTTATGTTCCCAAACTGTCAGAAAACTTTAAAGAGACGGTAAAAAATAGTACTAATGACGTCAGTTTAGCGTACAAATCCAATAGGACGCTGGCACCTGTTTTCACCAACATGAAAACAAAAACGGAAAAGGATAAGTGCACTGACGTAGTCTATAAAATTAACTGTCGTGGTAATGCGGAAGAAAATTTTAATCTTTCGTATATCGGTACAACGAAACAACTTCTTCGTCAACGAATTTCCAACCACAAGTCCGACATTAATTTAAAAAGCACTGGGAAGACAGCATTGGCCTTACACTCCATTGAGCGTGGACACAAACCAGGTTTTGACAGAGTGGAAATCCTGGAAAGGGAGAAACATGTCTCCAAGCGGTATACTCTAGAAACTCTTCATATTATTAACAACAAAAACAATATGAATCGTAAACAAGACAGCCAGATCATTTCATCGGTTTACTGCTCTTTGGTGACTAGGCAGAATCCGTGATAATTTAAAGCCGACTAAACTTCAATCGAAGTGTTTTTTTATATGATAAAAAAATCTTTTTTTTAAACATTGCCTTATACTTGTCTTTCATTGTATTATGTATGTATATCTGTAATACCTACTAAATGTAAGTTTGCCAAAATTTTACACCAAATGTTCCTATGTGTATAATATGATCAATTTATTTTTGTAAATAAAAGATCCCCTGAAGAAGACGGCAACCACATTCGAAACGTCGGAAAAGGAAATGAAATTGTTTCATTAAAAAAACATTACGACCAAAACAGCCAAAAGAGATATATGTATTTTAAATCTCGAACACCTATAATAATTCAACCAATTGGTCAATAACTTAACAATACACGAAACTAATATTGACTCTGCCACTACAGCGTCAATGTTTACAGTGGCAATGCTTCAAACGTTGACGATCACATGAATGACACAAGTCGGTCAATGATGTCCCAAATTGCGATGACGTGCATTGGTGTCAATGTAATTTTTATTCGTCACTGGTAATGCGTTGACACTCAAAACTTTGACGATCACACGAGTGGGCCAAATTCAAACGCGTTGACCCTATGCCAGAAGAAAGGGTCGGCAATTTTTCACGTTTTGTTGGAGCAGACATCAGTTTGAGTTTGTAAAACAAAATCTCTTTTAAAGTTAATTTTGAATATTAAAAAAAACGAATACAAATGACAAAAAGAAACTTGGATTTGGAAATGGCTGTTTTAGCCGCGTATATAAATGAGAGCAGCACAGATGACGATGACAACATTAGCAGCGCAAGGCATCAAGGAAATCGTCGTTCCGTCTGGACAAAAAGTTGATTGATGCTGCGTGAAAAAGAAGGATTCGGTGTGAAATTACTCCGCGAATTGCGAAACGAGGAGCCAAACTTGTATCGGAAATTCCTGAGCATGTCAGCCAAAAAGTTCGATTTTTTACTGGCCCCAGTGAAGCCTCAAATACAACAACAACAAAAACACAAATATGCGAACTAGCATATCCGCCGAGGTACGATTTGTCCTCACACTGCGTGTGTATATTATTTGTTTTTATTTTATAAGGCAAAACCAATTGTGCCAATTAAAATCTCAAAGCTACTTTCACCGGGTATAAATTTGTGCCGTGTCAATATTGGGATAGAGTCAATGCGATGACGAATAGTTCTAAAAACTCTGTCAACGAGTCCCAATTACGTTGACACGGTCATTACACGGTCATCGAAATGGGTCAATGCGCTGACCCACAAATTCGAGTCAACGTAAGTGTCAACGTTCTCGTCAACGCATTGACAACATTTTTCGTTGACTATCACACGACCTGACACAATTAGGCCATATTTTGACGTCATAGTCAACGCGATGACCGATTACGTTGCCCGTCTAATTGTAACTTTACTTACTTAAGTTCTAAGTCCGAGTTCTAAGACGTTAACGCAGGCTGTTTGCTGATACGACTCATAACTTTTTAAATTCCACTTAAGTAACTAAGGGCCAGTTTCAGAGTACACACTTAAGTTCACCCTGAGTTTGAGTAAACGTCAAACGATAAGTGTCACTTAGGTTACTTTTCTGTTTCACAGTCGCTTAAAATTACTTCACTCAAAAGTTTTATTCAAACTGAAAAGACATTGAGCAAAAATATCAAATATTTAAGTAGCTCTTAAGTGCCCAACAATGGCCACTTAATTCCCACTTCAGCTTGGCTGGTGTGAAATTGAAATCTTACCCTGAGTGAAGTTAAGGGGGCAATTGGCACTGAGGGATAAAATGTGAAACTGGCCCTAAGTCTTACTTAGTGCTTTGCACCCAACCAAAGTCTATCATAAATGGCGCTAAGTGGAACTTATTTTAAGGAGAAGATGATCTACATAAGTATTTAAGTTTTACTTAGAAAATATGTGAGTTTAGTTTTTTCATATGAGTTTTGAATTGATGGATTTGTTAGAAGATGACGTTGATGTTCTCGAACTCCTTGAAGTTGGTATTCCCCGCCGGGTTTATGATTGAAATGGGTATTTTTTTAGCTTCGATGAATTAGCTTTTATAAGAGATTTCGTTTAACTAATATGACTATCTAAGTTTAAAAAAAAAATCAAATAGGTTTGATACAATTTCTTTAAGTAATTGTTGAATTAAATAACCCGTCTTCTAGAAACAATTCTATTGCATCTATAAATCATCTTTTAAGTATTGCTGACTTTGGTGGCATGCATGTTTCCACCGTTTCAAGGATCGTTTTAACAGTTGCAACAGAAATTGCAAAGCTTTACAAAAAATATATAAAGTTTCCAATCAGAAGTTTCCCAGGTTAAAAGGGATTTTTTTGATATTGCATCGTTTCCCTCTGTAATTGGTGCTGTTGACGGAACCCATATTAAAATTCAGTCTCCTGGTAAAATAAAATTGCTCAGCATCTGTGGTCCTGCAGAAACAACTTTACGGACAAGATACGGACAAGATGTGCTATTGAATAAGCTTTTGGAATACTTGAAAGAAGATTTCATGTACTTGCATAATGGTGTCGCCTTCAATTGAAGACCACATTTACTATTCTTGTGTCAGCTTGTGTTTTGCACAACATTTTAAGGATTAATGGCGAGTCATTGGAACCTCCTGAAAGCGAGGATTTTGATCCAAGAGACCTTCAGCATGCAATAAACTCAGGGCAACCATGCACTAATAATTTTCAAAGTGAAAACATCAATCAAAATACATTAAACGTAGGAATTCAAAAACGAAAAGACCTATTAAGGAACTATTTCGGCAGGCTTTAAAATCCAAGAAAATGCACAAAACAACGGAAACTATTTCAAATACAACTTTATTTTGGAAACCAAGTGTTCATACAAAAAAAGAAAAACACAAAATAAAGCACAATGCATATTGAATTCACAACAAAGAAAAAAGTTAACTTATTTTATAAAACAAAGAAATAATAGTTAAATATGAACTAGTACACAAAATGAACTTGTTTGACCGTTTTCTCAAATCATGCTCAATAGATTTAGAAAATTTTTGTTGAATGGCTTCCTCTTTAAGCGTGTCATATTGAAGCTTAGCAAGTTCAATTTTTATTGCAGATAGTTGCGAATATTGCTCAGTAATTTTACTGCTGGGCAACGTTGACGCAACCGGTCTGCGCCTTCCACTCCACTTGCTTTCGTTCTCCTTTTTCTGGGTGGGTCTAGGAAACTGATTTTTAAAACCTTTCGACATCGGAACGTTTGTTTTTACAGTATTTTCAATCACATTCCCCATTGACATAACTTCCTGTTCGTTCGATATACATATTTGGTTTTCTGCAATTTTGGGTGGCCCGGGTTTCTCAACTGGCTGGGTTTGTATTTTATCCAATCTGATATTTCTGATATTTCATTACGCCTTACTTCGATCTGTAAGTTTAGGCGATGTCGATTAAAAAGATAGATAAAAGCCAAGAGTATGCATTTTACTATATTTGTACTACATACCAACAACCCATATGTATCATCGCCATCAAAACTGTTTTCGAAGCCACTTATTGTTTTTGGGTGCATAATTAATAGATAAAGCGAGTTCAAAATGTCCATCGCTTTCATGTTGCGGTTTGCCACCTCCAGTCTTAATACTCGACATTTTTCACCTGCGGCCTCCTTGCGTATTTCTTTTTTGTAACTCTGGTAGAACTTTTTGAGCGACTCAGCAGTTCTGTAGCAAGATGAATCAGATTGGACATTAAAGTTTGTGGTGATTCTGTCCCAAGCCAAAATATGTATACCGTTTTAAAATTATTGTGGCATTGACTTTTATATGAAGTCCGTTTGACATTTAATAATTAAACGAAGATAGATTTGTTTTATTTTGTGTGGAACTAACAAAAGTGTTACTTAAAAATTTTCTAACAAACAAAAATAAATTATGTTCTACTTAGAATTTAAGATGAACTTAGTTATGTCACAGATTTAAGTATCTTACATGTTCTTTCAAAAAGTGGTCCTAATCCCTTTTTGTAAACAAAAAATAAAATCCTTTTTAATTAGTAAAAAAAACGAAGGGGTTAAGTGACATTTTTTATTTATTTTAGTTTCTTTATTAATATTTTCTTTAGGAGAATTTGAAATAATTTTTTATAAAACTAGATATGCTCCTGAGGAATGAACTGAAGTTGCTCCTTTAAATTTTTATTTTTTTCTGTAAAAAATCTTGTGTTTTGTCGGGAATCTTTTTTGACTTAGATATTGAAACTTCTGAAAATGGTGATTCTTCATTTAAGCATTCTTTATAAGAATAGAACCCATATTTGTCCATTCTTATCCATTTTACACTGTCACGAAAGCTTATTTTTTTCATTTAGATTATTTTTAGTTGTGCTCCTGATATTGATAGTTTGTCTGGAAGATTGGATAGTGATCGAAAATGATCCTCCATGTTTATCATAACAGTATTTTTTTTACTGGCACTTCTTATTATCTGCCTCTATTGTTCAGCAGTATAAATCAGTTCAGGGTTCCGTAATTCCTTTTCTATCCTTCCGACATCGCGGTCGCTATCCAGATATGTATGCCCGACTTGTAATCGATCACTGCGAAATACTCAAGTAAAATAAGTACTTGATAAAGGCATATTAAGAAAAAGTTTTTGTTTTGCCCAGGACAAGAATCTGCCCACGTTATTAAGTGCCTTCTTGATTTTGTAAATTCGCACTGCTGAAAAAATATGAAGAGTGCGCTCATCACCTCAGTGATTCCTCTATTTGCTATGTCTTCGGTCCATGTCATCATATAAGACATTTCAACATCCGACGTAATGACATGTATTCTTAAACTATAAAACCACATCTGCCTCATGTAGAATGCCTTTGATGTTATATTCAGTTTTGTATGATTACATACTTGCCTTTTTAAAGCACTTTTTCGTATCATTTAATGGCTTTGGCTACCCATGCCTTTGATGTTGTAAATTTGGACAAGGGCATAGTTTGTTGCAAATCAAAAGTAATATATACGACGTTTCGATCAGATCAAGCCTTTTCGCGGTCAATTTGCTGTCCATCGAATGCAGTCTTATTCGATGTTTTGTCGAGTTTTTGCCAGAGTCACAGGTGCTAAATGTATCACTTCTAGTTAGGCGGAAGGACAAGTTAAATTGAGTATTGAAAATGTTTCTATAAAAAACTCGCTGACAAAAAATCCGGAATTTTTGTCTTCTACGGTGCAATGCACAGTGTAGAGTTTGTACATTTTTGTTATATTAAGCAAAGGTGCAAGATATAGCTTATTTGGGTTCTTGTTTTGGCAGTAGTGCGATTCTTCTACTGGGAATTTACGTCTATGCTGCGATATAAAATCTGTTATTTCGTTGGAAATTTTATTTGGTCGGCTGAAGTGTTGACCTCTCTTATCCAAAGCAGGCGCAAACTCACCAAGTTTTATCTTATTTTGAACTGGCACTTCCGCACAAGTGTCCCGATATTGCTTTTTTTTCTTGCAAAACACCTCCTTTTGCTGTTATATACTCCATACCTCGTTCTCTCATCAGCGTTAGCTCGGCGTTTCCATTTGAGTGGATTTCTTAATCGTTTTTTTTGTTTTCTTTGAAGACTTACCAATTCTGTTATCTGCAGTTGGTGGGTGTTCAGGTGTGATTGCTAAGATTGCACATTCTTCGTTTGCAAATAGTCCTGAAGATGTTGTAACCTCTGGTGGTGGCTCGTCTTCCTCGGAACTTTTTGAAAAACTTTCAGGAATATATATAAGTCCAGCTAATCATAACTTTCTTCAAAATCAGGCTTAATACCTTATGAAAAAAATAAATTTCATAAGTACACAATCGCAAATGGTTATTGACATCGCCTTCTTACCTTAAGTATCGTGTACAGCCCTCCTTGTCCTTAGGTTTTTGTAAACGGAGGATTTGCTTTCTGTTAAGTTAAATATAACATCAGCTATTTTTTGCCAAGTTGGAATTTTCATTAGGTACTTACTTGCAATTTGTGCAGCAGCTTTTTTTTCTTCCTTCATTTTGCTTGAAAAATTTGTAAATCATTTTTCAACGCTCCATGCTTTTCTAAATCACTTGAAAATATCACACCTTCTTCACAAGAATTATTTTAAAATAATGCACACTTATTTATAGAGTTTTCTACGAAAACTATTAAAATGGTAATAACGCAACCTTACTAGAAAAAGATGACTTTTGTAAGAGAAACAATCGCAGCAGCTTATTTGATAGAGTGAGAAATATGTGCAAGACACAACAACAAGTGAAAAAAAACACAAAGTAACGACTACTTTGATTACGCTTATTTTTAACTGAGATAATATTTGAAAAAAAAAACAGAACAGAACAGAAAAACAAAACAAAAAAAAAAACAAAAGAACTCCTAAAAGTTACTCCAAGGGGGTAAATAAGTATTTCATTATATACTATATTTAATTTATATTTTCAGTACAGGGAAGATAGGATATTTGCCTTTCACCCTTACTATTATTGATTTCAATAAGCTATCTCTATTTCTATAAAGCTTTTCCATTTTCCATGGTTACCGTAGTGAGCATTATAAATTGGCATATTTCACTCAAAAATGTCGGTAGGGTTACCCATTGTAATGTAAATTTCATAAACAAAAATTAAACTAAATCCAAATAAAAATACATCTATCTTTCTCTACACCACCAAGAAGTAAGATATTATGCGTTTTCTAAGAGTTCCCTAGAAGGCGTAATCTATTTTAAAGTGAAAATAAATCTCAAAAAAAACCTAAAATTAAGGTATAATAAAGAACTTGTCTCCTTCGGAGAATTTGAAGCCATTTTGTAAATGTAAATAAACGCAGCACAAAAATAATAATATCACCTGAAATTGCACCGCACTATTTTAACACGAACCCTTCTTCATTTTATTTCTATTTTCATGAACAAAATAATTATTTGGTAATTTAAAGTTGCAATTAATTAATGAACCGAACTCCATCAAAAACTTGCTCAAATAGGAATTTTTTTCTCTAAAAAAAATACCCAACAAATAATATATATGTAGCTGCATTTTAACAGTTTTCAAAAAAAAAAACCCGCACCGACAACACCTTTCTCCTTAACCTGAAAATATATGCTCTCAAAAGCTCTAAGAAATCTTCGATTCTGAAAGCTCCATAGCGAAAACCAAAGAAAAAGGTATTCGAATTTCCATCAACGGACCAATGGTAACTCTTAATCAATGTGTTTATTTTTTTATTAAACACTATAACAAGCGAGAGTCAAATTGGCGATCAGTCTCCTCTCAGCAGGGGAGCAGACAGATCATGGCAATTTCTTAAGTTGTGTGCCATGCAAACACAAGCCGGCACCAGTGTTTTTGGAAAGGTCTCCCATAACGCCTGTACTGAAAATATAAATTGAACAGAGTATAGTACATCATTTTCCTTACATCAGTTTTATAATTTGCAAAAAGGGTGTAAGTAGGCATTTAACTCCTTCATGCAAACAGTATATTTTTAATATTTTTATTTTTTTGGTTGCAAATAGGAGTTAAATGGTTTTAACACCTTCTTCCACAATTTTTTTTTAAGTTGTTTCGCTTAACCCCTTTATACCAAAAACAGAAGTGGTAAATCGGAAACTAAATATCGTAGAGAAACTCTGATAAGACAGAAATCTATGTTTGCATTCAGCATCACCATTTTTGCAAAAAAAAAAAAAAACATGAACATCAAAAAATGTCACTTAACCCCTTCTTTTTCTCAACGCTTCAATTGGTTATTTTATTTATGTACATAAGGGGTTTTCCAATAAGAGGTGTTATTTTGAATAGCCCGCTATTTCGGTAGCTGTCACTTTTGAAGCTGTCATTTTTTGACACTTGACAAGTAGAAACTACGCTATTAATAAAAATGGAACGATACACGCTTCAACAACGCATTTCTTTTTTTTTGAATATCAAAATAACACCTCTTATTGGAAAACCCAAGGGTTTTCCAGGGTTTTCCAATAAGAGGTGTTATTTTGAATAGCCCGCTATTTCGGTAGCTGTCACTTTTGAAGCTGTCATTTTTTGACATTTGACAAGTAGAAACTACGCTATTAATAAAAATGGAACGATACACGCTTCAACAACGCATTTCTTTTTTTTGAATATCAAAATAACACCTCTTATTGGAAAACCCTTACATACATTAATTCAGCAATTAAAAATGTTAATAAAAAACAATCGGCTCCAAAATGTGTTTTATTTTAGAATTTGAAAGCAAAACGAAAATAATTCTACGAAAGTTAGTTTGTTTTAAATTTTAATTTGAAAACTAACACCTACTGATCAAATAAGTTAAAAAGTGGTATAGGGTAGAGTCTCCAGTGGCCGTCCCCTTAAGGAATTTTTCGTAGAAAATATGGCACAGAAGCTGCAAATATCAACCTTTTCCACTCATTCTTAAAGCAAATTATTCTTTATTTATCTCTCAACCAATTAAATAAGCAAAAATGTGATTTTTTAAATGGAACTATTATTTATTTAGGTTTTATCAAAAAAAGTCATATTCTCCATTGCCCGGTCGCTATGCTCCTATTTCCGGCCACTTATGCTCCTGAATTCGGCCACACAGATTTAGACCTGAACAATTTTTTTTATATGAAGCGGCCGAACTTAGGACACACGGCCCCCTAGTTTCTACTTATAAAAAGGCGGCCGAATACTGGATTGTATTGATTTTTAATGGCAGTTTTTGCTCGATTGTTCGTGTTATTACTCATTTATTTATTTCTTTAATTTTCTCAACAAATTAAATGTTGCCTATTTTCGGCCGGGGGCCGATTTAAGGAAACGTCAATTGTTTGTTTTCCCTATCTCCGGCCCCTTAAAAACTACCATAATTACAAAGTATTTTTCAATTTTAAAGCAAATTTTAATAGGAAAATATACGCTTTTACTACATAAACACCATATAAAATCATTAACTCAAGAAAATTCCCTCAAAATCACTAAATTCTGGTACAATGTTTACTAAGGGTTTGCAACAGTTATCCAGTGCAAATAATTTTTCCCGATGGGTTGCGCATTTAATTATCTCATAAATCTGAAATTACTATAAATATCTAATGAACATTTTGACATATTATAAGGAATAGATATCAAATCGTAATAAGCATAGAAGTAGGTCCTTAGATTTCTTAATTACAACGCTTTTATTTGGAAGGAGCCGGCTACTGGAGGGGGCCGGCAATAGGCGAGTCTACCCTATAAATGTATGTATTAATATATACCTACATACATAAGTATCTCTAAAAAATAAACTTGAAATTCGAAACCCAGAGTTTAATCAAATTTCATACAACCTGACTTGTTTGTTTTTTATTTTTTATTCAAAATATAAAAACAGCCGAAAGAATAGGTACCTATACTTTCTTGCTATTTTTGTTGGAATTAAAAGGAATCTTATAAGGTTTCCCACCAAACAAGCACACTAACATTAAAAGTGGAATTTTCTCATAAAACGTTTTATATTTATAAATTTACCTTCTTTTGTACAATTTCCAGCTGCGGCTGCAATGGTTTTAGCAATGTTTGTCTTCCTTCGCAGGATTAAATCCTTTTTCCACTGTGGTATATTAAATGCAACGTTAGGAGGTGATGGTGTAGTTGCATCCGTTTGTTGACTACATGGGGAAGATAGGCTTCGAAAAACTTTAGCTTCATTATCAACGGATGAAGTTGTATAATCTTTTCGCATTGAAGATACTGAAGCAGTTTGGGCTTTAGGTAGAGTTTCAAAATCTGCAACATTTCGATCCATAGTTGTCAACGATGTCGGTATGTTTGAACCAGGTGACGCCATGTTGCAAATATTGCAGTTTGCAGTATTTTATTGCCAACCGAACACTATTGTAATAATATATAATTTCTTCGTTGCGCGCGCCGAACTAATTTATACAGACAAACGTTGCTCAATAAAAGAATAATGAGTCGTCCTCAAGTTTAAACTTGAGGGTGAGTTGTATGTTGGAATTGGAATATGAAAGATATTATAATTGGATTGGTACCTCTTTCTTTACAATCTTGTATGATTTTTAAACAAAAATTAAGAACATGCTAAGGAAATAGGTCCAAATCAAAGTCTCCATTTAACAATGCTCGACACTATACGTAGTACAATAATTCCAACAATGCACAAGAAACCTATTGATTTTTTTTCGTAGACGATATAAAAACTGACGCCATTTGTTCACTGCTTAGGTCAGTTTTTTTTTTTTTTTTGACAAAATTGCGATTGCTTGACTTTTTCTATTATTATAAAAAAAGGTGCTTTAAATAAAAAATATTATTTAGTTAAAGCATTATTATTATTAGATTAATATTTAACAAAATGTAGTTTAATAAAAATCAAGCAACCGTAAAAAAAAAATTTATTTCTTCGCTTTCAAGAATCAAGATTAGATTTGACAATGTCAATACCACAGATGAGTACTACCAAGCTTGAAACTTTCGTAAGTTTCACCTTGTTAAATCGAACAACTAGGGGTATGTTAAGAGATCCAAATTTTAATTTTGTTGGCATACGTTATTTGAATTGAATTGAATTTAAATTTATTGTGCCTTCTTTTGAAACTTTACATAGTAATAAATACAATTTTCGATAATAATATAGGATTTGAAGCGGCTATAATGTATTGCCTGCTTTGTCGGTAATAGAATTGTACGCCTCTTGGCTGTTGTAAATTTTTATAGTTGAACTGCTTTTGCTCAGGAGCAATGTATCAGTAACTTGCGACGACGTGTTGTCATGTAATGTATATAATAGGCGTGTTTTTTTCTAAGCCCCGGGGAAATTGGACGAAAAAACGATGAGTAGGATTAACAATTTGCATGTTAAATCCAACAACAACTAATCCCCGGGGGTGCTTAGCTTAAACCCAGAGAATTCTCGGGGGTTAGCTATTGGAGAGGATAAAAACTGTGCTACCAAATTCTTTTTCATTAATTTATCGATAAAATGTATAGAAACTTCTAAACTGACATTTCGAAGTGTCAGTTAATTATCAATTTTGTGAATTGCAAAATTCAAACGTAATTAAAGTGGCTTAAAAATATTGTTTTGATATTACAATTTATTTAATTTTTTTTTAGCATATGGAAGTGGTATTCAACAGATTCTGCCATAGGATGCTCTTGAGGAGTTAACTGAACATCTTCGCGCTTATCAGGAAATAAGCCAAGGCCGTATTGGAAAATGGTAAAAATTTCTGAGTGGTTCATGAGGATGTTATTCCGTCGCTTTTTCAGATTCCCCTGTTTTCAACTAGATGATGCGTCTGTGTATCGTCCAAGATGCGTATCTTTACGTATCTCGTGATAAAGCTGTGGAGAATGAAATGACATCTGACTATAAATTCCATCCAACAGTTCAGTTTGTAGACATCCTCGGATATCTAACACTTAGTCTATATCGCGGGAGAAGATTCCTGATTAAATGGAAAAGGCGATAGAAGTCCAACAACAAAATGAGATTCTATCTAAAAACATTCAACTGGACTTATTTAAACAACACTAGAACAGGTGCTTCAAGGCTCAGAAGGTTACTAATGCGTGTTGATTTTATCCGATGAACCATGAACGTGTTAAATAGTATTAATTTGAGCCATTCCTTCGGCAAATATTGAAACTGCAATACGTCACGAAATGATTCCATTAGAGGTTCTTATTGCCCAATATGACTTTTGTTGGGAGCAAAACTTTGAGTTGTATTTGATTTTGTCGGTGGGTAGAATAGTGTTAAAAAAAATTATATTTGAGCGATCGTCGTGGAGCAGCTGTTGCCCTCAGCTACCACCAACACCTACAAGCACACCAAGTCAAGAGTTGTCAAGCATCGCCATCACAGGCTCTGATGAATAAAAGTATCAAATGCGGCGTACTGTGAAACCGCATCTTACATTGTGCTGTATTTCGAAGAAATATTATCCATTTTCCGACTGTTGGAACCAAATTTAACTATCCAACATTTCTACTTTTTATTGAATTTATTGAACTATTGAACTGATATTATCATATCATATTTTATTAAATTGCATTACAATAATTAAGCCAATCACAAAATATAAGATAATATCTTAATGTGAAATTATAAATTATCCAATAAATAAATAAATAAATAAATAGATAAATAAACTGCAAAATTATCCGCATTTGAAACATAAACACGTAAAATATTATGTAAAATTGTACTCACATATTTTTAAATTATTTTTTTTTGTTTTTTGTACATTTTGTATCGACATAAGTAAATATATGAACTTAAAATTAAAAATAAAAACTATAAATAAGCAGTTGTACATAGTTATACGCATATAAAATTAATTTCTATTTGCCATATTGCAAAGTTTATAGTAATTGGTATTCTTTTTTCGTTCAATCATGTCTATAAAGAATGTTCCGAATCCCGAAAAATTCTATCACAGAATCCATCGTAGTGAAAAATTAGATACACTTGCCATTACGAACGGATTATGCAATAACCTTTTTCGCAATTCGTAAAACTTTCCGATTATGATGGAATTAATTATAGGTCGAATAGATATAATTTCTTCCGCAGAATTGTCCGCATTAAAATGTTCGTAGGTCAAAACGAACTACTTGTTGAGCATCTGTTATTGTATTTTAGTTGCTTTTTTTCATCTTCAAATATATTTGTGAAACTAGTACTAGGTATATCATTGTAGCGGGGTTTTAGAATTAATTTACGAGCATGTAGTCTTTTCAATTGCATTTACAATGGAAGTGAATCCAAACATGGTAATTTATAACAGTTCCGCTTATAAAGTACTGCTTATTCGGGCCCGCCCTTCTAACCAGTTAATAAATATATCACATTTTTAATGGCGAAGCAAACTGTTATTAATTGGCATTTCGATAGTCTCATCCATTTTCACAACTCTTACCGTTTTATAGTCACTTTTTCATAAAGTAATTCCAATTTCATTAGTTGCAATTTCAACATAATCCCAATTACGCTGAAGACCATAATAATTAATGAATCGTAATTCTTTCTCAACGATACCATGCAAATTTTGATGATGGCAATTTTCTGCTACAATATACTTTAATATTTTGTCTCTTTCCGATCATCATCATCAACATGGCGAAGTGCAGGTACGAATGTATTCGTTTAATAGCTGAATTTATTTGACCAGGTTGTCTTTTCTTGATGCAGAATTTCTTTGTCTTTCCACGATTGTTTGTGCCACAGTAGTTTACTTCATATTGCTTTTAGATAAAATATTAATCTAGTTTAAATACGTCCACACAAACATATAAGGAAGGAATGCGGATATAAGACAATTAGTCAAAATCACAGGTACTTCAGTTGTGTCCATATTTTCAATGGAAATTAGGAAATGAACATATTCTCTAGGAAACAGCCATTTATTCGACCAAGTGTGTTTCTACAAAGAAAAAATAAATTTTATTTCAATTCAGAGGGACCATGACTCACTTCGATTTGACTTTTGATGATTTTTGTGCATTTTACGTCGGTCGCCTTCTTTGCCTACAGTACAACAAGTTACACTCCCTTTCATACAATTTATTGATCAGTTTCTGATGTATAGTATTTCTCTTGTCCAAATCAATGACCACAATTTACAAGGGTTTCGGGTGTTTGCCCTTAGCAATTTCATCAGTTTGTTTCCATAACTATTCAGGGATATCGGCGTTTTTACAGCTGTTTTCTAGTGTCATCTTGTAAAGGTAACAATGCTGCCAAGATTTTCACTAAGCCCCTTGGTCGTTTTTTTCAACCAATTCCCCCGGGGATTGCAAAAAAACGCACCTAATATGATGTAGTGGAACTGCTCTTTCACAGACGCTGTATCATCGGTAACTTATGGCGTGGTGCCACCTAAAACTAACCTAAAATAAGTATATACATATATACAAACACTTATACTTAACATTTCATTTGAAGCTAGAGCGAGAGCTCTATACCATAAATATATGAACCTAATATATATACACTTTACATTTAAATGAGCGAGAGTACATACGCACTATATACATTAAATAAGGCATGTGATTTTGTACTTATGTGAAATAATTAGTTATGGAAATTAACTCTTTACAGCCCTATTAATAAAAAAACTCTTAGTCCACCTTGAGTCGATGGACTTACAAAACCATGGAATAGGACTAATATGATGGGCTAGAATTTCCTATTAATAAAAAATCGAACAAAATCTACTACAATAAGTATAAACTCTACCTATTTTTATTCTATGTCCCTGTCAATTTTGTTCCTAAATGTCAATTCTTAGTCCATCGCTAGACCACCGTCTTCGATGGTCTAGCGTAGGACTAAGTTGGTAAACGTCAAATACCAGAAATTGTGTTTTATTAATAGTATTTCGCAATTAGTCTACGGAATAAGTCCTATACCTTCCCTAGTCCATGTTTATTAATTCGGGTTTAAAGCATAATTTTATATGCAATTCATTTTTAACTGAGAACAATTTTTGTTTGACACTATTATAACACAAGAAATTATAGAGTTGTAAAGTATGTTGATGAGGAGGCATAATACGAAATAAAATGTGGAATGTTGAGACTGTTTGCTCCTCTGACACTTGCTTCCATGTAGTTATAGGTAACTGCTATGAACAGTAGTAATTAACGCGTAATTCCGTTTGTCGGTTATGGACGGCTAATGCGTGGATCCTAGGGACTCTTCCTTATTGTACAGCATCGTCCATGTACAATGTGTGGTGATTTGCTCATTTGAGTTATATGCCATTCCTGGGACTGACAATTTTCCATCAGTTGTTTTTATGATGTAGATAATGACTGATGTGTGCAGTCGTTATGCATCCTTAGGATGCTTCCGTTACGGTACAGCATCATCCAAACGTGGATGATGTGTGGTCAAGGAGTGATGATTGTGTGAAGCAAGACTGTTACGGATTAACTTCTACTTCGGATTTTATTAAGACTTAATTGATACCTTATATTTGTTTCATGATTTCAGCACGGTTCACCCTCATGAATTAAATAAACAAATATTACGACACTTCTTTGTTTTTAATATTTTATTGACGAAATATGTGAAACATAATCTGCAAATTGTTGTTGTTTGTGGATTAATGGATTTTTTTTCACATACGACGGCATTAAAATAAGAACAACAATGAATTGTCGTAATCTTGTTTACCCTTATTCAATTGGCAAATTACAGAAAAAGTGTTTTCATTACAAATTAACTCATTTCGTTTGACATCCGGCTGAATTTGGCTGAATTTCATTTGACAGTTCTTTGACATTTAAAATTTAATTAAATAACTTGTAAAATTATAAAATTGCAAAAATCTTTTCCTAGATGTCTTGTTCCCGCTTAATATTAGAAAAACTACATTATCGTGCAGATATGAAAGAAGTTAATGAATTGGATTTAAGTGGTGCCCTATACCTAAATTTCTTTCTGTGACTTGGAAATGGAATGTTCCGTTTTTGGAAACAAGGCTATTGGCACAGCCGATATCATTTATTCACCCTAAATGTAGTCGATTTGATGAGGAAAAAATAGCAGCTGGCGATATATAATAATAATAGGTTGTTAAATCTCTGCGAGATATGGCCTTGGCGCCAAACTGGTGTAGTGTAATTCTTTAAAAAAAATAGACAAAAATATTTTGAAGTATATTTTCGACGCCGCTTAAATCCTCCAAATGAAGGAAACGGTTTCGAAATGGCAGCATTTTTTATCTGCCATTTGATGTACTTTTAAAAAAAATCTTGAAACCTGTCCTATATGATTTTTGTTTTTAATTTTCCCTAAAGTGAAAAATGATTTACAGGACAGCCAAGACAATTGCAATAGAAACCAAAAACCGTTTGAATCTATCAAATGAAGCAAGTACTTTGGAAATGACAGCTTCTCCAAATAAGCAATTCCAAGAAATGTCTACTAATTTCAAGGAAAATCTTGAAATCAACATACGCCAAGCTCTCATTTTCAAACTACTTGCTTGATTTCGATGATTAAAACTGTTCTGAGTGTTAATTTATCTCAGCTTCGAAATTCTGAAACGATTTTAAAATCAAGCGAAGATTTCGAAAATTTTCTATTAAAAAGTAGTTTTTGTCATGTTTTTGATAAATGAAAAATTACAAAATTACTTTCAGATGCAAATTTTTTGAAATATTTGCCCGAATTTAAAACGGTTTCAAGAACTTACAAGATGACATAATTTTAAACTCAGAACAAATTTAATCATCGAGAACAAGCAAGTAGTTTGGAAATCTTGATAGAAATTTTTCCAAATATTTGTTTGATGCATACATTATATATATAGATAAACCTAGGTTCCATATCCATATACATATGTAGGATTACCTTCCTAATTAACATAATTATTAAAATCCAAAATATATATATAAAGAATCGTTTTTAGATAGGTACCTGTGTACCTATTCCTTGAATCGTCCATTCGACAATTCATTAAATTAAGAACCAAAGTAAAGTAAAGTAATCTTACCTACATCGGCTTTAAACCTACATACCTAAATAATTATAACTACCTACTTTACTAATAACAGTTAATGCTTAGCTTCATTCTAGTTGTTAACTACAAGAGGAAGTTCGTACGATCTAGTCGTGCATTTTATTTGTTTTATTTTCTTTTTTTAAGCTATCTACATTAGCGAAGGTGCAACAAAAACTCGTCGTTTATTACCTATCATGAATCTTCCAGGGAATTTTGTTTCCCACGGAATATTTTATTCCCTCGAAATTTTTTCTGCGATCGTCAATCTCGCACAGAATAAATTTCCGCCGATTAATATAATGTATGAAATGACAGCAAAATCCCCTGGGAAAGCTCATTCACGATACCAATAAAGTTCGAGGGAAACTTTTGTACATCATTCACGCGCCCCCAAATTTCCTGGGATATTTTTATTCACGATAATCCCTATTACCGTACTTTACCTACTCTTATATAACCACAATTCAATGGAAATGACATCATCTCTACTACCTACAAAATTTCATTAAAAACCGGTCAGAGTCGTTGAGGTGTGAAAGCGAATCAAATACACAAACTCTCCCATTTGAATGATAATCCAATTTCTCATCCATATGCCTACCAAATTTTATTAAAAGCCATATTCAATGTATTGCGAAACAAACACCCAAGTATATTTTTTTCCTATTTAAGT
The DNA here is from genome assembly GCA_910595825.1 of Philhelius pedissequus. Classification (NCBI taxonomy): domain Eukaryota; kingdom Metazoa; phylum Arthropoda; class Insecta; order Diptera; family Syrphidae; genus Philhelius; species Philhelius pedissequus. The sequence goes on along the minus strand of OU343161.1, from coordinate 224,615,919 downwards.
CTCTCCCATATGAAGCTTTAAATTTTTTGGGATAAATATAACCTATATGATAATCCAGTGCCTCTACCTATCAAATTGCATCCAAACTTAAGTCGTTGATGCGTGTGCTTCTTGGCTTCTTGAGAACAAAAGCTTATGTTGCTATTTGTAGAATGACCAGATGTTTTAATGTGCTCTATATTTAATAAAAACAAATCTATCCCACGGGAAACATAAATTTTACCGCAATAAAAAGTATCCTGCGTGCTATTACAGATTATAATCTATGTCTATGCCAAATTTTATCCAGATTCGTTCAGGCGGCATCTATCCATCCATCCAAACGCTCACATTTATAATATTTGGGTCTATTCGGCGAGATCTTTTATTCTGTTATTCTGCTAATCTGTTATGAATTTTCATACAAAAGTTTAAGCTGTCAAAAAATCTTTTATGAATTATAATTTTGGTATTCTGCATGCTAAATCTGCTATGAAATCTGTTAAGAAATCTGTTAATGAGCTGTCAAAACTTCGAAATTCTCAACAAGTCTTTTACGAACTGTATTTTTGGTATTCAGCATGCCACAATCTGTTATGGAATCTTTTATGAATCATAAAAGAATAAAAGACACATTTTTGTTACTTTTATCATAAAAGATTTCAATATATGAAGTTAAAACTTTTATTTTGTTAATGAATTGTTCGTAAAAGGACAGATATAACAAAATATTATTAAAATACATAATAACAAGAACAAACATGTAAATAATTTCAAACTAATTATTTCAATACACGAAAGCACAGAACACATTTGATGGATGAAACGTAAAAGAAAGCGTCGCTTATCTTGCAGGAGTTCGTTTTACACAAGTTTTTATATTGGATATAATACATTCAGGAACTGTTATGGACAAATTGCAAAGATTATATATTATTTATCTACGCGAAACAAAACACGATAATTGCGCAGGTTAATATTTTCATTAGTCAGTGCCTACTGCCGAGAGTTCTTATTTACCTACTACAGCTGATAATTTGATAGCAGATTTTAGGTCTGTTCGTATAAATTTTTCTTTTTCGAAGTTACATAACAGACTTTTATAAAAGATCGAACTCCTGAATAACAATTATAAAATATCTTTTATGGTGAAGATCTGTTATGCATCATAAAAGAAAATTCATAGCAGAATAACAGATGTGGCAGAATAGGCCTAATTAGTAGGATAATAATGCAAGCCAAATGTATGTGTACATACTACATGGTATTAAAACTTAATAAAAGAAAAACCAACCAAAAATAATGTCGTATTTTGTTTTTATTTGGTTTCATCAGCAGTCTCATCATAAATTTCACATCATGTCCACCTTGCGGGCCTGAGTTTGCAAAATCTAAATAGTGCAATTGAACATCACACTCCGAAGAAATTGGCAAAATGATCCGAATTGTCCATCATGCCATCCTTCTTCGGATAGTCCTCATCACATCGATTGTAAGTTTCGCGCTTCTCAGGATCGAACAGTACTTCATAGGCAGCGCTTAGATCATGGAATTTAGTTGATGCGTCGGATCGTCCTTGGTCTTGTCGGGATGTATTTCTTTGGCCTGCTGGCGATATGCATTTTTAATTTTGTTTGTGGAGGCTGATTTTTCACATTGAAAATGGGATAAAATCACGACCGGCCAACGTGACCACAAAACAGAAGATTAATTGAACCATATTGGGCAGAATGAAATTTTAATTCCAATTTCCTGTGCAATGGCGAGGGCAATATCTAGCTGTTTTTCCAGTGCCAGGTGGGCCGTCGAAGGACTTCTTCAATTTTTATTTTTATTTTGAAACCACGAACCTAAACTTTATTGCTTTATTTTTCGCGTATCAACTTTCACTATCGATCAAGGAAATTATTCTGGGAAAATGTTTATCCTCACAACAAACAGCAAGCCATATGACAAGTTTGACAATTTGAATGAAATGGTGGTGCAGTTTGTATTCTATTTTGATTCACTTTATTCAGCAAAGGTGCGTTCGATTTGTATTTAAGTTTTACTGAATGGTTTCATTCAATTTTCGAGATAATTACGTGCAAATTATCTCAATTTGGAAATTTTATATTGTATGGGAAATGAGATAATTTGGGACTCAATTTGCAAATTGTCAACGAAATTACGTAATTTGCCCTAATGAAAACGGGCTATAACTCTTATACTATGTTCCCACCGAAGCGAAATCTCGGATTTCCTAGATTTCAACCCAAATCTGCGCATTTCACCATATAGTTTTGGGATTTCGAAATCCGAGATTTCGTTGAAATCACAACGAAATCCTAGTACAGATGAGGCCATTCACAGTGAACGAGTCCATTTTAAACTCACAATATTTTTGGGGAACAAATGAGTTTGAGGCAATAGAAAAATTTCAAAGGTCCTTTCTAAAGAAGCTGTTCAATCTTCCCATAAAAACACCAAACTATGCCCTATATCTCGAAACAGGCCTAACTAAAATTTTCACATACACGCTTAAGTTAAATGCAGACTACGTCGTAAGAACACTGGCGCATCAGGACAATCGGTTGACCAAACAAATGGCCCTGTACGAACTGCGAAATTCGGATTGGTGGGTGGCTAGGTGGAAGAATTTAGGAAATTCTTGTGGTGAAACGGTGGAGCTAGATCACAGCAATTTGTTGCACTTTAAAGAAAAGCTGTACAAAATAATTGAAACCCAGGAGGATTTTGTAAGGAATGCACATGTACAAGAAGCAAGGAAATCAGAAAGCAGATTCCTTTACTCTCAACTTAAGCTGAACCTAATGGAAGCTAACTATTTCAATGATGCGCTCACGTATAAAGAGATATCTCTTATATTTAAGACAAGATGTGAAGTCCTTGGCCTAAATGGAACTCCATATAATAACAGTTTTGTTCATTGTACAATCTTAAAGCTAAAGAAAATTGTTTCCACCTCATCAGTGTGTGTCCCATATTTGCACAACATCGAATTGCATACTTTGGACAGAAAATGTTTACCCTACAAGAAACAATTACATTGCTAATTTTGCGGGCAAGAGGAGGTGGATCGGTCGCGGTAGTGGGGATAGGTAGGAAAAAGGACGGGCTAGGATATTGGAAAGGAAAAGTTCGGAAAAGGGATAGAATGCTAAGTTCCGGGGGGCGTGGCCTGCTTGCTATGCACGGCATCAGCTCGTCGGACGGGGGGGATCTTGCCCCCGGAAACCTAACCTCACCTGCAAACAAAAAAACACATATCAGGCCTAAGGAAAGGAAAGGGAAATTGGAAGATAAAGACGGACGGACTATTGTCACATCAAGGCACTGCGGATGTTGTTGCAGTGAGGCCATTACCCACCCTACCTTAGGAATCTTCGGCCATTTTTAGATTCCCCCAAGATGGTGGATGATCAGTTTTGGATCATACCATCTTCACCGAAACTTAGCTACCTTTAGCACCCCTGAAAATATTTCTTCAATAGATCATGGTCTCACTTAGGAGGACCAAGAGAAAGACTAGATGTTTGACCATTGGCGTTTCCAAGTTTTATTTACATTTCATGTTTTTTGTTTTAAAACCAAAGTATATCTAAATGTCTGCTAACCACAAAACAAAAATACCAAAAAAAAACAATGAACTGAATTAAATTCAGTTGAAAACCAAAATAAATTATCCAAATAAAAAATAAACAAAGTGGTACTAAGAAAAGAAAACAAAATAAATAACTAAAAATCGATCACAGCAGTGCCAGACATTAATCAAAAAAAACCCTTATATCCTCATCGGTAATTTTTTCTTTTTTTTTCTCTGTTTTTTTTTTTTGAAACAAGGCGAAGACCCGGTTCCCTACCCCTAGAGAGCTCTTTGGAGGTACCTGAACCCAAGTAAAAACAATGGAATTAATTCCCCGGTGACACTCCTAATGAAACCGATCTTAGGTTTTACACAGAAAAAGTATCAAGAAGGGTTAGCAAATTAAATAATTTAGGTATGCATTTGTTTTTATAACTATAACTTCAGTTAAACTTAATATTTAATATTTAATAAATAATAGACAAACACAAACACAAATTTTCTTATATGAAAAGATATATCCACATATCCTTTTTTTTTGTTTTGATAAAATTGGTGATTTTCTCCTTTTCTTTTCTCTAGAAACTTTAAAAGACTCACTCTGACCGACTTCAACTGGGTTGGTGTTAAGCTACTTCGCTATGGATGGCCGTGGAGCTCCTTCGACTTCGCTGGTCTGGTTTTAGTGTCCCACTATGTCATTTCTCATGCGAGCCCGCTTAGGATCCACCGTATATAGTAGCGGCCAGGGAATCAGCACATCCAATCCAGCCCAATTTGGAAAAATCTTGGTCTATTCGGACAAATCCGGGATACAAAAATATGAAAAATTCCAAAAAAAACAGCTGCAGCGGCCCCGTACTGGGATACTTTGAAGGGCCGCCGAGAAATTACCTAAAGGGGTTTTTTGTACACTTATGACACCTTTCAATAAAAAACATTTAAAGAAAATAACTCACCACTTTAATTTTTTTTTTTTTTTTAATAGAATTTAAGTCTAGTCAAACGGCACAATAGGAGTTGGAATCTAGACGGTACTCCCCGAAAGGGATTCTAAAACATACAATGAATAATATTGAAAATTATATGCTAAACATAGCTAATCCATAAAACGCACCAGACAAAACTTTTTCCTTTTTTTTCTTATTTTAAATTTTAACTTTTAATTTAAGGTAAATTCTTCCCGGGTTTTTTTTTTTTGGTTCTTAGTATATATTTTTATTGAACGAATGACTACTGTCCACTTGTCAAACAATCGCCTTACCAATTATCGTGGGCCAAAATGAAAAAGTCGAAACTACTCATACCCACAAATTCTGGGATGATTTTTTTTTTCCTAACTGAACAACATCATCCGATCCTATCTCTATAAAGGGCATAACAACAACCAATTAAGAAAAAAAATTGCAAAAACAAACATGTATTGGTAATTGTTTAACGCATTGGTATGGGTGAACCACAAAAAAAAATAACCAGTGACTTTTGTACTTGTCCCTCTCGATCTTCGAAAGCTATGTCCATAAACTACGGCTATTATGTTTGCATCATCGACGATGCTCCTCGTCGATAGATGGGGCTGGTGCTTAAAATGTTTCCTTTCCTTTATCTTTTTTATAATTTCCAACAAATATAATTGATACTTTTCGGTAACTATGCGTGAAAAATATTGGAAAAGCTTAATTCCATCCATTAATGTCATAAAATCTTACTATAATATCACACAAAAAAAAATTAACTGTCACGGCAAGAATAACAATATAATCGCAAATCATGAATGAGAACAACAATTTAATGTAGAAACAAAGTTATGACGTTTGGACCGACAAGGTATAGTTTAAAAGTTGTAGAGACAAATTCACCACCAATGCTTTACGCTTCTGAACGGTACCGCCATAACTATTATAAGTTAGAGATCTTAGGTGGATTAATCTTTGGTCCAAGTGTTCCATTTCTCTATATTTGTTTCTCTATGGCATTCATTTTAAAAGCAGCTGGTAAACGCATTTGGACATTGGTATGTGCAAAATTACTTTTCTTTTTTTTTTCCATTATTATTATAATATTATTATATTTCAGGTATAATCTGTCGACGTTAACAAGGAAACCTCCCCCCGGCGCCGCAACAAAATTTGCTGTTTATTGGGATATATTGCCAATAAGCAGCAAAAATGAAACTACGGTCGCCGACAAAATCTACCAAAAAAGACGAGGGGGCCTTGGTACTAAGGCTGTCTACGATTGTCGCACGGAAGTACGCCCAAAAGGACAAGGAAGACTAGGATTTTAACACAGGTAGGAAATGCACTTTTCTTTCGCATTTTTTTATTCTAATCATATTTTTTTTTTTCCTCACGGTTTCAAGTTTTTGGCATTTTTTTTTTCTTTGGAAGACCACAGTGGGGAAAAACCCACGTTCAGCCGGGCATAAAAAGGAAATTTTTGGAAGCTATTCCACCGACGCCAATTCCAACAGTAAAGGTAAGTACCATGCGTATACATATAAATATGTTTGCCTCAACATTTTTTTCTCGTTCTATCTCTAGCATACACATTCTTCGTTCGAGGTCAGCGACCCTTTCACCGCCCTAACCTACGTCAACTCAACGCATTGCTTAGCGGGAATTGTTTTTTTTTCTTTCTGTTGTAGTTTCGGGTGAGTGGTTTCTTACTTATTTTAGGCATTTTATTTTATGAAAAAATGACAGTGTTCATGCAACTAAATAATAACTTAAACATGCGGACGAATTACGCTAAAATAGAAATATATAAATGTTGTATTAACAAAAAGAATTAAAAAGTGTTAAAATTAGTGAGTAAATAATTAAGAGTAGAAATAAAATAAAAATAAATAAATGAACTTAAAATCAGTATCACAGTCACTAGTTCCGATCTTAAAAATAATATCACCGATTTGAAAGGGAATTACTAAGCCTAAAGTGCAGATATATATAAAAGTAATTTGTAAATATCACAGTAGTAGGTATTCAGTCTTTCGGAAATCACAGAGGCTTGATAATAGTTAGTAAAAGTTATTTTAATATCAATAAATAAATAAAAATTAATAGTTGTTAGGAATATTTTAAAATAAAACCAATCATGCAATTAATAAAATATATAATGAACTATATAAAACTTCTTTATTTTCATGGACTCCTTTTTTTTTTTTTTTTTTTTCTTTTTAATCGTGAACTTTCGACGAATCGTCTTTTTCATTTGTGAATAGAAACTCTTAAGCTTGAACGGTTTTGAATGAAACCGAAAATTAGGTACATTGGAAGATTAAATTAGCAAATAAAACGTGACAATACAAACAAAAAATAAATAAATAATAATTTACATTACTGGCGAATATATCAACAAATAAAGAAAGCAATACAAAAAGCAAGGAATAATTTGACAGAAAGTTTTTTTTTTTTTCCAATTGTCGGCTCATTGTTTCAAATCTTTCGCGTGAAATATTCCAATTTTTTTTCCATTAAGGTTTTCTACTTCATACATATGATTTCCGATCCGTTTTATTATGCGGCATTTTACGTATTTTGGTGAAAGTTTTGCCGACACATAGTTTGCAGAATCACTTGAAACAAAATTCCTCCGATAGACTTCCTGTCCGGGTGAATATTGAACCGGTTTGCAACGGACGTTATATATTTTTGCCGAACTATCATTGACCTTCATTATATGCTCACGAATTTGTCTTCTTATGCACTGCAATCGATTTTGCCTGGGAATAGTCAACAATTCGTTGTCATCTATCGCATTCAGCTTTTTCGCTAGTTCATAACTGCTACCGTGCATCATCATATTAGTACCGAATAAGGCATAAAATGGCGATACCCCAGTAGAGCTATGAACAGAACTCCTTAACGCGCATGCGATATCACTAAGGTGCATATCCCAGTATCGTTGGTCATCTTTAAGGTATGATCGGATAGCAGCTAACAACGAGCGGTTAACCCTCTCCGACGCATTCGATTGCGGTGCATAGTAGGCGGTTTTGAAATGCCTTATACCATATTTAGTTAGCATGTTTTCAAATTCTTTGGCCACAAATTGCTTTCCATTATCCGAATGGATTATTTTTTGGAACTCCAAACATGTTGAAGACATCTTCTTTTAAAAATTTTATCACGCTTGACGTACTTGCTTTTCGTAACGCTTTTAACAACACAAATTTGGACAAATGATCTAAAACAACGAACACGTATACATTTCCTAACTTGGACCTCGGATAAGGCCCTAAAAAGTCAATGTATATTTTTTCAAAAGGACGATTACTACAATAAGCCGTTACAATAGGGGGACGAGAAACTTGATTAGTCGCTTTACATTGCTTACATACACTACAATTAGAGACATATTCACGAACATGCACAGTCATATTAGGCCAATAGAAATAGTTTCTAAGTCGATTTAGTGTTTTTGCTATACCGCCATGAGCAGACTTAGGAGGTTCATGAACCCTTCTTATAATTTCTTCGGTTAAACCCGATGGTACCCAAAGGAGCCAAGAATGTTCTGACATTTCTTCTTCGCCTAACTTCTTGAACGCTTTCTTGTACACATATCTGTCTTCATATTTTAAATCTGGTAGCTCATCTTTTCGTTCGATTACCGTTTCGATGAGATCCAAATATTCGTCGGACAGGAATTCCGCGGATTTTAAGTCAATTAACGGGGCTACCTCTTCCAGAGCCAGGGAATCTACGTGCACACGAGAAAGAGTATCCGGAACTACATGTTGGCTGCCTTTACGGTGCTGTATGTCGAAGGTATAGGACTGCAACGACAAACTCCACCTTGCAAGTTTACCACTCAAGTCCTTCATGCTCATCAACCATTGAAGGCTTGAGTGAAGTCCATTCCCTCGACATAAGCCCGGAATTTCTTCACAGCCATAACCGCGGCCATACACTCCTTCTCGGTGACACTGTAATTCCTCTGACTTTTGTTAAATTTTTGTGAAAAATAAGCTATAGGGACCTCCTCCCCTTGCTCGTCCAACTGGGACAGTACGGCACCAATTCCCGCGTCCGAAGCATCACATTGTATATAAAATCTTTTTGTAAACTCCGGGCGCGAAAGAACCGGTGCCGAGATCAACGCTTTCTTCAGATCCACAAATGCTCTCAGCGCCTCGTCAGTCATCTTAAATTTGTCGCTCCTCTTCTTTAACAAGTCAGTCAAGGGTGCAGTCAGGGTGGAGAAATCTTTTATGAATTTCCGATACCACCCTGCCATGCCAAGCAGCCTCCGAATCTGCCTCGGGGATTTTGGAATCGGGAAATCCGTGATCGCCTCTACCTTAGCAGGATCGGTCTTGAACTTCCCACCACCAACTATGAAGCCCAAATATTTTAACTCCTTGAAACAAAACTTAGATTTCTTCATGTTGTTGGTGAGATTAGCTCTGCGTAAGCAGTCGGCTACTTCATTTAGCAAGGTGATATGCGTCTCGAAATCCGGTGCCATGATAAGCAAGTCATCGAGATACACAAAGACGCGCTCCCTAAGTCGTGCAGGAATTACCTTATCCATCAACTGGCTCAACCGCTGAGCTGCATTACACAACCCAAACGGCATCACTGTGAATTGGTACAAGGGTCTTCCCGGTACCGCAAAGGCAGTCTTTTCCCTACTCCGTTTCTCCAGCGGTATTTGCCAAAATGCTTCTTTTAGATCGATACTACTCATTTAGATTGCATCCGGAAATCGGCTTGTGAGTCCCTCGATATGGGGGAGAGGGTTAGCGTTCTTCTTCGTCAATGAGTTCACCTTACGGGAATCCAAGCAAAGTCGATTTTTGCCTGGTTTCCGCAATAGAACCACCGGTGAACACCACGGGCTTTCACTCTCCTCAATAACGCCGAGACTCAACATACGATCTAACTCTTCATACAAAATGGCCTGTATCGCTGGAGAGACAGGGTAGTGACGCTGTTTCACAGGAAGTGCATCCCCTGTATCGATGACGTGTTCCATCAACGCCGTCTTTCCAAGACCATCACGTTCGAAACATAAAAACCTCTCTTTAACTGCATCCAGCCTGGCCTGTTGATCATAGTTCAATTGATGAACATTCGAGGAATCTAATGGTTCACCAATCGAAATACTACTTATGATTCCCGGGGCTAACTGGAATGCTCTCCAAAAGTCCACCCCAAGATAGATTTCCTGATCCAAACTGGGCACGAGGAAGAAAGTAAGCCCCTCCTCTTTATCTCTATATTTAACTCTAATTTCAACTTTGCCCACTATTGACTGACTTTGGCCATCAGCGGTCCTAACTCCTGAAGTAAATGGGATTATAGGGCAACCAAGTTGCTGAATCAATTGCTTACATCTTTGCCTAAAATGCTTACGCTGGCCCCGCTGTCCAGCAAACCTAAAAATTCTTTCGAACCAATTTGAATCCTCGCATATGGTCGGGGATCTGATTCTAAATTTAAAATTGTTGAAGATATTCTTATTTTGGTATCTTTTCTGGCCTTAAATCTGGCTCTAGCCTTTAAAATATTTTTCGACGGGACGCCAATCGCACTACTGAAAATCTTAGTTTTAGCTTCTTCGTATGCTTTGAGACGGATATGAAGTGGCTTTAACTCCACTAATTTTCTTTCTTCAACCTCTTTTTCAATTTCAGAATTTTCTTCACGCTTTAAAATTTTTATTTTTTTTCCTTTTTCATCTGCCTCATTTCCTTCTTTTTCAGTTATTACATATTTCGGGGGTTTTACTTTGAGGTTGAACGCGATTCCCCCAGAGCCTTCGCGTCCTTCGCTCAGTTTTCCTGGTGGCATCGCGGACAACTCGGCGTCTTAACACCCTCCTGACCACACTTGAAACAAAATAAGTTTCTTACATCTGACTCGCAGTCAAAGTAGGTGTGTCCCTGCACTTTGCAGTTCCAACATATAAGATTTGTTGTGTCAGCATACCGCCGTGGAGGATTTTTGGAACGTGCTGCCCCGAACTGATAAGCCGCCAGTTGTTCATCCGACGGCAGATACTCCTCTTCATAAACTAACTCATTTACGCTGAACTTATTAGGGGGCCTACCAGTTGGTTTGGGTAGGTCTCGATCTCTTTTCGGCAAGGCGGCTTCAGCTTCCTTACACACATACCGGAGTTGATCGAGTGAAAAGATCGCTTGCGGAAACACTAAATTCCTAATTTTTTCATTCAAATTTCTTTTTATAATTTTCACCATATCGGCCTCTGGAATCGGCATCTTCAATTGGAATCTCATTTTGTTTATAGCGGCAAAGAATTCCTCGCTATTTTCATAGGAATATTGTTTTCGGTCTAAAATGTTTCGTACTATTTCTAGATCGGTCACGGGGTTTTGATACCGGCTTAATAAGGCTTCTTTTAAGGTAGGCCAATCGAAGTCTCTATCTACCTGTAATTGCCAAAACCAATCGTAGGCTGGACCAGAAAGTAGTTGGTGAAAATCTCTTAAGATTTCGTTCCACGAACATGCGTATCTACCCTGCAATTTCTCCAACCTAAAAACGAAGTCTTCAACGCTCAACTTGTCTGAGAGACCATCGAATTTTAGGCCCCATTTATCCACCTTAACCGGGGCCTTATAACCGTAAGGGGGCATACCTGGATTAATAACCGGAGGTGGAAAAGGAAACGGGGTGCAAGGTGGCTGAAAAGGTCTTTCTGGAGCTACTGTCAAAGGTTTTGATGTCGGTGGTGGCCCTAAAGGAACAGTCGGCTGTAGAGGTAGAGAGTTATTTGTGGCTGGAACTGGAAGGACCAAGTTCAATTTTTCGAGGAAGTTGCTGAGTTGCCTCTCTATTTCTTCGCTTACACGAGCCGTTACGTCCTTCTCCAAACTCTTTTTACAGGTAGACATACTTCTCGCTATTCCAATATTAATAAAATGCTCTAACTCTGGCGTAACTGTTTTTTGTTTTGTTTTAGGTAAAGTTCGGGCAATACATTCAAGGATTCCTCGCGAACCATTGTTGGATGGAATACCTTGGGACCTAACCTCGTTCTCTCTACCTATATCTTGCCTCACCGTATTGTCGAGAGAACCGAAACTTTCTTGTCGAGGTGACACTCCTTGGGCCCCCGCACCGCTTATATCACTATATGGGGGTGTTGATATAGAATCTGTATGGGCACTGGTATTATGGATATCTGGTAATTGAGCGCTATCTACATTGATAGATGTGGATCGGACACGCCTAACTGTTTTCAGAGGGGAATGTAAAACTCGGTGTCTAGCACCTTGGTCTAAATTTTGCGTAGCCGACCTAGTAATTCTAGCCTCATCAATTTCAGCATTCCGAATCATTCGCTGTATGCGTTCCTCTTCATTTTTATCAGGATATGCCATTTTCCGATTTAAATTGTAGCCGATTCAACAAAAATAACGAATTCCACGACCGCAGTTTAACAACAATAACAAGAAAAGAAAGTGGTGAGTTTAAAAAGTAAAGTATAAAGTTTTTTTTTTTTAAACTAATCCGACGAAATATAAATTTTTCGTAAACAACGATATTTGTACCAAAAAAAATAATAAATAACAAAAACTATCAAAGTCTAACAAAAAAAAAATATGAACAATATATAAATGTATAAAAAAAATTATGTAAACTAAATGAAAACTGATTTGAAAAAAAAACCGAAAAGAAAGATAAATTATTCGAAAAAAACTGTTAAACTTGAACTAAAAAAACGTATATAACAAAAGAAGTTATTAAATGACAAGAAAAAAAAATGTATGTAAATAAATAACCAAACAAAAATAAAAAAAATGAAGAAACAAAACTGTGAACTTATAACCAAAAACAAAAAAAAAATAATTAACGTTCGAAACGAACAAATATTTTTCAGAAATGTATTTGAACTTAACAAAAAAAATCGTAAATTAACAAATAATAATAAAAAAACTAAGATGTAAAACAATTTTAAACCATTAGGTATTTCAATAACGAAAAACGAAATTTTAAAAACAAAAACAAACGAGATAATTACAAAAAAAGGTAACTAATCCAAAATCTATCTTATCGTTTTTCAAAAATTTAAAGAATTCTTTTCTTCAGAAAGAAAGCCTAAATTAATTTAAACTAAATAGACTTGATTTGAAAATGTATTGTTCAATATCGAAATTTTATCTTAATAAAATGACTGAATTGAAGATGATCGTAAAGAAATAACAAAAATAAATAACTTAAAAAAAACAATCAATCAATAAATACTTAACTCAAAAACAAAGCAAACACCTAACAAAAGATTATACCAAAAAAATATTATTCTGGAAACGAAGTTTCCCACGAAAAAAAACCATAAAACCAAAAACGTTACCTAAAAATTTTACAAAAACTTAATATTCTAAAGATGTTTCTTCCTTAAATATGAAGGTTATTTTGTAACTTTTCGAAACCAATCCAAGTTCAAAAATTAACGAAAAATAACAATTAAAAAGATTGAATGATTTCTTACAGTTTTAAATTTCTTTTCTAAAACAAAAACTTAAACTCGCAAGGAAATTTCTTTGAACAAAATATACTATTAAGCTTAAACGAGAACAGAAACACGACTAATAAAAATTCGAGAATTTGTAAACCAAGTAAATCTATATTTATATATTTTATATTATTAAGTAGTTATTTATAACTCGTAAAACTAACATTTGGTAACTTTAAACAAAAAATTTTTTTTTTTTTTTATTTATAGTATTTTGCTAGCTTATTAGTGTATATATATATAAACATATATATATATATATATATATATATATATTTTTTTTTTTTTTTTTTTTTTTTTTTACTAACGATAAAGATTTTATGAAAGTTTTTAACAAATGACGAAGACCATTTCACTTTTGAACGTAATTGATGGTTGAGGTATATGTTTTAAGTTTTGGTTTCATGAGCATGCGGGGTGCTTCCGTTAGCTTCTACTCGGTGGTTTCTTTCGCTACATGGTATGATCCTACCAACGATCATCACTAAAACTAGAAGACATCAGACGGACGAACTAAAATCCCTGATGTGACAATAATAATATGGGAAAACTACTAGAAACACTAACAAATCACATTACAAAGTTTTCTCTCATCGTTCCCGCAATTCTAGTCTGTCTCAAGGACCTTGCTAGAAGACATGAAACGGTGAGATAAAACTGGACAAAAAATTTTGGAACGGTGATGTCGGACTAAACGTCACACACAATCACCGCTACCAAATAGAAAATGACAAGACTGTAGGATTGAAAATTGAAAATTAGAAATAGATTAGTAAAAATAGTAAGGATAGGCATAGGGAAAAACAATACTAAAATACGCTATCTGATCTTACTCAAGCTTTTGCAAAAGAACGTCGCAATACACCTAGGTTCGTCAGTGACCTTCCTGATGCAGACATACGCCTTTTTCAAAAACTTCAGTAATGCCAAATAAACGCATAACACTTATTAACCGCAGTCGCTGTGAATTTCCAAACACTCGTCGCAATACGACTAGGTACGCCTGAGGCCTTCCTGTTGCAGACTTACGAGTTTTAAAAATTCACAGCAAGTTTGGTTGGGTACTTCACAACATAAACGAACTGAAACAAAGACTACAAAAACTATCTCGTCAAAAAAACGTTTCAACTAGGTTGAAAAAACGCTTTAGCGACGTTGGGCGCCATAATTGTTGCGGGCAAGAGGAGGTGGATCGGTCGCGGTAGTGGGGATAGGTAGGAAAAAGGACGGGCTAGGATATTGGAAAGGAAAAGTTCGGAAAAGGGATAGAATGCTAAGTTCCGGGGGGCGTGGCCTGCTTGCTATGCACGGCATCAGCTCGTCGGACGGGGGGGATCTTGCCCCCGGAAACCTAACCTCACCTGCAAACAAAAAAACACATATCAGGCCTAAGGAAAGGAAAGGGAAATTGGAAGATAAAGACGGACGGACTATTGTCACATCAAGGCACTGCGGATGTTGTTGCAGTGAGGCCATTACCCACCCTACCTTAGGAATCTTCGGCCATTTTTAGATTCCCCCAAGATGGTGGATGATCAGTTTTGGATCATACCATCTTCACCGAAACTCAGCTACCTTTAGCACCCCTGAAAATATTTCTTCAATAGATCATGGTCTCACTTAGGAGGACCAAGAGAAAGACTAGATGTTTGACCATTGGCGTTTCCAAGTTTTATTTACATTTCATGTTTTTTGTTTTAAAACCAAAGTATATCTAAATGTCTGCTAACCACAAAACAAAAATACCAAAAAAAAACAATGAACTGAATTAAATTCAGTTGAAAACCAAAATAAATTATCCAAATAAAAAATAAACAAAGTGGTACTAAGAAAAGAAAACAAAATAAATAACTAAAAATCGATCACAGCAGTGCCAGACATTAATCAAAAAAAACCCTTATATCCTCATCGGTAATTTTTTCTTTTTTTTTCTCTGTTTTTTTTTTTTTGAAACAAGGCGAAGACCCGGTTCCCTACCCCTAGAGAGCTCTTTGGAGGTACCTGAACCCAAGTAAAAACAATGGAATTAATTCCCCGGTGACACTCCTAATGAAACCGATCTTAGGTTTTACACAGAAAAAGTATCAAGAAGGGTTAGCAAATTAAATAATTTAGGTATGCATTTGTTTTTATAACTATAACTTCAGTTAAACTTAATATTTAATATTTAATAAATAATAGACAAACACAAACACAAATTTTCTTATATGAAAAGATATATCCACATATCCTTTTTTTTTGTTTTGATAAAATTGGTGATTTTCTCCTTTTCTTTTCTCTAGAAACTTTAAAAGACTCACTCTGACCGACTTCAACTGGGTTGGTGTTAAGCTACTTCGCTATGGATGGCCGTGGAGCTCCTTCGACTTCGCTGGTCTGGTTTTAGTGTCCCACTATGTCATTTCTCATGCGAGCCCGCTTAGGATCCACCGTATATAGTAGCGGCCAGGGAATCAGCACATCCAATCCAGCCCAATTTGGAAAAATCTGGGTCTATTCGGACAAATCCGGGATACAAAAATATGAAAAATTCCAAAAAAAACAGCTGCAGCGGCCCCGTACTGGGATACTTTGAAGGGCCGCCGAGAAATTACCTAAAGGGGTTTTTTGTACACTTATGACACCTTTCAATAAAAAACATTTAAAGAAAATAACTCACCACTTTAATTTTTTTTTTTTTTTAATAGAATTTAAGTCTAGTCAAACGGCACAATAGGAGTTGGAATCTAGACGGTACTCCCCGAAAGGGATTCTAAAACATACAATGAATAATATTGAAAATTATATGCTAAACATAGCTAATCCATAAAACGCACCAGACAAAACTTTTTCCTTTTTTTTCTTATTTTAAATTTTAACTTTTAATTTAAGGTAAATTCTTCCCGGGTTTTTTTTTTTGGTTCTTAGTATATATTTTTATTGAACGAATGACTACTGTCCACTTGTCAAACAATCGCCTTACCAATTATCGTGGGCCAAAATGAAAAAGTCGAAACTACTCATACCCACAAATTCTGGGATGATTTTTTTTTTCCTAACTGAACAACATCATCCGATCCTATCTCTATAAAGGGCATAACAACAACCAATTAAGAAAAAAAAATTGCAAAAACAAACATGTATTGGTAATTGTTTAACGCATTGGTATGGGTGAACCACAAAAAAAATAACCAGTGACTTTTGTACTTGTCCCTCTCGATCTTCGAAAGCTATGTCCATAAACTACGGCTATTATGTTTGCATCATCGACGATGCTCCTCGTCGATAGATGGGGCTGGTGCTTAAAATGTTTCCTTTCCTTTATCTTTTTTATAATTTCCAACAAATATAATTGATACTTTTCGGTAACTATGCGTGAAAAATATTGGAAAAGCTTAATTCCATCCATTAATGTCATAAAATCTTACTATAATATCACACAAAAAAAAATTAACTGTCACGGCAAGAATAACAATATAATCGCAAATCATGAATGAGAACAACAATTTAATGTAGAAACAAAGTTATGACGTTTTGACCGACAAGGTATAGTTTAAAAGTTGTAGAGACAAATTCACCACCAATGCTTTACGCTTCTGAACGGTACCGCCATAACTATTATAAGTTAGAGATCTTAGGTGGATTAATCTTTGGTCCAAGTGTTCCATTTCTCTATATTTGTTTCTCTATGGCATTCATTTTAAAAGCAGCTGGTAAACGCATTTGGACATTGGTATGTACAAAATTACTTTTCTTTTTTTTTTTCCATTATTATTATAATATTATTATATTTCAGGTATAATCTGTCGACGTTAACAAGGAAACCTCCCCCCGGCGCCGCAACACTAAACTACTGTGTTTGGAAAAAACTGTACCTGTTTTTAAAAGACATATTAAAATACCGAATGCTACTTATAACTGAATATGAATAGTTAACTTAATTCTTACCTTTCTTACTTTTGTATATTCATATATAAATATCTTATATCTTTTAAATTTGCCAAACGAGCTGACGGCAAAGCTAAAGCTTTAAAATTTATTATAAATGTTTGTAAATGAAATATTAAGATATCAAGCAATAAATTACTTACTTACTTTACTTACTTACTTACGTGAAAATCCTTTTACGTACGAATTCCTTCGCGCGGCAGGCGCCTTGTCGTGGTGCGAAGGCTTAAGTTTCAAAGACTTATCTGACCTGCTGGCTTGGTGACAACCCCCAGAACGGTAGTAATTTTTGAGGAGAAACGAACGAAGACCTGCCCCCCCTAATCCAGGGTGTAAGGTGAACCGTGCCCATTGGATGGTTTGCAGTCAGGGGGTATACCGACTGTATTATAAAGGTGTCTCCTTGAAACCAGGTCGAATCAAAGAGCAACTAGACCCTACCATATCATGCGGAGCTCTGATATGGCGGATCCCATTATTTCTCTGGCTACTCGCGGGAACAAAATTCATGCCAAAACAACTAAGACAAAAAAATAACAAAAATTACAAAAAGTTCAACACTGCGCGAGATGTTAACGCAAGTGAATACGCAGATCGAATGGAGAGAGATCTCCGTGGAGACGATCTGAGACCGGAAAGTAGTAAGTACCTGAAGAGGATGCTTTACGGGAACTCACGAAACCGGGCAGTAGAAGAAACGTCGACCTCTAGTCAAGGCAAAACATCTCCTAGACAAGAGGCAAGCGCCACTCCAACTACAGCTTCCACGTAGCAGTGAGACAAAAAGCTTAACCGAGGGTAAGAGGAAAAGTTGCCAAATAACTCCTCCCCAAAGGCAAGAAGCGTCAAATGAGGAACCCAAGCTCGCTGAGACAAATCCCGTCCATCACAGGCTCTCTTATGCAGCTGCGGCCTTGAGTGTCAGTTTTTTTTCTTAAACGGACGCGCGCACTAAAGGGGTTTTGATTACCCTTAAAATGAACAAGCACAGTGCGAGCGTTAGGAAAGTATGGAAGGATGCAAGAAGAGATACCGATGCACAGTGGTTTTGAATTTCTGAATATCAAAATGGGAGGGGAAAATAGAGCCGGGTAAAGTATTCCACATTCGAGTTGTACGGCTAAAGAAAGATTCTCTGTACTTAACAGTTCGACCGAAGTTGGGCTCAAGGTTAAACTGATGAGCATTCCCAGAAGCGCGGGTATTACGGTTGAAAAGTTTAAGGGGAGGAATGCAACTGGCTATTTCGATCGAACATTGTTTATAAAAATAGCGATAAAATAGTGAGAGACATATAACATTTCGACGATGTTCTAGAGATGTAAATGTTTCCACAATAGTTCTATCGCCAATCATTCTTCGAGCTCTATTTTGAATTCTATCCAAAAGATTCAAATGAGTTTTTGGAGCTCCTGCCCAAATGTGCGAGTTATACTCCAGCTTTGGACGAATGAAGGCCTTATAGATTACAGCCAGATCAGACGGGGAGAAGAATTTCTTGCACCTTCGAAGAAAGCCCAAACACTTTGCAGCGTTTTTGGCGACATAAAATATGTGTTCATTCCACAGAGGTGGTCTGTGATGCACATGCCGAGGACTGAAAGCTGATCGGTTTCTTTAATGCAAGTGGCGCTCATGGATAGCGGCATGGGGTGTGGGTTCTGCTTTAACAACAGAAGACAGCACTGAGTTTTTGAAGCATACAATTCTACGCGGTTTTTTATTTCCCATTGGACAATGCTGTCAAGATCAGAATTTAATGAGCTTATCATACGCTGCCGTTCTAGTTGCACATCCGAAAAACAAGGAGGTGCATCTGAAAATGAATATGAAAAGCTGAGAGTACTATCGTTAGCAAAACAATTAAGTGGATTAGAAGTTTCAGATAAGAGATCATTAATAAAAATGAGAAAGAGGGTCGGAGACAATACGAAGCCCTGGGGCACACCAGCATTTATTTTGTGGATATCAGACTTGAAACCGTCCAATACAACTTGTAGTGAACGGTCCGAAAGGTAATTTCTAATCCAACGAAGAAAAGATTCATCGATACCAAATGAAGCATTTTCGATAAGAGAGCTTGATGCCAAGCTCTACCAAATGCTTTTGAAATATCAAGCGCAATAATCTTACTTTCTCCAAAACGACGTAAGGATTTGTGCCACTGTTCGGTGAGATATACCATCAGATCACCAGTGGACCTATTGCTACGAAAGCCACACTGCCGGTCATTAAGTTGTTTTCTTTCTACAAGATATTTCTTGAGCTGATAATTAATCAGCGTTTCCTTGGAAAGAGGGGATGATAGTGCAATTGGACGGTAATTAGAGGGTGAAGAAGATGCTCCTTTTTTAGGGACAGGCTGGACAAATGCTGTTTTCCATCCACTCGGAAAGATACCTGTAGAGTAGAACAGACAGAAAAGCTTACGCAGTGGTTTTTCCAGCGTTGAAGAACACCTCTTCAGAACAATGGGAGGGATACTATCCGGGCCAGCGGATTTGTATATGTCAAGATCTTTGAGGACTCTAACAACTGCACGAGTGCGAAAGAAGATTCGTCCCATAAAATCATTTACGCTCTCAAGTACTGCAGGAGTCATAACACTTTCTGACAGCGTCGAATTAACAGCGAACTGCGCTGCAAGCAAAATGACTTTTTCGCGAGAACTGACAAAAGGGATGTCATTAAAGATGAGCGTTGGAACCGAAGAAGAAGTTGAATTTCGAATATTTTTTACAAATGACCAAAAATTCTTACTACCTTTGGTACATTGTAGTATTTTTTGCCTTAATTTTTGGTCATGCAAAAATTTGGTTCTGCGAATGTGAAAGTTGCAAGTCTTTCTAGCTTGTTGAAACTTTTTCCGGTTTTCCTCAGTGGGGTTCGCTTTATAATTCCGGAAACTGACTTCTCTAATCCTAATAACCTCTTTACAGCTTGAATCGAACCATCCATTTTCTTTCGGTTTGATAGATTTCACCCTATTCGGGATAAAATTTCTCATTCCGTAAAGGATTAAATTTGTTATCATACCTGCGCTGGAGTCTATGTCACTACCGAGGAAGCATAATGACCAGTTAAAGTTTCTGAAGAAATTATTGAGACCGTCCCAGTTGGCTTTCCCATATTGCCAAACGGTTCTCATAGGTGGTTTTTCTTTAACTGAGTGTTGTTGGCATGAGAAATTTGCAGATATGACACAATGGTGTGATGTGCCTAGAGGCGATAATACATTTAGCGTGTATTTATTAGGGTCAGAGGTAAGGAACAAGTCTAGTGTTTGCGGTTTGACCTGCAACGTCAGGTATTCGAGTTGGCTCATCAACAATCTGCGTCAGTTGGTTTACCTCAGCAAATACCTCAACATACCTTCCTTCTGGTGTTGTCTGGCTCGAAAAGCGGAGCCAACTAGAACTGTGTACATTGAAATCGCCCGCAATGACGATTTCAGTGTGAGGATAATGGGAAACAATTCTTTGCATGGAGTCGGACAAAGCATCAAATTCGTTAAAAGTTGAAACTCTGTCCAAATTTGGGCTTCGATAAATTAAACATGTGTGTATGATGTGCTTATTTACCGTGAATTTTAACCACATGAAATTAAAATTTGTGTTTGAGCACAAGCCATATTGTGGTTGGAGTTGGTACGCTACATCATTTCTTACGTATACGGCGAGACCATGGTGGGAAAAGAATAATGGCACTAAGTTGTACCCAAACAGACGAAATTGCCCTTGATCAGAATTTTCGCCTATTTGGGTCTCACTCAGTGCCAAAACAGCTGGCCTGTATTTAACAGTGTGGACATACGCGGAACAAAAAATTTTCCTAAGCCCGCGAATATTGGTATAATCGACTCTAAAACTACCAACCATTTTAACATTTAAAAACAAATAAAACACAAGTCAGGCCTGCACTCACGGGATAAACAATTTTTGGACTAAAACCGGCTTTCGTCTGTAGTCCAAGCACACGATATGATTTCAGCTGAGCGAAGAATTATATACATGAACATGTGTTAGTATTTCTATCGTATTTTACCTTTTAAACTGTTGTGTTAGTTTTACTCTTCGTTTTTTGTTTTTTACGGTGGAAATTTCAGTTCGTTGCATACTGACTGGACTGCACACTTCGCTTCCCTTGCACACGAAACCGGTTTTAGTCCGGTGGAAATAGACTCGTGCGTGCAGGCCCATTTAAACGAATTTATATGCATTTTAACTTTGACGGAGCGTTTTTTTGAAGTACCGCGCGTCCATTCTGTTCAGCCAATAAAATCGAACCCTGAGTTTTCTTTTGGTTCTGTTCAGTATAAAAGCTTTCCTCCCTTTAAGAATTGCCTACGTCACTATGGAGGAAGCATAGATGCCTGTTAAAGATGATGAAGAAATTATTAAGAGCGTCGAATATGAGAGGTGCGTTTTTTAGAAAACAAATCTATCGTTCACAGAGAATATTTGTATCTGTAATTATTCCTATCCTCGTGATTTGATTTTTTATGAAGAGGTAGAACCTCAGCAATCTTTAAAGCATTAGAAAAAAACACCTCCAAAAACATTTTTATTTAATATTTATGTGTGAGAGAGCATCAACAACATTATAGGCTATATTTTTTAACTAATTATTAGAATAATTATACGGGGATAACTGGATTACAAACATTAACTTCCTATATTTACTACGTTTATATGGAGAATTGAATCGGTATTGAATCAGGATTTAGCATTTAGGTCGTTGTATACTTGTATCGGATTAAAATCGGATTACTCTATCCAATCCCACTAAACGAGCTGGAGCGAATTGAAAATATATTTATATACCTGAATCGAAGATTTGAAGAATCGAATTCACATCTGATTCTTGGTGTCTGTGGCCACCAATAGTGTATTTTTTTTGGTTCAGTGGGTTTCCGTTTCCTTTGGATTTTTTCTGTTGCATGTTTTTCTTGTTTATTCTGTGGTAATGGCGCAGCGAGTAAAGTGCTTGATTGCTTACTTAGACGTGTGGGTTCGATACCCACGCTAGGCGCATTCTTTTATATCCCTCCAATTTTAATTGGATGGCGCCCATTGGTTAAAAATGCGACAGTCAATACCTGGTTCTCAAATCCACTGTGCCAAACTAGTGCCGTGCAATTCAGGTTGCATTTAAAAGACCTTAGGTTTTACAAGCATATAGTTAAATTTAAAAAAAAAAACTTTGATTGTCACTTCGATTCCATTTTAATTCAATCTTCCTATCCCGCGAGGACATATACCTGAATCGAAATCCCAATTCTGATTCGATTCCCCAATTCACTCAAATAACCGTGGTAATTGATTCTTAATCGAATACTACACAGCACATGTACCGAGATTCAGGGAGTGAAGTGAGATGACTCGCCTTACTCGGTGTCTCATCTCACTTTCCGCCAAAAAGTAATTCAGCTATTTAGGTGAAATGAGTATGTTCGAATTTAATTTCGAACACCTAAATGTCTTGAAGCAACAGCAAATTGTAGGTAGCTATAACCCCAGCAAACATTTTAATTCAGAAATGAACGATAATTAATTCACAAAAGTGAAGAAACCGTCCGAAACAGAATTCACTTTTGATGCAATTTGATTCCTTTTACCTGGGCTCTTAGACACGATTTGAATCATTGTAATGATTCATTTATGATCTGAAAATTCGTCATTTAAATTAACGTATATAAGCCTTCCATATATTCATTTAAATGATTAATGCCTGAATCTCTCCTAAATCATAAAAAATATTTCCGATAAAATTCGTTTAAGTTATGGATTTCTTAGTATATATACCTTCACTTAATCATATCGGAATCATTTTTACGATTCAGAAAAGGTTCAGGCATTAATCACTTAAAGGAATATATGGAACCCTTATATACGTTCATTTAAATGAAAAATTTTTAGGTCATAAATGAATCTTCAAAATGATTCAAATCGGTGTCTAAGAGCCCAGGTTAAAGGATTCAAATTGCATCATAAGTGAATCCTTTTCTTCTGATTCATTTATGATTGTATATTTCATCGGTGAGCCTCTGGAACATTTTTTGATTTGCCTCTTGGTTGGCTTTTATAGCTTCCATGACTTCTTAATTGTTACACGATGCTATAATTAAAGCAATGACTTTTATGTTTCTAAGAAAATTGACCACAATTTTTGTACATACCTTTATGTTTTATTGTTTGCTTTTGTATATAATTTTTTTAAGTAAGTAGGTACCCATTTATTACTAAAACACAGACTGATTATATGCGTATATATCCCGATTTATCGAAAATCTTTTCCGAACTGATAATCGACTATGCAAACAAAACTTTTGTCGTGACAATTAACCGTTATCATTTCATTGCCCCTTTGTAAGAAGAAAAATAAAAGGACGAACAAAAAAGATCTCCATATGAAGGATCCACTAACAAGATTTGAGTGTTGTTTTTTATTTTTTTTTGATACATAAAGAATGCATATATACTTGCATCTCTGGTAAGAATTTGTAGGATCTACAAATACATTCATAATTCATTCAAAAAACTGATGGTTTCTTGAATATTATTCTTAATTTTTGGTGATTAGAATCTGAACCTTCTGATAAATGTTTGCTGGGATGCTACATACATAAATACATAAGCAAAGAAAATATAAACAAACCAATCAAAATCTTACTATCTTACTAATATTATAAATATGAAAGTTTGGATGGATGGATGAATGGATGGATGGATGTTTGTTGCTCAATAACTCCGGAACGGCTGAACGGATCTGGATGAAATTTGGTACAGAGATAGATTATTGTCTAGAATATGCCACATGCTGCTTTTTATCCCGAAAAATGTATGGTTCCCGTGGGATAGGTGTGTTTTAATTTTTCATAGAACTCATTCTACAAATAGCCAACATAGCTTTTATTCACAACGCGCATTGAAGCACACGGATTTGCATGAAATTTGATTGGTAGATGGGTGGGGTACTGGATTCTCACATAGATCATT
The DNA here is from genome assembly GCA_910595825.1 of Philhelius pedissequus. Lineage (NCBI taxonomy): Eukaryota > Metazoa > Arthropoda > Insecta > Diptera > Syrphidae > Philhelius > Philhelius pedissequus. Next base: position 224,591,940 of record OU343161.1, on the reverse strand, counting down.
TTTATCCCGAACAAAAATTAACGGTTGCTATGGGAGAGGCTTAAATATGAAAAATATATATACATATACTTGGGTGTTTGTTCCGCTTTCACGCCTCAGCGACTGAACGGTTTTATTTGTAGGTGTATAGATGTCATTAGATTCCCGTGGGATAGAAAGTCCGTATACCATAGCACGGTCATCTGCTATTAAAAATGGTGTGAAAAAATGTATCGTGATTCATCAATTGAGAAAGAATGGGCCGATTTGGCTCGAACTCTTTTTTAGTTGTTCGTAAAATCAAGGAGAAGGTTTTTGCGAAAGAAAATTTTGGGTAAACCCTCCAGAAAAGTAGGGAAATTTTAAAAATCGAAAATTGATTTTTTGTATTTAATTGTGTATGTAAATGTTCCGGAATGGCTTTTCGAATAAAAAAATAGAAAATTCTTAGTGGAAAACTGGACACACGCATACTCGATTACCACATAGGTTATTTTTATCCCGAAAAATTTAACCGAACAGTTCCTATGCCTATATGGAAGAAACTTATATATGAACAAAATATATACTTGGTTGTTTGTTCCGCATTCATGCCTCAACCATTGAATGGATTTGAATAAAATTTGGTAAGCAGCTGGAAGATTAGCCATGATTTATTTTTCCCAACTTTATTTTTGTAGATCTTACTTTTTGAATCCAATATTAAATCTTTGTCCGCGAAGATGACCATACACGACGAACATCGAAGCCAACGAACACGACAAAATCTAAATTTTTGGCCAACAGCAAGCGGCTCGCGAACCAGCCCACATACAAGAAGAGCACAGCGAGCGCGAGCATGCTAGGCGAGCATGTTCGTCATTTGTGCATACATTAAACGACTGAACGGTTTTGAATGAAATTTTGTAGGTGGATAGATGATTTCATTAGATTCCCGTGGGTCTGTAGCATCGCACGGGTATCTGCTAGTGTTCAATAAATTAAATTCAAAAGAATTTGTATACAATTACATCAACATATTTTGTACATTAAGTACAAATGCACAAGTCTGCATTGTTATTAGTGTGATTTTACAAGACTTGCAAATTATTTTTTCCATATTTTTGTATAGTTTGTTGGGTTTTTTGGGGTAGTGCGTTGTTTGCAATTTTTATTTCGGGTACGTGAATAGGCGAGAAACAATTTCTTTGAGGAATGAACAATTACTTAACCAAAAACGTTAATACACCCACAAATGCACCAAGTCACTGCTGAAATCTAAGGCGAGTAATCTAACATCTCATTTCACTCACTCGCTCCATCACTATTACTAGCTGAATCGATTTTTAATCATAAGTCATTGTATAGATATTCCATAGTACTATCATGAAGCGGAACGTCCGAGGTGCATGTTTCCATTATATATTAATAACAAACATTTAATAGCAAACCATTTATCTCTTTTTCCAGTAGGAATATTATATTTTACGTGCACCTACTGCAACCAGGATTGGATTTGACTTCAAAAACTATTCGGAAGATTGCCTATGAATATTTTTAACTTTTTTCAAAAATGCAGAAAAAAAAATTTTCATATCGATTAAGAAAGTAGAAAATAAAATAATCGAGAATTTCGAAAATCGTAAAAAAAATGATTCTATGGTTCTTTTTTGTATGCACTAAAACTTAAAGTTTGCCTCCGCAAGTTAATATTGTCGTCATTATGAATAACCAACGGAGAATTCCACTGAAAGCTAACGTATATCTGTTACTTATTTTCACACATTTATTTAAAAAAATCGAGTTGGATTTTCGACCAATAACTAAGAGAATAGTTCAGTAGAATATTCAATCCATGTGTCAAAATCAATCAATTAAAAAACGTTCGCTTTTCGTCTAACAATCGATTGGATTTTCATAATGATGAACAACACAAAACTTTGTAAGGACTCGTATGTGTCTACCAAGTTTGAAGAAAATCACTTCAGCTTCTATCATTGGAATGCTGACTTAGATGAAAATCTTAATACATACATTTTTTTTATTACATTACCCAATTGTGCCTAAATATATACACCAAATGTATCGCAATTAAAAATAAAGATTTTTGTTTTATTTTGTTTGTTTTATTTGCCAATAAATTCTAATTTAATATTTATTGAAGAAAACGCAAACAATATGTTTATATTATTTTTGTTTTTAATATTTATTTACTTGTTTGGTTTTTATTTTAAATTATGTTCTAATATTTATGGAGTCTGCTCATAATAGCATTAGTCAATTTTTTTCGAAAATAATCCACCGTTTTTTTTAATCAGTTCATTAATAAAGGGAAAAGGTAGTTTTTGGTAATCTTTTCTTTGAAAAAAATGGTTATTTTTGGTACCTCTAATAAAAACATTTTTTGGCTTTCGATTTTCTGTAAAACGGTTCATTTGATTGTTTTCGAATTTTTCAAAACATTCAACCTTCCATGAAAATAGATTAAGCACGAAAAGATGGTTTATCGTTTCCTATTTTAACGTTTCATTGTAACAAAAGTATACTTATATATATATATGTATATATACTTGATTGACAGGGAGTTGTAATTTAAATAAAATGTTTTGTTTCCTTGACCTCTTTTTTCCAACTCTCCAAGTGCTTGGAGTGCTGTTCTACGGTACCTTTTGGAGGGCGGAATTGAAAAAAGGTTTCTTGTTTTTTTTTGACGTTAGTGAGTCTCGCCACACAGATGAGCTGACAAAGCATATTTTTTAATATTGTACTTGATATATTCTCCTGCAAGGATAAACTAATTGGCGAATCTTACGATGGTGCTGCTAGCTGTCTGGGGAAGTGAGTGGTGTTAAAAAGAAAGTCCTTGATGTTTGTCCAATGGCTAACTCAAGTTTTAAATTTAGTTTTATCCCGATCACTTAAAAATATATCGGAATTTAAAGTTTTTCATGGCAGTATTAATACTATTGTCCGTTTTTTTTTTAACAAATCGACTAAATGTTCAAAACTTTTAAAGCAAATAGCCAACCGACGAAAGCCTGGGTAATCGGAAACTCGCTAGTATAATCATTTGCGGATAATAAACGCCATTTTAAATTGTAGATTAGATATAATTCTAACTTTTATTAGAATATTAGACAACCTTAGTGAATGGGACTCTGACTCGCTTTCTATTGCCGAGAGATTGTTAATTATATTAGAAGCACTCAATTTTTTTTTTTTGAATAGTCTTTCCAAAATTTTTACTAAGACTGACTTTCTTTAGAATTGGTTGAAAATTAGCAAACGGATTATGAATTTGCAAAAAGAGAAATCGAAAGTTTTGAGTCTTGGCAGAGCTCTGACTTTCTTAATAAATTTAAATCCATTTTGGAATGCATAAGCGATTGCGCGAAAACACCACGAAAACGAGGATTGCTCGAAATTGATTCCAAAACACGTTTCAAACGTCGTTTTGTAGAAAGAAAGACAATATTATATCCCAAACAAATACAAGATGTAAAACTTTCACGAATTTATTTTTTTAGGATTTACTTAATAAATCAAAATACGATAATTTCGAAGTTTCCAATCAAAATTAAACAATGTCTTTTTTAATACATTTTTGCCCTGGGCCTTTTGACTTTACAGGTTTAAAAAATGAACTTAAAATTTTGTATACAACTTCTTCTCTTCGAAAACTTGACGTTTTAACACTTCATAATCATTTAGAAAACGCAATATTGCGTGATACATTCCCGCAAATTTTTAACTTAACAATAAATTTATTTAAGATATTGTATTTGCATCCGCCAAAAAGTTTTCTTTCGAAACCGCTTTTATTATACATTAAGCTCATTGTTACATTTAACTTAAATGACTTAAGGTATAACAAATTTGGTTTAAATTGCTGAACCTTATGGTGTCATACTAACTTATGCATTGAACGAAAGAATTTCAAGTAAACTTCCGAAATTTAATTTTTTTGTGACTAATTTTTCTTCGAACTACCTTTTGAAATTATTCACGCCTCGCCACTGATACATACCCATCTATATCTTTCACTTTCATTATTAAATGTACATATTTACATACCTAGGTTCCATCTATGTATGTATGTACATAAAATATAGCTATTACCTTCCTAATAATTAAAAATAAATTCATTTAAATATACATTTGTAGGTAGGTACCATTCAATAATTTATTATTCTATTTGAACCTGCATAGGCTATACCTACCTACTAACAGCGTCAATGTTTAGCTACATTAAAGTTGTTAGCTGCAAGAGCAAGTTCGTACGATCCAGTCGTGCATTTGTCCATGTACATTTTTATATTAATGCCAATTCTTATTCCTTCACTAAACCACCGTCTTTGATGGTTTAGCGCGGGACTAAGTTTGTAAATGTGAAATATCAGAAATTCTGTTGTATTATTAGCATTTTGCACACACCATATGGAATAAGTCTTAAACCTTTATTAATTTAGGTGTATATAACTTCAATATTCATTTATATTTTTTTAATATACTGCATTTTAATAATATGTTTTTTTTTTAAGTTTTTCTTATTTTAAAGTTTTAATGCCTACCTATCTTAACAACCTTAAATATGTTTAAAAAAACATAAAATAATTTAACATAACAGCAAAGAACCTAGATAGTAGATAATACCTATACCATGATACATGACCTAGTTTCTAGGACATATATCATCCACATGCAACCTATTTAAATAAAAAATAAAATTCGTTCAAAAATTAATTTTAAGTAGAAAAAAACTTATTCAAAATTTTGATATGCAGAATTAGTTTCGCTACCTAGATCTTCTCAGATATAAAATTTGAGATAAATCAAATGTATACCGTTACCGAAAAACCAAAAAATTAAAAAACCGTTGTATGAAAGGTGCCGTTAATAGACTTTTCCTGTAAACTTGGTCCTTACTAAATGATAGCAAACAAAAAAAATCTAAAACACTTTTATCGGAATCGTTGGAGCCGTTTTCGAGAAAAATAAGCTTTTCCTTAACGGTTGTACGAGTATGACAGGTACCTTTAGTTTTAGGCCTAAAAATAAAATTTCAATTTCCCATCTGAGGAATGCCAAACAAATACCCACGTACCAAATTTGAATGTAATCGCTCAAGCCGTTTAGACTGCAGTCCATAATACATTCAGACGGACAGACTGCCAGACATACATTTTTTGTCGATCACTTTTATAGGCTTCTCTATGATCGTAATGTCATGTTTGATTGTTAGAATTTTATTTTTGTTTTTTACTAATGCATACCTTGCCTAGTACCTACCTATATAATCGTAAGTAGGAATAGTTAGGTGTGTATGTAAGTACATTTGTCTTATACATTATAAATGTTAATTTACCTACCTACGATTGTTTTAAGCGCGACTGAGCCACTTTTGGTGAAGTACCTACCATATATCAGAAGACATCAACTCTAAAAAGCTAAATAAAATAACACATAGGTACTTAAAATTTGTTAGAATAATTTCTTTTTTTCACCAAATCATTGTATATAGATATTAATAGTACTATCATACGACGAAATTCATCCAGCCTGCTATAAGTTCTACTACTCATCATGGGTTCCACTACCAAATCGGAGGTTAGGTAGTGTTGGTGTGTTATGAAAATGCGTATGAAGAGAAATAGTGTGATAATAAATTCAAGTGAGAAATATATAAAAAAATTATTATAATTTAGAGGAGAAAAGGAAAACGATTTATTTCATAGGTTTTTTTGTTTTTTTTTTATGAGGATTTTTTTGTTGAGTAGGAGCGGGTTGTGTGTGTGTGTTTTTTATTCTACGGGCAGATAGAATGAAAATTGTTTGATGGTTGTGTGACAACTTGTGTGCAACGGTCACTACTCAATAATATATACTTTTTTACCAAATGAACAAACATTATAAAAATTTAACAGTTAAAATTTGAGATTTCTGTTAATCGTTGTGCAAAAAAAATTGTTCCTGTGACAAAATTTTTTTTATTTTATATTAATGATTTTTTTTTTAATTAAAAAAAAATAATTTTTTTGAAAATTCAGATTTGATAAGTAATTTCGTTAAAATCGAGTTGACGAATTTTCAAATAAGAATTGTTTATTAATAGGTATTATATATTTTTTAAGTCGTTTTTTACTTTTTTTTTTTAAATGCGTATTCAACAATATATATACATATATGTACATTTGAAAATTTTATTTAAAAAATCTTCAAAATATTTAATTTGCAAAATATTGTTTTTTTTTTCAAAATCCAAAAAATAACATTTTTTTTTTGAAAATTCTTGGAACCGTTTTTCAGAAATAATTTTTTTTCTTAACGGTTTTTAACATTTGTATGGGAGGTACCGTTGTTTTTAGTTTAGAAAAATATTTTTTTTAACAATTCAAAATAATGTCAAAAAACCACTAAATACGAAGTTTCGAAAAAATCTATAAAGTCGTTTTCGAAATTTTGAATTTTCAAAAAAAAATTAATTTCCAAAAAATTTTGCTTGAAAAATTTTGGTATACAATAGTGTTTAAACTTTCTAGGAGCTTCTGCGTAAAAAATTAAAAAAAAATCAGACTAACCGTTTCCGAGAAAATCGAAAACCAAAAAAATGGTTCTACTAGAGGTACCAAAAAACAATTTTTTCCAAAAAAAAATCCTAAAAGGTACCCTTTCCCTTCATTAATGAACCCATTTTTTTTTATAAAAATCATTGGAGTTTTTGATAAAAATAAGATTTTTGTTTTTGTTCAAAAAAATTTATGGGAGCTATTTGCCGTCTTAAAAAAACAAATAAAAAAACCTGTGGGCATATTACCGAAAAAACAATTGTACCAAGTTTGAAGCAAATCTATCAAAGCGTTTGGGCTGTAAGCTCGAGGACAGACAGACGGAATTAGGGCACCCACTTTTTTGGTGTTCTCTATGATCGTAATGTCATGTTTGATTGTTAGAAAAAAAATTGTTTGAGAAAAATAATATTTACCTTTTTGGTTCAAAAGAAAGTATGGCAGGTAGGTAGGTACTGTCATTTTTCGTCTTAAAAAAGCTGAAAGAAAAACTGGGGACATGTTTATAAAAAAAACATTTAGGCTGTAAACTCGAGGACAGAGAGACGGAATTACGGACCCATTTTTTCGTCTTCGCTATCATAGTAATGTCAAGTTTGGTCAAAATTTCGAGTTCGATTTTTTTCGAATCCATAACTTGTAATATAGTACCTACATTTATAATATCGCTAGTAAAAAAAAATACTACCTAGGTATACCTACTTTATTTCCTAATAAAACTGTCTGGAGAAAAAAATTAAATTATTCTCAATAGATATTATATTTGAAAAAGAACAAAAAGTACCTATGTACATACATATTGTATGTAGGTGGGTATCTGGATACACATGTACCTACATTAACAAAACATATTGAAATATCTCAACATTGCTTTGCTATTTTCGCATAGAAAAAGTGAAAAGTAGCAACGTTGCTACAATTCAAAATCCCAAAATTCACCAAATATCTAAAATTTGAAAGAAAAATTTAAAATAAATTCTATAATAACCTATACATGCATGTATATCCATATACATTCTTACTTCAAATTCATGTATACGCCAATAGCCTTGATATAATTTATTTATACCCACCATATTTTGAAGGTTGCCATGACAAAAACAGCTTATTCGGTTTTCTCCCTTACCCTCTATATTGTTGTCAGAACTAATAAGTTTTGACCGTCTCCCTTGCTTTTTTTCGTATTTGTCTCTACATTTATTTCTTCCACATAAACAATTCAATATCAAGAAAAGAGAAACTAGCGCCCTCATCGACGGAACTACTAACTAAAAAATTCAGTCTCGTAGTAATACTAAATGTTTCATATACAAAGGCAAAACGAAAAATAAAATCCATTCATAAGTTCATTGTATTTATATTCCTCTTTGCCTTATCCTCATATAAAATAGTAAACTACAAATGTGATGTAAAAAAAATACACCACATTTGGTTTTCTCCCTTTTATTCAATATTGCAATAAGAACAGAAATAAAACTACCTCATCTCTTCTTTTTCCTCTTTTATTTCTCTGCCCCGCTCTCAAACAAATAATTGCAAAAGCAAATTTCTCGACACAAGCGCCATCTGCACAGGTACGCTGATGAACAGATTTTCATGTTCCATGGTAGTACTATATAAATATAAATACAATGCATAAGTGACTCATCTTACTCACTCACTGCGGTTTCGAATTAGCTGAATCTGGGTGATGGTTTTATAATTGAAAACTACCTATAAGAAATAAGGTTTACTGAGTTATCATACCTACTCGTTTTAAAAAAAAACAATAACATCCCCAATAGCATACCCCAATAGTACCCACATATATTTACTAAAATGAAACACATGTTTTAATAATAATATTTACTAAGTTATTAAGCTTAAGTCCTTAAGAAAATTGTTCTGTATGAAAAAAAAAATTACATGAATCACAAAACTGGATAACTACATTCCGAAGCGATGCCACAGAATCCATTTCGATTTCGAGGCAATTTCATGAACCCATTTTCGCCCCAATTCGGCGAATAAGAATTTTTTATTATCCAATAATCATTTCCATTATCGTGGCCATACCCCACGACGACAACAGAATGATTGACTTCTCCCTTATTGCACTGTTCATCTGTATATAAACCGCCCTTATATAATTGAAAGGAATTGAGACTTGCGTATATGGAACATGCTATAGGTCCCAAAGTAGCGATTACTTCCTTCATTCGCTCTTCATCGCCTGGCTTAATACTAACATAATCTCTAATTTTAATGCCAATTCCAGTTTCATTGTGATAACATTGGGGGTTTTCCATTTGTGTATACGGATACCGTGCGTCTAATGCAACTCCTTTCTCGATAATGTACTCAAAGCCATATTCCTGAAAACCACCTTCACATCCCATGCTGCCATATGATTCCGCACAATCTACCAAATCTTGCGCTGAAAGAGGAACTAAAAATCCAGTTTTACGAAATAAATGACCTTCCAGAGCACCGATAACAGCAAAAGACCAGCAACTACCACAGTCTTCCCCTTGAAATTTAGCAGAAGTTACTCCGCCAAGCTCACGCCAATCGAAGGTATCTGGAAGGTTTTTAAGAGGATGTTTTTTAACATAGTTTCGGTGTTTTCCAACTCTTTGTCTGCAATTATTTTGTAAATATTTTGTATTTTTTTAAAATTTATATTCAATAGATGAACTTACTCTCCTTTTAGTGAAATTTTCGATCCTTGAAGTTTGCTGTACTCAACTATAGTTCGATCAGCAAAATTATTTATGCCGAGTTCAAATGTTGATATCCCATTTTCGAAAGCCTTATTACTAGCATCAACAAGATTCATTTTTGTAACAAAGATCGTCTCTCGCATTTGCTTTTCAAGTTCATTGGTATACTGACGACCCGTTTGACGCTTTTAAAATAATATAAGTTTTATAAAGATATCATGGGTATTTAATACAATCGACTTACGATGAAATCAGCAAAACTATTTACATGCTCTAGTCTGGGGAATTCTGAATTCAACTGGTAATGCTTACAACCCGGTCTTATAAACTTTGCTTGAGAGGCAACACTTACAAGAAATCCAAATCCAAAAATTAAATCGAATGTTACTGAAAAGTATATTAATTAATTAGTAAAAAAGTATGTAAAGGCCCGTTTGCTAATACGAAACATAAATATTTATGTTCTACTTAAAAAGCTTAAGGACTACTTTTTCCTCTGCGTAAACTGTCACATACGTGCTTAAGTAGAACTTTAATGCTTAAGTTGTGTATCAGCAATCGGACCTAAGTGGCATATAAACCTAGTAATAAAGCGTTAAACTATTTTTGAAGTGAAATTTTATTGAGCGTATTGACAGTAGGATTTCCAACCGTACTATAATAGGCGTTTTTCTTTTTTCGTTCAAGGCAGAGCACTTTACTGAGTTCGAACACATATACTATGCACTGAGCTTGTTCCAAACAGAGCGAGCTCTGTGAACCACACAAATCAGAATACATTTTCTTTTTAACCATAAAGCCTGGTACGCTGCTGATGCGAAGCGAAAAATCCCATACAAAAATGACACGACGAAATCATGAACGAAAAATTTCGCTCTACTTTTCGTTTTCCAGTACGCTGCTGAACGACGAAATGTGTAATTTTAGTGGATAGCTGTACTAGATTTCTTAGTACAATTCTCCACTCTTTTCGTTCTCAATTTAATTGACCTGCACTTTAATTGCTTGCGAAATTTTGACATTTCATTTTTTTTATAAAAAAGTCAAGTTCTTGTATTGCTTATTTGATTTTTCTTTGGCTTTGGGTTTTCTCTGGTATCTGGTTTTTCTGTGCATTTTCTGTATTAAATTATTCAAAATAAATTAAATTCTAATTTTTGTATCAAAACCAATTTCAAAATCGACTAAACTAAATCTGCAAAATAAAAATGGGAAGTTGGAAAGAAGCACACCCTTCACATATCTTATCGGCGAACAGGATATAGCAGATCTTTATTTGGAGTGCTTATTAAGCCAAAGGTAAGCGGATTACCGCTGGACCAACGACATTTAAGGAAATCTCGTTACCACAATAATGTTTTTGTTGCAAAAAAGCCATCTTAGGCGATACAAACCGCAAAATAGCTCTTTATCTGGGAAGCCTGTTTCTGATCTCATTGATTTGCGATTTTATACCATACCCCAGAACTTATTTCTCCCGTGCAGACAATCTGTTTAATGTTTACTTCGTGAAAATCGGCTCGGGATGTACATTGTTATTTCGTCTACAATTTCTGGTGATGTCCTCGATAGTCCTTTGTTGTGGTGATAGAAAGAAGATGATGACAAATCACTTAATATATTTCAAAGTGAACAGTGAATAGCTTTTGGACTATATCTTTGGAACAAGTTGTCTAATAAAGGCGAGCGATATCTTTTTAGAATCAGCACTTCATACTTTCAAAGGAAGCATTAACAAAACCAAAAGTAGTTTTGTCACCAAATTACTTTTAGATGTAATTTTTTTTATCACCAAATTACTTTTAGATGTAATTTTTTTGAAATAAATCTTGACTTGAAAATGGTATCCGGAATTAGTAAATAAATTAGAACCGCTAACACCATCCCAATGAAGCACATAGTTTTCGAATTTTAGAGTGGCTTACCTCCCAACTTCATTGATTTTCTTAAAATTGATACAAATTTCATCAAATCGGTAGATAAACCAGTTTATAAATCCAAAAGTAATTGCTTAATTTGGATCACTTAAACCGTTCTGAGTTTTATTTTAAATCCTCCATGTGTAACCAGAACCATTTTTATATCCAAGAATTATTTCATAAGAATTACATCTACAAGTAATTTGCTGAAAAAAAAATTACATCTAAAAGTAATTTGGTGACAAAACTCCTTTTTTTTACAACTTGTCAACTTTTTTTGACAGCTTACAGAACTCTCCACAAATATTTTTGCCACTGTAGTTTTCGTTAGTATTTCGCTCTCCTAGTGGAGACCACCGACAATTTTCGTTTCGCATAAGCAGCGTACTAGGCTTAAAAAGCAATATAACACAAAACTGCCCTTTTTGTACACAGATGCACACCAAATACATAAAATCAAAAAGCGATCAACTTCTTTCGCCAACTTTGATTATTTTTTTTCACATTTTCCTTCTTGACACACATGGCATTTGGTGCGTTCAGCAATTTTCTCACATACTCATTCAATTATGTCCGAGCACATCGAGTGCGATCTACAATGTTTAGAACGAAAAAAGAAACACTCATTTGGAGCTCTGAATGCTCTGAATTATAAAGAAACACAACCAAATTTTTTTGACTACTCAGACTCTACTCTGAACTAACAAAGAAAAATGCCTAATATGTGTATAGTATTGTACTATATTCCAGATTTGTCAGATCTCCCATTTTGATTGCACGTTAATATTTCAGTTTATCATACATGAATCTGAACTCGCCTAAGTGTCGACCTAGGTTTTTTTGACAACCATAAGAGTTGTCATAAAAACCTGGACACATGTTCTGTAGCTTTCTAATCGATAAAAGTAGTCGATGAACAGAAACAAATATGTTTGTTTTATGGTTAAGATGCCAAAATGACTTTCTCAACGTATCGCCTTCCATTGGAAAATCATAGTCAAACAAATGAAAAATTTAAGGTTTCGTCCCAACTTACAGAAAACCCATTTTTTCAGAGGGGTTAAGTGAGGAAAAGTTATCGCATGAGTTACAGAACATTGGCCCTGGGGTTTTCGGTTCTTAAAACACACCGAGAAATATATTAAATTTAAGTTCTTAGTACATTTTTTTGGCCCTATGCACAGTACAAAACTTCAAAGGTTTCCATTTTGCATGGCTGTGTCTGAAAATTAATTTTCCATTTTAAAATTTTTTTTCCCCGTGGGTAGGTGTAAAACCTTCAAAAGGCTCTATGAGGACCGAAAAACGCGTGCTCATAGGAGTGTGAGATTTTTACTGCACTAAAAACACCTAATCCTCCCGATTGCAACTAAGTTGAAACTTATCTAGCAATTTATTTTTAACGAATTTAATTAACGTGTTGCAGGTCTATCCGGTGATAGTTCCTGCTTATACCGTGATTTTAAACCGGATTCTCGTTAAGTGCACCAGATCGGAAGGCTTTGTCCTTCGCAGGCGGCGTACTAAATTCGTCTCATCGATAATTTCGATTATAGTACTATTGCATTGTTGTAATAGCCGTTTTCTATGATTTCGCGCAAAATTTTGTATTTCATCGCGAACCGTGGGAATCCCGATATCTCTGTGGAGATCTTCGTTTCTAATGTACCAAGATGCGCTTACAAATGATCTTAGGAGTTTATTTTCAAATGTTTGTAAGGCATTTAAATTAGAATCTCGCGTACAATCCTAGAGTTGTATACCGTAAGTCCAGACAGGCTTAAGCACCTGCCTGTACAAAATTAGCTTGTTTTCGATACTGAGCTTAGAGTGTTTCCCGAGCAACCAGTACATATCTCTGAGTTAATTATTTAACTATTCGCATTTCTTTTTAACATGCGGTTTCCATTTTAATTTCGCGTCTAGAGTCAAACGGAACTTGAACCGTACTAACAAATACCGGTAATCTATTAATTTTCTTATACGTAAAATCTACATGGACTGATCTTACTTTGTTGAGCGATATCCGCCATGTTTTTGTCCAATCATTGACATTATTCAGAGCTTTTTGTAATTTTCTCGTAGAATCATTTATCGTTTGGCCCACTGGTAGTATTGCAGTGTCGTCAGCAAACGTGGCTACGATAATGTCTTCTGTTTGAGGTATATCACGTGTAAGTAATAGGTACAATATTGGACATAAAACACTTCCCTGTGGTACCCCACCCACTATTTCTTTGAGATCCGAGCAATCGTTTCCATGTCTTACTCTAAAAAGTCTATTTTCTAGATATGCTTTTAGAAGCGTATAAAGTGCTTTAGTCAGAATTTGTCTTAATTTAAAATTTAGGCCTTCGTGCCACACCTTATAAAAAGCTTGCGACACGTCTAGGAAGACCGCCGAACAAATTTTCTTTTCTTCAAGAGTTTTCTCAATGACCTCAGTGATCCTATGCACTTTGTCAATTGTCGAATGCTAGCTTCTAAATCCGAACTGATGTTCAGGTATTAGGCGCTTTTCTTCTATTATTGGCTGCAGGCGCAGAAGTAATATTCTTTCAAAGACCTTAGATATTACGGGCAGAAGCGAAATAGGTCTATAAGATTTCGTATCATGTGATGGTTTTCCTGGTTTGAGAATCATTATAACTTCCGCAACCTTCCATTGGCTCGGAACGTACTTTAGCCTTAGAATGGCATTTATTATATAAAGAAGATTAATTAACCCTTTGCGAGGAAGCATTTTGAGAACTTCGGACGTAATTAGGTCATATCCCGGAGTTTTCTTATACTTAAGCTTTCTTATTTCTCTACTTAATGCGGCAAGGGTAACATTTCTTGTTATGTAATTTTCGCTTGAGTTAGAACTTATATTTAAATTTTCGTTGAGTACTTGCCCATCAAAAGGTTTAAATGTGTTCTCCAGGTAATCCGCGAAATCGTTTGCTTTCTCTTTGTCGCTTTTTGCCCACTCGATTTGATCATTCTTAATCGGAGAAGCTGGGAGCTTTGGTTTATTCGTTACTTTAACAGCTTTCCAGAGTGAGTAGTTGGATTCTTTTCCTGCTCTCAAGCTTTGAAGATAATTTCCAACTTCAGAATTTTTGAATTCTGCTATCGTCTTTTTGAGTAAATTACACAAGCGATTTAAATTTACCTTGTATTGAGGAGCTAGAGTTTGCTGCCATTTCTTACGTGCTTTTCGTTTCTCTTTTACTAAATCTTTTATTTCCTGCGGATATTTTAGGCGCGGCATTTCTCTTTGGCACGGGGTGTTTTACATGCGGCTTGTTGTACGATATTGACGAAGTTATCTACTGCGTCTTCAAGTTTGAGAGGCGTGTTTCTAGTGAAACCCTTAATTCAACGTTATCTTCTATATCTTTCTTTAAACCTTCCCAGTTGGTTTTCCCATTGGTTAGCGTGGGTGGTTTCTCATTTTTAACAAGATTTTCGCTCATAGTGAGAATAACAGCAGAATGATCTGAGAAAAGATCAAAGCTTTCTGTTATGCTAATTTCATTTGAGGGTATTCCTTTGACCACAAAAAAATCAATAAGGTCATGGATCAGTCGGCCAGTAAGTCGGGTTGCCAGTCGAATGAAAATCGCAATTATTTTCCATTACCGCTTCGTAGAGCATTCGACCCTTTTGAGAAATAACTCTAGATCCCCAAAGCTGTGCTTCGCATTAAAGTCACCACCAAGAATAAAATTTTGTTTAAGTAACTTTAGCACGTTCATCAATTCATTCTTTTCAATTTTACATCGTGGAGGACAGTATATGGAAGATACATTCAGTACAACATTCTGAGTTCTAACCTGTACACCGATTAATTGCATTGATTCAGCCTCTATTTTTGGGCCTATCGTGTGTTCGATGCATTCTTTTATTAATAAAGATCCCCCACCTCTTGCTTTGTTCGACGGATGAGTTGCGTGGTATTCTAAATATCCATTGATCTTACTATTTGATTGTTTCTTGACATGTGTTTCCGATATCATCAATATCTTTCTCATGCATAAACATTTCTAGTTCTCCAAGTTTGTGCCACAATCCGTTGGCATTCCAAGCAATTAATTTGAGCTTTTCCATCATGTTTTTCTTTTTGCAGGGCGTTTTGGCCGAAAACTGTTTTCGAGTTTAGTTAGCCTATCAAATATAAGTTTATTTGTACCACATTGCTCCTCAATTTTCGAAAGGAAAATAACAAAATAAATGAGATATCATGTGACTTTGACATTTATTTATTTACCTCAACTTGCCCTAGCTAAAAACCTAGATCTACTTGAGAGTCAAAGGGCACGGTAGTGCCCAGCCGAGTTCTGGCACTACACCCTATTTACATGAACAAACTCAGGCGATTTTCGACCACCCCCTAACTTCACTACCAATAAAGTCAGGAACTTCAAACTCTCAGCATTTGCTAAGTTCATAGAATTGATATACATTATTTGGGGCACTTCTGACGGTCATGGAATGATTAAATTTGGTACAGTGGTAGGGCTTTAAATCCAAGCAAAGGCAAAATTCTAAAATTTGAGATTTTAAATTCAGGGGAGTGGCACCCGCCCATTTGCATAGAATTGATAGCAACTATGTAGAGAACTACTGATTGTCGTAGAATGATGAACATTGGTGGAGCGATAGGATAGCGATAAACACCCATTTTTACAAAATTAATATTAAATATATTGAGAGCACTTCCGATTGGTGCAGGATTATGTTTGTTAGAGCAGTCAGCTTTACAAAGAAAAAGTTAAAATTATGAAATTTTTCATGCAGGGGCGTTTCATCCACGCACTTCTTATCAATTATTACTGTTTCAATAGATCACTTCACAAAACGCATAAATTAAAAGCTAACGTTACCTTATGAGGCATTAATTGGGCGTTTATTCCACCCACCTTTCCTGATAAGAAGAATCTTTGCAAAAAGAAGTGAAATCGCACCAAAAATATAAATGCTAAAAAAGTAGACAGGTTTTTCTATATACAAAAACCTTTGCGTAACAAGTCAGTCGTGAAAAGTAGTGAGATCTAAAAGTACCCCAAGTTCTAAGTTTATTAATGTTAAATATCAAATATTTTAGGTAGAGTAATACGGAAGAACCTCAAAATTACCAGAGAAATCTGTTATTTAATGATTACTGGCTTTAATTGTGTTCGTTTAGTTGGAAAGTTTTCATTTCAAAATTGACTAATTAGGTACCGTTGAACCGCTGAACCGTTTTTTTTTTTCAAGCTTGGTATTTAGGCGTTTCCAACAAAGATTTTTGAATCTTTGTTTTAGCCCCAGAAATAACTGTAATACAAATTTTTCTACCATCTTAATTATCTCGAAAACGGCTATAACGAGTTTGATAAAAAAAAGTATGTGGACTACTTTAGTTGTGGTCAACATTTTTGTTTACATATTTTGTTATTAACGGTACCTACCATACAACCATTCTTTTTGATTTTCCACTTTCTCATAAACGGTTTAACCGATTTCGATAAAATTCATTACTTCGGAACATTTCTCTCGCGTTATCACGGACCTTCTGACTAATTATTGCAAAACGTGTACGTCGTCCAAGATTTGATTTGTCTTTTAGGAGGTATTAGACTCCCTAAAAAACTAAAAAGTCGTTTTTGACTAATCCTAATCAAAAGAAATTAATGAATGAATGTTTCGCAATAAATGCCCGCACCCTAATTGGATAACCTCACTTTTACACACTTATTTTCTAAAAAAATAATGATCGAATTGATAAATTTGGCATTTAATTTCAATTGATCGTAATGCTTGTACCGATTACGGATGGTATGCGCGATATACGACTATGCAGGAAGAAAAAATACACATTTGCTGAAAAGATGAAATGAAATGAGTTCGCAGTATTTACTGCCAAAATACTGTGTCATTAATTGAATTATTTTTCTATTTTAGCCAAACTAAAAGTTTTTATATACTTATAAAAAAATAAGTAAATATATGGAGTTCTTCTTCCTCTTTTCTTCTTTTATTTTTAGCAACTTATAGAAATGTAACTCTTTTATAATGTTTTTTTTAGATAAACTGAAAGCCTTTTGTTGACTAAACCAAAATTCGCTTTATTAAAACTGTTTTGATTTAAATATAAAATTAAACTTTTGTATTACAAACATTTTTAAATATTTATTCATTTGTTTTGACTAAACTAAAAGTCGCGCTAATATTAATGTTTTTTTTTTTTAATTTTTAATACAATCTAGTATGCATTAAAATTATCTGTAGTTATAATTTTCTCTCTAAATTGTATTATTGTTTTAATTTTAAGAATTTTTCCGGCAGACGGCTTATTAAAGCCATGCTTTGTAAATCTTATTAACAAATATATTGTATTTTTTAATCATTCGAAAAAAATAAAGACCCAATCTTATCTTATCTTAATCTCTAATCTTAATTGAATTAACGACATTCGTTTACACGAAGCTAAAAGTGAGGACAAATAAAAATACTGCCAATTGGCAGTAAGGAATGAGCAAGTTCATTCTATATTGCCAATTGTCATTATTGGAAAATTGTTGTCAGTACTGTATTTACACGATGTCAGTATAATGCCACCACTTAACGAAAATTCTGGCTGGCAGTTTGTTAATGACAATTATACTGCCACATTTTCGACCATTTACCTGACAAACAAAATAATGTCAAGATTAAGACAGTAATACTCAGTGTTACTACAGGTTTAAATTTTAATGAGTCCCTGAGGATTATTTTGAAAATAAATGAGTCCCAATAAAAAATCCCTTTTAAGTTTATAATAATACCTACCTTTTTTTTAATAACTAAAATAAATGCTTTGTAAACATACAACAAAAATCAAATTCATAATAGTCAAGGGAAATTAGTTACAACATGATGTTAATTGAAAAAATCCCGATCTAGCAGAATTTTAGTTGTGGGCTTAATATTTACGTCCTAAGCATTTTCTAAAAAGTACCCTAAATTTGGACCGGAGCAAAAAAAAATTAAGAGGTGGAAAGGGGGTAAAATTCAGTTTTTTCTAAATTACTCGAAAGCTATAGGTTTTTTTGAAAATAAAAGTTTTTGGTACACATTCTACATCATGTCATTCTACACAAATGGGAGCTATATTAAGTCATGTTTGGTTGCTTTAACGAATGAATTTAATTTATATATCCGTTTTGACGAACAATTTAACTTTGCTACGCTATAATTTAAGAATGAATTGATATACAGAAGTCGTTAATATGTCATTTAGTAGATAATTGTACTGCCTACAAGTTGATCTTAGAAAATATTAAGAAAAATAAAGGTTTTGGGAGAAAATAAAATAAATTATTATTTTTAAGTTGGCAGCATTTTCCTTCCGGTTCCACACTTAAAAAACTTGTTTTTTTTTTTTAATAGAACATGTTTTTCCAAACATAACTAGAACAAAAATTTCCCCACTCGAAAACATACATTTATTACATTTTCTTGAAAAAAATGTACTACAGCCCAATGTTTTCGACAATTTTTCTCCAAATCTATCAATTGTACGATAAAAAGTGTCTGTATCTTTTTTGTGTAGAAGGACATGATCTACAATGTGTCCAACAACTTTCTCCAAAAAAACGTATGGTTTTCGAGTACATAATTTGGAAGAACTTGAATGTTACCCCCTCTAAAATGTTTTGCTCTGCTCCGGTACTATTTATAAAATCCTTAGGACGTAAAAATAAAGTTCTCCACCAAAATTCAGCTTTGTCAGAAACTAAATTAACTGAATTTAAATAAATCCTATACATAAAAAAACGATCTATTTTCGATAATAGGTAACAAGAATATTATTATTAAAAATTTAACAAGTCTTATTAACACAGTTTTTAAAAAGCAAACAAACGGGATCAATTCAATAATAAGACAAAAGTAAGAAAACAAATAAACAAAAACATAGTTCTTAATCTGGAGTCCAAACTTTATCGTTTGAGGCACATAATTCTTTTGCAAACATAATTGCTTCAACAGTTTCTAATTTAAAACTATTAAACTTTTTGTTTTGATAAACTGCGATCTGAAAATTTTCTTTCTGCGGCTGCAAGACTTTGAGGGAACGTCATCAATTTCATAAAAAAAAGTTATAAATATTATCGAAAATATGCTCTTCACACGCATATCTTAGTTTTAAAACATTCATCCATAACTCATATATGTTTTATCCAAAGGAAGGAAAGGAAGTAGAAGTATAGTTCAGACTATTCAATAATTTTAAATAATTTCTGCAAAATGAAATAAAAGTGCTTTAAACTATTGACTCGTTCTTAAATGAAATGCACGATTGTATCGCACGAACTTGCTCTTATGTTCGATCACATTGTATGCAAAAGATTTCTATTTAAAATCTAAATATATTTTTAAAGTAATTTTTATACACAAAGTTTCTTTAATTTTTTTCTGAAAAAAAAATTTTTTTGACAATCTTAAATATTTAATAATATAAACTTAAAAACAAAAAATTTAATCGGATTAATCAAAGAAAAAATAATTCAAAATTCTGAAATAAATACTTAAACTAATTTGAGCTCCAGAAAAGTACGCCATTTTATTTCTTGGATAAATTTGAATTTATGATAAAAAAAATTTAATAATCTGTGGAGCGGTTTTTGAAAAAAAAAAATTTTTTTAAACTTTTTGAAAAAAAAACTAAAAAAAAAATTCAAAAAGGCCAATTCATAGGCATTCAGCCAATACATATAACTATAATTTAAAAAAAAAATTATTGAGCAGTTTTCAAAATATAAAAATTACCGTTTTTAGACATTTAAACATTTTTTCAATCATATTATCGCTCGTACTAAAAAGCTGCACTGATTTTTTAAAAATCAAAATCGTTAGAGCCGTTTCCGATAAAAATATGCTTTAACGTTTTGGTTATATGGCAGGTACCGTTATTTTTTGAGCTAAAAAAAAGTTCTATTTCCCCTCTGTACAATACCTAAAAAACGCTATATACCAAGTTTGAAGCAATTCGGCCCACCCGTTTGGGCTGTAGGTGTCTATACATAAATACAGACAGACTGACAGCCAGGCATACAGACGGACAGAATTTTTAAACCATCTTTTTTCATCTTCGATATCATCGTAATGTCATGATCAAACATTTTTTTTTCGACGAATGCTTAACTTGCCTTATAGTTAGTACCTATAATCGCAAGTAAAAAATGAGTCAAATTTTAAAAAAATGAGTCCCTGGGCCACGATAAACCGATAATAAGGTATGGTCATTGATACACCCATTTCGCCATCTTGCTTATGATATGACGTCATCGTGTTCTGCTAGTTTGACAAGGGAGGTCATTAATTGTAATTTATCAATTGTTTGTTTTCGCGTTTAAAAAGCGAATTTTAAAATTTGAAAATGGTTGTGTGTACTGTTTTGGGGTGTAATAATTCACCGGACAGAAGAAACAATGAAATATAACTAAAATTTCACTATTTCCCGAAAGACGCTAAAATGTGCAAATTGTGTATAAGTGCTTGTGGTAATAAAAAATATTATTCTTTAAAAAGCAGTCTTATTTGCTCAGAACATTTTGTTGAAAGCAATATTCGAGAGACAAAAGACAAGAAATAAGAAAAAACAAAAGGATGGTTAATGAATGTCTGGCTGCTTTCGAAAAGTAATAATTTGAAATAAACTGTCTTATATTATATATTTAACCATGTTTAATACATATAGTTGTCACAAACCCTCGACAAGTAACTTTGTCCCCGAAAGTCCACAAGAGAAAGAATTTTGTGGAGACCATGATCAGGAGGATTGTTTGTATTACACAAATGGTAGCACCCAAACAGAGTAAGATATACTTGGAAATCATTTTCAGTTACCTAAAATAATATTTTATTTTATTCTATTTTCTAAAATAGAGTTGAATACAAATGCCGCATGGAACTTAGAATCATGGAACTCGAAAGGCAAGCCAGCAGATTGAAGAGTAATCTGAAGCGGAAGAATCAGCAGGCTCAAAATGATGAGGCTATGAGGACATCTTTAGGAAGGATATTTACACCTACCCAAGCGGAACAATTGAAGCATCCCAATAAAAAGGCACGATGGAAAGCTGAGGATATTTCTTCAGTAATGTCCCTATATTCTGCTAGTGCCAGATCCTATATGCTACTTGGGTGGATGAAAAGTCGGACGGCGGACTTAAGAAACCAAGGGATCATTCCTTGAAAATGTTAGACTTTTGGAAAATATTTTTATGGAACACAATAAGGAACATCTATACACAGAAGGCAAGTTCCTGGAAAGACATTTAAAAAATGCCCAAGCTGTATATCTAGATATAAGTGTAAAAAAAACTATTTTTTAAGTGCAGACTGTATTTTAGAATTAAGCATTTAAACAAATAATTTTTAAGTGAAATTAACTGTAAGAATAGAAAAAATAATAAAAACAATGCAATGAAATAGTAGTCTTATCTTTCATCTTATATCCGAACCAGTTGACGATGACGTCACACCGCAACTGTCAAAATACAATGAGCATACCTTATTATCTGTTTATCGTGCCCTGAGCCAACCTCTAATTTGGCAGTCGTGTAAATCCGGAATTAGTCACTTCTACTGCAAATAAATTCATCCAAATAATAAAACTCCAAACAAAAACAACTATACCTACTAGAGCATAAGTAATGGGTTATTAATTTTGCGGTTTCAAAAGTATAGGGCTGGAATTCGACATCTGTCAAGCTAAGTTGTTAAACCAATTTTTTTTTTGAGTTGATAGTCTCACATTTACGAAAATGGATCGCTTAGCTTTCGCACAACGCATACAAATTGTTAAAACCTACTACAAAAATGGTGATTCTGCCACAGCCACATATCGTGCTTTAAGAGGAGATTATGGTTTACATAATCGTCCAACTACGCAAGCAATTAGCAAAATTGTGAAGAAATTTAAAGAGACTGGATTGGGTACAGATATTGTAAGGCCTGTGCATCATCGTTTCGCTCGTACCACTGAAAATATCGTTGCTGTATGTGAAAGTGTTGCCGAAGACCCGAATGTGTCGATTCCTCGTCGTTCACAGGAATTAGGACTGTCTTACGGCACATTATGGCGTATTTTGCATTTGGATCTACACCTACATCCATATAAAGTCCAGCTCACACAATAACTGAAGCCAGCTGACCATTCACAACGTCGTAGATACATCGAATGTGTGCTTGAACAACATACAGTGGACGGCGATTTTTCGAACAAAATTTTCTTCAGCGACGAAGCACGTTTCTCGATCGGTGGGTATGTTAATAAACAAAATTGTCGTATTTGGAATACTGAGAATCCTCAAGTAATTGAAGAGAGGCCATTACATCCACAAAAAGTCACTGTTTGGGCGCTCTTTGGTCTGGAGGTGTGATTGGACCTTACTTCTTCGAAAACGACAATGGAACGACTGTCACCGTCAATGCGGAGCGTTATGGTCATATGATAACCGACTTTTTTTTGCCTGCCACATGCCACACAACTAGAGCGAATATGGTTTTATTGCAAATGACATTTTTGGGCTCGTTATTATTCGTCGTGGCGATATCAACTGGAAATCAAGATCATGCGATTTGACACCGCTGGACTTTTTTTGTGGGGCTACCCGAAAGACCGTGTTTATGCAGATAAACCTTTAACTCTTGAGCACTTGAAAACCAACATTCGTCAAGTTATGGCAGAGATACCGCCCAATATGTGTCAAAAAGTGGTCGAAAATTACCTTAAAAGAATCGATGTTTGCACCAATTCGCGTGGTGGTCACTTAAATGATGTAGTGTTTCACACATAATGTCAACGTTCAAACTTTATAATAAAAAAGAAATATCATGAAGAAAAATATTTTATATGTATTTTATTTGCGTTTACTTTTGAAACCGCAAAATGGATAACCTTTTGTGTTTACAAGCTTTGAACGGTAGCCATCTCCATCGTCATTCATTACCCTCACGACATAATTTACTTTGCTGAATCTATAGTGAACTCGTACGAAAGTTTTCTGTGCATTTGGCAGTCGCCACTTCAGTATTTATTCTTATTATATTTTATGTTGTATCTGTTCTGTTTCCACAAAGCGTCAGGTCAAATGACAAAAAATATACAAACAAATACATTTTTACGATTTTATTTCCATGTAATTACGTGAACTTGGGCGAAAAATAAGTGCACTTCAGTCTTCGATGTTATTTTCTTTTCTGTTGTAGGTATGAATATGAATGAATGAACTTTGAGTTTCGTTACGTTTAGGTATTAAAGTTTTCAAGTGGAGGTTGATTTGTTTCTACTTATTTTGCGATAGTTTTTATTTTCCTAATTTTATGCTGAAGGATATAAGAAATAATAACATTACAATAATTTGTGAAAGTGTAGTCGAAGATCATGTGCATAATATATTAGAAAAAGTGTTTAGTTCTCATAAATATGATGAAAAAAAAAACAATCACTGATGCATGTTGGCCTAACCCAAATTTAACAAAATTTTAATCAAATTGAAAAAAAGTGGAAAGTAAACTTTAATTTCGTTTTATATAAACAACATTTTTTTTTTAAACGGATGCGCGCACTAAAGGGGTTTTGACTACCCTTAAAATGAACAAGCACAGTGCGAGCGTTAGGAAAGTAGGGACGGATGCAAGAGAGATACCGATGCACATTGGTTTTGAATTTCTGAATATCAAAATGGGAGGGGGTAGGGGGAAAAAGAGCCGGGTAAAGTATTCCACATTCGCGTTGTACGGCTAAAGAAAGAATCTCTGTACTTGACAGTACGTCCGAAGTTATATAAACAACATAATTATTTAATGGGATTATTCATTTTTAAAATAAAATGCACAACTTACACGCACTTGTTATTATGTCCGATCGTATCCACAACATCATTTGTTGAACGTTTGAATATATTTTTAGTCGATGTTTAAATTATTTTTTATATACAAAATATACTATTTTTTAAAAATTGGTATGGCAATTTTAAATATTTAATAATATAAATTTAAAAAAAATGTCAGAAATAATAACATTACAATAATTTGTGAAAGTGTAGTCGAAGATCATGTGCATAATATATTAGAAAAAGTGTTTAGTTCTCATAAATATGATGAAAAAAAAAACAATCACTGATGCATGTTGGCCTAACCCAAATTTAACAAAATTTTAATCAAATTGAAAAAAAGTGGAAAGTAAACTTTAATTTCGTTTTATATAAACAACATTTTTTTTTTAAACGGATGCGCGCACTAAAGGGGTTTTGACTACCCTTAAAATGAACAAGCACAGTGCGAGCGTTAGGAAAGTAGGGACGGATGCAAGAGAGATACCGATGCACATTGGTTTTGAATTTCTGAATATCAAAATGGGAGGGGGTAGGGGGAAAAAGAGCCGGGTAAAGTATTCCACATTCGCGTTGTACGGCTAAAGAAAGAATCTCTGTACTTGACAGTACGTCCGAAGTTATATAAACAACATAATTATTTAATGGGATTATTCATTTTTAAAATAAAATGCACAACTTACACGCACTTGTTATTATGTCCGATCGTATCCACAACATCATTTGTTGAACGTTTGAATATATTTTTAGTCGATGTTTAAATTATTTTTTATATACAAAATATACTATTTTTTAAAAATTGGTATGGCAATTTTAAATATTTAATAATATAAATTTAAAAAAAATGTCATATATATATTGAATTTAAGAGAAAAACTTTCGTTTGTCAAAAATTCAAAAAAAAATATTTTTTCGGACATTTTGGTGTGCAGTATTATTTATAATTCGAAGGACCTCCTACATACAAATTTTGATCAAAATCCGTAGAGCCGGAGCTCTATACTTAAATTAGTTAGAGCCGTTTAAGATATAATTTAGATGGTACCGTTAATTTTTGGGGCTAAGAAAAAAAACGATTTAAAAATCTATTTGAGAGAATCACCTTAAACGCTTAAGTACCTATCAAGTTTGAAGAAAATCGCTTCAGCCGTTTAGGCTGAAGATCGTTCTACAGACAGACAGACTTTTTTGGTGTTATCTAAAATCGCAATGTCCAGTTTGAATACAAAAATCTTGAGTTGAATTTTTTTTTCGAAATGCAAAACTTACCCTATAGTACGTACCTATGTACATCGAAAGTAAAAATATATCTATATATTTTCACGAATCGTACACCCATCTTAATAATTCACGCGACGCCACTGGGATATAGTATAATTTAACAACATATTCTCTCCACAAACACAAAATGTTGATGTCAGCTGCATAAGTAGATACCTATTATAATTTTTTGTAGAAATATCAAATACGAGCGTTTAAACACAGCACTAAAGTGAAAGTTCTAAAAACAATTTTAAACAAGCAAAAGAGTAAAAAAAATGAAATCAGGCTTCAAAAACAGGCTTTTAATATAATCTTATGCAAATTTCCGATCTTATTCTTTTATTCGGGTTTCTAAGAAGTTGTCAAAGCAAATCAACCCGTGTACAAATATATCAGTAAAATCGAAACAAGTTTTCACTTACGCACGAAAATAAAATGTTAAAAATGGGTACAACTTCATAAGATGGTTATTGCTAACGTACTCTCACAATACTACCTTGAGGCACAGCACTAGAGCTTAAAAATTCGCTTGATGAGCAAACTAATTTGCAAGCTTTCACTTTAATCAAATCAAAAGCCAACTTACCAAAATAAAAATTAAATTATGGGAAGTACACACTTCAAACGAGTAATTAACTTAATCTACAATTAACTTACTTTTCACCATTTCAACGCGTATTATAACAGTGCAGTGGTATATCAGTAAGATACTTTCGAATATATTATGTTTGTACTTATGATGCCAGCGTCCGAAGGTGCTGGCTTTAGAGTGGCCAATGACTTACTCTGAGATCTGATCAATGATTTTATGAGTTCAGATCATGGCTGTCATGGTCAAAGAAAAGATTAAAACACAATATAGGTAATATGTCGTACAGGTTTTCTTCGGCTATAGGTATGACGAGTGTACATTTAATCATTGCCTTTTCATCTTAACTACAAACTTAATTTTATTGTTTACCAACAGTTATGATTTATTACTTTTTAATAAGTGTAAGCCGATTTTTCTAAGGCTTATACGTTTGACAATAATATGCTTACACCGGTGAGGTAAACGCAGTTGTATCTCTATGTCATATAATAAGCAACACATTTGTAAAAATATAGTGTTTTTCTGATGAAGTGAACGCTCCTAATTTATGGTGGTGCTTCTTTGTTGCATTATATATTATTTCATTGTGATCATAAGAGATCAAAAGTAGTTAAGAGCTACCTTGTGATATGTAGTGTATCTATCTATACTTACATAAACTTAATTCTTACATTCTACGCCTATAAGAAGGATAATTATAATTACAACAATCTTATACACCTACTGTGCTACAATTAGTACTATCCTTAAACAATAACTTACCTGCAAGTATAGAAACTATATGGCAAGTTTTGGATTCGTAACAAAAATCGAACTTAACAAATAGTTATTTTTGGTACCTCTGGTCAGAGCCGGTCCTATTCAAATGATCCCCCTGTGCAAGCTCTAAGTTAAGCGCCCCATTCTATAATTTTGGAGGCAAGTCATTTCCACATTACGGTTTATTTTATAGAGATATTTCCGGAAGGAGTTATGCTCAGTAACATACATTCATATATATAAAATATTAAATGCAAATAATATAAAAAGTATAAGAAAATTTAATATAAAGAATTTAAAAAAATTAACTAAATTCTTACAAACATACAAATTAGGGACATTCGTAATTTGTGTAAGGTAAAAAAGCCAAGGTCATCATAGTCGTAAAGATACTAATAACTCCTTTTTTATTGACATTATAAACAACCCTACCAGCCTTTCTCTTGTCAAGGTTGTCCTAAATTTTCACAAAACCCTTTTTATTTTAATAAAAAAACCGCGACTTTGAAAACTCAAAATGTATAATATGTATAATATAGTCCTTTATAAACCAAAACATCTACAAAAAATTCTTTTCTTTATGCTTTTTACTTGCGAATATAGGTAGGTACTAAGACAAGTTATGTATTCGTAAAAAAAAATTTTGTTTACAATCAAACATGATATTACGATCATAGAGAACACCAAAAAAGTGGGCCCCCGATTCAGTCTGTCTGTAGCCTAAGCGGTTCAGTGGACTGGCTTCAAACTTGGTACATATTGTTTTTCGGTAATATGCCCACAAGTTTTTTTCATTTTTTTTAAGGCGACAAATAACAATAGCTCCCATACTTTTTTTACTTGCGATTATAGGTACTATAAGGCAAGTTATGCATTCGTCAAAAAAAAAAAGTTTTGAGATAACAATCAAACATGTCATTACGATGATAGCGAAGACGAAAAAAGATGGTCTAAAAATTCTGTTCGTCTGTATGTCTGTCTGTCAGTCCGTCTGTATGTATGTATAGACACCTACAGCCCAAACGGGTAGGCCGAATTGCTTCAAACTTGTTGTATAGAGTTTTTTAGGTATTGTACAGAGGGGAAATTGAATTTTTTTTTAGTTTAAAAAATAACGGTACATGCCATATAACCAATACGTTAAAGCCTATTTTCCTCGGAAACGGCTCTTATGATTTTGATTTAAAAAAATCAGTGCAGCTTTTTAGGTACGATCGATCATGTGATTGAAAAAAGTTTTAAAAAATGTCTAAAAGCGGTACTTTCCATAGGACGGTTTTTTTATTTCGTCTATCTCATAAATGGCTCGACCGATTCTTTCGAAATATCACACGTATATAGGTTTAGGTTGCCCAATTTATACTGCGTACAAATATTTTTAGTAAATATTTTTTTTGTATTTTTAAAAGAATTAAACATTTTTTTTTTTAAATTTATATTTTGAAAACTGCTCAATAATTTTTTTTTAATTATAGTTCTATGTATTTGCTGAATACCTATGAATTGGCCTTTTTGATTTTTTTTTTAAATTTGTTTCAAAAAGTTTTTTAAAAAAACTTTTTTTCTCAAAAACCGCTCCACATATTTTAAATTTTTTTCTCATAAATTCAAATTTATGCAAGAAATAAAATGGCGTACTTTTTTGTGAGCTCAAATTAGTTTAAGTATTTATTTCAGAATTTTAAATTATTTTTTCTTTTATTAATCCGATTTAATTTTTTGTCATACCAATTTTTTTTAGAAAAAAATTAAAGAAACTTTGTGTAAAGTAAAAAATGACTTTAAAATGTGATCGAACATAAGAGCAAGTTCGCGCGATCCAGTCGTGCATTTTATTTTTTTTGAAAACTCAAAATTTTGAAAGCGAGTTATTAGATTTTTTCGAAACTTCGGATTTGGTGGTTTTTTGACATTATCTTGAATAGTTAAGAAAAATATTTTTCTAAAATAAAAAAAACAACGGTATCTCCCATACAAATGTTTAAACACCGTTAAAAAAAAATTGTTTCTCGAAAACTGCTCCAAGAATTTTTATAAAAAAAATTGTGTTCTTATTAGTACAGTTCACTTTCAAATATAAAAATATTGTTTTCTGTACTTATTAACGGTACTTCCCATAGAACCACTTTTCATATTTTCGACTTTCTCAATATTGGATGAACCGATTAAAATAATTTTTTTTTCGATTTTTAAAAAATCGCTTTTGAAATTTTGAAATTTGAATTTTATATGTATATTAATAATATCAAAACAATTCTATATACCACCGAAACCACTCAGCCAAGTAGAAGACTTAGCATTATATTTAATTGGACTTGTTGAATTATTAATTCAAAATAGCTTTTAACGGTCTTTAGTCCACAAAATTTGCGTTTCATCCAGGCAATCTCACTTGGACTCATCAGTTGGTTAGTGAGCGCCTTACCAATATGCTTTTT
Organism: Philhelius pedissequus; assembly: GCA_910595825.1. Taxonomy (NCBI): domain Eukaryota; kingdom Metazoa; phylum Arthropoda; class Insecta; order Diptera; family Syrphidae; genus Philhelius; species Philhelius pedissequus. The sequence continues at coordinate 224,562,892 of OU343161.1, read as the reverse complement.
TGTCAAAAAGTGCAAGTTGAACTGAACTTAATAAAAATTGTGTATTGGTAAGGCGCCCACTAACCAACTGATGAGTCCAAGTGAGATTTCCGGGATGAAACTCAAATCTTGTGGACTAAAGGCCGTTAAAAGCTATTTGGAACTATTAATAATATCTTCAAGATGGGGTTTCAATTTTTTTTTCTAAAAATCTTTTCAAAATTTTATACATAAAAAAATAATTTTTTAAAAAACCGCTCCAACGATTTTTTTTTTGATATATTCTTATTTACCCATGAATTCAAATGGCATCTTTGTTTTCCCTCAAACTACGAGTATAATGACCAAGCAATATAAAAACATTTAAGTACATGTATTATCCATTTATTTCTACCTTATTATTATTCCCTTTTTAAGAATTTTTGAAAACGTCACTAAATACTAAATACAATGTAGGACCTCATACATTTATATATACATATGGCGTGTCTTTAAAAACCACATGAATCTTATGTATGCATATTGCACCTAAATTATGTAGTTCCTTCATTTTCATTATTATATGTACATGTTTACATACTTAGGTTCCATCAATATTTATATATATGTAGATATGAAACATTTTACTCTCCTAACATAATTAAAATCCATAATTTAGATTTAAATATACATTTGTAGGTAGGTACCTATGTACCTATTCCTCGAATCATCCATTCGGCAATTCATTGTACTAAGAAGCAAGGCAATCTTACCTACATAGAGTTAAGCCTGCATAGGATAACTACATCTAACTAACTAAACATAACTAACTAAACCTCAATGGTTAGCTACATTGAAGTTGTTAGCTACAAGAGCAAGTTCGTGCGATTCAGTCGTGCATTTTATTTCTTCTTCTCTGGTATCGAACTTGTATTTTGTAAATTCACTATATTCATTCTATCAAATTCTGAGTCGATTATCCCATACGTGCAGAATTAAAATCTGCACATTTCATTCAACTGGTTCCAAAGGAATTGTAAATTGAGTTTATTATTTAGAGATTTTATCCTATGAAAATTCTTGAGTGTGCAATAAATTAGCTTGCACAGCATTTACTGCTTTCAAACGCCAAATCGATCTATCATGTCGACGAAGTAGTTCGTTGTTGCTTGAGCACTCACACGCACATACGTCGATGTATAATTTTACGTTAAAACCAGCTGGCAAATAGAAAAGTTGTCAAATATACTTTTAAAAAAATAAATTATTGAATTAAAAATGCCTGCCCGCCATGTAATTTTCAAGAATTAAATAAGCAGATTAATTTTATATGAAATAAAAATGCAAATAAGATAACTTCAAATTATGAACATGAGCGGAACATAACAAAAAACAAAACAGATACTGTGTCGATGTACTCGTTCGATCCTTTTCACACGCCATGTCGACATACCACTTCGATCTCCAGAAATCGAACAGCTGTGTCGACACAGTTTCTATTCACACGACCAAAAAACCGTGCCGACACCTTAGATCGACGAAGTAGTTCGCGGCATGTGAAAGCGGTAATTGGTGCGATATTATTGTTTTGTAAATGGGTAGGTAGCTGTTTTCGTTTGGATTTTTGTTGAGTTTTTGTGGAAGAATTTACCTTGCACGCTTCCAAAGTAATCTTGATGGGATTTTTTATTTTTACTTTATTCAAACTAGTTTGTCGTGTAATTGTGTGAACAGATGAAATTACTTAATTTGAATTATTGCAAGATAATTATTGCGCTCAGATTACTTTTAGAAATGCATAGGCATAGGTAACTGGATAGACGAATGAAGAATGGAACTATATATATTCAATATTTGTTTGTGTATAATGGCTTGACAATGCCCCGCGTGCATTTGAACATCCTGCACATATGGTGGGCCCGGCCCTGATCGTAGGGGTATACACTTGTCACCTTTTCTTTTCTTATTTCGATTTGCGCTTAAGCTACTTGCCCTAGCGGCTTAAAAATTATATATTCGTGATCTAGGGAGTGCCGCTTTTCAATCCATGTAATGAATGACACGAAAAACTAATTTTAAAAAATCGACATAAGTTTATCTTTTGTTGTTGCTGATAATGAAGCCACTGAGCAAGAGGTAGTTGTTGTTGGTGCGGGTGTTGGTGCTGCTGATAGTCATGCAGCTACTGTTGCTGTGGGTGACAACGTTTCTAATAATGCTCTTCCATCTGACGTTCATGAGGTAAATGTTGCTGCTGCGGTGCATGCTATTCTCGATGACAGTGTTGCCAATTGAGCTAATGTGACTAAGTCCAATAAGAGTGCTGTTGGAAATGTTTTTAGTCAAGTTCAATATTCTAAATCTCAACGTTCAAATAAGATTATGTTTGGGGCTGCTGCTGTTGTGGAAGGCGAAGCTACACTGAAGTCTGTTCCCCGTCTACAATTTCTACATTTTTCCCGCTTGGAAAGCAATGTGGCGGAGGAAAATGGGCACGAGTACGATAACTTTGGCGCCAAGATATAATAACGGTTTTTGGTAGAAGGGCTTAATACAAGCATTTTTTACTATGGGAGGGGGGTCTATCTCACCTCGTTTAGTCGAGAGGGGTAGTTTTATAAAATGTACTTAAAATCTAGACAAAAAAAAATATTTAAAAACAACGGCAACACTTACAGTTATAAATTATACTTTTTTATAATAAATTTTAAGTAAAGTTGTTTCAGTCAATAGTTCTTGAAATAATTGACTTCAAACTCAAAATTTATGAAAAAAAAGTTAAAAAAATCAAAAATCAGAAATCTTGTTAGAAATAGGAGCTTTGTGCGTATAGAAAAAAGAAACACTTAATAGACCAGGAGCCCACAGCAAATTTTGTGCGTGAAGATATAACCAAAAGTGGTTTATAAGAGTATGAAGCCCTCAAATAACTAACGACAAATATGGAAGTCTGGCAGCATTTTCTTGCAGCTAAGATTAATAATAGTATGCCAAAGGTACATATTTTTCCAAAATGTGGATCATAAGTATAACCACTTGAAACTGGCATTAAATTAAAGGGCAGAATGCACTGAATACAAATAGATAGGTGCCAGACGTTTTAGGTGCAGCTTTCCCCTTGCCAGACGTACTAATAGAGTCCTAAAAATTAAATTATTTTATAGATATAATAAATTGATTTTTATTTTATAATAGGTACGAGTAGGTAATAGTAAGCAATATTCCTGTCAAATGAATTAATAAGTACTTTTTCCACGTGTATTATAATAATATATAATATAAGCTACCTGACAATGGATTTTAAATTTAGTTTTGCCAACTTATCGGTTAGCAAACTTTCTTCGTATTCGTTCATATCAGTATTCAAAATAACTAATTGTTTTTGAATTTTTATCACGACGATTCTTTCCTTGTATATGGTTAACAGCTTCCTTTTTGAGTATAGTTTGGAATAGGTGATTGAAGGATTAATTTCACACAATTTTTGTTGGCACAAATTAGCAATATCATCAAATGGATGCATTTCTTTTAATTTCAAAATGCGTTCTTCAACAAAGATGAGATAGTAGAAAGAGCGCATTTGTGTGAATGTCTGCATCCCGAATTGGTTCACAACTCTTTTTTCTAAATTATTAGCTTCCTGAAGAAATCTAGCAAGACATATTTTATGATACTTCAGTTCATCGTCTCCGACACCATTTATCAATACTTGGTACACTGCATCATTCCCAAGAAGTATTGCTTCGCACACAATGTGTTCTAAAGTAGATCTTCGGATACATATAACCTTTTCTTTTTTTTCATATGAGTATTTCGAAATGCAATTACAAAAAAAACATTTGTTATTCGGATCCACCGTGATATTGGATATAGTCCGAGTATTTTTAATTGCAACACTTGGACTGCATCTATTATTTTTGGTAGTTTCAGGCACTATATAACATACATATACGCGATTATGAGTAATATGGGATTATATAAACTACAAAAAACAAGGATATAACTTACATTCCACGTGAATTGTATCTATCGGAGAAGTTATCAATTTTTTGGAAATTGCAGTAAAGAGCCGGTAGCACGCACTATGGTACACAGTTAAAGTATCAACCTCAACTGGAGGCTTTATATCAGAAAACTAAAACTTGCGATTTGTCGTAATTTTCAAAACTTCAGAGCATTTCTGCAATGTTTTTTCAGTAAACAAAATTATTTTTCCGCATTGTTTTGGGCTATCACTTGAATGGAGAACACATTTCTTATTTACTTCGTCAGACATATTCACTTTGCGGTCAACAAAACTACTACTGCAACTAAGTTGTTTATTATCTTATCTTATCTTATCAGCAAGGTTGTTTATTGTGTCATGCATTTTTTTTTCAAAGTATAGCGGTACAAAACAGATTGCTGTTTCGCATAATCAAAGTAGAGAAATCAGAATATCATTTGGTGTAATAACGACTTTTGATTATACCAATTGTTTAAAAAAACGATTTTTTGCGTACTATTAGTACGTCTGGCAAGGGGAAAGCTGCATCTAAAACGTCTGGCACCTATTTATTTGTAATAAGAACAATTTTACAAATGTTTTGATGTATCACACATATGGTTATACCAATTGTTTAAAAAATGATTTTTTGCGTACTATTAGTACGTCTGGCAAGGCGAAAGCTGCATCTAAAACGTCTGGCACCTATTTATTTGTGATAAGAACAATTTTACAAATGTTTTGATGTATCACACATATGGTTATACCAATTGTTTAAAATATGATTTTTTGCGTACTATTAGTACGTCTGGCAAGGCGAAAGCTGCATCTAAAACGTCTGGCACCTATTTATTTGTGATAAGAACAATTTTACAAATGTTTTGATGTATCACACATATGGTTATACCAATTGTTTAAAATATGATTTTTTGCGTACTATTAGTACATCTGGCAAGGCGAAAGCTGCATCTAAAACGTCTGGCACCTATTTATTTGTGATAAGAACAATTTTTCAAATGTTTTGATGTATCACACATATGGTTATACCAATTGTTTAAAAAATGATTTTTTGCGTACTATTAGTACGTCTGGCAAGGCGAAAGCTGCATCTAAAACGTCTGGCACCTATTTATTTGTGATAAGAACAATTTTACAAATGTTTTGATGTATCACACATATGGTTATACCAATTGTTTAAAAAATGATTTTTTGCGTACTATTAGTACGTCTGGCAAGGCGAAAGCTGCATCTAAAACGTCTGGCACCTATTTATTTGTGATAAGAACAATTTTACAAATGTTTTGATGTATCACACATATGGTTATACCAATTGTTTAAAATATGATTTTTTGCGTACTATTAGTACATCTGGCAAGGCGAAAGCTGCATCTAAAACGTCTGGCACCTATTTATTTGTGATAAGAACAATTTTACAAATGTTTTGATGTATCACACATATGGTTATACCAATTGTTTAAAAAATGATTTTTTGCGTACTATTAGTACGTCTGGCAAGGGGAAAGCTGCACCTAAAACGTCTGGCACCTATCTATTTGTATTCAGTGCATTCTGCCCTTTAATTTAATGCCAGTTTCAAGTGGTTATACTTATGATCCACATTTTAGAAAATTATGTACCTTTGGCATACTATTATTAATCTTAGCTGCAAAAAAATGCTGCCAGACTTCCATATTTGTCGTTAGTTATTTGAGGGCTTCATACTCATATAAACCACTTTTGGTTATATCTTCACGTACAAAATTTGCTGTGGGCTCTTAGACTATAATAACCGCATTAACTGTAATAAAATCACAAGGGTATATATGAAATTTACGATGCAAACATTGAGATGCCTAAGGGGGGGCATGCTGCCCCCTGCAACCCCCCTGCTTGGGCTCACTATAGGCTTTGGGGAGGGTGAAAATTTTATTATATGCAAAGTTTCTTTAAAATTAAAGAATCTTTTGGGTTTAAAGAACAAGTATAGTTTTACTATTTTTCAATTACATATCTTAAACTCTAGAAGACATAAAAAGAAGTAGTTTTCTGTGTTTAATAAAAAATAATTGGAGCAGTTAACTACATCAATTATTTTTTTATCGATATCCATAATCATGAGAAAAATAATATTCAAAGTGATTTTTGTAACTTTTTTTTCATAAATTTTGACTTTGAAGTCAATTATTTAAAAAAACTATTGACTAAAACAACTTTATTTAAAATTAATTATAAATTGTAGAGTTCTGACTTTTGAAAAAGGTATAATTTATAACTGTAAGTGTTGCCGTTCTTTTTAAATATTTTTTTTAAAGATTTTAAGTAAATTTTTATAAAATTGCCCTCCCGCCTAAACGAGGGGAGATACACCACCCCTTACCGTAGTAAAAAATGCTTGTATTAAGCCCCTCTACCAAAAACCGTTATTATATCTTGGCGCCAAAGTTATCGTACTCTCCCCGGAAAATGTAATTGAATATGCTGCACCAAATTTAAATATTGAAAAGAATACCATGGGCTGTTCAAAACTTATAAAAAAAGGAGTAGATTTGACTTTACTCCGTTTTGTTAATTTCAAGTTAGGGATTCCCGTAAGCCATTTTATTGCTGCTTTTGATCCTTCAATATGGCCTAAGCATGTCCAGTTAAAGAAATTTGTAAATTTTCCGAAAGTGGAAGGCAATGCCAGGATGAAATAACTGATCCTAAATGTAAAGCGAATTTGTCTGAAATTCGAGTATATTTTCAAATTGCTGGTGTTTTACGAATAAAAACTAACGAGCTCTTTCTATCATCTTCTCTTCAAGTGTTCGATGCCATTATCATCGTTGAAACATGGCTGAATTTAAAGCTTACATCGTGTAAGCTCTTTGATTCTTCGTACAATGTGTATAGTAAAGATCGTTCAACAAAAACAGGATGGGATCGAGGAGGAGGTGTTTTGGTTGCCGTCGGAACGACTTTCAACAGTACTCAATACAATTTAAGTAAAATACACGACTGGATCGCACGAACTTCCTCTTATGTTCGATCACATCGAATGCAAAAGATTTCTGTTAAGAATCTAAATATATATTTAAAGCAGTTTTTTTACTTAATTTTTTATATATACAAAATATTTTAAACTTTTTTCTAAAAAAATTGATAGCCAGTCTTAAATATTATAATATAAACTTAAAGACAAAATACTCGTATTAAATCGGCTTAATCAAAGACAAAATAATTCAAAATTCTGAAATAAATACTTAAACTAATTTAAGCTAAAAAAAAGTACGCCATTTTATTTGTTAACAAAGCGGCGGTTGAGAAAAAAAGTTTTTTTTTTTAAATTTTGAAATCATTTTTCAAAAAAAATTCAAAAACGCCAATTCATAGGTAGTCAATAAATACATATCAATACAATATTTGAAAAAAATTAAATTAGCAGTCGTCGAAATATAAATTTTTTAATTTTTTTAAAATGATTTTAAAAATACACAAAAATACTAATTAAAGATATTGATACGCGGTATAATTTGGGCAACCTAAACCTATATATGTGTGAAATTTCGAAAGAATCGGTTGAGCCGTTTATGAGATAGTCGAAAGGAAAAAAAATGTCCTATGGAAAGTACCGTTTTTAAACATTTTACTAATTTTTTTTCAACCATATGATCGGTCGTAGCTAAAAAGCCGCACAGATTTTTTTTATCAAAATCGTTAGAGCCGTTTCCGAGAAAAATCGGTTTGAAAGTAACGGTTATATGGCAGGTGCCGTTATTTTTTGAGCTAAAAAAATTTCAATTTCCCCTCTTTACAATACCTAAAAAACTCTATATACCAAGTTTGAAGCAACTCGGCCCACCCGTTTGGGCTGTAGGTGTCTATACATACATACAGACAGACTGACAGACTGATAGACTGACAGACTGACAGACTGACAGACTGACAGACTGACAGACTGACATACTGACAGACTGACAGACTGACAGACTGACAGACTGACAGACTGACAGACTGACAGACTGACAGACTGACAGACTGACAGACTGACAGACTGACAGACTGACAGACTGACAGACTGACAGACTGACAGACTGACAGACTGACAGACTGACAGACTGACAGACTGACAGACTGACAGACTGACAGACTGACAGACTGACAGACTGACAGACTGACAGACTGACAGACTGACAGACTGACAGACTGACAAACTGACAGACTGACAGACTGACAGACGGACAGACTGACAGACTGACAGACTGACAGACTGACAGACTGACAGACTGACAGACTGACAGACTGACAGACTGACAGACTGACAGACTGACAGACTGACAGACTGACAGACTGACAGACTGATAGACTGACTGATAGACTGACTGACTGAAGACTGACTGACTGACAGACTGACAGACTGACAGACTGACAGACTGACAGACTGACTGACTGACAGACTGACAGACTGACAGACTGACAGACTGACAGACTGACAGACTGACAGACTGACAGACTGACAGACTGACAGACTGACAGACTGACAGACTGACAGACTGACAGACTGACAGACTGACAGACTGACAGACTGACAGACTGACAGACTGACAGACTGACAGACTGACAGACTGACAGACTGACAGACTGACAGACTGACAGACTGACAGACTGACAGACTGACAGACTGACAGACTGACAGACTGACAGACTGACAGACTGACAGACTGACAGACTGACAGACTGACAGACTGACAGACTGACAGACTGACAGACTGACAGACTGACAGACTGACAGACTGACAGACTGACAGACTGACAGACTGACAGACTGACAGACTGACAGACTGACAGACTGACAGACTGACAGACTGACAGACTGACAGACTGACAGACTGACAGACTGACAGACTGACAGACTGACAGACTGACAGACTGACAGACTGACAGACTGACAGACTGACAGACTGACAGACTGACAGACTGACAGACTGACAGACTGACAGACTGACAGACTGACAGACTGACAGACTGACAGACTGACAGACTGACAGACTGACAGACTGACAGACTGACAGACTGACAGACTGACAGACTGACAGACTGACAGACTGACAGACTGACAGACTGACAGACTGACAGACTGACAGACTGACAGACTGACAGACTGACAGACTGACAGACTGACAGACTGACAGACTGACAGACTGACAGACTGACAGACTGACAGACTGACAGACTGACAGACTGACAGACTGACAGACTGACAGACTGACAGACTGACAGACTGACAGACTGACAGACTGACAGACTGACAGACTGACAGACTGACAGACTGACAGACTGACAGACTGACAGACTGACAGACTGACAGACTGACAGACTGACAGACTGACAGACTGACAGACTGACAGACTGACAGACTGACAGACTGACAGACTGACAGACTGACAGACTGACAGACTGACAGACTGACAGACTGACAGACTGACAGACTGACAGACTGACAGACTGACAGACTGACAGACTGACAGACTGACAGACTGACAGACTGACAGACTGACAGACTGACAGACTGACAGACTGACAGACTGACAGACTGACAGACTGACAGACTGACAGACTGACAGACTGACAGACTGACAGACTGACAGACTGACAGACTGACAGACTGACAGACTGACAGACTGACAGACTGACAGACTGACAGACTGACAGACTGACAGACTGACAGACTGACAGACTGACAGACTGACAGACTGACAGACTGACAGACTGACAGACTGACAGACTGACAGACTGACAGACTGACAGACTGACAGACTGACAGACTGACAGACTGACAGACTGACAGACTGACAGACTGACAGACTGACAGACTGACAGACTGACAGACTGACAGACTGACAGACTGACAGACTGACAGACTGACAGACTGACAGACTGACAGACTGACAGACTGACAGACTGACAGACTGACAGACTGACAGACTGACAGACTGACAGACTGACAGACTGACAGACTGACAGACTGACAGACTGACAGACTGACAGACTGACAGACTGACAGACTGACAGACTGACAGACTGACAGACTGACAGACTGACAGACTGACAGACTGACAGACTGACAGACTGACAGACTGACAGACTGACAGACTGACAGACTGACAGACTGACAGACTGACAGACTGACAGACTGACAGACTGACAGACTGACAGACTGACAGACTGACAGACTGACAGACTGACAGACTGACAGACTGACAGACTGACAGACTGACAGACTGACAGACTGACAGACTGACAGACTGACAGACTGACAGACTGACAGACTGACAGACTGACAGACTGACAGACTGACAGACTGACAGACTGACAGACTGACAGACTGACAGACTGACAGACTGACAGACTGACAGACTGACAGACTGACAGACTGACAGACTGACAGACTGACAGACTGACAGACTGACAGACTGACAGACTGACAGACTGACAGACTGACAGACTGACAGACTGACAGACTGACAGACTGACAGACTGACAGACTGACAGACTGACAGACTGACAGACTGACAGACTGACAGACTGACAGACTGACAGACTGACAGACTGACAGACTGACAGACTGACAGACTGACAGACTGACAGACTGACAGACTGACAGACTGACAGACTGACAGACTGACAGACTGACAGACTGACAGACTGACAGACTGACAGACTGACAGACTGACAGACTGACAGACTGACAGACTGACAGACTGACAGACTGACAGACTGACAGACTGACAGACTGACAGACTGACAGACTGACAGACTGACAGACTGACAGACTGACAGACTGACAGACTGACAGACTGACAGACTGACAGACTGACAGACTGACAGACTGACAGACTGACAGACTGACAGACTGACAGACTGACAGACTGACAGACTGACAGACTACTAGACTACAGACTGACAGACTGACAGACTGACAGACTGACAGACTGACAGACTGACAGACTGACAGACTGACAGACTGACAGACTGACAGACTGACAGACTGACAGACTGACAGACTGACAGACTGACAGACTGACAGACTGACAGACTGACAGACTGACAGACTGACAGACTGACAGACTGACAGACTGACAGACTGACAGACTGACAGACTGACAGACTGACAGACTGACAGACTGACAGACTGACAGACTGACAGACTGACAGACTGACAGACTGACAGACTGACAGACTGACAGACTGACAGACTGACAGACTGACAGACTGACAGACTGACAGACTGACAGACTGACAGACTGACAGACTGACAGACTGACAGACTGACAGACTGACAGACTGACAGACTGACAGACTGACAGACTGACAGACTGACAGACTGACAGACTGACAGACTGACAGACTGACAGACTGACAGACTGACAGACTGACAGACTGACAGACTGACAGACTGACAGACTGACAGACTGACAGACTGACAGACTGACAGACTGACAGACTGACAGACTGACAGACTGACAGACTGACAGACTGACAGACTGACAGACTGACAGACTGACAGACTGACAGACTGACAGACTGACAGACTGACAGACTGACAGACTGACAGACTGACAGACTGACAGACTGACAGACTGACAGACTGACAGACTGACAGACTGACAGACTGACAGACTGACAGACTGACAGACTGACAGACTGACAGACTGACAGACTGACAGACTGACAGACTGACAGACTGACAGACTGACAGACTGACAGACTGACAGACTGACAGACTGACAGACTGACAGACTGACAGACTGACAGACTGACAGACTGACAGACTGACAGACTGACAGACTGACAGACTGACAGACTGACAGACTGACAGACTGACAGACTGACAGACTGACAGACTGACAGACTGACAGACTGACAGACTGACAGACTGACAGACTGACAGACTGACAGACTGACAGACTGACAGACTGACAGACTGACAGACTGACAGACTGACAGACTGACAGACTGACAGACTGACAGACTGACAGACTGACAGACTGACAGACTGACAGACTGACAGACTGACAGACTGACAGACTGACAGACTGACAGACTGACAGACTGACAGACTGACAGACTGACAGACTGACAGACTGACAGACTGACAGACTGACAGACTGACAGACTGACAGACTGACAGACTGACAGACTGACAGACTGACAGACTGACAGACTGACAGACTGACAGACTGACAGACTGACAGACTGACAGACTGACAGACTGACAGACTGACAGACTGACAGACTGACAGACTGACAGACTGACAGACTGACAGACTGACAGACTGACAGACTGACAGACTGACAGACTGACAGACTGACAGACTGACAGACTGACAGACTGACAGACTGACAGACTGACAGACTGACAGACTGACAGACTGACAGACTGACAGACTGACAGACTGACAGACTGACAGACTGACAGACTGACAGACTGACAGACTGACAGACTGACAGACTGACAGACTGACAGACTGACAGACTGACAGACTGACAGACTGACAGACTGACAGACTGACAGACTGACAGACTGACAGACTGACAGACTGACAGACTGACAGACTGACAGACTGACAGACTGACAGACTGACAGACTGACAGACTGACAGACTGACAGACTGACAGACTGACAGACTGACAGACTGACAGACTGACAGACTGACAGACTGACAGACTGACAGACTGACAGACTGACAGACTGACAGACTGACAGACTGACAGACTGACAGACTGACAGACTGACAGACTGACAGACTGACAGACTGACAGACTGACAGACTGACAGACTGACAGACTGACAGACTGACAGACTGACAGACTGACAGACTGACAGACTGACAGACTGACAGACTGACAGACTGACAGACTGACAGACTGACAGACTGACAGACTGACAGACTGACAGACTGACAGACTGACAGACTGACAGACTGACAGACTGACAGACTGACAGACTGACAGACTGACAGACTGACAGACTGACAGACTGACAGACTGACAGACTGACAGACTGACAGACTGACAGACTGACAGACTGACAGACTGACAGACTGACAGACTGACAGACTGACAGACTGACAGACTGACAGACTGACAGACTGACAGACTGACAGACTGACAGACTGACAGACTGACAGACTGACAGACTGACAGACTGACAGACTGACAGACTGACAGACTGACAGACTGACAGACTGACAGACTGACAGACTGACAGACTGACAGACTGACAGACTGACAGACTGACAGACTGACAGACTGACAGACTGACAGACTGACAGACTGACAGACTGACAGACTGACAGACTGACAGACTGACAGACTGACAGACTGACAGACTGACAGACTGACAGACTGACAGACTGACAGACTGACAGACTGACAGACTGACAGACTGACAGACTGACAGACTGACAGACTGACAGACTGACAGACTGACAGACTGACAGACTGACAGACTGACAGACTGACAGACTGACAGACTGACAGACTGACAGACTGACAGACTGACAGACTGACAGACTGACAGACTGACAGACTGACAGACTGACAGACTGACAGACTGACAGACTGACAGACTGACAGACTGACAGACTGACAGACTGACAGACTGACAGACTGACAGACTGACAGACTGACAGACTGACAGACTGACAGACTGACAGACTGACAGACTGACAGACTGACAGACTGACAGACTGACAGACTGACAGACTGACAGACTGACAGACTGACAGACTGACAGACTGACAGACTGACAGACTGACAGACTGACAGACTGACAGACTGACAGACTGACAGACTGACAGACTGACAGACTGACAGACTGACAGACTGACAGACTGACAGACTGACAGACTGACAGACTGACAGACTGACAGACTGACAGACTGACAGACTGACAGACTGACAGACTGACAGACTGACAGACTGACAGACTGACAGACTGACAGACTGACAGACTGACAGACTGACAGACTGACAGACTGACAGACTGACAGACTGACAGACTGACAGACTGACAGACTGACAGACTGACAGACTGACAGACTGACAGACTGACAGACTGACAGACTGACAGACTGACAGACTGACAGACTGACAGACTGACAGACTGACAGACTGACAGACTGACAGACTGACAGACTGACAGACTGACAGACTGACAGACTGACAGACTGACAGACTGACAGACTGACAGACTGACAGACTGACAGACTGACAGACTGACAGACTGACAGACTGACAGACTGACAGACTGACAGACTGACAGACTGACAGACTGACAGACTGACAGACTGACAGACTGACAGACTGACAGACTGACAGACTGACAGACTGACAGACTGACAGACTGACAGACTGACAGACTGACAGACTGACAGACTGACAGACTGACAGACTGACAGACTGACAGACTGACAGACTGACAGACTGACAGACTGACAGACTGACAGACTGACAGACTGACAGACTGACAGACTGACAGACTGACAGACTGACAGACTGACAGACTGACAGACTGACAGACTGACAGACTGACAGACTGACAGACTGACAGACTGACAGACTGACAGACTGACAGACTGACAGACTGACAGACTGACAGACTGACAGACTGACAGACTGACAGACTGACAGACTGACAGACTGACAGACTGACAGACTGACAGACTGACAGACTGACAGACTGACAGACTGACAGACTGACAGACTGACAGACTGACAGACTGACAGACTGACAGACTGACAGACTGACAGACTGACAGACTGACAGACTGACAGACTGACAGACTGACAGACTGACAGACTGACAGACTGACAGACTGACAGACTGACAGACTGACAGACTGACAGACTGACAGACTGACAGACTGACAGACTGACAGACTGACAGACTGACAGACTGACAGACTGACAGACTGACAGACTGACAGACTGACAGACTGACAGACTGACAGACTGACAGACTGACAGACTGACAGACTGACAGACTGACACTGACAGACTGACAGACTGACAGACTGACAGACTGACAGACTGACAGACTGACAGACTGACAGACTGACAGACTGACAGACTGACAGACTGACAGACTGACAGACTGACAGACTGACAGACTGACAGACTGACAGACTGACAGACTGACAGACTGACAGACTGACAGACTGACAGACTGACAGACTGACAGACTGACAGACTGACAGACTGACAGACTGACAGACTGACAGACTGACAGACTGACAGACTGACAGACTGACAGACTGACAGACTGACAGACTGACAGACTGACAGACTGACAGACTGACAGACTGACAGACTGACAGACTGACAGACTGACAGACTGACAGACTGACAGACTGACAGACTGACAGACTGACAGACTGACAGACTGACAGACTGACAGACTGACAGACTGACAGACTGACAGACTGACAGACTGACAGACTGACAGACTGACAGACTGACAGACTGACAGACTGACAGACTGACAGACTGACAGACTGACAGACTGACAGACTGACAGACTGACAGACTGACAGACTGACAGACTGACAGACTGACAGACTGACAGACTGACAGACTGACAGACTGACAGACTGACAGACTGACAGACTGACAGACTGACAGACTGACAGACTGACAGACTGACAGACTGACAGACTGACAGACTGACAGACTGACAGACTGACAGACTGACAGACTGACAGACTGACAGACTGACAGACTGACAGACTGACAGACTGACAGACTGACAGACTGACAGACTGACAGACTGACAGACTGACAGACTGACAGACTGACAGACTGACAGACTGACAGACTGACAGACTGACAGACTGACAGACTGACAGACTGACAGACTGACAGACTGACAGACTGACAGACTGACAGACTGACAGACTGACAGACTGACAGACTGACAGACTGACAGACTGACAGACTGACAGACTGACAGACTGACAGACTGACAGACTGACAGACTGACAGACTGACAGACTGACAGACTGACAGACTGACAGACTGACAGACTGACAGACTGACAGACTGACAGACTGACAGACTGACAGACTGACAGACTGACAGACTGACAGACTGACAGACTGACAGACTGACAGACTGACAGACTGACAGACTGACAGACTGACAGACTGACAGACTGACAGACTGACAGACTGACAGACTGACAGACTGACAGACTGACAGACTGACAGACTGACAGACTGACAGACTGACAGACTGACAGACTGACAGACTGACAGACTGACAGACTGACAGACTGACAGACTGACAGACTGACAGACTGACAGACTGACAGACTGACAGACTGACAGACTGACAGACTGACAGACTGACAGACTGACAGACTGACAGACTGACAGACTGACAGACTGACAGACTGACAGACTGACAGACTGACAGACTGACAGACTGACAGACTGACAGACTGACAGACTGACAGACTGACAGACTGACAGACTGACAGACTGACAGACTGACAGACTGACAGACTGACAGACTGACAGACTGACAGACTGACAGACTGACAGACTGACAGACTGACAGACTGACAGACTGACAGACTGACAGACTGACAGACTGACAGACTGACAGACTGACAGACTGACAGACTGACAGACTGACAGACTGACAGACTGACAGACTGACAGACTGACAGACTGACAGACTGACAGACTGACAGACTGACAGACTGACAGACTGACAGACTGACAGACTGACAGACTGACAGACTGACAGACTGACAGACTGACAGACTGACAGACTGACAGACTGACAGACTGACAGACTGACAGACTGACAGACTGACAGACTGACAGACTGACAGACTGACAGACTGACAGACTGACAGACTGACAGACTGACAGACTGACAGACTGACAGACTGACAGACTGACAGACTGACAGACTGACAGACTGACAGACTGACAGACTGACAGACTGACAGACTGACAGACTGACAGACTGACAGACTGACAGACTGACAGACTGACAGACTGACAGACTGACAGACTGACAGACTGACAGACTGACAGACTGACAGACTGACAGACTGACAGACTGACAGACTGACAGACTGACAGACTGACAGACTGACAGACTGACAGACTGACAGACTGACAGACTGACAGACTGACAGACTGACAGACTGACAGACTGACAGACTGACAGACTGACAGACTGACAGACTGACAGACTGACAGACTGACAGACTGACAGACTGACAGACTGACAGACTGACAGACTGACAGACTGACAGACTGACAGACTGACAGACTGACAGACTGACAGACTGACAGACTGACAGACTGACAGACTGACTGACAGACTGACTGAGACTGACAGACTGACAGACTGACAGACTGACAGACTGACAGACTGACAGACTGACAGACTGACAGACTGACAGACTGACAGACTGACAGACTGACAGACTGACAGACTGACAGACTGACAGACTGACAGACTGACAGACTGACAGACTGACAGACTGACAGACTGACAGACTGACAGACTGACAGACTGACAGACTGACAGACTGACAGACTGACAGACTGACAGACTGACAGACTGACAGACTGACAGACTGACAGACTGACAGACTGACAGACTGACAGACTGACAGACTGACAGACTGACAGACTGACAGACTGACAGACTGACAGACTGACAGACTGACAGACTGACAGACTGACAGACTGACAGACTGACAGACTGACAGACTGACAGACTGACAGACTGACAGACTGACAGACTGACAGACTGACAGACTGACAGACTGACAGACTGACAGACTGACAGACTGACAGACTGACAGACTGACAGACTGACAGACTGACAGACTGACAGACTGACAGACTGACAGACTGACAGACTGACAGACTGACAGACTGACAGACTGACAGACTGACAGACTGACAGACTGACAGACTGACAGACTGACAGACTGACAGACTGACAGACTGACAGACTGACAGACTGACAGACTGACAGACTGACAGACTGACAGACTGACAGACTGACAGACTGACAGACTGACAGACTGACAGACTGACAGACTGACAGACTGACAGACTGACAGACTGACAGACTGACAGACTGACAGACTGACAGACTGACAGACTGACAGACTGACAGACTGACAGACTGACAGACTGACAGACTGACAGACTGACAGACTGACAGACTGACAGACTGACAGACTGACAGACTGACAGACTGACAGACTGACAGACTGACAGACTGACAGACTGACAGACTGACAGACTGACAGACTGACAGACTGACAGACTGACAGACTGACAGACTGACAGACTGACAGACTGACAGACTGACAGACTGACAGACTGACAGACTGACAGACTGACAGACTGACAGACTGACAGACTGACAGACTGACAGACTGACAGACTGACAGACTGACAGACTGACAGACTGACAGACTGACAGACTGACAGACTGACAGACTGACAGACTGACAGACTGACAGACTGACAGACTGACAGACTGACAGACTGACAGACTGACAGACTGACAGACTGACAGACTGACAGACTGACAGACTGACAGACTGACAGACTGACAGACTGACAGACTGACAGACTGACAGACTGACAGACTGACAGACTGACAGACTGACAGACTGACAGACTGACAGACTGACAGACTGACAGACTGACAGACTGACAGACTGACAGACTGACAGACTGACAGACTGACAGACTGACAGACTGACAGACTGACAGACTGACAGACTGACAGACTGACAGACTGACAGACTGACAGACTGACAGACTGACAGACTGACAGACTGACAGACTGACAGACTGACAGACTGACAGACTGACAGACTGACAGACTGACAGACTGACAGACTGACAGACTGACAGACTGACAGACTGACAGACTGACAGACTGACAGACTGACAGACTGACAGACTGACAGACTGACAGACTGACAGACTGACAGACTGACAGACTGACAGACTGACAGACTGACAGACTGACAGACTGACAGACTGACAGACTGACAGACTGACAGACTGACAGACTGACAGACTGACAGACTGACAGACTGACAGACTGACAGACTGACAGACTGACAGACTGACAGACTGACAGACTGACAGACTGACAGACTGACAGACTGACAGACTGACAGACTGACAGACTGACAGACTGACAGACTGACAGACTGACAGACTGACAGACTGACAGACTGACAGACTGACAGACTGACAGACTGACAGACTGACAGACTGACAGACTGACAGACTGACAGACTGACAGACTGACAGACTGACAGACTGACAGACTGACAGACTGACAGACTGACAGACTGACAGACTGACAGACTGACAGACTGACAGACTGACAGACTGACAGACTGACAGACTGACAGACTGACAGACTGACAGACTGACAGACTGACAGACTGACAGACTGACAGACTGACAGACTGACAGACTGAGACAGACTGACAGACTGACAGACTGACAGACTGACAGACTGACAGACTGACAGACTGACAGACTGACAGACTGACAGACTGACAGACTGACAGACTGACAGACTGACAGACTGACAGACTGACAGACTGACAGACTGACAGACTGACAGACTGACAGACTGACAGACTGACAGACTGACAGACTGACAGACTGACAGACTGACAGACTGACAGGACTGACAGACTGACAGACTGACAGACTGACAGACTGACAGACTGACAGACTGACAGACTGACAGACTGACAGACTGACAGACTGACAGACTGACAGACTGACAGACTGACAGACTGACAGACTGACAGACTGACAGACTGACAGACTGACAGACTGACAGACTGACAGACTGACAGACTGACAGACTGACAGACTGACAGACTGACAGACTGACAGACTGACAGACTGACAGACTGACAGACTGACAGACTGACAGACTGACAGACTGACAGACTGACAGACTGACAAGACTGACAGACTGACAGACTGACAGACGACTGACAGACTGACAGACTGACAGACTGACAGACTGACAGACTGACAGACTGACAGACTGACAGACTGACAGACTGACAGACTGACAGACTGACAGACTGACAGACTGACAGACTGACAGACTGACAGACTGACAGACTGACAGACTGACAGACTGACAGACTGACAGACTGACAGACTGACAGACTGACAGACTGACAGACTGACAGACTGACAGACTGACAGACTGACAGACTGACAGACTGACAGACTGACAGACTGACAGACTGACAGACTGACAGACTGACAGACTGACAGACTGACAGACTGACAGACTGACAGACTGACAGACTGACAGACTGACAGACTGACAGACTGACAGACTGACAGACTGACAGACTGACAGACTGACAGACTGACAGACTGACAGACTGACAGACTGACAGACTGACAGACTGACAGACTGACAGACTGACAGACTGACAGACTGACAGACTGACAGACTGACAGACTGACAGACTGACAGACTGACAGACTGACAGACTGACAGACTGACAGACTGACAGACTGACAGACTGACAGACTGACAGACTGACAGACTGACAGACTGACAGACTGACAGACTGACAGACTGACAGACTGACAGACTGACAGACTGACAGACTGACAGACTGACAGACTGACAGACTGACAGACTGACAGACTGACAGACTGACAGACTGACAGACTGACAGACTGACAGACTGACAGACTGACAGACTGACAGACTGACAGACTGACAGACTGACAGACTGACAGACTGACAGACTGACAGACTGACAGACTGACAGACTGACAGACTGACAGACTGACAGACTGACAGACTGACAGACTGACAGACTGACAGACTGACAGACTGACAGACTGACAGACTGACAGACTGACAGACTGACAGACTGACAGACTGACAGACTGACAGACTGACAGACTGACAGACTGACAGACTGACAGACTGACAGACTGACAGACTGACAGACTGACAGACTGACAGACTGACAGACTGACAGACTGACAGACTGACAGACTGACAGACTGACAGACTGACAGACTGACAGACTGACAGACTGACAGACTGACAGACTGACAGACTGACAGACTGACAGACTGACAGACTGACAGACTGACAGACTGACAGACTGACAGACTGACAGACTGACAGACTGACAGACTGACAGACTGACAGACTGACAGACTGACAGACTGACAGACTGACAGACTGACAGACTGACAGACTGACAGACTGACAGACTGACAGACTGACAGACTGACAGACTGACAGACTGACAGACTGACAGACTGACAGACTGACAGACTGACAGACTGACAGACTGACAGACTGACAGACTGACAGACTGACAGACTGACAGACTGACAGACTGACAGACTGACAGACTGACAGACTGACAGACTGACAGACTGACAGACTGACAGACTGACAGACTGACAGACTGACAGACTGACAGACTGACAGACTGACAGACTGACAGACTGACAGACTGACAGACTGACAGACTGACAGACTGACCAACTGACAGACTGACAGACTGACAGACTGACAGACTGACAGACTGACAGACTGACAGACTGACAGACTGACAGACTGACAGACTGACAGACTGACAGACTGACAGACTGACAGACTGACAGACTGACAGACTGACAGACTGACAGACTGACAGACTGACAGACTGACAGACTGACAGACTGACAGACTGACAGACTGACAGACTGACAGACTGACAGACTGACAGACTGACAGACTGACAGACTGACAGACTGACAGACTGACAGACTGACAGACTGACAGACTGACAGACTGACAGACTGACAGACTGACAGACTGACAGACTGACAGACTGACAGACTGACAGACTGACAGACTGACAGACTGACAGACTGACAGACTGACAGACTGACAGACTGACAGACTGACAGACTGACAGACTGACAGACTGACAGACTGACAGACTGACAGACTGACAGACTGACAGACTGACAGACTGACAGACTGACAGACTGACAGACTGACAGACTGACAGACTGACAGACTGACAGACTGACAGACTGACAGACTGACAGACTGACAGACTGACAGACTGACAGACTGACAGACTGACAGACTGACAGACTGACAGACTGACAGACTGACAGACTGACAGACTGACAGACTGACAGACTGACAGACTGACAGACTGACAGACTGACAGACTGACAGACTGACAGACTGACAGACTGACAGACTGACAGACTGACAGACTGACAGACTGACAGACTGACAGACTGACAGACTGACAGACTGACAGACTGATAGACTGACAGACTGACAGACTGACAGACTGACAGAGTGACAGAGTGACAGACTGACAGACTGACAGACTGACAGACTGACAGACTGACAGACTGACAGACTGACAGACTGACAGACTGACAGACTGACAGACTGACAGACTGACAGACTGACAGACTGACAGACTGACAGACTGACAGACTGACAGACTGACAGACTGACAGACTGACAGACTGACAGACTGACAGACTGACAGACTGACAGACTGACAGACTGACAGACTGACAGGACAGACTGACAGACTGACAGACTGACAGACTGACAGACTGACAGACTGACAGACTGACAGACTGACAGACTGACAGACTGACAGACTGACAGACTGACAGACTGACAGACTGACAGACTGACAGACTGACAGACTGACAGACTGACAGACTGACAGACTGACAGACTGACAGACTGACAGACTGACAGACTGACAGACTGACAGACTGACAGACTGACAGACTGACAGACTGACAGACTGACAGACTGACAGACTGACAGACTGACAGACTGACAGACTGACAGACTGACAGACTGACAGACTGACAGACTGACAGACTGACAGACTGACAGACTGACAGACTGACAGACTGACAGACTGACAGACTGACAGACT